>OX243833.2:2500-1370756 GCA_945859575.2 Herminia tarsipennalis | reverse complement strand
CATGATGCTAGAATATGTATAAAATAATAGTATATAACTTGCCAAATGATCATTGTTGATTTATTTTTTTGCACTTTTGTTGTGGAAAAGATCCAACTAACATTTTCTTTATTCAGAAGTAAAAAAAATGTTAGTTGCAACTTTTCCGCATAACAGGGTATAATTATAAATGTTACCAAGTGTTTCCTGCAAATCCGTGTGATAAAAAAAGGTGTTTCTGCACTTGAGCTTTAAATTACTTCCATTCCAAATTTGATCAAAAACGGCTCAGTAGTTTCAGAATTTTTGAGATTAGCGTGTTAAAGAGTGTTTAGGTAAGTAATTTGAGTTAATTTACATAGGCAAGTAAGTAATTCGATAAGTTTAAAAACCTTATTTATACAAAGGTTAATTCAAATTCACTCAATTCTATTATAGTAATGGGACAATAAAATAGGGGGTAGATATTGAATTACCATAAATTAAAATGCCGAAAAACAAAGCGGAACGTAATGAATATACTAGGCAGGCATAAAACAAAGGGGTTGGTGGCATAAATCAAAATGCGACGGTTTGTGAAGAGGAAGCGGTCAATCATCCCCCTTTCTTATAAACACACAATGTGCTGTGCCATGCTAGTTGCCGGGTACTGTCGGGCCATTAAATTGGAGTGAAGGGAATTTTATTTTCACATAGACATCACTTCGGTCACGGAATTTCAAAACACCTTTCGTATCGTATGACTGGACTGTTTGTCTAGCGGATTAAAAATCCTGTCTGCTAAACCAAAGGTTCGATTCCTACCTCATCATGATTGTTTAATCTGTGTCTGGTTGTAGTTTATCTATATTAATAATATAAAGTTGAAGAGTTTGTTTGTTTGTTTGAACGCTGTAATCTCAGAAACTACTGATCCGAATTGAAAAAATATTTTACTGTTGGATAGCCCATTTATCGATGAAGGAGGATATAACATCACGCTACGACCAATAGGAGCGGAGCAGCAATGAGAAATGTTGCAAAAACGGGTGAAATTTACGCAGAGGAAGTTGCGCGGGATAGCTAGTGTAAAATGTATTATGTAAATGTATTAGATAAATATATATTAGAATAAAATCTAAAACGAACAATAAAAGAGGCAACCTGCACCCTTGCGCCTTCCCATCTACTTAACACGGCAAGCTGTGTGCACTGCTGCGGCCTCTGCTGAGACTCTCAAACGGAGCAAATATAGTAATCTGGTAGGAGATTACATATTTAAGCGGTTTGGGGTCGAGACGCTAAGGCCATGGGGTCCAAGTGCTCGTCACTTATTTAAAGACATTTCCCAGCGGCTCGTCAGTGCATCTCATGACCAGAAGGCTGGCCTTTTCGTTGCACAAAGAATAAGCATTGCCATACAACATGGCAATGCTGCCAGCCTTCTGGGTACTATACCGGTTGACATCGATGGGGAAAAATTCTTCGCCGTCTAAACTGGTTGTGCATCACCTTTTTATGTAACTCCTTTTTGTAGTTTTTTTCTGGTAAGTTGTAAATAATTAGTAAATTTTAGTTTTATTTTAAATATCCAAAATATATAAGTATTTAATTAGTATATTTTATCAGTTGCCCGTTTGCTCTGCTTAGTTTAGGATCAGGTGATCACGTTCACAATTAATGTTTAGGTTCCATTACTAAAGACCGCTAACTCGCGAAACTAATGGCTCCACGATTGACATTTATTTTTGTTCTCAACAAAAAACAATTCCTACAACACCTTTTAAGTCAAAAAATACAGTTCTAACCGTTAAATATTACCATAACAGGCCAAAAAATTGGTTTTAATATCGACAAACACAAATGATGAATAAACACGGTAATGAGCAAAGCCTGTATATATAAGGAAATGTGGTAATTTTTATTCACTTACTTGCGAATCTACATTAATTTTTACAAGTTTATTATAAGGGGTAAAAGAGTCAACATATACAATCATATTAAAACGTGTATTACTGCAAATAGCATAGTAAAGGCTTTGATAAGCTCAAAAGGGAATTCTATTTAAAGTCATTTCGTGTGGTATATTCTTTATTAATTCAATTATTCAAGTTTAAAGTACCAGGTAGTTAGGAAAGAGAAGAGTTGTTAAAAACGTATCAAGCGTCAGTATAGAGGGCACTTTGATTAATCGACTCACGGGGCATTTGTCTACTTCTTAATGAGTTATGTACGCCTACTCACTGTAATAATAATAGAATGATAATAGTTATATACTTACTAGACAATTTGTCAAGCAATAAAAAGAGTTGTTTTTTAATTGGTATGGTATATTTTTTTTACTTGTTGAGAATTAATCTCTACTTTAATTTATATCGTGAAATAATTAGGAAAGGAAATATTGTCAAAAATACGAGGTACAAGCGGCAAATATAGGTGGCGAAGTTTAAATTCGGAAAGTCGTCAAATCTATATAAAAAAAAAAGTATCTGATAACTTTAGAGGTAAAACTATCAAATAAATAATAATAATAATAATAATAATAATAATATCTTGGACAACTCACACAAAGCTATCTGATCCCAAACTAAGCAGAGCTTGTACTATGGAAACCAGACAACTGATAAACATACTTATATATTTCTAAATACATACATATTATAGATAAATTACACCCAGACACAGAATAAACCATCGTGCTCATCACACAAAGTTTTATCCTGGGTGGGGATCGAACCCACGACCTCTTGCGTAACAGTCGGATACACTCCCACTGCGCCACAGAGGCAGGCAGGCAGTCAAATGACTGGACTATACTAAGAGTTCATAACATTTACACGTTTTTATAATAGGAATATAGTATAGATTCCTTATATCATACTAGGAACTCATAAAACTTTATACATGTTATTGTCACCTCTGGAAACCTACACTCTTTGAAAGTCAAAGGTACAGTCACAAAACACCAAGAGTACAGAAGGCAAATGTAAGCTTCATACGTACGCTCTCGGACCGCTTTGTTCCGAAGGTGTCCCGAGATTCAAATCAAGCGTTCCTCGAAGGAAGTGGTAGGTTGTGATACCTATAGTGCATTCAGCAAGGAATGTCAGTATATACATGTATGGATACAGTTGGAGGTATGCAGGACAAAATACCAGGAGTACAGAAGATAACCTTCATACGCACTATGCTCGAGCAACGCACACATAGACATCGTTCACGGATATGGAATTACAGACCACATTTTTTAAAGAAAAACTGGCAATGTGGATTATGAGCCCAAAATAATTAGAAATCCTGTTAGCCCCTCCAGCTAAGCTAAATTGCTTGAGTTTGGAGTGGGTTCGCGTTCACAAAGAGAACCCACGATCTGACGATTGTGAGTCTGATGCTTTAACCTTTAGACTAGCGAAGCTTCTTATTTAATTTTATTCAGAAGGTGTTTGGTAATTGCCTCTGTGGCGCGGAGGAAGTGTGTCCGACTGCTACCCAAGAGGTTGTGGGTTCGATTCCCACACGGGACAGCACTTTGTGTGATCCACAAATTGTTGTTCCGGGTCTGAGTGTACTTTGTGTCTGTGACTTGTATGTTTGTAAAATCCCCCGTGATACAGGGCTTGTACCCTACTGCGGGAATCGTCTTTTTTTAAACGAAAAAAAATCCGCGTCAGTGAACGAATGTTTGTGTGCGTTGCTCGATCGACGTACGTAGTATGTAGGTTACCTTCTGTACTCTATATATGTAGTACGTAGGTACAGTCAGCTCATTAGCAATGTTATCAAGCAGTGGGGACCCGCCGCGGGCGCCGGCTTGCATAAAATTATATCGATACATTAGTACCTACAGGGAAGGGTTACATGACGATGGTATATCTTACCATTGTAAATGCGAAAGTTTGTAGGAGATTTGTTACTCAATCAAATCCCAGAACGGCTGAATGAAATTTTGCACTCGTGGATTAAATTTGTTTTTAAAAATTTCCATCGAACGAAGTCGCGGACAACTGCTAGGTCGTCTGCGACACGTTGTTGAATATAATTTTTGTGTTTTTTCAATTTGTAATCTATAACTATGATATCTAATTTATCTATTACACCATCGTAATATTACCCCAGTACAAATATACTTTATTTGTACTGTGCTGAAGCTCAGCTTTTTGAAGAGGTGAAAGTTGTTATTTTTTACGTTTTCTTTGTGCGCTATTGAAGTTTAACTTATTAGTAAGAGCATAGCCACTTAGTATCCTAGGCTTATGGAGTTGATATTAAGCGTGTGCTACGTGCCAGGGATATGTCAGAATGATGATGCTGATGGTCACATGAAGTCACGGAACCGGAACAACAATTTGTGGATCAAACAAAGTAGTGGACCTCTTGCTCAGCAGTCGTACGCACTCCCACCGCGCAACCGAGAACAGTTTTAATTTAGGTACCTATTGTACTACACAGGCATGTGAACCTAGCACTTCAGAACCGCATACCTGCACCGGATGGATGTATGCTTTTAGCGGCGCGATACCGGGCGATTCGGCGACATCACTCGCGAGCGATACCAGCGACACGTAGCGGATATATTCCGACCATTGCGCGATAAAACGTCCCACGCCGAACTAATATCTCGTTTTTATCGACGACCGGTAATACCTACTGGTTTATTTGCAAGGTTTTTGAAGGTTAAGTACGTTTCATTTACATTTTAGGGTTGGTGTATCAGTTTTAACAATAAGTAGGTATATTTACTTTGACTGGAATTCGTTTAACTTTGTTCAAGGTTTAATCATTGAATTAACATTAGGTACATGGAATTGTTTACAGCAAAAACTTCAATTTACAAGACACAAACGTTTTTACAAGTTTCTAAGCCCGCTCGCTAGAAATCGCTTGTTTTAGATATATTGTTAAAACCTGTATGTATAAAATAAAACTTACTGACTGATTAACTCACTGAACGAATTGTCTTTAAATTTTATGAAAATATATATTTTACGGGTCTTAATCGAGTGAATAATTTATTTTTGTTTATTTCCCGACGTTACACACAAGGTATTTTACCTTTAATTATACACGCGATTAAGACCCGTAATATATATTATATATTTTCATAATGTATACAAATCGCGAAAGTTTATCAACATTTATGTCTTTAAATTTGTCACATAGATAGTTATTATGAGGATCCATCAGCTATAAACGGATTTTTAAAAACACTATCCAAAAAGGGTGAAATGGGTATTTAGAAATTCAAAACTTAACGCAGGCGAAACAGCGTATCTAAAAGCTAGTATTAAATAAGTAGGAGATAAATAGTTACCCCCAAATCAATCTCACCTTAAAACCTAAAAATCCCACACAATCAAAATATTAAAACATCATTATACCACATTAGTTTAAAACCAAACAATCAATAAAAACCCTTCACCACATTATATCGATATCAGTGGGTCGAGTCGTAAAGAAAGCATTAAGTCCATTGCCGCGGGCCCCGGGGCCCATAACTATAATAATGTATAATATTCACTTATTCGCTGTCTGATTTATCGAGTTTTGGTTTTGTTTACTCAAGCCGGCTCATTGGAGCATCGTATAATTAATATCAGTGTTCGCAATGGCCGTCCGTTTATTTCCCCGCGAGATATGCGCAAGAGTTGATATTAAGTGCGCTAGTCGTAATAGATGTACGAATGGTTAAGTGCAAGCGTTTTATTTGCTTTTTATGTTAAGTCGACTGGTTTAGGCTGTGTTTTTATGTTGATGGTTAGATTTGATGGGTTAGCTTTATCTCAGGGCTAACAAGTGGTATTTGATGTAGGGATTTGCAGCCTTGTTTTCTTTGCGGTTGTTTTCGAAAAATGATATCGTTGCTAAGAAAAAGAGGGAACTACAGGAGTTTCTTCGGTCAAATTGAGGATTGCGACAGTTTTGCTAGAAAGTAAGATAATAACGGCTGAGCGGACTAGCTTAAATATTATAAGCTAGTCCGCTCAGCCGTTATTATCTCAAATTAAAATCATTTTAAGCATATTATTGATGCATTTATTATGATATATTTTGTAGCCCTTTAATGGAAACTACAGATTTTAATCAATAAAATTCTTTATAGTATAAAAAATATTTCGGTCCACAAAGAGACCAAAAGATATTGATTGTTACACTCTCCACAAAATGGAAATTTTAATATTCAGAAAACGTCATATTTTACCTACTATGAATATTAAAAAGTCGATTGTTAATCTGTTCTTTATTAAACACAAGCTGTTCCTTACAACTTCGCCCGTAGGTATGTTAGTTATCGTGCAAATGTAGATTATTTTCCCCCAAACTTTAAATAGGTAGGTAACTTATACCTAATACAAATACAAAATTTCATCAAAATGGATCTCAGTAGTTTCAAATATTATTGCAAACAAACAAACACAATTATATTTTTACAAAACATTACCATATAAATTGCAGTACCGCTACGCAATTACCTACACCGTTTTGAATGTGCCTACCTTCAAGACAACAATTAATATCAATATAGTCTTGCGAATATCGCGATACCGAACGTCGAGTCAACAACCTGAGCACACGTCACTTCGCTCGTTTTCCCATCACTCAGAATGTTTATTTTTCAATTTAACCCGTCAGTGGCGATGCCAGGCGGGCCCCCTTGACTTAGGGGCGCCACACACCGCGCCGACAGATTAACCACGGCGTGGAAACGCCCGCGACCACGCGTCTTGCGCTCCGCTCGCGGCCCGACCACTTGCGCTATTAATTGCTGGTTGTATTTATATGATATTATTTGATTAGTGCCTTATGTTATTTATGATATACTAGCTTTTGGTCGAGGATGAATCCGCGTGGATGTAAGTTCGCGTAACATGTTTTACTTAATTCCAAAGAAGTTTATCATTTAAAAATATTGATAAAAGAGTCAGTTATAGGACTTTTTTCCGCTTTCTATAACTACAATATGTAATTCATAGTACCTATACATTATTCATAAACTAAAAAAGGACGTGAAAATGGCGTGAAGTTGTAATACAACTTGGTGAACTTAAAAAAGTTGTTGTAGTTTAATGCCGTGTTATTGCGATTTTTTTATGTTTCTAGTATAATTTGTGAAAAGTGATAATGACAGATTTATTACAAAATCGTACAATTTTACCAGTGCGAGGCTACTCGGCTACCTAGTACACAATTATGCCTAAAGGGTGAAACGAATGTCTTGGATAAATATTTCAAACCGATACAAACGTTTAACTGATGACAAAAATTCACATATAAAAACAAATTGTTATTAATGACATACGTTTACATGCAAGTCACAGCCCTACAAACAAGACTGAGGGCTCATACGAGGCGTCGAGACCCTACAATTAGACCTTCGCAACAAAACCACGATTGAACGCTGCTAATACGCGCTCGCCAACTAGTTACACCCGGCGCCAACACTATAACCGACCACACAAAGAAATATGAACCTTATGATCAACGAGCAAGGTCTGAATAAATGCACAACTAACTTTGAGAGTCAAAACATCACTACTAATCTCCACAAAAATAATTATACAACTTTTCACATCAATTTGAGCTTTAAAAATGTGATGCTAAGTATCATATCACATGTCCCAATAACGTGGGTTAAATATGGTATGGGAAAATTGTTGTTTATTGTTTATTGGCACAAAGGCTCGTCACTGAGTTATTGCCCAGAGTTTAGTGAAAAAATATTGGGTGAAAATGATTTTTTCTGACAAATTGCCGTGGACGCAGTTTTCGATGGTCAGTTTCTTGTTAAAATTTCTTGTGAGAGTGAACTCATGGCGAAATATGTAATTAAAATTTTATCGATCAGATCGGGTCGATAGGGAAAGATGACAGGTATTTAGTGTAAAAATAAAATATAAAGTACAAAATTAACATGATCATGATTATGGAAATCAACTAGGTACTTAATTTAAAAAATGTTATTTTTTAACTTTTCAATGCAATCAAACATATGTATATACAACTAGGGGATTTTAAATATTTAGAATACTCCAGTTACCGTATACGTAATGATAGTCACAAGAATTCACACCACCAGAAATTTGCATTCAGCGTCCCTTCGACCACATATTTCGAAAGACCACCATTTAACCCTGTAGTGTAAGTGTTCATCACACACAAAGTACAGTACTCATGAGTGGTGTGGACCACACACGCGCCACGGGGCCCCGCCACTCGCGACCACACAGACTGGAGGCGGTAGCGGGTTAGACCACTCTGTGGTTACAGTAACAGCCGCCGGCGATCTGCGACCGACCATCCGGTGAGTGGTATCAAACTGTTTCGGCTTGTATTAGGGTTAATAGTTATCTATTTAATATAAACAATAATAAAAAAAAAAACCGTTTCGGTGGCGAAATGGAGAGGTTGTGTGTTCGATTCCCATACGAGACGCCACCTTTTGTGGTTCACAAATTGTTGTTTCGAGTCTATGTGTACAGTGAAATTAGTCTCGAGAAATTTTTGCATATGTAGTGGTGTGTATGTTACTTAGATATTAGAGCGCGTTTCCACTATATCGTTCTGGCCCTTACAAAAATGTTTCAATATCCTAACATTACTATTTAATTTAATACTTATCCCTAGCAACACTCTGATTTTTGTATTCAATAAAAACAAGTTTTTATTTTAAAGAAAAAGGTTTTGACTTTATTAAAAAAAATATGTCATTCAATTTCACGTCCTTGAGCAAACGACAAGGCGACTACCGTGAAACAATAAAATATCGTGTCGTTCTTTAGATGATAGTAGTTTAGCTATAGGTAAAAAGTTTTGACCATAATAATTACGAAACAAAACAAATAAATAAATCGTCACTTGATAGTGGAAAGTGGAAACACGCACAAAACCAGAATAAACCAGTTTACTCTGTCCGCAGGTGCCACGTGCAGTCTGACGTCAGTCGCTTGATACCGTTAGAACATAAAGCACGCATTTCATTAAAAAATTATAATTATTAGATACGTAGTAGTTTCATTGTGAAATTTTGTATTTGTTGATTGTTGTTATTGTTTGTTATTATTGTTAAAATATTTGTTGAAGTGTTTAATTTCAAGTGTGTGAGTGTTGTAACTTTATATTGATAATTCAAAATGGCTCCAGTGTTAAAACATGGTCGAGGCAAGCCTTTGACTTCTCAAACTAAGGAAGTTTTGTACTGTTTGTACAAATATTTCGAAAATGAGTGTAATAACAACCCGAGCAGTATTATGACCCCCACTCAATTAGTTGCTAAATCAACAGGAATTTCAATAGCATCCGTCAGAAAGGTAGTATCAGAAAGCAAATGTCGTCCTTCAGATCAGGAAGTAACATTTAAATCTCCTAAAAAGAAACCGAATCGTAAACCTACAATAGTAATCGATAACTTTGATCAGCAAGTTATCAGAAGAACAATTCATGACTTCCACATCACAAATAAAAAAGTTCCCACTTTAAAAACTTTGCACTCAAAATTGAAAGAAGATATCGATTATAAAGGTTGTGTCAGCACGTTACGAAAACACGTCATGTCATTAGGTTTTAATTGGAAGCAAACAGAAGATAACCGGAAACTTCTTATGGAAAAACACGAAATTAGATACTTGCGAATTAATTATTTGATGAAAATTGCTGAATATCGTGAACAACGCCGACCAATTGTTTACACCGACGAAACATATATACATACATCACATACCCTCTCGAAATCTTGGTCAGATGGAAGCACTTCAGGTTTGAAGCAACATATATCGAAAGGCAACCGCTTAATCATTGTTCATGCCGGTGGTATCGATGGCTTTATACCAAATGCATTGCTTATGTTTAAAGCCGACCAAAAAAGTGGAGATTACCACAACAATATGAACTATGACAACTATTCAAGGTGGATTCAAACTCAATTAATACCCAACTTACAACCAAATAGTGTTGTTGTTGTTGACAACGCACCATATCATAACTCAATACAAAATCCTGCACCGAATAGTAATTCTAGAAAACAGCAAATGATAGACTGGCTGACATTTCGAAACATTGAGCATTCATCCACGTTGCTTAAGCCTCAATTATATGAACTGATTCTGCAAAACAAGGCGAGATTTATAGAGTACAAGATAGACGAAATATTACGACAGCACGGTCATACTGTGCTGCGTTTACCACCATACCATCCTGAGTTTAATCCTATAGAAAATATATGGGGGATAGTGAAAACATATGTCGCAAAAAAGAATGTCGCAATGAATATGAAGGTTATAATGTCATTAGCTGAAGAAAAAATGAACGCCATAACTGTAGAGGAATGGAGAAAAGTTTGTTTGCATGCTATTGAGGAGGAAAGCAAATATCAGGGTAGAGACGCAGCTTTAGACACAATATCAGAACGAATCATAATTAATTTAAATAATTCATCTGATGAAAGCGAGGATGGGGATGATTGTGATATGCCTGGGGTTGATGAATTATTAGAATAAAACATTTATGGCCGGAGAACACCTAATTCATACACGTCTTCACTGAAGTGAAAACCGGCATTCAATGCTTGTAATGTTTGGAACTGACTTGTCTGCCTCATACAGTTCCATAGATTACAATGCGGTGGATACACATTTTCACGACCGTATTAGTACGTAGTGCGTATGCGTAGACGTGCACGCATTTGGTGTGCTCCAGCCACAAACGTATATTACCTTTAAAACAATAAAAACTAAAAATAAAATGTTGTTTTTTTTATTTGCTGACCATACACTACTACAAACGCAAAAATTTCTTCAAGCTAATTTACCTGTAGGTACTTTGTATCTGTGATAGTGTCTGTTTGTACATTCGCCCGCGACATAGCGATTGTTCATTACTTTTTTTTGTATTTATTAAAGACGACTCTCTTAAGGTACAAGTCCTGTATCGCGGGGGACTTTACAAACATACAAGTCACGGATACAAAGTACAACCAGACTCGGAACAATAATTTGTGGATCACACAAAGTGGTGTCCCGTGTTGGAATCGAAACCACGAACCCTTGCGTAGCAGTTGGACACACTCCCACCGCGCCACAGAGGCAGTCAAAGTGCAGCAGTTGAAATATTAATAAAAAGAAATACTACAACATACGACTAGAATAGGTACAGTAGACGCGAGACAGAGAAAGAAGCGGGAATTTCTTAGTTTGACGCATGTATCTCTGTGTCTGTCTGTGACATTGTAGCGTTCAAACGGGTGCCAAAGATATGGACAACATAAGATCGATATGAAAGTTCCTGTTAGTTATTAGTCTTCTAAGTGATTTGGTTGGGGCAAACAGGAACTACTCGCTTTACTTTTTTGTCTAATAAACGAATAATACCACAGCATTAACAACACGCATAATCATTATATTATTTGTTACGACTATACAACAAGCACAAGACTGTTTACAAACTCAGAGCCATCATTTGTTCAAGATATACGGGTTTCTGACGCGAAGAGTGCGATTACATTGATTACACAGCATTGTGGTAGAGCCAACCGCCCCTTCGGACCAGACAACGGGTTATTATACCCATGTAAACGAACCTTTATTAAAAAATAATTTACACTTGGTACTATGTTGACATATTTATAGGGTATAGTAGTAACTTTGTATGCATAACGGTTCTATGTGACATTTAATTATCTCTGGACGTCTATGATGTCCTGGTACCCTTTGTTATTTATTGCACATATTAAGTAAACTGTTTACCCCCTCCCCTTCATTCACCCCTTCATTCATTTGGTTCAACCAACGATTGCAAACCAAAGTGTTACCGGTTCGATTCCTGCATTGGCCATTATTTTGGGTTATGCTCGAATTAATTACTCTCCCAGTCCCAACAAGGAATTAAGACTGAGATTACATTTATATGAATTTTCATTCTGTTATCTTCGTAGATTAAAATACAAGGGAATCGAAAACTCGACAAGAGCAGAATCGCAGCACAAGGCTTTTCCATAGGAACTTCAAATTATAAGAACCTCCTTTTTTGAAGTCGGTCAAAAAAGGAAAGATTCTTTGCTCATTATGGATTATCTCTGAAACTACAGAGCCGGTTTTGGTGATATGTATTTGGTAAATATGCAGCTTAAAGCTTATAATGCGATAACCAACATACATGCAAACAAAGCTGCAGAAAACGTCCAGTATAAGATAAAACCGCGTAATAAAATATCAATGACAGAACATTATAAAGCCATTTTAATGCTCTGTGGTGACAAGATAATATATTTTACTTAAAAGTTATTCGCAAAATACGAAATAAAGCAAAACAGAGAGTAATTAAATCTATAAATATACCAAAAGAGTCAGAAGCACCACTTCCAACTCCATTTAAACACAAAATGGCGGTTGCCAAGGAATTTTAAAACAATATTGTGTCACTTGTAATTACACATTTGCAGTGAATGCGCTTTAACTGTAACTACAGGAGTTAATGAAGAACTTGATGAATTTGTTAGTTTGTCTTTTCAATTTTTTATTAAGGAATTATCTAATCCATAGATCGATCAATCGAATAGCCAAATACACAAGTGTATTCAAGGAAGTGGTGAGCGGGGAGCTCCCCATGTATAAACATGTGCTTTTCCAAAATAATACGTACTCACATCCGGTCAAATCCCGCAAAAAACATCTAAAAAAACCGGGCAGGTGTATGTCGGGCCACGTACAATGTAGGGTTCCGTAGTCACCCCCCCTCCCCCTCCATCCGAATAATGCAGCTTATGAAGTGGGTTTTATGTTGTTTTTGTTCCATACTTACAATGTTAAACCTATTTAATAATAATTTTCAATGGAAATTGTACGATTTTTTTCACTTCACACTTGATCAGATGTTACTCTTAAACTTGTAAAGCCTTCTTATCTGTGATAGTTTTCCTTTTAATTTCATTATACTTATTAGTATATTAAAATTTACGGTATTCCGTGAATTTTATTCACATACTCATCATCAACCATTTAGCTGGCAGGGGGCGGGGGGCGGGGGGCATTTGACTTTAAACAAAAATTTGCACTATAAATCTTAATATTTCACAAACGAAATCCTAAATCTAAAAATGGTCTTCCCTTCCCAACCCCTAAACGTTTTTAAAAGACCTATTTAACGATACCCCACACGATCGGGTAGGTGAGCAAAAAATAATCACATCCCCACTTTACATATAGGGGAGGTACACTAAAAAAATGTTTTTTAAGATTTTATTCTTTCACTTTGCCGGCATAAGTAACATGTGTATCCATGCAAAATTACAGCCTTCTAGCACTAACAGTATTTCAGCAAAGGTGCGAACCGAGACGGACGGACGGTCAAGGCGAAACTATAAGGGTTCCGTTTTGCCATTTTGGCTACGGAACCCTAATGACAAAAATCTACAGCAGTGCATTTTTTGCCATTTTAGTAATGTAGATAGAGTACTCAAGACCATAATAATAAGAACATAATTACTGTAGGTACAAACTGTCTGAGTATCATTGTAAAAAAATCTTAAAAAACCCCGTTAAACAGTTGCTAAATAATTTGTTTACCTCTCTCACAAGAATTATAGTGTCGTTTTAAAATATTTCAATGCGTTTTTGGTTGTTTTTTGCGATTTATATGCTCTGATTCAACGAACTTAAATACATACTCCAACTACATTACATGATTAAAATGTTGATATCTCCACTTTCTGCTGTCACAATCACAATACAATAATAAGTGCTGTTTAAAATTAGCGTAAAATTGGCGTCGAAATGAACGAAAAAATTACGAAAACGACACGCTTTTAAAACTGTATAATCGATGTTTACAGAACGTCATATAATATTAATATGTTATTTGAATTGACGAATGGCTTGTTGCAACGCAATCCAAATGAGAAAGTTTACATGCTTTTATTATCTTTATATAAAAATGCTCCCATTTCAGTATGTTTGGTGATTACCTAACCTCAGAGACCTGTTTGATTAAGTTTGACAGAAGCTACAGACATTTTCTTTTCTTAGAGTTAATATTATATATTAAATATACATACCTGTGTACAGCGACGGTATAAATCACCCGAAAGGAATACTACACTTACCTGAAAAAAAGAAACACAGTGTTATAGTCTTTGAAACATTTTTTTTGAACTTATATGCTATTCAAACAACGAAAAGAGTTTGAATTACTTTTCTTGAGCAAAGTTGACGAAGTGCAAGCAATATTGGCAACAAATCTCGTGTCTGAAAGACATATTCAAAGTAAAACTCTTCTAGCTCCAATAAAAAGGAGCTATGCGAGTATGTCGTGACTAAAACCTATTCACACGCGTGCCAACGCATGCCAACCTCAAGAAAAAAACTTAAACGTACACGTGTTACTCATCAATTAAAAACAAATTAACAATTTGGACGTCAAAAGCAATTTTGATTGTCCAAACTAGCAATAGAAACGCCCATTTACACCTCAACCAACTTCAAACCTTATAACATAAAAAATATGATTTAAAATTACAATGTATCGGTTCTGGGGTCTTATAAAGATGAGTGGCAATACATACAAATTGTGGCGGACAGTGCAACCTATGCCTTATTGTTTTTTAATGGTCCGGCCCGCCCCTGCGGTGCCGAGCCATCCATCATGTACCCTGAGCATCCACTCTCAACGTTTTTTCTTCAAACTTGTTCAAATAAAAAAAACCAAGTCGAATTCCCTGCGGCGTCTTACTGACATTCCTTAGAAAGTTAAAACAACATATAAATTAATAAACGATCGGGTTTCTATATCGTTGCGTACCTACGTGTCAGGATACTTTTGATATAAATTTTATAATAAACTAGCGGACGCCTCGCGGTTTCACCCGCGTAGTTCCCGTTCCTGTGGGAATACAGGGATAAAAAATAGCCTATGTCACCTGGGGTTAGTGTAGCTTCACAACGATGAAAGAATTTTTCAAATCCGTCTAGTAGTTTCGGAGTCTATTCAATACAAACAAACAATCAAACCTTTCCTCTTTATAATATTAGTATAGAAGTATAGATATAGATAAAAAAAATAAGATTATAGATACACAAAATACTAGGAGTATAGAAGGTAAGAAGATATCTCGTTCTAACCACGCACATATAGACATCGTTCATGGACACGGAATCACAAATATTTGGAAAGTGTAATGAGATTTTCATTGCCCGTTTTTCGTTGCGTTGCTCAGCCGCGGGTTTTAAATATTTTGGTGATTGTCTTTACCACTTTAAACCAAAGGGGGTTATCAAATGTCCAGTTATGATACTTCTCATTTAATGTGGTAAGTAATCTAAATTACGTACCAAAGGCAAGAGGCAGTTTCCTTTTTCAAATTAAAAATATATATATTTCGCGGAACCCATTTTAGGAAACCCTGCTTTAACAGATAGACGAAATATTTTATGAAACAATAATTCCCAAGTAAGTTAAAACACTCTCCAAGGCAGACCTTACACGAGATGGGCAGACGAGTTGGAAAAAATAGCTGGTCCCTGCTGGCCGCAAATAGCCAAAGAGAGGGAAACATGGTATGCTTTACAGGAAGCCTTCACCTTCACTTGAAGTAGGGTTCACGCTGTCAAACTTCTTTTATATCATTACCTAATTCTAAGCATTTTTCAAAAATTAAGTAATTTACGTGTAAATAACATTAATATGTATGTATTCGCACTTTTGCATGAAATAAAAGGTTTATTATTATTATTTTAAGCTAAAACACCTGTCCGACCAACGGCGATGAGCGAGAAGCGAGTAGCGACTTTAAAGCTCAAGAAACGTGCAATAGATGTATATTGTAAATCCCGTCCATCTAAACAAAAGAGAGCGGCAGTGTAGAGCGAGTACTCGCCGGCAGTGTTAACGGTCAGCGATCAACTATTGAAATCTGTACCTATCTCTTTTGTTTACACGGGATACTACATAAGTATGTACGTTTCTTGTGCGATAAAATCGCTGCACGCTACTCGCTTTGTCGCCGTTGGTCGCACAAGTGCCTAAAGGGGATTGTTTTGTCATCATAAAGATAAGTAAAACCATGTTAGTTATTCGACCTTAATAAATTAACTTTCAAAATAAAATGGTGTCCATTTTTATTCATTATTTCAATTCTGTCCACACAAGCGATACGCATCGGTTGGGGACGAAAACCAAAAGATATGGAAGTAAGCGTATCTCTAGGACGATCTAATGCGTCGCTGTTGAACCTATACAGCTGTTGTCAACGATATAAAGCTATGTATCCACTGCTGTATTGCAGCAAGTCTATCTTTTAAATAAGAAACTTAGAATAAACAAAGAAAACCGTATATTTCAACAAATAGGTAGTAGGGATTCTAATGATACAATCTTATGAAAAACGGAAATATGGATAATTTGATTTTGTTTATTTTGTTGCAATTATATAATGCGACACCATGTCTATAACATACCATATATTTTAAAAAAAAACTGGCCAAGCGCGAGTCGGGTTGCCCACCGAGGGTTCCGTACCAATTTGTAGGTATATATTATTAATAGTTCAAGAATCAAGTCTCGCAGTTTAACTTAGAGCTTTGATTTTTTCAGAGATTCAAAGGACTGTAGACTTAAGTATATGGTTTTAATTTCAACTCGATATCTCCACGTGTTACCGAGATAAAGGATTTTGACAAACAGACGGATGGACGGTCGGACAACAAAATGATCCTATGAAGGTTTCGTTTCTTCCTTTTGAGGTACGGAACACTAAAAAGAAGATTAAAAATTATAGTAGATTTGCCAGGCACAATTTCGGAGTTACCAAAATGCCAAATTACTGCCAGCTTAGGCATATCTTAAAAAAACAATGCAATGTTTTTATGTGTACTTTGGTTCGCTCTAATATAATCTAACTTGGAAATGATGATTCGTGCTGCATTTTGCAGATTTTCAGCAACAGCACTACTCTAGTGTGTACTAACCTTCATATTTAAACTCGCAATAATTTAGTTTGAATACTTTTATGTAAATTGGTGTCGCCTAATGAGTCGTGGGTGCCTTGTAAGAAGGAGTGAACCATATCTTAACGAGTGCATATATTAAATTTAAATAAATATACGCATACTTAATGGATCGCCTTCTTTTGAATATGCAACTTTGTTTATGGTATCGAGGTGCAGTTGATTTTTTTTATTTTTTAGTTAAGTGTATTTGGCATACAATTTTATTTATGATGTCATTATGCTGTTAACAAGTTTTTGTGAGTTTAGCAACTGTTAGTGACTTCATAATGTCTCTACTTTGTTAATACAATAATTCATTATTGAACTATAGAAAAAATTGAAGTCCACACCAAGGAATCGAACCCGAGACTTCCGTATGCCAAACCAGGGCCAAAATCGAACGACCTATCTGGACTATGTTACCAGACCTCAAATTTTTATATCCTTTCCTGCACGCGAGTTTGGCCCTAAGGATAAGAAGATATAAAATGTTTAAAAAGAATGGTTTTTTTTTATTAATTAGTTAATTTAATTTAATTAATTATGAACAAAATCATAATGCTAGTTATGAAGAATCGAATATAGAAATTAGAATAAGGAGTTTCCAACCTGTGGGTAATCAGCCATTCTTTAGGGGTAATGAAGGTCGTTCGAGCGACCACTCTTGGCTAATGTAGGGGGTAAAATGGCTTTTAAACTACTCCAAAAGAGTAACGAATTCAAAAAAGTTGGGAGTTACTGGCTTAGACCCTATATTCTTACTAGTTCAGTTGATCAGTTCAGTTAATTAGTGGGAACCCCGATGTGGACCCCTAATAGATAGTTATAGGTACAAAATAATTATACGCTCTCTCCATTTTACACCTACTAATTAAAGAATACTCGTAATAAAACAAACAAGGTATATTGTTTATAACCACCAATAAAATCAACAGCATATGTTGGATCAGCTGACATTAGAGGTCGGGGAGGGCTCACAAACCTTTCATTTAGAGATCCCTACAATATACCGAGAGTACAGAAGTTAACCTGCACACGTACCTTGCTCGAGCAACACACACATATCTAGACCACGTCACACCGCTCTGTTCGGAAGGCGTCCAGGGCCCCTAGACAAATGGCATTCTAGTCGATTAGAGTTTACGCTAATCGAATAGAATGACGTCAGAATCACATCGTTGCGCGCGCACAACCGCTAATCGCATGTTAAGAATTCAGTAATGCGCGCGCAACGATGTCTACGTAAATTCTAATCGAATAGAATGCCATTTGCCTAGGGGGGCTGAGCTCCCGTGTGCATGATGGATGTCTATTTGCTCGAGTGGTTGAATGTAGTTTACCTTCTATTCTTTCGGTGTTTTGTGATATTTGGGTGTGTGTACGCAAAGAGGCGCCATTTAAAAGCTCACCTGTCGGAATTGTAAAACTCCTTTTTATCAGTTTATGGTTTTAATTTTGTTAGATTTCGTTTGTTGTTTCTATTTTTTGTCTGTATTTGTACCATATGGCGATTCACAGGCACCATTTAAAAAGTTAGGCTTCTTTGAAAATCTTTTGAGATTTGTTCCTCTTCGTGACCAAAGAATACTTACTACGACTTAACCGTGGTTAATGTGAAACTCGTACAACAAACAAAGGCTTTTAAATTAATCTACAAAACGTTATATAATTAATATTTTTTACATAGAAACGCGTGCCACTTTACGACACTGTTAAGAATAGGTACTAGGAGTACATACATCTGCAGGAGATCTTTTTAAGCGAAAAAACTCTCACAATTGGCTAGAAGCCAACAATAAAAAGGTTGGCGTTTAAAGAAGGCACGTTAACTAACGAGGTTCCACAATTTTATTGTTGCTGGGCCATAAAACCGGCGCCTGTCGATCTTTTATTGATCCGTGAGGCCTTAAACTCGGGTAACGACCAATTTAACCGATATCAATTAGTGTTTGATATATTTGAACGGTTGTAAATTAGTTTTCAATTTGCTATTGCGTTTGTTATTAGTACTTACTCGGATAAGATAAGTTAAAAAAATCCCTTCTCAGTAATTTCTCTATGGATTAATGACTCTAGGTACCAGGAAAACAGAATATTTATAGATATTTTAATTTTAAACCTGTTTATATGGAAAACGTGAACTTTACGTCAGGAATATACTTCATAAGTGATTAAGAGCCCTAGAATCATTATCGAATAGAGGGACAATCGAATAGAATGATGTCGTTGCGCGAGTCAAAATTATGCCACTGTGCCACACCACCCGGTATAAAGTTTATGCCACTTGTCTAGGGGGGGAGGGGCTGATTTGATTTCGACGGTAAAATTGAGTGATTTAACTTAACGTCTTGTTCTCATTGTTTTTTATTAAGCACATGACATTACCAATTGCTGTACTAATTTGTAGCAGCCCCATACATACAAATAATAAACTTCTGAAGTTGATGCCAAATAAAACATAAAAACTACTATTTCATGGCACCAACTTTAAAATGTTATTATTTTTGTTGTTCTATACTATTTTTTGGTTTTTAGTTGCCCTGTATTTATTTTTGAATTAGTTTCGTAGCTTAGCTTTTACATCCTCTGGTGGAAAAGCACCCTAACTGTATGTTTGTGAACTACCCGCAACACAGGGCTTGGACAATACTGCGGGGATAAAATCTAATAGGTAATAGAGGAATTCAGACCAAAGTTTAGCATTTCAGCATCATTTGTAATTCGATATTGTATATATTTTGTTGTGCATTAATCGTGCGTGCGCACACGCAGGCCGCGGTATGATTGACGCGCGCCGCCGCCCGCGCACCGTTTTACATATAAATTACCAATTACAGGCCTAACACAGAGTACTTGGAGTAGCAGAGTTGGCATTTTTATGACGCGTAAATATAATATAATAAATAATTTGTTTATTTAAAATTTTTGGCCTTAAGCTGTTTGTCCACTGCTACCGTCATCGGGACGTCACGTCACCGATTACGAGATGACGGCGCCGAAGAAGCGATACATAGAATTACTATAGCCGCGTGTCCACCGCGGTCCGTCACCTGAGCGCCATCATACCGGTCGCCGAAGTGAAATAATCTCGTTCTCGATGACGGGTTGCGGTGGAATAAATGCCTTAGAGTTGCTTGCATTGATATCAATGTTGAGACATTGTAAAAACTATCAAAAATATGTTGAGGTTTGCTAGAAACTAAAGCATTGATTGACATTGGCAATGGCCTTTGCCAGTTTGCTTAAAGATGCTTGTCGTCTTATTGTTTAAAGAAAACATTTAAGTTGGTGTTTTTAGGCTGCAACGTCTGGTGCAACACTCTTGTTCTATGTCTGTTCTGTATCTTGTCTCATTCTATGAATTTCATTAACGACTTTAATATGACAGAAAACTTAATAGCCTTCCAAAATGTAAATTATCGATATAAGTGTTCAATTAAAAAAATATCTATTTTGATTTTCTTGTACATACAAGTTGGTAGGTACATACATATTTGGAAAAATTGTTCAAAAAACCAGAAACATTAACATTTATTGTTTTAACATGTTCATGATGGCAGTTTGAATAGTTGTTTGTTGATACTTAAGCATAAAATTAGATATATTTGTAAATGAAGACTGTACTTATAATCGATATGGAATGCATCGATTTGTATATTTTATCAATAAACATCGAATACTGCCTAATTGGACTCACACGCTCAACTTTAGGAATGTAAACATTCACGTTTTTATGGTCTCCTAGTACCTATTTATGAAAATTACATTTAAAATATGATTATGTTTTATATTTATCAGTAAGGTGGCATAGGTACAGGCAATCGAATTTGAGGCCTTTGTTACAAAAACTGATGATTATTTACTGAAACCAGACACAATATGAAATTTTATCTGTAAATACCTGATTAAAATTATGAACTGTAATATTATCCGTTTTTACACGCTTCAGATACGAGTAACTCAGTATTAACATAATTATATTAACAAGAAACATTAAGATATTTCAAAAATAAATTACTGAAATGCATGTCTATGTATTTTAAAGCCAAATTTATTATTAAAAGTAGCTACCGTTACAACATTTAATAATAAGTAATGAACTAGAAAGAATGCAGGATAACATGACATGTAATGGATGGCAGGAACACCGCCGCGCCTCTCTGCCGCCCTGGTAACATCACTGTATTAAACAGATGCCACTCACTCAAAATCCATGATTGATTTTGTAGCAAAACTAATACAGTAGTCGGCTACCGATATAATAGTAATTAAACTACATCTAATAAGAGTCTTAGATAGTCAAACAAGTATTGTATCCGATGAGTCGAGCTTTAATGAGTTGACTTTGATAAATTACTCCCGAATTCCGCATTAGCATAAAATTCAAATAAATTTTGAGTACAAGATTCATTCGTATGGCCATAAGTACCTACAGATTTTGCGAAAGGCTTTTAATATTCAAATTATTTGGCTTGCCATTTTGTTTAACAATGTTATATTTGATAAAAAAGAATAGATTGTCTTATTATTATAATTTATAATTCCTGTTTATGACAAAAAGTTATTTGGTAACGAAAAACAAACTGAAATATTTTTCAGAATTTCAGATTTCTCATAGAAAGAGATTCCTTCTATGTTCAATGGTGAAATGCAGGCTTTGCGCTCTTCAGAAGGTAGCATATAATGTTTTTACGTCTTAACGTCAGTCTTTGGAACAGTATCCGTTTACTGACTGACAAATTATAACGCTTCCTAGGTGAATCATAGAACGAATCAAGGAACGAACATCAGGACGAGTTCAAAACAAAATTATGAAATTACAAGATATCTTTAAGGATTGCAACGAGCATGAGAATTGCGTGTTACAAGCAAGTACTAATAGCACAGTATGAAAGATAGGAGGTATTTATTTTAATGTTTCTACTCCTAGAAGCAAATCTTTCAATCAAGGTACTAGGTAATCATATCTATACAGAGGTACAAGTAAGGTCGGTAGTTAGTGCGCGAGCGCCGGCCCACCCGCCGCGTGGCCGCTGGCCTGCACGCGTTCCCGTCAAATTGCTCGCCTGATGCATATTTTGCATCAATTTGACAGGTTCCCCTCTAGGGATAACTTCTCTAACGGTACGCCAGTGCGTGAGTGACACTTTCAAACTATTATCGCGAAACGTTCCCATAGGCTGTCGGAAGCTTAGGATGATGGTTAAATTGTTTTAAGAATTGTTTCATAATTTCCTCTTACATGGCGGTAGTCAATAATGTTGTCTATCATTAATGTACCTTTCATTTACTCTATGATTACCTGGTAGATATCTACTGCTGATTGGGACTGTGAAAAGATTGGATAAGGATGTATCATGCCGTATTCTATTTGACTGCCTCTGTGGCGCGGTGGGCGTATACCCGACTGCTACGCAAGAGGTCGTGAGTTCGATTTCTACACGGGACACCACTTTGTGTGATCCACAAATTGTTGTTCCAAGTCTGGGTGTACTTTGTGTCCGTGACTTGTATGTTTGTGAAGTCTCCCGCGACACAGGGCTTGTACTCTAATGCGGGTGTCGTTTTTTTTTATAAAAAAAATTGCCACCAAATTGGCTCGCACTAAAACGAAATACAATAGGTATACCTGAGTAAAATCTTTGTCTTCTTGGCTTGACGTTTAGGTACGTTTCGTCCGCCAATATAATTTGGAAACATTTTTTTTTTTTTAATATAACTAGCACTGTGGGATTGAGTCCCACATTACTAGTTACTAAAAGGCTAAATAGCAAGCAACACGTGTTTCATTTTATGTATTAGATACACAATATGCTATTGACACCAAAGTGCCAGTTCCCATATTCCGGGCACTGATTCCGGGAACAAATTTCCCTCGTGCGAGTATCGCACTTACACGGTAACACTTTCCTATCACGTATGGAGATGACTTTATTTTGATATTGCACGCTTGTATTTTATTATCCATTGTGTTTTTATTCACACTAGTACGTGCCACAATGTCGGCGCCTGAACTTTATAAATATTTCACTATAAATATAACATTGTCATTCGAATAAGGTGCTTGAACCGTGAAAGCGATGCTTTGAATTATTATCATATAAACGGGACTTGACGACACTACCGCCCAGCTATATCCTAGAATAATTCTAGAAACTAACTAGAAAAAATTCGGAATGAGATAATCCGACAAGAAGCAAAGTAACTGACACAGCTCGCAGATTAAGCACGATGAAGTGGCAATAGACATCAGTCGAAGAACTTATGGCCGCTGTAAAAAAAATGTCCTAGAGAGGAGATCGCAACTCGGTAAACGGAAGGTAGGACGGCCCCCAGCCAGATGAACCGACGACCTAAAGAAGATCGCTGGGACTGGCTGTGGAAGACGGAGGACCGGGTGTTATGGCGTAACTTAAGAGAGGCTTATCTCCAGCCGCTCATGATGATGAAAGGAAAAATCATGAAAATACTAAGCTGCAACTTTGTCCACGGAAATGTCGGCAAGTCGAGCCATCATGATTTTCAGAGCTAAAGAAAATAGCTGTAAGAAAATAATCAAAATACGAGCAACTTTCGCAAGCGAAAGTACACTTTACTTGACACTGGCTGAAATTGACTGAAAAATCGGCAAGATTATTTGAATTGATCAGTCACTGTTTTTATACACAATCTAACTTAACAAAGGTGACATTCAGATTTTTGCCAAACTATGATTTGGGTGCCACTGACTGTTATGGGCTAGCAGAACGCTTACCATCAGACGCAAGACCTGCTCATCTCTTCATTTCGTAGTATAAAAATAGCACTAACCTGCTACTTCTTTTAATAAAAAAAGAAGTACAGTATTTACAGCAACTAATCACGATAATGCCCAAAGTAAAACAAATGGTATGAAGTTGAAAGACGCATGCATACAATCAACTGAATATGACTTTTGAGTACCTACCAGTATCATGAATACGCATCTCTTTAATGTGAATTTAACAAAATAAACAGGAACGTCATATAAGTAGCCAACGGGTCATAACAAAGGCGTTTTACTGAGGTAGCGTGCGATGCCGGAATAATGTGCAGAGATAGGGCTCTTTTTGTTTTGCTAAACGAGCGAAGTTGGTTGCGTGTCGACTGCCGAGTCCTGCGGTCGGGATATTTTTATCCTTACAGTTTTATGTGTCAGTACCTAATCGATAGTGTAACCTTGGGAACGCTAAGGTCATTATCTTTACTAATATTATAAAGCTGAAGAATTTGTTTGTTTGTACGTGATTATCTCAGGAACAACTGGTCCGAATGAAAAAAATATTTTACTGTTGGATAGCCCATTTATCAAGGAAGGCTATAGGCTATATAGCATCACGCTACGACAAAAAGGAGCGGAGTAACAGTTAAAAATGTTGCGAAAACTGAAAAAAAAATCGCAAACGAAGTTCCACCGGGTCAGCTAGTGACGAATAAACATTAAGAGACAAAAAAAACCGGTGGCCATTAGCAGATTGTCTTCAATTTAGTATCGTTTAAATTTGGAGTAGCTTTTAAATAAATTACAAGTTTGTTTCGGACATGTTCTAATTAATATTACATGCAATAAAGTCAGAAAACACATCTATTAGATTTATATACCTCGCAACAAGAAACTACATTCGAATAAAAAGAAAGGCGCTTCCTATATTTAAACAAGAACACATGAACATAAAGCGTTTTTCTAAAACTTTTTCAGTAAGAGATCAATTAGGAAACGTTCTACAGGATACGCCTCTAAACGCTGGAGGCAATTAGCACAGCCGCCACATGCGTGGAATGTTTGACGAACTCTTCGCGTGGTATGCGACCCTGGTAATTATTCTCGCTCTGTTGCGCTTGCTGACTAATTAAAAACAATTTCTGTGATTTATTTTATTGGTGGTCTTTGTAATTTATGACTTCTCTAAATAGAGTGAAACTTATTCAATATTTTACGATTTTAGAAGAAAATAAAAAAAATCTACCGTTGTAGTCAGAAATGTCAGCAACCTTTTGATAAATGTAATTTTAATTCGAGAGCTGTCCCTTACTAAATATTTGGAATATAATTATGTTGATATTATGAATTCATTTATGCGTAAAGCACATGTTCCTTTGGGCTCCGGACAATACCACCTACTGACACTGGGGTCATTTAACTAAATTGTATCCATTATGAGCTAATACATACATAATAAACGGGTAAGTGGTAAAAAAAAATATTCAAGGAACATGTAGTTATATCTAGTTCCAAGTAGAAAAGTGTCTTGTGTAGAAAAATAAAGACAAAGACTATTCTAATTGTGAATCGCCATCTATTTGGGTTGATACATACCTTCCTATTAAATAATAACGATCATAAAGATTATAAACATAATTTCATACGTGTACCTATTGGTAACGACTAGTGATGAACCATGGTATCTATCGATAAATCGGAGACACGCAGCAGGGGCCGTCTTATCGAGCCGTCATCTGGCGCCTAAATTCTTACATGCAACCTACACCGGCTGTAAATATACCTGGAATTGCCACTGACAGACAACCAGACAATAATACCTGTGTAATAATATTATAGATACGGTATCTGAGATATTTATAATCAATAAATTTACGAGAAGTAGAAAACATTTTAATAAATCAATTTTATGTCCGAGCCAATTTACTCAAGTGTCTTGTTTTAATTTTTATGTTGTTTTAGTTTAGGTACCTATGTAAAATAAATAATAATGAATTAATTACCTACTACAATTAAAAATATAAAAAATGTTATGCAAATTGGTCATTATTCGTAAAAATATTTATCCCAATGTTATATATAGTTAGATTACGATTTTTTTACGAGTAATTATGATAGAACAATGCTAAAATATTTACATTATCAAATACTAGATCTCTTTATTGTTTATTTTACAGTAAACAGGTCAGAGACAATAGAATCAGTACACCCATTTGTAATTTTAATGACATTATTAACTACTTATCATTCCATTTGTACATATTATACAAAGAGATTCATTGTATAATATTTGAATTCTATTAAAAAAAATCTTGTGTCATTTACAAATCATAGTAAAACTAGTAAAAAAAAAAACAAAGATGAGAAATTTTGCACAACCGACAAAAAAACAGAACAAAATCGTCAACAAAAAGGTTATCAATTTTGGTGATCAAACAGTTTAAATAGGATGTTGGAACGACAGGTAGACACTGAGATACGAGGCCATTCCAACCGTACTGTATCATCATAAAATGAACTTTAATTTCTAATACATAAAGTGTAATTTAGGCAATGTCGTAAAATAATAAATTTGAGGAGTATCATGACACGTGTCAGTTACGGTGGAAGCTGTCAGGTGTAGTAATATATTTATTTATGTGCTGCCGTTCGGAGGAGTGTCCGTTTTCGATGACGTGAGAATAGAACGTACTTCCGCGGATCTATGAACTTCTGGTACATCAATCGTAGAAATCGTATATCAACAGTAGATTAACTTAATTTTACGACATTGTAAATATTTGTAATAAAGATGTTCTACGGTTGTAATTATTGGAGAAAGTTGGTTTGGCGCCAGAGGCAATCGTTCAATTGGTTTTTTTTTTACATCCTTTTTATAGAAAGTTGAAGAGAAATAGGTTTTCTCAAGGAGTCTGAAGAATACCGAACGGCGAAACTTATGATGACTAAAAACTTAAATCTTTTAAAGAATATAAATATTTTAATTTATGCGCATAAACATTATATCATTGCAAAGTCCTCAAACAAATACTAGTTTTCGCATAATTCAATGTAAGTATGTCACATTTTAATAAGTTGTGCGAAATTATGCATAACAGTTGCGAATTTACATACGTAGCTTGCATTAACTCTTTGTGATTTCTGAGATCCTGGTACCATAGGCAATTGTTAGTTTACCTATTTTGTCTAAACCTGGTTTTAAGGCAAGGTTTTAACTAGGTTATTGTAGCTTACCTATGAAAATGCTAAACTAATTAGAATTTGTAAATATTTTAAACAACTTCCCAGACAAACAATTGTAGAACCTTTGGACGTAATATCAAGTTCTATAGGTACTTTGTGTAAATATTAATGAGTAAGCCGTCAACGTTATATTATAATAATTATGTATTCGCGTTTTGCGCCGGCAACGCGTATCTACTACGCGGTCTTTGACAAACAGTGAAATTAGTAAACAGATTCATTATCATATGTATTTTTTGAATTACTTCGTAAATCATAATTAATACACTATATTTTTAAGTAGCTATACTATTAGGTAAAATTATTCCTGGATATGGTTATAGGAAACAAAGTTTATTCACATTTAGATTCCACAACTGCTAATTTACGTATGTTCAATACGCAGATACTAAACTGGTACTTTAAGCAATATCAAGTCGTTATACCAGTTTTAAATATAAGATACGTTAATTATCAATTTACATAATTAATGAACTGTTATTAAAAGCGCCCATAATGGTACACTTATTAGTAAATTCCCGTAATCAATCGACTTAACTATTATAATATTATTTACTATTTCCTACTACCACCCAGAACTACATTTCTATACAAAAAACGCAACGAAAAAACTACCATTAATTTCTCAAAGTTTAATTATGAAATATGCATCAATAAATCGTCGTCGTTGCTACAGAGACAAGCATACCCGGGATTCCTACGGTGTACGATATTTTTTGTCCCTGTCCCATAAAGCTATAAACACGACACGGTTAATTAAAACGGTATATTAGCATAAACAAATAAAATGCCCCATTACGAATTCAATTTACAATCTTTGAAATCGGTTAAATTAGTTGCAGTAAATAATATCTCGGATACAGTTCGATAATAGGGATGGGACACGATTCATAAGTTGCTAGCGGGAACTACGTGGAGTACCCGCTGGCCGCTATTTGACTGTCCATAGTTTTACCAACTAGTATTACAGTACGTTCTAGCTACTCGCGTTCCAGCCTGTAACAGATTTCATCAAAATGGGCCCCCTAATATTACAAATTACTCAACAATCAAACTTACTACTATGATTTTTGTTGTAACCATCGTTACAAAATAATTTCTGATTTTTGACCGTCGTGAGTTTATGACAATTATACATAATAGCCGCTAATAATTCATTTTATTTGTTCAATCAAAATACGCCACACGCCTATAAGCAAGTACAAGGGGAAAATATCCGTTGGTTAATCATTTCGCTACATCTTATGATTTACATCTTGATGGTAACATCGCACACAGAGTCGATGCCTTTATTATAAATTAAATATTAAATATGCGACAGTAAATAGTGCAAAAGGTAAATAAAATTTTATGCTAGTTTTATTTTACTTAATTTGATTGATTAACTACTTGGACACTCCATTTTTAATATGACAGTTACAGTCAAATTAAAATACTGTTTTCTTTTTTATATTAGGCTATATTTTATATTATGATTTGATACTTTATTTTTTAGCTTTATCAAATGATTACCCAGCTTATTATTTTTTAACCGACTGCGTAAGACGGGTTATTCGTATATCTAATCAGATTTGGAAATTATCAAAATAATACTGTGTACATACTCATGGACACTAAACCCAAACTATAAAAGCTTATTGAATTTATATAAAATAACACATTATTAGACTGAGCTAAAATCATATTTTTGATTTAACTTAGTTTTCTATCAATAAATATTTGTCTCATCTATCTATTTATATTATTATCTATCAATTTTACAAGCAAATTAATATGGATATAATTGATATGGAGAGGATCAGTCACGTCTCACGTCTGAAATCAACCAACATGTAGGTACACGATAAACATCAAAGATTAGCTATCAATTAAACAACAGTACTAGAATCAAATCAAACATTCTGTGCACACGCATCGCCCCCCCCCCTCCCTCCCCGAGGCTGTCAGTGGTGGAGCGTGCGTCGGGGCGCGCGGCGGGGCGCCATTGTCCCGCTGTCCGACACGACGCGCGCGCCCCACACGCCGCCTATATCGTTGAGATGTAAACAACTAATATCGATGTATGTTATAGCTATCGATATTATTCTGTTCCCAAACAATATTAAATTTAGAACATTTTCTGTCGCTAAAATTAGACTAAGAAGCTAATTAAAACGTTAAGTAAATAAAAGATTCGTACCTACCTTTAAATAAGTAATTCATGCGATTAAGTTCCGATATATATTTAAAAACAGTAAGCAAATTTATGCATTTAAAACATCCTAGAACCGTAATAACTAGCAAAAAGTTAGTAAAAGACCTGATTTCGTTATAATCACGATTTCTTGGATGTCTGTCTCAGGCATGAAGATGCTGGCACTCATTGAGAAGTTTCGTTATTCGGGCCACTTCGGAATATACCTCTTTCAAATAAAAAAAAAAGGTTATCTGTAAAGTCGGTTTACGAAACATAATTTCACCTAGCAACCAGTACAAATGTGACTTGTTTCGTGCTTCAATGATATCAATGCTTAATATATATATATATATATATATATATATATATATATATATATATATATATATATATATATATATATATATATTGTGAGTGGTAAATTGGTATTTAACTCTTACAATATTATGACTAAAAAACCAACGCTTAAACAAAACGTAACAGTATCCACCATAAAATATCGACAACCCAATTCCAATGTAACATCACTACCGTGGCGCCTGTTAGGAATGAGCACCGCGGGGCTGCATTGTCCGCGCGTCTAAGTGCCTCATATTTGGTTACCCGACTATATTACACGCCTATACGCTATATCGATATCTCACTTTATACTGAAAACGAACATCCTTACTCGCGCACAACAAACATGATTTTTCAACTTTACGACTGTGATTTTAAAATACAATTTTGGTTGAATGTTAATTAGGTAGTTAAGTCAATAAGTTTGAGATGTAAAACGATATAATTTTTATTTTACTACTCCTTGAATACACAAGAACCTCAATAAATTACCGAACAAAAGTCACACGTCGCACCTTATTTGACCCATCTTTTGTCAAAGGATTGTTTCTACTTCACATATAATTTATATTATCATAACTATAATGGAAAGAAAAAAGATAATATATTTGTATTTATATAGCTGTACAACTGACGATTTATTTGTATAGTTAATTTAACTGGTTAATAATGGAAGTATTAGTTTAAGTTTAAGTTAAACTTCATCATATATGTGGAGGACAAGGTGACCAGGCGAGGTGATGCCTGGCGGGCCGCAGTCCAACGGTAAACGTTGGGAACTTGTATCTAAGCTAGCGGCTTTGAAAGCTCAGGATTTGACGCGAGCTGTCAAGTGTCAATTTATTTTGTAGTATTTTCTGTGGGTACCGCCACAAATTATATTTTTCTGGGTCTCGATCGTTTGGGTTATTTAATCCAAGTGCTTTTTGTTTTCGAACAAATCGACCGAATTACACTGACCGAGCGTACAACAAAATATATTATGAAAATATATATATTACGGGTCTTAATCGCGTGAATAATTTAAGGTAAAATACCTTGTTTATTGCCCGACGTTTCGACCGTATTGCAACGGCCGTGGTTTACTACTAGCTTTTTCCCGTGACTTTGCCCGCATCATGTTTCGTTCGTGTAGCCTATGTGCTATTCTAATGTGTAAACAACTTATCTGTAAAGTTTCATAATGTATCTGTTGTGTGTTGTCATTAGTTTATTAAAAACCGCACTCGCGCATAAAGGGTTATAGAACATTAGACACTATATAATATCGAGCAAATATGGTAAAAAAATCACGTTTGTTGTATGGGAGCCCCCTAAATATTTATTTTATTCTGTTTTTTAGTCTTTGTTGTTATAGCGGCAACAGAAATAGGTACATCACCTGTGAAATTTCAACTGTCTAACAGTCACGGTTCATGAGATAGAGCCTAGTGACAGACGGACGGACAGCTGAGTATTAGTAATAGAGTCCCGTTTTACCCTTTGGGTACGGAACCCTAGAAAGCAACAAACATTTATCCATATGGGTAAATATTTCAGATTTATAATACAAATTAATAGGATCGCGCAGATGATTTCACCCAACTGTATTTTTTCGGCTACATTGCCTATATCATTTTCGAAAAGATTATTTTTATAGTACATAAAAAAGAAAAAAGAAATATTAGATATATTTCGGGACTTAATCGCGTGAATTATTTAAAGGTATGACCTTTTATTTATCAGTGCAATTCGATCGAAACGTCGGGTAAATAAAAGGATCGTACCTTTAAATAATTCACGCGATTAAGTCCCGAAATATATCTAATATGTTTAAAAATCGCGAAAGTTTAAAACCAATAATGATTTTCATGTTAATTTTTTTAAACTACAAAAATAATGTTAACCAAAGCGTCCGTGAGAATAAGTGACATCGTTAACATACAGAATGAATTGTAGGTAGGTATGCGTTTTAATGCAAAGGTAGTCGTGAAGAACGTTTAGTATATCACTCCTCAGTACCACGAGGATTGTTTACAAAAATCCAATGATAATAACGTGTAAACACGAGCCAAAAATCTGCTTAATTTTTACATTTGTATGATATTTACAAAGGAAAAAATTCTTGAACGACCAGACCACAGTGTGGATGCAATAAAAATATACAATTGACGCCATGCAACTCTTGTATTTGAAACACTGCAGCTTACGGTACTACTTATATATTTCCAATCCAAGTAAATTGATTCAATTAGACGTTTAAAATATGTTAGTGATAAAAGATATGATAACAGTTTCATCGCAAAAACTATGATATCGCTATGTGTCTCCAGCTGTTTTGCATAATGACAGGGAAGCTGTCATTATTCAAAACAGCTAGAGACGATACATATTGTAAATTTGAAAAGTACCTAGATAGTTACCCAAATATCTATCGCATAATTCTCATATCTTATTATAGCCCAAGAGGAGAGCGCCAACAAATCTAAGCACTTTATAAAGGCTGATTTTTTGATATTAGACTACATTAGAGGAGTAAAGAAATTCCCTGTCATCAGTCACCTCGATTCCAGCAGGTTATTTTTTTCGAGTGAACGAAATATATCGTGAAACTGGTTTCTAAAACTTGAAAATTCTAGCAGTATATTATTTCATACTAAGTTTTACGTTTGTCAGTCATACAAAATTTTGTAACCAGGCGCGTCAGTCATGCGTTAAAGTTCATTAATAGTGCTCGATTTACGCGTGCTATCGAATAAAAAATATTATCAGAATCACTTAACAATTAGTCAGTCAGTGTAACTCTGTAACAGATGCTGTTAGTAACCGATTTAAGTCCCATACACCAAACTCCTGGGAGTCCAGATGACTGACGGAAGGGTATTTCTTTACTCCACTTATGTGACGTAATATAAAAAAATCAGCCTTTATAAAATGGTTACATTTTTTGGCGATGTCTTCCCGGTCTATAATATTTAAAATGATACAACGCATAATACAATTTAAACCATAAAAATGTTTCAAGTTGCTTACCTCAGGGTCAATCTTCTTATATTCAGGATCCTCCTCATCTACTTCGAAGTACAGCTCCGTGGAGGTGAGGGACACGGTGCCCGGCGCCACCAGCCCTGGAGCCACCAGCTTTGCCTTCGTGCTTATGTTTACTGGACCTGAAATATTAGGTTGAAGTCAATATTACATTGACAAATTTTTGGCGCCTGACAAAAATGTAAGAGCAAAATGTTGCACGTAGAATTTGCTATGAACTATTTGCTCGGCGTTCTAGAATTGGAACGTAATATCAGAAGAATGTTATTTTCTCTTTATTTATTTGGAGGCTTAGGATCACATACACGATGTCAGCACCATTGTAACATAATCATAAATACACTTATTCTACTACTACTACTTATTCTATTTTATAAATTAAAACGCAGCTGACGAAAGAGGTGTAGATAGTATACTTTGAAAGATGCAGACAGGTTTTTCGGAATCTAATGAAAGAACTCAGTCACTTCAAAATCGGAGCCACTCTATACTGTCACGTTTTGTTTGTAAACAAATCTGAAGTCAATAATTGGCTGACATGGAGTCGATTTTTGAACCTGTTTTTGAGGATGTCAATTTAATGAACAGTAGACTGTGTTATTTTTGTTCGTCTTAAAGTTACAGGGCTAAATTCGCAAATCGTTGTATTAGTTTAATGAAAACATAATTCCCGATACTATAAATAAAACAAAAAAAAGATCCTACAAAGGTCAAAGGTCATTTTCGCTTTGAGCTCCTAATAGAACATAGCGATAGTGATGTGCAAAACAATATTGCTCTCTCATTTCGATCAGGCGTTACTAGTCAAGCCATCTTAGACATTAATTGTGGTGTTAATTAATTAATTTAAAAATAAATAACTAAATTAGAAGGAAGAAAAAATTTAGAAAAGTAAAAATTAAAAAAAAAATTGTTATGTAGGTACCTAAAAATAAATTAATTTTTAAATAAAAATAAATCAAATATCAAGTGAAAATGTAGTAAAACAAAAAAATAATGAAAAAGAAGAAAAAAGTACCTAAATCAAGTGACTCCTCACCGGTAAGATCGGCATCAATTTCCCTGTCGTCTACCAGGAGTTCAGCGTCATCAAGGAGTTCAGCGGCGGCGGGTGTAGGCAACTGCGCCCCGCGTCCCGCCCCGCCCGCTGCTATCCGCGAGTGGAGCTCTTCTGTGGCCTGATGACATAATCAAATGTAAGTACATCGTTTCCAAGAACCTTTTACTCGTGTTAGTAGCGCTCGTAATTAAAATTATATGAATTGTAAATTACACGTTGCTGAAGTATCTTTGCTTGTCGTCACATGAAAATATTTGAATTTGCTGGTGTATAATCCACAAGTTCGAGGATAAAGTACATTTAAGAATTTTATTCTAGAGCCTATAAAACTATATATGCACCAATAATAACAAAAATAAATAACAAATTGGCCAAAGTATGTTCCTCCGAGCATAAACATGTTTAAATGAAAGTAAAAACAAATATTGAGATAACTGCCGAAATTGACAATTACCAACCACCCATAGCCCATTTCATAAATTAATTGGTCGCAATGACATCATTTTACAATATCATCTACCAGGATATCATAATTCGTAAACAGGTACCTGTAGTATAGCATCGTGGTGTATATCCTCGGTGGGCGGTCGTACGAGCGCGGCCTCGGCGTGTCTTCGTCCGCGCGCGTCTGGTACCAGGCGCCTGCGCCGACGGGCATCGTCCTCCCATGAGTCTAGCTTCCAGAACTGACTTACGCTGCTGGAATACAAGAACAATTACATCATCATGAAAGGAGTTTAGACCATCAAATCCAACAGATAATGTCCTCCGTACCGATTTTAATAACAGCAGCTAATTACTGTAGTGTTGACTACCTATATTTCATGTATTAATTTAATATCTCTCATATAATATCCTTATATTTCAAAGGGACGATATTCGTAACACAAAATCACTTATAAACCAAAAGCTTAACTTGTGGGAAATCGTCAAGTATATTTTGACGTCTTTCTTTTTCTTAAATCGATGACTGGTTGTCGGAAAAAGTGTCACGTTATTTAATGGTTGCTAAGCTACGGTCACGTTACTGATTTGTTGCTAAGCAGTCACGTTATTGATTGGTTGCTAAGTAGTCACGTCATTGATTGGTTGCTAAGCAACGCGGTATGTCATCAATGTTTTCTTATGACGTTATCACGTAAAATTATTGTCCGTAAATCGATTTTACAAACAACCATTTTCTTACATTTATTTTATGTTTGTAAAACCGAAAAAAAATGACATCTATAAAAGTGACAATGGCTACGTTACTAAATTTAGATAATCTATGAATCGTTTCAGCGTCGAAGCAAACTAGTACGCTACCCACCCGTGCGCGGGTGCGGCGTGGTCGGCGGCGTGGCGCAGCTTGTCGAGCAGGCGCGCGGCGGCGCCGTGGTCGCGCCGCCGCGCCGCCGCTATCAGCCGCTCGCACGTCCGCTCCTCCTCCGCTCGCTCCGCGCTACTCGACGCGCATAGGCACTGCACGACCGAATAAATCCATTAGGAAATTCACGTTTTGTATTGTGATATAGTGCTTATGAAAATTAGGCTTAAAAGATTGGTCTCAAAATTGTGCCCTGTCGCATGCCTAGAGAATAACAATAAAAAAAACAAATATCATTAAGAAAATGTAATTACATTTTTGATAAACACATTATTCTTATCATTCCATCTATAAAATCGAAATCATTGGTACATTTTGTTGTCGTGTCGTGAAAACGAACCCTCTTGCGTATCGATGAGGGAATCTAAAGCACTTCGAAATTCTCTAATTCGAATATCAAAGCGAACTAACCTCAAAATCTGCATGTTTCAATACGTCATCAGCCCTCATCCTATTGAGTATGAACTCCGCTTCGTTGGCTACCCTCACTATATGATCTCTCATGGCATGAGATAGCAGGCGACCTTCGTTGATCAGCTCTATGAAGGCCAGCCCCGCATGCTTCTGAAGAGAGTTCTGCCACTCTTGGGAGCATAGTAACATGACGAGTTCAACCACTGATGTGCTTGATTTGAAGGTTTGGAGACCTGGAAGATAATTAGTAGTGATTACATTTTTGGTATTAATATATTTTTTTAAAGATTCTATTGGCGATCATTCTGCTCTAATACTTCCCTTACTATGGTGCAGTTGCATTATGAAATAAAGTATAGAGGAGAATTGGTGATTAGAATCGTAATTTTGACAGTCAGACCAAAGCAATAATTGCAAGACTATTCCAATTTCCATTTAAATTACACGTACATACAAAGCCACTAAAGCATTTATAAAATACCAGTAACACCACAATTATATAAAGCGAAAGCCCGAATGTAATTACCTTACTTTCAAATACAAAATGAACATTAACAAAACCCCAAACTACAATAGAAGTTATTTATAGTAAACCCTCGATAAACCAGCCAATCTGTGTTTAACTTGTAATCCGAACCATGGTCTACGGCACAAGAAACCAGCTCAGTTGACTCAGTAAATAAGTTCTGAATAAAAATACAATTTATCCTCAAATTAGTATTATAATATTAAGAAAATAAGAAGTAAGAAGAAAGCCACCAGCATCTACCATGCCTAGTACAGTATACCTTTACCCTCCATTAGTAGTTCCTGTCCGTGGCTTCCGACCAAGGTCTTTGAGAGGAAGGGCGCAAAGTCCAGCATAATTTCCCGAAGTAATGGGCAGACGGGCCCTAGGGCTGTTTCCAGCTTGTGAGTTAATGATGCTTCGCGGGAAACGCCATCCGCTGACATTGATGTGTTCATTGCGTTTAGGCCAGCGAGAGTTTCATTGTCCTGAAGATTGATTTTGTTTTAAAATTTTACTGTCCAGAATAATTATATATTGCAATAATTTAAAAAGTAAATGAAACGACTTTAAAGGTAACACAAAAACAAATTGAATAGAAATTCTTATAAGAATGTAATTCGTATTCGTTTAAATAAAAGTAAAATCTCTTTACAAGCGCCATCTGTGTAAGAAATTTCAAGAATCTGCAAATTCAAAAATGTAACTTACGGGATGTAGATGTCTCTGTGCCGCTTGCATATTCCTATTCTGATGTCTTTGTTGTATATGATGATGTGATTCAGAATTCCTCATGTGAATTTGTTTATCGATATCTGGAAATGCATCAAGAATACATACAGACTCTTTAAAACAATCGTGCTTTTAAGTTGCAACTTGACTATCTTGTTTTGGACTTCATGACTTAAGTATTCATTTCAGCAGAAATTTCTGTTATTTTGATTTCAAATAACTTATGTACTTACCTTCATGTATATTTCCTTCGTGGTCTCTAGTCCTACCAGTGATAGTGGCAGGTCCACGTTCACCGTCTTCATTAAGGTTCACGTCAGTCCAAGATTCATCATTGCTCACCTAAAATCATTAAAGGTTTTTATTAGTAATTGTTTAGCTAGTTTTATTAACGTTAATTACGAGCCATGCCTGCACTCTCAACTAGCAACGACCTACATACGACGGAGCTGCAGACTCGGCGCCTCGTGTCGTCCCCGATCACGCCACGCCGAGATGACATAGATTCTAGATCTTACATACCACGGAGTTGCTGACTCGGCGCCTCGTGTCGTTGCCGAACACACCACGCCGAGATGACATAGATTCTAGATCTTTTAGCATAGGGCACTTCGGTACCACCATCGTCCGAGTCTAGACATACCTTTTAAATAATTGTAATTTCTAATATCGAAATTAATTAAATCTAGTATTACTTATACTCTGGTTTCTTTTATCTCCCGGCTGGCGTACTTACCCATAATTGGCGCAGTCGGTACTTCTTCAGGACAAATTCGCGGCGCGTATATTCCTAGAAATCGGATTTGGCTTGACTTCGCATAGTCGCCACCCGCGTTCGCTCCGAAGACAAGAATCTATCAACCTACGAATCTACACCGGCCGAGGGCGTATTCGAAAATCAATACGAGAACCAGACATGCAGATTTTTTATATGTAAGTACTTTGAAAGTTTTTCTTAGTGTTGCTTCCTTGTCCCTCCTTCAAAATTTTCCACCTACGGAAAACCGGAGAGACACCTGTCTCGAACCGGCAGGAACTTAGAAATAGGGATTTAGACAAACATAGACACTTAGATTTTAGTGATTTAGAGTTAGACGTATTCTTCAGTGAACAAAAAATGTCATTCACCGTAGATGAAATTTATAAGGCTGTTAGAGCGGTGCCAGAATTTGACGGCAACCCTAACGTCTTAACTAGATTTATTGCAATATGTGAGACCTTGATAGAGGCCTTACATAAAAGATGACCCAAATTTTAGGTTAACTAATATTTGCTTAATTAATAGTATTTTAAATAAAATTACTGGCCCAGCCGCCGCGACGATAAACTCGAACGGCATTCCTAGTAGTTGGGCAGAGATACGTAAATTACTCGTAAATAATTTTGCCGATCAGAGGGATGAAACTGCCCTCTATAACGATATTGCTATGTCATTCCAAGGTAACAGCACACCGCAGGAATTTTACGACAGATGCCAGGAAACCTTTTTAGCATGGTAATGACGTATGTTACGTTACACGATAACGTGGCTACCACCGTACAAGCTAAACGCGAGTTGTATAAAAAATTAACATTAAAATCTTATATAAGAGGTCTAAGAGACCTTTGGGCTCTCGTATTAGATGTATGAGACCCGATTCAATAGAAAAGGCTCTGGAATTTGTCAACGACGAACAAAATGTAATTTACCTACAGCGAAGAGGTGACCCAGTAAACGATAGGCACACCGCATACAGCGCGAGATTACACGCCGCAATTAAATGGTGCAAAGTTTGCAGGTGAGGTTGCATCTACTTCACTTAGAGGTAATTTACCATATTAGGTTCAAACGGGCATACGCCCACGCATATACATATCCCCCCCGCAAACCTCGCAGTGTGGAAAACCCGCGTTCAGGTTTGACCAGAAACAAGCTCACCAGCAGGGGCACTCGCAACCGCAGCTTGCCCCAGTTTCTGGGCCTAGCCGTAACCCAACAGATGTTTCGCGCACCGCCACCGAACTATAACCCGCGTAGTAAGGTTATTAAGTTACCACCTAGGAATGATCAACCATTCTCCTCAGGGCATAAGCCAATGAGCGGTGTCAGTCACTTTGTACCCAAAATCCCTTCCACCGACAATGACAGGACATGATTGGCAAAGATCAGGGAACCCGCCATCTAACAATTATTTTAAATCGCGACAGGTAAACTTCAACGTGACAGCTGACCCTAATGACTCATATTACTATTGTGACTACGATAACGAGCACGGGGCCGAATGCACTGCGTATGACGTTAACTATACCCGACCATTATAATGACTATAATTGCAATGAAGGCCAGCAGGAGTTTACTTATGAGACCGAAAACGATGGACTCAAATTTTCGCGAGGCTATCCCGAATACCGAACCAAAATAGATTAAATTTACAATCAAAAAGGGAACTTCGTTATGTACAGGATAGCATAACCCTCCATTAAAATTACTTGTCGATACTGGGGCAAATCAATCCTTTATAAGCCCGAAGCCGTCGAGAAATATTTTTCAACATATACCTTTGAACTTTGACCCCTTCGAAGTAACTAATTCTCGTATGAGTAGTATACATAATTATTCTATTACGTTACAGAACTTTCCAGAGTTTTACAAAAGCAAATTAATTAAACTATTCATCTATAGATTCCATAATGATTTCGATGGGCTATTAGGGATGGATATATTGAATAATTGTCAAATAGATCTTAAGCATAACATTTTAATTACGGAAAATGCTAGTATACCCATGCTACCTTACACTTGTAGAAACTTAAACTCTCAAGAAACAATACCCGCGCGCTCTAGTAAACTAGTAAAAATACAGATGTATAACTATGACGGCGACGTATACGTAACCGAACAGATCTTGTGCAATTGCATCGTGCACGAATGTATTACAAACGTTTAGCGACGAAATAGCCATATTAGAGTTAGAGATACCCAACCGACACCGATATAATTATCCGAACGAACGCTTTAAACCATCCTTTCGAAGCGTATGCATTCAATACCGAGGTGCAATAGCACTGAACAAGATCCTCAACGCGTAAGCCGAGTGTTGTCGCGCTTACGTACCGGTCATTTAAACGCCGAAGAAAAAACTAATTTAGAAACTTTATGCAGTCGTTATGCAGACATATTTTATTTAGATGACGAACCTCTTAGTTTTACTAATAAAATAAAACACCGCATTAAAACTATAGACGAAACACCGATTTATACCAAAAAGTTATCGTTACCCCTTTGTGCACCGGAAAGAAGTTAAGGAACAAATCGCTAAAATGCTACGTCAAGGCATCATAAGACCCTCAGACTCCGCATGGAGCTCCCCTATATGGGTAGTGCCGAAGAAAATCGACGCGACTGGGGAACAAAAATGGAGACTCGTTGTGGACTACCGAAAATTAAATGACAAGACTATTAATGACAAATATCCTATCCCTAACATTACTGACGTCCTTTGACAAGCTAGGAAGGTGTCAATACTTCACGACCTTGGACCTATTTTCGGGCTTCTACCAAATACAGACACATCCAGACGATATTTCTAAAACAGCGTTCTCTGTAGAGCACGGGCACTACGAATTCTTGCGTATGCCGATGGGACTCAAAAATTCCCCATCAACGTTTCAAAGGGTGATGGAACGAGGTACTCCGCGGACTCCAAAACGAGATCTGCCTGGTATATCTCGACGATATTGTGTATTCGGGACCAGTCTTCAAGAAATGATGGTAAATCTAGAGAAAGTATTTAATAGATTGCGTGACTCCAACTTTTAAAATACAGTTGGACAAGTCTGAATTTTTGAGGTTGGAAACACCATATTTAGGTCATATCATTAGTGGGGAAGGTATAAAACCTAACCCCGATAAAGTTTTAGCTATTCAAAAATATCCACTTCCAAAGACCCCCAAAGAAATTAAACAATTTCTAGGACTCATGGGATATTATCGTAAATTCATACCCGACTTTGCTCGTATTACAAAACCTATGACGAAATGCTTAAAAAAATCAAAGAAAATAGTTTTAGATTCCGACTACATCGAATGTTTTGAAAAATGTAAATCCCTACTGACTAACGACCCCATACTACAATACCCTGACTTCTCAAAAGACTTTATACTGACGACGGATGCATCAAACGTCGCAATTGGTGCAGTCCTATCTCAAGGGACTGTAGGAGCGGACAAACCTATCTGCTACGCATCTAGGACTCTAAATGATAGTGAAGTTAATTACAGTACTATAGAGAAGGAGCTTTTGGCTATAGTATGGGCAACTCAATACTTCAGGCCCTATCTTTTCGGTCGTAAGTTCAAAATAATTACCGATCATCAACCACTTCAGTGGATAATGAACGTCAAGGAACCTAATTCAAGACTGACTAGGTGGCGCCTTAAACTTAGTGAATACGACTATACAATAGTATATAAAAAAGGCAAATTTAATACCAACGCAGACGCTCTATCACGAATTCAAATTAATAATCAGGAAACAGAGTCCTTGATAGTTCATCACACTGAAAAACCTTCATCTATATCGGACTCTACTACAGCTACCGAACCCCATCCTTGAGGTTCCCATAACCGAAGAACCCTTGAATAAATTTCACAAACAGATAAGTTTTACTATAGTAGGCAATATTAAAAGACGTCCAATCACTACAAGACCTTTTGACACGCATACGCACACCTCTATACAAGTGTCCGAATCGAACCTCGAGCAGGATGTAGTCAATGCAATTAAAGAACATGTCAATCCAAAAATTAGAACCGGCCTTAAAATTACACCACCACTAGGAATGTACTCTATAGTCCCTATTATACAGAATAATTTTAAAAATTCAAGCATGAACCTATCCCTTACTAAACACGAATTAGAGAATGTAAAAGAGTATTTAAGGCAGCAAGGAATTATTAGAAATTATCACGAGGGTAAAACTAATCATCGCGGCATAACCGAATGTTACCTAGCACTATCTCGCGTTTATTTTTGGCCTAAAATGAAAGAAGAGATAACTAAATATATTAATGCTTGCGCTATATGCGGACAATCGAAGTATGACCGTAACCCGATTAGGCCCCAATTGAATATCGTCCCGCCAGCAACTAAACCCTTAGAAAGAGTACACCTAGATATTTTTACGGTACAGAATGAAAAATATTTAACATTCATGGACGTTTTTTCCAAGTACGGGCAAGCTTACCACTTGAGAGATGGAACAGCCCTAAGTGTTTTACAAGCTGTAATAACTTATTGTACCCACCACGGATTGCCTCTAACTATTGTCACAGATAACGGGACAGAGTTTACGAACCAACTCTTTGCTGAGTTCGTAAGACTTCACGGAATAATACACCATAAAACGTTAGCACACTCACCAAATGATAATGGAATAATTGAAAGATATCATTCAACATTGTTAGAGCATTTGCGCATACTACAATTACAACACAAAACTGAAACTATCGCTAATCTAATTCCCTATGCGTTATTAGCATATAACAGCTCAATACATAGCTTTACAAAATGTAGGCCCCATGATATAATTCGAGGTCATTTTGACCCACGCGATCCCCTAAATATAAACGTATCAGAGCACTTCATGCAACAATATATATTAAATCACCGGGAGCGAATGAAAATAGCATATAATCTAATTAATGAATCGTCGTTAGAAAATCGTACCAGCCTAATAGAAAATTGTAATAAGTCTCGTGAACCGGAAGTAAACTATGAACTAAATCAACAAGTTTTTGTTACTAACCCCCAAGCGAGTCGGCAAAAGACCGCAGCTCGTTATACGGAGGATATCGTACTAGCCAACCTACCAATACACATCTATACATCAAAAAAGAAAGGTCCCATTGCCAAAAATCGTCTGAAGCGTGTTCCTAAATCATCAAAATTGTTACAGATTACTGCTAACAACGACCGCCCACCTGACAATGACGCTCGAGATAAGACTTGATTACTTGGGTGACGGCCCCGGGTTGCTTCCCTTTGACCTTGGTCCAACTAAATTTATAACCCATTACCATCCATTTTTACATTACCTAAACCTGACTGACATCGAAAGTAGACTTAGTGCAGTAGAATCGCAACTAAACTTATTTGAGTCTAAACTGGATAGCGAAAAATTTCCATTGTATGAAGCTCAAATTAATTATATTTCTAATAAATTGGTAAAGATTCACGAGCAGATAGACAGTCTGGAATCACATCGCACCAAAAGAAGTCTCTTCGATGGCTTGGGTACAGTAATAAAAGAAATCACTGGAAATTTGGACTACAAAGACGCTCAAAAATATAATTCCGCCATTAAAATATTAGAAAATAATGAAAATACACTTTCTTCCGAACTAAAACAACATATAAGTCTCAATAAGGAATGGATGACACAAAACGATGTACTACTGTCGCAAATAACCGATAACCAACAAAAAATCAATAGTACTTTGGAGTCTGTCATCCACAGTAAAACTTATGACCAAAACTTATTAAAGTTTGTTAGGTTTAATCAACTTTTAACTATAATAAGCGAAAATGTGCAAGATTTAACGTCAGCATTAGTTAGAATAGAGGATAGTTTAGCTTTTATCCGTGCTTCCAGCACACATCATAGTATGATTAAATATGATATTTTAAAAGGTATGGTCAACCAATTAAAATCTTTATATAATGAAGAGCAGGTACTAAATATAGATTTAAGGGAATACTATAGAATTATAAAGCCAAGTTACTTCTACGCAGATAACAGAATAGTTTTTGTCTTTAAAGTCCCGGTCATTTCTCCTGGCACATCCAAATTGTATAAATTAGCAATCGTCCCTAATAAGTATTCTCAAAGTCCTATTCCACCATATCCTTATATAGCAACCGATGGGAAAGCATTCATGTACATAGAGGCTGAATGCCCGAAGTTCAATGAATTTCACATCTGTGAGGAAACTATCAACAATCGACCGAGAGAACAACGAGACTGCATGCAGAGCCTGATTGTGGACCAAGTCATCGACAAGACCTGTTCACCAACTAGGATAACCCTGAGCAAACAAGCCCTAGAACAACTGGACGACCAACATTATACTGTAGTGTTCCCGAAACCGGCAAAAGTAGAGCTACAATGTGACCGGCACGAGTATGTAATTCTCAATGGAAGCTATTTGGCAACTATACCAAAAACATGTCACCTTAGAACGGAGGAACTTACAATCGTCAACACGAATGACGTAGTAAAAGGACAGCCGCTCAAGATAACTGAAATACCCTACGCAACCTACGGCGACAACCAGTCTATAGCAATCCCGCACTTCAAGTTGAACACCATCAATCTGAAAAATCTGCACAGTATCGAGGATAAGATACTACTCCAGCATCCAATAGAGTTGCAACCTGTCGAGCAAACAGAAACATTGTACCATACGACCATACCTTTCTATGGAATATTAGTCGGTGCAGTCATACTCGTAACCGTCGTCGCAATCCGTCGCCATGTACTACGCACTAAGGTAGTAACAGTGCAATCACCACCCGAGGAGGTACTACGCACTAACGTAGTAACAGTGCAACCATCACCTGAAGATGCCAGATACTCTACACCAACGGCACTCAAACCAGAGAAGGATCCGGCAGCAACATTCTCGCTCAAAGTTCTCAAATAGTTGCTGTTCTAAGAGGGGAGGAATTACGAGCCATGCCTGCACTCTCAACTAGCAACGACCTACATACGACGGAGCTGCAGACTCGGCGCCTCGTGTCGTCCCCGATCACGCCACGCCGAGATGACATAGATTCTAGATCTTACATACCACGGAGTTGCTGACTCGGCGCCTCGTGTCGTTGCCGAACACACCACGCCGAGATGACATAGATTCTAGATCTTTTAGCATAGGGCACTTCGGTACCACCATCGTCCGAGTCTAGACATACCTTTTAAATAATTGTAATTTCTAATATCGAAATTAATTAAATCTAGTATTACTTATACTCTGGTTTCTTTTATCTCCCGGCTGGCGTACTTACCCATAATTCGTTACTAACATTTGTAAGAATACACACCGGATGTTTGTTGTCATCAAGTGCGATTTCGCTAGAAGTTTCAGGATCATTGTTGGTAGTCTCGTTGGAGTTCAAGTGGAAGGAACCGGCGTCCTCTATCGAGTCCACGCTCTGTAGACATAACGGAATGATAACTACTGCACGGGTATGATTGCCTGGTGCCTACTTCGGATGTTTAATATTTTGTTGCCAAAATTTAAGTCATGAATCAATTACAAAATTTTTATTGACTTAACTCATATATTAGTCAAAATTTTAGTGTCACTCAAACAATTTTTTTTTATAAAATATTTTCTGAAAATTTTGATAAAATCTTGAACCAAAGATAACTTCACTGTAATTTAATCTTACTCTTACCTGTATCTATAATCTAATATAATTAATTTATAATTAGTGACGTACTCTATCAATGGCTGTGAAAATAATGATTAAAAAGTGAAAAATACTAAAAAACACCATGCTTTAAAAGAAGTGAAAAAGCAAGCGTAGCAAACACATGCTGGAAAAACTTAGATATAATTTGGAAAGAACACTTAGGAAAAAAAACATATAACAAACGTTCTGAATACGCAAATATTCCCACGTATTGAAATCACTTGTTTATGTGTGTCCAAAGAATTTACCAATTCAATGAAAACAATATTTTTACAACAATATATGTAATTACAATATACATAATATATTTTTATAAGTAGGTACTATAACATTGTGTCATGTGCTAGGGTGCTAATCATTTTATGTTAATATTTATTTATTTGTAATACATACAAATACAAGTGAGCATAGCTTGTAGCTTATAATCGTGTTGTATTTGAGTACATCCGTGACAAGCTTGTGTAAATCTTGTGTAAGTGTGAAGGATTGGTTCCGGAAATGATATAGCTATGAAAAATGTTATAGAAATTTCTCGAAATTTGTATTTTATTATAATATGGATATATTTCCTACTTTCGATCCCTTCTAGGAATCAACGAAAGAACCATCGATGTGATTAGTAATAGAAAGTACTAGGCTTCCAGAACCAACCAGGAGTTTCAACACTAAAGTGTTCACACTAAATCAGAACGAGTACAAACCAAATTGACCACCGACACCGTTATTCCCGACAATGTTTTGGACCTTGGCGGAGGCTTACAACAGGACAATAACATTCATTTATTACACGAAATTATAATCTATTCAAAAAATACAATAAAAGGTTAAGATTTAGAATACACTGCTAGACTTGGTCTCGTAAAAAGCAGGTTACATCAGAAAAAATACTAATTTTAATCCCATTATTTCATTAAATACAAAACTAAACAGTCCCAAAAGACCACAGTTAAAGGAGACGCAGTAACTAATAGAGAGAGACAGAGCATTGCCGAGTTCCCACGGATCGTCGCTACTAACCTTTGGTCGAGGCTGAACTTTGACTCGGAGGCTCGACTTGAACAGTGGCTCTTCCTTTTCAGAGTTCGGTGTTGCTTCTTGCTTATCGCTAGGCTTTGCTTTCTCTCCAGAATTCGGCTTCAGTTCGTCAGTTGTTGTCTCTATTTTGGCAACGCCTTCTTCTTTGCCATCCGTCTCCTTTATTTATTTAATTGCAAAAGCAAAACAAAAGGAATATAATGAAGCGTTCACATATCACACAAATTCGTCCACACTTATATCAACATTTATGTGTAGCGACATCGATAACATAAACCAATCGGCAAACAGCAAATAATTTTGCCCAAACACAATATCAAACTGAACGGGATCCACTATTGGGGGTAGAATTATTTGAACTTCATGCGTCTGATGCTAAATCATTCTTAGTACTAAAACTAACCAAGAGGTCATGAGTACTATGCTACTTACATACACATTAAAATTATCTTTCAATAGCGGTACCTAGATTAGAAGAGATTGATAAAACTGGAAAATAACATGCTATGTAAAATTTGACGCAAATCAGTATTATCAAAACTATTACGAATTTAACTAAACATAAAAACTTAAGAATATACTTTTGAAAGCGAAAGAAGATTTGTTTAACTAAATAAGTATAGAATTGAGTCCCGTTTTGTTTTTATGTTTAGTTGCAAAATAACGCTAAGAAATGACCAATAACTGCCTACAAAATATCATTAATTACTCACAAAATTCATCAAAATACAAAAATAGGAGAGGGTCTATCAAATGACATGCAATTATGATCCGTACATAAACACGATAGAGTTAGTAATCCAGTACGGAACGCTCACATAGTACAATCGCAGAGAACCTTACCTTCATTGAAGGTGAATCCAGGTCGTTTATAGTCGAATTGTTTTCATCAACGACTATCATGGCGTATTCGACATCATCTCCATTGTGCTCTAAAGGGAATGCAGAAATTAATAGAATTAGTTCAAGATAGACACAGTGGGTAATATCAGAGACAACATCGACAAAGCTTGCTTTAATAAAGCGGGTAAGTCGGGTGTTCCTACACAATGTTACTATTCCAGGGATAATATACTTCTATAATACTGTACATGGAATTCTGTACGAAGCAGTTCGACGATTTAAGTTAACTGTTATCCAAAGCATATCTATATTTTACGAGTATTAGGGAACTTAATTTAATGCCGAAACTACAAATTCAAAATCTATACATGCTACACAATCTCTGTATTTCATTACAGATTGCACAGAATTCCGACTGTTACTCGTGGCATCTCAGTTTACTTTTAACCATATACATGCTTAGTTATGGGTTTATTAATTACTACATCAAAAGATGACGCAACAGAAATAAAAAATGAACTTAAAATTAAGCGGTGCCTTAGCGGTGCATAGATTAAAAACAATGCTTTGTCTTTGACAACATCCGAATAAAACACTGATTAAATTGAACATTTTGAAAGCGAACAAAATGTTGAAAACAACATAGATTTGAAAGACAAAACAGTGTGCGCGTACTTCGACCACATAAAGTATATTGGGCGTTCACATTACTGTCTAACCGCCTCAGTTATAATGAATAGAACCCACGAAGGAGCGGCTAAAATCACTATAGAAGCGTGATAGCGATATCGAAGCACGGAGAAAAAATAGTGTTGTCGCTCTGTCGTGCATTCAAAAACATGACTGTTTCGTTATTTATATTTCACAGATTTATTTATAAATTGTCTTAAAATAGATCTTGAATTATATTTGAGAATCCGATAATACTCCCAAATCCTAATGGGTATATACCACAGGGGACTACTTTAGGTCCATCTAATGACCTATGAGTGTATTTTTTTTAAAATTTAATATAGTAATGCGAACGCCGCGTGTCGTCAGCCGCGTTACCTGCGTGAGCGCGGTGGTAGTTAGCGATGCGAGTGTGTGCGAGCGTATTATTGTTAACGTGTTGGCTGCAATCGAGCTTGCAGTGCGAGTGAGGGTGTCGGTGAGCGGGATGCCCACCAGGCAGGAATTGTGGGTAGACGTGGTGCGACCACTGGGGGAACAGAGGCCGCGACCCTGCGGTACCAACCCGCCCACCGACCCACAAAAGTACCAGGATACAAGGAGGTAGGAAGAGATTGCAATAAGTAAAAATGTGTATGTATAAGGAATGGAAAGGAAGCGGTCCAATAGTATAGTAAGAATATTGAATAATCGATTGTTAGACATCGCGGTATTTATAAGTAAAAGCGTAGTGGTAAAGAATCGAACGGTTGATGTATACCAATGCAGCGTGTAGTAGAATGTAGACGATTTTACCAGTGTCCAAATCGTGACGCGTATATCAAGCGGCGTGAAAAAAGGAGAAACGACACAATTCAGATATACAGTCTATTAATATCCTTTTTGAAATGTCGCCCTCGAAAGTAGACAGTACAAAATGCTACAGGATTTTTATAAAATACCCGTCGACATCTAAAACATAATTATGTCAACAGTAAAACGAGAACTAAAAGATGCATTTTTTTTATAATAATAAGTATATGATATTTTATTAGTAAACTTAAGAGAGCGACTTCACACAATAACGATGACTGTGATAATTTTAAAATGAAAACCAATAATTTTGAGAAAACCATGTTTTATATTAAGTGCGATAAAGCTTATAAAAGAAGCGAAAATAAATAGCATACTAGTAATCCATAGTCTAATAAACAAACCCGATATCTCTAGACAAAGAAGGGAAATATAGTTATAGTATCTCATACATAAATATATCAAGACAAATATCTACACATGAAGAATAATTTTGATAAAGATTTGTTCGAACAAATAGACTAAGTATATGGGTTTATAGATATTTTGGTTTCAATGATTTTGTAGTTCAGTGGTGTATCTATAAAAATAAATTTCTAGGTTCAGGATTAATAATAATTAAGTACATATAGTATAATATCTACTACATAGAACAGTCAATGCTTATGGCATAACAGTGTGCGTGTATTACATTCCATAATTTTATAAAAACCATTTCATAAATAAATATACTAGGAGTATGTATGTACCAATGTGCAGAACAATCGTTATTTATTTACAAAATAAGAATCATCTAGATAGGGGAATAGATTTTCTAAAAGAAGTCTAACAGTATTTATAGAAATTGAGTAAGTATCTAATAGAAGAAATAAAGCAGAAAATCAAATATTTAGTTCGCAGGAAGTCCAATGTGATGTGTTTCAGACATGTTTATTGTATAATTTATTTATCTAAATGTTATAGGAACAAGAAAATTTGATTTCTACAATGATTTTGATATCTATTTTATTAATCAATTGCTTCTATCAAAATGCTGCTAACTTTTTAAAAACACACTCCTAGACCTAAAATATGATTATAAAAAGCGTGCACATATATAATATTTATGTGTATTGAGTATATTACAATTATACATTACGAGTAAAACTCATGTAAGAAATTTTACTCGATCTGTATAATTATAATGTGTTTGAAAAACTATTTTTTTTTTAATTTGTTGTTTGTGTTGGTGTGTCCGTGTGTTTGTATGTGACGTACCGTGATGGTCGTGCGCGTGGTGCGCGCGCCGCGAGCAGTCGGGCGGCGCGTGCGCGGGCGGCTCCAGAATGTCGCGGTACTTCGACACCATCAGCACTGATATGAAGTACACAATCGCCAGGGACAGGAACTGCGCCTGTTTTGTTTCCTCCTGGAATTTTAATGCAGATAGAATTCAGTTAAACGCTACTTCTAATTAGGGCTGCCGCAGAGGTAAGTTAGAATATATTTACGAGTAAAACGGGTATTTTTAGTGTTGTATATTTGCACTTACCACATCTCTATAGATGACAGCTCTAAGCCTGTTGACGTCCATATCCTGTAGAAGTCTCTCAGGGTCCTTGACTGGGCTGGAAGCGTCTGCCAAACTCGCCACCACACTCTGAGAGTTACAGAGTCAATCAACATCGAGTAGTATCAGCAAAGTAATATAAAAACTTATTGTAGTCAAAAATTATACAAAATACTAAGGTACCATAACCGCTGCAAAGGTGTTTGTTTCTGAAGTAATAATAAACTAAACAGTGTATACCATAAATCAACAAATTATCGACTCCATGCAAAACTTTGGCGAGTAAAAAGATCTGTTTAAAAGCATATAATATTTTTTATTACTTTTTTAACATGCAATTATTGTGCTTATTGTCTATATTTGCGCGGTGTGTTGTGTATTATTTGCATTTTTATTTACCAAATACTTTTTTTGTGAGCAGTGCAAGGTGTTGAAAGCAATCGTTAGTATCGATTACAATTTTAGTACCAGGGTTATAGAACGGACAAGGAGTTTTAGAGTTATAATGAAGTCACTAAGCTAGCAAGAAGAGGTGGAGCTGTCAATAAAAAGGCCATTGTTTAATTTGTTAGCTATGTACCATAACCACCTCTTATCTTGCTTTCTTGCTATTGGACCGAGAAAGATAGAAAAATGACAGCTAATATTTTTGTATTCATAATAAGACGATGCCCAAGATGTTTCATTTGAAAGTGTTCCCGAAGGAAGTGCTAGCATTTCTTAACTCAATGTTGTGTACTAGGATATCATAAACACAAACAGCTATATTGTGGGATTTAGGACTAATTCAAAAATTCATACCTTTTTAAATCATATTTTAACGTTACGTGGGGAAAGGAACGAGTTTAGTTTTGCAGATTAGATCGATTCTATTGTTTATGGGTATCAGTGCGAACGCATGGTACCAGGGCGACATATGCGTAAGGAGCAGTGTAGTTACCTTAGGATCGGGGTCGTTGTTGGGGCGGGTGGCGGCGCGCGCCGCGGCCAGGCGCTGGCGCTCCTTGCACTCGAGACAATTGCGCACAGCACACGTGCACACCTACACACACACACACGTGTGTACCCACACACCTACACGCCGCGCCAAGCGCTACGACTCGCTAGAGTTCTAGGAAGTAGTAGTCGTCACCGCATGTGCCGTACTCTTCACGTTTATGTGCTCTTGGTACTATCATAATCCATAATGACGTGATCTATTCATTATTTTTAGGTGAAAAATATATCAGAATATCTATGATGTTACAAACGAGTTATTTTGTTAAAAAATTTTGTTTTTCAAATTCTTTAATGCAAAAAAAAATAATAATAATAATGCAACGTCAAGAGTACGGCAGAGCAAAATAGATCTATTCTAAATATATAAGAAGATCTACAAGTCTGATAAAGAAGATCTAAGACAGAGACTATCAGCCTACATAGATTCACTAATATTATGTAAAGTCACAGAGAAGTCATAATTTCTATACAATATATGAAAATAATCAAACATTAAATATTACTAGTCTCTCATAAATATACTATTTTGTTCTGAGAGTAAACTAAAACTGATGACAAATTAACAGATCATGAAATAACAGTAATAGAAAGAAAAGTGTTTTTCTCTTGTCAGCCATGTTGTCTTAATATTGTTAAGTATCCAACCCAAAGAATCACGAGCTATACAATTCCTTTTGTAGTATTTTTAAATAGGTATTTTACCACACTTGGATTTCTCTTATAAATATATACGCGTCAAAATTAGTCGTAAAATTCTAAAATCAACAATCTTAAATTCAATAACAAATTAATTAATAATTAACAAAAAGGATGAACCTCGTCAATAGATAACTTTTACTCCTAATAAAAACTATAAATATCAAAGACAACACAGCTGACTCCCTCTCCCCCTACTTTCTGGTTACTTACCAGCCTCAAGCATTGCCTGAGGATCCCCCCACTGGACATGTTCTTCTCGGCCTCTAGCTCGGCGAAGTTGAGGGCGCTGGCGAAGATGAGTACATCCGCCATACTGACTAGCCGCTGTAGGAAAGTGACCGCCACTTCAACCGGCATGCCTTGCGTTGGCTCTATCACGTCTAGTTCATTCTGGGGAAACAGTATGTGTGGTGAGTTTGAGGATTAATATATATACGAGTAAATGACTATCACTGATTTCTGTACTAGTCTGCTACACACTACCACCGACAATAACAAACAAGCCTTTTGAAGGCTCTTTGACAACTAATAACGACAATTTGAAAAAACCGGGCAAGAGCATGTCGGACCATTCTCAGTGTAGGGTTCCGCAGCCTTAAATAATTGCATGCGCAGAAGAGCGTATGTTCATGACACTTACGCCTTTTTGTTGAGAAAAGCTGTTTTTCGGCTGTAAGTCAATGACGGTATATCCGATCATGTCCGAAATAATTTTAGTTTAAGCGTTACCTGTGTGTTTTTTTTTTTCATATTTTTTGGTCACACGGTTCAAAAGTTAAGGTGGAGGGACACATTTATGCAACTTTCGGAGCGATTATTTCCAAAAATATTCACTCTATCAAAAAAGTTTATTAGAAACCTTAAAATGTTTTTAAAAGACCTGTCGAATGATGTGCAGCTTCTGTTAAATGTATGGAGTGCCCCCCCCTAAAAATATTTATTTTTATTATTTAGCTAATAAAGTAAGTAGCGGCCACTATGAGACACCTTTTCACCAAATTTCATAAATATTCATTGAGAAGTCTCTAAGTAAAATGCCTGTGACATACGGACGGACAGACAGACAGACAGACAGACGGACATGACGAAACTATAAGGGTTCCCTTTTTTGCCATTTTGGCTACGGAACCCTAATAAAAAAAACACAATCAGTCGTTTAATTATTATTAAAGCTATCTACACATTTCTTAAGTTATCTACCTTAAAAATTATGTAAGAAAATTATTACTATAGTTGTTTTCTATTTTATTTTCAATATCTCTTTATGAGCTATTACAATACATCACCAGTCTGCAAGAGACACGCGCCGCTAAAGCGCTAGTGTATCGGCTTGGCCGGCAAAACCAAAAACCAGGTTATTGATGAGGAGTATCAATTTTATACTCCGCCCATATCCGAAATTATCCGATACTTTTATATCGGATTCGGTTACGGTTACGGATATTTTTTTATTTCGGATATCCGATAGATTCGGTACTACACTACAACTAAAATGTGATTTTGTTATTGATTAATATGGTTTTAGCTATGATTTGACTAGGGATCCTTCTTTTATACATAAGTCACTTAACAAAGGAGTATCTAGTGCTCCAAAATGAATACACAAACTATGCTGTTTAAACTTTATACACGAACGCCCAAAAAAAATTGTTTAATGTCTATGAGTTTCTTTATTCCTCCATTACTTCTAAACGCCTGAAATCACTCCAAACTTGGTTTCAACATTTTGCAAATTTTAAGAGACTCCTTGAAATGAATCAGAAATTGACTGATTATGAATGACAATGGACTTACATTGGGCGATGTAGCTGAAGCCAACAGCGGCAGTAATCCTCCGCACGCGATGATCAAGTTGTCCGCCAGTTGACTGATCAAGTGCACCGTGTTCACTACGAAGATCGCATTCTCGCTGCTGTTCACAAAGTCGATCACTGACTTCGTTGAGTGACTTCTCCATACCTGCACAAAAAAGTGGCATGTTAAATATTAGAAGTCAAACCGGTAAAAACAGTACCTAAATATATTTAATTAAGACTAAGGCCCTATTCATACCGGAATGGCAGTTATCGGCGGCAGCGCGGCAAACACTTTCAGTAGTCTTGTGCCTAATCAGACATCAGCAAGTTCGCACCGTACTAGGTCAATTCGTACAACGTACTGCCGTAACGTACGTACGTGTTTGACTTTAAAATATGGCTTTAGACCGAAGAAGTGTCCTGCTTTCTTTAAAGCAGAACAATCGTATTTGTGATAGCCAAAATACGAAACAAACAGAGATAAACTAACTCTACCTACGTTTAGTTTACCTACTTGAAAGTTGACACCTCGCGCATACGCGAAATGTTCCATCTTTATACGCAAAGTCATATAATAATCGAATCTAGAACATGCTAAAATGTACAAAGTTACCTAACCTATCAGTACATCGTACTAAACTTGTACTACTTATGAAAGAATTTTAAACTTTATCTTCTTACCTACTTAAAAAACCGAAACAAGTGCGAGAAGGACTCGTCCACCGAAGGTTCCGTACACATTTGTAAGTATATAGGTACTATAAATAGTTGAGGAACCGAATCTCGCAGTGTAAAAAAAATAAACGGCCGTATCTTTTTTTTACGTTTTCTTAAAAATATGTTTTTTTAGCTTCAATGGACTGTAGATCTACACGCATTCGCGAGATAAAGGGTCTTGAGAGGTAGATGGACGGAGGTGACTGCTCTACCAGGCGCGGATCTAACGGGGAGAGGGAGAACAGGGTCAATTGCCCCCCAAGATGCATGAATTTTCAAGTATTCGCCATACATTTGGTCCGCGTTGACAGGCAGTTGAAGAGGCGTCGAGCAATTGCCATTCCGGTGTGAGTGAACTCTTTACATAATGTGTACAAAAGCAGACTTAATGCTAAAAGCATTCCCTGTCAGTCTACATTTGGTTATAATAATAATATAAATTTGCAATAAAATATAGTCTTTTATAAATAAAGAAACATTGTAAACATCGGCAATTTGAAAAGAGTGGCCGCGAGTTTTTATTGCCGCGTTCTTTTACCTCTCCGGCTTTACCTATTGTTTGCGAACAGGCATTACATGTTCATGTAGAATCGACTTTTCACAAGAGTAGTATTTTGCTTCTTAAGTTAATAAAGATTTTTTATTATTATAATTATTTATTAATAACACACTATGACGTCACATATAGTATCGTCAAAAATTTACTTTTTAGACTTAGCATTTATTTTCAAAGCATTTTAAGACCTGATTCGCATAACCAACGATCCTATATTATCACACTAATATTATAAAGGCGAAAGTTTGTGAGTATGTGAGTGTGTATGTTTGTTACTTCTTCACGTCTAAACGGCTGGAGCGATTTTAATAAAATTTGGTATGGAGTTAGCTGACACCCTGGATTAACACATAGGCTAATAAAGCGCGAGTAACACCGCGGGGCACAGCTAGTAATGTCAGTAAAATAAACTTTTCATCACTTACTTGAATATCGGTTTCTAAGCTGAACAGAACATCAGACAGCAGCCTCTGGTGTATGTAGGACCAGCGGAACTCCGGGATACGGAACGGAGGTCGCGTCGGTCCCGGGGAGAACATCGGCCGGGAACATTTTGATGGACGCTTCGTTTCTATAGTGCAAGAAAACATTCTTTAGGTTTTAAGATACTATTATCGATACTAACATTATAAAGCTGATGACTTTGTTTGTTTGAAAGCGGTAAGCTCAGCAACCACGGATCCGAATTAAAAAAAAACCTTTACTGTTGGATACCCCATTTATCGAGAAAAGCTATAGGCTATATAACATCACGCTACAACCGACAGGAGCGGAGCAGCAATGAGAAATGTTGCAAAAACGAGGAAAATTGAAGCAGACGAAGTTTACGGGTCTTCGGCTGCTTCAGTCAGCTAGTATGCTATATATACATAGTTGTTCTCAGTGACTCCGCTCGCGTATATTATTTATTTATCACTCGGATAAAGAAAAATTAAGTGAATAGATACATAAATACAATGTTGTTTAGCTACTAATTGCCATTTGTTTTTATCAATAGATGATACAATTTTTAAGATATTAAAATAATAATTGAATTGTAGAATTTTATAAGCTACGGTTCTTAATTGCGTAAATATTTTATTTTAAGGGTAAATACCTTTGTTTTGTGACCACGGCCGTTGCAATACGGTCGAAACGTCACGCAATAAAACAAAGGTATTTTAGCCTTAAAATAAAATATATACGCGATTAAAAACCGTAGCTTATAAAATTCTATATTCATTCTATATTTGTCGGTTAAAGTTGAATGATTTCGTTCAAAGCTCCCTTATTCATAATACATTAAGTAACAAAATAAAGTTTTGCTCAATGATGGATCCACGGGGGGGGGGGGGGCACGGGCTCTAGCCCCCCCCCCCTCCCCCACTAAATCACTAAATCATTCACCATTCACCCATTCCATTCGTGAGAGTGGTGCAACAACGGCCCTATCTGGTTCAAGACCACTAAACAACAAATCCGCCACTTACTTCCGAAATTTAATGTAGTTTTGGATGGTATTATGGTACTTTTATTAACATACTAATTTGAATTTTTTTAAGCTGGTGTTCTCAAGGACTTACCAAAATGATTAGAATCCACTTGAGTGCTAGTAGAAGCACTTCGAGGTCTCTTCGGTGACGTCGATGTATTCGTTCCTTGTGTAGCGACGCCGTCGCCTCTATTGCCGTCCTGCTTCATCTCACTGTCCCCAGGCAAGCTCACGCGTCTCTTGTCCCTCTCTTCGTGACTCCTCTCCTCTTCGCAATCGGGATCCTTATTGGCTAAAGGAATGCTCTCACTAATCGTCGATATAGGTGGATTTTCTGGCACTTTATCCTCCTCTTCTTCTTCGTTTGTCGAACTTTCGACTCTTTGGCTTTCATTCTTTTCGTTTTCCTCTGTGACTTCATCTTTCTTCTCTATATCTAATTTCTCAGCCTCTTCGGTTCTAGAATTGACTAAAAATTCACCATCTAATGGCAAAACATTGCCCTCATGAGGATGATCTGAAGGTATCACTCTCTGCGGGCTATTATCATCAGCTACAATATTCTCATTATTTTCTTCACTTCTTGACACAACTGATGATATTAATTCAGTTACTAGATCGTTGGCTATCGTTTCAGCAGCTCGCTTTTCATCAACAATCTCTTCAATTTCTGGTTCTAAATCTTCGCGACCATTTGGTGTGTTTCCTTCCGAATGTGGGCCACCAGATATCGCTCCAGAATCAGTATCATCATCATTCTTTAACCTGACAGTTTCTAACGCAATGCTTAAGACATCATTGACGATATTTATAGCAACGTGTTTTGGGTCATCAGAGTCTAACTCATCTTCATTTTGTTCAGTCTTATCTAGAGTCCGCCGTGGACTTGTGGCTTCGCTTGGCGTTAGATATAATTCTGATGGATCAGAAAGTTCTGATTCGCGTTCAATTGCGTTTGCTTCCGCGACTCTTTCTGGACTAGCCGTTTCACTAACCGAAAGACTTGAAGGAATTCCTTCACTCCTATCAGTCCCATCGACATCTTCGCTGGCGACCGTATCCCCGACATCTCTAACTGGAATATAATCAAGACTACCTCTCCTCATAGGTTCATCAGTCCTTTCTAAAGTACCTACACCAGATTCAGGTTCCGATAGCAACCTACTTTCATTAACAATATCACTAGTAATTTCAGTTTCAGGTACGGGATCAACAGTAACTTCTGGAGTTTCAGATACAGGGCATTCTACATCATCTACAGCGTGTTCTATTTCGGTATCTTCACGACTTTCTGTTGGAGGTGGACTGTGGAGCTTACAAACATCGGTGTTGTCTGTTCTAGGGGCACATCGGCAGTTGTCAACATCTCTTAAAGAAAGACCAGTGCCTATTTCTGTTTGTGCGGCGTGATGTAACCTTCTCTGGGGAGGTTGTTCATGCCTCTCCCAACCAGATATGGTGGAGATAGGACGTTGTTGCCTCTCTGCTGGGTCAGTTATATTATCTGCTCGGCGTTGTTCGTAATGCTCGTACATTTGAGCGAATTGGAGTTTGAATTCTTCGTAAGATACCTGCGAATATATAACAAATACAATCAAAACTTTAATTACAGAACTGATCCAGTTGATATTTTTATTTTAAAATCTGGTCCACGTTGAAACTGATAAATTTTCTTCGGAAATTTAGATTTTGTCATCTCATTTTTTGAAGTCTAGAAAGGAAAAAAAACTAATCGACTGATCTGATATCATTGAATATATAAGGGATTGACTGATCAATTATATTGTGTATTTTTATATGCGATTTTTCTCTAACGGCCGAATACACAAACGCCACTCAGTTTTGAAAATACGAAAGGTGAAAAGTAACCACACAAAGTCTTTTTTGAGCATTTGTGGGTAAATTCATCACTAAAACCCATACAATAAGGTCTACTTTCAAATAACAAGTTATTACCTTAGAATGTACAATAGCGAGTGTATCGACCCACACTCTCCACCCGCCGTACTCGTGCTTGATGGCGTGATGCAGCAGCATCCGGAACAGTGAGTACACCATGTCTGAGATCTTCTGTTCTTCAGCGTTCTTTGGGTGGATGTATGCCATTGCTATTAACCACTCCTGTGAACAAAAAGCAAAAAAAAAGGTTGCCTTTAGGGAGATGAATTTTGATTCAGTGACGAACAAATTGATCGAAAGACCAACGTAGTTAAGCAACACAACTTACAGATCACTCAATGTAAGCTGGCCGGATTGAAGTTAGGTTCACAACACTTTCGCGCATGTCATAGAGATGCGATCGTAAAATTATTTACGAAAATAATTAATTTGGTTTAGTCGATTAAAAATACTACTTAAACGAGTTCATAAAAGTCTAAATTTAGAACAGTTACAGTACTAAAGAAAGTTTGCATTTACGAAAATAATCACAAAAACATGCGGTAGTAATAAAACCTATTTATATCAATGTAATGCGTAATCGCATCTCTAATTCTCTTGGTTTAGATACCGACTTTGGAATGGTTAGGGACTTTTTTTTATTTGTATAATAGTTTTTTTTTTACCATGTATGTGTGTATGGTTAAATACAATATTTATCTATTGTGCTATCGTACACAAACATGACGATTTAAAGATGACAACGACATGTTAAAAACAAAAATATATAATAAAAAAGGAAAAAAAATAATCATTTGGCTATTAATCTTACGAATTTTCGAGTCAGGATCACGTGATCCTGACGCGAGTTTAACATTTTATACCCGTGATGATTACTAAGCTGGCCTCAATAATAACTCCCATATCTATTGACCGACAAATATTTCTACCAGGACATCATGATTACACTAGAGCTGTACCAAAACAAAACAGAAGCAGTTCATCACCACATCTGTCACAGACATTTGTACCACTGTTCATCCGTTGTTAACAACGCAAACATAGACATCGTTCATAGATACGGAATCTTGGACTCGGACCACTTTATTCCGAAGTGATCTCTACGTGTGCTTTGCTCCTTATCATACTATGTATTTCCTATACTGGTCTGGATCTTGGTAATTAGTTTCGTATTTGGCCAATATTTTTACCAGGACAACATGAGTACACAAGAATTAAAAACAGAACACCGATACAAAACAGAAGGAGTTCGTCATCATACCTGCCACACAGACATCTGCAGCACCGTCCGTCTGTTCTCTCTATTGTTGCTGCACAGGAGCGTCATGTCTGACAGGAACAGCTTCTTCACTTCCAGCAGTTGCTCCGTTTGCTTCGACTGACGGATCAGCGTCGCGACCACCTTCAGTATCACTGGAAGGATAACGATAGTGTTTAATTACCGTATATATGTTTGTGTCACCAGTTTCGAAAGCCATTGGTTTAAAGCGTTTTTGATTGGCTTTCAATTCTATGAAGTCCTTTAAGGGCAGAATACATACACATGTGCAGATTTTAATTTATTCCAAAGCAATTAAATTGCATCTGATCAGGGGCGTTGCTACCGCCGTATCAGCCATATCAATGATACCCTCAGGCTACTGGGGCTCCAAACGAAAGTTAGCAATTGCACGCACTATTGAGAAATTTATTGTGCCACACATTTGACTTTCGCCTGATTAGGCCTTTGAGTACCTGGTCCCCCAACAAATTTTGATACAGGCAAGCTACGCCCCTGAATCAGAGATATATTTTTATCTATATATAATCTATATAATAAGTTTTAAACATTAGTAGAAAAGGCTTAAAACGGATACTTCCACGTGCTCCACAATCATATTCCAAAATTTCGGATGACAGCTGTCAAATTTATAATATTTATATTTATATTCAGAAGTCTAACGGTGACAGAAAAGGATAATGTCTATGAAATTGTGACTTCTCTTAATGATTGTAAAACATATTATTCCTTATGCTCCACTCAGATGTAGCACAAGGTGGAGCATGAGGAAGTACCCGTTAAAACATGAAACATGGGTAGGTACGTATGGTAAGTATGTCAGAGTCGAATTGATTTAAAATCCCCCGATGTTCCATTGCAGTAGCTTATATCCAAGAGGGTATTCCTTGTGATGTTGGTGCCTCCATCAGCGGATGCCTTACATTTGAACCACTGTTTATCTGTCAATTAGTTACTGAATCTGAACTCACTAGGATTCTCAAGGCGGAAGTGCGGCTGCGGTTCCGGATGGCTGGTGTACAGTATCTGCTGGCCGACGTGCTCCGTGAGCAGCTCGTACAGCGCGTTGTACACCGGCAGCGCCAGCCCCTCGCCGCACGCGCCCAGCCGCGTCGCCAGCAGCGTGTACAGGTTGTGGGGGGACATCACGTCGTACTTGCGTCTGAGGGGGGGGGGACATCACACTATTATCAAAGTCACTATTATCTGTTGGTCTAAGATTCTCAATTCAGATGTTTGTATGTTCGGGCTTAACTCCGTCAATAAGGGGTTTATAGATTTGTTAAATGTTGTATGTCGTTCGAAAGATGGTTTAAAGTCTGATGATGAGTTTCGGAAACAAACAACAGAACTCCTCAATAAACGCCAGCAAATCAACTGTGATTGAAGTTGATTACATTTTTTTTTTTTTTGTAAAAACAGGGTTATTTATAGACAACTTCCCCAGTGTATCGGATATATATAATGTGGCGGGGGATTTTACAAACATTCAATTCATGATAAAAAATTATGAATTATACAAAGTGGTGTCCCATGTAGGAATCGAATCCACGACTTCTTGTGCAGCATTTCTACAGTCCCACTGCGCCACCGAGGCAGTCAAAATATATAAAGTTTTTTTTACATTCTAAATATGGGAAACCACCCAATTATTGGCACTTTTAGAATAAATGTCAGCTGTTGTCACTAAATTCCTATATTGATTATGGAAAAATGCATACCGAACTTGAAAATTCAATGGTTTCCTTGTTTTTCCAAGTTAATCTAAAGTGCCAAAATTGGAAGAGTACCAACGATTGAGTACTATAGTAATCATAATCAAACAGATCGACACTGCTTAAAATATTTAGATAACAGTGAGATAGTTAGTCATCATCCATACTAATATTATGAATGTGAAAGTAACTCTGTCTGTCTGTTAAGCTTTCACGCTCAAACCGATTTAGATGAAATTTGGTATGGAGATAATTTGAGTCCCGGGGAAGGACATGGAACAGTCTTTATCGCGATAACTGACATCCACGCGGGCGGTGCCGCGGGCGAAAGCTAGTATAAAATAATGCTACAAAAAAAAAACAAAATTCTTTATTCACTTAGGATGCAAAACAATACTTGTGATACGTCGGGTAAGAAAGGATAGAAAAATATTTAATAATCTCAATACTAAGAAATAATAAATTAAAAATACTAACTTGTGAGTGCTTCTGCTCAAGAAGAATCCAAGCAATTTTAGAGCTTGCAACCTTATTAACTGACTCTCTGATGATAACAGCTTGAAGATAGTTCTCACTCCACCCTGAATGCAATTTAACACCTATATACTTTAATATTATAAATGTATATCTTTACATTATATAACTAGTACCATTTAACCGTTACAAATTTTTGGTTTGGCAACTCTAGCACTGGGGAGTGCTGGAGTTGTCAAACCAAAAATTCGTAAAAACCAATGCAAAATTTAAAAAATACCTAAGCTAAGCGATATGTAATAACTAGTTCTCGGCGTAGATAGTGCCCTTCAGCTGGATTCGTTAACCGTGGAATAACATGGGCATACCAACCCATCTTAATATCCCAGGTATTTATGATTCACCTTCATCCAATGTCCCCAATATGATGATTTTTATTATACTAATAACTACCTGCTCTTGGTTTCTTCACATTACACCAAATAACTTCATGATATAAACTTAAAAAAAAAAATTACAAGTTAACCCTTCACCACCTACCACTTACTTTTATCACACAATCATTGACCACACATCTGAGAGACTCTGAAGTAAAATCGACGTTTCTTTGTCAGATTTAGGGCCTAAACCTCACAATAGACAATGATTTTACTCCAGTAAAATAGTCTGTAGGTGGTTAAGATCATAACTCCAAAAATAAGTAGTTGATGAATAAAGATTAATTTATTAAATACTTTCCAAAACTTACATTACAAATTTATTTAGTGTAATGTAAAAAAGCCATGAGCGGGAGGTTATTAGTATATTACAAATCACCCTGTATAATTGTAATTTCTATAGGCATTTCTTGCCAATTACTTTATTATTACAATAATTGCATATTTGAAAGGTAAATAAATTTGAAGTTCAGACTCAGGACTCGAACCCGAGACTTCCGTATGCCCGGATAGATGGTTCGATTCCGGCCCCGGTTTGGCAAACGGAAGTCTCGAGTTCGATCATCCTGCATATTTAACAAACTCGTATCCTCAAAGTGTTCATACTTTAGCTAGAGATTTAGAGCTATCCATATAAAAAAAAACAACTTTTTGAAATTAATTTATAACCTTCACAAAGTTCTGGTTCTCCCACATGGCATGTCGGGGGGTCGAACCCACAACCCGAATCCCACTGTTCAACCAAGGTACTCTTGACATATAAACCTAATACTCAAATGTTATGAGGTCTAAATATAAAAGCTCGTTAACCTTGGCATCGAAAGCGGGCACCATCGAACTGGGGTGTTCCGACATCAATGATATTAACATTTGTAGAACATCGTGTAAATTCTCATCCTGAAAACAAACACATTTTTATTAATCATCAATCCCGCCCGCACACCCTAGCTTTAGTGTGAAAAAGACAAAATAAAAGAGAGAGGTGTCCTATGGTCACCCAGTTGGAACGTAGTTCCTTTTGCTATATTTTTTATGTTTGTATCCCCCATTGACGTATAGACGTAGACCGTGCCATCCCAGTTAAAAAGTAAATATTGACTACAAAGCGTAAAAGAGAAAAAAAATCGGGCGGCTATTGACAGGTATTGTCCACAAAGTAGCGTTGTCTGTTGCTAGAGAGTTGTCAATTTTGTGCGGTTATGGCAGAGAACTGGTCTCTAAGTCAAGGGTATTCCCTTACGATTTAAAAAAAAAACTGGAAGAAATTAACATTTTAAAAATTGTTCTATTTCAAATTAGGATTTTTCAGCCAGTTTTACATAGAGGTGAAATAAACATTACAAACTTTTACAAAAATACAAACAAACGTAAAAACACCTCCTTTCCCATTCTAACATCTCATATAAAATAATAAATACATCATATAAAACAATACATTTTTGATCGATGTCTAAATGTGAAACTTTTTTCCGTTTAGCCTCTCAGCCCACAAACAAAAAAGTGCTATAAGGAACTGTGTTCCAAAACGATAAAAAAAGAAAGAGATAACTAGATAAGACTAAAACAAATGTATATCTTTTACTCGCAAAGTACTAGGACAACATACCTCGTGCATGGTGGTTAAATAGTTGAGTATTGACTGTAGTTCGTCCTCTTTCACACCGTTACCGATCATGATCAGTTGCTTTAGGAATAATAGTATGTACGCTCGTATCGTCAAAATATCTTTGTGTGCTGGGCGGGGACCTTCTGAAATCATACAGAGACTATTATAAAACATGTTTATCCAATAAATAACACCATCCCTAGAGTGCGGGCCAGCCTGAAAAAACCTTTTCTAGGTCGTTAGTGAGTAAGATATCTGGCCCTGTCTCTATTATATATATATTATATTATAATATTACACCGTATTGCGACACAAATGCTTCTAGATAATTTAAATTCTTGCCAATTCTTCTCACCAATAAACAACTGTACGGATTAAGATCTATACAGCCGTTTATTGGTGAGAAGTTAGTACCTAACAAAAGTAATCTATACTGATATTATAAAGCTGAAGAACTCAGGAACTACTGGTCCGGATTGAAAAATTACTTCACTGTTTGATAGCTATATAACATCACGTTACGACTAATAGGAGCGGAGCAGCAATAAAAAAAACCTAGTATAGCTCATTCTGAGAGGTCGACGATGCTTGTCAAGTACCTACATACATAATATTACACAATATATATGACATTAATATAAACAGAACAGAAATAAGGGAAGTTCATTCAAAGTCTTATTCATGTCAAAAACAAATAGAGTTGTTTACCCGTTTTGTTTATTGTTTTCTCGAATCCAACTTTGTTAATCTTGTTCCAGAAATATAAACTGGAGGGCTGTTTATTAAAATTATGAAGTTGATGTTTATATTATGGCAGTACATTTGAACAAAGTAGAGGTACTTATGTAAAGCGTAGATCATTTCGTTTGTTATGAATTAAGAGCCACCTTTGCTATCAGAAATTACTTTTCTGTACTTCTGATCACTTGGTAGACCAGTTTAAAAATGTAAAAGTGTATCGAAGGAATCTATCAATATTGTTGGAGCTTTGGCCATGAAAGGTATGTTCGTAAACTTTCGAGTTTTTGTACACATTATAGAATTTTATAAGCTACGTGCCTTAATCGCGTAAATATTTTATTTTATGGCAAATATCTTTGTTTTATTACCCGACGTTTCGACCGTAATACAAACGGCCGTGGTCAGAGGTAGACTGGTTCAGCTCAGCGTCGCCTCCGTGAAGCGCGACTTTCGGAAACTACCCTCACTTGATTTTTATCACTCATTACACTAGCGTGTAATGTTTGTTCGGCGGTGTGTACACTTGTTGGTCACGGGATTCCACGATGTTGGGATTCCGCGGGGCAACTCGCACTTCACGGAGGCGACCCTGAGCTGAACTAGTCTACCCGTGACCACGGTCGTTGCTATACCGTCGAAACGTCGAGCAATAAAACAAAGGTATTTAGCTTCAAAATAAAATATTTACGTAATTAAGACTATATAAAATTCTCTAACGATAGGTACAGTACTCCCAAATTAATAATGCACATGCAGATCTTCGCTAATTGTCGTATTCCCGGAAACACTCGAATCATGGAATCGTAAGAGCCCTAAACAAGGCATTTGCATTTTGCACCTTGTTTAAAAGAGATAGGAGTCAATATCATGTGTGCACAATCGAAAACAAATCGGGCGTTCGGCAGCTGTCGCCGGTCAGCGAAATGTCTGTCAGTCGTCTTTATATATTGGTAGTGACTGCACGTGTTCTCTATTTGTGGAAATATATAGAGCTGCTATTACACACCCTTCTTGGTAAATATAATTTCAACATTAATTAGCTTATTCAGATTTAAATAGTATATTTTGAAAAAAGGAAAATAAATAACATATTTCACGTTTTTTTAATATTAAAAAAATAAAATACCTACATTAAATACATATTAAGTACTAGAAAAACATTTAAAAAATGAGATTTATTTAAATTAAATAAATAGATAAACATGCATAAAAAATATATACCTAACTCTGCCCATGCCATTTTCTTTCAGACGAATTCTTCCAAAATGGATAAATTTAAACGTGGAAAACCGCTTAATTCACAAGCACGGCAAATGGTATTTAATGTGTACCTTTATTTCTTAAATGAAGCCAATGTTTTCAACAGAGACCATGATGGTTATTTTAAAAAAATTCAAGACCGTGTTACAAAAGCTACAGGAATTTCGCGACGAACTTTGAGTAATATCTTAAACGAAAAAAAACATAATCAATCAAAGAAATTTTCTACACCGAAAAAAGGAAGACCTAAAAGTAGATTTCGGCTGGTACTTGATGATTTCGACTACTGTGTTATTCGTAATATGATATACAATTTTCAATTGACGCTGAAAGAACTCCCAACTGTAAATAATTTAAGAATAAAGTTGATCGAAGCTATTAATTTCAAAGGCTGTGCCGAGACTTTAAGGTTGATCTTGAAAGACATGGGGTTTAGGTTTCTGAAAACTGATAATAACAGACAATTACTTATGGAAAAACATGATATACGCCTAAAAAGGATCAAATATCTCAGAGAAATACAACAGCTGAGGAGTTCTGGTAGAAACATAGTATTTATGGACGAGTCGTATGTGCACACATCACATACTAAGGGTAAAACTTGGCAAGATAGCAACAAAAAAGGTATCAAACAACCCATTTCCAAAGGAGAGCGAATAATTATTGTACACGCAGGCAATGAAAAAGGCTTCGTCCCAGGGGCTCTAATGTTACATAAATGTGTCGACTCAGAAGGTGACTATCATAAAGAAATAAACGCGGAACGTTATCAAACTTGGCTACGCAATCAATTGATTCCCAACTTGCCTCCTAATAGTGTGTTGGTAATAGACAACGCCCCATATCATAATAAGCTGTCTGTGAAACCACCAAACTCAAACACATCTAAACCACAAATGACAGCTTGGTTACAACAACACAACATTCCGCATGACCCAAAGAAACTGAAACCCGATTTGTATAAAATTATACAAAGATACAAAGAAAATTACACAGAATTTGCCATTGACCGTATAATGGAGGAACATGGGCATAAAATTATACGATTGCCACCATATCATCCCGATTTTAACCCTATTGAAAATATTTGGTCCCAAATAAAGCAACACGTGGCCAAGAGAAATATTGCAATGACTGTGACGTCAGTTAAAGATGCTATATTAGAAAAAATCAATAAAATAGGACCAGAAGAATGGAAAAAAGTTTCTGATCATGCGGTTCAATGCGAAGATGAATATAGAAAATTTGAGCCAAGAATCGATAGTTATTCCGATAAACTGATTATTTACACAGGTGATAGCAGTGAGGAAAGTGTAAATGAACAAGAGCATAATGAAACTTCTGATGAATCTGCGATGTCGGGAATAGAGGTCTTCCTCGATTCTGATTAATTTTTTTATAATTGTATTATTTTTCTGGAATGATTAGTGCTGTAAACAAATTTGAACTGAGATTTTGATTATATTTTATGTAAACCTCTATTTGAAAACGTTTTTTTCTCCTTCTAATAAAACCTTATGTTATTTAAACCTTTTCCTCCATAATTACACCAACTTCGGTAAGACACTTGAAAACTAATCACTCCAACAATGATTGTAGCGTTTTCGCTATTTACTTACATGGAATTATCGAATCAAATTTCGTTACAGGTAAATCAAATCTGTTTTAGCACAAAACACATAATATATAAAATTAGGCATAGAGAAATTGCTCTTAACCACTCTATATAAATATCGTCTTTCGACGCTCGGGTAATACGACCGTTGCCGAACAATGACGAAGATTTCCGAAGATTTCTATGCGCATTATTACTTTTGGAGTACTGTAATAGATATTGGTCGATTTCAATTTTTAACAGATACATAGAATTAGATCCTTCAGTTTGCACTTTGCGCAACGGTACATAAATAAACTAAGTACACAATCTTATCTAAGCATAGAAATACAAAAGTGATAGTCACCTAATCCCTTTGGCGTAATTCCACTCTTCGCTCTCGGATTCACCACCCAATAATAAAACTTGAGTGTATGTACTGTCTGTAACACTGTGCTGACTCTTCGTACACTGCCATATATGTGTGCATCGGCGAGGAAATCCGTCGCAAGGTAGCAGTATAGCCGAGCTTGTACTGCAGCCGGGGTGTGAATCCACAGGGCCGGGTTGAACAGTATGTGGTCCAACAACTGCCAAGTAAGAAATGATTGGCAGAAGGACTGCGATTAGCATAGACCTTAGGCTGTCCGATGGTTGATAGCGATATGCTCTCTTGCTTTTATGAGTTCCTAGTACCTACTAGCTGTTAATTTATAATTTAAATACCCTATTTGAAATTAAAAAGCTTTCTAAATGAAAATCAGTTGAGTTTACATAAATTCATACGTAAAATTAATTTGCAAAATACATTTTTTTTAAATTCTATCTCATTAATGGCTGCATTTGTGCAATAAAAGCTGTGTATTTTGTTTTTTTTTTTATTTCTAACTGGTATGTTTCAAATAAAAATGTATAAACGAAATATAGATCATTTTTAAATGTAGATACATGTAATTGAACAGAACAAAATACATCATGTATTAAAAAAAATAGTGAATAAGGGTCTAAAATTGCAAAGCGGTACCAGGGAAGTATAGATTCCGTGATGCACAAAATTTACAAAAGGATGTGTTTAGTGTGACCAGATCTAAATAAAGGGCTACAAATTCACATAACGTAATTAGAATTTTGAAGACGTACCATGTGAATTTGTAGCTTTAGATTTTGGAAAATTTGTAATATCAAAGTAGATAAAATATCAATTTGATATTCCATTCTAGAACACAGTGGGGTGTGCAGTACAGTATAACTGTCAAGTTGGAAGTGAGAAAGCAAGAGGAGCATGCGCTAGCAACCATCGAACAAAACTTATTTGGGTAACACGTAGTGTCGTGCTGAGATATGGGATTCTTCTCGATTGGTAAAATGAACTCTCAACATTTAATGCGATCCTGGTTGTTATTTACTAATATGCCAACATAATTTGTAATGTTTCGCGATTAAATTTATACTTAAGTTTATTTTTACCATTCGAGAATAATCAGAATATAAATTCATAGGAACGACACCAATCACACTTAAAAAAACCTCCGATAAAAGAAGTGATAATGATTTCAGTTTGTACAACTGGAAAAATAGTTTTTGCTATGCAACATGTTTGAATACCCAATGCTTTTATGTTATCCTGGTAATAAATTGTGTGATAATGAGAGAATCTATTGTAAGCAGCGAAGATAAAAGCATGGTTTTATTCAAGCATATAGACAGCCTCATAAACACTCGTGTAGAAATCACTACAATTATATAATTATAAGACAAACGTTGTATGACACACGTTTGCTCATCAATTTAATATTTGATTTAACTTTATACAGTTGTTCACAAGCCCCGAAGCAGTGTTCTAAATGTATGAAACTCCTAATTAGTGCAGTGGTTTTGTGAGAATATAATGATATTATAATTAATGAAATTATTTTAACGATATCACTATCGAAATAATTTACAAACATCTTGAAGTGATGTCGACGTTTCAACCATTACTTCTACTTTATTAAAGACTTAATGAAAGTCGAGAAAACATCTGTTTGTAAACGAATAGGCGAGCTAAACAACGCTCCGTTATAAATTACCTTATGAAGGCAATTTTCTTACTTATTTATGGGATCCTGTACCTTTGTAGCGCGTTTTAAACGACCTGTATTATGGTAATTTCCGAGAAATTAATCTTGATGTTTCAGTAAAACGATAAAAACAAAATTTATTGTATTAATTTCGAGCGAAAATTCGGACCGAAATGGTAAATTAGTTACGTTGGGTTCTGCCAAGTTATAACAACAACAAATAATTGTAAATCCTTTGCCGAAAACTTAAACTCTGAATGATCTTGGATTAAACTTTGTTTTATAATAAAATACAAAAATATGGAAAAAATACAAAAATATTACAGACATACCTGTTTTAAGAGTAGATCGGAATTAGGAGAGCAGCATGTTACAAGATGTTTCGTTAAATGTAGGAAGGAAGCGAGAGTGTCAGGCGTGAGATGGTCTCGACTGCACCGTTGTAGCATGTGCGAGATGACCAGGAACCCACGACACTGTAGCATGTGTTGCTGCACTGTGCTGCACGACTCCACCAGCGAACAAACGAACCCCAACAGCTTCGAACTGCAATCCAACAATTATAAAATGACACTGGATCCACCAGCAAATTTAAACATTCTTTAATTTAAATTACGAAGTCGCCGGACATCGCGTCATTCGTAATGACTTGAAATGTAAGCATTTTCCTCAAAGGCACAAAAAATATGATACTGTCACTTTCATTTCCTCCACTCATCTGTTTACTTATTCTATTCAGCCCTGCTTTGTCTTTATACTTTGGAAACCCAAAAAGACTTGTGCAAATATAAATAACTTAGCGGTTTTAATCTGCGATGCTGGAGGTCAATTATTTTTCAAAGAGTAGAAGTTTAAGTTATGTCGTTTTTAGGGTTCCGTAGCCAAAATGGCAAAACGGAACCCTTATAGTTTCGCTATGTCCGTAAGTCCGTCGAAACTGTTAGTGCTAGAATGCTGTAATTTTGTATGGATACACGTAAAAAGTGGGGATGCGATTTTTTTTTCTTACGTACCCCATCGTGTGGCGAAAACGTTTGACGGGGTTTTAAAGACTATTTTTAGATTTAGGGATCCGTTTGTGAAATATTAAGTATTAAAGTGCAAATTTTTGTTAGAGTCGAGTGACCGCCCCTGCCAGCTAAATGGTTGATGTTGGGTATGTGAAAAAAATCACGGTAATAGTACATAAAGAGAAATTAAAAGGAAAACTATCACAGCTAAGTAGCCTTTACAAGTTTACGAGCTGATTAAATGAAAAGTAATCAAATTTTCGTACAAATTCCATTATAGTAATAATAATATCTTGGGACAACTCACACAACGTCATCTGATCTCAAACTAAGCAGAACTTGTACTATGGTAACCAGACCACTGATAAACATACTTATATATTTCGAAATACATACAAATTATAGATAAATTACACCCAGACACAGAACAAACCATCGTGCTCATCACACAAAGTTTTAACCTGGGTGGGAATCGAACCCACCACCTACGGCTGAAAATTGTTATTAAGTAGGTATAACGTTGTAGGTAAGTATGAATCAAAAACAACAGAAAACCCACTTCTTAAGTCGCTTTATTAGGATGGGGTGGGGATGACTACGGAACCCTACAATGTACGAGGCCCGACATGCACTTGATCGATTTTTATCATTGTCAGGTAAAATGTGTAAACCATTCGCAACACAGTTATTTGACAACAAAGGTTTTGAAGTCAAAGCCGTATCATACATTCACCAAATAATAATACTGTATTGAAGACAACCCGAATCCCGAATAATTGCGTCCCGAAAATTATTCGTGATAATCTCTCCGTGTAAAAGCCAGCGTTCGTGAAATACCTCATTAGACGACACGAAAATACACTCTTATGCATAAATTTAATCCTCTGCGCACCTTTGATGTGAGTCCGTACAATTTTGATGGCCTTATTTATCCGGATTCACCCGCGCGTGACACGGGTCGAGGCGGCGACTCTTTGAACTGTCACCGTGTTATCACACGCGCTTCAACCTCCGTCAATATTACACACATATGACCGGACTTATGGCATACAGACTCGTCTATCCGGACATTTTGTGCCGTCTCAGATATTAAAGAAAATCCTCCTTGAATAAAAATCGAATTCTATTTTGTACCGTCGGTGTCGTCGAATGCTGAATTTGTGACTCAAATATTTATAGTGAAAAGTATATTTGAAATAATGTGTAGGTACTGTTGAATTGCTGATTGGATTACGTTTTTAGGGATCCGTAGCCAAAATGTCTATGTCCGTCCGTCCGTCCGCAGCTTAGCTCAGGGACTGATATGAAGGCTGTAATTTTGGATACACATATTACTTATGCCGACAAAGTGAAATAATAAAATTTAAGTTAATATAAAATTAAACTCCATGGCCGTAAGTCCGTCGAGACTGTTAGTGCTAGAATGCTGTATTTTTTTTCTTACTTACCCCACCGTGTGGGGTATCATTAGATAGATCTTTTAAAAACATTTAGGAGTTTTAAAGATCATTTTTCGACTTAGGGATCCGTTTGTGAAACATTAAGCTTTAAAGTGCAAATTTTTGTTAGAGTCGTGTCCCCAGCTAAATTATTGATGTTGGGTTTGTGAAAAATTTCACGGTAGTAGTATATAAAGTGAAATTAAAAGTAAAACTATCACAGCTAAGTAGGCTTTACAACTTAATGAGTACCAGCAAACCATGTGAGAAGTAACAAAATTTTCGTACAGATTCTATTAAAAAATATTTATATCACGTTGTTACTAGTATGAAGCAAAAACAACAGAAAACCCACTTCTTAAGCCGCATTATTCGAATGTGGGACTACGGAACCCTACATTGTGCGTGGCCCGACATGCACTTGCTCGGTTTTTTAAAAATGAGCGCGCTCATTTTAAAACTTTTTAAATTATATGTTAACCTCAGAAAACAAAGAGAATTATTTAACAGCCGAGTCAAGTAATAAAATTTCTTGTACAAGCAAGATTAAATTATAACATAATTCACTGTAATAGCTACAGGGTTGTGAGTTTGCGACGTAACTATGAAATTTATTTGGTTTTTGTGCGACCCTTTTGCAAAATGTAAGGTGGTCTCATTAAAATTAATGTCACGGTCGATAATTTAATAACCGAGCTTTGCAACCCTATGCTAATATAAATTGTCACCACAAAATGGTGGTAATAAATCTAGCCGTTTAAGCTGAGCAGACACCAGGCAATTAGTAGTTGGCAGAGTTAGTTCGGCTCGTATTACACTCTACAGTCTATAGCGTCGCTTGGCCGGTGCGGAGTTTCGAGTGCCGCCGCCCGGCCGACAGTGAAAGTGCATTTAGCGAACTAACGCGACCGAAGCTACCAGGATAGCAGGAATATTAATGAGTGGCTTTGGCACTCGCAAACGCTCGCTAAGCCAATGCTAGTGATTTAGTTGTGGAATCCGGAGCAACTTTATTTCGAGCCTAACTAATGTGCGAACTACGGAGTCGCTCGAAACTCGAGCAGTTACGTTCAGGAAGCGTTTAACATACACTTTGACAGAACTAATTTTGAGTTCGTGAAATGTTGGTCTTAGAAGCCTATATAACATCTACTTTGTTACAGTGTACCTACATCACTACATAGTGTAATAAAGATACTTGCCTGTCTGTTTGATTGAGCACTCATTTTATCTAAACCATACAACAAATTGTGATACGGTTTTTATTACAGTTTAAAGATTTTTTTTATATAATACAAGCTATATTATTAACAAAAAGTAAAAAAAAATAAACATCTTCAAGAATATTATATATTTTGATTATAAATATGTAAGGTTACAAAACATACCATAACATAGGATCCCTCTTAGGATCCGTGGCAGGCGCGTCATGTTGCAAATCCAACTGCGCAAACAACGGGAACAGAACCTGCACTCCACCGATAGAATTCAACGCACTGTGTATTGAATGTGTCACAACCGCTTTCACCTCCTGCAAACATAAAAAACAAAAGCAATTAAATTTTTTTTAAAGCAAGACTAATGCTTCTAGGTACTCTGGCTATTAGTATTGCTCAAAAAGCTAAAATTGCTAGCTGTTGCCTGTGACTTCCTCCGCCGATAAAAAGTTAATATGCTATACCAGACTATAACCTATCTCTGGGCTAAATTTCATCCAATTCCGTTTAGCCGCTTTAGCGTGATTGAGCAACAAACATATTATGTCTCAAAACTTTCACTTTTATTTTTAACGTGATAACGTATTATAAATCAATGACGGGGTGCAGGCACGGAAAAATGGTACGTAGCAATGGTCACGTTATTGATTGGTTGCTAAGCGACAGCGTATAGTAATTGCAGCGACATTACATGCGATACAATTGAACAAAAATTGATTGGTTGCTAAGCAACGCGAATGGCGATATGTCATCAATGTTTTCTTATGACGTTATCTCGTAAAATTATTGTCGGTAAACTGTTTTTACAGACAACTATTTTTGGCACTTTTTGCTGGTACATTTAATTCGGGAAATAGAACAAATAGAAAAGTGACTATTTATTTAAGTGTACACTCAGAACAGGAATGTAATTTGGATTGATTTTACATCTTCGACTTCGGCTCCGACACTTTTAAATCGGAGGTACTCAGCGTGCGGCGGCCACTCCTATAAGCTATAGTATACATAACCAGCTGTTGCCCGCGACTTAATTCGCGTGAAAATTTTGAAAAGCAAATTTATCCCACAGGATTTTTTTTTCTGGGATAAAAAGCCTAAACTACTAGCCTATGTGCTATTCCAGAGCTTAATCAATCTCTATTCCAAATTTCGTCCCGTTCCATTTACCCGTTGTGGCGTGATTGAGTAACTTGCAAACATCCACCCATCCATACATCCAGACTTTCCCATTTATGTGTTAAGAAAAAGTTCTAATGTTCTATGATCGCGGTTTCGAGTCCCGCTTGAGTGAATTTTCGAACAAACCAAATTTAAAAATTCCGGCTCCGATCAAATTTCGGTTCTTATAAAACCACCACCGTAATATCCCTAATACTAATATTATAAAGCTGAAGAGTTTAAAGTAAAAATTATTTCACTGTTAGATAGCCCATTTATCGAGGAAGGCTATAGGCTATATAACATCACGCTATGATCAATAGGAGCGGTGCAGCAATGAGAAATGTTGCGAAAACGGGGAAAATTTACGCAGACGAAATTGCGGGGGACAGCTAACTCTTTTTGCAAGCTAAAAAATCTGAAACAGATTGCCTATTCAGATCCAAATCCAGACGACGTTCTCAACATCGCTATTACTTTCCAGTATCAAGTTATGCTACACACTTCCTATTCATAAAACTTGTATTTACAGGCAATATTAACATAATATTCCATACTTTTGCATATTTTGTGCAACGCGGGCAAGCAAGTGCATATTATCTTCATAGTTTTAACAGTAATTTTAACTTATACTAAGTTCCTTTCGCAAAAGTTAGAAGTTTCTAGAATAGTGTACTTAGTTCTGAAGCGCTGGCAGATAATAATAGGTTATGTTTTGTATACATCCTAACTAGGCGTACAGTTTGCTGCGTATTGTTGCTACAAAATACGTTTATTTCATTACATTATTACAATATTGCTAGCCGACCAACTTTAGGTGGCACTACTAACATTTAAACTTTCGCGTTGCGTGATTATAACTATTTATTATACGGGAATTAGTCGGCCTTACTGAGTCTTAACATTGCTGTGACAGTCCGCTGTGACCACGGCCGGTGCAACCTGGTCGAAACGTCAAGCAATTTTAAGGTAAACAATGCGCGTTAATTTAGGTGGCACAAAGTTCACCGGAACTTCCGAGTTGGAAATCGTCCGCACAAAATTATAAAATTCGATTTTTATGATTTTTGAGCTGATCTTTTGGAATTTTCCCTAAACCGTTTCGGTATTTATTGAGGCGAGTATATTTTCATATCATAGAAGTTAATAATAATAATATCTTGGGACAACTCACACAACGCTATCTGATCCCAAACTAAGCATAGCTTGTACTATGGGAACCAGACAACTGATAAACATACTTATATATTTCTAAATATATCCATATTATAGATAAATAACACAGAATAAACCGTCGTGCTCATCACACAAAGTTTTATCCTGGCTGGGGAACGAACCCACGACCTCTTGCGTAACAGTCGGATACAGTCCCACCGCGCCACAGAGGCAGTCAAATAATATTAAAGAACAGTCAACTAATATTAAAGAACATTAGATATTTGATTAATTTAGTCATAGTTATTAAGAGTAGAACCTTTGTTCTTAACCAAACACACAGAAATTGAGACAAAATAGGTAAGTTTATCTTCGACATTATCATGTTTAGCAAACTGTACTTATAATCGAAACGTCACCTAATTTTCTAAAATAATGTCATCGTGCCTTATTAACAAAACTTTGATAATTAGAGCGTGGGTCGTGTAGGTTCTAGTCAGTTTAATAAGAAAGTAATAGGATAGCATCAGGCGCTAGGAGAACTATCGATCTGTCGAACATACGAAACTGTGGACAAGTTGGATAACTTGAGAGTTACGCTTCGTCACGTGCGTCGAGACGGTCGACCCTTATGTAGCGAACCTATTTATCATTTGTGAATCGACTTCTTTTATAACGATTATCTTTTTGAAAAAAAATCCTACAAAGTTTCACAAAGAGCCAAAGAGAGAGTTTGTATTTTCACAAATGCGTGATTTTTTAAAATCCATACGATTACAAAATCACACATTTGTGAAAATAAAAACTAAAGGAATTAATTAGCTAACGTTTCTAAGTTTAGATGTAGCAAATAACGTCTAAGGTCCAGCATCTCAAAGTGAAGCCGATCGTGTCTTCATACTTTTCTTGGCTTTCTTTCTGAGGAAACGTAAAAAACCTAAAACAAGAATCAAAGCTCCGAATCTACTGTGACAATTTTGATGATCTTATGGATAACTTGAAGCTTGGGCAAGTCAACTAGTCATAATTTTTTTTTAACCTGTGCTGTCCCACTGCTGGGCAATGGTTTTCCCCATACTTTTACAAATCTCCCTGTCTTAATCTCCCTAGCTTTATCTTCCAAAGGCTTTCCAATCATCAAGATAGCACTACCTCGATGGCGACGTCTATCATCACATTTGAAATAGTAAAAAAGCACTAACCTGCAGCATTAACGCGTGTGGCGTATGCACGAAGTAGGAGACATTCCCCTTTGGGGCAGACTGAAGACATAGTTGCCCATCAGTCGCCACAGGATTGTACATGAACACTATCGCAGATGATAGTTTACCGTCGTATAGCACCTGCCAAATACAACACAATATAAAAAATGAAAACTATTATAATATTATAATTGTGAGTAGTAAGTATGCAAACATGAAAAGACGTTTCAAAATTGTGTTAAAAGTTATAGAAAATTATTGTACTTTATTAATAAAATAACTAAAGAATGTCCACATGACTCGAATCAATGTGTGTTTAAAATAAATGTGTAAGAGCGCGTAGATAACTGATAAATATTATTATAGATAAAAAATGCCCATATACAGGATAAACCGTCGTTATCAACACACAAAAAAAATATCGGTGGGAATCGAACCCGCGACCTCTGTTTGCTGCTTAACAGTCAGGGTCCCAAAATCACAAAATCAACAGGCTAATGAAATATATAGTTCACACTCAGTACTGATGAATTTTTTGAAAAAGTTCGCCTCATGTGAACATAACCTTATTCCATATAATAACAAGTACACAACAAGTAAACAAACAAACAAAACATCGAACCACACAAAACATGCAAAGCTTAAGATAGCAGCGTAGTTTTGGCCAACTGCTACCAGGATAACATAAACCAGAAGAATATAACAACAAACACCACGTCAATGTAGGGTATAAAATACAACCGTATGTTTTCCCATTACCGTTAGTAAGGCATAACAACAGGTACAAATATTATGAAATATAACGTAGAAAAATTGGTTAAGACGGGGAAAAAATGTGTTTATTAGATAAATATATACCCCGTGTTACGTTACGGCTAATGTGTTCGCTTCCGTATACCAGGAAAACAGCCATTACGCTGTAAGTTCGTAATAATGCACATAAAATATATTATAAGTCGTGTTATGTTACTAACATGGGTTAGATACAAAAAACACCTTTGTAACATAATATTGTCTTCATATTATGGCATTGTTAATAACATATTGACAGGTATGACAAGGGACTTAGCGATAATGGTTCTTTTGTCTTGAATGAAAGAAATAATTTCATAATACGAATTGGTAAGTGGATACATTTTATCAATAAGGATTTTGTTACGGTCGTCACATAAAACACAAAGAAACATTACTTTTGAATAAAATATCTACTTAATACATTTTTAAAAATAAGAAAAATGACAGCAATCTAGCAATATAACTACTAGGATAGCATATACATTGAAAAGTTTGCCTGTAATAGTCGCTAAAGCCGATTTAAAACGCAAAGCTTCAGACCGCAATAGTGTCACCATGAATGTTGACCGCAAGAGGAGATGTCCTCGTTGTAAACCGAAGTGACCACGAAAAGCCATTCAAACTGTGACCCCACTAGTGGACGGACGCATGGCACAGCTCGACAGTTTTCAGACGAGTTTAATTAAGGGACGAGCTATGAGCGGGATTAATTATAGTTTTCAAATTTACCTGACAACTATGAAGATTTTTGGAAAATGTTTATGCCTAACTGTGACAAAGTATGTGTCCATAAAATTTATGTAAAAATAGAAAAGTGAGATAATGTTTTTTTTTTTAAGTTACGACATGCATTTGGATTCCGCTTTCCCTCCCATTGAAACCTAAATTTTAATTTGAACCGTGCAATCGGTCCCCTGTGCTATGTTTTAAAGTGAATCAGGTAAGGTTGAAGTTTGCTCAGTGAACAGACGTGCATTACGGCGGCTAATCTAAGTACCGTCTCGACGGGAGTGCACTTAAGCTCTCGCTACTTTCTGGGAGCCTAGTACTGGTAATGAGATTACGTGTGTTGTGTTAACAAGTCACTGGGTTTTCTTTGTTCAAGCTTTGTAGAGAGACTGTTGAAGCAGTTGCAGCTTTGTAAAAAAAAATACAACAGTTAATAGTAACGAAATGTCAGGCTACTTAGACATCGTTGTTTGTTAGTTGACAAACATATTATTATTCTTGAAAAGAAGAGTGTAGTAGAATAAATATCGAGATTAATTGAAATAAATTAAATGAAAATATAATAATTATGTTGTCTTAGTAAATAGGTACGTCCGCAGATTTTATGAGCGCCTAATCATCCATCAGGAAAAACATAACAAGAAGCTGCAAACAATGCAACTTGGAATGCATGCAGCTGCACTATCTAGTTTATCACGTCTCACAAGTTATGACATCCTGGTATTCCGAGTGAAAAGTTTTACACTTAACAGGCGTCTTTGACTTTAAACATGAATTATTTCTTTGTAAAGGAAGGAGTGCAGTTGTGTGAATTTTTGTTGAGTTTCAGTTCCTTTTTGTTAGACAGGTCTTACAAAAAGAACTGAAACTCAAAAGGACTTCAAAACCCGAAAACCAGGTTTTTACCTAAGTACAAATAAGCGAATTTTAGAAATAATACGTTACCTAGTTTATCTCAAATAGCTTCAAAATTCTTAGACGAAGATTTAACTTTTCACATAGTACCTACATAATTGATGGAACAAAGTGATTGATTTTCACGCGACTATAATCAGCAGTACCATTTGCGAGAATAATTCGTTGCATTTCAACCTTATGCAACCGTAAACTAATTACCGCTTATGTGTTCCTAGTACATTAACTTGTAATTACGGTACGTCAGACCAATCGCTTTGCAAATTGGACGTGATTAATTGATATCATCATCGATCTATGTATCATTCGATAATATTGCATTACGAATTAATTCAGTAGGTATTAGTAAAATATGGCTGACTAGACTTTTATGTCGAGGCAATGAAAATTCAACTAATCAGCAGTTTAGTTCGATTTATGAGGCATATATACTTATTATTATACTATTACTATACTACAAAATTATATAAATGAAAATAAGTTTTGACACATTCATTGACTCATCAACAAAACATAAAAAACTGAAATTTTAGAGAGAGAAGTCAAAAGATTGTGATGTAGACAAGGATAGAAAGAATATCAGAATATTAAAACAAATTTTACGAACAAACCCTCGGACATAAGTTAAATAAGTATAAAATGTTTAAAAACAAATTAGAAATTAGTCTGAGTGTAGCTTCCTGACCCAAAATTAATAAACATCAAATTTGAGTTTGAAATGACTTTAATTTTGATAAGAGACCCATACTCAGTTACCCCAGAATCTCATAAATAAATTAATATAATTTATTTTGATTACCCACTGAAAAATAAAGAGATACGCGAAAGATTCCGACCAAAAATAAATTACATTTTGATGAGCTCGTCTGTCTCTTAGGAAATCTATTTATTTATGAGGTAGGCTATTGGTAATTGTTTTAGTTATATTGTACTATAGTTGATACTCATTTTACGCTCCAGAGATCACATTTGAATAGACACAGTCTTATTAAATCTACGATCTAAGTAATGGTTTTAATATATTACGGTCAGCCCCCTAGCGATATGCCTAAATGTGAGTCTACCCGTGACTACGGCCGTTGCAATACGGTCGAAACGTCGGGCAATAAACAAGGTATTTTACCTTAAATTATTCACGCGATTAAGAGAAGAGAAACTATGACTACGATACTTTTCTCACTTTGTGACCACGGTCGGTATAACTCGGTCGAAATGTCAAATAATCCATGAATCAACCATCATGATTGTGGTTATTCCCCTCTAACATTGCATACCAGTATAGTTATAATACGTTAGTTAGACTACACACATCAAAAGTGTCTAGGGATCAACATATATTTTTGCAATAACTTTTCTCCTGATTGATTTTTTTTTTTTTATTTCTTTAAGGATTCATCAAATAAAGTGTTTTCGTTTGTCACAGTAACGATAAACCAAGTCACCTTTGCATTAATAAAGAAATTTGCCATTTTCCTAATAAAGGGATTTTTGACATTTGAACCACTAACATTAAAGTTCGAAAAAAAGACTGAAATAACAGTTTTCTTTAAAATTTTATTGGGTAACTTAAACAATTAATAATCCGTGTTTCTACCGCGAACACTAACAACACAAGAACATCGGTTTGGCATACTCAAAATGAGTTCATCCAAATCACGCTGTGGAATGGCCGCCCATGGTCGTTGCAACAACAAAAAAAGGTCTTCTTGCGACTGGATACCCTCCATATTCGGCAGAGCTCTTCTCTGTAGCATATCCCATTCATGCTCAATCGGGTTCAAGTCTGGCGACTGAGCAGGCCAGGGCAGGACATTGATGTTAGCTGCGGCGAGAGTCTGTCTTACAACTCTTGCGGTGTGCGGTCGTGCATTATCATGCATTAACTGAAATAAGGGACCGATTTGCACTTGTAGAGGAACGATGACGTCTGATACAATCGTCTCAGCATAAATTTGAGCGTTGAGGTTGCCTCTGATCCAAATCAACTCAGTTCTTCCGCCGATCCAAATACCCGCCCATACCATGATGGTTCCACCACTATAAGGATGGACTTCCTGGCAGGATTTTAATCGCTGTTGGCGTCCAGGGGTTCTCCAGTGTCGTATACGTCTTGTATCCGGTCTCATACCAAAACGAGACTCATCAGAAAAGCACACGAAACGCCATTGTTCTTCTGCCCAATTTCTGTGTTCAAGAGCCCATTGATATCGAATCCTACGATTGTGCATTGCTATAGGTGGTACCCGTAGCGGTCTTCGGGAATGAAGGTTCACTTCATGCAAGCGGTTTCTGACTGTTTAGTCGCTAATTAAGTTCCCTGAAGAGTGATGAAGCCTCACGGCTAACATCATGGCGGTTATTGTTGGACCTCTTCGAGTTAAGATTTGAATGTATCGGTCTTGTCTCCGTGTGGTGCAGCGATACCGTCCTCCATGGCGCTCAGCCACGGTACCAGTGCTTCGGTAACGTGTCCAAAGTCGACTGATAACACTCTGACTTGTATTCAGAGCTAAAGCCACAGTACGTTGCCGGGAACCAGCTTCTATCATTCCCACGGCTCTGAGCATTTCTTCCCTGCTTAAATGACGTCGCCGCTCCATAATAACGTTGGTTTTAATCAGTACTAGGGAAACAGTAGCACTAATAATGTCTTCAATGCGTTGTATGTTTTTATAGGGAAAATATTGACAGCTGATTTTCATCTTTTACTCGAATTTGATTCACAGTTCCTGATTCAAATTATGAAATGCACCAAAAAGGATCCATATAAATTTATAAAATCATAAATTTATTACAAAGCCACATCTCAATCTCAAGAAATCCGCATAAAAATGCTTGATCCCTAGACACTTTTGATGTGTGTATAATAGACTGCAATGATCTTCTTTTCTCGCGTTTGAATTATACTATTTTAAAAGAAAATGATCATTTTCAAAGGATCACTGAAACATTAGCAAACGCTCAAGTGTATCCAAATAGACTGAAAGAGGCCAAGCTGAGGTTTAACGAACACAAAATTAATGAGGGCCCTCTAAGCCGACGATGCCAAAACAATTTATTATTTTCTTTGAGTGAATTAAGAAAAACAATGGCCAAGGGCAGTCCGCATATCTTGCCTAATTAAGAATGCCGAATGCGCGCCGCAAAATATTTTGTCGACTAAATTAAACATTAATTTAAGTTATATTTCATTAGAATTCATTTAAAATGGATTCGTCTTTTTAAGAGACGAAGATTAATTTCGTCTTTTTGGGAATGCTATAAATTGCTAGCCATTCATTGCTCGGGGCTTGGCTGAGCGGAATTAAAAAAGTAAGTTATGTCCTTCGCAAATTTATCCGTTCCATCTTTTGTAATAGTATATCAATATCAAAGTGCTTTTTACATACTCTAATGCACAGTTCAGAAGTAAATATTCAATATGTATTCCTTAAATCCGTAGAAAAACCTCGCAAATTAACAGCCGTACCTCCGAAAGTAGCACGGTTAACTACGAAAGAGCTTTGAAAATCAACCGTCCCGTCAGAATTGCACGTAAAACTCGTTTTAGTGGCCGTAAAATTTACGTATTTACGTGCGTGCCAAGTACACTCTCATTACGTATTTTACGCAACTTGTTTTACTACGTCACACTAGAAAAGTTATATGTCGCATGCGAGTCGTAAAGATGTGGGAAAGAAAGATATTGTCTGAAATGAGTCCTGTTACGATACCGTCTTCTCTATTTCGTGTTCCCCTGGTACTTATAAGAGAAGAGATAGTTTGTAAAACAAACATGAAAAAACTATATTTGGCCAGTTACCGCAATGCTAAATGATTGTGCATAAATTCAGTCTAAAGAAAGGAAAATACTGTTTACCACTTCATAATACCCTAGTAACATTTGGCATAAAAGTGTGTCATTTAACTTTCGTGCACTTCATATGGTAAATAAACATAAATGTTAAATATTTTCAACATACGACGAGAATTGCCATCAGAAAACTAAAAAAGAACCCGTGTTTTTTTTAAATAAAATAAAATGTTGGCGCCAGAGATACCTGAAATAATTATACATAATTTTCTTAATTAATTTGTGGAAAAAACGAGAGATGAGAGCTCGCAAAATATTCATGAAGCTAGCTTGTATTTCAAGTGGCTGTGTGACGGATCGCATCATATTTTAAGCATAATCCACACTATGCTACCGTTGGAAATGAGTACGCGGCGTCACATACAGAAATTATAAACTTGTTCAGTAAAAGTGAATATTCAGTTAATAATTTTACCGTGAGTGTTTAGTTTATGATATCTATATACACAAGAGAACATAGGCATCTTCTGGGTGCGTTCGTTCCACTGTAGGCCTCATCAATGATCGAAGCCAAAGGCAAGCCCATATATTAAAAAAAAAGTAGGACTTCTGTAATTATCTAAGTCTGGCAAACTAACTAACAGAAATACTACACCAAATTACTTAATCGCTAACTTCTACATAAAGGCGAGTCAAGAACCTATTTCCCGCACAGATACAGATAAAAGCATTTAGTATAAGATAACGATATTGTTGAAACCGTATAATAAGGCGTCATCAAAACCAGGCCGTAGTGTTGATCCGGCTTAGTCGAATTAGCAGGCCCCGACAGTCGGCACCTCTACAAACTCATTATGACCCGTAAGTCTGACATAATTAATAAAAAATCAATTAGGAAACTTTTAATTGCATTCCGGTAGCGACAATGTTACTTTTTTCGTTTTGAGTGCGCAAAACTTTGTTATAATAACTTCGATATCACCGTGAACAGTACAGAAAAGGTTTCACGAATATGAGAATTTTGTTTCCACGAAAATAGAAGAGACGTCTTTACTATAATTACCTACTTCAGCAGTTATGCACTCCTAGTACTTCGCGTATGTCGCATAACCTAATTTAGACATGAACTCCTAGTACAAAGCTTTCTGTCTACAGCGTAATTCTCTAGATTTCTAATTCCCTGGTATATCTACGTTCTGTTACTTTCAAAAATATTTTTTAGGGTATATAAAGCGCGTGTAAAAATCTTGACATGTGCACGCAACCGAAAGGGTTCCCTCATTTTACATGGTTTGTAAAGGTCAAACGGTACCCATCTCATTATGTAAACATGTCCATGTCATGTTCCGCAAAATTATCCCTTGCAAAAATTACAAGTTAATTTAATTATAATTGTAGCGAAATTATCTGAAATGTCACCATCATTTACATAATTGGACATTCCATTATAAGAATGACATTAACTTAAGTAAATTAAGTCGCTATCAAGAACTTTACTTAGCGAATCAAAAGCGCCCTTTTAACAAAAGTAAAGACAGCCTTCCGAAACGACGTGGTTGAATATTTTATGTTATTTAAAACGTACCTATTTTTGGTTCATGAAACATACAAGTACTTACTATATTAAGCCTTAATAATAAGGCAATTAAATTTTAAAATTTAAAGTATATGATGATTCAGAAGCAGCCATATTTTTTTTTTATCTTTACTAATATTATAAAGCTGAAGAATTTGTTTGTTTGTTTGTTTGAACACGGTAATCTCAGGCACTAATGGTCTGATTTGAAAAAATATTTTACTGTTGGATAGCCCATTTATTGAGGAAAGCTATAGGCTATATAACATCACCCTACAACCAAATAGAGCGGAGCAGCAAAGGAAAATGTAGCAAAAACGGGGAAAGTTGACGCATACGAAGTTGCTGAGAGGTCAGGTAGTATAATATTATACCCATACCTGAAACCAATGGCTCGACTAGCGCCTCCCAAATAAATGAAGCAAGTAAACCGTTTATTAGTAAAAGTCAACTAAGATTTTGTTAAAGAATGAGTCAAAATGTATGTAGAAAATGGACTACTTTTTATTACTATAACCAACACATATAGAGATAAAATATTCAAATGATTTCTAAACGTCTCCGACTTAGGATAGAAAATTATTTAGGGAGATTAATAAGATAAAAGTTCTTAAAAATGTTTAGTATTCGAGGGAACAAAGAAGTGGCTCTATATATATGCACACTGAATTAAAAGTTTTTGTGCCATAATTCTTATGAATATTAAATGTCTCTTTTCTCTAAAAGATTAAGATTTAAAAGAAGACTGAACTTGTTCATAAATAAATAGAAATTTAAATTCTGTACGTTTAAATCATACTAGGTATTGTAATATGATATTTTTGGAATCACTAGACAGAAAAACAAAACACTGCTTCGGATTAGCCTTAAAAACTTACGGCCGGTCTCAATAATTTATCTACCGTTAACTGTCTGTTAAAATAGCTAACGCTAGTACGAAAATGACATTCGTGCGTTTCGATACGACGGTTATCGATAGAAAACTCAAGACGGCACAAATATCAATTTCGCTACATGAGTTAACTATTTTAACAGACAGTTAAAGGTAGATAAATTACTGAAACCGACCGTTAGTTGATCTAAGTTTTTTTTCATTAAGTAGTTATCTTGAACTGACATTCATACAGACACAACTACTTTATATTTTTATAGATAGATAGCTGACCCGCGTAACTTCGTATGCGTCATTTTTCCCCGTTTTTGCAACATTTTTCATTGCTGCTCCGCTCCTATTGGTCGTAGCGTGGTGTTATATAGTCTATAGCATTCCTCGATAAATGGGCTATCCAACAAAAAAAAATATCAATTCGGACCTGTTCCGGTTCCTGATATTACCGCTCAAACAAACAAACAAACTCTTCAGCTTTATAATTAAGTTAATAAGCTTAATAAAAAAAAATGTAATCAATGCAATCATCTCAAACAGCACGGAATAATTGTTAGGGTTATAATGAAACCGCAACAGTCCTGTCATCAGGATACGTAGCTAATGGTACTAGGGTCACATGAAGAGTAGGAGCTATCCCAAAACTTCCGCAACGACTTGTGTTTAAATGGGAAACTTGTGCAAACGCTGGTGGACATCGCTTTGTTTGTTCTGATCCCTTAGTAGGCACTTCTGTGGTGATACACTTAGCTGGAGTTACTTCGTTTGGTCCGTTCTAAATGTATTTATATTTGTTTGTCTATCGATACGGGGCTTTAATGGAAAATCTGTGTATAGTTAAGATGTAAATATTCACAGCTAGCAATGCAAAGTTTAGCATTGTCTACGGCAGCGAGTACCGATGCGAGAGGTAATTTAATAACAATATGAAGCTACCTGTTCCCCTGTGCCTCCGTATATAAAATATTATCATGATAAAAAGTCAACCAATTTTAACAAAAAAATTGACCACCTTTTTGCCCCTTCGGGGTGGAATTTCCAAAAATCAATTCATGCCTGATATCTTCTACCTATAAATATAAACTACATAGTACATTTCTACCATTCGTGTACTTACATATTGACTGCTGACCTAATTTGACACCTTTCGTTGCAGAATTATTCAAGATTACCTACAGTATTAAAACTGTCACTTGGAACTTGCATCTGAAGGGCTACAAGAATTCCTAAAAGCTTTAAGTTTAAAACAAAACAATTAAATAATTTACCAATTCGTCCACAATAGTGAATGGAACAAATCAACAAAGTAAAAGGTCGCACTCGATCTGTCAAAGTTTGACATTAGTGAATGTTATATAAGACAGCGCTACTCCATTCGACCCTTATTTATTTAGGACTAATGAAGCCCTGAATCTATTACCTGAAACTTTTACAATCCGGGACCAATAAATAAGTTTTGAATGAAGGTCTCGTCTATCCAGCGAGCCGGCAACAAGCCCGATACGTCTATAAGCTGACCAGTCAGCTCCATCTCAAATGTTCACTGAGTTCAAACTTTAAATTAACATAAAATAAAGTTGCGCTGAAAATGTCGTTGTTATAAGAGGATTTGCTTCAATAAGACGAGACGAAGGCAAATAAACTAGAATGAAGTACCAAAGGAACGTAGAACGTAGTTTCAATAAGATATTAAGCAAAAGAAGCAACTAACTAAGTACCTAGTTCTTCAGCTTTGACAGATAAAATCGATAAAAACTTTGCTTCATTACCTATTACAGTAAATTTTAAATAAGAAGTAAACAGCGATGTCCGTATTTTACCCGCACTTGTAAAGATTTTGTATTTTCTAATGAAGTGCTACGTCTTAATAGCATTTTAATTAATTCCGAATAAACACCAATGTAGAAAGACATCATTTATTTTACAAATTGTAGAAGTTTTCGGTCAAATATTTGCACGGAATCCTTTAAAACATCTAGCTTGAATAGATCTTTTGATAAATCGTCCAATTCTACTGATTTCACAGAAAATCGCAACGCTTTAGCGAATTTAAACAATCACAGAAATTAAGTCGCCTTTTGTTGCTTTCGTTATCTTTTGTGCATTAAATGATTTCCATCTGAATCTGTCTCTAAATGAAGAATATTATTTTAATGACACAGTTGATTATTTGATTGATTATCCGAATAGTACAGTTAGATGGGTAGCATGCGGTTCATTCTCAATTAGAGGAAAATACCCTTTGAGTTAGTTGATACGGTAGTGCCCAAAGTCCTTAAGAGTTGGTTTTAACCCCTTTGAAAACACATTCGTTAACAAGGCGTCTTACGTCGTGAACGTTCTGCGTGGGATCGTGAACGAGGTCACCGTAGCGGTCCACACGGACCTCGGCGGCTGGCAGCGGGGTGTGACACTCGGCGTCGAAACGAAACTGACCCTGGCACCACACGTAATAAAATAGCAAATCGACATTAATCAGTGATATTATACACGTGTGAAACAACACAGAAGCGAGACAAACAAAAATCTGTATAAAGGCAAGCGGCGCGACATGCTTACACGCTTGCATGCTTCAATATCTACGAGCATTGACGCATGCGCGGCGGCCACTTCGCGCGCCTCGTCGGCCATTCGCCGCCCCCGAGGTGTCGCGTCCTCCTTCACAACTACGCATGCTTCTTCAGTTTCTGGTGCCTTAGTATCTTCCTCAGCAGAAGCTACATCAGGCGGCTGGATCTCAACAATTTGGGGGGGAGTTTCGGGATCGGGATTAGGATCGTCTGCATTTTCAAGCTTGGGAGCGGTCGTCTCGCTCACCCTTTTATGATTCTCCGGTAAACTGATGTTGCATTCGTTGTCGAAACGGAATTGACTCTGTTCCGTGGTAAGCAAGAAATAAATGAAAAAATCGTTACATTAGACACATTTGAAATAATAAATATTGAAGTTATACAAAATTCTTGGTGAACTTCTCATTAACTAAGAGAAAATTCCTGCTGAAACCATACAATTTTAGTGTATATTTAGTACACTTTGAAAACTTTAATTTCAAATTGCTATTATGTCCTAAATTATCATAATATTACAAAATAATCTAAATAAACCCCTCAGTTACCTTATACCCTGGTCCGAGCCTGTGCATGGCGCAGATTTGGTGCGTGGTGAGCGCCTCTCCGAACAGATAGATGGCCGCCATCTGCCCGCAGAACACTCGTTCCTCGTCCAGCTCCGCCGTTGCGCCGATGTAGCATTTGTCAAAAGGCTGTTAAAAAAAAAACAGTTATAACCTGCATATTGGCGACAAAAGTCGTTTGATATAATTACTCATACTAATAAAGACATTGCCATTGTTAATTCTACTTAGAAAGTAAAAAACAAAGGAGAGATGAAGAATCGCATTGCAATCCCCTTGGATCTGCAGACGTGACGTCTATTACAATCCTCTTGTCCGTTTATAATTGCAAACCATGCCATTGAAAACATTACTTCGAAATACTCAAACGGTACCTAATTTTTTCACCTTTAAGTGACCGAGGCAGAATAAGAGTTGACGCCATGATTTTAACGTACAAGGTACATAACAATATTATATAAATTGGTTTCATTCTTAACAATATAACTTCTGTCTACCATTTTAATGAGATCTCGTCAAACGTCGAGAGTTATTACAGTGAAATGTCCAACTTTGTGGCAAACTTTTTGCAATCATCTTACAATATTTAAACAGTTTTTGTTCATCACAAATTTAGTTTGACAAGATTAGATTATTTCAAAATTCTTCAAAAGTTTGGAAAAGTTAGGTTAACCTATTCGTTTTGAAGTTCATTCATTTAGCATTTGAATGAAAACGATAAGTAACTAAGCATTTTTTTTGTATTCATTTAGGTTCTTAATTAAGAATTAATAAACCTCACTTCAAAAAGAAGAAAAATTGCTTATTTGATTTAAAAATTGCAGAATTTGTAAATCAAATAACTAATATTTAACTGAATAAATCATGAAAATCTTATTCGAAAAAGAAATTTCTATTAAGAAGTCAAAGTAAACATTGTTGGCAAAGTTCTCTAATACAAAATGAAGAATGAACGTTATGGGGTATTGATCAGAGGAATTTGGGACCAATAAAGCAAGTTCACCCCAGTTTAAGGAACTGGGGGCAAATGCTTCATGTGCAGTTGTTTGAACAAGCTATCGACACACATCGAACATACTTCACAAAGTGGAAGCGACCAAATGATCTGAATAAATAATGGCTGTTCTATGTTTTCGTCAGAGGAAACCATTTTATTACGTTTTTGTGAACTAGTCCAATTGGGATGAACCTCCGCTATGTAACGTTTAAATAGTTTCAGAAGTTATTAAGGCAGTTTCATCTTATTTCGCACAAGGTTGGGGGACTCGCAGACAATCAACTTTAACACAACATCATGAGTTTAAACATGATGAAACCTTGTTTCAACGAGTTTCTAATCAAAACTTTTACTTTGTATTAAAACAAAATGACATGATTGATGGCAAAGACAAAACGTAAATATTGCAAATTAATTTTTGAAACGATTGAAATCAGTTTTATAGACAAAGATACTTTTAAAATTTTCGGCATCGAATACCTCGATTTATTCCCCAAAGAATCGTCTGTTATGAAAATCAAATTACTTATTTTAAAAATATTCATTGCTGGCAACAACTTTCTGACAACCAGAGGGTACCAGGGGAGTAGAAATAAGTAGGAAATCATTACAGAGAGCGAAAACTTGATAAAGGCAAGGGTACATTAGACCCACTGAAACTATCACAAATATTTGGAATTCGGCATTGAAATTAATTTTCAACTGAACTTGTACCCAGATAGGCACATAGCGGTAGAATTGTCAAAGCTGCCTTTTGCCTATTAATTAATGTAAATGAAATGAGACGGCATATGCCCCAGGTAATTATTTAAATAGCAGTATTATTCTGGTCCCTGTGCACATTAATTTGGCCGTAATGAAGTAAAATGACATTTAAAATTTATAGGAATGCAAACAAGATGCATGACAGTCAAAAAATTTAGTAATAAAACATGGTGAGATTGGGTAGGTAATGTGTGATTTTTTGGTCTTGTTTTATCTAATAGCGAAACAAAATAATGTGTGAACATTTTTTTTTTAAGTAAAATTAACAAATTTCAATTGAAAAAAAACCTCAAACATTATTTAATTTGGTTAATGAAAAATTTCATTGACAGTCTTATATTTTAGTTCATAACTCCGCTGTCTTTATTAGAACAATGTTTTAAATAATAAAACCCCGAAAAATATGCTGTCGCATTGCGAACACACATACATACATACGGGTCTTTTTACGAGTTTGGGGGACACGATACCACAAAAAGATACACATAATATACATATAACATGAGGGGTTATATAACATATAACAATTTTACGTTTGGACCTAAAAAGGTACACACGACGCTGTTCTTTTACGGATTACCGCATAGAAATCATCGATGTGCGCATCAGCAAACATCTGAGCATACACTACAGAACCGTGGCAGCCCCATCAGCATCCTCAACCCATCGTTCTATTATTCAAACTCAAATATCTTTATGTCGTAAAACCAGGTTAATATTTGATCATAAAATTGAAGCTGTACCGCGCAACTTCATGTGCGTAAATTTTCCCCGTCTTTGCAACATTTATTTTATCATTGCTGCATCGCTCCTATTCGTCGTAGCGTGTTGTTATATAGGCTATAACATTCCTCATCAAATGGGCTATCCAACAGTGAAAAATTTTTTCAATTCGGATCAGTAGTTCCTGAGATTACCGCGTTCAAACAAACAATCGAACTCTTCAGCTTTTTAATATTAGTTTAGATGATTATTTGAAAAAATGTCTGAATAAATTTCAAACATATGAGTCTAGTTTCAAATTCCGCTAAAACGCCTTTATATCAAATTTTAACCTAGTATGACATTTAAAAGTATTCTTGGAGTAGTACAAATTCGTAAATTTGTTTCGTATCAAACTCCGCCATATGGGAGTCTAAAATACGTTTTAAAACAGTGTTCGGTGCAAAGTACTCTAAAACATAGTTTGTGAGTTTCAAATTCCTCCATGTCAAATCCAACCAATGGCAGCCCAATATTAGGTCACGTGATACAGTTATTTAGTATGGCGGATTCTGTTACCTGCGAGTGTTATTGTTGTGGTTTTTTATTGTTTTTGTACGAAAAAAATGGAGGATTTACAACAATTTATAAAAAAGTCGGAGCCTGGTAAAGCACGCAAGAGATTAGTCAATAAATCAAAGTGGAAACGTGAAGTATTGCGTGAAAAAAGGTTAGTTACTTTCTTCTACTAAACAGTCAACTGCTATTTCAAAAGTTGTTATGCAAAACAGAACCATAAAAAGTGGTTGAACATGCTTTGGTGCAAAAATACAATTTTTTTTTTTATTGTTATTCTGAGTAACTAATATAAATTTCCCTAAAAGTTCTTTGCATTATCCCGACTTTATACGAATGTGTTGTGTGTGATTGACCTATTTGTATGAAATGGACGGCAATTATATTAAACATTGTTACAAGTTATAATAAAAATACTGTTTTATTTTCGAGAAATTTGTAATCTTTTAAACATTAAGTTACTCGGTTTAATTTTTACTTTTACTATGGTCTGACTAAAAAAGCCTGTTCAAATACCGTAATACTAACATTATTTATTATACTAATAAATAAGTATGTATGTGTACTTATTTTATGTGTGAAAAAATGAATGTTGGTTGTTTTGTTTGTTACTAGTGCACTGAATTTGATGAAATTTGGCACAGTAGGTATGTATTTTTTTTTCAATTGGTAGTCAAATCTGTATTAATAGTGAAAGTTTAAATAATGATTATTTTTGTTGTAGATACAAGCCAAATACCCTTCCAACATTCCCATCATGTGGACACAGGCGTAAGGCATTTCAGTGCGCGACTTTAACATGCACAGAAATGAGAAAATTCCACCAATCATTTTACAAACATCTGACAAAGATTTCCCAAGATAATTTCATAATAAAACACTGTACTATCACTACATCTAAAACTGCAAAAGTTGGTAGCAAGCGAAATCATTCGTAACAAGAGCGGCAAGTTGATCCCTGTTTGTCAAAAAACCTTTACTAAGGTATTGTGTGTAAAGAAAGATCGTATACAAGGAGTAATGCGTAGATTTTATGAAAAGAAGGAGATGGCAAAAGAGCGTCGGGGTGGAGACCGAAAAAGCCAGAAGTTTGAAGAGAAAAGAAAAGCGGTACAAGCCTTTATAGAGTCATTTAAAGCGAATGAAAGCCACTACTGCAGGTCAAAAAATATAAAAAGATTGTACTTGCCCCCTGAACTAAATATAAAAAAACTTTGGCGTATGTATAACAAAGAACATCCCTGCTTAGAAGTAAAGCAGCATTTTTTTAGAAATATATTCAATTGTTGCTATAACATTGGTTTTGGCACACCCAGGTCTGATGTTTGTTCGACTTGTCTGCAGTTAGATGAGAAAATTAAAAAAGAAACAAATGCTGAGATGAAAAATAAATTGATAATTGAAAAAAGAGTCCACCGTTTGAGGTTCAAAGCATTCTATGAGATCTTTCAGGAGCAAAGAAGTGATCTTCTAACAATGAGCTTTGACTGCCAAAAAAATTTAGGGCTTCCTAAAGTGCCAGATCAGTCCGCCTACTATAGCCGCCAAATCAATTTCTACAACTTTACTATAGTAGTTGGTAGCTTTAAGGCAAAACTAACCAAGGAAAACATATTTGCATATACCTGGAACGAAACCACACACAACAAAGGTAGTAATTAAATTATTTCAGCAGTTCATCACTTTTTAACTAATTTAGATATCAAAGAAGAAATTAAAGTCTTAAGAATAGTAGCAGATGGCTGTTCTGGACAAAATAAAAATTCCGGTATGGTTGCCATGCTTGGAAAGTGGTTAACAACAGAAGCACCCAGACACATCAAAAAGGTTGAAATAATTTTTCCAGTGGTGGGACACTCTTTTATCCCACCCGACCGGGTGTTTGCTCAAATAGAGAAAGATTTGAAAAAGCGTGAAGTAATTTCGTCTCCTGAACAATATCAAGAAATTATAACTCAATATTGTAAATTGACTACTTTAGATACAATTGCAGTACAAGATTGGAAATCGGCCTACGCGCCAATTATTAAACCAACCACTAGCTGGCATGTACAGTTCCAAAAGTGCAAAAGGTTTTTCTTGACACGTTCCAAAACAAATAATTTATTGCTTCAAGGAGAACAGTCATATAAAATTGACATTAACGTAAAGAAGCCGATAACAAAGAAAAATAAAAGCATCACTATGTTGAATCCAGTTGTTATTCCAGCAAACCAGGTAATTCCAAAGAAAGCAAAGATTACCGATGTTTCAAATCTATTATCAAAACATTATGGAGAGCAATGGAGAGAAAATGAAAATTTAGCATTTTATAAAACAGTGGAAGACAGAAGGTCTTATGAGCAAGGAGATATTGAGGAGGATACAGCAGAGATACCGAGCGACCTTTGTGAAGACGGCTTTGACGATGTCAACCTAATAGTATGATTTAGCTTTTTATGTTTACCTGATTTGCAATGTAGAACAACTACCTTCTGGTTTCTTTTCAAATTACATTTTTGATTAAAATTGTTCATCTGTATTTTTATTTACTTGCTGGCCAGTTGTTGTTGCATAATATTGACCATTACCACAGAATAGCTTAAGTTTCAAATCCCGCTATTTCACAAAGCTCAGTTGCAAATGCCTCTATAATACTTAGTAAGTTTCAAAATCCGCCATATTTAAAATTAAAACCTGATTTTAGCCTAGTTTTTGGTAGTAATTGCAGCCTTTTTTAGTTTTGTTAATATTAGGTATCTTTTTTAGCCATGGAAAAAATAAAAATTGCCTAATAAAGTACAGTTGTTCATGTTTCTAGCTTTTTTTTCATTTCTGCAAAATTTTATTGAATCGTTTTAGCGGGATTTGCAACTAGACGACTCAATATGGGTTGTATGTATTACTTAGTTACCGTTTATTTACACGATAGAGTGAATATAAGTACCAAGATAGTAATAATACTAATGTATACTAGAACAAGCAAGTTGGCGAATGTCCCAACTATGACGCCTACGCGCGAAAGTTCGGCACTTCTAAACAACCAGTGTAACAAACATTTAGCCAACTATAGATAACTAGGTACTACTACATTAGGTGAACTGGCTATTTTAGGAGCAGCCTTTTGAAATAAAGATACTAGATACATTTCGGGACTTAATCGCGTTAATTATTTAAAAACCGACGTTTACCTTTAAATATTTCACGCGACTAAGTCTCGAAATATATCTAATACTAGGTGACTTCGTTTGCGTTAATTTTCCCCGTTTTTGTAACATTTGCATTGCTGCTCCGCTCGTATTGGTCGTAGCGTGATGTTATAAAGCCTATAGCCTTCCTCAATAAATGGGTTATCCAACATTGACAGATTTTTTTAATTCGGTACAGTAGTTCCTGAGATTACCGCGTTCAAACAAACAAACTCTTCAGCTTTATAATATTAGTATAGATGTATAAGAATCGCGAAAGTTTAAAAACAATAAACACGATACTGTTAATATAAATGTAAAAGTAGTATCTATGACCCGTACTCTTTCACATGGATGGCGAATCTTTGTAAATGTACAGTTATTAGTCGTAGTTTAACAAAAAGAATGGGTGTACTTAGTACATAGATCACGGCAATTGAGCTGCTCACACGAGGGAGAATGCATCGGTCAAGTGTGATTTGCTTCTAAGACGAGGGGTGCAATTAATCGACACAGTATTACTGTACCTTATAGAATACCATCGCAGGAAGGGAGGGAAGTGCAGCCCTTAAATTCCCCCTTAACTACGTCTATGCATACTACCAAATGATACCAATGGGGATGTTGACTGTCAAGTCAAATCAGTCTCATTTTATGAAATGTCAAAACTATAATGTTTATGGAATAGCAACCTATGACGTCATAAGTTCCTATCGTCAAATCATTACTTTTAGTATTCGTTTTCATGCTTTTAAATTCAAAATCATGTTAAATTGTAAAAGAACTTATATCCAGAGCAATTTTAAGATCAGCTATTACCTGATTAGTATAAAATAATTTACTTTTATTGTAGTTAACTACCCAATTGGAAACTTAGTTTTCAGAATAACTTCAAGTTAATAATGTTCAGCATATAGGCTTATAAGCGATTACAAGCCCGCCACGCTATGTTATTCCCTCACTCGCGTTATCCACAACTTAGTGCGTACTAATTACATGTAAATTCACATTTATACCCAAAACGCTCGACTGCTTACTAATTTGCCACTTTTTATACACAGTACACGTGTCTATAAGCCTATGAAAATTGTAAGTAGAACTCCAATTTACGAAACATTCGTGGTTTTATTTTTAAAGGAATCTAAATTTTATTATTTTATAAGTTTTTTTTTTAAACTTTATTTATTTAGGAGCGTTAAGCCATGCCAGCTTTATTGTACCCCAAACTTATACATTAATATAAAATAATAATTATAAGTTATAAAATAATAATTTATCCATTTTTTTTTAAATTCGGCGTTTAAGCTCAGCGTTGCCTCCGCCAAGCGCGGCTTTCGACAACTTACAATAACACATATAAACAACTGTGTGTACTTTTAAAACCTGGGTTCCATTCAGTGTTGTGTGTCTCAGATTTTCAAAAACCAGACGCCGAAAAAAACAGTATTAGGTATGCTAAAATTTCTTATAAAATCAGGAGATCTGGCAACAGGCAGCATCGGTCTGCTACCCGTGATCATTGTTGCAATATGGCCGAAACTTCGGGCAATATATTTAACGGTTTTGTTCACCATAAATAAACTTAAAATCATGTATAAAGACCATCAGTATATCACAATACTATAATAATTTCTTAGCTATCTCATATCATAACACAGACAAGTACCAACATTTCGCATCGGCTATGCGTGACCACGTCCGAGCGCCGTGAATATTCATAAAAGCGTGCATCGACTAATGCAACTAACACCAACTTAATCCTGTGAGCGAGTGAGACGGCGCATAGTAAGTGCTAGCACGCATTAAGCTAACTGCTAATGTAATTAGTTTGCTTGTTAGGTGCGAGGTTGGTAATGATTTTCGTCAATTGGAATTTAGTCAAGTAGTAGTTAAAGACGATTAACTTTTATTTTAAATGTTTTCTATTTTATTTATCTCATTGTGTTGTGGCATATAAACCTTTGTTGACTGCCTCTGTGGAGCGGTGGGAGTGTGTCCGACTGATACGCAAGAGGTTGTGGGGTCGATTCCCAGACGGGACACCACTTTGTGTGATCCACAAATAGTTGTTCAGAGTCTGGGTGTACTTTGTGTCCGTGACTTGTAAGTTTGTAAAGTCCCCCGTGACACAGGGCATGTACTCTACTGCGAGAGTCGTCTTTTTTTTAAAAAAAAAGCTTAATCAGTTAAAAAAAAGGGGGTTTGAATCAATTACTTATAATTTGACTAACTCGGTTAAGGGTGTTTATCGGGTATTTCTCACATTTTTATTTAATAGTTTTCATACAACAAGTGGGAGAAATATACCTAAGAAGACATTAAGTCACTTAAAAATACAATAATTGCATATTTGAAAGATAGAAAAATTTGAAGTCCAGACCTAGAAATCGAACCCGAGACTTCCGTAGTATGCGAGGGTCCAAACTCGCGAGCATCGAGGGATACAAAAATTTGAGGTCTAGTAACATAGTCCAGATAGGTGGTTCGCTTCTGGCCCCGGTTTGGCTACGGAAGTCTCGGGTTCGATTCCTGGGTCTGGACTTCAAATTTTTCTATCTTTCAAAAATGCAATTATTGTATTTGTAAAGTAATTGGCAAGAAATGCCTATAAAAATGACTTAAAAATTCCTCAATTTTCAAATTCGGATAGCAAAATACATGCAAGTTTGCCAATCAGTACACACTGTTACTCACTCCACATTCATTTTCAGATGAGCTAATTCCATATTTTTAATCGGATTATGTTCATGTTTTTGACCGGACCAACGCAATCCATTAATGTAGTGGAACGTATGGATGTGAAGGGTTGATGAACGATGACGTCACGGTTGTGTTCATTTTCATGATAATAATGCGAGTTTTGTGGTTCGTTTCGCTATTATAATACTAATATTGGTTTGATATTATTTATTCTAACTTTGCATTTTAAATTTAAAAGAGGAATTATACATTAATTAAACATAGTACATTATACAGTAATGTTATTTTTTTAAAGTATTATTAAAGACCTCTTAGCGAGTGAAGGTGTATCCTCCATTAATCTCCATGTTGATCTATTATTGTCTGAAGTTACCCACTCTGCGGCGGCCTTCCTCTCTTACGTCTGCCATGTGGTCCTGACCAACTTGCAGCTTTCTTTGTCCATCTTTTTGACTGCCTCTGTGACGCTGTGGGAGTGTGTCCGACTGCTATGCAAGAGGTCGTGGGTTCTATTCCTACAAGGAACATCAATTGTGATCCACAAATTGTTGTTTCGAGTCTGGGTGTACTTTGTGTCCGTGACTAGTATGTTTGTAAAGTCTCCCGTGGCTTGTTCTCTAATGCGGGAGTCGTCTTTTAAAAAAAAATCTATCTTCATGCATACGGGACACATGGCCTGCCTACTTCCATTTTAGCATCTTGTACTTTTTTTATTTTTCTACTTCGTTTTTGTTAACAAACTCAACGTAACTTGGCCGGATTGAACTTGGCGACAAGTGGTTGCGCAGAATGCAATTTTTGGAAGGAAATGGTGACAAGAAGCGGGGAGCGGGGGCGGTAAATAAACCAAGAGAATTAGAGATTTTACGATTATGCATTACATTATCATACCTAATTAGTATTACTAGCTCATGTTTTTTAGTGATTATATTCGTAAAGAAATTTTTTTTCAAACTTTCTTTAGTATTTACTGTAACTGTTCCAAATTTAAACATTTATGAACTCGTTTAAGTAGTATTTTTTATAAAATTATTTAAACTACGGGTCTTAATCGTATGAATAATTTAAGGTAAAATACCTTGTTTATTGCCCGACGTTTCGATCGTACTGCAATGGCCGTGGTCACAGGTAGACAGATTTCTTATATTGTATAATTAAATTTTGTTACTATTTTTAATCGATTAAACATAATTATTGGTTGTCGTAAGTATTTTTGAGGTCGCATCTCTATGACAAGCCCGAAAGTGTTATGAACCTAACTTCACTCCGGCCAAGTAGGTTGAGACAACTGTAGTCTTTTTAACTTCAATATACTGCGTTCCATTGATGTTTGGCTTGATTGTATTTTGCTGCTTATTTGTTTGTTAAATACCCAGGTTTGACTGGCGTACGGAAGCTCGGAAGCCATTGGTTTGATAAATTATAATTTGAGCGAATGGAGTTAATAATCTGTTGATATTTGAATTTAATCAATTAATGAATGGCGGAAATTAATGGTAAAATTGATATTATAATAAGCAATTAATGAAAGGTAAAATTATGGCTTGTGATGTTTTATAGAGGTAAGTAGGTACATTTTTATTAATAACAGATTTCAAAAAATATGTTATGTATTCGATAGGATATGTAATATTGGATTTGTATGGTTTTCACTTATGATGATCGATTATTATTATTATTGGCTTCTAAACATAAATTATGAAATAAAAAAAAATGTATGTTTGTCCAATCATTTCTCCGAAATTAGGGATGGCGTTGTGATCATTTGTTTTTATTAATTTATATTTATTCCAACTTAGGGAACAGTTTTATCAAAATCGGTTGAGTAGTTTAGAAGATATGAATAAAAACGTGTAAATTTGACGGTCTGGCTTACATTTTTACGGAAACTTCAAAGGAAATGCATCTCAAAACCTTGGTCAAATAGTATATAGGTATAACAAATATTTTTTTGTTACGTAAAATCTAAAAAGTATAAAAGTAAAAGTAATTTAAAAAAATTAAAAGGCTTCAACATAATAAAATAATACTTTCATATACACAAAATTACTCTACATTTTTTGAGGTCGGTTCCGGCACATATCAACAGTAGGTGCTACCTATTTAATTTGAAAAAAGAAACCCCAATGTCGACAAACACAAAAAGTTTAGCCATGTCTTTGTCAAAATTTTAGTATAAATCTTACAAGTACTGGCAGCGTACTTGTAAGATTTATACAACTTAAAATGTAGTATATTATAAAAACTTTAAATAATGTACGCGATTAAGTCCCGATATATGTATATCTAATATATATATATATATATATAAATCGCGAAATATTAATAACAATAAATGTAGGGTAACTTAGTGTATATAAAAGTATTATTTCATTATTTTAGGTTAACTTTTGAAGTTTATTTAAAAAAAATTATCGCAATATAAAAACTCATGCATGATACTAGGTATATCATGCATAAGTCATATTACAGTTAAGATTCAACAAAGTTTGTCCCGTAATTTTTGTATGAAATCTTATTAAAACATTAGGTTTATATTATTAGTGACTAGCTGTCCCGCGCAACTTCGTTTGCGTAAACTTTCCCCGTTTTTGAAACATTTCTCTTTGCTGCTCCGCTCCTATTAGTCGTAGCGGGATGTTACAAAAAAATATTGTATCCAATCGGACCAGTAGTTCCTGAGATTAGCGCGTTTAAACAAACATACAAACAAACTCTTCCGCTTTGTAATATTAGTATAGATAAACAAAATAAAAACTAAACGCGAGTTAAGACACAAAAAATCGAAGTATTGCGGCGATTTAATACTTAAATTCCAGATTGTTTTACTCGAATTGGACGACTCTAATTTTGTTACATAGACAAAAACTTAAGACTCCTTAATAACGTTAAAAAAAACAATTGGTTTTTTTTTCTTACTTATTAAACCTAGTCCAAACTCCTGAATCATTATGATATCCGCGTACATCTCGTGAAATTAGCATACTATTACTTGTTATAAATTGTCGCTAACGACACAAACGTGACGAGTTGAACGCACAACTTGTCGCGAAGCATGTTCGCCGCAGATAACCGAATGTATTATGCTAAGCTCTTATGGAGTTATGAGAGCCTGGTACTCTAGGCTGGATTACCGAGTACCATTTTCCCGTTAACTACTTGAGAAACGACAGATTTACAAGTCTTTGAAATATTGTAGATTTCAGCGTTGGATGAAATGTAAAAAATCACGTTTATCGTAACTTATACTTGACAAAAATCGAAGACAAAATGTGTCTGTCTACCTACCTATCTATTAAAATTGAAAAAAATATAAACTAATGGTTAAAAAATTATAACAAGGCGACTAATTAAAGCGGCCTTATATTAGTGGTTAAGGTATGAAATTGTATTTTTATTGTTATATTACAAAATGAGGAGAGGAGCAGCTGTTAGTAAGCGTCACGCAAGCCCATAACATTATCAGTGCCACTCAAATCCATGTTTGGCAAAGTTCAGAATGTCACCGTACCGCGCTCCTCATTTGAGACATTAGTTCAAGTCTCATTTGCCCAGTAATTACACTTACTACAGTTTCCTTAAACCTCACTATTTCACCAAAGAATAATTAAACACTGTATGGTATCCACCAAGACGGCCTATGGCTTACACCTACAACTGGTAATAGATACTTCGAATTGACATTAAACCTTCAGATTTTCGAGTAAATTTTTTTTTACTTTGAACAAAACGATTACACTGGACTTATAAATCATAGTGCACAAAATGCGTAACCACAATTATTAAATCCATTGAGCGCTCAACCAGGAAGACCAGCTAATGATGCACTTGCGGTAAAACATATTTAGCGTCAACAGCGGGACGTAATTTGATACTTATTAGGGCTACAGTATCAGGCATAGATAGGTACATACTTGTACTATACTTTACTACTTATAATTGACCTAAGTAACATGTTATAAAACACATACTAAAAACCGATACAACTACATGTTACAGCAAAGTAACAAATGTTGACACTTGGATAGACTACTATAATACCTTTAGTTGAAATAAAAGTTACTACGGACCAGATTGTTTTATTTCCTCCGTTATTGTTTTCCAAATAACATTTTTGTATTTATTATCTAAATACGTACATGGTACTTGCGCAAACATTCTAGCAATTTTTCATTGTACATTTTGCTGTTGAGCTGCTCATCACATCCCAAAAATTTGTCGTCGACTGCCCTGCGGGCGCTCGGCCTATACGTTCATGCTACAACGGGGCCGGGCCGAACCGGAGCCGGGAAACAATACCCACACCGACCTTTCGACGCCACGCCGTGTCCTGGCCGGGTCCGGGTGGCGCACGGCCGAGCCAACAGTCAAGCATGAATCACTTCATACAAAAAGTATACTATAGATGTTTGACAGTGTTCCGGCCCGAACGCGACATGGTGTAACGTGAATCATCCTTAACGCTGAATTGAAGGAGATAGTGGCAATCCGAGTTAAACTACCCAGGAATTAAAAAATCGGTAATATCAAAAATCTTGGAAATGGGTGCCTCATGATTTGACTGATCTGCATAGAACAGCGTGTTAAAGTTGCATCATTGTTAAACCGGTACAGAAATTAAGCGATTTTGGACAGAATTGTGACGTGTGACGAAAAGTGGTTTCTATACGACAATCGTAAGCGCAAAACGCAATGGCTGATCTCAGCTCAAATGCCACAACAATGCTCTAAAGCGACGAATACCTATAGAAAGGTGATGGTAACTTCATTGTGTAATTCACTTCGTCTCCCTCAAATCCGGCTAATAAATAACAGCAGATGTTTACTGTGCAGAATTCCTAACATCATTTATTAAAATATAAATACTAAATCTTATTTCACCAATTTCAATATCGTTATGTACCTCATTACGTACTTGTGCGTTATTGTAATGTAAAACGCACGGTTTAACAAGATGCTCCAAAACGAACGGTACTTTTTATAATCTTAGCAAAGAGTTTTTATGTCAGAACGTCATCAACATTTTATGAATGAAATTAACTTTGGATAAAATATAATTTTGACCATAAATTACAATTACTTTATTAGTAATACTGGCTGTTTTTGTGCCTTTGCCTTAAAAAAAAAGCGCTGATATGCGCGCATCACTAATTTGTGAACAAGTAAAAATTATTTCGCGCGCTTTTTCTTTTCGCTGTATTGTTTTTTTTATTTATTTCCTCGCAAATATTATGTTATAAAACGTCGTATGACATACGTGCGCTTTGATAATTACTGCCTCTGCTTTCTTGTAGCAATATCGCCTCGGCTGTAATTTTCAACTTACCGCACTTATATCATAATGTACTATTATTATACATTAAAATGAGTTTTAATTTTTCAGTACAATTTATCAGGCAACTTCATATTTTAACCTCTAATATAAAAATACATGATAAATTGGCAACATAGCAGGTCACTTACGTCATTCGTGGAGACGAACCACGCCATTTCTGTACTGGACGCAAGCTGCCCGTTAACCAAACATTTGATCTCACTCTTTGTCCATCTGTTGTAAATATACACCACTGCTATCGCGTACCACCTATGGACAAAATAATGTATAATATAGCCATCATTCCTAGCTTCATCTTCGTTTTAGCATATAATTTAAGTCAACCTTGTTATGAACTTAAAACACTTAATTAAGTAACCTAAAACAATTTTATTAAGAAACAACTATTTCCAAAAAAAAAATTAAAACTAGTTTTTATAATTAATCCATGATCCCTGCCTATGCCAGGCTCCTAATTATATTTCAGAATACCGTCGTGAATGCAAAAATCCAGATAGAACTAAAATTCCCCAACATTCCAATTATTTTCCAATTATTAATATTGAGAACGATTTGAATAAAAATATACAGTTGGATGCACTTCATTCCCCGAAGTGAATCGAAATCGCAAACAAAAACTAATCCGACGGAAAATTCTTTTGACGGGGTTTTGAAAAATAAACGTCCTCGACTCATTCTATGCCTTTAAGGTAGCTCGATGATAAATATATCCATGAACGCTAGCAACACTAAAAGGTGTAGACAGCCTTGAAAATCCATTCTTTATCTTTACTTTTCTAACTTTGACTTTAATGCTAAACTAACTCTGTGGCGCGGTGAAAGTATGTCCGAGTCGTGGGTTCGATCCCCACCCAGGATAAAACTTTGTGTGAAGAGCACGATGATTTATTCTGTGTCTGGGTGTTATTTATCTATAATATGTATGTATTTAAAAATATATAAGTTTGTTTATCAGTTGTCTGGCTTCTCAACAAGCTCTGCTTAGTTAGGGATCAGATAGCGTTGTGTCAGTTGTCCCAAGATATTAAAAAAAAACCAAAGTGAGCGTATTTTTTTCTGGAATCAAAATGAGAGAGATTCACTGATGACCGAACGAAAGCTGAACAAATAAGATGTAGGTTTAGTACAAAGTGTATAAGCTAGTCCACATTCAGAGACATGTCAAAAATGGTATGAGTTAGTTACAATACTTTATTAGTGAACGTCATGGTCATAATAACTCTCATTGTTATATTTATAACTAGCTTTCGCTCGCGGCTCCGTCCGCGTGAATGTCGGTTATCGCGATAAAAACTACCCTATGTCTTTCCCCGGGACTCAAACTATCTCCATACCAAATATCATCTAAATCGGTTAAGCTGTTTGACCGTGAAAGCGTAACAGACAGACAGACAGAGTTACTTTCACATTTATAATATTAGTATGGATTTAATGAGAAAAATTCTAGGCCAAAGTTACACAGATTCCTGCGGAAGTTGATACAAAACTTTCTAATCCATGTACGTGTTTAAAAAAAGAATATAAAAACAAAATTAGCGGGTTATATTTCAACAAACTTTCAACACGACAGCCTGAACCATAAACGGACTAAACTGGAAACTTTATTTACTGGTGCAACTTTTTTACTACCCTGATTTAGTGTTGCCAAAGTTTAAAAATTTAAGGGAAGCTGAATGTTTTAATTTTTTAGGTCATATTTTAACATTTTTGTTTTGAGGTGGAGCCAAGAGGCTACTCGTAAAAAATCAGTTGACAACTACAGTCATAAAATTTTTAGAAATAAAAAATGCTGAACTTTGCTTACCTTCTAGGCTGAAACTCGTATTTGACACAATGTTGGAACCCTTTGCCTCGTACTTTCATTGACGTCAGCACCAGGCAGTTACCCACGAAGTGAGCCGTATAACCTACGCCTTTACTAGTCTTAAAGCTGAGAACAAGCAAGCAAGTAAGTAATGTTAGTCTAGTTTAGATAAAGAGCTTTTAGTGTGAAGCTACCCTGAATTAATGGGATCGCTTAATCCTTTAATCCGTAGCTGAATTTCAGTATCTAAAGAAAATGAAACCAAAATATGGATACCGAAATAGAGATATATTATCTTCATAGTGAATACGGCGTATGTGGTAGCGAACTCGCAATTCAATTACTGAACACAAACCCAAAATGATTTAGCTTTAGTACCAGGATAGCAGACCACAGGCGAAACTACACTTGAATCGTACGAGCTCCACTCAAATCAAATGAAAAGTTTTGACGCAGGTGCACCGCGCTCTGGGCCCACACACGATTTACGGATAACATTCCACATCCAACCACATATACAGTCCTGGTATTGTGATTTCGTATTACTTAACTCTTTCTGTATAAAACATGCAACCCTGGTTAAATTAATTGTCCTGGTCATATTTATTTTCGGTTCCTTAATCATCATTATTATCTTCGATACAATGTACCTATTCAAATGAGGTACTCTAAAATTCCAAGGTTCATAAAGTTGATTTATAATTTACTTGTTTCTGCACTCGGTTTTACATTTTCATTTCATAGAATGCTAATTAGGTAGACATTCAATTTGAATCATAAATCAAATTTACTGTACATTATGGGGTAATCATACCAGTATAAGTAGGGCTTCTCTCGTTCTATGTTGACTGAATTGATGGGATCGAGACGAAACCACGTTGTGAAAGTGAACCCATTCTCGTACGGCCATCTCGCTAAAGGGGGCAGCACCACAGCCTGTAACAAACAAAAATAAATAATTAGAATCGAACATGTTAATCCAATAAGACATAAGGTAGGTACTTCAATGCAATTTAGCCTCTTTGTACACAGACCAAACGAAACCTTATAATGAAGATGAACTAAGAACAAGACGTATAAAAAGATCCAGCAAGTTTAGCGAGACTTTACCATCAGAATAAATGGATTCGGTTCACTGATTTTTCTTAAAATATCTCATAAAAATGTCGAATCCAAGGAGGCAAACTTGGCAAGTGGTGCGGCAGTAAAAACTTATTTTATGCTCCAAAGGGCAGACGACCTACGGAGAGGCAACACATAGGGATTTCTTGTAAAGGATGCTATCGAGATATCGCATCAATAAAATCTACATATGAGCTCCTTTTATAGCTTACCCCAATCTTACATTGCGAATGTATATTCTTTACATGCGATATACAGAGTAAACAAGTTATCACCTTTCACACGTATAATTCGCAAAAGATTTACTTAGTATTACGAGTTTTATTTAAGCTTAGTTGAGAAGATTTACCAGGGGAACATGAAAGTGGTAGAGCATAGATAATTATAATATATAAGACTTGATCTTGAGTGGCAATAAGCCAGACTCGGATACGAAGAAATAAATGGGATCGTGCGACGCTGATTAAAGTAACCTCAGTGTATATGGGTTTAGCTCGTTTACTATTCTATTAGAGATAGTAAATGGAGATAATATTCTGTAGCACTTCTCTTTGGGTAATAGTATTAGGTACAGTTGAAGAAAATTATACTTGTGCGATCTTGTATAAGTACTTAATTAAAAAAGCCAAATAACAATAAGCTGCGGTAGCCTAATGGCTAAGGCATCGGTCTCGTTATCGTGAGTCATTATACTACCGACGTGAACCCACTCCTAACATAAGCTTTTGAGCTTAGCTGGAGGGGTTAACAAGAATGCTAGTAATGTGGGACCCAATCCCACATTGCTAGTTATCTAAAAAACAATACATATGTGTTCAAAATCTTTTGATAACTTACACAAGATTAAGATTGCTTGGACCACTCTTGTTACCTCGTTTGGCATCATTACAACCTGATGGTATTAAGTAAGTACCTACCAGGTACCTTATCTATTAATAACGTCATAATAAGCCATAAGCCCAATAACAATGCACTAATAGGGTAAGTAGGAATTTTGATAACAATGCATTTAAATTTAAGTAATATTTAAATGCATTGTTACCAAAATTCAAACTAACATTATAAATGTGAAAGTAGGTAGATAGAGAATGTAATAGACAGGCAGAGTGTCTGTCTATTACATTCTCACGCATAAAACGCTGAACCGATTTAGAAGATTTTTTAAATTTAAAACCAACAGCGATACATAGAAAAATGGCAATTGTATGGAGATAGTTTGAGTCCGGGTAAGGAATTCGCGATAACGGACATTCACGCCGGCAAAAGTTAGTTGTTTATATATTTAAATAAAATCATTTCAATAAAATCGTTTTAATAAATAGGTCCCATGTAAATTCAATTAACAAGGTTGCCAATCAATTCATGACAACAAACCGTCAATGTCAAATAAAATATCGGAAACCTAACGTACGCAACAAATCTAGAATCAACAACGAGTCATCGTTGGAGTAATAATAATTTACAAAGTGAGCGAGCGAGCGGTGCGATGACGCGATATGACGCCGCCTTCGTACTGGTTCAATAAGCGTCACTGACCGGTTTCGAATCAGTTGCGCGCGGCGCTCCGACCGCGACCGTCGCATGTACGTTACGGACCGGCCCGCGATCAAAATGCCGCGAGACATACTCAGCGAACAACAGTGCAACATAGAATTCGTCAAGCAAGTACAAAAATACCCTTGCTTGTACAACTTTGAGATGCCAGCGTATACAAGAAAGGACATCAGCGACAAAGCATGGGAGGATGTAGCCGAGGCGACGAATATGACACGTGAGTTCGTTTCCAATATGGCGCCTGCCCACGTCTAAAGAGCGTATCCCCACCTCGTTTGCGATTGCGATTGCGAGTATTGCGACCTCCACGGCAACTTACAATATTTTATCGGCATTTTTGTTCAACAAAATATGACAAGGGTTTTTTAGATATAGGTACGGCCGTTTTACATAGCTTATAGACATAATTGATAAAGGTTGTATTCTTGTCGATACAAGATAAATATTTACAATGTAACAAGTACTTAAATTGTTGATTGTTATAAACTAAAACTGATAGTATTTTGCACGAAAAAGACTATTTATCGAGTGAGTTTCGTTGAGGTCGTTGCGATAACCAATTCAATAGTCGGCCGTAGTCGGTTACACTCAATACAGACACCCATACAGACAGCGGGGCTGCCTCGGCGTGCGTGTTAATTAAACCGGTAGCCAGCGCCCATTGCGTTGCAGACCCCACATTCAATGGTTACCATACCATTGTCAATACATCGCGTACGCTTGCAGCTGTTGTATAATAATAAGGTTATTTAGTTGTCTGTCTGGCCTACCTCAACAATTACGCGAGAGTTAAAACGAAAACAGTAACCGATTAAATTTTTGTACTTAATTGAAAACATTCACGGTCGCACAATTTCTGGTGTTAGGAATGGGTGGGATTCAAACAGGCAAATTCTCGATTGTGGATCCGCTGCCTTAGCCTTAAGGCTACCGCTGTCTTCATGGCTTCCTACAACATAATATCATAAACAGTTTTTGCACTGCTTATTGTCAACACTGTTATTCACAGCAAGACGTTCACTGGTCTATCCCTGTAACCTTTGGTAATCCAAATTCTATTACTAACATTCGTGTTTTTCTTTCTAGCGTCAGCATGCAGGGAGAGATGGAGAAACTTGCGAGCCGTCTTCATGAGAACCATAAAGGCAACAGGAGCAGGAACAAAAAAGAAACCATACTACCTAGCAGACGTCATGCAATTTATAGTTCCGTTCTTAAGACCAACTACCATGACGGAAGCCGAGAAACAAAAAATGCAGATTCAGGAGTACACACGAGTTGAAAATTCTCGCAAAGAAACAGAGCCACCATGTTTAGAAATAGAATTAGAAGAAATTAAAGTCGAGAGCATTGATGAAGACGAGGCCGCTCAAAGCGGACCTGATTGGGGTGTTGACACGTCGAATTCTTCAAGAAAAAGACCTTTGGAAAACGAAGAACATTATGTAACTATTACTAAGAAACCTCAAATTCTGCAGACTTCTTCTATATCACAAGTTGAAGATAGTGATCCTGTCAAATCATTTGTCAATAGTCTTATGCCTGAACTAAGAGAAATGAATTCAGTGCAATTCAAGTCGTTCAAGAGGCGTGTTTTATTGCTTATAGACGATATTACAAATGAAATATCAAGTGCACCTCATGTTGACAATGAGTACATCATGTATGACAATTAAAACATTTTTGTGAATGTGCGAGATGTGATGTGATGACACATATGTGATTTTGTTTTAAGTTTAAATTTAAATTACAAAACTTAGTTGTTAATGGCATCGACAATTTGTATTACAAATTGATTTATACACAATGGTTTTATTTTAGAGACCCCATGAAGTGTAATAACTTAAAATTAATAAGTATTCATCAGACTCATGAATGAAATTGTCTATGTAACGTACATCATTTAATTTTTACGAGATTTGTGGTGAGAATTTCACTCCATCCCATAACGCGGGTTCGATCCTTGCGTGATAAAATAAATTATTGCCTAGGTACATTTAATCGCAATAACAAGTAAAGTTCTTTGGAGGTAGTTTATAATATGGACAGAACATTTAAAAAACGTCGTGTGACTATTTTTTATGAAAAAAAGGTAACAACCATTCCAATAAAAACGGTATTAATATAAAAAAACGCATTCACGCCGGACGGCTGCAGAACGTTTGTCGCCGGACCGGCTTGTCCGATTTGTGTAGCGATACAACTCTGCACTTTTCACACGTTCCCGGATTCAATCCGGCGACGGATTGAAACCGGAACACATGAAAAGAACCTTTTTTGAAAAAAAACGACTCCCGCATTAGTGTACAATCACTGTGTCGCGGAGGATTTTACAAACATACCTACAAGTCACGGACACAAAGTACACCCAGACTAGGAACAACAATTTGTGGTTCACACATAGTGGTGTCCTGTGTGGGAATCAAACCCGCGTCCTCTTGGGTAGCAGTCGGACACACTACCGCCGCGCTACAGAAGCCATACAATACTGCACAGTCCGGCGAAAAAATCCATCCGGAGTCCAGTTTTTTCACCAGTCGCCGGACGGCTGAAGCACATTTTTCGCCGGACCGGCGTGTCAGTTTTGTTCGGTGCGTGTGAACACATTCATTGTAAGCTACATAACACTGCACAGTCAAAACCATCCGGCGTCCGGTGAAAAAAGCGGACGTCTCAAAGAGCCTTTAGTCTTTGTAACTGACTTCATAAAACAGGATGTTTGATGTGCCCGAACGGGCATAACTCTATCATATATTGGGTGTAACAGGAAGGTGTGGTCATTCAAGGGTTGGTATGTGTCCAGTCCAGTGCACCATACATAATTTTATTAAAATCGGTACCCTAAAAAAATATTTTTTTTTTTTCATTCGTTTGCGAGTGAAACAGTTATTAATTTTAAAAAAGTATGATTTAAAAAGTTCTATGCCATAATAATTCAATCTGCACCAGTGGAGGTATAATTCTTATGCTATACGCCTTTCACTACTGAATTTTAACAAAAAGAATATATAGCATTTGTTGCATTATTCTATGTCATAATAATGCAACCTGCTATGGCACTGTGATAGGTGCAATACTGATAACATACCCTTTCTGTTACACCTTGTATAGACGAATTTTGAAAATGATTTTTTGATCGAGAGAGGTTTATTCAAAAATGGCCCAAAATAAATTTCGTAAAGATCAAATGATGAGTTTCGGAGACAGACAACGAAACTCCTCAATAAATGCCAGCAAATCAAACGTGATTGAAGTTTTAATATCTATCTATCATATAAAAAAATACCTAGCTTACTAGGTCAGGTACTTATTTATTGACGCGACTAATCCGTTTGGAGCCCGCGATGGCACAGACAGACACACGTTGAACTTATAACACCACTTTCGCGTCGTGGGTTAAAAAAAAGGTTTGTTGAAGTTTCTTTCTGAAGGAAATCCCATAATGTAAAGTTGGCACAGTTCCAACGAGCAAAAATTTCAAGTGATGCGTTTACGCAAAATTGCACTGAAATTACACGATGTAAGAAACAACCACTTGGAATACTGAAATTTCATGATTTCTCTTTGCGAAAATTTAAAATTGGATAGGTCGGATTAAATCCGACGAATTTTGCACGCATTTTGTATCTATGTCACATGATTCAGTTTTCTTATTTTCTTCCATTTTCACAATTCCATTTACCTTTACCTCTGCTTTGCCCCTTTGATGACTACAATCACGCGTTATAATGCATTACATCACATAATAAATGACGTAAAAAAACGACTACCTATAAAAATTGATTGATTTCAGAAACTGCGTACCAGGACTGTAGGCACCAGCAGGATATATTTTCGGCATCAAATGACATTAATCTTGGCGCGAATAATACAGTTACCTCGGTTCGGGCACAGGCCTCCAATGTGGAAGCCTATTTTTATATTTGACACATATTTATACTAAAAGGATATTCTGATATTCTCGTGTTTATCGAGACATGTCTTTGTGATAAATGACAGCACATTGTATTGACAACGGCTGAAACATGATGTTTTGGAACTGTAACTTATATGGAGGGTTTTTAGGAAAAATTGTTTACGTATGTTTTACAAAGTGTTTCGACAAATGAGTTTATATCAGTATTTTAATATCGATATCAACTTTAAAATACTTTTATTAATAAATTGGAATATTCATTTTTGTTTTCGATAAAATCCGATTTCATTTAAAATAATGTTAATGAACATTATAAAACATGAGACATTAAGTTAATTAATTAAGTTAATGAATACCATAACTGTAACGTTGTGTTCTAAGTAGGGTTGCCAAGTCGCCAAACTTAATAGCCGGTCAGACCAGCCAGTTTGGCCGGACATTTGGTTAAAAAAGCCGGACACCCTAAATTATTGAGGATTTTGTGTCTCATCATTATTAATAGGTACGACAAAACCGCACTTCGGCTACCGCTCGGCGCTCGCACTAACAAAGGCCGGACTCTATTTATTTTGGCCGGACATGCAATCATAAAGCCTATCTATGTCCGGCTTTATCCGGACGCCAGGCAACGCTAGTTCCAAGTCTTATTAAAATTGATGTTTCGAAATTCATTTTAATTGACGCTTGACGCGACATTTATCCCGTATCTATACACAACCTTTTCAAGTTAATTGAGTACGCCATCTAGCGGAAATCCTTTAAACTTAATAGTATAGTATCTTGTCAAATCAATAATTGAAATGAATTCTTTTTGAAATTTATAGAAGGCATCTGTGAAAAATATTAAAATATTTATTACTAATCCTAAATAAATATTTAAATATGATGTTGAAAAGTCTGGTTTAGACCATTTTTCGATTTAGGGATCTGTTTGTAAACTATTAGGTAAGCTTTGAAGTGTTCATTTTTGTTAGAGTCAAGTGGCCCCGCCCCTATACCTAACAACTAAATGATTGATTTTGAAAATGCGAAAAAGTAGTATATATAACGAAATTAAAAGGAAGGCTAAGTATTATTTGCAAGTTTACAAGTAATAGCTGACCAAGTGAGAAGTAACAATAATTTTCGCACCAATTCCATTGAAAATTACCTACTTATATAATAGGTATGTATTATATATAACGTTGCTAGTAAGTAAGTACCTATGAAACAAAAACTGCATTATTTTATATTCATGTTGGGCCACGCACAATTTAACTACGGAACCCTACATTGTGCGTGGCCCTACCATGCACTTATCCAGTTTTTTATCAATAGTTAAAATCGAACGTGACGAGTTCACGAGATCAAAAAGAAGTGACTCAAAGTGCTGGGACATTCCAGCACTTCGAGTCACTTCTTATTGATCTCTTCTTCAGGTTAAATCTACCAAACAGAATTCAAAGATGTTAGAGAGTGAAGTGGACGCATAGTTGCACACAAAATATCCGGTTGAAGGGGCACAAAATAGCTGTGCTTACAGGTGCGAGCAGGCATGCAGGCTCAAGGCCCGGACATTGCAAGCGACGCTGCATTTAGCGAATTCTCACAGTTTATTGATCCGAGAACATTTCCGAGCACCTGTTGAGATGCATCCGAAGTATAAAGCAGATACCTAATATACAAAATAGAAAAATTTACGATATTTAGCTTAAATCCAACATGCAACTGCAAGATGAGACTCAGGAAGTAATATCTGTGCGCGGTGTTACAAAGATTTTTGGCAAATTAAGATTTACGTGGCAATACTGTTATGGAATAGCGTGACATTTACCATTAACTCATGGCTCGCACGTCTCTTCATTTAGTTGTTTAAAAACTTCGTTACACGTACTAAGGCGTTTCGTATTTGATCAGAATTTTGATTGTTTGTTTTAAGAAAGAAAGAAGAAATAATTTATGATTTGTTTCTAAATTACACTTATGAGATGACCGAGCAGGGTTTTTCACTTAAATTGTGCAGCTGCAGATACCTTACAGAAGGCTGCAATGAAATACCTAACTTGGCAATGAGTTTCTGGAGCGAGAAAATTCGCAAGAACTCATTAGAAAGTTACTTGTACTGACAGCGAGGGCATCGACGGTGAATATCAAGTTCACATAGTAGTCTACGAATAAGTTTATTATTTTCTCTGAAATAAGGTCAAAATGGTGTTCTATTTTTAGTTTTTAGACCATTTGGTTGATCGGCTTTATCTATACTAATAAGCTGAAGTTTGTTTGTTTGTTTGAACGCGGTAATTTCTGGAACTACTGATCGGAATTGAAAAATTATATCATTGTTGGATAGCCCATTTATCGAGGAAGGCTAGAGGCTATATAACATCACGCTACAGCGAAAAGGAGGATGTTGTAAAAACGGTGAAAATTTACGCAGACGAAATTGCGCGGCACAGCTAGTTAGTCATAATATCACAAATTGAACACAGTTTTGTTATACCCGAATAGAACGAAATCTCAGCTCAACTGTGTGGATATATTCATAGAATACATAATACATGTGTAGTGCACATATAAATGAAATGGTTTCATTTTGCCGTGTCGAGGATTTAACCTAAGAGAGTCGGCCAAGAAAAATATTTTCCACTCTGTTGGACTTTTGCCTTAAATATTAAGCGGCTTCTAGTGCGCTCGAAAAGCAATGTAGCTTGTATTTGTTTGGCTTTCCCACTCACGATGTTTAAGCGTTGCGTGCAAAGCTTTTCTTACAAACAGTTTTATTTTATTCAACGCTTGAAAAACCTTAAAACTAACTGGATATTTTATTCAGGGTGACATTTTATAGGTTCCACCATTTGGGCATTTTATTGACAAACATAAATCTCTGTTACCACATACTTATCCAGTATTAAACTACCAGGGCAGCAGAAGCGGCTAAGAAGCGTCAGTTCGCCGTCAGATCTCCGGATAAGTACGACAGAGAGAAATGGACCGGGTACGGGCGGGACGGCGATAAATAAGGAAAAAACGGACAGTGAGATAGCCCAGTATGTCACGAGGATTACCCCGCCGGCCCGTATTTGAATAAGAATTGCCAATAAGGGAGGGGTGGGGGAGCTTTGACAGAGCTTCTAAAGTGTCCTGCTATCCTGGTATTGATCTATTTAAGCTTTGTGGTTTTCATAGTCGTAAAATTGGATGAATTTACAATAAAACATAGGCACTAACATTACTTCGCTATTCAATCAGATAAATTGCATTAATCAATATAATGTGACTGCCTCTGTGGCGCGGTGGGAATGTATCCGACTGCTACGCAAGAGGTCGTGGGTTCGATCCCCACCCAGGATAAAACTTTGTGTGATGAGCACGATGGTTTATTCTGTGTCTGGGTGTTATTTATCTATAATATATATGTATTTAGAAATATATAAGTATGTTTATCAGTTGTCTGGTTTCCATAGTACAAGCTCTGCTTAGTTTGGGATCAGATGGCGTTGTGTGAGTTGTCCCAAGATATTATTATTATTATATTATAAACTGGTCTGTTTGTTTGGATAAAACTCAATAAAACCTCGTGCTACCTCTGACATATACCATAATAATCAATTTTTGCGAACCCACACTGAACAATTGTGAAGCAAGGCTCTTTCCCTGTTGAATTGATTCTGCAAAAATGACAAAATGATAATCCGTTCCAACCATACAAAATTTCTTTCACAATAACTTTTATATAAGAGATATATTTGGAATCCGTATTTCACACAATGTTCATTGTAGTCGAGTTGGAAACGTGACTGGAGGCGAATCTTAGCGGAGTTTGCAAACTCAAATATGTTTTGTATAATGCGAATACTCCACGAACTTTTGTACTAACTCATAACACGAGTTTTGAAAAGATTCAAACGATGGCCCCCGCTGAACGCCCTATATACATATCTCGAATATGAAATATGCCCGCGCAATTTTCTTTTGAACTTCCGTTCATTATTATGTCGACGGACGATCAATGTTATAAAATAATTATTTATATTAAACTAGCAGATTCGGTGAACTTCATGACGCCTAAAGTTTAATATTCATTCTACTAAAGTGGTTTGTCCAGTACAAAATTACCTTTTTGTTTTTCTAATAACTTTCCTAATTTTCTTTTTTCTAAACTATCTCAGTTTTGTGGCGAACAAAAAAAGAATCATTTAAATTGATTAATTTGTTTTCCAACCGACTTCAAAAAAAGAGGAGGTTCTCAATTCGACTGAATGTTTTTTTTGGTGTGTTTGTTCACCAATTACCAGAAGACGACTGGACCAATTTGAAAAATAGTTTTTGTGTTTGAAACTTATATATGTACTTCTAAGTTGGTTCCATTGGCGATTATATCGATGATGAAATCCAGCAGACATCAAGAGAACTCTTTAAATATTAAAGACAGACCTATTTACTCCCGAAAAGCATCAATTGGTCAAGTGGAATTGATGATAAATACCACAAATGACGAGCAGATCTAAGTATGTATTCAATATTTCACGGTTTGCGATTCAATTACTTTAATATGGTATTGAGTAGCACTTTAATCTCGTTATACTGTTATTACACAATGTAATAGAGCTGATGCTGAACTATCATGTGAACTCCTCGACAATTAACAACAATTAACTTAATTTAAATTGCTTATCCCTGCATCGGGATAAGCAATATTTTGTAAAATGATTTGAGCAGTTGACATAACTAACGTAATTTAGGTGAATTATTACAAACCCACTAAAAAGTGAGAAATAAACAAAAACTATTACCGGCTTTGCTTTTTAGTTAGTTTGTATTTATTTTTGAAGCCAGTAATATTGTTTAGTAAAAATATTTTTTAAGAGACTAACGAAGTACAGAACAATAGCAAATAGGCTTTAAAAAGCAGTAAGGTCCCCCATTTCAAGACGTTTTTAATTGTAATAGATTGATAGAGGGCACTAAACCAGAGAGAATATAAAATCATGTTACCTAAGAAATGTAAATCAAGTAGGTCCATCCGTGCCGATACCATTAAGTAATACGACACCAGGCAATTAAACAAAATATGAAATATGCGCGGTTACTCGGCACAACTTCCAGCAATATATAGTAGGTAGGTACTGCTGGAGTATTGTGTGACGTTTCCTCATCTACTTCCTGAAATCTTGAAGCTAAAGTTCCTAAAATATATCAATAACAGCGAGTTTAATTCGAAAAGAAGATATCTTCTTTAGTAAAGATATAATTCACTGAAATAAATTGAAGTAGGTATTAAAAAATATTTATTTACTGTCCCGGCGAACTTCATACCGCCCCGTTATTATTTTTTTCCGTTATTTTCTATTTATTTTTAACGTAAGAACCTTTTACAAATTAGAAAAGAAGTATTAGAAAACTTAAAATAAAGAATGGATGAAATCGGTAAAGTCGTTCTGTAGTTAACTCGTGACCAAGGGAAATAGCGATTCATTTTTATATATAAAGAAAATGGAAAAGCTTTTATTCAATAATTGTTGGTAATTTGATGTATATTCCGCCTCTGGCCATTTCCGTGAAATTTCTATATTATTAACAGAAAGGTCGGTCCATCAAGTGGAGTGATATGACGAACAGACTGAACGCATTCTTTTTTTTTTTATTAAATACTAGCTGTCCCGCGCAACTTCGTCTGCGTAAATTTTCCCCTTTTTTTTATAATCCTATGTTACTTCTAATACCTCCAAGAATATGTGTACAAAGTTTCATGATGATCGGTTGAGTAGTTTTCGCGTGAAAGCGTAGCAAAAAAACTTACATTCACATTTATATATTAAGTAGGGATGAAATTAGGTGCTTTAAAACCAAACATATTTTGTCATTTGATTATTACATCCAAATGACAAAATATGACAATCTATACTAATATTATAGAGCTGAAGAGTTTGTTTGTTTGTTTGAACGCAGCAATCTCAAGAACTCCGGGTCCGAATTGAAAAAATATGTTTCTGTTGGGTAGCCCATTTATCGAGGAAGGCTTTAGCCTATATAACATCACGCTACGATCAATAGGAGCGGAGCAGCAATGAAAAATGTTACAAAAACGGGGAAAATTGACGCATACGAAGTTGCGCGGGTCAGCTAATATTTTATACGTGTAGGCATAGATTTACGTAAATAGTAATAAACACAATTATGATAATAATCTTATCTGGGTCAGTTTCATTAGAGCAAAACTAATGTGCCACCACATAGGTATACTAAACGATCAAAAAGTAGTAATAAATATAATTGCCTGCGCTTGTGTAAACCATTAGCAAGACATTTGCTTTGTAAAAATATTTAAAGATTAGCTGTCCCGCGCAACTTCGTATGCGTAAATTTTCCCCGTTTTTGCAACATTTCTCGTCGCTGCTCCGCTCCTATTAGTCGTAGCGCGATATTATATAGCCTATAGCCTTCCTCGATAAATGGGCTATCCAACAAAAAAATATTTTTTCAAATCAGACTAGTAGTTCCTGAGATTAGCGCGTTTAAACAAACAAACAAACTCTTCCGCTTTATAATATTAGTATATATTTAGGAACATTCTTCCTCTTAGACAATAGATTCAATCTATTAACGCAAGACAACATTGTTGACTATTGTTAAATACAGTTTTAAAATTAATGTCACATATTTTATTTTGTTCCTTTTTGTAATTTGATCATTTTTTTATTAGATGTATGAAGAAAATAAATATATATCGTATGTTGCACGTTGTAGAAAGTAATCTTTAGATTGATTGAACCGATTTTGAAAATTATTTTACCAATAGCAAGTCACGCTATTTAATAATAATATCTTGGGACAACTCACACAACGCTATCTGATCTCAAACTAAGCAGAGCTTGTACTATGAAACCCAGACAACTGAGAAACATACTTATATATTTCTAATTACACACATGCTATAGATAAATTACACTCAGACACAGAATAAACCTTCGTGCTCATCACACAGAGTTTTATGCTGGGTAGGGATCGAACCTACGACCTCCGGCTTAGCAGTAAGGGTCACTAACTGCTGGACCAACAGGCCATGAGTGCCATAGGCTATATAACGTCGCGCTACAGACCAATAGGAGCGGAGCATCAAAGGAAAAGGTTGAAAAACGGGAAAATATAATGCAAACGAAGTTGTGCGGGTCAGCTTATAGTTCCATAAAGTTTTTGAAGCAATCTAAAAGCAGTTTAAAAGGAAAAAAATATTTCATAAACAAAAAGTATAAGCGATATAATATAACGTATTCAGAAATAACCTTTCCGAAAACCCGGCATTCAAATAGAGTGAGCAAATATTGTTTCCACAAGCTACGTAACAGGGTGTAACAAACTTGCAAATTATTCCTTCACTCGCGGAACTTCAATAACTGTATGTACAAAAATGGTTCCTTTGAAATGTATAATATTATGCTAAGATGTGATCTGGCTGTCATCGTCATGTAAAAATATTGAAATGACTTTGGTGAAATTATTTTCACTGTGTTTCCTCCTACCTGATTTCGATTACTAGACCAACTAACCGGAGAATAACCAACTACGCAAGATATATACGAAATACTACACTCTCTATTTCTTCACTCTCATAGTCGACTGGATAGAAATCAGGGGCAGGACCTATCGGACAGGACCAGGACATATCGTGGTTTCCGTGGCACGAAGAGATGTGACAATTTTCGAAAATAGTCAGTCATCATTCATGGACCGACAATGGCAACGTTGCTTAACTTCGCTATCTGTCGATTTACTGGTTTGCACTGATTCCCGGACCACTCAGTACCACACATTTATTTAATCTTTCAGTAGTTCCAAAACTGTACGGACTTGTTTTTTTATTATTTATTTGATTATACTACGAAATGAAGTGACGAACAGATCGTATACCTGATAGTAAGCGTCACGCTAGCTCATAACAGTATCAGTGCCACCCAAATCCATATTTGGCAAAGTTCTAAATGACACTGCACCGCGCAGCCCAGTAATTACACTTGCTACAGTAACCTTCAACCGAAACAAAGTGATCCGTTAACATCACTATTTCACGGATTAATAACTGACAATGTTGTGGTACCCACCAAGACGCTTAGATTCAGACCCCCTACCGGTCTGACCGGTCTGTTGAATGCCAAATACATATTTACACGACTACCCGTACCATACCAGAGTATATATTTTTCTTGTTTTAGAGTACACGTTCAACCCAGAACCTCATGAGCATCAAGCGTATTCCTACTGCCATTGAGGCAGTGTTGCCGTTTTTACTGCCCATATAATACTCGTACCTAAGTTAATAACTCTGATGAGTTCTGACTACATTTCCCTATTTTCAACTCAAATTTTCTATAATAACCATTATCATGACGAACCACAAAACTAGCATTGTACCAACGAAAATGACACTACGTCAAATTTGCAGCTATCATAAAACACCTCACTCGCGGAGTTTTTCAAACCAACAATATATTAGAAGCAAAATGAAGAATAACGGGTGGCTATTACCCACCGTTTTTATTTATAAACAGTGCTCATATTTCAAAGGACCTTCCCTCTTTCCCAGCTGCGGGCCTCTGATTTGTCCATTATTTTGCACTGCTAAACGCTTTTGAAGGGAATCTCGTCCATCGCCCGATGAAATAGAGGACATTTTAATTTCACAACTTTTCTTTGTGAAGCACTTAGTCTTTTTTTCGGGAACAAATTAAATTGGTCCTTTGGCCCGGTAATTATTTAAACAAGAGACTCGAGAGATTTTCCCAAGGAACTTAAATGAAATCATCTCAGTAATGGAACCTCGAACGACATCCTGAAGCCAAAAAAATGTGTATTGTGTAAAATTTTCCTCTGAGGTTTTTAACTAATTTTAACTTCCTTGCGATAAATTTCGCGGAATAAAGTCATCGTTGTTACTCAACTTGAAGTAATTCTATTAAATGAAAAGTCACTTTTAATTTATTATAACGCATTCTTTAATTTCTCTTTGAATAAGATGGACGGCTGTTCATTCATCGTGATGGCTAAGCGCAAGATATTATCTAATTAGAAGTAAGGATTATATTATTAGTACCAAGTGGGGAGATGTGATAATAGCAGAAATTGTTTGGAAAATTAGATTTCCAGATTTCCATGAATTAAAAAATAATAAGAAGAACTAAGTCACTTGGTTTTTTCTGTCCTTTAACATCAGGCTTTTCCACAGCTAGCAAGTAGCCTGTGGAAAAGTATTTATCTATAAGAAGACTGGCGTACAAATTTTAATCAAACGGTATTTGCTTAGTCAACAACAACGTACCCAATGTAAGCCAGAACTTCCGTGCAAATTGCTTATTATGCAAGTGAAAGGTAAACATAAAAGACAATTGTTTCGAAACAAATCCTTGCTCAAGGCAATACCATTGAAGTCTGGCAAAATATAAACCGTTATTTTAATATCACAGTCAACAGGGGGCGTAGCTCAGATGGTAGAGCGCTCGCTTAGCATGCGAGAGGTACCGGGATCGATACCCGGCGCCTCCAATCTTTTGAAGATTTTCTTTTTGAGTTATTTTACCACTAGTTATTATAAATTGCAACTGAAAGCTTAACTATAAACAAATTCTGGTACATTTATAATCGGATTTATTAATAGCTGCAGCAGTCGCATAATCATTGACTCCACTGAACTGTACAGTAAGCCAGCATACAGTCAAAGTAATACATCGAATACAACACTATATTTTAATAGGGTTTAACCTAAATCCTATCACGTAATCCAGGTGGAATATAAATGTGAAACTCTTTCATACAATAATGTTCATTGTGCCGATTTTCAAGCTGGACATTCAATAAGTCGAGTCACACGCGGTCCGGGGACGGTTCTATTATAAATAACAATGGAATACGTACCGATCCCTTCCGTCCGGGGAAACTGAAGAACACGTCCGGTCCGTTCCGGTGAGGCATTTGCCGGAGCACATTCAGCAGCTTAGCAGAATGCCGGGGCTGCAACAGAAAACCAATTTATTGATTTACGTAACAATAGCTACCAGGAATTCATATTGACTAGAGAGTTGTAAATACAATCTTCGGGGAATAATGAAAAATGAAATTGAATTTACCGAGTACTAAGAACTGTTTAAAGTTCGTGATACAGAAATATATATACGTATTGGTTGCCGAGAGTCTATTCATTCTAATTTGTATAAATTTGATATAGAGATCATCACACAATATTGGACAAACAGTGTGCGGTTGACAACATTTTACATGTAATTCACTGGCCCTTTATGAACTCGTGCTAACAGTATATGAATAAATAATGTAATAACGTGTACATGGGCTCGTAAACAACAAATTCTAATAAAAACAACATTTCCCTTGTTGCGTAATTGGTTCACTAAGTCTACTCGAACAATTTCCAATCTTATAGATAACAAAAGAAAAATACTTTCCAAGTTGAAAGTTTTAAAATACTGCGACATAAACCCTCTCGATATTGACAGTAACGGCGTCTGATAAAGGAAGCCCCTTTGCCAACTCGGCAATAAAAGAGTTAAAAATTTATAACACCGGAGACTGTCTTATTTCAAGAAAATATAATATTTAGTTGATTATAACATTTTTTTTTTAGTTTTGCTTTGAAGTGCCTTGGCGTATTAAAATGATAGCTCTGAGGACAAACGGCTACGGTAAATATAAACACAAAGTGGCAGCCGCTTCAGCCGGCTAATTACTGTTTCGCCGCAGTCAGTAAAACGATGCAAATTTGAAAAGCATTCGTGGTGCGGCTAATTGCAAGTTCGGTCGTAGCTCCCGCATTTGTCCGGGTCCTTATCATATCCCTCTTTATTTTATGTAGGCCTGGTCGAATTAGTAGGTTTTTGCGGGGGCGGCAGCTGGCATTTGCGCTAAAGGCTTTTGGGTTTAAATAAACCCAAAAGCCTAGAAATAAGGCCGGTTTCATTTTCAAAAACATTAATTCCTGCTTAATCTAACTAACTCACCGAAACTGTACTTATAGTAAAACAGTTATATTTCATTTCCACAACAGCAGTAACTTATCTACTGTTCTTAGGGTAACTTTAGTGGCAATAAAAAAGCTTTGTTTCGCCACACTGGCAGTGTTGAAGAGTCTGCGGGCTCAAGAACTCTTGAAGCGTCACTTAAATCACACTGTCCGGAAACTATTATCTTATCGGCTTTTCTTTTAGAATAAAACAAACCGTGCAATGGCTTAGACTTTATGGCAAGTATTTTATATCTAGTAAACATAGTTGCCTAAGTATTGTATAGGAAAATAATCGTTCTATTTTTTCGAAACATAGGTACAGCGTTAGGTTATAACTATAGATATTACCCCAAATCTACTAGAAGAACATAAGTGTAGCGGTAGTTAAACAAAGAGTTACTCACCCATTTGCCGTTGACAGCTTTCATGGCGCTGAAGAGTTGCTTCAGCTCCTTGACTGTGACGCTGTAACTGGCCAGCACTCCCAACATCTCGATGAGCAGATCTGCAACAATGTAACAAATAAAATCATAAATATTATATCGAAATGGTTGGTGTATCTGGTTTAGCCGTTCGCTTGGTTGTTTATAAATTTGGTCCATTATGTATGAATAAAGTACTGTTTACAACATTTGTGTAAGTTTTTATTTTTTATTTGAGTCTTTTTAAAAAAAACTAACTGGAGTCACTTTAGTGCCTAGCTGAAAATCAGCGCCAGGCGTCAACCTGGCATATGCTAAACTAGGTCCTATTTTCGCCATAATTAAATAAATATAAGTATCTACCTACAGGTTTTTTTTTATATTGTTAATATGGTGTCATTTTATGATGTCCGTTCTGTTTTTTTATTAATGTGTTAAATCTATACTAATATTATAAAGCGGAAGAGTTTGTTTGTTTGTTTGTTAGTTTGTTTAAACGCGCTAATCTCCCATTTTGGATAGCCCATTTATCGAGGAATGCTATAGGCTATATAACATCCCGCTACGACTAATAGGAGCGGAGTAGCGACGAGAAATGTTGCAGAAACGAGTAAAATTTACGCATACGAAGTTGCGCGGGACAGCTAGTAGTAAATATGTCGAAATAAATTATTTCTTATTCTTATCATCAAATATTGCGATTTAAAAGACAGTCTAGTAAGTGTAAAAAAAATGCTCCATAACTGAAGTTACTTCAAATAAAGATGGTAAAAATTAGATTTGTGATATTCAAAAGATTCAAGCTTTAATCATTTGTTTTTAATATCTAATAATAAAGAGTCTTATGTACGAAGGCGCCCAATTATATAACAAGCTGCCAAAAGACATTAAAGAATCTCAATCTATACATACTTTTAAAAAAATATTAAAACACCACATACTAAACAAGAAATAAAGCAATAAAAAGAGTAAAATAAAAATTAAAAAACAAAAAACCGACACTTATAAATAAACTGAAAATGTAGACAATGTCACTTCTAGTTGGACGTACTAAAATTTTACATCTTTGTATTACGATGTCCGTCTACGTTCGAGTTTGTGAGGGTATTTTGAAAAACCATTTGTTAATCATTATTATTTAACTACCTACTGTTGTTACTATGTACGCTCTCAAGTAATATTCTTTGTAATATTTAATTATGTTCTCAAGTTAAGTGAATTGCATTGTAATTCTTATTGAGAATAAATATCTTAAACCTAATAATCGTGCGTAATAATAATAATGTAGATGCCGTGTGGTAGTAGCTCTTCCCGTGGGTGTCGTCAAGGTGACTAAGGGGTTTTATACCGGAGGACGAGCAGCAGCGTCCTTTGATTTCTTTAAAGCTTACTGCGATCGCCAGCCCGCTCACCAAGCGTGGCGATTATGGCAATTACCCCCAGGATTTACATAAGAAGGTTCTAGTGGGGAGACCCGTGCCTAGCAGTGGGACATCATATGGATTGATAGTTGAATAATCTACCTAATTTACTCAAATTATGCTCGGAAGAATAGCTCAGAAAATCAAATAAACTAAGAAACGTAACTATTTGTCTGGCGCATGTATATCGTTAGGCAATTGCGCAATTATAGAATTAGCAAAATACAAAAGACTTAATTTACTTAGTCCTTACAAAAGCCAGACTTATTTTAAAATGTTGTAAAAGCTAATGTTACACAATCCGCTGTAATATGCACGTAATACCAATTCATTCCAGGCGGGAGCCAAATTGAAATGTTTTAGTAATGAGTTCAAATCAGATTACACATTGGAGCAGGAGAACTGGTAACAATGCAACACTCTGTTGTATTGACGAACAGTGGTTATGTTAGGAGTGGTTAGGTGGTTTAGAGGTAACTCCACACCACGTGCTTATCGCAAAATTACAAATTACAGGCCTCTGTGGCGCGGTGGGAGTGTGTCCGACTGCTACGCAAGAAGTCGTGGATTCGATTCCCACACGGGACACCACTTTGTATTATCCACAAATTGTTGTTCTGAGTCTGGGTGTACTTTGTATCCGTGACTTGTATGTTTGTAAAGTCCCCGGCGACACTGGGCTTGTACTCTACTGCGGGAGCCGTCTTTTAAAAAATACTTTTCTGTCCTCTTCAACCAAAGTGACAGTCAGTTAGTCAGCTATAAGAATCAACTTCTAATTTAAATTTAATGACCCGACAAGAGTGGACTCACAAACTTGTCTCAGATATTTACTTCTAACGTAAGCAAAACTAACTCAGTTTAGAATCTGTTAAACTCGCAACAGTTAACTTCAATAGAGTACTTACATCTAGAAAACCGTTGTTAAATGGACACAAAATGGAGTCCGTTCGTTCCGTGTCTTCTGCTTGTATTCTTATGACATTCTGGTAACGTTGAGTTATGAGTTTCAGAAAGGCAAGAATTTAAGCAGATATACATATATTATTATCTTAAAAAAATAGCCCCATATTAATCTTCGAGTCGCGCTCTTTCTGGCTATCTTCCTGTGAACGATGCGTTATGTGCGACGTTTTTTATTAAACCTATTAAATTCGAGATTTGTGTGACCTTATAAAGTACATATATATCTAACAGCTGGTAGATCTCAGTTAAATCGATGGTTTATCATAATCTCAATATTTCCTAACCTTGTAATTGTAAATACCTTTGCATGAAAAATATATTGATCGTCTATCACCAAAATGTGGCGTTACCTTAAAATGATCGTATGGATAGCCACGCCAGCCGCAGTGAGCTGTAGGCATAATATATACATGAACGGTGAATGACTAATTAAGATTTGGTTTGCATGGGCCCGCTTGCTATTATTGAACGAAATAGCTGGAATGAGAACCACGTTTGCGATCGGTTTTCGATAAATTCGCTATAATGTGCAACATCCGAAAATGTTCATTTTATGTTTAGTATTCCCTTTGTATATTAGTTTGGCCTGTGATCGACTAAACAAGGTGATTAGATGATAATCGAAGCTGAATTAACGTTGCTACTGTCAAATTATACATGGTGCAGGTTTGTTAAAGAAAGCCATAACTCTTCAATTATTACGACTAACAACTGGTGGCAAATAAAAATGCAATGAATACGTTTGTGTGTAAACCAGTGGTCGAATTTCATTAAGAATAGAGTCACTCGCCTTTTTTGTTTTCCATGTCAATTAAAATTTTTGCTTACTACCAAATGGTTAGAACGCGTACTTTGCGAATAACCAAGACATTACATTTCTGATGTAATGACCCTAAATATCGTACCTACTAGGAAATAATAAGATTACAGGTGTTCAATTACCCCGTGCCGCCCGTTCCATTGATACGTCACGAACACTCCTCACAACTCCTCCGAGCCTGGTAACTATTGAATATTAATTTAGGAGGAAATTGGTGAAACCACAGCCCCTTGAGCGACCACTTAAGTTGAAATCGCTTACCCGTTAATAAATAATAGCTCATCGCTAAATACCTACTACAGTTGGGTTATTAATATTTATAGATGGGTTTTCGAAATTATTATAGAACCAAGGTTAAGGTTAAGGCATCGGAATAGCTATCGTGAGGTCGCGGGTTCGAATCCTACCCATTATACTACCGACGTGAACCCACTTCTAACACAAGCCATTGAGCTTAGCTGGAGGTTAACAGGATTGCCAATAATGTGGGACCCTCAATCCCATACTGCTAGTTATGATACAAATAAATGAAAAATACTTTGAAGATCGTGTGTAAGCCCGAAGTTGAGTCGATCTAAGCGTGTCCCTTCTCCCTCACTCTTATCACTCCCATTCCGTCGGATCCTCGCTTCATTATTCAGGTACCTCACGTGTGACTTTAAAAAATCGCTAACAAAACAACAACGCTGGAAGTCCATCTGTCACAGAATGACTACCGCATTGTACCCTAGTTAATCCCGAGCGTCGCATCCGTGGCTAATCCGTACGTAATTCGGTGTCCGGGATTCTCGCTTCTGTAGCTCCGGTTAATGCTATCCCCGGGATATTAAAATACTCCTCGCGATTATGTTTTCCAAATATTAATGGGGATTTTTCGCGCCAATTCCCTGCCACGGTGAAAAGTCGTGTTTATGTTATGTTTTTATGTCCTCCTGTTTGGTTTATTGCCGAGTTTGTTTTGTCCGCGTTTGTCTTTTATTTTTTCGATCTCGATGCAGAACACAACACGTATATTTTATGGTTCGCATAAATAAAGTAATAATCATCCATTACTGTAACAGATTGTAATAATTGCAGTCGATATTTTATAGGTGGGGGTGATTTAGTGTACGAAAAAGGGAAAGAAAATGGCGCTCACGATTTAAAGGTTTTGGGATTTATTAGTCGCATGTTTTTTTACTTTTATTCCACGCCTATTGAAGTAGCTAACATAGTAGTTCAGTATTTATATACCAGGATAACATGACAGTATATAGAATATAGAAGTTGTAAACTTGTAATATCCTTATACTCTCAAATCCCTGAATGTATGTTTGAATACTCACTACACAGACGAGCTCGTTCTACAATGGACTCAAAATGGACACATTAATTCGTTCAGCAATGGATGCAAACAAGGGATGTCATGTACAGCACACGGCTATTATACGTAAATAAGTACTATGCCCGCGGCGATTTAATTTGGATATCATTAAAAGCGATTCCATTTAATACATTTATTGATTCAGTTTATGATAACTACAGTAATGCGCAGGACATAATTTTAATAACGGACATTAATTAAAATGAAGGTTCATTTATCAAATATTGTTTCTAGAATATCACATATTTGAGATAATACCACTTTTATGTTTTAAAGGCTTATATATCACTGACAGATGTGACAGCGTTTCTAAATGACATGTCAAGAGATAAATTTGTACAGGACTCAGTTTATTTAGAATTCTAGACAGATCCTCTGAACTAGGGATGCCATTCGTCCTATGTTATTCAAGAATTCTACTAAAAATATAGGTAGGTATTTTAATATACATAGTTTGATCTATCATAAAATAATATACATAAATAGAAAACAATAAAAACAAAAAGAGTCGTTACTTGGAGGCGCCGGGTATCGATCCCGGTACCTCTCGCATGCTAAGCGAGCGCTCTACCATCTGAGCTACGCCCCCTGTTGAACAGTTTATTAAAATAAACGTCTATAATCTACAGTAAGTAGTATTACGATGCCCAAGGCGATAAGAACTAGTTCAAGATACATGACATTTTGTAACACCAGTCTACCTTCTTGCTTACGCACACACCTTTCACTTAAAACAATGCTATATTTTATCTTTGTACTAATCGACAGGTCGACATACCACTGAACAGACACAAGTCATTTTTACTCGACTGCAAGGAAGGTGTTGTATCTTGTATGTATGTAGGTATGTAATATTCTTTATAATCTCATATCTTTCAAACCACTAGACGGATTTAAACAATTGAGACGTCTATAGATTTGTCTTAACCGCCCAAGTGTTCCTAGTTAGGTGAAGTTTAAAAAAAAAACATGGTGGCTGTGAGATGTCAAAAACAAGAGGTGTAAACATGTGTTTTTTTGGAAGACCGCAATACGGAATCAGATTAAATAGCTCATCGTAAGCATTTCAAAAAGGTATTACATGATTATGACTGTCATACTAAAAAGGTCAATTAGCAACCATTATTTTTTTAATTTTAATATTTGGCAACAGCTGTGATAAAAGTTAGTTGTTACATCGGATATACCTACAACTACTAAAAAGTACTAAATAAAAAAATATTGTGCCTACGACAGCATGATATTACATATGTAGAGAGCTATCTTGTTTGCATCTTTTTTGCGCAGGCGAGTTTTCTTATTTTTTAATTTAATTATTTTTAGTACAGACATGCAGGGGCAATGACGTAATGGAAACTGGAAGTAGCACAAGACCGTGTAGCTAGGATTGCCCTATCTTGTATCCCTTTTCTTTGTAACCACCAATTTTCAAAAATCTTTTGAATTTGCCTGATAAAATTAATGCTATATTTTACCTTTGTAATAATCGACAGGTCGACATACCACTGAACAGCCACAAGTCATTTTTACCCGACTGCAAGGAAGGTGGTGTATCTTGTATGTATGTATGTACGTATGTAATATTCTTTATATCCTCATATCTTTCAAACCACTAGACGGATTGGTAGCTAGGATTGCCCTATTTTGTATCCCTTTTCTTTGTAAGCACTAATTTCCAAAAAATCTATCGATATGCCTGATATTATGCTTTCAGGCATATTCAGAAGTCAAGTAGAGTCAGAAAAAAGTACAAGGAAGAGGGCTTAGTCTCAGTGGGAACGTTTTAAATAAGACTCAAATTTTAGCTTGAATTTGGTACGCACATAAAAACGGATCATGGACAACAGACATGATGAACAGAAAAACGAACCAACCAAGTAGACTACTTCGTTGGTTCGTTTTTATGTCCAGCTGATATTCATCCTGTCTGTTGTCCATCATACTTAAAGTCAAAGAAGAGAGACAGATACTAAAAATCGGAGACATCAGAAGGGGAAAAGGGGGTCGGCTACTTGACGTATCTCCTCTTCCCCTTATGTTGTCTCCGGCATACGCCCACTACTTCAAAACAATACTGGAAGGGATAATGAGGGCACGAGGAGCAAGGCAGGCCTAGAGGAAGCTTTATATAACAAATGAAAGAGAAACTGGATGTCAAGACGTATCAAGAAGTCAAAAAGACAGCAGAATTCGCTAGATAAGAGTGGAAATTTCTCCACCGACAAGAGCGAATCTCTTAAATATAGAAGATAAAATAGCCTAGACTAAAAAAAAGAATACTAACAATGTGGGATTAAGTCCTACATTCCTAGCAAATTTGTTAACCCCTCCAACTAAGCTCAAAGACTTGTGTTATGAGTTAGTTCATGTCTGTAGGTATAAGTAGAAGCATTCAAACCCACGACCTCACGATTGCGAGGCTGATGCCTTAGCCATATCTATCGCCACTTTACTTTGATAAAGATTCCCATCACTACTACATATTTTATTATCTCGCTATAAATAAAAAGGTCATAGATACACCATTCCAGGTAAAGCTAAATATAGCAACGAAGAAAATAACAAGCATTCATACCATTATCAGGAATACTCAGAAAATCTATTCATATGTTTGTAAGTACTAAATAATAGCAAGGATTTACAGTGGTGCCACGTGTCAACTAATTAATTGGTTGACACGAGGCACCTCTGTAAATGCTTGAGGTGGCTTATAAGGTTCCGTAGCCAAAATGGCAAAACGGAACCCTTATAGTTTCGCCATGTCCGTGCGTCTGTCCGTCTGCAGCTTAGCTCAGATACTGTTAGTGCTAGAAGGCTGTAATTTTACATGGATACACATATTACTTACGCCGATAAAGTGAACGAATAAATACATAAAAATATTTTTTTTCTCACCTACCCCGCCGTGTGGGATATAATTAGATAGGTCTTATAAAATCTTTGGAAGTGGTGAAGTTCATTTTTAGATTTAGGGATCTGTGTTTGAATATTAAAAGTGCAAATTTTTGATAGTCTAGTCCCCCCCCCCCCCCCAGCCTGCTAGATAAATGGTTGATGGTGAGTATGAACAGAAATCTTCATTGTGCGTGGCAAGACATATTCTTTTTTATAGAAGATCATTTTCCTGAGACTTCGCCCCCGTGAATCTGATGGCGATAAAGCAACCCACAACTATACTCAAGTTCCAAGATTAGCGTCAGAACCATACAAACACTTGTAGATACACCATTAATAAGAAACATTTAGTATGAAGTAATTTTTATAGGCATTTCTTGCCAATAACTTTACAAATATAATAAATGCATTTTTGAAAGATAGTAAAATTTTAGTATGAAAACCGTCTCGGCGCTTTTCACTGAAGACACTGCTTTTCCGTCAAATGCACTTTAGTGTTTTGGATAGTGATGTTGCTCAAAGGCGTACTCAGGGGGGAAATTAGGGGGCTCAACCCCCTCCCCCAATTGTTAAAAAGGTAAGTTCACAATATACATATCCCGTAAAATGATCCTGGGTACGCCTTTGACGTGGGTTGTAAAATGACTTGATGGTTTATTCCGTGTCTGGTTGTTATTTATCTATAATATGTATGTATTTAGAAATATATAACTATGTTTATCAGTTGTCTGGTTTTCATAGTACAATCTCTGCTTAGTTTGGCATCAGATAGCGTTGTGTGAGTTGTCTCAAGATACTATTATTATTATTAGCCTAACAACATTGCTAACGGTTACCGTACAGTGGGGGTCCTCGGAACACCATTACTTTAGGCTTCCCTTTGGATTGTAGTTACTTAGTATTATAGGTACAAAGAACTATGTCCAGCAAGATATATTTCTGTATCGGTTACCTCTGAAAAATTGCAACCCTTCGTCTTTGCCGCCCAATGTTAGTATGGTTTCTTGAGGGCAACCACCACACCGTGGTAATGACAAGATAGGGGAATAAACGGTTCATACATTAAAATTCAAAATTCTTTATTCACTTAGGATGCAAAACAACACTTGTGATACGTAGGGATTCAACATGTACATATAATGCCTAATTCGCAAACAATAGGTAAAGCCTGAGAAAAGAACCTGGCAATATAATAACTCGCGACCACTCGATTAGGCCGTCTTACTACTTTTACCCTTCAATTAAAGGTCAAAATTGTAACCGCTAATGTCGATACCTACGTAGGGATTCTACATGTACATATAATGCCAAGTTCGCAAACAATACGTAAAGCCGGAGAAAAGAACCTGGCAATATAATAACTCGCGACCACTCGATTAGGCCGTCTTACTACTTTTACCCTTCAATTAAAGGTCAAAATTGTAACCGCTAATGTCAATTTAGTTGATAAGCAGGCATTGAGGTTCTTTTGGTAAAGGAGCAGCGATGGCAAACAGCTAAGTATTTGGTTTATATAAACCATCATCGCAAAACGTAGTCGACGGGGTTCCTTTAATAAAACCTCAATCGCTGCCTATGTCCTAAATTGTCTTTGATTTTAAGCTTTAGACAGTGACAGTTTCTGTAAAGTACATGGACCCAGCCTAGGGGAGGAACCCTCTTGGTCAAAAGCCAATTTCATCACAAATCACCTTCAAGCTACAATTACGAACCGTATACAATAAAACTTACAGTAAAACAAAAAATAATAAAATGTAAATTTCTGGAGGCGCCGGGTATCGATCCCGGTACCTCTCGCATGCTAAGCGAGCGCTCTACCATCTGAGCTACGCCCCCTGTTGATACAAACATTCAAACTTGTAAATACATTGTCGGCAATTGCAACATAACGCATGCCCTGAGGCCTTATTACGCAAATTTAGATCGGCACGTTCACGCAACGCTGATAAGCATACATAAGTTATTAGACATCGTAATGAGACTGAATTGTATTAATTAATTTGGAAAGCAATAGAGGCAAGTAGAGTCAGAGCAACTGTTTGTATCACTTCAATCTTTGTCTCGTTCGAGGAATGAACCTGAGTGTTATGATTGATTTTTATAACCTATCCATGTCATATTCTGATGTCCTGTCCAATAGTTTTTTGCACGAAAGCAAGTTATCATCCATCACTCACAAATCATCGGATTTAAGTTTAGTAGATAGATTTTTTAAGAGTTCATCTGTACTAGTATTATAAAGCTGGAGAGTCTCGAGTATAACACCACGCTATGATCAATAGGAGCAGAGCATCAATGGTCGAACTAACGAGCATTGTTGCGAGTCGACGAAAGATTAAAAAAATTTGCTCTCTATACCTAGCACTTAATCCCACACGCTAAGGATCTAAGTAAGCTAATTTCTAAAATATATTAATATAATTTCTACACAGCTTTAAATTTCAGAGCAGACTGAAACAATCTACTACTTCAAAGTAAAATAAACACTACGCCTACAACATGGCAAACAATTTTCAGGAAAATTTCATTAAGAAAATACAAACAAAGTCAAAAATAGAATCTTATTGGAGGCGCCGGGTATCGATCCCGGTACCTCTCGCATGCTAAGCGAGCGCTCTACCATCTGAGCTACGCCCCCGTTATTTCTTTACACCAAAATTTACAATTACTATCGGCTTAACCAGTAGTTACTCTCATTTATGACAAGGACACCAGCCTACCAAACGAGCGATTTGCGAAAATATTTCATACCTTTCACTTGTCCACAAGGGTCAATTTCGCTTGTGTACAAAACAGCTATTATCGTACTTGCTATAAATTACTTAGATATCCAATAGCCGTCTAATATCAAGATATAAAACACTTTATAAATCCCAGTAATATAGATTGCGGTAATCTTTGAGCCTTGATCTATGTCCACTTGGTAGAATTATCTACTTCTAATATCAATTTTGTACGAGAGGTAGGACACAGCGAATTTCTTCGGTCAAGTTGACCAGGTCAAGGATTTATGGGGTGGTTATGGTGGGTTACATCGTCGCTGATCCTGGGTTTCGTCCTGCTACGCTAAGGAATAACCATTGCGTCGCGGGGGACTTTACAAACATACAAATCACAGATACAAACCACATTCAGACACGGAAATTTAGGAGCAATACATATGAAAGAACCTTACTCTTTTCAAAGTCATAACTTCGCCCATAGGATATCTACGTCATAATAACGACCTGTGCACCCGATTTCAACCCAATCTTGGGACACTCAACCTCATTTCATCCCAAACAAAACAGAAATTGTACTATGGTAACCAAACAACTGATATACTTAAATATTTTAAATACATACATATTATAGATAAATTACACCCAGACACAAAATAAACCATCGTGCTCATCACACAAAGTTTTACCCTGGGTGGGGATCAAACCCACGAACTCTGGCTTACCAGTCAGGGTCACTAACCACTAGACCAACAGGCCAATCTGTTAGCACTACTTCAAACTAGAGTTCTCCTATAGAAATAAAGAAAAGAAAGAAAGAAAAGAGTTTGTTCATTTTTCTAAACATTCATAGTATCAATGACAAATTTATAGAAATTCTAATCAATCCGATTAAAAAAGAGAATCATTAATTTGAGTATTAAGTACATTCCTGGCAAAGGGATTTAATGGAAACTACACGAGCAAGAAAACCTTTGTCTCAAACAATCAGAGCGATATTTAACTACGGCCGTAGCCAATGGCTCGTTAAAAGGTTACTAAATATAAAACCTCTACATCTCTATCCATTCTTTATTGGATATCTTTGGATTGTTTATACTCTACCAATTTTATTTGCTTCGTTTCTCCTCGTTTGCCCTTATTTAAAAGAGAAAACGCTGTTTTATTAAATTTATATGTATAAAATCTCGCTATTATGAAATATGAATGATTTTTTTTTATTAAAGACGACTCCCGCAGTAGAGTACCAGCCCTGTATCGCGGGGGACTTCACAAACATACAAGTCACGTACACAAGGTACACCCAAGGTATGGGAATCGAACCCACAATCTCTTGCGTACCATTCCCACCGTGCCACAGGTGCAGTTTAATTTTGGATGTTTTTTTTTATTTATTTATCCAGTGGCCATTAATACCATTATCTAGATACCATTGATACCATTATCATTGCTACTAATAACCGGCATTTTAGTGGCATATATAACTGTATTCTTACAAACATACTATCAAGCAACACGAGTTGCTTGAATTTTCAAAGAAGTTTATACCAACAAAAATTTAACTTTGATAGCAGATGCAACTGGAATTAATTAACATTTTAGAATAAAAAATACATCTGTATATTAAGATAAAGCTTAGAAATAACAAAACAATCTGACTATTTAACGATCCACAAATTACTGTCTGCAATTTAATGATATACAAATTTATTTACATTGTAAAATTGGCAATTTGAAAAGAGTGGCCGCGAGTTTTTATTGCCAGGTTCTTTTCTCCGGCTTTACCTATTGTTTGCGAACTTGGCATTACATGTACATGTAGAATCCCGACGTATCACAAGAGTTGTTTTGCATCCTAAGTGAATAAAGAATTTTGTTTTTTTTTTAAATTTTCCGTGAGAGCTCTGGTGCCTTTAACACAAGCAAACTTTACCTAGGGTACCAGAGTTCAACGAATGGTTGTACTCCTAATATAAGCTTATATAAATTAATAGCTGTCCCGCGCAACTTCGTATGCATAATTTTTCCCCGTTCTTGCAACATTTCTCATCGCTGTTCCGCTCCTATAAGTCGCAGCGTGATGTTATATAGCCTATAGCCTTCCTCGATAAATGGGCTATCCAACAAAAAAAGTTTTTTTCAAATCGGACCAGTAGTTCCTGAGATTAGCGCGTTTAAACAAACAAACAAACGAACAAACAAACTCTTCCGCTTTATAATATTAGTATAGATATAATCTAGATTGTAAACCCAATAAACATTATCATTATTTACAAATTATGGTCATGTACAGTCAAAAATAATGCGTCTTGCACTGTCTTGTGACAAAACCATAATGTAGGTACTGAGTGTTTTTTTTATTATATATACTGTTCAACAGCGCGTTGCGTGAACGTGCCGATATAAATTTGCGTAATAGTAATAAGGCCTCAAGGCATGCGTTATGTTGCAATTGCCGACAATGTATTTACAAGTTTGAATGTTTGTATCAACGGGGGGCGTAGCTCAGATGGTAGAGCGCTCGCTTAGCATGCGAGAGGTACCGGGATCGATACCCGGCGCCTCCAATTTTTTGTACACTGTTTAGTGAGCGGAAGATTTTTGTAAACATTACCTACCAAGACACCAGAAATGCAAGGAAGTAAGAAACTGCTGTTGAAATTAAAGCAAGTAGGGTCTTTAGAATACCTAATTCTTAAAAGCAATAGTTTTATCTTATAATTACAATAAACTCTGACGCGCTAAGCGTCATTTAATTTAAATTTAAAATTAAATGAATCTATTCGTTTGCCTTTTACAAGAAGCAGAATATTGAACGATAAAAACAAACAGAAATATAATAATGTTTTACTTTTACCGTTATTTTTAGCAAATATTTTTACGGTTGATTTGATTTTGTGGTTTCTAGTTCACACCTTTACTAAGGCATCAGAAGATCAAAGGAGGACAAAAATCAGATAAGGGAAACACGAAGACATTTTTTTTTGTAAAGATCCCGTAAAATACAATTTTGAAAAAAAAAGGGACGGCTCCGCCCATACCTTGTTTAATTGGAAGGCCCTGCTTGAAAGAGATGGGAGATATGATAGGAAAAGGGTTCCGGTTTCTTCTCTCTTTCTTAATTCTATTTGTGTTGCGCTACGGGTCCTTTACAAAATCTCTACCTGATTTTTTATGGCGTACAAAATCTACTGTAACATCCACCTCATTGCTGATATCCTAGTAAAGGTGTGAACTAAAAACCACAAACGCATATCAACCGTAAAATTAATTGCACAATAGGCGTTTTAGGTGGTCATTAAATGTCAATTTTGACAATAACACAAATATATTTTGGCCGGAAAATACAACGTCATAATAAATTATTATCTTTTCAGAAATTTCACGGTTCTGTACGTTTGTGGTTTTGCTTCATACGTGAACTGGGAGTTCATAAGTTTAAACTAGTTGTCACTGAAAATACACGACGACTTTTTATAAAAAAGTCAGGTAAAGTCCTCGTGAAACAGACTTCGTTATGCCAAGGATTGAAATTTGGTCAATTTGCATTTTTGGTTAACTTTACTAGGGTAACAGAAATTATGAAGAGTTGTTCACAAAATTGAAAGGCGTGTTTATTTGTTTGTTGTTTATTTCGTCTATTGTAGTTTAATAGTTCTGATTTAAAAGGATACAAAAGCATCTTGAGCTTAAGGACCCTTTTACAACTTAAGAACTCTGTTAAAACGAAAGTTGTGCTAGGTGCCACTTCAATTTAAAATGCCAATTAAAAGTGCCATAGTCACTAAGGCTACAGGACTTTTAAAGAGGTAAGTTTTAAGTTTGTTACGAACCTGACACACTTAAAAAATATGACGCCCATTCTGTATTTTGACGTGCGTGAGAACCTTATTTATACAAAGTGTTTTTAGTCTTTTCGGAAATCCTAACTCAAAATGAAAGTCTAGAACTACATTGCTGTCAAATATGTTAATTTATATGTTTCGTTTTCGAACGGTCTTCTTTTATTAAATAAATTATTTTGGAAGAATTTAAATTTCCAAACGTTTAATCAGTGGTTCTTCTGCATATAGGTAGAATCAGCATTGTCATTATAAATATAAATGAATCCTTTTTTCCCTTGGTCACAACTTATCTAAAGAACGACTTTACCGATTACATTCATTCTTTTTTTTTTCAGTTTTTTTTTGTAGAAGTTTCTTACGACAAAAAATAAAGAAAAAAAAAAACGGTGCTGTACTAAGTTAGCAGGACAGCTAGTTAGTAGATTTTTATAATCTTATTAATCAATCATCAGATCAAAAACAGATGATGGCTTTTATAACGAAAGAGGTAGAATATGAACCAATGGTAGAGGTTTTCCTAGTGGGACCTTTTTCGCTTCAAACCACCCATTGAGGTCCACAACAAAAGCAGATGATACCTTCTATAGATAAAGAAATAGCATACTAAAGATTGGTTCTGATATCCTGTCACATGGTAAAAAAAGTAATATTAAAACCCTGCTATGTTAAACGTCCCTAATACAGCTTCTTTGTGTTGATGGTGCCCTAGTAACTGTGACAAAAGTTAACCGTTTTATGACCACCAGTCATGTTACACCTAAATTTGCAGATTTTACGTAGACTTGATTAGAAAGGTTTATTTATTAGTGACACTTTTAAAAGGCAGGCTATAAAAGTTATGGCGCAAGCACGTGTATATAATACCGTAAATATATATATATATTAATAATACCGTAAAATTAGGAGAATTGAACTTAGAATACCTATATATTTTTATTTTGTTGCTTGTTTAATTTGAAAGTAATATTACACTACTTCATAAATAATGATACCCTAGTACTGATGAGAAATATGATCCAGTTTTTAAAGTACGGTTACCGGATAACCTTTACGAAGTTTTACCTGACTTTTTATCTCCATTTTCATCTTTACCCTTGTTTGGTTTGAAGTAAGTAAAAACAAGGTTTGCTATCCTTGTCCAAAAGAACCTCTTGTAATTTCTTGTCGTCTTAGTAGTTCCTTGAAAGAATTGTAAACCTTTTTTGGTTTTACTTTTAGTTAACGGCTTATTATTACAAATATTTTGGTTATAAATAGACATGGCGGTAGGGATGTCCCTACACTAAAGTATTTTTTTTATACCAAACCCTTATAACGAAACGCTTTTCTTGCCTGCTACCTTGGTAAATGTGGGAAAAAATTAACTCTTTGCTGGTGAACATTAACCAGTGTGCTGGTATTGTATTTTTTTATTACCTACCTATACCCATACTTTGTCATTAGCATTGCAATTTCTGCAATTTTATTATTTCCTAATAATATATTGGTAATTACTATGTTTATACTTACTTGATTAAAAAGAAACTAAATAATTTTAAATTTGTTGTTTATAAACCTTTTACATATTATCATGATCATGAGAGTAATGTCAACATATTCTGTTTTTAAGTATCGGGCAATGTTGGCAGTAATTTATTTTATTAAAACATGTATACATTTTTCGCTATCACCATACGGTAGTTTTCTTAAAAAGAATGCTATGTCATAATGAAATTGGCTTTACGTAGACAATAATAAAATACAGTACTGTTATCTAGAATTTCTAAAATATTATCCTTACATTTGTTTGACTCTTGTCTTGGAAGTCGCCTTGTAACAATATATTTCAGTTAACTCTTACCTATCAACTCTTATTTCTTTAACCTATTCTTTTAAAAAAAGACGGCTCCCGCAGTAGGGTACAAGCCCTGTGTCGCGGGGAACTTTACAAACATACAAGTCACGGACACTCTCAGGACAACTCACACAAAGCTATCTGATCCCAAACTAAGCAGAGCTTGTATTATGGAAACCAGACAACTGATAAATATACATAAATATTTCTAAATACTGTAATAACAAAAAAATAACGGGGCTGTACAAAGTTCGCCGGGACAGCTGGTCAGTAGATATTTTTAATCTTATTAATTAATCATCAGGAATAAAATTTCGGTCATGAAAATTAAATTATTGAAATCGTTTTACGCTGCTATATTTTGCAGTTTAAAATCACATGATATTAAACTGCAAAATATAGTTTCTTAATTACTTATATTTGGTTATCGCGATACCTCATTTATCGTTTTGCGCAACTTTATTAAACTGATTTTGATGCAACTTTACAGTAAAGTAATACATCAAAAAGCACATAGGCCGCGGGGAAAAGTTAGACAAAAAGTTAAACCATGAAAGGTTGCCAGTCCATTTCATGTCAAAACACGGACGTCAAACTCGATCAAAATTTCCATCAATATTCAATAAGGATGTTTTGCTAAAGGTAGGTAAAGCACTCCCTTCGCGGCCTCGACCGGAAGTCATAACCTCTACAAACATCAATTATTCTTTTACTAAATAGATGATGTATCAAAAGACGAGTAAGTTTAATGTTTAATAGAAAGAAAAAACTTAGTGCAATAGCTAAATGATTTATTAATAGGAAATTTATTGCGTTATATAAGGAATTTATTACAAAATATACAATTTTATGAAATTCTTATGCATTAATTCCTTTTTTTTTTAAATACAGCGTTATTCCTTAAAGTTTTTCGAACCTGGTTAGGGTAACAGTAAAGGGTTAACTTTGTTCTCACAGGTACTAGGATAGCAGAGACGTATAAGAGTATCGAAGGGTTGAAAATAAAAGTGAAAACGTTGTTTTTGTTTATTATATGTACCGTTACTAGGGACAAAGAACCTTACAAAAAGCTCGAAGAATCTTGTGACGTTCACACAATTTTGAAGGTTTTATTTCCAGTAAGGTACAGTACAATGCTGTTAGCGGTAAATGGCTAAACAAACCATTGATGATACATTTAGTTTCCTGTCCTTTTAACAGAATAAAGGATTGAATTTTTCTCACGAGTACTAGGATAGCACAACAAATAAGAGTTGACAGGTAAGGGTAAACTGGAATAAATTGTTACAAGGCGACTTCCAAGACCAGAGTCAAACAACAATAATATCTTGGCACATACATATATACATGTAAGTATAATATTTTGAAAATTGTAGATGACAGTACTATATTTTATTAAAGCCAATTTAATTAAGAGATTGCAAAGCCTTTTTTTAGAAAACTACCGTATTGTGATAGTGAGAAATCTAAATACATATCTTTCTATAAAAGAAATGCCTGCCAATATTACCCTATATGTACTTAAAAGCATAATATGTTTACATTACTCTCATGAATACTAGGATAACAAAATTTAAGAACAACATATTGGATTAAATTATAAACATTGCAATTACCAAGATTTATTAGGAAATAATAAAATAGTAGAAATTGCAATGCTAATGAAAAAAATGTAGTCGGTAATAAAATAAACAAATGCAATACCAAACACGTTGTTTCATGTTTACCAGCAAAGGGTTAAATTTTTCCCACATTTACCAAGGTAGCAGGCAAGTAAAAGAGTTTCGTTATAAGGGTTTGTTATGAAAAAAATTCTTCAGTGTAGGGACATTCCTACCGCTATGTTAATTTATAACGGAAATATTTGTAGTAATAAGCCGTTAACTAAAAGTAGAACCAAAAAAGGGTTTACAATTCTTTTAAGGTACTAAGACGACAAGAAATTACAAGAGGTTCTTCTAGATCGACAAGGATAGCAAAGCTTGTTTACTTCGAAACAAACAAGGGTAAAAACGAAGATGGCGATAAAAAGTCAGGTAAACTTCGTAAAGGTTATCCGGTAACCGTACTTTAAAAACAGGATCATATTTCTCATCAGTACTAGGGTATCATTATTTATGAAGTGGTGTAATATTACTTTCCTAGTAAACAAGCAACAAAATAAAAAAATATATAGGTACTTTAAGTTCAATTCTTCAAATTTTACGGTATTAATAATATACACGTACTTGCGCCATAACTTTTATAGCCTGACTTTTAAAAGTGTCACAAATAAATAAACCTTTCTAATCTAGTTTTTTTGCAAATTTAGGTGTAAAATGACTAGTGGTCACAGAAGGGTTAACTTTTGTCACAGTTACTAGGACACCATCAACACATAGAGGTTTTATTATGGACGTTTAACATAGCAGGGTTTTAATATTATTTACCATGTCACAGGATATCAGAACCAATCTTTATTATTCTATCTCTTTCTCTATAGAAGCTATCATTTGTTTTTGTTGTGGACCTCAATGGGTGGTTTGAAGCAAATAACGTCCCACTGGGAAAACCTCCACCATTGGTTCAAGACGATTCGAGGTAGCCATAGCTCTCATGTTTGATGCAACAAACGCCTTTACAGATGAAGGCAGATCTCACACAGATGGGTGTATTTTTTAACATTTTGTTCTATTAAATTCTGCTCTAGTAAAAATATCAATTATATTACTTTTTCCTTTAAATACTACTAACGTAAATAACATCATTTTTACTAGCGAATATTTTGTAGTTTTTTCATAGAGTAGAGGCTAGCATTTGCTTATTAAAATATTATTAAAAATTAACGGGGTATTCATAAAAATTGAATACCTAGTGGAAATTCAACTAACTGTTTATGTATTCTCATGTAGGTATTTCATAAGAATGTGAATTAAGTGCTGACATTTTTACAAAACATCACGTTCACCTTGTGTTGAACTACTTACATGTACATTTTGACTCGTAGACGTTTTATATTATATATTTTAATCGTTGATTATGTGTTAACAAGATTGAACGTTTATATCATCAGGGGGCGTAGCTCAGATGGTAGAGCGCTCGCTTAGCATGCGAGAGGTACCGGGATCGATACCCGGCGCCTCCAATTTTATTTTATTTATTTACTTACTTTTTAATCGTTAATAGCACGTGTAATATTTTTTTTTCTATCGTAGTAGGCACCCTATCACCATTCTTAACTGCTCATTGGTAGGATCTTTAAATACATGCGATTGGTCCTTAAAATTACCTAACTTTTTTACTTCAATTCTTTAGAAAAAAAGCTATTTGTTTAAGTGACCCACGCCTCCTCTGATCAGACTGGGAAAGATTGTGTGCTGCCTAATAACTTATGTTGTCCTAGTATAGGTGTCAACAAAATTTCAAAATATTAGATAATATTTTGGATTTAAGTAACGTTTTAAAAAAACGTAACTTTCGATTTCAGATAAACCGTTTAATTAAACTAGGCACGGAAAGGGTTAATTTTATGATCAAAGTGACTAGGATACCAAAGAAAAGTAGGAGGTTTGTGTGCTTGTTTAGTTTGTTAAATAATTAAAAGTAAAACCGTTATTTTGGTTTGACTCCCATCTAAACTAGGATATCAGAAGATATGAAGATGGTTATGGAGCTTTTCTTAGAAGATTTTTTGTAGCGATAAGCATCTCGTCATAACTTTTATAGCCTGCCTTTTAAAAGTGTCACAAATAAGTAAACCTTTTTAATCAAGTCTACGTAAAATCTGTTTTTTTTTTATATTAAACCAAATAGAATCGTTTTTTGCAAATTTAGGTGTAACATGACTAGTGGTTGTAACTGTAACCTAGTAACTGTGACAAAAGGGTTAACTTTTGTCACAGTTACTAGGAGACCATCAACACAAAGAGGTTTTATTATGGATGTTTAACATAGCAGGGTTTTAATATTATTTTATTACCATGTCCATCATCTGTTTTTGTTATGGACCTCAATGGGTGGTTTGAAGCAAATTACGTCCCACTAGGAAAACCTCCACCATTGGTTCAAGACGCATCGAGGTAGCCATAGCTCTCAGGTTTAATGCAAGAAACGCCTTTACAGATGAAAGCGGATCTCACACAGATTTTTTTAACATTTTCTTTGTTCTATTAAATTCTGCTTTAGTAAAATTATCAATTATATTACTTTTTCCTTTAAATACTAACCCCCCATTATTCGTAATACCTAAATAACAGCATGTTTACTAGTGAATATTTTGTACTTGTTTTTCATAAAATAGAGGCACACATTTACTTATTAAAATATTATGAAAATATATATATTCCGGGTCTTAATCGCGTTTCGTTCACGCGATTAAGACCCCTAATATATATATATTTTCATAATATGTACAAATCGCGAAAGTTTATCAACATTTATTAAAATATTATTCAAAATTAACGGGGTATTCATAAAAATTGAATACCTAGTGGAAATTCAACTAACTGTATAAGTATTTCCATGTATTTCTATGAATGTGAATTAAGTGCTGACATTTTTACAAAACATCACGTTCACCTTGTGTTGAACTGCTTCCATGTACATTTTGACTCGTAGACGTTATATATTATAGATTTTAATCGTTGATTATGTGTTTACAAGATTGAATGTTTATATCATCAGGGGGCGTAGCTCAGATGGTAGAGCGCTCGCTTAGCATGCGAGAGGTACCGGGATCGATACCCGGCGCCTCCAATTTTTATTTTATTTACTTACTTACTTTTTAATTGTTAATAGCACGTGTGATATTTTTATTTCTATCGTAGTAGGCACCCTATCACCATTCTTAACTGCTCATTGGTAGGATCTATAAATACATGCGGTTGGTCCTTTAAATTACCTGATTTTTTTACTTCAATTCTTTAGAAAAAAAAACTATTTGTTTAAGTGACCCACGCCTCCTCTGATCAGACTGGGAAAGATTGTGTGCTGCCTAATAACTTATGTTGTCCTAGTATAGGTGTCAACAAAATTTCAAAATATTAAATAATATTTTGGATTTAAGTAACATTTTAAAAAAACGTAACTTTCTATTTCAGATAAACCGTTTAATCAAACAATTAAGGCAAGAAAAGGGTTAATTTTATGATCAAAGTGACTGTTTAGTTTGGTAAATGATTAAATGTAAACCCGTTATTTTAGTTTGACTCCCATCTAAACTAGGATATCAGAAGATATGAAGATAGTTATAGAGCTTTTCTTAGCAGATTTTTTGTAGCGATATGCATCTCGTCGCAAACATGGATCCGAAACCGTTGAATGACAATTGGTCCTTTGACGGTGATTTTTTTTTATAAAAAATCTTTTGACCACGCCTTCTTTGAGGGAAGGGAGTCATATACAAATTGAACAAAATAGCAGTAATCCTTCATCTTGGCTGTACTAAACCCTCAGCGTCCATATGATAATGATAACTAATGTATATGAGGCAGTTAAGGGTCAATTTAATAAATACCTTAATAATAACGTAACAAAAAACACAACGAACGAAAGCATTATTTTATCTAGTTCACACCCTTACTAGGGTAGCAGAACTGAGAAGGGACTAAATCACCGAAAGGAGACATTCTTGTAAAGGCTGACGAAAAAACCAAAATAACGTAAACCTTTGTTGCACATTGTATCATTTTAAAAAAGTTATTTATTTTGTATTTATGCATCATTCTTAACAATTATACGTTAGGTGTATTATTTAAAAATAACAATATATTACATGTGTAGTGTAGCGTCAATAAATATGTGTAACTTAAAAATAAAATACTTGGTATAAGGTATACACGAGCATTTTCAATTTGGCTGTAATGAGTTTCTGCTAATGATGATAACAACAATACGAGAGAAACAGTTTAATTTATTCTCATAAATACCAGGGCAACAAAAGGTAAAAGAGCTTCATGTTGCTGCAATAAAGCCATTTTTATTTACTAGAGTATCAGAAGCGGGAAGCGCTTAAAATTGACAACAAATATTATTTTGTAAATAGAAGTAAATATCAGAGTTAATAATAAATTAAAGGACCAATCAGAATCGTCCTAACTGGGAGAACTGCGGAGGCGTAAGGGATAATGGGCAAAAAATGACAGGTAGAAAAATACCCACGTATTTTGCACAGGTAGGTAGGGGCCATTTTAAGTGAGTGTGAAAGGGTTATCGCGTTATTTATAGTTACCAGGAGCCCAGAACTGCTTATTGTACTTATGTAAAAAAAAACATGTATTGTTCTTTTCAGAGTTTAAATGAATATGTAATCTTAAAACAAACTGAATACATATTTCATTAACAATTTTCATGTATTTCCATTGTTCAGTATGTCTTATTTAGCAGTTTTTTCTAAGGTCACATTGACCCCGTTTTCATTCGAAAGGTGACGAGGAAAATAAAGAACGAGCGAAATCAAGGGAGAGAGCTACTAGGGTAGCATAGCATGCACAATAGGCAGCGCGCATTGAACGAAGTACGTGGAAAAGACGTGTCCCTTTTACGTGTGCTCGCGACTAAACGTGTGTTTTTTGCCTTTGTAGTAAAATGAGAAAGAAAAATGAACACAGTTAAATTGGTTTTTAGATCTAGATAGCTCTTCCATAAGTAGAAAAAAAAAATGTGTGGCACTCGGGGACTGCCGCGGTAAAGCTATTGCATAGTATTTTTATCAACTTTTGCAATTAAAAAAAAATATATATATTTATAAGTGTTTTTTTTAATTATAAAAAACAATGTTTGAATTTTTTTTTTCTTTGAAAAATTGTTTTTTTTTTTTTAATTTAAAAAAAGCTATTTAAAAAAAATTTTTTTTTTAGTTTTTAAAAAAGTTTTTTTTTTAAATAAAAAAAAAAATCTTTAAAAGTTCTGCTATCCATTGATAGATGGCAAAAGTAAAAAGTATCACCGCTGTGCCCGTCTGAGTGGGGAGCGTGAGGTTTTTTCGTTACGGAATTTCTGGATTCGGTCCCCGCGCTCAAGGCCCGCGATAGAAGCTATGCATACAGCGACCTGCGTGTCCAGTACAATAATGCGTACAGGGTGCTGATGGGGTTGCCACGGTTCTGCAGTGCGTCGGGCATGTTCGCGGACGCTGGCATAGATAGTTTTGCCGCAGTAATGCGTAAGCGCTGTGCCTCTACGCTTGAACGGCTGCGATCCAGTACCAACAGCATCCTGTGCGTATTGGCTGACCGATGGGACTCTCCGCTGCTCAAACGATGGGTGCAACTACATGCACTCAAATAAACTTTGAAGTTGCTTAGCGTATCATCGGACAGCATATTTTTATAATTAATATTAAGTTTTATAATACTAGCTACCAGGCCATAGGCCGTCTTGAGAGGTACCCACTGACCTCTACACTACCCCGGACTGGCAATCCCGTACAAAAGAACAGCAACTTCAAATGCCGAATAGAAGGATTCTTTTTTTAATCTTTTTTTTTAAGGGTCTCAAGTCCCAAAAGGATTCACAAGACAGTATTTTTGCATGGTATTTGGACACTTATGACAAATGGCTGTTGTTACTATCCTTGTTACACAAGTACAGAAAGTATAGAGTAGAGTGGTACCACCAACACAATGTCAGTTATTCTTCCATGGAATAGTGATGTTGACACATCACTGTGTGTTGGTTGAGGGGCACTGTAGCACGTGAAATTGCTAGGCAAATGGCACATACGAACTAATATCTCAAATGGGGAGCACAGTGCGGTGACAATTAGATCCTTGCCAAACAAGGATTTGTGTGTCACTAACGCTTTCCTTATGGCAAACGAACTGCTGCTCTCTTCATTAAGTATATAAAAAAAGTGGCATGAGTTTTTTGGCAGCTTAATTCCTTTTTTTTTAAATTGACAATGTATAAGTATTATCATTTAGTGTACCTATAGATATTTGAGTTTGATATAAGTTTGATTTGAGATAAAAGTCAAATGTTAATGACCACGACGAATTTCAAAATGTCAACAATAGATTCTTAGTAGGTAACGTTGCGAACCGTAAAACTGATTTAAATGTATCAAAACATTTTCCCCTAATGACTCTCAGTACACAATATGATTCAAAAGAACATCATTTTCAATTTCACACCCAAGGAAAACCGCGTCAAAGGAATTATTAAAAAATAAGGTAACAAAACGGATATAAGAAACGCATATGAAAATACAAAAATAGCCGGCGACATATCAGCGAAGCACTTTAACAACGCGCAAGGGTACGATATTATGCGTCGCGAGTCTTCAAGAGTTTACCATAACGGATATTGTTGAAAATAACGAGTTTTTTACTTATGGGGAAATATTCATGAGGAAAAAATAAGTCCGCGATTAAATTACTCCAGATTTATCGTCGTGCGTCTTGGCACAGTTCATATTATCATCACTTCTCTAAATCATTCCGCAATATAAAAATGTTATATTTTTACAAAGGGTTTAAAATGTATTCTGGTAAGGACCAGGGCTTATGCAAATTTAAAAAGGCTAAGACGTTATTCGTCTCAGATTATTCTTATAATTTTCTAAAGTACCAGGACGCAAGGACTCAGCAAGAGGTGTTTTTAAATAATATACGTCCCAGCTCATCTAAAGAATGCAAAAGCAAGTCAAAGGGGAGAATTTTATTCCGTCCCTTTCTTTACGATGAACGGAGGGTTAAGATGGTTCCTACTTACATGTACTGGGGTTACAGAATAATAAAACTATCTACGGTGAGAGGCATTCACCATTAGGGCTGTGTATATCATTAGCTGTTGGTAAAAAAAAACAATAAAATGTACCAGGAACGACAGCTAATCGTGCTCATCTGTGCTCACGTGTTCAGGTTGGCTCTAAGAATTTCTCATAAGTACTAGGAGATAATAGAGTTAAAAGAGTGTTACTTACCGGCGACGACAGTTTCGGCCCGGGGCAGCCTCTGTAGAACATGGTGTATTAGCCCGACGTCTGTGCACGCCTGCAGGTTGCGGACGCTCTTGCGCAGGATCGCGATGAACACCGACCATATTTCCGCCTGCAGAGAAAATGTTGATTTATTAAAAAATAAAACTAATTTCATGCCTAAGAGTAGCTGGTTACTTTAAAAACTCTGAGTCAAATATCTTTAATTTGATGTAAAGATAAAGATAAAGTATGAATTCTATAATAAAAAGTGAATAATCTGTAGAAATAATTGTTCTGAAGGTTCAACCTTCAGAACAATTATTTCTACAGATTATTAAGTTAACAAATAAGTCGTGAGAGACTACGCCGAGTATTAAAACATAATCCAGTTGGCGTGTTTACTCGTCCATACCAGGCACGCATCAAGGCAGAAATTTTCAATTTCAAAGCTTTCTGTTTAATAGAGCCTGCACTGTAACGACGCAGCAGCGGCACGCGAAATATTTTTAATGAAATTCTTTTCTATTTGCGCTGCAGTGCTAGTAATTTTAATTTTACACAATATGTGCACGGCTTAATTTGCTCTAATTTACGCTAATGTAACAGGGATGTTGAGCCACGGCTGAAGTACGAAAACGTTAGCCGGGCCTTTGTTATTCCAGTTAATGTTTAAATTAACTAACCGTTCAGTTTTTACTCGCCTAAATAATAATGAAAAGCAAACCGTTTGCACAAAAATCTTTTATTATAGCATACTTTACAATTTCTTTTATATAAAGTTAAATACTTAATGGCAAAAAAATATATTATGGCTTGCTCAAATCAAAAGGATTCATTCACTCATTCTTTCACACCACACTCACATTTGTTGTAAGGGTTGCCTTTTATTCCCATCAGTACCAGGGTTTCATGAGTATATAGGACATGTTAAAACATTCCAATGAAGCCGTAGATTCACACAAGCGGAAATTTATTCCCAGATGTACCCGAGTAACATAACGGTGACGAAGATTGTTGTTAAAGCTACGCATATGGTCCAGCATAAGCAATTAAATTACTCGATGAAGTGTTTGTTTTGTTTTATTTATATCATCGTGAAACACAATAAGTTATATACCTACAAGTGTTTATGAAAGGAACTATAATAAATTAGAATGCAAATAATACAATTTACTTTACAAGACAATAAAATAAAAGAACTATGGAGGTGCTGTATTGTACGGAATACTTGTACTCTCCTTATTTTGTGATACTAGTTCATACTTTTAATTTAAAATAATAAAGAACTGAACAATTTTTCATTTCATTTCCATTATGTTTTATTTCTCTCATTGTTCAATTGTGCTCACTGTACTTCAAACAGCTCGGGAACAAAACCCCAACCACACACTAGGATACCAGGGCACCAGAAGCTCGCGGAGTGCTCGTACTTTATACACAAAAGCTCTTGTAGCAGCTCTAACGAGACCGGTTGTAATTATATTACATTCTTCTGCCGTTAGCAGAACAATCTCAGCTAAATTACAAGTTCCCTGAGAATTTACCATTCACCCCGCACCCCGCGCCACCCGGAACAGGGGGTAAGGAATTTTTATTTCTGTAACTTCTTAAGCGTTTCGTACATTACTGACATTCTGGCTACGATTATAAGACTGTTTAATGTCTTAATAGTAAAAATGCAACCACTTTAAGTTATACTTTTTAACCTGAATTTGAAATAATCTTAAGGTCGAAGATTCTCGTTCTCTTTAATTCACTTGGACGTAACATTTGTACTCAAATACATCAAAATAAATGTAATCGCTAAATAAAATACAGTATTTAACGTATTATGATGGAAAATGATGTAACTCACAACCCTGACAAGGATTTCTAACAAGACACTCCTGAATTTTATAAAACCCTAGTAACTCGTGTGAAATTGATACGTGAGTGTTTCTATTAGTCGGGGAGGAAATATACATTTTAGCCAAATTACCCTGTCAACAATAATATTATTTTTGATGTTTACAAGAAATATTGTTTAAAAGAAACGTACACTTAATAACATAGATGTAAGGGAACACGAACAACATAATGAACATCCATGTCGAAAAGTTTTCACTCACTTAAGGCGACAAACTCATCACAATGTTCGCATTCTCAAATGAGTGATGTCGTGTAATGATATCCTGTCAGTTCATTATTTTACATAACACAAAACATGTCTTATCGACGTCAGTAATGTGATGCAAAGAAAAACCAACGAGGATTCTGATACAAGCGAATTCCGTATAATGTCGAGCTTTACAACTAATAAACGAGTCTGAAATGTGAAAAAATGTTGTAAGTAATGGATTACCAATTTCAAATTTACAACTATGTTACTCGTAATACAAGTTATAATAACTTAAAGCTATTAATTTCCCAACATGACTGGTACAAAAACGTGTAATAACAGGGCTAATAAAATCGTTGTCGAGCTCAAGACCGAGGCTAAAAACCATCCGCTGACAGGGCGAGACGTGGTCGTCACATGCCCGTGAAGAAAAACATCTCATAAGATGAGTCGACGGATTCCGAGCACTCGGCAGTCGTCCATCACTCGTGAGTGGCGGCGAGGAGCGTGCCGGGATCCTGCCCGCCTGGTATGCCTCTATGTATGTGCATACTCGTGATGTATTACTTAATTAGCCTCTGTGTGGAAAAACAACCCTTCAGACGTCTGGAGGCCTGGTGTTTTTGGATTAAAATTTTATAACAATTTTAGTTTACATTTTTTCTAGAAATCCGACTTTGTTTAGTCTTGAATTTTATTCAGGAATGTAATTTTAAATAACAAAAATCTTCGTAAATGAAATTTTGATTAAGTTAGAACCAAATATTTCAATAAATAAAATATCTAAAGAAAGAGCGTGACATCCACCTGTCTGAATAAAATATTTATAAAATTTCTGAGCACTCAAGTGATTCAATATAGTAGACGTGAATTAATTTACAAATATTTTGGAGTTTAGTCAGGGCTCTTTTTATTAGTAAATTGGAAATTGTGAAAACCTGTCAAGTTCGGGTCGCACCACATATTAATTGCACGCCTTTCGTAGTCCACCATTATGTGCGACGCTTCGTGGTACTGACCGCTGACAATGTGGTCGTATAAACAAAACGTAGATGGGCATGGTGTAAATAACAATTTTCGTCTTAGTTGTATGAAGAATGTGTTATGGTGAATTATTTAAAGGTACGAACCTTTTATTTACCCGACGTTTCGATCGAATTGCACCAATCGTGGTAACGGGTCGACTTAAGTCCCGAAATATATCTAATATGTATATATGTATATATAAAAATCGCGAAAATTTAAAAACAATAAATGTGTTTTGGTATTCAAACGGAAAAACAAAACTCTAGTTTATAAACAGACTCTCAAATCAAGTCGAAGTTCAACTCAACATTATGGATCTCTAAGCTATTTTAATTTAAATCGTGTTTTCAAGTAAATCCGATTATCAAGTGTTTTTACATAAACCGGTTTACCAAACAAATTGTTTTTCAAATAAATGCGGTGAATTGAATCCCCATTATAAATGAAATTTACAATAAATATCATTAGATGGAAATCATTGTCTTTCAGAAGATTTGGTAGGCAACCTTCCCTCGATAACATTCTTTTGATGTCGTCCAAAACAAATTACACAGCGAATAAATAAGGACGCCCAAATTTAAATGCGAGTTTTATTTTCATAAATAAATAAATATGCGAGCAATGCGCATTAAATGAAAAATATAACTCTCCAATATTTTCCAACGAAAATATGTTAATAGCAGAAAACCGTCTTTAAAATGACTTGGTGACTTACAAATATGGGTCACTTTTAAACCAAAGGAATTTATTCGTCACGCGCGGCGCTTGGCTGGCGAACGTATTGGATTCCATTCAAAGCAATATTGACTGACATAGATAAACAACAAAGTATGAAGGGGAGAGTAGGGAAAATCGTTCATTTTTGTGAGCATCAAACATTTCAGTATATAATGGTATTCTTTTGTGCAAAAACGTTGAATTCAATTAATATATTACAGTACAGGATTGAGGGCAGATAGACGCGTTTTGTGTAAAATGTTTGTAACGAAATGTTGGTAGGAAACCAACACAAGATAAACAAATTGGTACCAACACAGTAACTGTTTTGTGTACTGTCATAATTGAGCTACAAATTAATTAATATATTGTGTAAACAACAAGCAATTTCTTAATTACCATGCTGGATTTTTGTTATGTTTAAAAACATTCCTGATCGAATTTCGATCACCAATTTGTGGCACATACAATAAAGTGATATCGATTGGTATATTTTTTTTTATATCTCTTTAAACTGAACTAACTACCTTTTCAAATATGTAGGTCACCAAATAGGCCACTAATTGGACTGTTTGCTAAATAGCCTTTGGCAATTGTAGGTTTTCCTAACCTATTTACATTTTATTTACGTAGAAAATTATTGTACACCACAATTACACAATTACATTGAAATTAATAATCACATAGAACAAGTGCATGCACAATGGAGGGGTTTATCGCTGAGAACGATTTTTTCCAGGCAACCTTTGGATGGACAGGAATGTCTATAAAAATAAAATAAACTGACAGAAAGGTGGAGTAGAATCACACTAATATTATAAAGGCGGAAGTTTCTGGGCATGTGAGTGTGTATGTTTGTTACTTCTTCACGTCTAAATGGCTGGAGCGATTTTAATAACATTTGGTATGGAGTTAGCTGACATCCTGGATTAACACATAGACTAATAAACCGCGGGTAATACCGTGGGACACAGCTAGTATATAATAAATTAATTAGGACAAGTACCTAATTAATATTACCTTTTCGTGTTAAAAATCGAAGGAGATTTTGCGTAACTTCTTTTACTGTTTTAACTTCGGCAAAAGAAAGAGGTTATAATTTTGACACTAAGCATCTGTCTGTATCAACGTTCATAGTATTCCAAACAGATAGACTGTCTTTTTAAAAGATTTTAGCCTTATTAGAAGCCGTCAGCTCTTTATTTAATTGTGTGGAGGGAGAAAGGCCTTGTTTTTTTTAAAGACTACTTCCGCAGTATGGTAAAAGCCCGTGTCACGGGGGACTTTACAAACATACAAGTAACGGACACAAAGTACACCCAGACCCGGAACAACAATTTGTGCATCACACAAAGTGGTGTCCCGTGTGGGTATCGAACCCACGACCTCTTGCGTAGCAGCACAGAGGCAGTCCATTGGACACTTTACATAAATATCTTAATTCTTTATAATTCCATCTACGTATATAATTTAAATATTAATACGTATGTCTGACAAAATGTGGTCCAATTCAAACGGCGCTATTGCAGTTACATTGCGTAAGTAGGGCTGGACCAGTTCAGGTCGTTGATCCATATTTATGCGATTCCAATACACGATATCGGTTGCAGCGGCCAACTGCAATTACGTGCAGTCGCCTTTAAATTTGGACATATTGGTTTCTACAATGTTTAATTAAAATAATAAAAACACAGGCAGGTACCTAAAATTATTCAAAAATGTGCCTGCCTGATCTAAAAGCGGCGGTAGCCCAATGGGTAAGGTATTGGTCTCGCAATCGTGAGATCGCGGGTTCGAATCCTACCCATTATACTACCGACGTGAACCCACTTCTAACACAAGCCTTTGAGCTTAGCTGGAGGGGTTAACAAGATTGCTAGTAATGTGGGACTCAATCCCACATTGCTAGTAATCTTTAAAAAAAAACAAAAAAAAACCATGACAGAGTACAATTATTGCCCCTTAATACAATTTCCAGTATGTATATATTTTCACCCCTACTTACCCTTTAAAAAGGCCTAATTTTTCGATAAACTGTTAAAAATATAAATAAATTCTAAAAACAGTCTTGGTGATCTTAAAATCCACTTGGTTAAAAACAAAAAGAAGTTTTTTAAAATAAAAACCACACTGTTTCCGCCCGGGATCGAACCGGGGGCCTTGTGCGTGTGAAGCACACGTGATAACCACTACACTACGGAAACTTGTTATTAAGCATTGAAATAATGTATTGCTTACTGTCCACTTGCCTACTAAAATAATTCAAGGTAAAACAACTTTCTAATTAAATAATTTGTCAAACTAGATTATTCTCACGCCGCCACGCCGGCTCCACACGTCGCACGTTGGTTTGAAATCAAACGCTGAAAGACTTAGGGCACTAAAAATTTAAGTAAGTGCGTTTTGTTTGATACTTTACACTGGATTTTGATTAAGCTTACTAACACAAACAATAAATTGTTCTACGGCATTTATAGCGTTAAATAATTTTCAATGTTGATGTCACTTTGAAGATTTTTTTATATGGAGAAAAACATAAATCTGTTTATAACTCTCACATGCCACGCGATGCCGGGGTAAAACATATATATTCGTAAAGGGGAGTTTTTAGGCTATAAAATATATTAAGTTAACAACTGCGGTTTTTAGAGGGTTTCGAGTAATTCGAATTTTTCCAATTTTTTACTAATTACATTTGCGGTTTTTCGCAGCTCAACCCCGTGATAGTTGGTTACCGAAATAAATAAAATAAATATCTCACCTCTTCTCTTTCTTCTATTACTTAGTTTCTAATCCACAAAAAGGCTTTCTTGGACTGAAAGTCGTTACTTTTTACTGGCATTTTTGAGGAATTCCAGCCAGTGTATTTTTGTATCCAACCATTTACAATAGGTAATATTGTAAATGGTTGGATACAAAAATACACTTTTGAACTCATTTTGTCTACAATGAGCAATTTGCCTCCTCTAATAAGTTTGGAACAAAATGAAGCACAGAACTGATTTAATGTTTTACTATTATCATCACTCAAACTCTCGATAATTTAAATTTTGTCATTACAAAGCATAATCACGTACAGAGAATAGTTGTAATTTAGGAGATAATTAAGTAATTTTCAACCTATGTAGCTTGGCAGTTAATGGTTGTAAATAAAAAATCCCGAAAATATATTTTCTATTAGTTAATATTTATTCGACGTGACACGTGTTTTATGACGAACATGTGGTCCCATTGTCAACAATCTTTTATCCTAATTAGACTGAAGTTTTATTACTGAAACTCAGGATCATATCTATACTAATATTATAAAGCGGAAGAGTTTGTTTGTTTGCTTTGTTTGTTTGTTTAAACGCGCTAATCTCAGGAACTACTGGTCCGATTTGAAAAAATCTTTTTTTTTAGATAGCCCATTTATCGAGGAAGGCTATAGGCTATATAAAATCGCGCTACGACTAATAGGAGCGGAGTAGCGACGTGAAATGTTGCAAAAACGGGGAAAATTTACGCATACGAAGTTGCGCGGGACAGCTAGTATATCATAATTACCTTCAATGGACTGTAGATGTTTTATGGCCAAATTATGTAACCAATACAATAGACCTGCCACTGTCAAAATAATATACTTTATTATAGTACAGTCTTATAAACAATATTTCTTTGAAGACCACTAGTTGACTTAAAGAAACTACTGAATAATACCCGCTTTCGAACAAATAAATTTGTTAATTCTTCTTTAAAATCGTATATTGTGTTATCTACTTAAGCTTTATTATCTATACTAATATTATAAAGCGGAAGAGTTTGTTTGTTTGCTTTGTTTGTTTGTTTGTTTGTTTGTTTAAACGCGCTAATCTCAGGAACTACTGGTCCGATTTGAAAAAATCTTTTTGTTGGATAACCCATTTATCGAGGAAGGCTATAGGCTATATAACATCGCGCTACGACTAATAGGAGCAGCGCGTGAAATGTTGCAAAAACGGGGAAAATTTACGCATACGAAGTTGCGCGGGACAGCTAGTACTGTATAAGTGGCGTTTGCTTTATAAACTTATTCACTTTAAATTAGCTTCAATCTAAGGTACTTCTACTTATACGGTTCAACCCAATTCATATACATTTAGTAGATTTTTAAGAAATTCAAAGTGCTATAACTCCTGAAGTAATGAATTAAACCAAACGTGCCCCTAAAATTAAATGTTTGTATTAAATGGGACAAGCCGAAAATATCTTATATAAATTGCCAGCCTTTAAGTCCAAAATTTTCAAAATCAGACCATAGTGCGCTATGCTAATGCTATTTTCTAGATCCACACTTTGGACGAGTGGCGTTGGGACTGTCACGTTGGGGCCAACGTGTGGAGCCGGCGTAAATGTCATGAGTATGTACAAATAAAACGCAATTCATTTAATTAAATATTATGAGGTCTGTGCTCGTACCTATCATACCATATAATTACAGGTATCCTCGTTTATAATTAACTAACATAATAACCCTCATAAAATTAACTCTTTTTATCAAATTTAACAACATAATTTATCAGTACCTATAAATAAATCTTATCGTAAACGTTGCGTCGTCGAGGATTAATTTCGGAACATTTTTTATCCAGTTAAACGGTCGCCCGTCAAAGTTACCCCTTTCAATAAGATCTCACATTACCAGGATCGCATAGCTGGCGTGGAGATTGAACCCTGTTAAGATGCGCCGAGGGGACGATGACTCGCGGATTGTGCCCGTTTGCCGCGCCGCTATCTACTTTAGCAGTTCTAATAAGACGCTTACGAAACTTTGCAATCTCTTGCAACCTTTTTAAATTTATGTCATGCTTGCACAAAATAATTGACTTGTAAAGGAATAAACATTGTATGTTCTTTTTTAAAATATCAATATTTTTATTTATTGCTTATAGTAGTAATAGTAAACAGTTCATCTGTTTTATTGGCGAACAAAAAACAAATTACAAAACAATGCAAACGAAGTAAAAGGGTTAAACTTGATCCACATTCGTACCAGGCGGACATATGTTCGAAAGAGGCTCGGTGTCCCTTCCAAGGAATTCTTACAAAAAAGAAGCACGCAAAGAAAGGACCGCCCACTACAAAAAACCTTTAACAAAAAATGCAATCTTCATCCGTCCCGTTCCAACCTTTGGGCATAGTTGAAATTGCGGATTTTTGTACGACTTCTTACGTATTTATGTTTCTCGTGTACTAATGTAGGATTTGTTTGTTATTTTTGGTCCTTAATTAAGTGTTAAATAATATACCTGTAAGCTGGGTGGGCAGTGGTCTAGTAGCTCCAGCATGTGTTGTATATTCTGCGCGTCCTGGATGACGAAGTTCAGCTCCATATCGAACTCTCCGCCCACCAACTGTAAACAAATAAACAACATCATTCTTATGCTGTTAAAACATATTTTTCTCAGTGTAAATACTCACAATAGAAGTACACAATACCTCACAATAAGTGACATTTTCATGCAAAAATACGTCGTACAAAGCGAACACTTTTCGACATTTACACAGAAAGTAACGTCAAAAGTGATTCACGTTAACTTATTTGGTTGTAGGCTGTGATTTTTGTTGTTGGCAGTCTAATTTGTACATAACAGTATTATTTATATTGTTAGTTGACCCACAGGACTCACGCTTGAGTGCTTGCAAATGGCCATTGTAACGTCTTTTGGCTCTCCCTCATTTTTTCTATCGATAGAACATTTTGTGACCGAATGAAATATTGGCTGTATCTTGAAAAGCCGCCGGGACAATGGGGTGTTGTCCCCGTCGTGTTCGACGGACATTCAATTTGCGCGATCGGTCAATCTCTGTATAGCCTCTGTGAGCCTGGTACCCGGACCTTTTGTGTTCTTCACAATGGTGTCAGCAGAGAACATGAAAAATAGCTAACAACTAACAAGCTTCGTTTTTCTCGCTAACATATTGCATAAAATTCGTAAAAATAATGTAGGTTGCTAACTTTTTATTTACATTAGTTTGAACAGTTTAATAAAATATCAGTCACCATGATGCATGGGGCGTGGCTAAACTACACAGTTTAATAACATATTGCTATCTCATTCTATGGATAGTGATCTCTCTTTCTAAAGCCATGGGATCTAGCCACCCTACCATTACGTCACTATCGCTTAACAATGGCGTTTCACCCTTATGGTGTTATGGTACCAGGCGATAATAAAAATAGAAGAGTGTCTACTTCAAACTATGGGGTTTGTATTTTTATGCTCTAAGGGTGAGGTGAGTGAGGCCTTTAGTTACTTTTTTATGGAGTTTTTTGTGTTAATATAGAATAGGTAAACGGTGTATTATGTACGTAGTAAGAAGTAGTTTCGGATAGTTTAAATAACGTTTATTTATTTACATTACATACATAAAACTGTTTTGATATTCATTATCTAGTTTGCTGAAAAGTTTGTTTGTTTGAACATGCTTATCTTATATATATATGTATATATATATATATATATATATATATATATATATATATATCAACCCATTTGATGGCCCACTGCTGGGCACGGGTCTCCCCATTAGAACCTACTAGTATGTAGATCCTGGGGGTAATTGCCATAATCGCCACGCTTGGCGAGCGGGTTGGCGATCGCAGTAAGGCTGTAAGTACGCAGAGGACGCTGCTGCCCGTCCTCCGATGTGAAATCCCTTAGTCGCCTTGACGACACCCACGGGAAGAGACGGGGTGATACTATTCTTAAGCCGGTACCACACGGCCATCTTAAATCTTCTTAATGCTTATCTTAAAATTACTGAATCGATTTTCGTCAAAGGGCGGTGTTATACATTATAGTCTATTAAAAAATAAAATGTCCAACATACACACGTAGCCTCGAGGAAAGCTTAGTCAGACGTACGAATTAAAGTGAAGTACTTATATAATATTTACACAGCCAAGTGTCCCTTATTATGAGGTACCTCATTCAGCCTCCTAACCGACGCCATACATGTCAGCATCATTCAATATGTATGAACATGACGTGTTAAAAGCACCCACATAACAACCTACACACGATTACAGAATAATAAAACAGTTTAAAATTAAATGTAACGTCATAATCCTTCCATTATACAGAGGTATACAACATTGATACAATATACATAACACTCACAAAATAAGAAGCACTGTTTAATGTCATGGATCGCAAACCACGGGTATAAAATAATAATTTCATTTCGGTTGAACATTTAAAATGCAAAAACATTTAATATTTAAACGAGTGAATTAGCGGAATCATGTAATTTTATTCAGTTTCGCGTTAAAACCACATGTTATGGCAGGCTGGTGTGGCCGGGTGTGAAGGGGCCGGGGGAGGGTTAAATAAATACGCACAGAAAGGTTTCTTAATCATTGAGCATCCCCAGGGAGGGTTTCGTAAAATATTCACCATAATGTAATAATTTAGCAACATAATCTACTGAGTTAATAATCACACAGACAAAATGGAATAAAGAATTAAAATGGGTCATTTTCGTACCTTTTAGTAACAATTTTCACATGTCAACATTTCCTCGGCCAAAAACTCCTGATCGTACGAGTATAGGCACAAGGTTCAATATTGGGCAGAACCCCACGGCTATTTCTTAGTAAGTACGAATACTTACAATAACTACAGAGCTCTGACCAATCTAATTCAGTTGGATTTGTGTGAAAATTCGTATGTCCTTATGTTTCGTCAAAACAAAAACAACGCGTTTTAATTTTATTTATAGGACAAGAATAGGTAGGTACTTCAACCTAAATTAAAAAAATGTCAAAAAATTGGGGTGGGTTTTTTTACGTTGTTTTTTTAGCATTTCTTATTTAAAATTACATTTGAATAAATAAGTTATATATTATATGTTTGATATTAGCTTTAAATTTAAAATCCTTTATTTTGATACCCCACTTGATAGGTATTCCAGTTTTTTTTTAACAAAGGTAATTTATTACTAATATGTATTAATAACAATATAATAATTATTATTTATTAAAAATATTGGCGTCAAAATTAAGCTGATTAAAAAAAAAATTAAAGTACATATCTAACGACAACTCTCAAGCTAAAATCCCTCAAGCCGTTTATAGAGCGTGCCAAACAAATATACACACTTACACTCGAAAAACATAACCCTACTTCATGCGCAGTCGGGTAAAAATAGGTTAGCCTCAAATCGACATATTATCATAACCTTTCGACAAAATCACCCGCTAAATCTGTTTGAACTTCGAGAAGCGGGAAGCGTTCCACTTAACCCTAAATTGCTGACGTTAAAAATTATGAAGCTCGATAAAAAATGTCCCGGTATAAGGTCGACCGAGGGGCAGAAGAGTGGGGTATAACGGCATACACGAGCAAAGGGCAGCCACTGTCACTTATAAAAGTGATTATTGCCGGCAGCCGGCCAACGCGCGCCGTCCCGGTAATTTGATTGCTTGCCCGCCGGTTATTATTGCCGGTAACGTTATATCCGGACAGATCCGGTTATGGCTCTAATAATAATGTTGGTGCTCGATGCCTGTTATTTCATTAGTGGGAATGGTATGATGAAATTTTCTTTAACAGAAATACTACGTTTATGTTTTCATTCGTTATTGTGACGTATATTTGCTCTGAAAACAAACTTTACGGCCCGCATTGATTTAGGACATTATAGATGTTCTGAATCAAGTAATATAAGTTACTAACTGATCCGCGCAATTTGCAACGCGTTTTTGCAACATTGTTAATTGATGCTCCGCTCCTATTGGTCTAAGCGTGATGTTATATAGTCTACAGCCTTCCTCGATAAAAGGGCTATTCAACACAAAAATATTTTTTCAAATCGAGCACGTTCCTGAGATTATCGAGTTTAAACAAACAAATAAACAAACTCTTCAGCTTTATAATATTAATATAGATACAATACAAAAAGATCTTACAACATAACCATCCATCCACACTAATCATAGTTAGAGAACTTAAGATAAAAACCAGTAATACGGCAGGGAATCTCTTTGATCATACGCAAAACAACATAATTTCAAAGAGGTACATAATAAACTAAGTTCTAAGCTCGCTTAAACCGACATGCGACAAAATACTTCAGTTAACCCTCCAACTTCACTCGACTGGCAGACACGACACCACATAAGGCACACTCGGGCATAAAGCCAGGGAAATAAAGGTACCTGCACATTAACATTTGCAACGGTGTAATTACATGGAGTGGACGGCTAACGAAACCGAGTTCACCCGCAGGGAAATGTTTCAGGCTGTATTAAAATGTGATGACGTCACGTCGCGCTGCTACGGGTTTATTTTTACTTTCACTTGTAGAATTACTGAAAATATGTTACTACCTCTTAAAAGCTACTGCTTGCCTAGTAACATTGTTGCGAATTGATACGGTGTTTGAGATTGAATTGAAAGATTGATTAAAATTTACTCTCACTTGTGGAAAGTTCGACTCCAGTCAACTTCTAATTGCCTGGTAATATTGTTACGAAATGATACGGTGTGAATAGTTTTATCTTAGCAATCTTTAAACTGAGACAGAATTAATATAACGATCGTAAGTAATTACATTACTATTAAGATGACGATAATTTTCAAATTGAAATCTAAATTCAATCGTATTCGGTATCCCCTAGAGTGGGCACAAACGGGACATCGTCAATCATCATCAAGAGCCCGTCAGAGGCCGCAGTCAGACACGGGTCCTCCCTGAGGTATGCCAATATAGTCAAATGGATGACACGTTTTAACCCTTACTTGGGGATCCAAACGTCCATAAGTTTTTATACACTTTCTATCATTGTCTCGTGGAGCAAAATAAAGATAGGAAAAGTTTTTAATATCTTATACATAGAAGGCACTGCAGAACATAAAAGTATGAAACTGATCCGATGTATCAACAGTATTGTGACGGAAGTTATTTATAGGTATCATAACATACATATTTACGTGGATGAGGCAAATAATGGTTGAGAATCAAAGAGCTTTTCTAGCGTCGAGAACCGCACTCATAGGTACGGTCCTTGTATAGGTACGCTCGTACTTCAATTTGAAATTTATGTTCAAACTGTCGCAATTTTTCAAATAGCACTGTTGAGCCTTACCCATCCGTACTCTAAGCAGTACGACACGAAGTCACAACCCATCTACCCGACTAATCCATTCTAGCAGGCGACAATAATTAATAGACCTACAGACGTGTCTTGGATTTAGGCAGCAGTAAAACTCGTTCAAAATTCCCTTAATAAAAAAAGTAGAAAAAGGCGTGTTCGGGGCATTAGTTTGGTGCGAGTCGTGGGACAAAGTGGCCGTAAAATCTCACGCACAAACGTCGCAGTGATAAATTGTACAGTGCAGGCAGGGAGGGTTGAGACTGAGAGACGGCACACGCGCGGGGAAACTGTACAGACTAAATACTGAGAGTACAGAAGAAAACAATTTTAGAAACGACTGGCCTGGATAGTGGTTAGTTAATATTTAAGTATGTTTATCAGTTGTCCGGTTTGCATAGTACAAGCTCTGCCAAGCGTGTGTGTGAGCTGTCCCAAGATATTATAATGAGCACGATGATTTATTCTGTGTCTGGGTGTAATTTATCTATAACTAGTTGAACTCGGCCACGCTTCGCTGTGGCTTTTAAAGCCATGAACACTCGCCGGCCTTCCCAGAACATTCTGCTAAAGTTTCATCAGAATCTGATTAATGGTTTCGGAATGCATAGAAGACATACAGACAAATATTGATTTTTATATATAAAGATATTGTATGTATTTAGAAATATTTGAGTACGTTTATCAGTTGTCTGGTTTCCATGGTTCAAGCTCTGCTTAGTTTGTCCCAAGATATTATTTTCATTATCATAAAATAATTTGTTACGTATGACACGGAATCTTGTATAACCTCTGGATCAAATTAACTCGAGGTGGTTCAAATTTTCGTGTCCGCGAGCGATGCCTACGTGTGCGTTGTTCGAACGCGTTTATAAGTAACTTTCCTTCTTTAATTTCGTTTTTTTGTGTCGTAGGTTTCCTCAGTTTAACTCACAAAACGAGCGGATATATCTTCAAGATTTTTGCTGACAGTAGAGGATTTCTTGTAAATTGTTTATTTTTCTTTTCTCTAATACGCCATTCGTTCATCTTGAATCTGAACAGGTGCCATCATTGGTCATTTTATTTTATATTTATGGGATAAAACACGGGGATTTCAAACAAAGGCTAGATTATTTTTGATGTGCCGCTGTCCCATGGTTACCACAGGAAAATTCTGTGTGTATCCTAATTTTAAATAAATGGTAGTGTAGCTGCTTCTGCCATTTTTTTTGGCAATGACAAGTAATTAGGTGTTCTAAATTTCAACTGCACAAAATTCACGCCTTAATTTCAAACGTACCTAAACTTACAGCTGTGGAAATGATGTCAGTTTGACGCCATTTTCACAAGTCTAATAGTAATGGCGTTTATTTGAGTGTTTATTACATTGACATACAGACCTGGACCGTACCATCCCTTTCAATTAAAAAGTAAATGTTAACTGCAAAGCGTGAAAGAGAGAAAAAGTCGTACGGCCTTTGATAGACATTGTCCACAAGTAGCATTGTCTCTTTCTAGAGAGTGGTCAATTTTGTGAGATTGTGGCGCAGTCCTGGTCTCTACGTCAACGGTTTATTAGTGAAGCAAGCAAATGAATCTAAAGTCTGTCATGTCATTTTAATTTGACATTTATTGCAATTTTTTTAGGGTTCCATAGCCAAAATTGCAAAACCCTAATCGTTTCGCCATGTCCGTCCGTCCGTCTGTCCGCACCTTTGCTCAGAGACCGTTAGTGCTAGGAGACTGTAATTTTGCATGGATACACATATTACTACGGAACCCTACACTGTGCGTGGCCCGACATGCACTTGCCTGGTTTTAATTATAGTACACTTAATTAAACAACAAATTGAATAAATTATTTTCGTTTACACCATTCCAACAACCGTTTGCCAACGCGCCGTGTTTCTATTTCAGATAAAATCTGTATTACCACGTCCAGTGTGATTGATACGGAAGCCTATGAATTTCTGATAAGTAATCCGAGCTGTCAGGTCAGTTCGGGTGCCAGGGGTCAACAGGCAAGCGTGAATCGTACATACTAACATTATACTAAAACTTTGATGGTAGGTACCTAGTAGAAGACATTATAAATAAGTAAGAAGATTTACACTGTTATCCAGGGTTTTTTCAAATTAATAATTATTAAGATCAGTGAAACTAAGCTACTAAGTCTAACAAAACTTATCAGCGGGTTACGATAGTGAAGTTATTCTTTTGATGACTTGGGCAAAACATAGGTACCTATGTATTCAAATAAAGTTTTGACCACTTTGATACATTTTTCCCAAGGTATCAAAGTCATCAAAACTTATAAAGTCATAATTTAGCGATTGCACCGGCAGTGGTAACAAGGGGACCACATCCCGGCCGCCGGTGCAATCTGGTCGAAACATCAAGCAATTCCCGTACCTATATAAAATATTTATAATCATGCAACGCGAAAGTATGTTAAAATAATTTGGTGAATTGGCCAAAATTTCCCAAATGGTCCCACGTTTTGTGAAAAAACCGTCCAAGTGCGAGTCGTACTCGCACACTTAGTGTTCTGTACCTTTACCTTTAAAAACGCCAAATAAATCACGTTTGTAGTATGGGAGAAATATTAAATATTAATTTTATTCTGTTTTTTAGTATTTGTTGTTATAACGGCAACAGAAATACATCATCTGTGAAAATGTCAACTTTCTAACTATCACGGTATAAGAGATACAGCCTGGTAACAGACGGACAGGCTGACAGACTGCGGAGTTTAACCTATTATTAAGACTCCGCAGTCTATCAGCCTGTTCGTCTGTCATGGCATCGGGTCGTCGGGCTGCGTACCCAAAGGGCAAAACGGCACCTATCCCGTTTTGCCCTTTGGGTAGGAAACCCCAAAAAGCAACACTCTACCACACCAACACCAAGACATTTCAGCCTCTAGTAAATACTACCTAGCATTAAAGACATAGCAGCAATAGCCATAAAGGGCTCAAAGAATACCTTCTGGATTATACTATAATCCTAAACAATGCGAGATTTCGAGAACCGTTTTCGGTGAGCGAGTCTCAATTACCGGAAATTCCGCCTTTAACTGGCCTCCGTCGGATTTAGCTGGTACGGGCTTCCTTGGGGATATTCAAGAGAAAAAGGTTCGTGTCAATAAAAAGGGACTATAAGCAACAGAATAATATCTAATGGTAGTCGAAGAGAGCCTCTAAAACTCCTGGTCGATTTTAATCAAATTGGATAAAATTGAATCTAAAGATCTTTTCTGGTTACATGCATCTCCTTGAAGTGGAATCTGTCTTTAAATAGATTTAGTAGTTGAGTAACGCATCCTTTAGATTTTGTAGGTTGACATTAAATATTTATTTATTTTATTTATTTAACTTTATGCACACAAAATTTGTACAAAGGCGGATTTAATGCCTTAGGCATTATCTACCAGTCAACCTTAGAGTGATGCAGAGAACTGTTTAAGGTAGGTACCTAATCGACTTTTACTTCTAATATTAATGTATTAATAAGCAAGAAAGTGAGTAAAAAAATAATAATAAATGAATTCTTATAAAAACAATACCATACATATAAATATTTATATATACACATACATACACACACAACATACCTATAACTATACAAATACATACATAATATACATATATAACCATAGATTACTACAATTGTGATGATTCCGCCAATAACTTCGTATAGAAATGACGTACTTTGAACTTATAGGTGACACGAGTTGTAGACATTCTTATTTCGAGAGGCGTTGGTGAAATTGTTGTTAGGTTCTTTTCACACTTTTCTGTTGTTTCAATTCGGCGGCGAATGTATGGCGACCATACATCGCCATGCACTTCGCACCGGGTACCCGGTCGCCGGCTATCCAGCGCCGGATTGAAACCGGAAAATGATATTAGGTTGTCTGTCCAATGAAACGGAGTGAGGCTAAAGAGCGAAGAAACGGAGAAATATTATATCAATAGGATATATTCACTACAGCGCAGCGGATATTTTATGCAATCCTATTGGTTAATATTTCTCCGTTTCTCCGTTCTCTAGCCTTGCTCTGCATAAATTGACAGGCTAATTTTTCAAACTGACCCATTGTCAGTTTAACTAACACAAACAGAACAAGAAAATATTAAGTGGGACTTCACAACGGATAATAAATTGTAATAAAACCTAAATAAGAGTCTTTCCGATTCACCTAAAACAAACACGCATACTACTTTTTACGGCGACATTTAAAAAGTTTGGTAAGAAAATATTTCTATCGATTATAAAATACCTATAATATAAACAATTAATCTGAAATGGATTTCAGATTAATTGTTTTTATTTAAATCATTCTATTAAAATAAAATCAAAGTGAAAGAATTATCTAAAACTACGCAAAAAAAGATTTATTTAACACTTATCTTTAATCTCGAATCAATAATTTAGAACCGTCAAAACATTCCAAAATTTACAAATGATGTAATTTATATAAGTAATAACCCTCCCTTGCGTTGCTACAATAAAGTGAAAAAATTGGGACACACCCATGACAATAAAAAAGGGATGGAAAGGGACAAAGCATGGGGCATACTGCTCAATCACCCTTTTAAAAATAATCTAACTCCTGTTGCCATCTCTAGCTGAGTCATGAAGCCCTGGTGTACGGTTTAGACTTTGCCTTTTAGAATTCAAAACAAAAAGAGAACTTACAAAAAAATGGTAAACCTTTTTTATTTAATTTGCACAAGAAAACAGCGATATTATATAATCGTAATGCGATTGAGAAAGATTAAAAAAAAACCTCTCATTTTTCTTTGAAACGCACAAAACAAACAAAAAGGGATCCAAAGGGTTGAATTTGTGATCGCATTTACTAGGCGAACAGAAAATAAAGAGTATTATAAAATACTTCGGCTGTTTTTTTCTATGTTGAAAGAAAATGAGTCCCCATGTCCCGTTGGGATTATCCCAGAGCATTAAGGATTCACATGGTCATTAGGCGCGCAGATATGCAAAGGAGGTATTACTTTTTCCTATGCGGTTTATTCAATTGCTCTAGGTTGGATAGCGGAGCTTTATTAAAAACTATATTTTGCAATGATAAAGCATATTATCATTATACTAAAGTAACAGGAATAAAATTTGCATATTTAATTGTAGCACGTCGGCTAAAAATACGTACAAAAAAAAATAAGATATTACGCTGTCGTTCCATTCAGATATGAAAAGAACGTTGTATGTCAATCTCACTCTTGCGTTTCACTGGCAAAATGTTTGCGAAAACCTAAAAGAGCCATGAATATGCAATAAAAGTACCAGGCTGTCAGAAAGTACAGGATGTTAGTTCGCAACAAGGGATGCTGCATAACCCCCTGCGGTTAGGGGCGGAGATCGCTTGAATACCGAGTGTAGGGTGCAGATTTATCCCCGATGTCAACGTCATAGAACGTCGGGGCTCGTTAAACATTTGCCCTCGGAGTATTATAATAAGTTGTATGTCAGAGCAAGTGCATGAACTTTCAAAACGATTAATAATTACGTCAAACATCTTTCAGATTGCATTCACGTTCTGAGAAAATAAATTTAAGAGAAATTTCAACTTTCAACGAAATAAAATAAAATAATTTCAATGAAATTATTTTTCGTCTCAGATGTTTACTTGAACCCTGATTGGTGTAGTCGAAATTGTTAAAATAATTTAAAAACTAACACTACGCTAGACTAACGACTAGAAAATACTTTTGTGACAGCTCAATTTATTATCTTTTACTAATGACAAAAGTATAAAGTTTAACTTTGACATTTAGGTTTAAACAGACGAATTCATTGGACACGGGATTATACCAGATTGTGACCACGGTTGGTGCAACTCGGCTGAAACCTCATGTAGTCGAATTTACTTTTTCATATATTTTTCGTTACATATTGTAGGTATAGTGTGATCGCTTAGTATTAAAGAAGCGATGTGTATTATAGAGGTTACACAAAAATAAATTGATTAATATGATATTACATGATATGACATCTCTGAATTAATCATAAAGAATATCAGTGGATCCGTCAAATCGTGTTGATATAGTGGTTAGTGGTCCTGACTGGTAAGCTGGAGGTCGTGAGTTCGATCCCCACCCAGGATAAAACTTTGTGTGATGAGCACGATGGTTTATTCTGTGTCTGGGTGTAATTTATCTATGTATGAATTTTGTCAGTTTTGAAGTTAGATCTGTGAAATTTCGTTTAATTTGGTTTAGAATGAAAAAAACACATGTTTCAGTGTTTTTGGAAAATCAAACCCTAAAGGGGTTAAATAAGGGTTGCGAGTTTGTATAAAACTCTGTCAGTTTTGAAGTTGGATCTGTGAAATTTCGTATTTGTCTTTTTGGTTTAGAATAAAGAAACACATGTTTCAGCGTTTTATTAAGCGGGCGAAACCGCGCGTGAATGCTAGTATCTATTAGATATGGATCAGGGTATTAAAAAAAGACAAAGCAAAGTAATAACTTGCCTTATAATGTTGTGGAATAAACTCAAGTAGGTTTGTTTATCAGTTACAGTGGTATAAAACATTTCTCGTACTTGTATCTTAAATAAAAGCTTGTTTTTCATTATCAACAACGAGATTTTATTTACACACACAATTTTGTTCATATCCCCAATTTGTATGAAACAGAGTAAAGTTGTAAACGATGTTATATTTCATACAATAAACGAACCATGACAAATAATAAATCCCCGGACGTAACACAAAGTAAAAATGCATGTAGGTACCAGGACATCATGAAGATAAACAGGATCACGGGCTATTAGCTCCCAGCGCTTTTAACGACAATGTCAACTGACAGCTGAGTCGGCCATGTTAAACCATGTCATATTACATATATACAGAGTTACTATTGAAATTTCATCTACACAGTTTTCTGTTATCCTGGTACCTTTAGAGAGAAAATAATGAATTTTTATTTATGGATGCCGTTTTGTAATAAATGAGGACTATGACAATAAGGAAAAAGTTCATTACTACCTATAATTAAAATCACCCCTGTTTATTTGACACTAGCTGTCCCGCGCAACTTCGTCTGTGTAAATTTTCCCCGTTTTTGCAACATTTCTCATTGCTGCTCTACTCCTATTGATCGTAGCGTGATGTTATATAGCCTATAGCCTTCCTCGATAAATGGGCTATCCGACAGTGAAATAATTTTTCAATTCGGATCAGTATAGCTCATAGATAGATTATTGAGACCGGCCGTTAGCAGTCAGGATCAGTAACCACAAGACCAGCAGACCAGAATATTTTACTTTATCATCACGCTAACGTCTATAGATAGTGAGCAGCACTGCAACTTAACGCGGACGAAGTCGCGGGCACAGCTAGGAACAAATAAAATAGAAATATTACCCGAAGGTGACCCGAAATCAAATTAAGATTGAAGAAAGGAAAGGTCTTTATCGAATTTCGTTATGGTTTCGGTCTTGTCTAAATATAATCTCATGTTAATCAATTTTCTGTTTCAGTAAACAATGAAAACACTCTATTGTTAATCAAGCAAATATCTTGCGAATTGAGAGTTTAAGAAGCTACGACATTTTGTTGTGTTGTCTATCAATCCTATAAAGTACCGAGTCGGTTCATTAACTCAAGTAAAAACTATGCTTAGAGTTTCTTTAATGGCTATAAAAACAGACAAGTGCGAGTCGGACTCGCCCACGGGGGGTTCCGTACCGATTTGTAGGTACATATTATAAATATGGGGATACCCTTTAATTTTCAACTTTTTTCATTTTTTGGACTTTTCCTTCATATGTGCCGTAAGAACTTGCTTAACCCAAAACCTATAGGGTACTTCCAGTTGACCTAGAATTGTCAATTTTGATTAAAAGCAAGGTCTTATAGCACAAGTAAAGGGAAAATTAGAAAAAAAAAATGAAAATTAATGTAAATTTTGGTACTTACATGTTTTCGCGAAAATCAAAATTTGCCCATATATTTTTATCGTGGTGACTCAGGACCTTGATTTTTAGTCTCAGTCTCAATCTGCTATAAATTCTAACTTGCTAGGTCCACCCATTCCTGAGAAAATCGGTAGTGACACACGGACAGACGGACAAGAGAGTGATCTTATTAGGGTCCCTTTAAGGTCATCTGACAAAGAACATACACGCAGTTTAAGTACACTGAAGTGGCTATAGGTCATATCTACTGAAGAACCGAGGCCGCAGAAGCGTGTCACTGGGATAGAACTGGATGTGGATGAGAAAACCCTGGTATTGTGGCGTAAAATCGGAGAGGCCTACGCCCAGCAGTGGACTGATACCGGCTGATGATGATCATGTAAAAACGGTTGGAATATTTGTGAAACAACATGAACCTATAATCTACGTTAACATCACACTATAAATTAGAGTGACGACAACCATAGGTGACAACCACTCTTCACAGAATCACGTAATTCTGAGGCCTATCTTATACCAACCATTTTATTAATTTTAGATTTAAGCGTTTTCTAGACGGTTGGAAACAAGGTTTTCTGCCAAGGTGACCTTGCTGGTTTCCAACAGAGTAGACGACAGTTGCAAACCATGTACCAAGTAATTTGGTTTACAACAGCCGTCTACACTGTTGGAAACCAGCAAGGTCAAATTGGCGGGAAGGCTTGTTTTCAACAGTCTAGAAGACGCTTTACGGAAAAAATGCAGCGCAGTGTAGTTATTTAGTTAAAGGGAAGAAATAAAAATTACATACCATTACCGTTATATTCACTAACATTACTAAACCATTTCAAAATGTATCTGTAGGGTATCATCCAGTTTAGCCTACTTCAAGTAATCTTTATCCTTTAATGTCTCCAAATTCTTTTCTGTAATGACCTTTGCACGCCAGCTTATTCCTTATCCCAAGTAGCTAAGCGCCATAATAGCGAATTACAGTTACACTTAAGTATACCTACATCTGATGTATATCTTAAAATGGGGTTCTCCTTTGGGGATGTTAGATGACACTTGTCTAAAAGATCTGTAGTACGTACATCTCAAAGACGTATAGAATGGACTGAGCGTTCCCTATCCATGTTGAAGTGAAGGGGCGTCTAAACGGTTCATTTTTTACAGCAATTTGTGGCGGCACTATTGGCAACTAATTGCTCGGTCAATAATGGCAATATGTCTACAATTGTATGGCGCATGATCGAGTCTCCTAAACGGGCTATATAACCCGGCAACAATAAAATAGAGAGCGACTGAAACAATGACAAAGTTGGCCGGGCAACATTGCGGAAAATCGATCGCTCAGCGATCGTCCGGCAACCATCTAATCAATATTGTAGAGTATTGCCAAGTTGCCGGCCACAGCATTTCAGCCAAAAATTGCCATAAAAAATTGCCCGTTTAGACGCCCCATAAATACAGTAAATAGGTACATCATCACACACGAAAACAAACTCTCAAAATGCCTTCCGAACAATGTGGCCTGTGATTCCAATCCATTAAGTTGTTCTTAGGTATCATATTCCAATTCGATTAACGTATTTTTTTATCATTTCATGACGAAAACCTTTTTTTGTTTCTTCATGAAAGTCACATGGCAAGACATGCGGCGACGGAAAATATTGTTTTGATTGTAAAGAGTCCTTAGACAAACAATGTTTATAAGAAATCTTGAAAATTAACACCTTACAACGAAATTAAGTACTAAGATCTTGAAGTTTAATATTATTTTTTTTCTATTTTTCTTAGTCTTGTTAATAGAATATCTAGACGTTCTTTCGGGTCGGACGGGGATTAATTTACACATGCATAGCATGTGCTAGGCGCGAATCCAGAAGTTTGTTTAGGGGGGGGACAACATTTGACTCAACCGGGTAATGTGGACGGGAGGTGGGGTACATTTGATTCAACTCCGGTACACCAGCGCCTTGGTTTGGCAATCGCCTGTCCAAACAAACCGGTTTAGTGTCAAAATTCCCAAAAAAAGGTGTTTATGTCTTGGAGGCATTTGCCCCTTGGATCCACGCCTGGCATGTACGATGTTCAAGCAAGGTACATAAGAAAGTTACCTTTTGTACTATCGATACCTATTTTGTGTCTAAAGCTTCGCAAACACTTTTCCCAAGATGTTATCTATCTTGTATTTCTTTCCCAGGTCTCGGTTTAATCTATTTAGAAGTTGTAGAACATTGCGGACTCTCGCTCGCGTAGGTGCGGGGCGGCTCCGCAGGAAAATAGCTAGCTGCCGACCCGATAAATATCTCATGAATAAGTATATTGCATTATGTATTCTCTAGGAGTGTCCTCACAGAACGGAGACTGAAAACTAATTTATTTTAAAGCGTATGTTTATGGGGTCCCTCACTGCTCACTCTTTGAGGGAAAAATCACGATTTCAAAGGCAATACTCAATATTCATGTATAATAATAGTACTTTGATGCATCCTTGGGTTGTGGTAAATTTTCTTGTTGTCATTTTTAGGGCAAACCATAGTCATGTAGCCAGACGTTTCGACCATATTGCAACGGGTAGACCACGGCTGTTGCAATACGGTCGAGACGTGTGGCAATAAAATAAAGGTATTTAGCCTTAAAATAGTTACTCGTTTAAAATCCGTAGTTTGTAAAATTCTATAATGTGTATAAATCGCAAAGGTTTACGAACACCTATAAGTCACTGAGTATCTTTTCTAGAGTTCAGTCTTCAGGATTAATGTATACTTATATTATAAAGCTAAAGAGTTTGTTTGTTTGAACGAGATAATCTCAGGAACTGGTCCTAATTGAAAAATGATTTTACTGTTGGATAGTCCATTTATCAAGGAAGCCTATAGGCTAATAACATCACGCTACGACCAATAGGAGCGGAACAGCAATGGAAAATGTTGTAAAAACGGGAAAAAATTACGCAGACGAAGTAGCGCGGGTCAGGTAGTATATTTATGAGAGAGGCAGAGTCATCAAATTTTGTTCATCAAAATTCTCAATACAATGAAGTAGCACCTTTTATAATAAGATATATCATAAATAATACCATTGTCTTGTTCCATATTCACCGTTTTTTTTAAAGTTAACAAGCAATGTGGGATTGTGGGTCCCACATTACTAGCAATCTTGTTAACCCCTCCATCTAAGCTTAATGGCTTGTGTTAGGAATGGGTTCACATATATGATAGAATTTGAACCGCCGATTCTACGATTGCAAGCCCGATGCCTTAGCCATTAAGCTACCGCGTCTCTTTATTGAAACTTGCCAACAAAATGTAGGTACATGTAGAATCATGAAAAAGTTCAAAAGGTTTTGGCGTTAGATAACATGTAGAATCTTATTACTATCAGTAATATGAAAAAGACACTTAATGTTGAATAGAGGCCCATAAGTGCTCTCAAACGCGTCCCATTCAGTTGATTATGTCGAATGGCGTCGGGTCCTCACACTAAAGGAGTTTCGGCAAATTTAGTTTATTTTATATATCGCTAAATTCATTTTCGACCGAACACTAGTATAAAGTATAAAGTACTCGCGATCATTCATACTGACAGTGACTTATAACCGTAAAGCTATATTCATCCCTCTATAAGTTTGTGGTACTATACTATATGTTACTTGTATGATTCATATAAATCGTTTTTTACCTTTTCTGTATTAAAAGATTTAAGTTAAGAAATGTAATACCTATCTGGTTTTTAGGGTTCCGTAGCCATACCGTAAAACGAAACCCTTATAGTATCGTCATGTCCGTCCGTCAGTCTGTCCGTCCGTATGACACAAGCATTTTGGAGGAATTTGGTGGATGAAATTTGGAGTATAGGTATGTGTCTTGTTTTGTAAAAGCCAGTACTTAGTTCGATAGTTAAACAATAAAAATAAATACCTACTCCGTACATTTAACAGCAGCTGATTATTTTTTCAGCAAACATTTACGTGTGGCACATCATTCGACAGATCTTTTAAAAACATTTCAGGGTTTCTAAGAAACTTTTTTGATTAAGTGAATATTTTTGGAAATAATCGCTCCGAAAGTTACAAAAATTGTGTCCAAATAGCATGGCAAAAAATAAAAAAAATAAAAATTCAAAGGTAACGCTTAATAAATACTTTCAACTAAAATTATTTTCAACATGACCGGATATACCGACTTTGAGTAAATACGCTCTTTTGCTGGTGCACTCTTTCAGATCGTATTTTGTGTAGAAACAGGTGCGGAACCCTACCCAGCGCATGGTCCGATTTGCTCTTGCACGGTTTTATTTCGCATGCGACTGTAAATGTAGCTTATGTAGGTACGTATGTAGTAAATTTTAGCATTCTGTTTACGTGAAAGAGTACATACTGCCAAAAACTTTCGTATTTATCAAATCAGTATATCTTTATAAAATATAAAAACGATGCGTTCCATGTAAATTTATTCTCATCACACGCATTCATTCATTCATTTTCATGGTTATAATTTTTTTATTTTATGGAGTTATGTCATTACATCTGATTAGTGTAAATATAAAACCCTTTATTCTATTTATTTTATTATATTTTTAACTGTAAACTTATATTGATCTATATAAATAAATAAATTCATCTTAACTTGTCCAACATTCGCCGATAACGACCAATTTAATAATTTCTTGGGACAAGTCACACAACATTATCTGTTCCCAAACTAAGCAGAGCTTGTAGGTACTATGGAAACCAGACAACTGATAAACATACTTATATATTTCTAAATACATACATATTATAGATAAATAACACCCAGACACTGAATAAACCATCGTGCTCATCACACAAAGTTTTATCCTGGGTGGGGATCGAACCCACGACCTCTTGCGTAGCAGTCGGATACACTCCCACCGCGCCACAGAGGCAGTCAATATATAAACTTATTAAACACACCTTCAACTCTATACAGTCGGTCTCCAAAGACCATGTCTCAAAATAAATGGCTAAAGTAAGCCATCTATAAAAACTTGTAGGTAGAGTACGTGCGTCAGAAGTCGGAGAGCTCAGATGTGCAAACATCTCGTAATAAGCGCAGCCTCTTTAACGCTAAGCGGTATCCATTCATCTTGCCCAAACTTTGGCCGACAAAAACTACGAAACCATCTACACTGGGGCTTCATTTAGACCGCGTATATATTAGGCAGCCTATTTATTTCTAACTATTTGCTGACTGATTGTGAGCTACATACTCTAGTCTTAGGTGCTAAAGTTGATTTTACTTGCAGCTTAGATCAGTTTTCTTAGGGGTGGAATCATTTCTGCCTAAGTACGCGTTCCTATTATGTCATGAGGATTAAATTATCGTTGAATGATCGTCGTCTCTAGCTGTTTCTATTATAACGACTAAAACGGCTAGCCTTTCAGGAGGACAATTCAATTGCTGTATTTAATGCAGTTGCAGTTAAGTTTCGATTAAAACGGCCCTTTTTGTATTCTTATAACTTTGGAATCGGTCTCAAATACGCTTGCGCACCGTACTAGAATGCCGCTATTGCACTTTCGCTATTGTACTTGACGTACACATACCAGAGTATTTCAGAACGATCCCAAAGTTACAAGAAAGAAACGGACGTTCTAATAGAAACTTAATTGCAATTGCACTGCTTTAAGTATGTGTATTGGCCCGCTGACAATATGTCGTCACTGCAAATATCGTGGACGACAGTTATCGTTTCGTCCTATAAGTGAACACCTCCATATTTATTGCTACGTTTCTCCGCTCTGCGGCCCTCGCTTCTCTTCAAAGCCTAAAGCTTAAAAGGTAGTTCACAATAAACACCCCTTCGACCCCTAATCTCACCAATTATAAGCCTCACGTGAAAACACCCTAAAGGTATATTAAAAGGGCGTAAACTACCAGTTACCCTTAGTAATTATTTTCCTATTTAATCCGATATGATGCCAGTTGAACGAGTGTTGGATAAAATTATTGTTATAGTTTGCCCATACTTGTTACACTATGAATGTATGATACGCGATATCCGACAATTACCTGCGATGTTAATTAACAGGAACGCGTACATTTAATTGCTAACGTTTTACGTTGCTAAAGTTATGCCATAATCATATTTAATAGGTGAGTGTTGAAATTAATTTGCATGTATTTTAAGTGTGTATATTTTGGGAATGCGTACGAATGCTGTGCAAGAAAGAGAATGTGGGCTCAATTCCCACATGAGACAGCATTGGTTACGAGTCTGGGTGTACTTTGTGTCCTCTAATTTTATTTTCGTAGACTCAGAGTTTATAAAACAGTGCGTAAATTGTATTGTATGTTTAATGAAAAATTACGAGTATAGAACAAGAGAATTAGGAAGCCATAAAAAATTGTATGTGGTATTTATAAAATTATTGCATTGCCATCGGTTCTTAATTTATGTGCACAATTTCAAGCTACTAAGATGACAGAAAGTAACTAGGTTCTTTAACATTCAGTTACATACAATGACCTACTGGTCAAATTTGCAAATCAATATTAAGTATATGTTCCGATATGCACTGGAGCATTGTAAGGTGTGACGTCTTTATAGTTAGCTATACTGATTGCTGTATATAACGGAACGCAGTCCAGTATACTGTCATACTAAGATCGACAAGATTTTTTATATGTAGTTACATTTAAAATTTGTATATTTAATTCTTGATCATGTGATCAAAGTACTGAGAGAAATTTACCTCGAAAACGCCAGTGATCACAGTACAAAACTGCCGACGATTTATAACGTCACATATTTCCCAAGGGTACTGTGGCAGTATACTATCAGTCATAACGGAACGAATTTATCCCCAGTAAAAGCACTAAACAGTGCTCGCAGTGTATACCGGAACATACCCTAAGTGTGTTTAAGGTTGTGTAATAAATCATCACCAAATATGATATCAGTACGTAACCTATCTCACAGATGGCGTTTACACGTCGAAGTCTCACCATCGACATAACAACTATTACAAGTTAAATCTAAGTTAGACAACACATTAAATAACCCGGACCCTTCAGCTAGGTGTTGCTAAACTCCACAAATGTATTATAAACGCCTCAGTGGCTATGCTCTCCTGGTACTGCGGACGGGATAACGGGGTGATATGCTTGTTTTGAACTACTTAGATATTAAGAGAAACTATGATAACTTAACAGGGTTTAGGTTACATAATTCGCATGTATTGTTAACAATCAATATTAAGACGCTGACAACAGCTACTGAACTTCGATGTTTCACTATTTTAGCCACGCCCACTATTTCTCCGATGTCCTAGTGCCATTGATAAAGGACGGTAAAAACAGCGAACTACCAACACAAGGACGCGGTCAATAATAAACAATAAACCAATAGATGGCGCTTTATTTTTTGTTCTATATGAAGAACTAGAAAGAAATTAGACAGGGCGATTAAAAAAAACAATAAATATTTTTTATACGTTTGTATTTTTAATTATTTCAGGAGACTTTATTTGCTATGAACTTCAAAACAATATAAAAGAAAGAAAAATAAAACTCGAAAATATATTAGCAACATTTTAAATATTTTCGCATAATTATAATTTATTTGCTCTCGGATATTTGCCGGAACAAACAGACAGACAGACAGACAAAAAAAACTGTATTTTTTTTATCAGTAATTATTATGGATATATGTTATCCATAATAATTAATATATATGCATAAAACTGTTATTTTGATATTACAAACAGACTCTTCAATTTTATTTATTTGCACAGATAGTTAATAATATATATTATTTTTTATTAATAATATTATTATTTATTTGACATAAGGTAAATTTAGAGCTGAAGAAAATTCTTCCAAGTTTGAAGTCCTCCGAAAACTGATAACATACCTGCTACAGCACAATAATTGACTGGTAAATAATTTTCGTCACTGGAATCACTTTTAATGATAAATTTTAAATTGCACGTCCTACACAAAAGAGTGAACTTCGACAAGAATCCGTTTATGTTTTCTCCTACCAAATTAATGTGTTTTAAATTACAACCCAAGGGTTTAGGGGTAAGGGCGAGAAATATTCTGAAGATTTAAAAATAAATGCGATAAGTTTATTCGTCCGATGTAATAATAATAATAATATTTATAAGGATTTTTTGTTGTGCAGGGTGACTTGTAGCAGTCTAAAAAAAATAATACTTAAAGCTTACCTATGCGTTAGTAACTAAATACTAACTGCCAGATTTTATCTTCGACAACCTGTTCAAAATAATAATATTTACCTCAAGTTTAGGAATATTATCGGTGGATTCAACTGTCTCAGATACCTTTGCCGATACTTCAAACCAGTGATGGAAAAAAACTATGACTCACAATAACACAAGAAGTATAAGAACGATCATGAGGAAGTTTCATATCACTTGGGCATCATCTTTACCTGGTAACATTTTCTAGAAGAATTATAACATCACTTTCTAATGTAACTGCAACAGCCACATTTCCTAATCTGTACAAAATATTTATTACATTTAAACATAGAAAAACTTTCTTCAGCACTAATCTTACCTATTATGTCTAACTAGCTGTAGACTAGCTGTGGACGTAGCCTAAGTTACTCCTTACATCATTAGCTGTCTGACAGTGAGTCCTGTCAATCTCCGTACAGCCGTTTTGGAGATTTGTCGAAACAAACACACAGACAGACAGCCAGATAAAAAAAAACTGTATTTTTGTTTTAAGTACTATGCGTACTTTCATAGCATTTAGTAAAACACTGCTATTTTGACATTAGGAACAGACACTTCAGTATGCATAGATCGCCATATATAGGTAAAACATACTAAAACCTACACAACTATTTGTATGAAAAGGGCAAGAAACAATGGATAAAGCTACAAGTATTTTAGGAGTATTTTCCTATTAGGCCAGTTCTAAGATAGTCGTAGGTCTATGCAAATGTGATAGTTTATCATTATACTTGTTTGTAACTATCTTTCTAAAATGTAAAGAGGATCCTCTTTGTCCATGTGGCGATTCTTTTTGTGTAATGTTTTAATGTAATATAAATAATAAAATTATTATCTATATTAGTATGTAGGTACTTATTACAAACTTATTGGTGAAAAACTTTCCGAAGTTTCACCTGCTTCTGAACTATTCGCCAAATGTCTCTTTTTACTGAAAAGATAAAAGAAAATATTAAAAATAAATACAAAAATTGAACAGGCGAACCTAGGTTTCGAACTCGAAACTTGATATTCTGAACCAACGCAGATACCGCTAGACCAAACGAGCTTCACAGTTGCAGATGAATTTTCGCTATACGTTGTACAAAACAGCTTAGTGTAGCTTTTTGGTTTGGTTACGATTTCACTTCTGTTCGTGCAATATTTTGTCAATATGAAAAATATAATACTTACTTTACTACTTCCATGAGATGTTTTTGTTTGTTGGTATAGAAGCGCTTTTTGCTGGCCTCCGAAATTTTTGTTTGTTTCCCAATTATAGTAACAAATATTTTTAAACTTAGAACTAAATATATTTAAATTAACAACTTAGATAGTATAAATTAATAGTATATTTATAAACTTATATTCTTTACCAATGTCTATAATTTTTCAAACAACAAACAAAATATGAAGTGAATGGATGGCGAGGCAAAGCGACATACGTCCGTCTAGCTGCGCGTCTCTGCGATCACTGTCAGATTGCTTATAAAAGAAAGAGAAGCGCGATCACGCAGCGCTCGTAACTAATGATAAACCATAAAACAATTAATTACTTGAAAATAAGTCGAGTAGTCGAAAATAAAAAACAACCAGATTCTGTATTATAACATGATACGTTATTGTTAATTATTTTACCAACGTACGTTGTTAAGTAATACAGATATTTTTGTTAGAAGATCATTTTAAGAGGTTAGTTTGTATTTTTTTTCTATCGAGAAAAAAATTCAAATTCGTGTTTTGAATACAACAGGGTTTTTAGAAATATGTTCAAGATTAACGTATATTTTTTCTGCCGTCACAAACTACGTAGATTTGGCTAAAAAATTGTTTAGGATAAGCCTATTTGGCTGTTGTCAGCGCCTTAAGTGAGCGTGATTTACGGCCGGTTGCAAAAACGTATCTGCCGTTAACTGTATGTTAAAAAAGCTAAACTCTAGTAGCGAAGCTTACATTTTTGCCGTCGGTAACACTAGTAGCAAAAATGACTTTTTGCTATTAAACTGACAGTAAACGGTAGATAAGTGATCGAGACAGACCGTTATTCTACATTGCATTGCAGAGAAGCAAAACAATTTCGTAGAAGAATGTAGTCTATAACTGTTTCGGGTATACCGTTAATATGTTATGTTATCCTAATCAATTCATTGTCACAGCCGTGGCTGAAGCAGGAGATATAGATAGTGCGACATTTTTTAAGTTCTATCTAAGAGAGTAGTCTACAAGGTCACTACAGACGGACTACCCGACCCATACATTTCCCGAGGAATAAGGCAAGCATGAGCACATGTATTAAAAATTCAAATAGTAAGGAAGAAAAAGGCAAGAACATAAAGATGTTAAAATAGTAGCAATTACTCACGTGGTCATGACTTCGTTAAGTATTCTAGTGGTTGCTAACACGCGTAGTATAAAATATTCAGATGTTAGGAGAATTCAGTGCGGTCATTAAACCGCTACTGAATAAACTAATAAGTTAATAGTTGCGAACATATTTTCTCAAGACCGAACGTGGGTTGGTCACGCTTCGGTCAACTTGGAATTCGTATATCGTTTAGATCCCTTTTCCGGGAAGCTGCTGTACGCAAATCAAGGCGGTTTTCGAAACTTCTAACTTTCTAGAATGGGAGAAAACAATGGGGATGTTGACTGACAAGTCAAATCAGTCTCTTTTTATGAAATGTCAAAACGACGAGCTCTATAGAAATGTGTATGGAATAGCAACCTATGACGTCATAATTCCTATCGTCAAATCATTAGTTTTAGTATTCGTTTTCATGCTTTTAAGTTCAAGAACATGTTATATTGTAAAGTAACACATAATTTGCGAACATTTTAAGATCTACTATTACCTGATTAGTATAAAATAATTTACTTTACCCAATTAAACATATGTTGGTAAACTTTCGCGATTTGTACACATTATACAATTTTATAAGCTACGTGACCACGGCCGTTGCAATACGGTCGAAACGTCGGACAATAAACAAAGGTATTAGTAGCCCTAAAATAAAATATTAACGTGATAAAGACCCGTAGCTTATAAAATTCTATAATGAACCCAATTAAAGTTTTTGCATTGCCCGCGGTTTCACCAGCATAAATGTCATTTGTAGTGATAAAATGTAGGTAGGTAACCATCGCACAATGCTTAAGATCTGCGGCTTAGGAGTGAACAAATACTAAATCTGAACGCATTATCAAAAAAAAAATCGGTTAACATAAAATGAGAACTTACTTGATCATCGATTAGTCTCGAGCGATGTTACTTAACAATTTAACTTAATAAGATTAGAACACCTTCTAAATATATAAATAACTGACTTAAGACTACCATTAACTCCTTAAAATCCTGTTATCCGAGTTAGCACAGTCAAATGACATTATCTAGTCACTCAACTTTTGTCGAGTTTGCAACACTTTAATAACTTTAATTATAAGTTAACAAAGACTTTCTGAAGTCAAGCAAGGTGGGATTGTTTTTTATTTTTACGAACGTTGAAGTTTTGAACGTTACATGGAATTAAAAGATTTATAATCATAATTAGAAATTAATAGGTTTACACCCTGTCAAACAATCGGATTTTGTCCATCTCAATGGTGCACATTATATTTCATGAAATAAATAACCACATAAATGATGTAGGAACGCTTTTTGGTCATATTATGTCTGTATCGTATTAATAGGTACCTAATTTCTTTTAAAAATCCTATCGCTCACACTCAAAAGTCACTAACTGGATAAAAAACAGAAAGATGAAAAGCCTGAACTAATCAAATAATAAATTACATTCGATGATTTCTCTGGGAATACGTATCATTTATATTTTATGTCAACATTCATTGATCATTTTTGATTTAACGACATCCGAAAAATGTTATTTATTTTATACGTACTTTTGCTTTTTGCTAACGACTTAATTAGCGATGAATCGTAAAAATGAAACTCAAATAATTCCGAGAGCTTTTAATTTGGTACATACCTACTATGGTAATTATCAAATCTACGTAAGGTCTTCGATCGATTTGGTTACTGGTGGTAGAATTTTGACATATTTTGTCAAATATATATCTCTAATAGCCAACTTCCATCGATAGATAGATATTGAGACCGGCCGTAAGACGCTATTAATTAGTCCGAAGCTAAAATCAATAATATTATCCCGTGACTACTAGAAAAACATAATACCTTAGGAGGTATACTTATAGGTTTGCAAAACTTATTTCTCCACAAACGTTCAGGGCCGCCGCAAAAGTGTAATTTACTTCGGAACACTCCTGTTTACTGGTACGAAGTCGAAAAGTCTTCCCCAGGCGAAGATCTCCAACTTTTCTTATAACTTTTTGTAATTAAATAGCTTTTGACGCCCTTGAATTAAATTAATTTTAGCAATATTTTATACAACTGCGGAATCTTGTTGTAACTATTAGGCCTTTGGGATGAAGAAATAAACAGTATGAAGTTGAACACTTCATTCCTGAGACCGAAATTAAATTTAAGAACGATAGGCTGTATGATGTTGTTAAGGGAGATAAATTGAGTGGAAAAGAAAAGGATCGGTGTTTAAAGAATTGAAAATAAATGACAAGATAAATGCGAAGTAAGGATTGCTGAAATAGGCTAACTCTAAACAATCATTAGGATTATTTTTCTAGACGCACTTCATCTATCATTCCAATCTAGACAGAATTATAAATTGACATAGGTAAGGATGCCTTCGTTATCAAAGTTGACACAAAATAGTATAGTTAGTGTACAGTCAGGACAATGGCATTTTTTAATTAAATGCAAAAGACAAAGGTAAAGGCATGCAATCAAAACATAATTAAAAGGAATCCGAGAAGACAATAAGCAAAAGAGCGAGCCCTAGCCAAAGGCTGTTGTTACTCAATTAGTCTTAAACAAAGCGTAAATGCAATCATCGAATCAAATAAACAAGCAGAGTTAGTCGCTAAATTAATAATATATTAAATGGAGGCTCAGTAAAACTGTCGTATCTCGGCGACCCAAATCATAAACAGATAGACGAGTGAGCAAATAAAGTGGCTTGGGTGTCCCGGACAAAAGGGAGGTGCCAGCCCTTGGCGCTCCGACAGACATTATGAGACCTTCATTATTAACGACAACGCAGAATTTACTCCGCAGATTTCAAGCCCTCCACTACCGCTGTAATCTCAATGAAATACCTCTTCTTGTTTATGGACCCCTAGTACACCCGATTGTATAATTTCTTAACAATTTGTTTTATTTTTTGTACGTTTGTTCTTTTAGTAGCTTTGTCATGTTTCTTTTATCGAAAAACTTTCAAGGTTGACGTGTGAACGACATAACATGCGTATCTTTCAAGTAGGATTTCTCAAAGATATGAAACGACATCAAATGTAAGGAAAACATTCGTGTTTTAGTTTTTCCATAAAAAAAGCGAAAGTAAGCTTTGAGGAAAACCTTATCTGGAAAATAACATGGTGCGCCTATAAATATGTATGTAAGTCAGTCAGTACTGCCAAAATATATTCGATTAAGTTGCAAAAAGTACCGCGAACGCAACCGTGGAAAAAAAATACAATCTAAAACATCCACATCATGTTTTTTTTTTCTTTACTTAGGAAGCAAAATACTACACTTGTGAAAAGTCGATTCTACATTTACTGGTATTAAAAAATCAAGTCACGAAAGTCAGTTATTAGTACAATATTTCACATTTTTATCCTTCATGCCTATTCATGTGATTATAAAATTAACACAGTATGCTTTAAATAAATAAGAGCACAAAAATTCAATACTTCAAAGCATCCATTAAAATGTTTACGTAAATTAGATAGAGACAACATACAAACTTTAAGGGGTATAAAGTGAGTAAGGCTTGTGGCGCATGTGTGTGTGTCTACCCCTAAACTATCAAATATCAACCCCATAGTTAGAACTACTCCTCTATTTTTATTATCGCCTGGTACCGCAACACCATAGGGGTAAAAACGCTATTGTTGTTGCTGATGACGTAATGATATGGTGGCGGTAGATGCCATGGTTGAAGGGTGTCGCTAGTTGTTGAATGACGTCCTGGTACAATTTTATAAGGGCGCCTGGTGGAATACGTAACAATATTTAATTCGTGCTCAAAAGTCGCTACTATTTACGTTAGAGTGAGTACTTGCGGATTTGCTAGAGCATTACAATGTAATGTAACAGTGAGGTCCAAAAGTTATTGGCTGGAGAAATTTAGCGGATTAAAAAAAAATAAAAAATATGTCATTGTGATTGTAATTTATTTTACTTTTTCGTGAATAGTTTTGAGGTTCCTGTTTGTTGTAGATTTGATTTGGCGGCGTTTAGAACATAGGAAATCTGGAAGTTTTTAAAATGTGCAAGTTGGAATATCGTTTCGTGATAGTAGAAGTTCCTGACAAAGGAACGGGTTGACCCGACCGATTCTAAGTATCTTTACTAGGGAATAGAAATGCTTATTAAGAGATCTGGATATACATAGTCTTCTATCGAAAAATAGAAAATGATTTGTAAAAATATGTACCAACTTATTTTCTTTGTTTGAATTTTTTTTGACTACATTAATAAATACATATGTTTGCACATTCAAAATAGTATGAACCAAATTTATAAAGCATTTTATGATGATGGGTCGGGACGTAATGTAAGCTAGGTAACTACTCTATTTGCTATTTATCAATTTAATCGAAAAATAAAATAATATAAGGGCATGCTAAATAGGGTACAATGTGGTATAACTGTATACCAGAGCACTAGAAGTTAACAAGAGTCGATTGTAGGCGACAGAACAGCTTCAACAATAGCGTTAAATCGCGCCGAGAGAATTAGTTGGAGAGGCCGCCACGTCCCAGCCACTTTGTTGCAATTTGCGCCAATTTACTACCACTATTTCGTAACTAGGCTTACCAGGACTTCATAAAAGCGAGCAGATCGTGGTTGTAACATGGATCAGGCTTAGACATTGCGTAGTAAAAACTCAGATACCGTTTCATAAAACGGGTTTCAAAGGGTTGGTTTTATGCCGCAACGTTTGTAATCGTTTTAAAAGCGTCGAGCAATCGCAATAATCTAAGTGAGGACATTGAAGGTAGTAAAACTGTCGGGATAACCTTCCACTAGTAGGGATTTGGTGCTTCGACAAGGTTGCAGAGAAATGTTTTTCTCGTTTTTTTTCCGGAACGAATGTCTAATGAAATAGAATATGTATGAGGGATTCACGCCGAAAAGCTCATCTATTTAAGTCGCTTTTCAAATTAGCGAGAACGGTAAAAAAATGTTTTCGGTACATTTTTCGTAACAAGTTATCATTTGTGTGGGTGTATTCGCGTTAATTTATTATGCAGGATTATAATAACTGTGTTATTTTCTCAAAACGGAACATCAAAAGAGAAAATGAGAAATATAATTAATTTTTACTTCAGCAAAAAAGACAACAAAAGTTTATTTTCTTGTTATAAATTGTGATTCTTCTAGCAGTGACAAAAAGCTGAATAAACATTGGCTACTTTACAAACCTAGCTGTTTTTTTCTATTTCTAAGTAAAGTGATAAACTAATAAATCATTCTTACCCTAAACCATGTTGATAACGATCTAATGAGCTTTGTCATCGTGTTAAAGTTGTAATCTCAGCCGAGTAGTTCGGATTTACGATAATTTAATTTGGAGGTCTCCCGTTTATGAGTGTGGGATAACAAAGGTGTCTAATTAGAGGCGCCGGTGTGTTCCACTACAAGTTACGGACGTAATTGGTGGCGCCGAAACTGTAGGGTCCTGTAAAATGTTTGCCAGATTTGTGGAGTCAAGCTCAAAGAGTGGATGACGAGTCATTACGTTGATAATCTATATGGATTCACGGCTAGTACAGTAAAATATCGGAAGATTTTCCTATCATACAAACAAAAAGATTTAGCAACACAGAAGATTTTCATATAGGAAATGTCACTTGTTTCGTTTTGTATGGTAGGTGCGAACCCCATACATTTATCATAATCATATTTCTGACAGACTCAACTACTAGGAAAACATGATTCAACAGAGATAGATAAATATGAAATTCAAACTAAGCCCATGAAGTAAAAACATCTTTCTAAATTATCAAGAAATTGCACTTCTTATGAATCTTTAAAGATACCAGAAAAACGAATGACAAAACAAAAGAGTTATGGCGACATTTCTTCCCTACTACCAGGATATAATAAAGTAACAGGAGTTCTTGTATGGTGAACATAGTTACATGGGGTTTTTGTATTCGAACGGTTCGAAGGCGGGGCAACAGGATAGAGACAACAAATAAAAACTGTTGTACTCTCCATAAACGGCAACGCCTTAAAAAGGGCGCCCTACTAGCATTATTCATACGGATGCTAATGGAAATGGCAGGTCTTAAAACTGTAGACAAAAACATTGAAAGACTTCATTGTTCAAGAGACGCGAGAGATAGTCTGTACAAGTGAAATTTAAGAGAAAAATTTGCTTCGTCGAGTAAAAAGGGGAAGTATTTGATGACAATTAGAGATTATATTTGCGCATTTTATGGCGAGCTTGGAAGAGCGGGAGGAGTGACAATGTTTGTGATTGAGTGTTTATTTGTAACATTGTAAAATACTGTTTCTCCTCACAAATTTGTAAATAGGCGGACGTAGCTTTGTTAAGGATTTGATTGGACTTGTTTAAAAGCGATCATTTTAAAATCTTTTTAAAAATTATTAAGTACTTACAGCACAGTATTTGTGTAAAATTCAGAAATCTGTAAATTGTCGAACAACCATTTTCATATGAATGCAAACATTGAAATGACGTATTCATACAACAATACGGATCATCAGTCATCTATCACATATTTATGAAGTCCTGGTATCTGCATTATGAATGGATCGCGTCACTGAGCCGATGCTATCGTGCGTCGAACGTGCGGCGATGTCGGTTCTATTACTGCACCAATACGATTGTTATTATTTTTACACAATGGCATTGTTTTACTACCAGGACAACATAGCTTTGTACTATATTTGTATAATAATCTGTAGGAAAAAAACTCATAAAGGAAAATTCACAATGCATATGCTTTGTAAATTTTATTACCTAAAATACTAACAACACTGAAACGTTTCTCGGTAAATCACCAAGTAATTAGAATAGTCGTAGAGTTTTCTATTTAAAACTGGCAGGAAACTCTAATATCCTCTTAACTATGCTCGCCCGAGCGCATCCCCCAGTGGGCACTTAAATGCATTCACAGAAAGAGGGTATTTAAATGTCTGCCTGCAAAATCCTCCCTTCCAAGAAAGAATCCAACAAAATGTTTATTTTAGTTCTTTTAGTTAAAATAATTTTCACGCTTCCTTTACTTTAAAATTACTCTAAGACCTTCTATAAAATTTACAAAAGCTACTGATAAAATAACTATCAAAAATTGATACCTTTATCCCCCATAAATAACAATTTCCTACCATTTGTGGGGATGACATAAATTAAATGGTATCGGATGTACCAGGGGCGCAGTAATAAGAAGAGTTGGGGCGGTACGAGCGCGAGGCGCCTATAGACGACACCCGCCATGCAATATTGATGCGATAGCGCCCACAAGGCTGAAGGTAACGGACGCGAGCCAAACAACCGGTAATATCGCCAGCGCCAACTATTAGATGCGGTACAGACGACATTTTTTAAGGAGATACAATGTTATAGCGGTACATTTTTAGAACATTTTTATTTTTTTTAGAACCACGTTTAATCTTGTATGATATGAAAGCTTTTATTTGGGTAGTTTACTACAGTAAAAAATAAATTATTTTATAATCAGACAGTTGTAGGTTAAAAATGGTTTAAAATTTAAACTTCGTCAGTAACTTTAACATATTTTTGAATTTATTATCATTATAAATACTAATAATATATGATTTCAGGATAGGGATCATAGGAACTATGTCGTCATAGTATGCATAAACTGTATCGTTTCGACTTTTCATAACAAGAGACATCCTGACCTGACAGTCGATAGTCAATACTATCCTTTTGGTATAAATCGTTATTTTTTTATTTTTAACTGCATTTATAACATGTTTTTTTTTAGCAAAATGCATAACTCCAACAATGAATATGTCTCGTTTTGATCGCTCAATAAGTATCGTCTGTTTTGGACATTAGAGCGTTTCGGCGCTTGTGCAATTGCGAGATCCGCACTTGCATTTTCCCATACTGTAGTAACGAGTGCACTAGATACGAACGTGGAGACGTGCTTTTATTTTAAAGACGACTGAAATCAAAGAGTTCCACAACCTAAATAATACAAGGAAAATTCAAAACTTTTTAAAATTCAATTTGCTGCGGCTGCAACGCGACACAGTTTAAAATAAAAATAAAATTTCTGAAACATCCTGTGAGCTGCACATACTATAACATAAAAGGTAACATATTATGTATTGCCATCTCTATATATTTACTCAATAAAGAGAGAGTTGGGTTGATATTATGAATATATGAAGCACCTTCGATATTAAATATCGGCTTGTGGAACACAAAGGACTTGCATTGTACTCGTAGAATATAGAGTGCGTCAACAATGGCAGTAAATAATGGCCTGTTCAATGCGGCATGATAAACTGGTACGTTTAAACTTCACAATACCTGGCGCGCAATGTACAGGATACTGGCACTGACCTAATGGACTCGATTGTTTGGTTAGCTGTATTGGAAAACTTCAGAGAATTTCCTTAATGGGTAAACATCTTTTACGTGGCAGGTTATATTGTATTTTCGATATAAAATGAAGTAAGTCAGTCTTCTGTTTTTAGCGTTTTAATAGTAAATGTATATAGGTAATAAGTAGTATATGGGTAATAAATAGTATATAGTTGAGGACCAGAATGTTGTTGTTCTTTGCATTGTTAGATGCTTAAGTCCTCCCGTGAGCACACAAGACACGATATAAGATGAGCCGTGGTCTGAATTGCACACCTATCATCGGCGGGCTTTTCATTACTTTTGTGCAAAATGTATCAAAATGCAATACTTTCAGAACAAGAACTAAAAACACAAACGGATGATTACTTTAGATAGGTAAATATATTTACATAAGATAGCAAAAACAAGAACTAATAAATAGCATTTATTTCAAGATGTATCCACCCTATGTTACTACGCTGCAAGTTGCAAGCGAGACAAGCAATTTACAAGATACGGCCCGCCTCCAAAGATCTCGTTCAACCGCCTTGCTTTTCTGTGCGCCCGGTAGTTGTCAGACGCAAGCCGGACCGGCACAATGGCAGCGCTTCCGGCCCGAGGCCTGCACCACCTCCGGCCATCAATAAGGCCGCTGCCGTATCCGGCAAGGGTAAACACCGTCCGTACGTGGAAAGGAAAGTAAAGCTCAGGCCCCACTTGAACAGTCGAATTAATGTCGAATATTTATTATTCCTATTAAAATGATTAGTTATCATATCTTATATCTTTGAACGAGATTTCTTAAATATATAATCTGAATCTCGGCAACAGCTCAAACGATTTTCATGAAATTTAGTATGCAGGTGGTTTTAGGGGCGATAAATCGATTTAGCTAGGTTTCATTTTTAGAAAATCACGTTAAAATAAAACCAAGCCAAGCTCGGTCATCCAGGTACTTATATATACACGACAGCAATGGCTGTTTTTAACAGACAGGTTCTCAGATATGAGAATGAAGTAAAATTTTCTTGTAATTTTCCAAAAGCTAAGGAAAAGTCAGTCATAAGATCCCTAATATAGTTTTGTGTAACTTGGTTTGTTATATAGGTTGCAGACGCTTAGAACATCTATAAGTTTAACTTCTAGTATTCTACGTATTTTTTTTCTAAATCAAATGTAACAATACATCTGTCACTAGCCAACATTTGCAAAATTGTAAAATTCCCTCTCACCGTCACAACACGACAGCAACACACCAAAGAAAACGCAACGTTTACCGCAACGGTTTCAAAGACATCATTATCTGGTTCAAATCACGTACATTCTTGTTACAGAAACAGTATTTTGTACAAATGTTTACTGTTCAATACGTGGCTTAAAAGCTAATTGTCTTCGCACCGCACATTTCGCGTTAAGGCCCTTCTCCACCACAATTATTATTAATTTTGTGTTAAGGATATTTTTAACACAATAACCACATCAGTCACAATTTTTTTGCTAACAATCGGGGGCATATTTCCACTAAAAACAGTTACCAAGTCAATAACAACTTAGAAAATCTTATTTATGCTTCATCATCATCATCATCATCATCATCATCATCAGCCTATCGCAGTCCACTGCTGGACATAGGCCTCTCCAATTGCACGCCACTTTGTTCTATCTTCAGCTTCTCGCATCCAGATCCTGCCAGCCGTTTTGCGTGTGCAATACTGTATGATAATTATTTGGCAATATAGCTGTGCATTAACGTTTATCAAGTTTACGATGTATTGAGCCTTTGAGAACAGAGCAGGAAAATATAAAATCCGGAAGTTTTTGTAAACAATCTTTTAAAATTGTCAGCTCAAGTTGCCAACATAGAAATTGACAACGTTTCTTTAGGTGACGACGTAGGTTTAGTGAACGCTAACCCTTATGGGTTGGGTTACGGGATCTCGCTAGTTTTAATGAGGGTCCTACTATCGACACTAATAGCACCGAGGTACAAGATAACACCACGATAAGCTTTATAACGACTTCGCCAATAATGCCGACAAATTGTTTTATTAAAATACACCAATTTGGACTTTACGGTTCGTTTTTACGACGTACGAATTAAAATAATTGCATAGCCGTAGTATCAGTTAACGTTAAATTTTATTTGCCATTCAGGATTACGAGTAAGTAAAATCAACTGGTAACTTCCTTGCGACTTTTATGGTGGGCCATTGTCCGAACGACGCCGGGGACAATGGGAATCGGGAGCCATGGGATGACAATTGAACCAACTTATATCATTCAGTTACAGCGATGTTTAAGCGACTAAACTGATTACCTCTCAAAAGCGTATTAATATTTTTCCCATTTAAAAAACTAGTTGGAATCTTTGGAACCCATCTTGTACATACTCACCTAGAGCTTGCGTATATTAACACTAGCTGTCCCGCGCAACTTCGTATGCGTAAATTTTCCCCGTTTTTGCAACATTTCTCGTCGCTGCTCCGCTCCTATTAGTCGTAGCGCGATGTTATATAGCCTATAGCCTTCCTCGATAAATGGGCTATCCAACAAAAAAAGAATTTTTCAAATCGGACCAGTAGTTCCTGAGATTCGCGCTTTTTAATATTAATATAGATTTTCCCATTTGGTTGACCACCTTACTCACACTCACAACTTCATAACATACAAAAATTTACGTAACTAAGGGTTTACTAATAAAAATCTGGTATGCTAAGTCTTCCAATGTAATTATCCAGTCGGTTAGACAATGCACAATCGATAAAGGGAACGAATTGAACAATTTGCATAGTACCACCACAGAACCTGTACTAGGAGAACAAAGTTGCGGAGAGCTGGGCTGCAGTGTTAGAGCGGCTGCTCCACTGTTACACACAGATTACAAACATAAGTCCACAATGTCAAAGTTAAAGCCTTTATGAACACAAAACTTGCTTGGGCTTCACTTCGAGAACAGTCTGGCCTCTATTAGGGCCTTTATTCACTAGCTGTTTTAGTGGTACGACGTGTATGCAGCTGAATTACTTTATCTTATGTGAGGTCACTGTGTGTTTTTGTAGACAAAAATGGTGCAGCTTCATTAGATATAACCAAACCAATTATATAAAAAACCAATAAAAACTCAAAACACTAGACAAAGCAATTGGATTTCAAAAAGTAATTTGTCGCATAACTACATACCTAAGGTAGGTATGCGACAGATGACTTTGAGTATTATATTTTGTTACCAGATCATAAAAAACTGATTTTAACAAACGTGATACCTTAAAATCGATTCCAGATTAACGTCATTATCTTGCCAGGGTTTCGGTTTTAACAATTTAATAACATTTGAGGAAGTTTCAAAGTGTAACTTTATATTTAACGCCCACTCCACGTTTAAGTTCTATTACCAAAGTTATCGCCCGCCCGGCCCCCGCAAAATAACAGCTATAAGGGGGTAATTACTCCCAAGGTTATCACAGCATAAAAAGCTCAAATTGTAATGCCAAAATCTCCAAATTGTCCTCCTTATTACAAATTGTCTTTGTCGTATTTCAGAATCCACGACAAAAGTATCTATTCAGTGAAGGCTTTAAACATCAGCAGTTTAATAGCCTTCGTCGGCACCGCAGCCGGCGCAGCGTCACAATGGCGGCGGGGCCGTTTCCGCTTCCGTCACGAACACACGCCAGTTTCCGCCCATCAATAGAGCCACCAACTCGCATCCGTCGACGTTTCTACGGACACACAGACTCTCTTTTTGTTCGTTCGTAAATGGTGCCGGTTTTCACCAGGTTTTGTGAGAGAAAATTGTGCCTAATAGCTGAGATACTGAGTGGTATGGAACGTCAACAAACATTCAAGAACATTATCAACCTTTACATGACCAAAACAAAGGCCTCTCCTAATTTGCACTATGATAGCCTGCCAGCGACCTTCTTGAAGTCATCGGTCCATCTGGCTGGGAGTCGCCCTACCTTACGTTTACCGTGTCCCGGTCTCCACTCCAGGAATCTGTTCCGGTGGCCAGTTTTTGAATTCAGTTGCGTAAACAAGGGTGTTTAGAGTGTAGGGTTAATTTCTGATCATGCTTTAAACATGGGCAGTCTCCAGCTCGTCGAAATATAGGTTCCAATTTTCTATATTCCCGGAAAACTTTCAAGGTTAAACTTTCAATTGATTGAACAAAATTAACAATATCGCTTTTACTTGCGATCGTTGAAATTGACTCATTGAGTCCCAGTGCTCACTCAGTAATAACTTATTTACAATTTATATGTTCAGAAATGGATCTTACTCTCGTTTTTTTAAACGAAAGCGAATTCATGGGTTTATCGAATAGGTCGACCGGAATGTTCTTAAATGACAATACTGGTTACAAACGCTTTTGTGAAATTGGACTGACTGATCTCTTGTGGTTAGTAACTCTGATTGACCTTAGCTACAGGTCGTGGGTTCAGGAAAAGTCTTTTTGAGATGAGCACGATTGTTTATTCTGCGTCTGGGCATTGTTTATACGCGTGTATTTGAAAATAAACAAAAGAACGTTTATCAGTTGATCTGATTACCATAATAAGTACAGGTTATGCCTAGTTTGGGATCAGTAAATTGTCCCATGATATTTTTTAATATTACGTACCCATAATGAAAATTATCATAAAGGAATACTTTGATTTGAGTAAACCTTGTTTTAAAGAAGCATAATTCCCGTTTCGGGTTAAACTACATATTTTATGGATGGATGGCATATATACCTACCATCACTAATGCATCGTGTAACGGGATCCATCCCCGCAAATATTTGAAGGACACACTTGGACCCGGGTGTTTTTGTCCATCATCTGTTTGTTAGTATAGGTTTGTTTATTTAGGGATTCATATTTAGTGGTTGCTTTGAGATGTTTCATATCAAAAATGACGTTCAAGCTATGGCTTACTTGAAATGTATCATACACGAAGTATGAACCTTCTTTATGATAATCCTCTGATAAGTATAGTAACTTAATAACAACTTAACAAATTTGTAAAACGCAGAATTGTTTTTTTGGAACTATTCAACAGTGAATAACTAATTGACTAAGCTTTGATGATATGGACTCTTTAAATAACTTTACTTGTTTTAGAATACTTGTACTTTGAACATCGAATGCCTAATCTCATTAAAGTCTTTTTCAACCGAGTACATAGCTCAGTTTGACAAAAAGTAGCCTTCAAATTGTCTTTCGACAAAAACCACATAGTCCTGCAAAATCTCACCTGCCAAATTATGTAAAAAGTTTCCCTGTGGATATAATAAATATCGCACTTTACATCCAAGTATTCACAAATTGTAAGCTCCGGCTAGAGAGGATAAAAATGGTTTATAGCCAACTTGTCCGGGCTTATAGCACTTCTACAAAGTTGGTAAAAAAGGCAAGATTGCGGATGATGCCTACTTATCCTAGATAGCTTTTAATGCTTTTATCTAGAGAATTACCCACTAGGGCCATATTGATTGTACCGACGATACACGAAAAAGTTTCATCATAAACTACAGATACATTAGCCTATATCCATACAAATACATCTCTGAGGAATTCGGATAGATACGAACAAGTTTCTTTGTTTTATCTAAAGAAACATTGAATAGGTCACCGGTGGACAACACCAATAAACTTTTATACTAACTATGAAATAAAAATGAGGGTAGAACTATAACTGAAATGACGGACATAAAATAAAAGCGGTGAGGTCAAACGAGTTGTTTCGTTCTGAGCTGAGCTTTATTGGTACAATCGTTACTTTTACAACAGAACAGCGGCCATGCATAAAAACAGAATCGATCAGTCGCAACAACCGGTGTCCACAAAATCTATCAAAAACGTTACATAAAATACGGTTATAGGAAGTAACACGGGGAATGGCGTGTTCAGTTTTTCAGCTATGCTCAGAAACGCCGGCAGGCTTCAAACCTTTCAGCCATACAACCGCTTAACGCGGAACGCGACATGAAGCGAGCTCGCGGCCTTTTGACACAGGAATCCAGTTTGATTGCGCCACCGGGGGTAGCCTCGCGCGTTTCTGGTCGCAAAAGTTTCAAATTCCTCACGGTCGTGGTCGACAGTTTTTTGAAGTATGCCTATTATTCCGATTCTCTGGAGTTTTCGTCGATATTGAAAAATCGGCGCACCGCTTTAAAAGCCAATTTTAAATTGACTTTTCGACGAATAGAATTCGTGTTCGTTTTGCTCACTTTAATAAAATGGTGCAATAATATTTCATGATGATGAAAGTTCTTGCGATAATTACTCTGAATTTCGGCAAGCTCTAGTTTAGAACTATGTTAAACAGCACTCAGCTATAGAGTTGAAAATTTATACTACAACGAAACAGCAATTTACAACTATCCCAAAATTATAAGCGTTATTTATGATAAAGGAACATAATAAGTAGTTAGAGCAGCATTCTCTACGTTCAGAAACGATCAAGTTGCAACTATTCAGTTCACAAAGCCCATTAGAGGTGGGGGAAAGATGACATTGTTTGCGCTCTATTTGAAAATCGATATTGTACGGAGTCCGGTTGAACGCCGACCAATTGGCGAAGACGAGATATTAGGGCCGGTTCAGACACCGATAGTGGTGGTATTACGACGCGGTCACACCGAAGTGAGTGACAAGTAATTTGGAGTCACTAGTGTGAGGTAGGACTATGATTTGATTACAGACTGTGACACGGTTGTGGTAGAGGTATCTAGGACAATATCCATGATATGGACAATGATGATTGCGAATACTTTAAACATTTTAAATTAAAAAGTAAAGTAAGACATTCGCTGTCGATGGACTGCGATGTCGATGGTTTTAATTACCACTCATTACTAATTACCTTTATAGAAACCTTTATATATGATATGGATATATGGATACCTTTGTAGAAAATTAATTTTGCACATATTTGAATGAACAACGATTTTAAATACCTTCGCTGAGAAAAAACTCTTATGTGACTTGTTCATTGAAACATTCATATGGGATGTTTCAATGAACACTGATACAACAAGACCAAGATAGAGTACAATGGTTTATTCTGTGTCTGGGTGTTATATATCTATAATAATAATACATATTATGAGATATATTTAGAAATATTTAAGTATGTTTATCAGTTATTTGGTTCCCAAAATTCAAAATTTAAAAATTCAATATTCTTTATTCACTTAGGATGCAAAACAACTCTTGTGATACGTCGGGATTCTACATGTACATGTAATGCAAAGTTCGCAAACAATAGGTAAAGCCGGAGAAAAGAACCTGGCAATAAAAACTCGCGGCCACTCTTTTCAATCTGCCAATATTACAATGTTAGAATGTTTATAAACTTGATATGGGAGTAAGGTGCTGCGACACCATGTTAAAGGACTGGTGCAAATTGTATTATCAAAAAGTTGAAACATGAGATAAAGCAAAATCAGCCTTAGTGGGTACAATATAGTAGGAGCATCCATAGTACAAGCTGTACTTAGTTTGGGATCAGATGGCGTCGTGTGAGTTGACCCAAGATATTATATTATTAGATATTACTTTTATACTATTTAATTTATAAAGGAAACTTACAGCTACTATATGACAGTGGATACAACAGTTAAAAAATCGGGTAAATGCAAGTCGGGCCACGCACAATGTAGGATTCCGTAGTCCCCTACCTGAATAATGCGGCTTAAGCAGTGAATTTTCTATTGGTTTTGTTTTCTATACTAACAACGTTGTATAAGATTTTTTTATGGAATCTTTACGAAAATGTTGTTACTTCTCATTTGGTATGCTGTTACTCGTAAACTTGTAAAGCCTACTTAGCTGTGATACTTTTCCTTTTAATTTCACTATATATAATACTACCGTGAATTTTTTCACATACCCAACATCAACCAATTTGCTGACAGCCCACCAGACACTTGATTATAACAAAAATTTGCACTTTAAAGCTTAATGTTTCACAAACGAATTCCTAAATCGAAAAATGATCTTTACAACCCCTTAATGTTTTAAAGTCCTATCTAATACAATACCCCACTCCGGTGAGAAAAAGAAATCACATCCCTACCTATAGAGGAGGTACCATAAAAAAGGGTTCCGTTTTTCCATTTTAGCTACGGAACCCTAAAAAAGTGTATGAAAAGTTTCTACAAAGCACGTAACAGTAGTCAGACAGAACGGACAGTAGATAGACATATTAAAAAGACAACACTCCAAATGCCTTACATTTAATGGCATTTGTTACAGTACAATATCTTTGTGCTGTATCTACAATCTACATCACAATCTTATGTTCCTTATCGCACGTTCAGTATCTATTAAATGTTTCTACTATCTGTTATCAACACGAAGTCGTTAGTATATAAGATGCACCTTTGGATAATTATAACCAGACTATACTACATCTTTTGTCTCATTTATACCTAATCATATACTGCCAAGAAGTTTGGCAAATTGGTGACCCCGACGAACGAATACGCAGCAAGAAACATGGCACAATCACCGTGCAAGGCGAACATAAATCAGCAAGGAACACTTGAAGTAGCTGCTGGCACCTCGGTTTTATCCCGCATTCCGGAATTTTGGAAAGACCAACCAAGATTATGGTTCACGCAACTAGAAGCCATATTAGCACCACAGAAGCAAGGAGACGAATACAAATACTGTACAGTAATAGCAAAGTTATCCAAGGAAGAAATACTACAAGTTAGTGACCTAATAACTTCACCACCGACTACAGATAAATACAAAAACATCAAGGAACGTTTAATTGATTGTTACGAAGAAACAGAACAGCGACAGTTTCAAAAATTAATATCAGAGACAGAACTCGGTGATCAAAAACCTTCGCAGTTATTACGTCAAATGCGAGTCCTCGGGAGAGGAAAAATCAGTGACGAAACAATTAAACTACTATGGTTCAGGCTTTTACCAACATCAGTTACTACGGTTCTAGCAGTTACGGAAGACATGGAAATTGACAAACTGAGCCAAATTGCAGACAAAATAATAATGAATTCAAAAGTAACCGAAATATCAGCTGTTAGCAACGACACTTCAAACGACAACAATACAGCATGCATTTTAGCCCAGCTAGCAAAATTACAGATAGATATTGACGCAATTCAGCAAGGTCAATATGGCTATCGACCCAACACGCACAATCATTTCAAGAAACGTCAACAATTCCCGATTATGAGGCCGAGAACAAACTATAGAGGAGCAAATCGATTTTGTTACTACCACGAAAGATTCGGAAAATATGCAAAGAACTGCATTAAACCATGCGGTTGGAAACCAATGACTTACGTACGGAACCAGGGAAACGAATAAGAGCACAGACAACGGCGAAACTCTGTGCAATCCACCCATCCAATCGCCTCACCATTACCGACCGAAAAAGTGGTATGAAGTTTTTGATTGACACGGGCGCAAATATTTCAGTCATTAGCAAGCAACAGAGACATTCAATTTTCGAGACGAATCAAACTACGTGCCAGATTCAAAGGATTGCGACAGGCATTCACATACGTACACTACACGATCGGGACGTAAAGTAAAGCCAGTAGTACGTCTATAAAAAATCGCTGATATAAGTAAGCTATTCGTATATATATTAACATAGATCTTAACATATACCATTAATTCACAACTACTCGTAACAACAAGACATCTAAAATGGGAAATCAAAGTTCTAAGGACCAGATAACATACAATACGGACAATTGCCTCAATCAAAACGAAGCGGACCAACTCCGTAACCTGATCCAGGAGGACTTACGGTGGACAAGAAATGTTGCAATGGGACAGATTATTTTAACAATCGGCGTGATCCTAATTTACGGCATAATGAAAACACTGGACAGAAGAATGAAGAGTTTAACGAAAAAAAATAATAAACACTCGTGCAACAGATAAGTCAAAATTACAGACGTCAGCAAATCACACCACAACAGGCGTCATCAAATTCCACCGCGTACAATAGCATTATTATTTATATACATCAGCAAATAACTAGTAAGGTCTAGGTCAAATTTATATTGTAAACACTATTACCATAATTTTTTTTAAAGGGGGGTGTACTGTTACAGTACAATATCTTTGTGCTGTATCTACAATCTACATCACAATCTTATGTTCCTTATCGCACGTTCAGTATCTATTAAATGTTTCTACTATCTGTTATCAACACGAAGTCGTTAGTATATAAGATGCACCTTTGGATAATTATAACCAGACTATACTACATCTTTTGTCTCATTTATACCTAATCATATACTGCCAAGAAGTTTGGCAAAGCATTCAAAATATTTGACAAATCCTCAGTCCAACATTTGCTTTAGAAACGAATCAATTGATACTCGTATATCAGTATTTGATTTGTAAAATCGATACGCCATATCTGTCTCCGGCTTTACCATTTGTTTCAAGCGACGGGACATCAATTTGCAAGATATCATACCGACATCGAGCATATTTTCAAGAGCTCCTCCCGCAGGTCAAATCCACTTGCCCCTGACTCAACCTTTGCAGAGCTGTTTCCAATAAGTCGCGACGGACCCAGACGATATTAATCTTTTCATGAGTCTTAGGTATACGTTATAACGGAGCTGACCGTTTGCTAATGAGTGTTTGCGACTTACAGTTAGCGGATACGTGTTTTAAAACTTTCATTGGCAAGATTTTTAGTCATTGGCGTCAATTCGTGACATAGAGCCAGTACAATTATAAGTAAGAATTGCATTATTTCCAAAGCAATTTTTATGAAACTAGCAGCAAGTTTGCATGCAGGGTGACGTTACACTACACACAAAACAATGTTTGCGTTCAACACACAAACAAACTTTTCAGCTTTATAGATACGGATACTAGAAATTTGAAGCGATGTTTTGCATAAAACAAATAGTTGCTATGACACAAGCATACACCGTTTATAAGTATAACAGAAGTTATATTCCCTTCCCTTTCAAATTAATATTACAGACAGAGTGGACGAAGGAGAGTGCGAGTATAATATACATTATACGTATTATATATCAAAATACTATATGTCTATGTTCAAGCAATCGTTATTAAAAAGCGTTTGCTGGAATTCGCTCTGATTTAAGTTGTTTTTTACATATACAACTCTTTCTTTTCGATTTTTTGTTGCTTTATGTCAATAATGACTCATGAACAAAATGTGTCTTTCGAAAACGTCTCTTAGAATGTCTCTCTGCGACAAACACATTATGAGAAAGAGACATTTTGAGTTCAAGCGACATTTTGCAATAGAGACATTTTGCGTATAAACCTGGCTACTAACCTTTAAATTCCCACTATAGAGGATGCAGTAATCCACTATCACTGAGGTTAATGGATGTCACAAATCATCGATTTTTTGTTTCTAAGACACTGGACATGCCAGTATTCTTAGAGTGTTTTATTTATCTGTTTTTATGCTGTGGTGTTAACAAATCACACAAAATTCCCGTTTGCCCCGATATGAACCTAACGCACGACTCGGTAAGTCGGTACTGTTACTACCAGTAGTAACAGTACCGACTTACCGAGTCGTGCGATTTACCGAGTAGTCAGAGTAGTAATAGTTAGCAGTAGTCCAGACTACTGCTAACTATTACTACTCTCCTACTTTGTAATCACTAACCACTCGCCTCATGTGAACAAGCTCTTAACCCTGTCGTATGCATAGGACATGCCATGAAAGCACTATCTTGACTACAGTGTAAAACGTCCTCAATAAAATATCGAGTCATGTTAAATCTGTCATGACGCGGGCGTATGGAAGATTAATGACCTAGTATCTACTTATTACTGCTATGTTCTGGACAAAACATATTATATTATACAAGCTTTATCCCACGGATCTGCTCGCGTTGATGTCGCCATGTGATGATAAAAACTATCCAATGTTTTCGCATTTATTTTCGATCCGGGAGCTCGATAAATGGAGCAAATAATAACAACATGGTACACAAGGAATGGGAAAAGAAAGGAAGGAAGACCGTATCGAGGATGGAAAGACGAAATTACAACATTGGCAGGTAATCTGTGGACAAGAACCGACCAAGAAAGAGAAAAATGGAAAAGACTAGAGACAGCCTTTGCTGAACAGCAAACAGAAAAAGAATAATACAAAATAAATTTAAACACTAATATAAAGTAAAAGTATATTTCTGAATAAAAGCTATGAATAAAAAAAGTTTCCGCATTTATAAATTACAAGCCAAAGTCTGTCGGCAAAATAGGGATCTCCATAGTAACGTAAATTTCCCAACAAATAACAAAATGGCAGCGCACATCACATTTTGATACATAGGGTTACATTATTGTATCTTCCGTGGGAATCTCTAATTTAAAAAATACAGTCGATGTTACTCATTAGCTTTCTATTAGTGAAAGAATTTTCATGTTAAAATCTGTTTAGGTCGTTTAGTCGTGAAAACGTAACAAACAAACTCACTTTCGTATCTATAATATTAATTAGGATTATAACACATAGCCTACAGCTATTCCACCGTGGATATCAGTTACTGTGACCATTTTACCATACCATTTTATTGGAGCTCTTTAATGAATGGTGCAAGTATTAAAATCGATATCATACTGTATCTATCGTTATACTTAACCAATCTTGATGAAACTTATACCAGTATTTAAATAACAACATCAACTTTAAAAATACAAAATAGTAATCATAATCTATTCACGAACTTTTACGGTAACCCAGAACAAAAAACAGGCACGAAAAAAACAAAGCATACGTAGTTTAAAACATTTTATCATGTTTTTTTAACTTCACTCCATTTTCATAAAAACGACTAGAAAAGTTATACAGGCAAGCTGCTGGCTCAAGTATATTGGCGAGTACAATAAGCTTTAAGCCAGTAACCGTAGTATTTCCACATATTAATAGAGCGTATTCTCACAGCACACACGAGGCAATCTCGTAAGCGATTAACCTGTAAACGCTTGGCGTGTTCAACATAAGCGTTTAAGCGCACATCACTCAAGCGGTGCCTGCGGTGGGAGCACCTGACGTTTGACGTAGTGACGTCACTGCTTACTGCTTGTATGACAGCCTTTACTTGATCGGTGTACTTGTTGGTTAAAGAAATCTTATGCATGAGATTGTGTCAGATTCATATTCAAAATTTATCGCCATAATTTTTTATTTTATTTTTTTATTATTGTTTATTGTTTTTTTTATCACACATTATTGTTTATTTTATTTGGATTGCATTGCATAGCATGAAGTAAGTACTAGCAAGTTTGAAACCAGTGGCACCTAACTCACGCGATTTTGATAATGTAATTTTTTTCAAAATTACTACTTCCCATATCGTCCATACTGAAAGGGATTAAGAATTGTCAATCTATTCGCTATAATGGTGTGGGTTACATAGGCTATTGAAAAAATGTCTCATAAATGTAACTCTAGTTTGTAATTTCAATAGTCAATGCATTTACACTGTTTTGTTTTGGGCAAGTAATGCACCGTTCTTGATCTACGAAACTTAAAAAACAATATTATGTTTTTTTACGAATTAGGTCTCATTTCGACGTCCAGTTTTTTCATCGGACGGCTTGGTCCGGTGCGTGTTAACACCTTCATTCTAAGTCATACAACACTGCAATTCCGGTGACAAAATTCCATCCGGCGTCCGTTAAAAAAACCGGACGTCTAAAAGAGCCCTTAGTACTCTCAAAAGATACACAATAACTTTTAAAACATATACACAGAAAAGAACAAAAAAACCTTAGAAAAAATGAATACTATAAGTATTTAATTAAATACTTATTAGCATTATTGTGTTATTTTCTTTACACTAAATATGAAGAAAACTAGGTCAAACTAATAAAGATATTTCAGAGTCTATCTTCAAAATACAATATCAAATATTCTGAATACATAATTAATTAATGTTTTAATATAAAGAAACAATAAGTAATTTCATCTTTGTAATTATTATTGTAATAAGATGTTTATTTAATATGTATTGTAGCGAGCTATTTTTGTTATTATTTTGTGAAAACTTACGCTTCAGTGATATCGCGGTAACTGGTTTCATTTGAAGTATTTCTTACCTGAAAAAGAGAAAGATAATTAATAAATTGAACAAAATAACAATATTATTCTTTGGAATTACTTAATGAAATAGTGACGGGAAACGACTCTTGGTAAAATTAAGTTTCATTTTCGTTATACGTAGGTAATAATCTCGAAAAGTATTGGGTCAATTCTGATAGAACAAGTAATACGAATCACGAACCAACATACTCTGGGCGGAGTCGTTGGAAATATTATGTAGAGTATAAAAGCATAAGTTTTGTCGAAGGTTTCCTCAAATTAACTGTAAACATTTAGACATTTAAAAAAAGTAAAATATATTGGTAGAACTAAGTATCTAAACAATACAGTTGCTTATACAGAATGATTTGTAATGTATGTATTAATAACCGCCCGCTCGTGGTTTCTTCTTTTCTTCTTTCTTCTATAACACTAAATAACTTTGTAATATCAACTTTTGGAAAATATTTATTAAATTAACCCTTAATCACCTACCACTTGTTTTTGGAGGTATTACCTTAGCCACCTACAGACTATTTTACTGAAAAAAATCGTTGTATATTGTCAGGTTTAGGCTCTTAACTTGACAAAAAAACATCGATTTTATTACGGTGTCTCACAGTTGTGTGGGGAATGGTTAATTTGTAATTTTATTGTTCAAAAATTATATTACCAACGAACTTATTCGGTGTAATGTAAAGAGGCTTCTTTACATATCAACCCATATGATGGCCCACTGCTGGGCACGGGTCTCCCCAGTAGAACCTAGTAGTATGTAGATCCTGGGGGTAATTGCCATAATCGCCACGCTTGGCGAGCGGGTTGGCGATCGCAGTAAGACTTCAAGTATGCAGAGGACGCTGCTGCCCGTCCTCCGGTGTGAAATCCCTTAGTCGCCTTGACGACACCCACGGGAAGAGACGGGGTGGTACTATTCTTAAGCCGGTACCACACGGCGGAGGCTTCTTTAGATTACATCAAATAGCTCAATAAATGATCGGGGTTATTAGTATATTACATAGCACCCTATATGAATGGATACTGTTGTACAACTAACATCATTCGATTTTAAGAGTCTTTAACGCAAAGCCATTCAAATTCAGTTAAATCTACAAAAATTGACCCCAAAATAGTAATTCCTACTAAGTATGGTTACACAAAACGATCTAACAGGCGCTCATAAAAACAAAGTGGTACTCCGTCACAAACGAATTAAGGATTAAAGTTCTATGGAACACATATTTTTTCGCAAACCACTTTATTTTACGTGGATAATCCGTGTGAAATATAGGCGAGGGCACCAGGCCAACATGACTGCAGGGGATCATCCGGATCGTCCCAGCAGCGCTTGTTGGAACCCGTCCAAGCGTGCAAGCAAACCTTGATCATATCGCCGGAAACGTATTAAAGAGATTAAAAGCTTCATCTAACAGCTACAACTTATCGTAAAAACAGCTTAAATAGCACCACTGCTTGTTAAATGCCTAACGTTATTCAAAAGCGTCTGTATTAGCTGCTTATTGTACTAAAAGGACGTAACGATATCGAGCACATATTGAATATCGCCGATTATCGCAGCGTCATTCCGTTAGCATTTTTTTGCGAGATTTTCATCCCATATACCCCGGGGTACCTTATACGCAATCCGGCCTCGGGCCATCTGTAATAATGCACCATATAAGAAAAGCATTAGCATTTTAAATGACATCGTTACGCACCCCAAGGCTGAGGATTTTTATATTAATATCTTTTTCGTCTTCGAAATACGTGTTAGTAGAGATAACTTTTGGCACACAAAATATCGTGAATACAGAAGGTAGGTACTCATATTTACTCCGATCGAGTAACACACGAACGATGTTTATGTCATTGTTCACGATCACGGAATCTCTGAAGAGCTTCGAAATAAAGTGGTTTAAGTTTTCGAGTCCGTGAGCATTGGCTATGTTACGTAAGCTTTCCTACTGTGCTTTTAGTGTTTTGTGGTACCCAATTTAGTCGTCGTGTGCTAATTGTCGCGGGTGTCGCGTCACATACAAGAGAGCGCGATCGAGCGGTGTGCCAGTGGTTTAGCTCAATTATCAAGAAACTCCACTAATTTAACAAGTGTCTCGTAGTGTAAGCCGCAATTTACCAGGAGCCAATAAACGCGAGGCGGTGTAGGCGTGACAAACGGCGTGAATTATGCACCCGAATACAGGAGGCTCCCCCGCGGAATGTCATTGTGCGCTCCTCATGTTAATTTAATTTAGCTGCGTAGTCTGCTACGCAATGGCGGATATTGGTTCAATCATCTCCCGTCTGCTACTCGCGAATTATTCAAATATGTGTGTTAGTCTGTCACTAGGGATTATTGTGTAATTGATACAGGGATTATTTGTTGAGTTTGATGTCGGATTACGGGTATGTAAATATTATGTTAATGTCAGATTAATTATGCTGATTGTTGATATATATGCTCTCACCTGAGTGAGTTTCAGGCCCAGCATAATGTTAGATGAATAAAGCAGTGGTTTCTACGGCCTAACATATTGCGGTGAATAAATTCGAACACAACGTTAGCCAAAGTAAGCTGTAGTGTTGCAGATTCAATAGATTTATATAGTTGTGTAGTCAAATTAGTATCTTTTTGAGAAAGGCACACCAAAAATATGTAATAAATTACCTAAATATAGAGGAACTGCAGCTAATTTGGAATACTAGTTTGTTTTTTAATTATACTTTTAAAGAGAAACGGGATGGCTCAGTGAAAAAGACAATAAAATATTGAAAAATTATTAAATTTTAATAATAAAAACAATCAAATATAAGTAACACCAGAAATCTTATCAAAATGTTTATTAAACTAAAAAACTCCAAAATAGAGATTTGACTTAGGGTACAGGTAATTTGGAATATAGTATTCCAAATTATATTCACATTTTTTTTGACATTTGTTAACACTTTTCCTTAGAAGCTAATATATTTCTTATCTTTGTAACTGTTTTATAGTCTATAGATCTTTAGGTAATCAGTCTTTTTTTAAACAAAATAAACTAAAATAACATCTAATTAAGTAATCAGTCACAATAATCACAGATCAGTCTTTAGTTTGATTTTACAGTTTACTATTCTTAATTACTATTTCTTGCAGTAATCACAAATATACACCCCGGATTCATAACCACTACAAGCACCGTGAACCCACAATGAACCCGATGGATGTACTTTTCCTATAGACCCAACTGGAGCTCCTCTCATCAAAGCATTAGACATATTTTTACGCGGAAAAATGATCATGGGAGGGACAAATATTCCCGCAGGGCTCATACAAATCACAATAGTTATTAAGGACCCTCTTTCGGCTGATGTCATTGCTCCGATTTGTTTTTTCCCTTTTCGAGCTATAATTTTTGGTATTTTACTCTGGACTATGGATAGACCACTCTCATCAACGTTAAATATGCGCGCAGCAGGGAAAGGCTTATCAGCCTGGATTCTTTCAAGATTGTCGTAAAATTCATCCATTATTTCTTTGGTAAATCCATTAGCTCGGGCTTGAGAAGTTCCAGTTGGCTGTCTTATAGATAAAACTGCCTGATGTCGTTTTAAAAATCCTTTTAGCCAGTATCTGCCAGCAAACCCACCCTTGAAAGGATTTTTTATATTATTTTTTATGGCTAGTTGATATGCCAAACGTCGTAAATCCATTCTGGTCAGGCCATAAAACTTATTCTCCATGGTTAACACATACTCCACCAGCAGGTTTTCAATATCTTGATTAAAAACTGGCCTTCGACCAATGACTTTATTTGTTATCGATCCAATAGGAGAGTCTTTATCATTTACAAATCGAAAAAGTGTTGACCTGGGTACGTTGAACTGTTTAGCAGCCTTTAAATATCCCATTCTCTTATCTCTAACAGCGGCAATGGCGGCGGTCATATCCTCCTTTCCCCACTTCTTTCTCTTATTATATTTGTGAGATGTATCCATTTCTAAAAAAAAAAAAAATAACTAATATTACTCCTAAAAATGTGCATGTAATTTGGAATATTCCAAATTATGCTCTCTTTCGGTATTCCAAATTAACAACATACTATCCTAACCTAAAATTCCATAACACATTTTTATTTCTAGATATTTTCACAAAATCATAGTACCATCATAAACTAACAAGGTCACTTAACCGTTTAAATAATTACGATGAAGATTTAAAGTATTACAATAAATGATTATCACTGATTGCATTCTTACCGATTTTTTTTTCCAAGCAAGCGTCTCGTTCCCTTGTGTCTGTTAGCCGGAATGTCAAGATGGCGACCTGTCTTTAATACTCTATGGCTTTGTGTGTCGTATGACTTTATGTTTACGTAAAAAAAATATAGATGGCACTGATAACAATTTCGATATCGAAGTATTCCAAGTTACCTGCAGTATCTCAAATTAGCTGCAGTTCCTCTACCTTAAAAATATATTATAGCGGCGGTAGCTTAATGGCTAAGGCATCGGTCTCGCAATCGTGAGGCGACCTCACGATTGCGAGACCGATTCGAATCCTATCCATTATATAACCGACGTGAACTCACTCCTAACACAAGCCTTTGAGCTCAGCTGGAGGGGTTAACAAGATTGCTAGTAATGTGAGACTCAATCCCACATTGCTAGTTATCTTTAAAAAAAAAAAAAAAAAAAAAAAAAAAAAAAAAAAAAAAAAAAAAAAAAAAAAAAAAAAAACCTTAAAAATAGTAATATAAATTTGTTTAAGAATAATGTAATTAATCTTTTACTAAATAAGGCATACTACACAGTTAAGGCTTATGTGTCAGATAATAATTTCATCATATAATATAGTTTAATTTGAACCTTATTATTATCACTTATTAATTTAATCTGTTGAAATATTGTAAATTGTAATAATTTGAAATTTAAGTGTATTCAATTCTGACATTCTTAGATAAATGTAAATCAGCTAATTTTGTATACCATATCTGGTAGGATATAGTGTACTACACCATGTAACTAATACCATCTGTAACTTACCTATGATCCACAAATAAATAAATTAACAATGAAACTGTTCGGAACAATTTTGTGTCTAGTCTGCGTATATTTTGAGACAATGATTTCCAAATACCCCGTAGCACAGTCACTATTCCCATTTCTCTAAAGAAAATAAGATAAGGTAATATCAACATTATGCTGGTAAATGCGGCAGGCTTTACAAAGTAACTTAAAATAAGATAAACAGCACTAAATCAACGTTCGCACCTACAAATGTGAGGCACAAAATTTATTTACCTCTATTACCGCAGCACATACAACATTCGGGCACAAAGCGGTGGCTTGTCATTAACTGCCCATTGTTACTGTGACGAAACAACACACTAGGATGTTTAAACAGAGCTTGGAGGGTATCCGCACATAATATTGAGAGTACAGGTAACATTCATACAACGGGTACATGAGGTCGCGGGTTCGAATTTTACCTATTATTTTTCCAGACGTGAACCCACTCCTAACATATTGCCGTTATTGAGCTTAGCTGGAGGGTTAGTTACCTGGGCGAATAAGAAAAACCGGATTAGTCCCTGATTGGGCCATTGTACGTGTCAGGAGCTGAGGGGGTTAACAGGATTGCTAGTAATGTGAGACCAACAATCTCACGGAACACCTTCCGAATAAAGTGGTCTGTAATTCCGAATCTGTCTATACTTTCACTCTAGTCTACCAGGAAAACATGAGTTGGTGACAGATAGTCTAAGCTATGACGGAGTGGTTGCTGTGTGCTAGAAATAAAGGAAGAAGAATGGTTGAGTCGTGCTCAAAAGTAATTCTGTCGCTACTATTCACTTTCAAGTAATGGTGACAGCATGAGAGTTATCGGCGACTCAGAACTTAGTAAAGTATTCTACCGTAAAATAAATAAATTTGAACACAACAAGAGCGGATCAGCAAGTAACAAAGACGAAAGTCCCACTTAAAATAAAAGTTAGCGACAAACTATTAGCGTACCAGGAACTCAGCCTATCTGCTTGAAACAACATCACCGAAACATTTTAAGTAGATTAAACGCAAACTTTGCGGACGAGTGTAACTTAGTCTTTTTTTTTAGGACCCGCGGAAGAATCTTAATGAGTCGCTACGAAACTTTTAATTAATTCTAAAAGTTAAGTACGCTTTAAATAAATTATATAAAAATCATAAGCACTGCTTTCTGTAGAAAGCAAAAAGTCTGTTCTTAATTTAGTTAAGTATCTACTTCTCTTTTCGTGCGGTTAGTTAATAACTTTGTTTAAACGCTCAAGGGCCAATTCTCATAACGTGTACTGCAGCGCGATAGAACTGTAGTAAACTTACGAAAGGTTCCTTTCGTATTTTAATTCAAACACGCCCTAGTTTCATTGAAATTTTACGAAAAACTGCAGGATATAATATAAATTAGCTTTTTAATAAAATAATCCACGTCAAAATCGTTTCATTTGGGAGCTACTACAAAGAAATAGATACGGTGAACTTTATAACTTGTTTATTTATTAATTGCACAATGTAGTTACAAGTAGTGGTATTGCCTAAAGGTTCATTTCCGTGCATAGCGGCCGATCGCGAGCCGTGCGTGGCTTAGGACGAACGGCTAACGCGCGCGGCCGATGCGACAATATAGTCAGAGTATGAGAATGTATAGGGCCGTTTCCGAGGTATGCGACAGACGCGCGCGGCCGACGACTGTCGTAGGCTGCGGGCGCACTCCGAATATTGTCGCATCGGCCGCGAGCGTCAGCCGCTCGTCGTAAAGGTTCATTTCCGAGCATCGCGGCCGATTGCGAGCCGCTCGCGACTTACGACAAGCGGCTGAGGTAAGTGACAGACGCGCGCGGCCGACGACTGTCGTAGGCCTGCGCGCGCACTGTGAATATTGTTGCATCGGCCGCGAGCGTCAGCCGCTTGTCGTAAGCCGCGAGCGGCTCGCGATCGGCCGCGATGCTCGGAAATGAACCTTAAGCCGCGCGCGCCTCGCGATCGACCGCGATGCACGGAAATGAACATTAAACATACACAAGGATGCTGCTGAATATACCAACTAAATCTTATTTCTACATTGCGTTTTTAAAAGTTTTCAAAAGAGGTCTATTTAAAGAACATTGGCCTACAAATTCGGCTGTCTTCCGCGGGACTAGATAAATACGATGATAATGAGGAAAACTGTTCAAAGTTTAAATAAAAATGTCCACTCATAAATGAGACAGAATTAGTAATTCTCCCTCGTTTTCCTCTTGTCAAAATTGTTTTACAAAATGGATTTCCTTAAACACCAGTGGAATTTATATTTATAGCTGCCGCAGTCGACGAGGCGGTACGGGGGTTCTCTCTTTACGTTTCGCTAGATTTTGCCCCCCACTTCGGACCTGTAGTTCAAACAAACAAAACTCTTCAGCCATATGATATTAGTATTTATTTTCTCATGGTTATAAAAAGTGTAATTCAGACTTTTTAAAATCGTTTTATGTATCCATATTTGCATGGTTTTAGAAAATGATTTAAAAGAATATATGGATACGCATGGATTGTATAAAACGATTTAAAAAAAATCTGAAACAAAATCAACACTAATATTATAAAGCTGAAGAGTCTGTTTGTTTGAACGCGGTAATCTCAGGAGTTACAGGTCCGAATTGAAAAAAATATTTTACTGTTGGATAGCCCATTTATCGAGAAAGGCTATAGGTTATAGGTAAAAGCGAAGCACCAATAAAAAATATTTTATTAATAGAATATTATATACTTAGTAAATAAATAAAAAAAAACAATAGCTAAATGTACTGAGCTCTAAACTCGAGGACGGTTGGACCAATTCCGAGACCGTGGAAGACTCTTACGAACAGAAAAAATACTACTACAAACTGTACTGTTATGCGGGCGAAAACGCAGGGAAAGGCAAGTTATAAATAAAAACAATCGCTTATACTCGCAGCTTACTCGTTTCATACAAGCTGTATGAATCGCAAATATGTAGTCAGAAGGAGCGTCTCTTTGAAGTGCCGTCGTATGCACGCAGTAGGTACAGGTGGTTCGTTTGAGTACGACTGTACCCGCCATACGCCAATATACTACAGCACTACATGATAATTTGCTTTACGATGGGGCCATTAGATACGCGGCACAAAACAACGAGAGTACAGTAGGAAAGTTCATATAACGCGTGCTAAAGTACCCATAGACATCGCTCATGGATAATGTCGGGACAGCTTCAGACCAAAGTGTGCCATGACACTGTGTTCAAATGATAATAGCCGCGTCCACCCCGAACGATCAAGCGCGTTCCGATCGCGCGATCCAAACACACGCTTTGAAATGATCGCTCCTTGTTGCGCAAAAGCGCCTCAGTTTATATAAATATTACGCAGAGTTCGATTGAGCTGACAAACGTTTGGAGCGCATTTGACTGGTCTGTTGGTCTAGTCTAGTGGTTAGTGACCCTGAGTGCTAAGCCGGAGGTCGTGGATTCGACTCAGGATAAAACTTTGTATGTGAGCACGATGGTTTATTGTGTCTGAGTGTAATTTATCTATAAATATGTATGTATTTAAAAATATATAAAAGTAGGTTTATCAGTTATCTGGTTGCTATAGTACAAGCTTTGCTTAGTTTGAGATCAGATGAGTTCAGTGTGTGAGTTGTCCCAATATATTATATTATATTTCAGGATCGCGATCATCGATCCAAAATGGATCGTCTGGAATTGGTCCCGCACAATAATATTCTGATAACTAATTTTCGATTACGGTAGTTAATTCCATCATAGATCAGTTAAATACACAGAAGGTATAAGTTAAGCACAACTGCACTCTAACTAGAGGCTGGAGAGATTAGGCACGGGACCGACACCTTAACGTGCTCTCTGAGACACGGAGTGCAAACGGTCATTCATCGATGAAATGAGCAGTATCATTTATTTACATCGTTGAATTCTCGTTCTGCTCGATCGCCACTGAATACCTGGGGGTCTAGACAAAGTCACAATCAAAAAACCAATGTCGCTACTGGAAAATAATTTTATTATGGAATTTGACGTTTGCAGTGCAGACCATAGACATTTTTTTTTATTTTTTTAAGAACGATTAATACGGCGTTATCGAATTCGCCACGGAACGAATGTACCTTGTCTAACCCGCCTGATCCTCTCGGGGCTCGCATTACATTGATTGTCGAAGGTATCCTTCTGTTCTCCCCGTGTGTAGTGGCTGCGGTGACATACAACCGCACTGGATTAATATTCGTTTGTCAGTTGTCAGTAGGTTGACTCTACATCAACATAGTGAATATTGAAATTGATCCCGGCTCTCATTGGCTTCGTTTGAAATGAGGCAAATGTTCATTATGGAGGGTTTAATTGAATATACATAGTTTATCTGGGACAGTTGCTGTCTGACATTCAAAGGAGAAAGTAATTATGTCTGCATTTTTTATTGCATTTTCACGCCTAAACATCCGGACCGATTTAGAAAAAGCTTGAAGTTTGGAGAATCAGAATTTATTATTTGTTAGGCGTAGGTTTTTCATAATATAATTTAAATATTATTGAGAGTAACATGGATAGTTTTCAAACGCGGGCAGAGCTGCAGGCTTAGTTGTAGAATTGAAATGTTGAAGTAATTCCAATAATAAAAAACAAAAAATGATGAATGACTAATCAATTCTAATTATTTGTTATCCGATTAATGTAAAAATATATCAATTAATAAATAATCATTTTAAGTTTAACACGGTTTTATTAACTTAATTAATTAATTTATTATTGTTCCCATTTAAAAAAAAAAGAAATATTATTATTATTATTATGTTATGTATCATGTTCCCATTAAATTAATGTCTAATTTTTTTAAAATAATGACTAAGTATAAAATAACCCACAAATTATTTTCTTGATGGAAGTCATATGGGAAAACATGCGAAGGCGGAAAAGATCCTCTTGATTGTAAAGAGGTCTTATACAAACAGTGTTAATAAAAAATCCTGAAAATAATAATAATAATAATAATATCTTGGGACAACTCACACAACGCTATCTGATCCCAAACTAAGCAAAGCTTGTACTATGGAAACCTGACAACTGATAAACATACTTATATATTTCTAAATACATACATATTATAGATAAATAACACCCAGACACAGAATAAACCATCGTGCTCATCACACAAAGTTTTATCCTGGGTGGGGATCGAACCCACGACCTCTTGCGTAGCAGTCGAATACACTCCCACCGCGCCACAGAGGCAGTCGAAAACAACAATCGATCGAAATTTCAAAGAAATTGAGTACTAAAATCGTGAAAAAAAAATGACGGCTATATTTTTGTCCGCATTATTAACAAAACATCTACACGCCCTTTAGGGTCGGACAGGGATTTAATATACACATGGTTATACATTTTAAGCTAAGAAAAATGGTAACTTCATAGCCCAACAGCCTCGTACTATAAAACAATATACGTAAGTGGCTTCTACATTTGGCTGGTAAAGCTATCTTGCTTCTCGCTTTTATCCTCAATGCCTCAATAACATGACACTATGTCTCCAGGGGGCTCAGCAGGAAGTGCACTTACTATCTCACTTCCGAGTCTGTTTAAGACGAAATCATGAAAGCTTTTCAGCAAGTAGTATCAAGAATAGGTATCACTGTAATACTGCTTGAAATGTTATACTGAAACTTGAAGTGCGTAAAAATCTTGTTTGATGTAAAAAGGTGAAACCCTCGCAATTCCGTCTGCATCAATTTTCCCCGTTTTTGTAATGAATATGAAAATATAATAATTGCGAATAAAAAAGTACTTTACGACCTATTCTCATAACTACCAAATATACAAGAAATCCATCAAAAACGGTCGAGCTATTTCGAACGAGTTCGACCACAAACAGCGTGGCAAGAGTTTTATATATTAGATAAAGAAGACCACTAGACTTCGTAATTTTTGTATTCAATTTTGCCGAAATATAACAAATTTTCGTGATTTGTTAACACTATTCGGTCTATTTAAGAGATCTTACCAATCAAACCCGACTTTTCACTAGACAATTTATTTTTAGATTCATTTCACGATATTAAATAAAAACTTTTTTACAAAAAAATAAAAACAGACTTCCAAAATAAATTTAAGGTACTAACTAAAAACAAAAAATAATATAGATGCGATACAAGGCCGTTGATTTTTGAGGAGTTCATCTGATACTAGAATATCAGTTCCATCACATGATTTGACGGAGGCGAAGAATCAGGTATCACACACGGTACTCAGATAGCAACCCGCAATATTTATTATTAAATAGTACCGCTGGTCATCTCTGGTCTTCATCATCAGTTCCATTTCACTCAATGGTGTTTTTAAGAGTATATTGACGAATTACAATAAAATATACCCAAATTACTATAGGAGTGCCTTTAATATTTAAAGAGTTCCCTCGATTTCCTTGCCTAAGCCTTCCTTCATGTATGGACTATAACAAGAGGTAATGGATTTTTCAATTCGGACCAGTAGTTCCTGAGACTGTCGCGTTCAAACAAAGAAACAGACACTTAAGTTGTATAATAATAAGTATAGATTTATCACTTTATTAAATCTTCATTGCAGCAGTTTCTATTAATCAACCTCAGGATGATGCAGAAAGAAATGTGTGACAACAGTTTCGTTATTGAAATTCGGCACCAAAAACTATGTTAACCGACGCTTAAGTTTCAATAGTTTTAGTAATAAGAAACGCTAGTAACGTTAGTTTACGTCGCAGTTCGACTGACACTCGGCAGTTCCGCTCGACACCAGACACTTACAAGTTCATACGTCTAACTTGCTCTGTTTTCTTGCGGGACAATCACAAGTCACAAAACTTTCATATCGGAGTTATTTTACCCTTACTTTTACTCAGTTGTAGCACTTGTTGTTATTTCTTTACCCTTGGATACGCACGGATTTTTGTCCAATTTTATTTTAGAAAATTTATATTTGAGAAGACAACTCCCTCACTAGCAAGCCTTTACCCCACAAAATCGATCAGGAACTCGGAACCAAAATTTTTAAACAATCCAGCCTAAAGAAATTCTCTATCTCATTACTGGCTAGGTGAGATACAATGCCAATAACAGTGAAATCGTTTACTAAGGGTAAACTTGTGAAATATCAAAACAATCTGTAACCATAAGTAATCGGTCTATAAGTAGGCGCGTGATCTGCAACACCGTGCGTGCAGATCATGCGCATGCATGCAGGGAACTCGCGCCCTCTCACGTTTTTTTGTTATTCTGATAGAGATAGAGAGAGATAGACGCAACCACGCACCCCGCTCCGTGATGCGTTTCAGTGTGCCAATCGCCTAAAGGTTACTTATTATTAAATGACTAAGCACATTTTCCACTAACCAAAAAATACTATGCCTAAAAGCCAAACAAATTCCAACTGGAAAAAATGGTATGCGGGAAAATTTAATTATTACGTTACAACATTGGAAGTTTCACCCTTTATGGAACAAGCCCACAAAAGCGCCACAAACTCGAATATTAAAATATCTCTGGTCTATATTTAGGCAAAAACAAGTGGCTATTGACTGGTATCACAGCATCCATTGTCTGCATACCATGAGGTTTTAATTAAAAAGCTGAACGAGTTGAATGAAATGAAAAAAGTATGAGTAAATCATCGAAAGTTTAGGCTCCCGTTGATGTGCATGCGTTAATGAATTATTTTTACTTGCGGGCAGTAAAAACCTTATGTGTGTTGTGTAAATACTATCTATTGTTAAGAGACTACATTTACAGCCGGTCTCATTATGTATCTTCAGTTAACTGTTTGTTATTTTTTAAAGATAAGTAGCAATGTGAGTCGCATATTACTAGCAATCCTGTTAACCCCTCCCGTTAAGCCGAATGGTTTGTGTTAGGAGTGAGTTCTCGTCGATAGTATAATGGGATGGATTCGAACCCTCGACCTCTCGATTGAGAGTCTGATCCCTGAACCATTAGGCTTCCGCCGCTTCATTCTCTAGTAGTAAATTGGTAGTAGTAAGTAGGTTTCAAAAACCGCGGATAGATGAAATCTGGAAAGTTCAGTGTAGTTAAAATGTAGTTAAAATAAAGTGTAGTAAAGTGTGTAAAGTGTAGTTAAAATGTAGTTATTAGTGTGAACTGTTAACTGTAAACTAGGTAGTCAGATCCACAGTTGTAAAAGTTAAGCTACTAGTGACGTTCGATCGACGTTTACCCATTCTCCCGCGCCGTAGGACTTGTAGAGTCTGCGGAAAGTTGGGGAATCGTTACGCACAAGGTGGTAACACTTTTCATTGAACTCTTGAAACCTTTGTCGAGAGGCCGATCGTTAGCTTCAAGAGCCAAAGATCGGAGCGTCACTGCACTGCGTCCCTCATTTTGAGACATTCATTATTAAGTCTCATTTGCCAAGTAATTATATCAGCTACATTGCGCTTCATCGTAGTAAAAGCTTTCGAATCACTATTTGTAAATATAAAAATATGAATGTTAAATATTGAAAAAGCTCGATAAATTAAACAAAAAGCTGATACTTGCATAATACAATTACGCGCTACATTTTTTTTATTTTCTGGATGTTCGACTGTATCAGCATATTTTTAAGAAACGTTAAAAAACGACCCGCTCAGTACAAGTTTGTATGTAATTAATACACGCAAGTGACGTCACGTTTTCTAAGGCCAAATCGTTTACTTTTAGTATTTCTTTTTATGATCAAAAATTAATAAACATGTTAAATTATAGATATAAAATATTTTCAGAACATTTTGTGACATATTATTGCATGGTTAATATTATGTATTTTATTTTGATTGCAGTCAAATACCCAGTTCAACAATGTTATGTTGACATAACCCGGTGTAACGCAGTGTTTGTGAACTCACGGCGGGTTCGTTTAAAAGGTATATGATGCGGTGCACGGCTCGCTCACGGCCCGTTGAGTGCACTGTACACACAGACTTTGTGCACAATGCCACTGATTGTTGTGCATATCTCGTATTATTTCGCCAAGTTAAAGATAAACTATCATTGTTTATTTACAACTTCGAAGGACTCCAGCACGAAGCACTGAGAGTAATAAAGATATACTTGCAAACCCGCTCAAACAATTAGACTTACTCAGATTTAGACTTCGCTCAGGGACAAAGGTACAACCTGCTGAGAAGGAGCAATGGCCGCTGGATCAAAGGAGTCCTAGAGTGGATCCTGCAACTTGGTAGACGTAAGCTAGAACGACCCCCAGCCAGATGGACCGACGACAAAAATATAGTTGCTAAGTTGAGGACCGGGTATCCTGGCGTCAATTAGAAGAGGCATATGTCCAGCAGTGGACCGTAAATGCAAAGTCCGCTTGAAGTTTACCTTCTCTATACCCTCGGTGTTTTGTGACGATACGCTTAACGCTCCACTTACAAATTACTTCTGCTTAAACGATTGCTGCCTAATGACAACAAAGTAAGGACTTAGTTTCAAAACAATGAACGAGATTGTCATAACAAGGGCTCAGAACAGCGAATAATCCATACTTTCCCACCGACATTCACTCCCAAGTTTTCCAAAATGTTCGTAGGTGTTTCCGTAACTGTCAGCGAAGTGTTCCCAAAAATTACTTTTGTTCAAAGTACGTCAATATAAGTCGTAAAATCTTTAGCTTGAGCTCCGAGGTATCAGGGTAGCATAACCTTGAGGTGGAATTTGTTCGTGTATTGTTCGAGCCGCGCCCCATTCCGAACGGATTATAAAGTTTAAATTGGTTTACGTAGGCATCGGCACCGGAGGAAGCAATCTCAGGGCCTGCATCGCACTCCATGGACTAGGGTTGTCTGAAGGTATGACAGGAGTCATTGTAGTGTATTTATAGATTCTCAATTTTTAATTAAAATATTTTATCAAAGGACGTCGATGGTTTCATTTTTCTTTTTCTACAACATTCACATTTAGGTGTGCCTTACAAAGGGAATAATTATACCTTACCAAAATAACTTACCCTCTGTAGTCATTTTCGATGTCTATGGCCCGGTATTAATTACAGAGCATTCCCCTTTGATTACAAATTATAGTAATTGATATTCATTTTGTGGCGCACAGTGAATACTGTGTATATTTAATTGTGGCTATTTAAATAATCTGAATACAAATTGAGATCAAAATTATAGTATATTCGGTACCTACTTCATGTATGTTATAGGCCTAACAGTACTATAAAAAACGTCACTATAGTCTTCATTAGACTACTTCACGTTAACAATATATAAACAACTCATCGGAAATTCGAGTCCATTATAATAAATGAATGTGGAATAATTTCAAAACCCAAGGCAAAAGAACCTCTCACTCTGGTTAGGGCTGCGCGTATGTACTCTGCACCGTTGTCTCTGTCTCAGCGAAGTCCACCAGCTGGTATACCACGGGCTATCTTGCAAAAAGAGTGCCAGCCGCTTTTCTAGACACGCCGCCCTGAATGATATAATCCGTCGGTCTCGTGCCTCGGTAACCGTACCAGCTCTGCTGCAATCTACCGGCTTAGCCAGGGGACGATGGCAAGAGACCTGGTGGGATGTCACTGATTCCTTGGAGTTTGGGAAGAGTACTTGTGTGGGACTCTTTTCCACCTCCATGGAACCAGTGTTTAAGCTGGAGCGGCGGCTAAGGCGGCCGAAAATCTTAAATCTTAAAAAGACAGGGGTCTCGGCAACGAATAAATATTGGTACCATTCGGCGTCGAGACCCTTGGTCCGTGGGGTCCCAGTGCACATAAGTTCTTCAGAGACTTTCTAAAAAATTCGTCGACTCCACTAGTGACCGCAGAGTTGGCAGCCTCCTCGCACAACCCATCAGCATTGTCATACAGCGAGGAAATTCTACTATGAACCATGTGGAACCATGGTTACACAGATACTGGCAAATTCTTAGGGCATGCCCCGGGGCGCCAATTTTATGGATATATTTAAGTTTTGTTTTAGTTTAATTTAGTATTAGTTTTTAGGTTAAATAAAGTTTTAATTATAATACCTTCTTAATATCTTGGGATAAGCCACACAACATCATCTGATCCTAAACTAAGCAGAACTTGTACTATTGTAACCAGACAACTGATAAACATACTTATATTTCTAAATACATACATATTATAGATAATTAATACCCAGACACTGAAAAAACCATCGTGCTGATCACACAAAGTTTTATCCTCGGTGGGGATCGAACCCACAACTTCCAGCCAGTCAGGGTCACTAACTATTAGACCAATAGGCCAGTTAAAAGTTTTAATAATTTAGTTTATATACCAAATTGTAGGCAATGAATGCTATTTGAATAACAAAATTTAGTTAATTTTTTTCTAATGAATACTGAAATAAACTATCCAGTACAGGCTTACTAAAATTTTGCAAAAATATGGAGTTACTATGACAACAAGTGATAGAAATACGGGGCAACTTGAAATCGTTTCTACGGTGGTGAACCAAAGAAACCGAAAAGAAATCAAACATAAGAGCTTACATGGTTTTGTAGAAATAAACATTATTTTATTTTTATATGTACATAGGTAATTATAATGGAGATGCTCACAACTTGTCATATTTTTGAATATTTTATAGCAAATATTAAATAAATATATAACTCATTAAGAAAATTAATATTTATTTCAATTTTTCTATTAAACTGTTGTAAACTTTTTGTCAAAATTCTAAAAAAATACAAATGTACATCGATTTTTATGAAAAACAAATAAATATTGGTGGTTATGGTTATCGAATGGTTTAGACAACATCACATCCTTAGCAAAATCGAAAATTGACAATTTATAGTGCAAAGTCATGTTAACCGTTTATGTTGGTAGAGTTATTAATTATTATAGATAAAGTAAGGGAGACATACGAGGACGTGTAAATATCTTACGAATAGAAAGAGAGAGAATACCGCAGCTGGCTGTCCCCCCTGCTCGACTACGACGACACTTAGTGTACAAGTAAGATTGCAAATGTAGCGCCCCCGAAAACCGGAGACCGGAGACATTTAACTTATTTAACTCCCTACTCCATATATATATATATATATATATATATATATATATCTTGACATGCTTAATATTATAAATATGTACCTGGTTTAACAAACTGTACTAATTCACTAACCTTTCAAATTCGAATTATTTTCTGTACACCCGAAAAAAAAAAAATACAAACAATAGTTTATCTTCAACAAAAAATAATATGTACAAAGGCGAATCACTCAAAAAAACCTTCTTAATTTAATAAATAAATTGTCAACACATGTCACAAAATCACAATGATTTTGCCAGGCGTTAACACAATTTCCCTCACGTTAACAATCAATTTTATTACAAAAAATACTACAGCAATATATTGTAATATTTGGCACGTACAACCCTAACGGTAGAAATGAATTTCGTTGCGTCAGATTTGTGCGCGCAAGAATTATGTCGCGTACGTGTGACGTGAGTCACATTTGAGGCACAGAAGAGAGCTTGGATGCGACAAATAATGTCATTGCATAGTTACACTGTCACTTGTCAACTGTAGCCTGTGAATCATGGGATATTAAAGTGGACAATGAAGAAGCAGAAGCCTACGCAAACTCCGCCAACTGATTACTAGACGGAATTTGCGTAACCTTCAGGTCTTTAACATATGTTTAGTATATCCATCTTGAATAAATAAGAATGATAAAAGCTATTTTCAACCAAAAGTATTCGATTGGTTTGTCAAATAATATTTTATAAAAATATTATATTACAGTTCCAATTTATTGTCAATCTCAGAAATCTACTAAGAAAATAAAAATATCTGAAGATCGAATCAAATGAGATGACGGTTACTAATGTATTTATTTGAGATTTAACTATAATAAAGTAGGCAAGATAGGCATAGATAAATGAGTCGCACGTACAGTAGGTACTAGCATTTTTGTCAATTACTTAAACATCATAAAAAAAACATCGTATTAATATTACAAAATGTTCATGTTTGACTGGATGGATGTTTGTTGGTCAATCACACTAACAAATCTGGGAGAAATTGCGCATAGAGATGGATTTGGATTAGCACATAGTTTTATTTATATGAAACGAAATGAAATCATTTAATTTTTATCACGGATAAATGTAAAATTACCACGTGAATGAACTCACGGGCACACTTTATGCCTAGCGAGCTTTTTTTGTATTTTCCCCGCTAAGGCTCAAATGTAATTTTTTTTTTCTTCACCAGTAGTTTGATCAGTGATTAATCACTAATTTTCTCCAATAATCAACATTCAATCATCATCTTTATTCAGCAATTATTATTTATCATCGAGAACTTGCAAGTTTATTTTTTGATGTGGTACTTACTAAAAAGGATTTTTGTAATATTCTACCTCTAACGGCTATTTTCGAAGGAGAAAAGTTTAGTATAGATAGACATATGATCTTTATAAAGATATAGTATGACCGGACTATCCCAGATCAATCTCGTCGAGTCTCGTGACTCGTAAGGCGACTAATTAATTAATAAGGTACAGCGCACACCTGTTGATCGACTAATAATGAACGCGTTTGTACAAGCCCGCTTCAGGAGCGAGGATTAATTGATAATGTGGCTGTGTGCACTACGTCTATACGTAGTACTGTGACGTCATTACTTGACACTAATAACTATGTTAGGTACTATCTGATATGCGAAAGTCACCTAGCTTACTAACAGTAGGTTATACTGTATTGGGTTATGGTTATGGTTCTCCCTCAAAGAAGATTTTCAGACCCATCGTAGAAATACAATTATCTATACTAAAATTAAAAAGCTGAAGAGTTTGTTTGTTTGTTTGAACGCGGCAATCTCTGGAACTACTGGTCCGAATTGAAAAAATATTTTTTTGTTGGGTAGCCCATTTATCGAGGAAGGCTATAGGCTATATAACATCATGCTACGATCAATAGGAGCGGAGCAGCAATGAAAAATGTTACAAAAACGGGGAATTGACGCATACGAAGTTACGCGGGTCAGCTAATGCAATATATGTTCGTAAACTTTCGCGAAAGAAATTAGTGACAGATGACAGGTTCCCTCGTGTAGAGACAAAACATGTGTTGTTGGAACCTAATTGCTTAATTGTATTTTTTTTTATATATAAGCTGCGACGGGTCTTAATCGCGCAAATATTTTATTTGAAGACTAAATACCTTTGTTTTATTGCCCGACGTTTCGATCGTATTACAACGGCCGTGGTCACGGGTAGACTGACTTTACGCGAAAAAGACCCGTAGCTTAAAAAAAAAAAAATCAGCAATTTGCTTCCCGTTTTAACATGTTTTGTCTCTACACGAGGCAACCTGTCATCTGTCACCAATTTCTTTCGCTAAAGATTTCGCTTTTTTAAACTGTGGGAGTACTTGTATTTTAAATTTTCAACAAATCTGTTACTGTGGTATACATGCGACGAGGCTACCAACTCCGAAGGTATCTAATGACGTCACACGACGCCGCGACGTCGGGGCGCCACAGCCTCGCCATAGCGTAGGAAGCCGCCCTCGTTCAACATATTTTTGGAATTCTAAAAGCCACTGTAGATACAAAAGAGCTAGATGATTAGCGTGATTATCTCAAACTCGGAACATTTATTTATAATTAAAATATTTAGCTCTTACCCGCGACTTTGCCTGCACGAATTTCTGAGATAATGATAAAATTTAAAAATTAAGAATATGCTAAGACGATTGCAAACGCTACTCCTTTCGCTATCATTGTAACAATTTTTAGGATTAATTATCCCATAATTAATTATCTTGGTTATACTCTATTAATACCCAAGAAATTGAAAAAGGAAACGAGGTAGACAGTTTAGAAGATGAAATTCAAATCATCGCCGGGCAAACCTGGACGAGGAATGCACTAAACAGAGCGCAGTGGAAAGATATGGAGGAGACCTTTGCTAAAGTTGGGCAAACAGACCAAATTGTTGGTGTCACCGGCTCAACAGAGACGTTAGTTTAAGATATAAATTTAATAAAAATTACCGAAAAGGCTTATTATTTTTTACCCTAAATTAATCACGCATTATCAATCCAAACTAATATTATGTGAAATTAACTCAGTCTTTTGGCTTTCATGCTTTAATCGCGAAGCCGCGGGCAAAAGTTATAGTATTATAGTATAGACGATATAGTTATAGACGTGGAACATCGACTTTCAACCTTCTGATTACCAGATGCGACATATTTTTTATAAAATTTTATTGATTTATTACCACCACTATGATATCTTGTAATTTAAAAAAGTGTTCATGGCTCTAAAGCTATTTTAACCAACTTTAAAAAGGAGGAGGTTCTCAATTAGGATATTCGTTAATCAGCAATTTGTTGGCAATAAAGATTTTTAAATCATCTGCCTATAGTGGACTTTTAGATTAGATGTATTTGTAAAAAAAGTAATAATAATATAACAAGTACCTACTAAACCGGCGAGAGAATCGCGGCGATATTATCGTCGTGACACCTATTTCTATACACTTTCTTAGAACGTGATTCGATGAGTGGCTGAGTACGAGAGAAACGTCATCGCAACGCCGCACGCTTGCTGCGGGATGCGACACTTTCACAGCGAGCGCGCTGACGATCCCAGACGTCCCGCCTCGAAAAAGAGTCGATCATAGTCGCGGACACGCGGCGATTCCGTTACGAGTCGCGACGATACGCTGGCGGAATAATCGCTCGTTCGTTGAGACTACCCGACGATAGTACAGCGGAAACGCCGCGATTCTCTCCGTGGAAACGGTTCCTAAGACGATAATATAATCTATCTTGGTTTCCTGTTATCTGTTATTAGCAATGGTCCTTCTTTTCGCGATCTAGAATATTCCTGAAATCAGCATTTTCGACTGAAAATAAGCTAAACTACTGTACAATTTTCTAAAATATATCTATTTAGTAGTTTAAGCGTATTTTTGTTTGTTTTATTACCACTATTGGAAATATATCTAGGACATAATTAATTACATATATAGGTACAGCTCAGTGTTCAATCGTGCAAGGTGCCATGTGTCATGAACACATGACAAGTTAAATGAGCTGTCTAACGTAGACACAGATAACAGATCGACTGTCTGCGATTACTACATGATTCCAGATAATTCAATTGATTTATACCTGTAGTACTTAATAATAAGGTAATACATTAAATTTGAATCTATATCTCAAATGACGTATTTCTTATATGTATTATATACAGGCTTTTGCTTATCTTCATGGCTTCTGATTATAACTAATAGTCAACGGAATCGGTGAAAAAAAAATACAGAAACCATTACGCGCTATTACAACAACTCATTGTCTACAATATCCCATAGAGCACATAGAATCTAATAAGTCTGCCATTACACTAAGCTTCAGTGGAGAATCGAAGCTTATGATTCGAGGCGAGACCTGCGCCCCCACAGCAAGCAGGAAGGAGGAGGGCGGGGCAGCACCTCGTAGAACCAACAAACAGCAATTATCTGATATGGCTCAACCACTTTTCTAATTGCTTCGCGCTAGAGATTGCGTTCGACCGCGAATAATTTGCTAATGAAAAAGTTTAACAACTACCAACTCCGATTGGAAGCTTCAGCTGCGAAGAGTTGGCGAGATTTGCAAATTATTGCCACATTTAATAAACAAATGACTCGAGATCGGATTAAATTACTTTTAAAATGCAGAAAATTATAATCGCAATAAACCTTAAAAGCTTCACTCACCCGAAACAAGCTTTTATAATGATTTTATATGCAAAAGCACTTAGGAGCGCGCTCTTTGCGACATGAGGGAATTTAAAAACGTATATTGGCGCCATTTTACATTTTCTTCGTCTAAGTAAATCTCTAAACAAGAAAATAAAACGAGGTCTCGCCACTAGGGACACATAAGTGCGCAGCGCTTATCCAATATGCATCGTGAGCGAGCGGGAGGTAACGATCGTCTCGGTAAAAACGGTTCACACCTGCCACCGCCACGTGACAGCCGCCAATGTTGCCATGGTGAGCCACCCTATAAAAACGTTTTCCATAAATAAACCTTCTCAGAGGTTCTTTTTGTGGTGATCCTCGCGTTTATTGCGAGTGTAGTTTGTAGGTAGACATGCAATTCTGTGCCTTCTGAAAGAGGATGATTACGGTTGCCATCGCTTTGTAGATAAAAGTATTTTGTGAATGTTTTGAATAGGTATCAAATGCAGCGTTCAGAGGAAGGTAATCCTGCTGACATGTCAAGTATGGGAAGCGTACAAACGGAGACGTCTCAAGTCGCACGTGCCTGTATCCCGCGGGCTTAAGTTAACACCGCCTCCACGCCCCTGTTGCCTTAGTATCGCTGTCAACTGAACCGTGTAATTCGCAATACAGATTAATTCAAACTCATTTCTGAGAACTCGTTTCTTGAAGAAGCGCCAGGATGCAAGATTTATCATCTATAAACTGAATAATTTGTTTTATAATTTAAGTTTCTGTTTACTGTGTAATTGTTATTTTAAATAAATGGATTTAATTGTTGCTCTTTTGTATCTGTGGTCAACGATGTTGGTAGCACAATCATTCTAAGTCTGTACTGTGTCACTGTTTGTTACCGCAAAAAAAGAAAAAAAAGAACGACTGCTACGCAAGAGGGTTCGTTTACCACACGGGACACCACTTTGTGTGATCCACAAATTGTTGTTCCAAGTCTGGGTGTACTTTGTGTCCGTGACTTGTATGTTTGTAAAAATCCCGGTGATACAGGGCTTGTACCATACTGCGGGAGCTGTCTATTAAAAAAAACGCCGCGTAACATAGATTAGGACGAAACGTTTTAATGTTTGCGGTTACTGTGTCCTTCGTATACAAGGGTTGAGTTTCAAGCGTTTAAGCGCAGAGTGTCCAATTCGCAAAATGTCCAGCGTTCATAAAATTTCCAATTTTTAACGTTACCGTGATATTAAATATTGGACAATATTGCGAACTGGGCTATCTGCGAATTGGATATTCTGCGAACTGGTCATTCTGCAAAATGGACTTTTTGCAAATAGGACATTCAGCGAATTGGACATTCTGGCGCTCAGGGGTTTTAAAGGATTGTTTCGGAAACATAAAGAAGACTTATAAATATAATTGTGACAATTATTATCACTGATTATAAACTACATTTTTTTTTAAATTTGAATATCTTAGTAGATTAATGAGATATTAACTGATCATCATCCCACACGGAAACTAGAATCTTGACATTTTTGCTTATGAATTCTTGGAATTCACAAATATAATTATTATTATGTTTTCGTGTTTAGTGCCTATCTATAACAAACGCATGCAAAAAACCTAGTAGGTACTGACACTGTTTATGAAGAACGTTATAAGAAAAGTTGGAAAACTAATACTACCAGAACGTAGATAGCGGTCCACTATTACACTCTGTTGACTTCAGATTTTCATTCAAACTTTCTAACATAAGGGTTCTTTGACAGCATACATTCCGAAAAGCCAAATTCCACAAAGGTTTCATGGGGATTCAACAAAACAAACAAGCTTTGTTCTGCAAACTCAAGAAGTGGAACATCTATCTATCATTAAGGGTCCCAACCCTAGCCGAAACTATTTTACATCGCTTAGTGTTTTATGAAGCCCTGGTACTTCAGTTGCATAATTACGGTGAAGTTAAAACAAGGTGTCCCTAAATTTTGACAATTTTAACTAGTCATTATGTTTTATTGAAATCACATTTGAAAAAACGAATAGGAGTTCTGTTTGTTTGGGGTTTAATCTGACATTTTTAATGATTGTCAAATAATTGTTGTGATTTCCTAAGGGCACGGTATAGTATTTCTGGTTTTAAAATAGTAACTTAGCAAAATTTATATATCATGTACTACAAATTGTTTTATGCAAAATAAAAGCCAAATAGTAACAGAACAACTTTACTAAACATCTCATTTTTTATCGAATGTTGGCAAAATCAGACGTAGATAATGGTTATAGTCACAGATCATTAAGTCAATAACAAAGTTAGTTTATATCAAATATCGTTTATAGAGCATCAATAACAATAAAAGTTGTAACGTTTATTCAAGAGCGTTTCTTACAAAAGAATCAATTCAATGAAAGCAACACATAAAATCTCGAAGGAACAATAAAAGCTCAACTTTGTATCAGAATATACTCCTGGTACAATTTCCTCGGAATGGTCCAAGTTTCGTCGTACGTGTGAAGGCTGGCTGCAAGCGAAAAGCTAATGAAAACAATCTTCAAAGTTTTTTAATTATAGCGACGAATACGTGTGTAGGCAGCACGATGGCTTAATCGGTTGAGCGAGGCGAAGTGAAATGACTTATATGAATAGACTCAAAGAGTGCTGGCAATCACATAAATTATGTATAATTGTGAGTATATTCCATTACGCAGTTACGCATTGTAGAAAATGGTGTCCCATTTATCAACATCATGTTATAGTAACCTGAAATTATAAAGCGAGATACGTTGATAGGTTAAGTGCCCTAGCGCGTAGGTAGGGGGCGGCACACACGCCTACGTCTTTGCCCTTCTTTCCAAACATAAATTATGGAAAAGCAATTACTACGTGTCCCACATAGCAACGTGTGACACGACCTTTATGAAAAATGCTCCAATTTCCACGATAAAGGTCAAAATATGAAGCGGCAATCACATTTCGGATCAGATTTTTTAAGCCAAATATATTTTATTCATTTTTTTTCAACCGTGTGAATCGAGCATTACAAAAAACGGATAATATTAAATAACGGTTTGATGTCTACCTACGTCCCCTGATTCTAATGGAAGGCAGTTGACGTTAGTTTGTAGGTTTGTACCTACTCATTGTAGAATATTTAAAATAAGGCATTGTTAAGTAAACATAAATAATGGTTATAAAAAGTCGGTTTATTTGATGTCCTACAATTATTTAATGTACGGAGATTTATTGTTGCTTTTATTAACAGATCATGAGCTCGATCGGGTTGTTATTAGTTACATGTAATTTGTAGGTAATAAACTAGAATTTAGGACAGCAATTAAATAACGAGCGCGGCGAGTCATAGTGTGATTACTTGATACTTGGGCAGACGGTAATGGCGCAAGTTTTGCAATGAATAATTTTATTGACTCAGCTATTCTAGACTTCTTTGAAATCTATTAAATGGTTGAGTCTCAAGTTAATGTTTGTTCTGTGAGCACTTGCCGAACTTAAACAGATGTAGACAATGTTAGACTGAAATTGCAAGGCGTGGTGTGGAAACTGATTTGTATCTATCTGTTAGTCTAACTTGGAGAGTCAGTTCCATCAAAATCCATCCAGTCGTTACTGAAATAGGTAAGTACCTAAGTCACAAATTTAGACAGATTAAAAACAGATACTTTTGATCTAGATTTTAATCAAGTTACAATTTGAACCACCAAGAGCACAGAAGTCATTAGTAGATCTCGTACGCCAACTTACTATTGCTAATTGAAGGCAACCCGAGCAGTGAGGCGCTGGCGGCCAGCGGCAAACAACTTTAAAGTTGAAACAGTCAGACCAGACTTACCAGGACGGCAGATAAATGCTCCCCGATTCAAGTGCGATTGGCAACGGCTAAGAGCACACAGAAATTGATAGTTTCGGTTTCAAGTGAGCTTTACTTTGGCAGGATGTATGGGTGTGTGTGTATGTTGTACACAATCGTCTTTATTCTTTTTTAGTAGGGATGGTACATAGATACTTTTTTGTTGTGTAGATTTTAGTATACAGTAAAAATTGTTGATAGAACATTTTAGTGAAAGATTCAAAGTTTTTTAAATAATCGCCTGTCTGGATCGTGAATCGAATCCACCGAATTTGAAAAAGCCTCATTCTGTATTTTTATGACACCAATCCAAAGGGTCAGTCAAAGGTATAATTTTTTTCTATAATAAAAATCATTTATTCGCTTAGGAAGCAAAATACTACACTTGTGAAAAGTCGATTCTACATTTACTGGTAATGCCTGTTCGCAAACAATAGGTAAAGCCCGAGAAAAGAACAGGCAATAAAAACTCGTGGCCACTCTTTTCAAATTGCCAATGTTTACAATGTTTCTCTGTTTATAAACTGTATATGCAGGTAAGGTGCTGCCACCATTATATTATACACCATATTAGAGGACTGATGCAAAAAAAGAGGTCATTAATATTAGAAGAGTACACGAGATCGGATACGTCAGCCTCAATGGGCACAACATAGTAGGAGCATCCACTAACGATGTAAAAACTTTATGTGCTTAAATATTGGCCAATTTACTGCTACTTAATGAATAAGTATACATGTTTTTCAAAGGAAAGAAAAGAATGGCCGTAATTTATTACGCAGAATCTTTACTTACAAAAGTAAATCGTTTTCTTAACTAGTACCTAAGTAACATTATCAAACTGTGACAACAATATTCACCTAGTAAAATGCAATAAACTATACAACCCAATACATTAATAGGGAGCAACGAACTACATCCATTTATCTTTATCAGTTAAATAATCATCGATTGAATAGTAAGCTCTTTGTATAAGATGTCTCTTGACTACATTCTTAAATTTATTTACTGGTAGACTCGAGATGCTGACTGGGATTTTATTGAAAAATTTAACACCTAGTCCCATGAATGAGTTATGAGTTTTATGAAGCCTATGATATCGACTAAATAGCATAATACCTTAAATAAAGGGAAGGCTATTAAATTTTACATTTAATAAAATACAATTTGTATATTTAATCACTGCTAGACCCTATTATTGCATTTTTACAGTGTTTCTGCTTCTATTTATGATGATTTCAAGTTACAAACATTCATCATGCAAATATTAGAAAATTGACAAATAGTGATATTATAGTGTAACAGAATAGGACACGCTTCGAGCACTTGTTAAGTTAAATTTGTTGCAAGTTGCAGTTCGGTGTAATAATTTTAGCTTAAATGTAAAATTTAAGGATGTCCCTTCCATTTAAAATACTATGTTATTTTGAAAAAAATATACCTAATGATTGAGCCTTTCTATTGGTATATTATAAATACAGGTTGTTTCATTTATCATATTTTGCGGCAGCGATTCGCGGTCCAGACCGGCGATTATTTAAAAATCTTTGAATGCAGTTCGAATTATTTTTTAAATCTCTTACTTTGCCTCCGTGTGACATACTATTAGGACACCGTGTAGACATTATTCATATATCAACATTATCGTTCGCCACATTTGTATATCCAAGGTTTTTATCACCTAAATGGCAAGAAACAATACTTACTAAAACATTAAGAAACTACGGAAAGACTAACCACACTATTCAATTAGTAACAAAGAAAATAAGTCTCTCGTAGTTCCGTTTAATTCTTAGAAACACGAGTTAAAATATATATCTTGTAGATTTCATTACGTGTACAAACTTTTATGTACCAGGACAATATAAGTGGTAAGGAGATGGTAACGTCACGCACCACTATTGTTTGCCGACCACATAAAGTGCGTGGTACAACAATAGGACTCCTTACGGCCGTAAATCTGACTGGATGCGTGCGTTAAATAAAGAGTAGCGAGACTAGTATTGGGTGTACAGCTCATAAAAATGCTGATTTTATCGGGGTTGCATGCGTTTGAGGAGGTGGTTGGTCCATGTTAGGGTGGCAGGAGATATGGCTGGACTACTTGTGTGAATTACGTAAAGCAAATGATGTTGTGATAAAATGTACCGGCTACATTTTAATTAAACGGCAAAAAGAGTCATAGTGAATGGTAAATTAAACAAGAACACAATTAGGCAATTAAAAAAAACGACTGCCCTTGATTGTTATAATAATACCTCATTAATTCGATCAGAAGAAAAAATAAATCGCTATTATCACCCCTGACGTCAGCCATACTGCTTATTTCAAAATAACTTATGTTAAGCTACCTACCTGGATTCATTTAAGCATTCTTACAATAGCTCAATCATCGTTCTGGCGACTACAAGTTAAGGTGAAATAAAAAAACTCATAGGTACATGAACCCTGAAAACAATACACTCATTTCTTAAGGCAGTCGTTTAATAAGACTTACCTAATAAAAATATCTCCTTACTTACTTACTTAATCACTAAAAATGTTTTCAAGAAGAACTACGTGGTAAGAGTGTTTTTTTTTAATTAGCGAGAATGTTCTCGCTAAGAATCTAAAGAATCCCTTAAGTTTCAGTTTGAAAAGAAATAAGAAAGTAAGAGACTAAACGCCGATTCACGCGCACTAATTGAAACAAACTCAGCTCAAAGTTAGTCCCTCACAAAGGCGAGCGCTGCTCGTCAGCAGAACTCGACGAACCTTCATTTCACCGCGTTATATACAAACCCATGATTTAGTGAAGCGAATTTTTCGCGAGAAATCTCGCCGTCTTCTAATATCGCTGAATCGAATATTACACTCGGCTCGCTCGCTCGCTTCGCCCGCTGTGCTCCCGTCATAACATCGCCGACAGAATTCGTCGGTGAAAAATAAAAGAAAATTATCGTTAGGCTCCGAAATGAATAGTCCCCGGGGGTGTGGGCGAATTATCTCCATAAATAGTGTCAGAGGATGATTTATACCGGGCGTCACGGTTCGAGAGGCCGGAGCTGACAAATGAGGTCCCGTAACGGCGCACGTTAATCACAATTTTAAACTCGGGACTAAGACCACGGCGTACGTTTTCATTACCCTTGCGCAAACAACTTTGTACGGTATAAGTTAAGAGACCCAATATTGGCATACTCGCAGACATATGTCGCACTCGCTAGTAAGAATATCGAAGGGCGTGCGCAACGAACTGTCAAAATTATTACTCGTACATATTCGATAGGTGAGTATAAGTTCAAACAATATTGTTTTGCTCATTCACATGAGAAAATGTAAGGGGAATGACTATCTACCTAGGAGACGGTACGGACCGAATATCTTATTATTGTGAGTTCAATAAGGGCCTTTATATTCGAAATGTGTTATATGTAACTGATACAAGGGGCGGCTCTCACGATGGTTAAGGACAAATCTTAGTTTTTATAAAATAAATATAATATCATGGTATAAACGATTGAATCAGGCGTTACATGGCGGAAATCCATCTTAAGTAGATTATAAGGGAGGGATCCCACCACCCACCCTCGATCTGTGAATCACCACGATTGAAGTAGTAAGGAAATGCCCTTAATACAACAATCGAAATAGATTGACAGACCGCACTCAAAAAGAGAGACCTGTAACAAAGAAAATTAGTGACAGGTACTCTCACCAAGTCGAGTGGTAGGCACCTCCGGACCCTTGACTTGCAATATTCCGCTTCCACGAAGTGAAACTTCTGTTTCTTTCTGAAGTTTCACTTCGTGGAAGCGGAATATTGCAAGTCAAGGGTCCGGAGGTGCCTACCACTCGACTTGGTGAGAGTACCTGTCACTAATTTTCTTTGTTACAGGTCTCTCTTTTTGAGTGCGGTCTGTCAATCTATTTCGATTGTTGTATTAAGGGCATTTCCTTACTACTTCAATCGTGGTGATTCACAGATCGAGGGTGGGTGGTGGGATCCCTCCCTTATAATCTACATATCATGGTATGTCAACCAGTCAACTGATAAATAAACGTATACAACGTTATTCTTGGTATAGTGCAAACCTGATAGTAGTTTACTCAAAATCAGTAAAACAATCTAATGGGGTAGTTTTTAATCATGTTACATTTTTCTATTAATTAATGAATCAATAATTAATTCATTCATTAATCGGTCCAAATCCTGTTCACGACATGATGTAAAATGTAATCATCACTTATTTTTCAATAATAACCATGGATTACATACTACGGGATGCTATGAGCGCGATAGCACTTGAATGGCCTATAACTCTGCAAGTTTTAAATAATTTCATTTTCTTTTTTTTATATGATAGTTGAAATAAAAATCTTGTTATAGTGTCTGAGCTTTGCACTGTCCCAAAAATAATATATTTAAATACATAGTACATTCAGACACAGAACAAACAATCGTGATGATCATACAAAGTCTTATCTTCTAGCGTGGAAATCGAACCTACGACCTCTGGCTTACTACAGGGTCACTAACCACTATATCGACAGAGCGCCTTTGTAAGAAACAATTTTAATACTTTATCATAAAGCTAGAAGCACACTCTCACACCTCAATATTATCGCGTTTAATTTCTCGCCGTTCCAAAACACAGAATTTCGCAATACAAGCCGAACAGTTAACATATTCGGTGCGACACAAGTGTACGGAGCGCGGGCACTTTGACACACCTGCGTGCAACTTTCAGCACATTAGAGTGGAGTGGCCATCCTCCCTCCCATCCCTCTCCCGCATTCCCCCATCGGTACAATAACAACGGTTCTCCACGACTCTAAGGTATGAACAGACTAGCGATTTCACTTGCAGACGATGCGAGAATTTTCCCACATCGTTATATTATCAAAAATTAAATCATATTTAAATTGTGTTACATGCATTGCGAGATTTCTTCTCACATCGTTATAGTTTTAAGAATTAAACCGTTTTAAATGGAAGGTGGAATGGTATCAAGGATTTTTTCATAATCGCAGTAGCACTTTATCTTTGTCACATTATGTGACAAAGATAAAGTGCTACGACTGCGACTATGAAAGGTACGTACTATTGGCCTTAGAGACGTGGAACATCGACTTTCCCCATGATCTCACATGGGTAAAGTCGATGATCCACATCATCACACATCGTCACATGATAATCACATGAGACAAATTTTGTATTAAATTTCATTGATTTATAAACACGCCTTAATGAGCTTACCTATCGAAAAGTATTCATAGATTTTTTCCCATTTTTGTCTCATCTGGTTATCTTATCAGATGGATAAAGTCGATGTTCCACGTCTCCTCTACTATATTTTATTAGATTATTTTTGCAAATCTTTTTTTTTTTTTTTAAGACGACTCCCGCTAGGTCACAATTCATGTATGGCGGGGGATATTCAGACTTGGAACAAATATTTGTAGATCAAACGAAGTTGTGAAAGTCGAACCCATGACCTTTGCTCTGCATTTAAATTAAACACGTTCACTCTGCGCCTAGTCAAATATCGGATTTAGTTGCACACAAATTTGATCACATAACGATTATTAATTTAACTTAATCACAAGGTTAATCCCTTTGAAATCCTATTAATATTATAAAACCGTAAAGTTTGCGAGGATAAATAGATGCATGTATGAATGTTTGTTTGTCCTTCCACGCAAAAACTACTAAATGGATTTAGCTAAAACTTAACAGATCAGTTTGTACATCAGAATAGAAGCCGCAGGTAAAAGTAAGCAAGTTATAAATCGCAAATAACGAACAGTGACGTGTAAACCGCTCAGTAAGTATCTATTCTTGAGGTTGTCACGCATGAACGGGATAATTGGAAGAAACGTGCGTGGGTTTGTACCCTCACCCCCCCCCCTCCCATACCTTCATACCTATCTACATATTTATAGCTTTTACTGAGATGACAATTTTGATCACACCTTTACATATTTTATATTGATTACATTCAGTTTCTTATAGGTTCTTAGACTAGAAGGGCTGATGATTTGATGAGGATGATCAGAATATAATAAGATCTATGAATATGATAAGCGAACACCATTGGATGATACCAATAGTGTTTGGTTTAGTTACCGATGCAGGGGCGCTATTGGTCGATTTCGTGGCTGAACTATATCAACCTGGATCGATAAAGCACTTTTATTTGCTGATAAAATGTTGAACAACAGAAACACCGTATACATTAACAAAAGACATATAATATTTTCGTAAACTTTCGCGATTTGTACACATTATAGAATTTCATAAGCTACGGGTCTTAATCGCGTAAATATTTTATTTTAAGGCTGAATACCTTTGTTTATTGCCCGACGTTTCGACCGTATTGCAACGGCCGTGGTCACGGGTAGACTGATAAAATTCTTTAAAAGACAAAATCCAAAAAAATGTGCTATATATTTTTATACCTATAACATTTTAGGCCAAAGACAATTTGCTAATATACATAGAACTATGCTCGATTTTGGCAACTGTTCACATCCGTAAATGTCATTGCAACTGAAGACATTACATTTTCCTTAACCTAACCGGAAAATGTTCGCGCAAACATGCTAGACACGGTAGCGAGAAATTTTGTGAGTGAAGTACCCCCCTAAGGTGCTCAACGTCACTACCACGTATTTAATGCAAATATACTTTGATATGTCAGAGTATTCATAGTTATTCTACAAGCTACGGTTGAATAATGGTATTCTATTTTACACACAGTTGGCTGCTCCTTTACTTATAACTTCAATGTTTTGAATGAGGATCAGTTTTAAGAATTCAGTTAAAATTTCCATTGTGTTTGTTAAATGTAAAAAAAGGAAAACTAGACTGGCTGTTAATATCAACACACAGCTCAAACTAAGGAACGGATTGCGTTATGTAATGCAAGTTTGAAAGATGCACGTTTTGAAAGTTCAACCGCTGAAGGGGCAAAATCTAGTTAAATCATGTACTAATATAAATTCAAGACTGTTTATTGTAATGTATTTTCTTATCGCACATTTTTGTTTGCGGGCCGAGAGGCTAGGCGGAAAAAAGCGTAACATTTTGACATCGATCAAAAATCTATTATGTTATAAAGGTTGTTTGTATTTTTATTAAAATGTCAAACTGGCTGTGTGTAGGTAATATATGTATGAAAACAATTGTTAACCATTGATATAGAAAAAAATATATAGAAAAAATAATTACGTTCCAACCGGGTGCCCATAGGACACCTCTCTTTTTTTTCATACGCGTTTCGTTCACACGAAAACCTCTTATCTAATTTACAAGTTTTAAAATTTGTACATGTGTTATCTGACCAGTTTTAAGGATGTATGTATGTTGATACAATAGAGTAACCATAATAAACAGTGATTAAAGAGATTAATTAAGTGCTGCCAAACACACCCGGCCACCAGTGGCGGACACAAATTGTGAAAGTCTTCACATAGTATAGTATCGACGCACACAGTTTTCGCGAGGCCGCTTTCGAGCCACAAGCTGCGGTTCGTGGTAGTGCTCGCTATTTGTGGCACACCAAGCGCAGCAGCACAAAAATGTCTTCCACGACTGGTGGTGGTCACTAATGGTTTAGTCACTGGTGGCCAAGTGGCAGCAATTAGTCTAATATTTAAAAAGATCCACGCGGACAGAGGGGAAGATCTAGCTGATAGCTAAGCCAGGCTGAACCCACTCCTAACACAAGCCATTGAACTTAGCTAGAGGGGTTAACAGCTAGTAATGTGCGACCCAGGGGTTAAATTTTTTCTAAGGTAACCCGATACAAAAGTATATCTAGCTGGCCGCGGTTCTTTGTACCTTTAATATTATGTAACTAGGATCCAAAGGGAAGACGAAAGTAATAGTGTTCTAAGTATCCTCCGCCACTAGTACTTATCTTTATTTGAAAAAAAAAATGTAACAATAATAATAATATCTTGGGACAACTACTAAAAAAATAAAGAAATAAAATATTAAGTCAGGTTGAAAGAAAATATAGGTAGAGCAGTAGAGTGTATATATATATATCTATAGTATTATATAGTCTGTATAAGTAGGTTGACGAGTTAGAATGACAAATTCATTTAGGGAAGGTCTTCAAGGAATCAGTGACGTGGAAAGGATGCGTGAAAGCCGATTAACGAGAAACATTTATCGGATGGGTGTTGTAGGTACTTCACGTAGGTAGGTGAGTGCTTTTAGTAAAGAGTATATACATTTATAAAATTACTCCTATTCCACACTGTTTCCGCTTGTAGATTGTCAATTCAACAATAGTTATGTATTGTGGACGGTTTGCTTCGTAGCCAATATGCTGGTTAGACATTTTCGCAAGACGTCATTAAAACAATTTTTGTTTACATTTTAAAATGTGGACCATTTGCTCTCAAGTCTTATTAAATTGTGGGTAGTCTTAGTCAATAGACATTTTACTTTGTAGACGATCCGATCCAAATTCTATTGAAAGTAGGTACATGTACTAAAATATTTTATTATTTTCTATTTCAACCTAAATTTAAAACTGTCGCGATTTTAGGTAAAAAGTTTTAATACCTTTTAAATAATTCACGCGTTTAAGTTAACAATGTATAAATCACACTAATATTATAAAGGCCAAAGTTTGTGAGTATGTGAGTGTGTATGTTTGTTACTTCTTCACGTCTAAACGGCTGGAGAGATTTTAATAAAATTTGGTACGGAGTTAGCTGACACCCTGGATTAACCATAGGCTAATAAACCGCGGGTAACACAGCGGGGCACATCTAGTATCTTAATAAAATTAATAAATGAAATTAATTCAAATTATTTACCAGGTATACCTAATTTGGTAAACTCGTGGGTACAATCTCCACTTTCGGAATAAAGTGTTTAAAGTTTCCGTGTCCGTGAGCAACATTTATTTGAGCGTAGCTTTAGCACGCGTTTTATGAAGCTTTGCTTCTGTATTCTCCAAAGCCGCCGGCCCCGGCAGCATTACCCGGTGGGTTAGGCCGCAGAACTTCTTTAGCGCTAACTGTACTGGAAAAAACCTGCGGCATAACCCACCGAGCAAAGCCTCAGGGCCGGCGGCTTTGATGTGTAAATAGCTTTAATGTATTGTTTTAAAAAAAGAACAATTGTTACATATAATCCTAAACGGTTCTATATAAATAGTTTATAATTATTTATTATATTTATAATCGATAATTTAAAAATACCGAAATCCCGAATAATTCCATGTTAACATAGCATTTGAGGTCATTGATCCTAAATCTATACTAATATTTTAAAGCTGAAGAGTTTGTTTGTTTGAACGCGAGATTATAAGGATCTACTGGTTCGAATTGAAAAAATATTTTACTGTTAAATATCCCATTTATCGAGGAAGGCTATATAACATCACGCTACGATCAAAAGGAGCGCAGCAGCAATGTTCCAAAAACGGGGAAAAATTACGCAGACGAAGTTGCACGGGTCAGCTAGTCAAATATAAAAGAATCAGTATACATTTTAAACTTCTCTGCTTTTATCTACTGATGTATTGCTATTCATAATTTATCAGGCACTTCCAAAAGTCTCGTAATTTATTATTTTAAAATCATCTGCTAGGATTCTAGCAACGTGAAAATTGTCAGGCATTAATTTTTTTGGTAAAAAAATATAATAATATTTAAAAATTACAAAACGGCAGACTTGGTCAAATACTTTTGAAATCCTTTAAATTTGGTATCTGTCGGGAGTGAAAGTCTCGTAAAGCGGCCAGTCTGGACTTAGTGGGATCCCATTCATGAATGGTAGGTATAAGGGATTCTCTATGCAACATTTCAAGTTTGGTAAAAAGTACATAGGTACTGGTAGCCACCCATTGGCTCTTTAACGAAAAGGTAAATGTGCGTGGTTTTCATTTAATCTTCTAAGTACTTCAGATTTTGATTCTGTTTTATTTTAATGCGATTTATATTTACACTGTTTGTGGGCGTGTATCCGACTGCTACGCAAGAGGTCGTAGGTTCGATCCCCATCCATGATAAAACTTTTGTGTGATGAGCAGGATGGTTTATTCTGTGTCTGGGTGTTATTTATGTATTTAGAAAATATAAGTATTTTTATCAGTTGTCTGGTTTCCATAGTACAAGCTCTGCTTAGTTTGGGATCAAATAGCGTTGTGTGAGTTGTCCCAAGATATTATAAAAAAAAACTGCTTATTTAAACTGAATCGCCAATTTTAAATCACGAGTATGATACACCCATAAGATAAAATCAAGTGTTATACACATATGTTTCAGAATTGCTAAAATAAATTCGGTATGTTTTTTTCGCACTAACGACCTCAGAGATTTATTGGCGATTTTTACCAATAGACTATAGCATATTGTGTGTAAGCCTTTAAAATAGTATATATATATATAATTATGTTTACTATTTATCTTTACCGACGACTTCCTCAGCAGCACCGAACCGCGTCTAATCTGCACAAATTACAGTCAAGCACGTATCCTCGGCGCTAACACGACAGGCGCTAAGTCACTCGTATTGTGCTGACGTCTTTATATCATACACAATTAACCTCATCATATATATCACGATTAAATTATAAATCAAACATATTATATACAATTTTACAAAAGACTCAACTCGGATAACCAAGTTAAATTCCCTTCAACTTTTTTCGAAATCCTTCCTAAATTAGGTTTTTGAAAAAAACCCCAATGGCCAAGTGTGAGTCGCTCGTGAGATAATTAATTTAATGGATTCTAAGAGTGATAATATAGATTAACGATTTTCATGAAATTTAGTATGCATTGGGTTTCGGGAGCGATAAATCGATCTAAACCATCGTTTAAAAAAAATACCGAACCAAGCTGTCATCCAGGTACTTAATTATAATGACATGGAAATAGAGGAAGCGGACACAGTTAAATTTCTGGGACTTGGATATTGTAACTGAAAGAGAGTAGATTATGTATGTATAGGTATAACATTTGGAAGTCGGTTTTTATTTTTTTGTAAAAAAGTTTTTAGTTCTCACTCTTGAGCGTATTGGTTTGTCGTTACGAATGTAGTTTACAATAGCATAATCTAAATTGCTCATTTCTTATTACAAAATGTTGCGTTTTGCGATATAATGCCGTTGGTTTTTGAGGAGTTCACCTGACACTAGACCATCAGTTCCATTACATGATTTGACGGAGGCGAAGAATCAGGTATCGAACATAATACCTACTCAAATCGCAACCCGCAATATTTATTATTTAATAGTTCCGCTGGTCATCTGTGGTCTTAATCATCAGTTCCATTTCACTCACACGAATTACAACAAAATACACCCAAATTACTATAGGTGTGCCTTTGATATTTGAAGAGTTCCCTCGATTTGAAGTGGGTAGAGTGGTTTGAAAGATATATGATAATAAAGAACATTACATACATACATGCATACACACATTTATACTAATATTATAAAGGTGAAGAATAAGCTTGTTTGGACGCGGTGGATGCCGTGTGGTGCCGGCTTAAGAATAGTACCACCCCATCTCTACCCGTGGGTGTCGTCAAGGCGACTAAGGGATTTCACTCCGGAGGACGGGCAGCAGCGTCCTCTGCGTACTTAAAGCCTTACTGCGATCGCCAACCCGCTCGCCAAGCGTGGCGATTATGGCAATTACCCCCAGGATCTACTGGGGAGACCCGTGCCCAGCAGTGGGCCATCATATGGGTTGATATGATGGACGCAGTTATCTCAGGAACTACTGATCCGAATTAAAAAAATATTTGTAAAGCCCATTTATCGAGAAAGGCTATAGGCTATATAACATCACGCTACGGGCAATAGGAGCGGAGCAGCAATTAGAAATGTTGCAAAAACGGGAAAAAAATTTCGCGGAACAGCTAGTAAAAGATACGCACGACAAATATAAAACTTCCTTGCAGTCGGGTAAGAAAAAAATAAATTATAAAAATAAAAAAAACCCGCCTGCACAAAAAAGATGGAAACGGATGCTGTCGGAGGCATTTATGAATCCCGATGAACTTAGTTAAGTGCCTCCGACTGCATGAAATTATATAATTATTTAGGGGATCTTGTTTTCATCTTTTTTGTGCAGGGTTTTTTTATTTTTATTTTTTATTTTTTTATTTAATACTTTTTAGTGGTGTAATATGTAACCGATGTAACAACTAACTTTAATCACAGTTATTGTCAAATATTGAAGATTGAAAAAAGAATGGTTGCTAACTAACTTTTTAAAGTTATACCTTTTTGAAATGCTTAAGATAAGCCCTTTAATTTGATACCCATATTGCAGTATTCAAAACCACTTTTTTTTCACACCTCTTTAGTTTGACATCTTACAGCCGCCATGTTTGTGTTTTTCAAACGTCACATATCTATGAACACTTGGGCAATCAAGACGAATCTAACGACGTCTTAATTGTATAAATCCGTTCAATAGATTGTGAGATATCAGGTAACAAAGAATATTACATACATACATACATACAAGATACGCGCGAAAAACATAACCCTTCTTTACAGTCGGGTAAAAAGGATCAACCAGTCCTCTTATCGTTTCCATTCTGTATGTAAATGACATTCCTACAAACATGCACCAACTCGACCATCTAGTGTATTTAGCTTTTTAAATTTACAGTCATGGACTTTGGTCACAGTGAACTGTTAAAACTTGAAAGTATTTATTTACGTAATAAATCCTTCCGATTGGTTCCGATGCGACGGTTGCTTTATTTCGCTGTACGGATAGCAATTGACGTAGTGGAAACTGACCGTCCGTTTGTTTGCAAACCATGAACCATGTGATATATATGTAGATGAATGTGGGAGCAATGAACGAAGATATAGTTTCATAGCTATAACTAATTACACATTTATATGTACTTGGCAAAGGATTAGTTCGAAATATAAAGAGTATCCTATGTTCTCCTGGTTTTAAGTTCTAATTTAAAACCAATAAAATACATTATATTTTAATGGAACTACTACTAATATAAATGCGAAAGTTTGAATGGATTTTTGTTACTTACCAACTCAATCGCGAAAGAACGATCATTGAGATCTGGGTGCAATTTGAGACAGAGAGATCTCTAAAAATGTATGGTTCCCGTGTCACAAAATCGTGTAATTTTAAGTAAGTAAACAAGACACGTACCAACATAAATCTAAATTCAGTGAACCAAAAAATAAATCAAAACTTATAGCTACATTGGATACGACACGACCAGGCTAGCATCATCGCAAGGAGTTCTCGCGTCCATTTCACGAGCCACTGGATGCAATTCCGGATCCGGTATCGAATCGGACGACATCTATTCGGATGACGTCGCTAAACGGCTTTAAAGAAATAAGAATTGGACCAACCGGAATATTGACTGCCTCACAACTCAATTTTGTATTCGGAAAAATTCGTTTAAAAATTTTGATCGGACAATATGAAATAGGAGACCATACATTTCATATTACTACGACGCAGTATTATGAACTGAAAGATAAAATAATTGTAGGTACGCTAGCGATCTGCTTGTCTTCATACGTTCTTTCTCCATTAGCTATGACAATCAATATCAACCCATATGATGTACCACTGCGGGGCACGGGTACAATAAAACCTATTTATTATAGGTCCTGGTAGTAATTGCCTTAATCGCCACACTTGGCGAGCATGTTACGCAGAGGACGTTGTCGCCCCTCCTCGGGTGGGAAATTTAAATTTATTGCTAGTTATCTTATAAAAACTAAAACCCTTTGTCGCCTTAACGATACCCAAGGAAAGAGATGGCGTAGTACATTGCCGGTACCACACGGCATATGTCCTTTTCTTCATTATCTATAATATACATATATTAAACATACAAATTTTCAAGAATAAATGCTCTTAATCATGATGGCAACCAGATAAAACAATTACAGCATAATTTAGATGAAGTGAAAAAACAAACAGTAGCAGACACTGACTTCATAAGATTATGCAGGCTAAAAAGACAAAGGTATATCTCTGAATGAAATCAATATTTCAATAGAATTTCTTCGCTTAAATGAAGTAAATAAAACAAAGTAAAGAAACTGAAAAGAACATAATGTTAAGAGTAAGACATTACGTTCGTTAATATTTGATTAGGTTCAAACGGAGAAGCCTCACAGATGACATTATTTAATTATGGCAACTCTCAGGCGAATTGTATCGTTTGGTTATATCTTATATCATATATAAAGGTGCGACGAATTTACACATTTGCTTTGAAATAAATATGACGAGTATATTATGTAAGAACGGATAATATGTAAGGAAAATGATATTCAGCAAATTATAATATGCTAGCTGTCCCGCGCAACTTCGTCTGCGTAAATTTTCCCCGTTTTTGCAACATTTCTCATTGCTGCTCCGCTCCTATTGGTCGTAGCGTGATGTTATTTAGCCTACAGCCTTCCTTGATTAATGGGCTATCCAACAGTGAAAGAATTTCCAAGCCAAATACAACTTGTCATTTATAATTGTTGATTATTCTTACCGAGTTTGATCATATTTATGTTTTCTTTGTGTCAGTTTTAATAACTGGTCTGGCTTCTTGGTCTAGTGATAAGTAATCCAACCGCTAAGCAGAGGTCCTGCTAAAACTTTGTGATTGTGTATTTTTAGAAACATGTAAGTATGTTTATCAGTTGCCTGGTTGCCATAGTACAAGCTCTGCTTAGTTTGGGATCAGATAAAATTGTGTGAGTTGTCCCAAGATATGACAATGTACCACTTTTAAGTATCCTTAATAATTCTTTCCAGATATACTTTTTTCTAATTTAACGATACACCTCTTTTTAAATTAACCTCTTCCAACTCGTCCGATCAACTAAATTGTCAATATTGAACGTTTTAATGCAAATAACAATTATAACGAAGGTAAAAATCGTGATATTGAAACAAGAAACCAATTAATTCCCCGCTGATTGCCAACGATTTGAATATCCCTAACAAGCTTCGGCAAGTAAAAACAAAAAGTTGCCAACGAAGGATTTCTACAAAAAATATATATCTAAAATACATTCCGTTTGACTGGCTGTGAATTTACTCGTAATTAAACGATTTGTGTACTAACTGGGTGTACTTAAGAATTGTTGGTTGGTAAATGTTCGGTCATGCCCAAGACATTAATTCGTACAGAATCGAGGGATCACGAACGTTATGTCTAGTAACCTTTATGATAACGTTCTTAAATTAGCTAATATAAGGAATCCGTAGGCATATTTTGATAGTATTAATAATATCTAAATAGTGAGAAAAAATGACGTCCAATACGTTAATACATAAGCTGTTACAGTTTGATCATTATTTCAATTTACATTGTCAGAATGAAGTGGAAGAAGGAAGGATAGGCCTTTTCCCAGCAGTGGGACGACTCTTAGTAGTTATAGTAGCATTTTGTTCTTTATTTTTACCCGACTGCGGAGGACGGCTGTTTCACACATATGTATGTAGGTATGTAACCTTCCAATGTTCCTATATCTGCTCATAGGTCAATTCAATTCAATTATCTTTATTGCAAGGTGTTACATAATACATTCCTCAACGGCTCAATCGACTTTAATAAATGATACGTCATCAGATTCACATCGATGACATAAAATCTTAATAGCAGGTTTTATGCGCTTTAATGTGAGGCCTGAAAAAAAAACCATTTCGTAGACCCTCAAGTGGTGTATCAAATTCAAGATCATAAAAAGGCGAGTTCGCAAAAAATATATAATCCCTATGTTTAAAGAAGTTTGGAGTGGCATATCATTGAAAAAACAACGTTAATAATAAAACAAACAGTTTTTTTAAATGGCGATGTAATTTTCTTACAATGACTAAAACGTAGTGAATAAAAAAATACATTTAAAACAACCCGCCTGCAAAAAGACAAAAACAAGATACCCTTCAAATTTAATATCATGCAGTCGGAGGCATTAATGTTCAAATTCTGTTGAACTTAACATCATGCGTCCGACTAAATGAAATTAAATTTAAAGGGTATCTTGTTTTATTTTTTTGCTGTTGGGCTTTTTTAGTTTTCTCTATAGAGTAGGTAGTTATTGTTTTGAAACTTTCGCGAATTTTATACATATTAGATATATGTATTTCGGGAGTCGACCCGTGACCACGATCGGTGCAATTAAGTCCCGAAATATATCTAAGAGTAGGTAGTGTTTAAATGCCAGTTCAAATACGAACAAATGAATGACATATTTTGTTATTCATACGCGAGGGTAGGTGCTATTTAACTGTGCGTATCTATTCTGATGATTTATGCTTCAGCACGTTTCCCGCAGAGGTACAAAGCAACAATTACGACAACACGTTTCCAATCACGTTCAGTTGTGTATCTTATTTAGATGCCAAGTAAACAGACATTTTCACCGTGACGTACTCCGCTCACAAAGAATTGTTTTTCGATATTTTCATCAAAGACTAATGATCTTTATTTATCCATTATTTTTGCTTTATACTTTCCTGGTAATTGCAAGTATATTTTCGTGCTTATTAGCAATATTTCTTCGACAATAACAACGATGGCTCATCAGTATTCCAGACGGGAATCTAACTGGTTCAAATGCTAATCAAATTCTTGTTTTCGTTCGACCTACCGTTCGCTTAATTTAATGGATCGTCGTCCTATGTAAACTCTCTGTTCTACGGAAAATGTACTTGTTATAGTCTCTTGGGAGCCTGGTAACATACAAACGTGTGCCAGGTAACATATGAGGCATCTTCATAACACCAGACAAAATGTTTTAGTATTTAACAAACATGAGGTAATAGAAGAAAAGATCTTCTTTCGTTACGGCAAAGAAACCTAATTGGCTTCGCAAAATCATATTTTTCTTCAGCTTCTGTCATGGAAAGTTGGTTGGTAATGATAGATCATTACCGGCTAAAGTTTGCGTCTCGTTTCAAAAGGAATTGGTCGCAATCTAAGCATGGGCTGCAGTCGTCCGGAAAAAAGACATTTTTTATCCATTTTTAAGAAAGTTAGTTGGCATAGCAGTAGTTGGTAATGCTGCCTGTTTGACAAAAGGCTACAAATATTAGAGATACAAAGTATACCCTAACTCGAAACAAAAATGTCCCGTCCTCCGTTCCGTACACAATTCAAGTACCTATTAATAAACCTACCTACTTAATAAATACCTATTTACTTACAAAAAACGTCTGAATTAAAACTGAACATATCTTCAATGAATTTATGCGTTTCAAGTTGCTAGATCGTTATTTTAGACGCGAAACAAGTAAATTATCTTTCATCATTGCAGTGACAATTTAGAAGAAATACCGCACGTATACATGTCAAATGTTGCAAAAGGAAGGTTATTATTTAATGATAATTACACATTGAAACTGTAAGGTTCAGTTAAACCTTAAGTTTCTTGAAACTGAAGCTAATTTCAAGTCTACACTTATATTATAAAGAGGAAAGATTTGATTGTTTGTTTGATTGTTTGTTTGTATTGAATAGGCTCCGAAACTACTTAACGCATTTGAAAAATTCTTTCATCGTTGTGAAGCTACACTAACCCCGGGTGACATAGGCTATTTTTTATACCTGTATTCCCACGGGAACGGGAACTACGCGGGTGAAACCACGAGGCGTCCGCTAGTATATTATAAAGAGGAAAGATTTGTATTTTTGTAACGAATAAACTTAAAAACGACTTGACCGATTTCAAAAAATCTTTCACCATTAGAAAGCTACATTATCGGGAGTAACATAGGGTATATATTTTATTGTCAAAAAAATTGAACCTTGAGTTATTACATTATTGCAATTTTCGTAGGGTTCTATACCCTACGAAAATTGCAATAATGTAATAACTCAAGGTATAAAAAACTACGTTAAGACACCCATGCGAAGCCGCGGCAGGCATCTAGTAATCCAAATAAAACTTCCAGATCATACTTTTAAATCACAATAAAACTAGTTATATAGAAAATAATCTCAGAGTAACAACAATATACATTAGTATTGTTTTCAGTGTTAGCATAACATAAATTGCAGACGTCTGTACTTGAAATTTACGATAATGCGAATTGTTCGCGCTCATCGTATCGTAGATAGATCGCGTTTGGTAACGAGACGGTCGAGATAAGCGATATCTTTGCGCAATAAACGCGAAGCGATATCGCCGAGCGCGATATCCGACCGGCGATTGTCTAAACGGTCCCGGGAGAAACTGGCGTTGACATCGTTCCAGCACAATGTATGAACATTGGACATATCGGTTATATATTATTAAACGAAATGTTCGTTTAATACTCTTTAACCGACGACGAAAAATAACGTTGTATATATGAAGTTTGTCTAAATCTCAGTCTATTTAACTGTAGCGTCGTAGAGATAAAATTTGAAGTTTTTTTAAAATAAATAATAAATCAGCATTATTAAAAAAACGAGATCATTTAAGTACCTATAGTGCGTTCATCATGATGTGTCCCTTGACTTGTCAATGTTAGCGCTAAAACTCGTCAAGCTCAAAATGTAAAATGAATACCAGCTTCAGACATTATGCCCATGTTATTAACCAGGCTATTGTCCAAATCTAGATAATTATTATTAAGGCCAACCGGGGGAATTAACCGGCACATTTTAACCTTACTAACTTTTAATCGTACGCGTCTTTAATTTAGTATTAAACAAGTTAATTTTGAGATTAGATATTCGCAAAATACTACAAACGGGATTGTTTAATGCGAAGTTATCATAAAACTTCAAATATGTATCTTTAATAGCTAGGGAACCAAACAAGATTAATGCGTCTACTTATGTACAGATGCATTTACCTACGGGTAAATAAACCCAACACGGCCAAAAGCCATATGATTGTGAACGTACAATACTACCTCATTTGTTTAAAACACTCAGAGATTTATAATGCACTTAAAATACATTGAATAGTTTACGATTCATAAATCTACAGTTTAACTTATAAATTAATCAAATTGAAGATCTTTTGTCAAAGTTTTTGAGAAGTGCGTCGTGTCATAAAACTAGTTTATCTCAAACTTTCACAATACATTTGATTGGGCGGTGTTTCTATTCAAGACTTGTAACATTCAAAGGAAATGGCATCGAATATTTAAACTTATTTACTGATGGTATCCCGCTTCTAACTTTTCGGGAGTTTCCGCGTGTACGGTCCCGTGTAGTATACTTGCTAAGAACTTATGGGACCCTGGTATAGAATCTTTGTATGTTAAAGTTATTTTTAGAAGAGAAATCGTGTGGAGTTGCAGCAAAACTTGATATAAACTTCCTTTATATCACAAATAAAGTTTAAAAAATAAAGCTTAAACCGTGGCTCGCTTTATAGATGTATACCTTGTAAACACCATTACTAGTTTACAAAAGCCACTCGTCTCTCTCTTTATCTGCAGTCTTTTTAAAGGTTGCTGAATGATTTAACCAAGTTACATTTTTTGTATCGTTGATCAACGAACATTGCTCACATCAAAACATAGCTTTCTTTAGAACAGATTGAGGTAAAATCAAATAGTAACACATTGTTTCCACCAAACTGTATTTCAATGCTTTTATCAAATAAATAATGTACAATAGAAAATAACGCACTAAAATAAAACCATACAAACTTGTCAGTTACATGTCAATATTCATTTAGGCCGCAGTTTCTACAAAGTGAACAAAAGGTTCTGTCGGCATTGATATTTATAAATGTTTCTTTTAGCCGTTGACATGTTCACGCACACGACATAATATAAAAGTGTTCCGAGATGTAGGTGGAAGTACTCTTGTCATCATCGGCGAAGCATTAAGTCAGGTGTAGCGAAGAGGCCTCCCCCCTCCCCCACCCTTCGTAATGCGCACAAATTAGCCACGAACCGCTGCCTCCTGATGAGAATGCTACGATTGGGCCGAGATATACACGAGAGAAATAATAAAACGATTCATTAGTGCGTATTTTATACGACTGTATAATAAAATAACGTTTAAATGGGTAATGTTAGAAATGAGGGTGCATGTAAAACAAGTATAGATGTGTTCGAGTAATTTATTTTGAAAAGGAATTCGCGTTCATTGTGTTACACGCGCCGCCCTACGGTGACTTGTTGCCTTTTGTTCAACTCCTTTAAGTTGCTGAAAGCCTGGTACAATAGTCTCGTACGCACCCAAAGGGGGTCCCAAGTTTGCTTTGGACCTCGTTTGGGCCTAAATTTCATTCATTGTTTTACAAGAGCTGGCAAAATCAACATTCATTGATCAATCAAAGGTCCTGTCTGTCCCGAAACTTCTCAAATTAAATATTGTAGCACGGAGACAAATCAGATGATAACACAGATACGACAGATCAGAGTCGATCCAATCATTTTAAAACGAAAAATGTGATCGACGGCATTTTAAAAAATATATCCTGCCAGCTTTTATCAAATTTGCGTCAGTGACGATAGGTGTATAACCGAGGTTTCCGAATAAGAGCGGATCCGTCGCCTTGGGCGGGAATCGAGTTTGGGACCCGGTGCCACCCAAATTGATTTACCCTACCCTTACAACCACGAGGTTACACAGATTTCATATTTGGGATCGAGATCCGAGATTTGAACTAAATCGAGACGCAAACATCATGTAGGTATCTTTTATGACGAGATTTTAATGGCCTTTTTATTTTTGTAGTAAAAAATAATCAAATCATGTCTAAGGAATCCTACTTATATCTAAATGATTACAATTCTTTCACTTAAAAAGTACATAACGTTTTATAATGGAACTTCACAGTAAAGCTTATACGTAAATATAACGCACAGTTTACAATTTAGGTTTAAAGAGCCCATAACCAAGGCATCCACGCGGACACACCCCACGGGCAAAAGCTACTACAACATAACTCAAAATAATCGGAAGTAATTCGCAACAGAACAAACTTCAACTATTTCGGGGTACATTACGAATAATCAAGTTAACACAGTTATAATAGTTTAAGCCGAGTTACAACCTCGCGAAGGAACTCGTCCCATTGGCAATGCTTTATGAACTCGTTGAAACTCAAGAGCATTAGCACTTTGGACTCAACACTGCGGAATGGAGAACCCTGAAATGCCGCTGAATTACAGCTAATGGATCATTGTACCGAATGTTTAAATGATCTAACCGAGCGGCAGAAGGGTTACGAATAACGAGAATTCAAAAAGCCACCTGGCTACGCAGCGGATTTTACGCTTTCTTAACTATACCTAATATTTCATTTTTCTTACCTTATTTTAGAATCTATAATTTTCAGAAAATTAAAATAACAATTATTAGAAAATTAAAAAAACATACCGATGTGGTTTAAAATCGTCTATATCATCTATCGTCTGTTCAAATCTATTCCAAAGTGTGATTTTAGTTATGCCTGACGTGCCTACATTTCACTAAAATAATGACAATAATGAACAATTATAACAATGCCCTATGGTAAAATAATTACACTCACAAACATTATCTATCTAATAAACGAGTAATTCTTGCACATTATTCTTGGTATAGTGCAAACTTTAAAGTATCATTTTATTATTGCTCAGAATCAATAACACAAACCGGGGTAGTTTTTGGACCATGCTATATTTTTAATTTCTTATATAACACAATGTGGTGTGAAATGTGATCATCACTTATTTTCAATACCATGGATTATGTATTAAGAGACGCAATGAGCACTACAGCGCAAAGACCACAAAACAACTTGAATGGCTTAAACTCTGCAAGTTTTCAATATTTCTTTTTAATATGTTTTTTTGCAGTAAAAATCTTGTTGCGGTGTCTGAGCTTTGGATTATACTAAAAATAACCTTGTATATACATATACATATATCAGAATCTCGGCAACGGCTCTAACGATTTTCAAGAAATTTTGTTTGTTGGGGGGTTTCGGGGGCGATAAATCGATCGCTAGGTTTCATTTTTAGAAAACGTTGCCGTATTTAAAAAAAATACCGAACGAAACTCGGTCATCCAGGTACTTACCCTAAATATATTACACTCTATTTGAGATAGGGGTGTAAAAACATAGCAATGCAAGCCATTCATCACTAAATCCATAATGATATTACAAATCCGTTGTCGGCAATGTTGACCCTTCCACTGCCGAGTCAAACAATGAAACACGATCAGTAGATACGGCGATCAACCGATCGGTCAAACTGCGGCGTGCAACCGGCACGACTGCGGTACATAATTATGTTCATTGACCAATAGTAAATGTATTTACCTAGTCGAACGTTATCCTAACATCTGACTGCGAGAGATCATCGCTCTGTTTGTGATTGATGTGATACGTTGTAATTCTAGCATACATATCCTATATTCAATAGGTACTACAGTTTTGGTCTAATTAAGTTTTTGAGAATAGGTAGATATTACTGTTATAGTAGTTATAACTGTGCCGTTTGGCCTTGGAAATATACCCCAAGATAAGTTAATGTGTATAAATATTATTATTTCAAGGTTCGTTACTTACTTAGTTGCAATTGATATACTTGTCTCGCAATAATATAACTAGGTACTTTCCCATAGATTTAATAAATTGCAAACGTCCTATGCTAAAAAGTATTGTTTCAGTGAATATTAATTTCTGTCCTAACTACGCCTTGTACGATACGGTTTGCTCTATTTTTCGAAAAACAGATTTTACCAAACATTTAGCTACTTTCATGTGTGAAATGAAGTACTTACCTACAGTAAAGAATGCGTTATGTGTTTCGGTCAATCGGTCCATTGGATCGGGCAACCAATCAACCGACCGATTCAAGCGACGGTTACGGGTTATGATCGATGTTACGATCGAACCTATACAATTGGAATAAAACACAAAACGACTTTGTTTTGCGATTTCCCCTCTGACCTTTGTACATATTATGTATTCCTGGTACACGTTACAATAAACTGCTACGAGTTTAAGAACCATTTAATTTTCTCGCCTGGTTGTACCTTCCACGTCACATCGTTCACTTTCCAGGTATTATAATTGATTGTGGGTATATTTATTCGGGATATTTTAGTAAACGGATTCAGCCGAAAATAGATTACCCAACGGTATTTCCTTTTAACCTTCCCTTGCCGATTCCAAAGGAAAAATTATGTGATTTTGTATCACATTTTCCAAAAGTAGCTACTTATTATTTGTAATTCATAAGACACATCTGAGTACCAATGACCATCTTAATTTTCAATTAGGGGGAGTCGGCATTGAACCATTCTATGCCCATAACAATTCTCCTGCCTACTTCTCGTCTCCTGGTACTTTTAATAATATATTATGCACAATATTGCCAACACATTCTAATTTGCATATTTTTACCCTAAGTAAGTAAACTAATCACCATTTGCCGCGTTAGCGAAGAGTGAAATGCAAATATCGCCTTGTCTCATAAATAAACATTATTTCCATATTTGGTACTAGAGCACAATTAGATATTTTAAATAAGCGATAATAAATGCATACATTATAAGAACCACACTAATAAATAAGGATGTAGCTATGTAAGTATTCGTGGGCTCTGAAGAAAGCGTGTTTAACAGAAAAGACGTAGACAACGTTTTTGCACAAACGGGAAATGATATAGTAAAGACGGCAAAACTATTTTGAAAGAATAGGTATGTTTTAGATTGAAACTCCTTTTTTTGAAAACTGTAATTGACACATACATACTCGTAGTTGTCATGATATTACATTCTTACTACCAAATTTGTAAAAAATCTTAACACCATAACGATAAATTCGTGCTAAATTCGCGATAAGCAAGCCTAGTTCATTGTTTACGTTTATTTCACTTACAGTCGGTAAACATCTGCCAGTTTGGGAGTCCGTATCTCGGCGAAGAACGTTTGTCATCCGCTGTTAGGGTCCGCGGCCACCCAGTCGAGGGAACCCTTTGTTTCCTAAATGAAATGTTACCACCCACGGTAATGCCTGTGACTCTGATAAAATACTTCGCCCGATTTAAATGGGTGGTAGGGGGCGTTGGGTAACCGCAGTGCGGGACCGCGGGTTCGATGCTGATAAATTGTTAAGAGATCGCGTAGTTCCATTGTTTTAAAGCCAAACAAATAACGCGTTAGTAATGACTATAATAAATACCACTCACGACAAGTCAACTAGATATCAAGCGTATAAGATTGGACGAGAAATACCAAAACGATGCGAGTCGAACGAGTACATCCATTGAATGTATTTTTTTATTAATTTTAACATTACATTTTTTCATATTAATTTTTGCCTACATTTCTCTAACAAAACGATGTTTTAAATAATATTCAGTTTACTAGTGTACTACTAAAATAAATGACAATAATTCCAAATACATACACATCAAAGTCGTATGTCATTCGCGGTTGATAGTCGCGAGTTTTATGGCCGTACCGCATCGCTACGGTTGAATTTTAATGTTTGCAACTCAACCGACCGGCCAATACAGGGTTAAATTTAAATTTTATTACAACCGCTGTGCGTTACGAACTCCGTACGAGCAGGATCTCGGTTCAATGTAAAATTTGGATAACCTCCTCACGAAGGGTCTCCATAAAAACAATTCGTGTCTCGCTAGAGGGAAATGTTCTGTGCAATTTCCTGAAAATCCGGAAATGAGCGTTTTATATGAAAATATCTCAGAGCTTTGTTTTGTCTTTTGATTATACGTGTTTTAAAAAATCGTATTTACTTTTCGTATTTATTTTTTACTGCTGAGATTATATCATTTTAAAAGGGGAGTAAAAAATTATGTTCCTTTTAAAAATCTCATTCCGTTTGTAATCTTTAAGATTTGTCTAGATGTTGGCAGACAGGTAATTACGTCATCTCCTCACTAGATAAGGATCGGGCAAATTTTTAGCGGGCCTTTACGAGCGCGAATATTTCACAGTCACGTGTTGACCCGGACGAATTGTCAGCCATTTATCGTGCAGATTAATATTATGTACATGGACCTAGGTTTTATTAGATAGTATGCTTGTCTGTACTAACATAAACATGCTTTTCCTTTGCATTTTTTATAGCATTTGAAAAAAAACAATTTTTACAAAATTATTACTAAGGACTCAAAATATTTAACAAAAATCTACATAAGTAAAACGTAAATAAGAGTGGATATTGTTAACGCATGCCCGTTAAATTAACTCGATAGATACCAGGGGCGGTGAAGCGCTGAGGCGATGAAGATACGGCAATTCAATCACGCGGCCATTACGCCACACGTCGTCCCTAACCCCCGCCCAACCGCCCCTCAGGCGAAACAACCGGGAGGGTAAGTCCTTGCGAAATTGCGAATGCATTTCTTCGCGTCTATGATGCCCTGGTACATTTATTGCAGATTTGTCGTTGATGATGGCGGGTGGAATCGTCAGGGAATACTTACCTGAAAAGATAGAAACGCAACGTTAATATGCGACACGATATTTTCAGTAAAATATATTCAGATAGTCATATAAGTCCAAAATGTTCGAGATCTGTATGCCAGTAATATCAGGTAAAATGTAAAACAGCATCACGTAACAATACCGCAGTGCAGAAGCATGTGCCACTGGACTGCACGAACTGTCCAGGCAATACGACTTTCTTTTTACTTCACAAAAAAAATGCTCTTTCATAGTTTCTCCTTTTGTGCTGTTTCGAAACTTAATTAAAAATTCTTTGTTGAGGCAACAGCGGTGAACTAAAATTGTGTACATTTTCTGTGAAATACATTTGTGTTGACTCGGACTAATGAGTTGAAGAAAAGTAGTTCAAAACAAAAATATTTTAAAGAAAAAGAAAGAGTATAAATAAAAATGCTTTTCAGATAACTTTTAAATATCTAGCCGGACAATAAAAGGAATAAAATATTTTTATTCAGCGCCTGGTGACTGAGGCCAAATTTAAATTAAACCCTGCAAACGGTCGCCGCGGCCAGTACGTCACTCGGCTAGAGCAAATAGAAGGAACGCCTCCAAATGTCACTGTTCCTACACAGTGCAATATACCGTCTGTAATAAAAACGTTGTAAACACCCCAAGGGCGGGACGAAAATGAAAAAGAAGCATTTCAACGAGCTGTAAACTGCCGACTTATTAATTTAAAGATCGTAAAATGAAGGCATTTTTGTAGGCTCTTATTAATAACCTTTGTAATGAGGGCCGCGTTCGTACAAAAACGTATCATAAAAACGGTATTCAATATGTAATCTCGAGAGATGAACAGTTAAAAGCGGCCATTACTTACATCGAGGTCATCCAGGAAATTCTTTTCAGAGTTTTTTACCTACTTTACTTACAGCAAACAAATTGGATTTGTATCAACTTTTTGTCCAGAGCTGAATCATCCATAAAATATACGAGATAGAAGGGACAAAGCATGTTTGTTCTCTCATCTTATTTATGTGTGGGACGGGACGTTCATAATGTATGTGTACTCATTAATCATTATAAAGCGAAAAAATGTTACGGAGCGGAAACCTCTTTTCCGTGTTTGGTGTCATTATTTAGGGTGGGCGTCGAGAAGGCCACAAGACGGCGCGAAGACGCACGTGGCGTCACGCGGCGTGACGAGGGTTGAGACGTCGTGCATGCTGCTAAATTGCTTGCAATCTCTGTTGTTCGTCTGATTTCCTAATACTCACGATTATAACAATCACCGCGTCTCATTTCTCCATGTGGCATGTGCAAATAGTGAGTGTGCGTAGTTACGTACATCCATTCCCAGTTTAAGTCATCTTCAATCCCTGTATTCTATAAGTGAAACCTGTTGAGAGACTCGGTTGCGACAGTGATTTTGTCATTTACAAACAACACAAAACGATCTCTAGACAAAGTGGATTTGACTTCAAACTCGTTTCACAAAATGTAAATAGTCAAAACAAACAGTGAAGTACAGATTAGTGCGCATACGTCCCGTAGTGAAGTGGGCTTGGAATAAAACAAACAGGTTCAGTGCTGTTTCCAATTATTCCGAGTCGGCGTCGTATCACGACAAAACTCATCTAACTTTCGGCCGCGGAGAACGCCGCGTGCAGATGTGAATAATTCGCCAGAAATTCGGTGAAATTTCGCGAAACTCCTCACGTTATGAGGCGACAAGTTTTTTTGCTCCTGCACAGCGCGGCGTGAGGTTTAATTTGGTGGGACCTCAACTCGAGTGTTATCGCGTCATTCGGTTTAACATTGCAAGCGGTTGATTTGATTATATTTAACAGGATCGTTGATTCAGCTCAGAGAAAGAACTAGCGTGGGAATTTAGTCCGAAATACGAGCTCTCTGGAATGAGCAATTCTCCCAACAAAATGTTGATTAAAGTTGTACGTGAAATTCGCATCGGAATTAAAATGTGTCTGATGGTTAATGTACTAGATAGGCAGTTAAGATATCGGCCACTTGCGGCAGTTTATTTTATTTGCGGAAGACATCCATCCGCCGACAGACTTCCGCTCCGTGTCGCCGCTAGCGAGGCTGAAAACAAATTTCCTACAAGGCATACGTCCTGGCATAAAGACGGAGATATACTTTTCACTTTATCTTTTGTTATTTTCAGGATAAAGCTATTTTTTCCTTTTTCCACTAACCAGGGAGAAGTAATCCGGGACTTCATTATCAGTTATCTTATTATTTATTTTCTCTAAATTACCAATGTTACTCTTATTCTGTTTTACTCGGTTAAATAAAAAAATAAAAACATCATCGATGTACACCAACGAAGAAAATTCCAATTACTTATTTTAAAGTGGAATTCGCAAAATTCATTCAGATGTATAATGCTATTATCATCAGGAAGACTGCCGGAATAAAGACGTCTGGCTTCTGGGAGATCAGCGTTTCTTGTTAGCGCATAATAATTCCGCCGCCAAATGAAATTAAGCGTGGGCCCTGTCCGTCGTTGTATACACACTACACAGACTTATATATACTACACTCAGGGTCGTTTGTCGGCGTACTCCTTTTCATGCTAATTTCATTTGTCCCCGACGAGTAGGTACCACCATTTTGGCATGACTTTATATTTCTCAAATGTTAAAAGAGGGAAACGTACTATTTGCCTAAATTTTCTTTTTATTTAGCACTTTTGAAAACATCATTTGTATTTTTTGCTTTTAGTAAGAAATATATTGAAAGGGCCAGGTTTTATCAAAAAAGTAAATATATATCTAGCTGAAGCTCATCTAACGGAACGGCGAGAGGAATGTTAATCAGAATTCTATTAAAAAGTTTTGTACTAAAATCCTTATCAAAAAAATCAAAAATTCTTAAAAAGTGCGTTAGAGGGGTACTGAACGGGATCGTTATTGCCGCGATAAACGGTGCTTCACCGACGACTGGGGCTCGTCGGCGAGTTGCCAACTTTTCCAATTTACAAAAAAACTTTTAAAGATTGCAATACTCCCTCCTCCCGCCTGCAGAACAGGAATTTTGTATCGTTAATCAAATCAAGACAGTATTTGCGACGACGAACTTGCTGCCGAGGTATTTAAAATTTCGGAGGACAATTAAAATCATCTATAAAGAATCTCTTGTGACTTTTATCTAAATAAGAGAAAAAAACAGATGTCACATTCAACATAGATATTCAATGGTCACAAGACAAGCCATAAAACCTAAATATCCCTGCAACAAATCAGAACCATATAGAAAAACCTCGGAAACTAAGCTGAAAGGTTGTCAAAAACATTAATAGCCGACGAATACAACATAAAAAAATATATCGGCGACTACATCAAATAACGTAACCGAAATTTTCTCTTCCAATATGTATAGCCAGAAAAATTAGCTCAGGAACAAAATACAGGGGCGAGTGTGAATGGGGTGGAACATGTACAACAAAGACGTAACTATAGCTACTTATATATTACATATATATGGTGTAACATGTGTGTGTACAACAATGTCACAGGAAGCCTGTATAAAACGCCACAATCCGTAAACAAATGAGATTTAGTTCACCGAATGTGGTAATAATAAAAAAAAGCGAAATAAATGCTCTGAATTATTTTGTTTTTGTATTTTATTTCTTTGGTAAAGCTTTTTCGCGGTAAAAAGACCTTCGTTCGTATTATTATGCGTTTTGTCGAAAGGTATACCTTTCAGATCTGTCACTCAGAGGGTTAACAGAGGAGTGACACCTCAGTGCCCCCGTCACACACAGGCCCTTGCGTCATGCATGCAGCCATTTTGTTACATAATGTTTTTTGAGAGTGATAACGCTGTTAATTGTCCTCTGTTAAACAGCTTGGACTAGGTATAATATCAATTTTAATGGAGACTAGACTCAACTACGCAAGATATATTATAGTACACAACTATGTGCGCAAATACAAGAGTACTCTCAATTACCTCAGTCTAGAGTTCCTAAATTTTAATTGGACAGGTGGATACTAGAGTCAGAACCGACGGCCCTATGGTTCCCAAGGCAAGAAGTGTGTGTGTATATATTTTCAGAAATGGTCATCTATGAAACTAAATGTAGCAACGTTACATAAGGGCCCCACTGACGATGCATCCATCAATTTCATTCATTCATCTATTTTAACATTCTCCATCAAAAACTTATGGAGAATGTTAAAATAGTAATCCACGAATGAAATTATTCAGAATGTTAGACGTCGTTCGGTTTTGGAATTTCAAACAGACGTCATTCAGTCCAAATCGACGTATATTACGCCACGCTATTGAGTGGGTAAATCAAGCTGAATTAAAAGGAATTATGTCTACGGTTTATCCTTTCGTCTCGCTTAGAAAAAGACTCACCTTCCCTTTCTAAGCATAGTGTCAAACCATGGTTGCCATATTCATGAAAGAGAATAATTTTCTCTTTACTTCTTCAGTAACAAATATAATATCTTGGGACAACTCACACCGCACCACAGTGGCAGTCATTAAAAAAATACATTCACAGTCAAAATGTATAGTGTTGACACAAGTCTTCAGTATAACTTTCTTGCGTACGTCCAAATGGAAGGCGAACGTCCGAATGGAAGACATCCAAATGGAAGTATAGTCAATGGTACCATAATTTTGGGAAAATCCATTCGGACGCCCGCGCCGGCCACTTGGAAGTCTTCCAAACTAACGTTATATTAGACCCTACTTAATCATGACCCAGGTAAAGAAGCAATAATCCCGAACTAAACAATAATAACTATTTATCATACAACACAAACTGCTGCAATATCAGATGGTACATTCGTAACATCGAACCGTCCGATGTGACCTACTCACCTACATTAGTGCTAGATACAAGGACGGCACCAAACCTAGCTCATTAGTGACCACGGTCGTAATGAACAGATCTGCATCACTCCACACCATCGCTAAACACATTACACTGGTAATTTGACTACGTCAGTATTGCAGAGCGATGCGACATGACACGGAGCTCACTTGGTTATATTAGATTTAACCCATGAAATTATATAGTACTAGCTGTCCCGCGCAACATTTATCATTGCTGCATATTATATAGCCAATAGCCTTCCTCGATAAATGGGCTATCCAACAGTGAAAGAATGCTTAAATTCGGAACAGTAATTCTTGAGATTACCGCGTTCAAACAAACTCTTTAGCTTTATAATATTAGTATAGATATAGATAGGTACTTAAATGAAAAACCAAATGCGTTGCTAAACGCGAAACCATTCAACCACTTTTTATCTTTTACGCCAGCTCCACACATATAAAATAGCATTGGTGCCAACGTTGGGACGAGCGTTATTTTAGATCCACACGTTGGACGAGTGGCGCAGTGTGTGACCGACGTTGGGGCCAACGTCTGGAGCCGGTGTTAAGTAGAATGGTCGCCAAACCCAGCATCTACGTGGACGGAGATGCGAACTTAGTTATAAAATTACTTCATTTGGCTTCATTTTGTATATACATACCTATAGAACGTAAGAGGAGTCTTAAAAAGGGTATACATGTTTAAAAAACAAACTGAAAAATCAAAACCCCCGCCTGCTTAAAAAAGATTGAAACAAGATAACCTTAGATAATACAGTCGGAGGCATTCGTCAATCCCATTGAACTTACTAAAATGCCTCCGACATGATATAAGGTTATCATGTTTCAATCTTTTTAAGCAGGCGGGTGTTTTGATTTTTGAAATTTATTTTATATTTCATACTTTTCAGTGCTTAGTTGTAAGACGTAACGTAACGCAATAACTGTAACTACCGAACATTTTAGAGAAAATAGTTGGTACTAAACTTTAAATCCTAAACGGTAATTTTAAGTGAAAACTTATTTAAGAAATCATCATGATTTTCTACCTACGCGACATTGTTTGTTGACTTAATTTTTTTTTCTTTATCCCAACGTAGCGTCTGGCTGTCGCCATTTTGAATTTTGATTGCTATCATGTCTTTAGTGACACTCGCAAGATTAATATTAATCATCAAAATCTGCCCACGCGTTTGGTCTATATAGTGCCACAAAGAAACAAACACGTCAAACACATAACCCTCCTCGGCAGTCGGGTAAAGAACAGTTAATCCGTTTTGTTATGTACCAACCAATTCTAACCTGGCATGCTGTGAGAGGACATAGGATATTTTTCATCGCAATAACTGACTTAAACGCAGCGGAGACGCTTGCATAACCTGGTTATATTTATTGTAACTTAAAAAGTAATGCCACAGAATAAACACGTACAGATAAAACCTTCATATAAAACCCTACTGACTCACGCACATATAGATATGCGTCTCTAACCGTCAAAGACGCGGAGACTCGGACCAAGCTGAAACGAGTAACAAACAGAGACAGAGAGAGTGCTCGTTTGGTGCGCGCGTGTGGCTTCTGTATTCTCGTCAGTCTTCCACCGATCCCTCTTAACTTCATTAACGAGAGAGGTCCAAGAACCCGATATGCAGATTCATTCTTCCTTAGACGCAGCTGATAAGTTAGCTCCGTCCCTTTTTTGTGCCATCTCGTTAAGGATACAGCCTCGTAATGTAATCACTATCGATTATTCGCCAACAAGCTCTAATACAGCCAATATGTCGTCTACCCGCAATCACATCAACGGATTATCTTTACGATTAGTTATAAGTGTACTACATTTTCTGATATTATTGGAATTAGTCATCGTAAAAGTAAATAATACTATATAGACGAAATTGTTGCGAAAGAAAGTTATTACAATAAATCTAAGATTCGATGTCCTATGTAATAGTTTTGAAGATTTCATATACCTATCTACAATAAATAAACTAAAATATATAATTTTTAAAATATAACTAAAAAAAAAAGAAATAGATAAATTTAGCTGTGGCTTTCAAATGTTATAAATTTAGCTGTGGCTTTCAAATGTTTTAAATTTAGCTGTGGCTTTCAAATTTTATAAATTTTGCTGTGGCTTTCTGATTATTTTCAAAACGGCTGAGAGTTATTATCGAACAAAGATTAAATCGATCAATCGATCGATTAAAATAGTTATTACGTTTTAAAAAACATCACATTCAAATCTTTAAATAGATAGATTTGAATGTGATTTTATTAGAAATCAGATAAGTATTTATTTTATTGAACGGATAGGCGTGCAGGTAGGTACTCCAATGTCATAGACAATTTTTTTTAAGGGAAGTCCGCGCTATAGTAACCTGAATCTATGTCGAGGGGGATTTTACAAACATAGTATAATTAGGTGATACAATATACACCCATATATTCGCCGGTCATCGTGTTATTTAGTTATCTACTTTCTACATTGTTATTTTAAATGAGAAAAAAATGTAGGTATGTAAAAGTTTCCATTATACTAAGAATTTCTGAGCAATTTAAAAGCTCTTCAAGACATTGCTGTAAGCCACTTGACGTAGGCAGACATTCAACAACATTTTTGTAAAAGTAACTTCATAATTTCAAACGTGTTTTTACATTTTTAACCCTTCCGCGGCTGCTGTAAAAATTTAATAATTAGCAAAAAGGAAACTCGAGTAAATAGGCTTATTTTTAGGAGATTATGCTTTTTAAAAGCTTTTCGCCCTCACTTCCCGCAAATCTCAACGTGCTTATTTAAAAAATATAAATAATTAAAGGCCACCACTCAGCCTCGGTTTGTAAACAACGATTGTTAAAAAGACAAAACTTCATTATAATACGAAATAAAAAGTTACGTTTTGCATCTTTTTAGGGTTCCGTCTGTCTGTCCGTCCGTATGTCACAGGGATTTTACTCAAAGACTACACAATGAATATTGATGAAATTGGTGAAAAGGTGTCTTGTACTTAATAATGATTTTCCACAAAAGAATAACTGACACTATTATGATACCCAGCGAGACGGCCTATGGTTTAGAAACCTACCAATCTGTGAGCGATGTTTTATGAAATTCTATTACTTCTGAACTCTCGTTATTTTGTGATGCGAGGAAGGACTCTAAAATATAATTAACTTAATGTTTTTAGTATGTCACATACGTCAAGCAAGTGTCAACATGTCCACACATAATAAGGACATGTTCTAACTTGGCGTACTGTTTGCGGTTAACTGCTATTTTAGTGTTGTCTATATTAGTTTGTGAATATGAGAACTTTATGGCATGGCATAATTAACTTTTGTAAACATACATTTTATGCGTGCATTTTTATAACAGACGTTATCGTATACCTACATATATGTAGAATCAGAATATTATCGGGACTTAATCGCGTGAAATATATAACTTTTTACTTACCCGACGATTCGATCGAACTGCACCGATAACATTCATATTCATAAATTATCTTATGGTAAATGTTGATAAACTTTCGCGATTTGTACACGTTATGAAAATATATATATATTACGGGTCTCTACCCGTGACCACGGCCGTTGCAATACGGTCAAAACGTCGGGCAATAAACAAGGTATTTATCCTTAAATTATTGACGAGATTAAGACCCGTAATATATATATTTTCATAATTATAGTAAATGTTTAAATAACTGTAACGTTTACAACAGCAGTTGCGCAAAATGTTAAAAGTTCCTAGCACGTGCTACTTAATTATCATGTGGTGCAAACGCATGCTTATTTTTGTTATAATACAATATATCTTAGGACAACTCACACAGCGCCATTTTATCCCAAACTAGGCAGAGCCTGTACTATAGCAACCATACAACTGATAAACATTTATATATTTCTAAATACATACATATTATAGACAAATTGCTCATCACACAAGGTTTTATCCTGGGTGGGGATCTAAAGCACGACCTCTGCAGTCAGGGTCTCTAATCTCTACACCAACAGGACAGTCAAAATGTTATTTGATTCACTAGCATGCAGCTAGCAAGCATGTTACTGATCTTTTTTACAGGCTTAATGTATTTCCGCCCTAAACCAAGTGTGCGGTACATTCGAGAGTGGTCCATTAATTTCGCTTCGTTCGGCCTCCGTGTTCTATGTCCTTATGTATAATTACATTGGGTCGATCCGTCCGCTTAGTTATGTATTCGCTGCGACGGGATCGCACCCAATTTTCTATATACTTTTTAGGGTTCCAGCTCTGAAGAACCATCGGAATTGTATTACTAAGATTACGGCATCTATATGTATATTGACAGACTGGCAGACGTACTAACCCCTATAATGTGTGTTTGGTTATGAATCCTACTTGCATTTCATTGTTTTTGTAAATTGTACATGTATATAATGTAATTTTAATATAAATTACTATTATATTTGTCATCGGATTATATCTAGGGAGACGGAGGTGATTTTATCGGAACCGTAGTCGGCGGTTTAAAATTGGTTTGTCGGAATCAAAGTCGGAGTGGTGGGAGATGACGAATATGTTTAAATAGGGCTTAAGAAAATAAGATAAAAAGAAACAGTTTTTAGTCAGACCATAGAGAATCCGTGACAATTTTTAAAAATTAATTTGAGCAGCCGCCGCACAGTAGTCAGCACTGATTAAAACGTCCGATTTAAAAGTGCCGGAACCGAAGTCGGAGTCGGAGTCAAAGCTCCGTAACATCCCTGTTCTATCGTATAATCATTCGGACTCTCGCAATATACACTACCGCATTTACCTATAAATTTATTTTCAGCCTAAGTAGTCTAAAAGACAGACTTGCTGTCTATATACACTAAAAGACATAACAAAATACACACAACCGAAAACAGTAACGAAGCAATAACGGGCTCATCTGTTCTCCATTTTGTTTAAACTAAACAGAAAAGAAATGGCTTCATTAAAATACTACTCTTTGCTAAATTAAGCAAACAACGTATCTGTATAGCCTCTATTATTAATTAGGATCACAAAGAAACCTTTATATTTATTATAAGCTCCAATTTTCGGGAGAATATTATATCGTTTGTACTATGAACTGGTATTAAGTTCGATGAAGAGAAAATTAATTAAAACATCTTAAAGAGACGACTATTTTTTGGTTTTCTTAGACCAATGAAATCAGCCAGCATTAATGTCCAATCCACCAATTAAAAAAAAAAACATAACTAGCAATGTGGGATTGAGTGCCACATTACTAGCAATCTTGTTAACCCCTCCAGCTAAGCTCAAAGGCTTGTGTTAGGAGTGGGTTCATGTCGGTAGTATAATGGGTAGAATTCGAACCCGCGACCTCACGATTGCGAGACCGATGCCTTAGCCATTAAGTTACCGCCGCTTTATAAATGAATTCAAAGTCAAAAAGATGAGAACCCCATTGGTCAGTCCAGTGGACATCAATCTGTATCTATTAAACTTAACCGAATTCGATCAGAATGTTACTTTTAAAAATGCGATGAAGTTAATAAAATTTTCCGTCAACGAGATGTTAAATTGAAACGTACATATTAAGATAGTAAGTAGTACAAAACCTCTTAGAATGTGTTCCTGTTAAAACCACAGTGACAGGTGTAATCTCAAGTAAAGACATCACAGAGAAGATGGCAAATGTGTAGTAATGAATTAAGTCAACCCATACTGCATTAGTAGCATCTTATAGTGGTTTATGAAACATACGGAACCTTACATAGGTATATTGTATATGACTTCACTTAAAGTTCGTTCGAAAAATGCATGTTTAGAGCGTTTTCAATACACGGAGAGCAGAAAAAATAGGAGAAATAGTTTCTTTTTGACGACTATTGCTTTGGTTTAGAACTGAAAATCTGATGTGGATGATCCGTCATAGTGGTATATACTTCACGATGAACGAAGACAGTCTAGAACTTTAAGTCAAAAGTACAGAACATAAAACGACAAGCATCTCGAGCAATTCCTTGATTAAAAAAATACGAATGGTGTATCTTCACTCGTCAAACGCCATACATATTTTATAAGCAAAGGTACCAAGGCAACATGAGTATCACAGGGGTACGCGCTCCAAAAACACCGCCTTAACTTGTCGTAAAACGTACAGGTAAAGAGGAAAGGCAGTAAGGCAGCATTACTAATGAAACATTCATGCGGAAACAATCTGCTGATGTCGACCGGACAGGCAAGAAAACTCGCCCAATACAAGAAGGTACAGAAAGCAAAAACGGTTGAATTGCGTTTGGCGTACAGTTTAATTCGTCCGTATTACGAGCATACGTTACAAGTAAGGGTGGTATATATAGAAGTACCCCGGCCGCTATAACAATAAGTATAATCTAAATAGCCGGGATTTGTTCGACATGTGAGCTCAGGGTTTTCTCTGTCACTCTCTGCGGTGGTGCTGATTGCCTGGTGAAAAAGGTTAAGTAGGTTCCTTTACGAAGCTCTTTGATGCTTCAAATCCCTTTAATATAAATGTTGCTTGTTTATTTTTGACGTTTGAGTATGCGTACAACAAACGTTTACATAGCGCTAATGTCAATAAAATTAATTCAATACTGATCGAGTTCTTTTTAATTTGATCACGATTTTCGATTTCAGATGAATACATTTACATTTTATCTGAATAACGTACAATTTATATGAATCAGACTACGAATTACAATTACTAAAGTTGATATAGATGGTATAGGTATTATATATTTTGATAGATTGGAAAATGGGCGTGGTTTTATATAAATGAACCGACATGAAAAAGACAGCAACATTTTTTTTTCAAAGCGAATACTAGCAAATAAACGTCTATTATGCGATCACACATTTAAACCTAAGTAGGTATAAGCTATAGGCCGTCTTGGTGGGTACCACCACAGTGTCAGTTAGGCACCTGTCCCACCAACAACGATGAGCGAGAAATCGAGTAGCGATTTCTCGCTCAACAAACGTACAACAGATGTATATTGTAGATCCCGTCCGTGTAAACAAAAGAGATGCAGTATAGAGCGAGTATGCAGTACAGTCGGAACGGTCAACGATCAACTATTAATATCTGTATCTCTTTTGTTTACACGGGATCTACATAAGTATGTACGTTACTCGCTTTCTCACCGTTGGTGGGGACAGGTGCTTTATTCTTCCGTGAAGTAGTGATGTTAACACATAAATGTGTTTTGGTAGCAAGTTTTTTAATTAATTACTATGCAAATAAGACTTGTGTATAAACTAATGTCTCAAATGAAGAGCGCGGTACGGTGGCACTGATACTGTTGTGGGCTAGCGTGACAATAACCATCAGGCACACGACCTGCTCGTGTCCTCATTTCGTAGTATCAAAAGAAAAAAAACTAGAAGAAATTATCTAAAAGATGGAAAAAACTGCATTAAAATCCGTTGCTAGTTTGGAAGATCTATCGTATATTGAGACTGACAGCGGGAAACAACTCTGTTTTATACTATGTACTTAATAATAAAGAAACCACGAACGCGATGAAGACGTGAATCGAATCACGCTGTATAAATATGAGTACCACGCTCAATGAATATTTCACGAACAATGAATAATATCGACTCGACAAAGAGAAAATCCGAGAATAATGGCAACTCAATTCGTCATAAATATACCTAGCGATAGATTGTCTACATGTCGTGTTATTATCTGTATTCTACGTACACATTTTATAACATTATCACGTCAGCTCTACAGGTTGGCCCCAACGTCAGTTCCAACGCTCCACGTCCAATATGGGGATTTGGAAAACAGCATTGGAGCCAACGTTGGGACGGGCGTTATTCTAGACCCATACGTTGGCCGAGTCGCGAGTCACGAATGTGTGGAGCCTGTGTTAACAGCCACGTGCGTAATGAAAATAGTATCTACGAGTACGAGTAAGAGAATTTTTCATACAAGTTTTAACACATTTTGTTATAAACAAGTCATCTGACAGTTACAAACACCTAAACAGAGTTAGCCCTAAACGTGCAAACGTTCTTCTCGTTCTTACATAAACTGTTTCGTTAATGGATTGTTGTTTACCTACATAGTTGAAGGTCCATCTATTTGTCTAGTATCAACTTCAAATAATTTGACTTCAAGTAGATATTTATTGATCTGTCACGATAATATTTTTCAAATCTAGGACTTTACTGACATTAAACTAAGTATTTTTTTTTAGTTTAGACAATACTATACAAAACTGTGTCGTCATCGTGTGTCCGATAGAAGGTGCGTAATGTTTTTTGATCATATGTATCTGTCCATTCTTTTGGCACACTCTACAGCCCAAACGGCCTAACAGATTTGATTATTAAAGGCGTAGCTGCGTAGATCTCAATTGCGGGAATGACATAGGCATAATTATTCAGTATTTTTTATACCTAATTATAATACTCTGTTCTCGCAGTAGATGTGGATGATTGCAATAAGAAAAATACTTGATGACAGCAAGCATTATTCTAATGATGATTTAGCAATCACGGACAATTGCTAATACATACATCTAAGTAAAATGCTTACTGCTGAAGTCCTGTCAACATAATATTCCCATCGGGGCCCACTCGGTGTAACACAAACGAGATCATAATTCTTGTTGCAACCCTGTCGGCGACATCAAACGATATTGTGAATATATAGCGTAAAGTTGACGATTAGCTCATACGTCTAGAGAAGCGCGGGCGGCGAGCTAAGCGGTCTAGTGAAGAGTCATTCGCAGAGAGGTCGGGAGAGGCCAAGAGAGGCTAAAGTCTAATTGGCCCTAGTGCTCGATCTAACCCTCCGGTCGAGTGGCCCGTTGCGCTCTCTCGAGTTGATACACTGCCTCTATATTGCCACTCGCATTATAGGGTTATCATACATTAATGAAAATTGCTATTTCTTATCTGTGGCATGAAGTAAAAAATTCTTTAAACATAAGACCGAAAAGGGTCTATTGATTACTTGTAACTTTGAATATATTTTTTGGAAAGTATTCGTGAAAACCCAAAAGCATAACTAAAATTAAAATCCAAGTACCTAGACCAATACTAATAATATACCACCACATTCCATTGATGATAAATAACAATTGAGCTCTCTACTAAGTATAATTAATACCAGGAGAACATGCAAAACAGGAGGCGAACAGCGCACTTGATACGGTTGTTATTTACTTGTTATTTAATGAATGCAAACTTCTTTGATACCTCTGACCTGGTTATTTACGCCTGGTAAATTAATTCAGTAATTTATTTAAATATTCAACTTGTTTCACAGTATGATCGTTTCGGTATTAACATTCATTATAAATTAATTAGTAAATTAAAAGAAGGGATTTCGAACTCTGGTTAATGAGGTTTTTCACGAGAACCTATGTAATTTCTTGAAATAATACCTTTCGTCGAACGTCTGCGAAAAGATAGATATACCCTCGAACCCAAAGTTAAATCTTTTTACTTAAAGTAGGTATACATAACGTGGACTTCGTATAGATTATAATTAGGTATTATCTTCATGGTTATATCCCGCTAATGAGTATCGAGACTTTAGCTTCGACTTTATCTAAGATGGTAATCGGTTACCGTAATATAGCGCCAGAAACACCAGGAGCTTACAAGCCAGTTGGCAAGCTTTCAAACCTAATTTCAAACTAACATAATTACCTCTCAGACTACAACACTGGCTTCTATCAAGAAATAAGTTCAGAAACTGAACGTTATAATACTTAATTAAACTGTGAACGTACCAGGGTAGCAGAAAAGAAGGAAGATACAATTTATTTTATTAAATGGAATCAAAGGCGACACTCGCCGCAATTACGCTGAACCACAAGACAAAGCGGCCTTCTAGTGAGAGGAAAGAAAGGCAACATTCGCACAAGACGAGGATCAGGACGACTTACGTCTCAACAGTATTATATCACAAAGAAAAGCTTCTGTGGTACTTTTGATTAACGATGAACTTAATAATAACAAGTTAAACAAGTGTCACTATAGTCAAGTTTGAAACAAGAGCGTTTTACTGTTCTTCATCAATTTGTAACGTTTTTGTCATAACTTTGTATGTTGTGCTACACCCACGCGTTCAATCTAATAATAATGATGTATTACGCATTTTCTTTCCTCAATGTTATAGATAATATTTCTTCACGAAATTCTTTAATAATGACACTGAAAATCGCATCTAAATCCTCTAAGTAACGATATTTTACGTGTTGAAGTATGTGAGAGTGTCTGTTTCCCGTGGCTGCGCCCGCACAGACGTAGACTGTCGCTTTAAAAATTGACTGATTTCCATACAATCATTATCCTATTTTTGTCACAAGGATGGTTTTTTTTAAATCACGTCCTAATTAATGTCTCCAATATACAGAATGATTTTTAATATACTGATAAACTCTAGCTCTTGACTTCTTTACATTTTACCAAATAAAATCGTAATATCATTTTTGAGAAAAAAATTACATATTAACCCTTCAACCTACCCATTTACCATACACCTGAGAGACCCTGGAGTTAAATCGATGTTTCCTTGTCAGGTTGAGGGCCTAAACTTCACAATAAAAAACTATTTTACTCCAGTAAAATAGTCTGTACATGATACAGGTCATAACTCCAAAAACAAGTAGACAATCACTTAAATTGACCCTTAATCAAGGGTCAATATTCCAAAACTAATATATAAATCACGCTGTATATAAGCTACATACCTGCCTAATTTCAGCATCTGAGGTTACATAGTTTTAGAGATTTCGTGTTACGTCAATTACAAATTTGTTTTCGATTGTAAACTTCCAGCAAAACATCATTTTGAGTCTATTTTATCTCGATACCAGCAGTTTGGTTTATCCTATAGATTAGCGAGCCATCTGTAATGAATCCATCTGTTACATCGTGCTGCATTCCTGGTAGCTTCAGATGCTACACAGATATTAATCAATAACTTGATACCACAGAAACTCAAGTTGCATGAAATTGACCCGAACTTGTAAGACAATAGTTTCGCAAATATAATTATAGCCTCTATAATAATCCCCTCTATGCAATGTAGCAAGAAGATACATTTGATAAAAACTTTTTTACAAAAAAATAAAAATCTACTTCCAAAATAAATATAAGGGAACTAAAAAGCAAAAAATTATATATAGGTACAACAACAAAAAATAATTAAACATTTTGAAGTTGGTGCCTAAAACCTATAACTACATTTCCTGACACCAACTTCAAAATGTTTAATTATTATATAACCAAATTAGCCTGGTGTGCCTTTAATATTTGAAGAGTTCCCTCGATTTCTCCAAGATATCATCATCAGATCCGAACTTTGATGACAATCGGAATAGCTTTTCAAACACAAAAAATCATATCGGTCCAGCCGTCTGCGAGTAATCAAAATACAGCCGAATAGAGAACCCCTTCCGTTTTGAAGTCGATAGATAAAAGCGTAACTATATTTTACGACAAACAGATATATGTTGAACGTCCTTTTTCAGCCCTAACAGCTTATATAGGTATAATAAAAAAAATGACTCGTGACTTGGATTTTAAAGATAGAGAAAAATAATAAAAATAGGTAGAGTTTAAAAAATTCCCACAAAAGTGTTAATTATTGCTCACATAAGTTTCTAAAAATAACTCCTTGAAATATTTCAAAATCGAATTGAGTTGTCGTCATTTTCGCATCTCCGCTTTGAAATGAGTTAGCTATCTACTCGACAGATTTGTTAATTCGTCATTTTCGTCAACTGGTCACTTTCTGCACTTGGTCAATGTCATTAAAATCCCTAATTCGTCACTATCCCTAATTCATCAGTTGGGTTATCAGGTCAATGTATGAATTTCGTCAATTTATGCATTTTGAATAGATGTACAGTCGTTAACATCGGCATACCTATATCAGATTTTTATTATTATTAACTTAGAAAAAATGGAAAATTAAACTTGGATAAAGTAAATAAAAATGTACATTTATTAGTTAACACGTTTATTGTTTCTTATAGTATTAATAAGACTTAATTTTGTCAAGCAATCCCAAACTTCTTTCCTTCCTTCTTCAAATAGATCTTCTATCATGAAAGTAGAAACTATATTTGTGATGCGTTTATCCAATACAATCGATCGCCGTTTTCTATTTTTTGCTGGTATATATATGCCTGTTTGTCTTGTTCTAAAATCAGCAAATAGTGCTTCTTTTTTTATAACTGAGACAAAATAATATAAATCTTTTCGTTTCAAATTCAAACGAAAACGTAATCTGTTGTGCCATGATTCGACTGGATTTATTGTTCGATGTCGTTCATTATGGCAACTTATATAATTTACATACACCATTAACCAGGTCTCTGCCATATAATCATTAAATAATTTAATTTTTGCTCCTGATGGCGAATGTTCCATGATTGATAACCAAGCCTCTTGAAAGTATTCTTTTGGCAAGAAAGCCAGTGAAGCACAGACAGCAATATGTTTACGTACTTCTTTGGTATCGTCCAAAGATAACTCTTTCGCTTTACGCAACAGACATTGACGCAAATGAAAAAAACATCCCACTATTTGAGCATCAGGGTACGTGTTTTTAATTGAATTTATTGCAGCCAGCTCATAATCCATGTGAAACTTTTTGGCATTTTGTAAATATTTTTTCAGCAAGTTAAATGATCTAATGTAAGTATCTTCTTTTTTATTGGGCAACAGACAAAAAACTAATGGCACTACGTTTGTTTCCATGGGGGTGCTACCGATGTCAGCATGGATGGTATATAGCTGACGGAATGGTTCTGGGATTTGTTTAAAAATGCCATCACAAAAAAACTCTTCACATTTTGTAATTATATCCCGTGCATAATGAGTCATAAATATTAAAATTTTCTCAGAAGTGCCATCTTCAAATACAATAAAATCTTTCCGTAATTCTTCCGGCAATACGACATCCTCAGGTTTTTTATATAAACTCTTAACAACATCTAAGTGACTGTATCTGGCCTTGTACAAAGAATTTTTTATATTATTGTATTTAGGAACATCATCTACATATTCCGAATTTGGACCAGTCAAATGTTCTACGCAATTTTCATATAGCTCTCACAGAGCCAAATTCTTGTCCAACTCTTTTTTTACAATGGTCTATAGCTTCTGAAACAACGTTCGAAGCTAGATCGGCTTCACAAAAATGATCTGACTGTCTAATAATATCAGTCCTGTTATTGTTAAGAGTAATACTACCTCGACAGTATTTTCTATTCTTGCACCGCCACCACGTAGTACCATTTTTGTTTGTGTGTGCTAAATTGTAGCGATATCCGTCTTTAAGTAAAATTTGTTTATTCCTTTCGGAGTTCACAAAAGAAAATTTCACAGTCGACGCCATTCCCTATTGAGGACCGATCGGACTCCGCAATATTAAATAGCAAATGGTACTTTAACAGTAATTCTCCAACTTACGTTAAATTTCTATTCACAAATGGGTTTTAAGGTGTATGTTCGATGTCAAGAATGACATTGACTCAATATTTTCTAAACAAAAGTAATGGGTATAGATAACCAGCCAGTAATGTAAATGTAGGTCAAAAAGTTATCATTCAAACTGCATTCTATGTAAATGCTACACTAACGGGTGCGGCCCCGTGTACAGCAATACAATCAAATAGCATTATGTCAATAAGGGCGAAAATCGCGTGCACCCGTTTTTTGGAAATGCGATCGTTACATTACCAATTCTAGACATTCTTTTGTTTTTGCGATCGTCTTTTGTTTTGTCGACGTTCATTTGTTTTTTTTTTTAAATTCAATATCATTAAAAAATATAAAAAGCTTTTTTGATCATATCCATATTTTTTTTTAATTCGATATTCTTTTGTTTTGCCGATATTCATTTGTTTTATGGACATTTCATCCATTCATTTTTCCTTTACGCTTGACATTATTAAGACGGGGATAGTCTTATTGTCTATCTGGTTAACTGTACAAGAACGTCATCAGGGGGAGCACGGGACATAGTGAGGTCCCGTGCTCCCCCCAGGGGGAGCAGCTGGGAGGAGCACGGGGCCGCACCCACATTAACCTCATAATATCTGACCTACCCCAAATAAATAGACCGGTAGGTACCTACAGTCCAAAAAAATACCGACCGTTTTAAATTATCCATTAGTATCATATCCATAGTATGTGATTGTACTACAACTGACCAAATACCGAAATCAGTTGAAATTGAAAAACTGACAAGATTCATACACTGACCAAATAAGCCAACTGACGAATTAAAGAAAGTGACGAATTAAGGATATTAGTGAAATTGACTAATTTCAAAAGTGACCAGTCGACGAAAATGACGAATTAACAAATCTGTCGAGTAGATAGCTAACTCTTTGAAATACGCGAAAACACCTTAATACGCAAGACCTTTGTGCAGTTAAAGTATTTAATAATTGACATAGGCATAAACGAAGTGATACATCGGCTCAAAAATGAGAAAAAGAGGAAGGAGAATAAACTTATACTAAAATAAGATAATTGGTTAAAACCACACGTATATCGGTATGATAATTTATTTATCGGAATAGTTACTTCCGACCATCTCAGCGCTTCAGACAAAACAATCCATCAATTTGCATTAATCACGTCTAAAATCTAGAATTGATTGTAACTATAATGCAGCTATGTCACTAGTAGATAAGTTTATGTATCTCAACGCGCGCTTAGTTAGTGACAATCGCCCTATTCGAGCTGGGTATGATTCCTTGACAACTACGTCCATAATATTGATGAATGAACGCTGGCATCCAATGCCAAAACAATGACATAGAGAAGCTAGATAGTGATCAAAATTGGGATAACTTCGTCCTGTTTTATTTATAGTTGTTAAGTGAAATTCTTTTTATTTGCGGACGAATTAGTTTATAATACTTGTCGCCGTAAAGACGAAAGCTATATTCACTGATTCTCGTTTATTAATAATGAATGTGAATACTGAAACACTTCAAATTCTTTTTTCCTCTTTTTGCCTTTCAATCCTGGTGGCGTGACTTCTGTGCAAGGGGTTGTGATTCCGATTCCTACATTAGGCACAAATTTGTGATCCACTAATTGTTTTTTACGTGTCTAGATCTACCTTGTTTCCGTTTTGTGTCCGTAAAAATGTATGTTTGTTTTTTTTAATTGAATGAACAATGGATATGATTTTTTTAATATAAGCATACTTGGTGTTGGAATGTACACTAAACTTTCCATTTTCTGATACTTTATAGAATTTTATAAGCCACGGGTCTTAATCGCGTAAATATTTTATTTCAAGGCTAAATACCTCTATTTTATTGCCCAAAGCTTCGACGTTTTAAAAAATAAAATATTTAAACGATTAAGACCCGTAGCTTACAAAATTCTACAATGTGTATAAATCGCGTAAGTTTTACAAACGTACATTATATACTTTTTGCAATACAACTTTGATTAAACCTTTTAATTAAGTTATGAACTGGCCTTTCCAGTAACGAGCACGATTAGAACATCAACGTAGTCCATTGTGAAACCTCAGCGAATGGCGGCGCCGAACTAATCCTCTCGGCTTACATATCGAGATAAATTGTCACATGGGGCTCTACGTCATGATGAGTTAACGGCCCAACCTCCCCCCATCCCCCAGTTATCGGACCGACTCTGCTGGAAGAATTGATTGAAAGTTAATGCTGCAAACTGGCATGATTAGTGGGTAGGTGCCTCCGATCTATGTAGCTAACTTGGTTTATGAGCTAAATCTATCACATATGAGTATATTTTGGGTAACGTGACGTAAGAGTACAATCCTACTATTACTAAATGCAAAACTATGCGAGAAAAACCGAGACCAAGCAGTAGGTAACTACATATATACCTAACTGATTTTCATAAAACTTGTAGCAGTTATTTAAGTTCAAATATTGTATACAAAATCCACCATGAAATATATATATTTTTTTTTATTTCACCGAAAGTGTCAACCCTAATAACCTCAATCACGTTAATCTAATTGAATTTTCATATATTATAGTACAAGAGGGGAGCGCCAAAAAATACAAGAAAAAAAAAATGTTTTTAATAAAAAAGAACATAATTAGTTGATCTGAAGAGTTTTTTTTTAATATTATCAATGTGCAGACACCGCTTCTTTACAATTTTGTAACAGTTCTAGAGAGCATACCTATTTATAATATCTGGAATTAACACAAACAAGACCGTAAATAAACCTTTATAAATATAATGACGATGGAATTCCAGTTGTTCCGTGAGTCCCGCGCCTCCTCGTACACCAGGAAAACCATCGAGAAGATTTTTGTGGGTAAATCTACTTAATCCAGCCTTGACCCTCCATCGAATTATTCCTTACAAAAAATATAGAAAAGAAAAATTATTTTTAGTAGATACAGTTAGGCTTGTGAGATATGAAAGTACTTAATACTATTAATCCAATCAATCGATTTGTTTTTTGTTATTTTAGTAGCGGTAGCCTAATGGCTAAGGCATCGGACTCGCAATCGTGAGGTTGCGGGTTCGAATCCCACCCATCGTACTACCGACGTGAACCCACTCCTAACACAAGCTTAGCTGGAGAAATTAACAGGATTGCTAGTAATGTGGAACTAACAACCCCACATTACTAGTTATCTTTAAAAAAATAGCTAGTTAACTAAATACTTTTATCGAATTTTGTAGAACTTTAGTAGATACTGGAAAAGGTAATAAATTTAATGCGACATTTTATGTAGGTAGGCGGTACGTGCGAGTCCTAAGTAAGGCTCTCGTAGGCATTTCGTCTACCTGTTTAAAATTCTGTACAAATGTTACTGTAATCAGTCACTTTTATTTACATTTCATGACTACGCTTTTACATGATTGCCCCGAAAATGAAGTGTAATGTTTATAAATCTTGGGACAACTCATACAACGCCATATAATGCCATAATAGGCAGAGCCTGTGCTATGGCAATCAGACAATTGATAAATATACTTATATATTTCTAAATATATATATAAACCATTGTGCTCATCATACAAAGTTTTTATCCTGGTTGGGGATCGAACCCACGACCTCTGTCTCAGCAGTCAGGGTCACTAACCACAAGAGCAACAGGCCAGTCGAATCGAATGTATGTTGTGTGTGTACATCTGTGAGTTTATTTATTCCACTATAACTTCTGAACGACTCTTGGTTTTCAAGGCTAAAGGGTTAAACAGTTTTTAATGAAATATGTCAAGGAGACAGATGGTATCTTGAAGAAGAAAATTAGATTTTTTTTGCGATAATTGACATCCACGCGGGCGGAACCAAGAGCAACTGCTTGTTATAAATAAAAGCTAGCGTACTTCAGTATATAATTCAATTTATTATTTAGTTCAACGTCAGAATCGATCACCGTCTGTTCTTAGATGTAACGTTCAATTATGTCCTTAAAATGACATTATTACTTACTTAATAGGTTACAGGTATATTATGAAAATATTAGGTTTAGTACGCAGCTACGTCCGTTTGAGTATTGTCTGTAATTTTGGCATACATATAAGTTAGCCAAAATTACATCAGCTATTTTTGCCTAGAGTAAAAAGCAAACTATACTAGTAGGGTAATTTTACTGATAATTTGGGCGCCAAGATGCAGTGACAGTTAAGTAGAAAGTTTAACAATCTTGCCGATGTTGAAATCTTAAGATGGAAGCCCATTCACTAAAAACATAATCGTTTCCAAAACCCCCTTCTCAAGCCCCGGCCGGTTACATTTAACTTCGGTCCGGGCATCTTGAACACCCTCGACCGTCAACACGGAGTGTCAGTATCCTCAGATACCCTGATAACTCGTCTAATCTTATATAACACTGTTAACCCTTTGGGATGCGGACGTCTCATAGCAGTCGTTCCGTGGATAAACTAATATTCCCTCAAATCTGGTTAGACAAGGAACCGAACCCGACACGACTGTAAATTACAGGGTCTTCTTAGCTAAATCAATTTTGTACTCGGATCAAAATACCATAAAATGACGTGATATTAATTACGTTTCTATTATTAAGTCATTATAATCACCTGATCAAATACCAGGACATCAGGAAGCAGTGGCAGATTACTAAATGCGAATCACATTAACCGGAACGCCGTCCCTAATCAAAACACCCTCATCATCCGCACAGAACCGACCAAATAATCCGAGACCACTAGCGGTAGTAATAAATATGATACTCTTCATAGTTTATGTATGCCTAGTAACCAGACATGATAAAGGTTTGGGACGTAATGAATCATAAACGAAATTACCTTCAGGCGACAATGAGATTTGATTATTTCAGTTGTATTTCGAAGTAATAAAAACAAATCATTCCTTTGTGCGGCTTTGCAATTAGGGTGAACCAGTAATAAATTGTGTTGTGGCGCATATAAGTCTGTATATTATAATGAAAAGCTGAAAGTGGTGAAAAGAAAATAGGTTATAGTAACACATAGTAAAACAGATTTACATTAAAAAGTTGGAGCGTCTCGAGATGCCAAGTTCACATGTTGTTGCCTTGAGCAAAACTTGTACTAACGAGAGTTCAATACAACGTAAGTATGAATCAATTTATCAATAACGTGACGGTCGGATTTACGAGAAATTGTCACTTGCCAGGCTCAGCTCAAAGTTTGGCGACATTATAAAAGTCGGGTCATGATAATAAAGTATTCTTATTTTTACGCCATTAAGCGCTTGGATGTGGATAAACGATAAAATGTTTAAGTGATATCCTTACGAAACGACTTTCGAGTACATAAACGACGAAATAACAGATAAAACTTAACGCTATTTGCATAATACCGTCACATTTAATATTTTGTGTTACCTATATTTTATGTTATCGGTCTAGCTATGATGGCTAGAATGGCCTAAATAAATAAATTAGATCGTTTTACTTTACTACTTATATATAAAAAATAGATCTATTTTAAAATGAAATAATACTTGGTTTTATATGGGAAATTAACCAACGAAAACCAATTCAAAAGTAGTCATAACATTTTTTGTCTGCTGTGGTCTGACAAAAAATGTTATGATGCGAGGTTCGATTTTCTCGGGTAATTTCTGTTACGAACTTGCCAAAAAACACGAAATGTTAAAATGTCAAATCAATGTCGTATCCATTAAAATCTAAATACTAGGGACCCATAACCATCCAGAAGGTCGAGCATGTGACAAGTTAATAAATGGGCTCCCGGCCTTTTAGTGCACGGCCATTGCACAGCTGTGCCCCTCACTTAAGTGATGCCATGTTGAGATTCATTTTATTTTCTTTGTCAGAACATGGACAGACTTTTAAAACACCGATTTATACTACTGACGAGTTTTGCTATTAATAACGTACATTTTTCTTTTCAGAGTATTTTAGATCTGTCTTTAATATAAAGTAAACACAGTGTAAAACCATTAATTAACGTAAAGATAACGTTGACAGTTAGAATAGACAGGTACTCCATCCAAACTGTCCTAATTTCGGTATCAAGCGATAGATTCCCATAAATCCGTCAATAGCCTAGTCCGGCGTATCCATGGTACTTGTAAACTGTCGAGCGGCTAATTTAGCCCAGATTTATCTGCGGACCACCACGCCTATACTGCCGAGAGCAATTAAAACCATCTCTGAATGGAGTCCACTTGGTATGATGTGTCGGCATTCAGAATGGGGTATATTAAAGTCAAATTATTGCTGATTATGTCATGTGGTATTGTGGCGTACTCCTACTTAGTGAAAATGTAGATGATTTTTGACTACATTTGCGAATAAGTCCAAAAATGTAGTCAAAAATCATCATATACGTAGAAGTTATTATACAGTATGAAAAAGAAATATGGATCTAATTGCTTGCTCCTTGTTACTTTATTATGCTTGGATGAATTTTGTTGTCACTTTGTTATAATTGTCACATTAATTATGAGCATGAGTTGATTTTTGTAAATAAAGATTATGCGTGACGAATAAAGACTATTCTTTTCATTCTTTTGATATCAGAAATAATATTTTAAATTTAGTAATTTATTTAATAATTCGTTACCGTCCTTAAACATGGTGTAAATATAGATAGAATATTAGTGGCAGCACCCCCATATAAAGTAGTTTATAAACGTTCAAACATTGAATAGGCGATTTAAAAAGCGTGGCTGCGAGTTTTTATTGCCAGGTTATTTTCTCCGGCTTTACCTATTTTTTGTGAACTTGGCATTACATGTAGGTACATGTAGAATTCCGACAAGTGTTGTTTTGCATCCTAAGTGAATAGAGAGTTTTGAATTGAATTGTTCGTTACTTATAGTCATAATTCAAATAATGGTATAATATCATCAGGCAATCATGAAATATAAGGAGATATGTCACACGAATATATCTACATAACGATAAATTATCCAAAATACTGCCAGAAGAGCAGAAAATCCGAAGATATTCAAATCCCAACGCACTTCACAGAACATTCACACAGTGTAATTGTCTCGCAAATCCTGCAATAACAGTCTCGGGACGTCAATCCCTCAATAAACGGGTGGAAGAAAAAACTGCGCTCGGCGGTACGTAAACAAACAGTCGTAATGGCAGACAGCCCGGCGGGTGGCACTCCGTATAAAAACACCGACTTTCTCGGCATTCTTGTTGGGCAAACAATTTGTTTCATACTAATTGCCTACTGAGGCAGACGTATTGCAATTGAAATTACGTGTTTATTTATTTGATCAATGAGAAAATATGGAAAATGTAGGTAATTGTTTTTTTTATAGAGCTGCAATCGGTAATCAGATTTCGTTTGTAAGTTGTGCAGAACCCTTAGTTAAGGATCACCTGTTACTACATTATGCAGTGCAACGCATAAATACATAATAAAGATACTATTTCAAGTTAGTATTTTCTTATGAAATGATTTGAATTGAAAAAAAAAATGATTATTCAAATCAGCGTTAACATACAGTAAACAGTTTGCCGCGAACAGCCAAACGAGAATTAGTCCTAAGACGAAGTGGCGCTCGTCAATCACCCGACAGGCGAGGAATTTGCAACTTTTGTCAATTCATTCCGCCGTTGCCTACGTACTCACGACGTACTCACGTCAGCTGATTTTGTGATAACAATCTCGACACCTGATGTCAACGAACGTATTTTCGCCATTTTGCCGACACTGGTAATGATTTGTAGAACATTTTTCGGATCTTTTTTGTATAAAATCATTTTTTAATGTCACGACTCTGCTCTTTGTCCAATTTTCGTGTTATTTTTCTTTTTATTAATCTTAAAGTTTGCTGGACCGTAAAATTCAGTTTGTCTAGACTATATATTCTTGTAATATGACTAATGTTATTAGAACTTACTAACAACGTTTGCAACTTCGTATCGTGCTTATCATTAAGAATATTCATTAACTACCATTTACTATACCAGGACATCAGTTACACTAGAAGTAGGTATAGAATAAAATTATGCAGACACGTCACAACGAAACCAAATATAATGGCTAGGAAGCCCAAATAGCTATCTTGTACTTACTCGAGCGTCATGGAGGCCTATTCGATTTTGAAGATTGTTATGGTGCTAAGACAAAATCTTTAGGATGTATACCCTTTCACTGGTGGGAAAAGAAGTTGGCGGCTCCAGGTCTTAAAAAAATAGTCCCCAGATTAAGAAAACTCTTCCATATAATCGTTAAAATATTAGATCAGTGTATCAAGGATATCAAGCTGAAGCATCTGTATGATAATCTAATGCACTCGAGTATCTCTATTGATAACTTTTTCACTAAATATTTTGAGTCACTATATAAAGAGCTAATATTGAGTAGGGGTACTCAACAGGGTACGAGGTATCCCCCATAAAGTAAGCTCGAGTAAATCCAAGATAGCTGCTTAGGCTCCCCATCTAGAGTGAACTGTTTATATCTTCAAATGAAAGCTGAAGCTAACAAGCACCTAACTATGTTTTCTACTGCAGTTTGTTTACAACTAGCACATGTCACGTACAAAAGGTAATTAAGGCATCATAATGAGTAGGAGGTCGTACAAGACGACAGTTACCGTTCTGAATGTCAATTAAGGAAAGTTTCGCAATATGGCGCCCGACGACGATGTGAGCTACCAGGCGATAATGAAAACTTGGAGGTGTTATTAGTTTCTAATATCGATACAGGATACCGTAATACGTAAACCTTACTATTTCAAGTATACCTATAAACTAAATCGGGCTTGGATTATCATCAGATTCAGAATTTTAGAATATTTTAACACTTCCATTAAGATCACATAAAATACAATGCAACCCTATTAGTTATTTTTTTTCTGAAACATAATTATTGTAAGTTGTACATCTTGTGCAAAGCCTTATTCATCAAAGCGCTTAAAAGCGAGAATGATTAAATTGGTTATGAATTAAATTAAAAGTTTGTTCAATTCATCACACATATGAATGTTCACCTGGCCCTTAGCAATGGAAACTATTGCACTAATTTCTAAAAAAATGTTCTAGAAACATGACCGCCAATAAAAAGTGTAATAAAATAAAGCAACAAAACTTAATACTTCAAACACGGCGAATGTTCGTTCGGCAAGGGATCCATCACGCTGCTGCTCTACTCAATTACATCGAGACACCATGACTGATGGGATCCCCGACCCCTAACTTGTTAGCCAAAGCAAGAAAAACAACTATGAAAACTTCTATTGTGAATATTATATAGTGTAGACGAAACATTAGAAGTAGATACTGCCTCGGTCGGTGGTCCTTTGGGAGTGCGTAGGTGCTTCGTACGACTGTTACGCAAGAGATTGTAGGTTCGATACCCACACAGATCACTACTTTTTGTAATTTACAAATTGATGTTCCGAATCTATAACCAAAATATTTAAAATACGTACAGTGGTGGCACAGCGGTAACGGTTTTCACAAGGTCTGTCTGTCTGTTACATTTTCACGCTCATATAGCTAAACCGATTTAGATGAAATTTGGTATGGTGATAGTTTGAGTTCCGAAAGGGGGAAGGACATAGAATAGTTTTTATCGCGATAACCGACATCCACGCGGGCGGAGCCGCGGAGAGCTAGTATAATATAAATTTAACACCAGTTCATCACTGCTTTATTTTACGCCTTACGGTTTCACCCGCGTAGTTGACGTTCCTGTGGGAACACAGGTATAAAAAGTAGCATATGTCACATGGGGACAGTGCAGCTTCCCAACGGTGAAAGAATTTCTTAAATCGGTCCAGTAGTTTTAAAGTTTATTTGTTACATACAAAAATACAAATCTTTCCCCTTTATACATACTAGCTGAACTCGGCCACGCTTCGCTGGCCGGCCTTCCCAGAGCATTCTGCTAAAGTTTTATCACAACCTGAACAATGGTTTCGGAACGCATAGAGGACATCCAGACAAACATTGATTTTTAAATAAATAGATTAGTATAGATATAAATAAATCACGAATCATAAGCTAAATTGGCTGGTATTAGTATATAGGGAAAATGGATATGCTGATTTACTAATGCAGTCGCTGTTGACGTGATAAAATATTAAAGCCTAATGTTTGCTATCAAAACGCCAAAAAGAACAACAAATGTGTTATATATTGACTCATAGATTACCCAATGAGCGTTCAATTTTCCTAATCAAACCTACATTTTATTTAAAAAATGTGTGGCACTCGGGGACTGCCGCGGTAAAGCTATTGCATAGTATTTTTATCAACTTAAGCAATTAAAAAAAAATATATATATTTATAAGTGTTTTTTTTTAATTAAAAAAAAAACAATGTTTGAATTTTGTTTTCTTAAAAAAAAATGTTTTTTTTTTAATTTAAAAAAAGCAAATAAAAAATTTTTTTTTTTTAGTTTTAAAAAAAGTTTTTTTTTAGTTTTTAATAAACATACTTATATATTTCTAAATACACACATATTATAGATAAATAACACCCAGACACAGAATAAAACATCGTGATCATCACATAAAGTTTTTATCCTAGGTGGGGATCGAACCCACGACCTCTTGCGTAGCAGTCGGACACACTCCCACCGCGCCACAGAGGCAGTCGAAAGAGTATATGGCAAGTTATTAAAAATTTCTACGCTAAAATAAAACCTTTCGTTATCTCGACGTATTACAATGTAGTATATCAGGGAAATGTAACAGCAGTTAGTTGAACAAATGGTTGTTTCAGAGTATAACTATGTAGTGCAACTTTGTTTACGGTTAAATCTGGTGCTATGTTTGTGCCAAAATATACTTAGTTGATTAAATATATCTCGAAAATGTAAGGTATTTTGACTGATACAGGTAACTGTGATATGCACATCCTGTTTCTTCGTAGCTGTGTAGCGAACTCCTTTTTATTTTATACTAGCTGCTGTCCCGAGCAATTTCGTATTCGTCAATTTTCCCCGTTTTTGCAACATTTTTCATTGCTGCTCCGCTCCTATTGGTCGTAGCGTGATGTTATATAGCCTATAGCCTTCCTCAATTAATTGGGGGGCTACCCAACAGAAAAGATTTTTTTAATTCGGACCAGTAGTTCCTGAGATTACCGCGTTTAAACAAACAAACTCTTCAGCTTTATAATATTAGTATAGATAGAGGTCAATTTATCAGATCAATTTATGAAGCTTCCATTTTAAGTAGAAGCTATAATATACAGAGGTCAGTTTTACATTCAGGTCATTTTATGTAGAAGTAATTTTAAGTAGAGATAAATTTACAATCTGTATATCAGATAGTCTATGTAAGATTGTGTATTGGCTTAAGCTGCAAAACGTCTGTATCGCTACAAAAAATATGTGCGCCTATAATGAACTACTAATAAATCAAAATTTATGTAAAATGTTTACTAAAGTTACTAAAATATTCACTTTTAAATATGATCTGATTATTTCATAGCAGCAAAAGTGTTGTAAAACGATTCTTACGCGTGCACGTACATTCACAATACGACCTGAAAACAAACTTGCAAAGCTGAAAGCCTTAAACTCATCCAGGTGTTCAGTTAGTTAGGCGAATTGAGTAAAATTCACTACCGGATGAAAACCCGGTTCAGTTTTCATTGTACGATTGTCCAATTTGGCAAGTTTTAACCGTCTAGCTACTAGGTTAGCAGGAGTGCACTGCAAATTGAATCTTGGCGTGGGCTATTCGTTATTTTGGCGGGCTGCCTGCATGCATCGGACGACCGGGGCCGTTTCTGACACGATCAAACAATCCGTAGGTACGAACCCTAGGTGATTGATTGAATTTCAATTATTTCGGGCTCTGAATTCACGTAGTCCACCGGGAATGTCGGATTCAACTCTCTTAACTATATGTGACGTTTTGTAAATTAAATTTGCTTCAAAAGGTACATATCGTACAATATATTTTGATTTAGCCGGTGGAGGTCAGAGGAATTAGGTGCAAGAGTTAGAGTACATTTGATATGAAAGGTATTTGTACCTTTTATAGGCGTAGGCTAAAAAAATGCCTGTAATTGTCTCGGTTTTTCAAGCAATATTTTAGTACATTGTAGCCGTGTTTTTTTTTTTCAATTTTTTCTTTAAAAAAAATAGGTAACTAGCAAAGTGGGATTGTGAATCTGGTTAACCTTTCCAACAAAGCTCAAAGACTTGTGTTAGGAGTGGATTCACGTGGGTAATGTAATGGGTAGGATTTGAACCTGCGATTTCACGATTGCGAGACCGATGCCTTAGCCATTAGGCTACCGCCGCTAAATATTAAATCTTGAGATTTATATATAACTAGCTGTGCCCCGCGATGTTACCCGCGATTTATTAGCCTATGTGTTAATCCAGGTTGTCAGCTAACTCCATACCAAATTTTATTAAAATCGCTCCAGCCGTTTAGACGTGAAGAAGTAACAAACATACACACTCACAAACTTTCGCTTTTATAATATTAGTGTGATTGTCTTGTGCTATATGTCACAATTAATAGCCAGTAATTAAAAACAGGCTTAATGCTACTTATTTTTTTAATTTTTGATTGTTAACGTATAAATAAATTAAGCTTTATTGAAACTAAATAAAACTCGAGTTTCAAAGGAATGTATAATTTATAAGTATTTCCTTACAATGAACATTTTATATTTTTTAGATTAAAGCCGAGACGGCCTGATTTGATTTAAGAGGAAATTAGGTTAGATTAAAATGGGTATACAAAAGAGTTGTTCATTCCGAGTCAACGGTTTTAGGCCACTTCATTAATACTTGTCAGACGATGAAAGTATTTAAAAAATATTTAAATACTTAGCCTTATTTTTTGTTCGTTCAAATTCAGATAATTCGACAGGCTCAAAAATGAGAGATTGATATCCGCTGTAACCGTATACGTGTATTTGCCATCATAGTGACAACCAAACAAGGCAGTTGTTCGTCAACTCGAACATTTTCAGATCTTTTTGTTAACGTTTCGATAGCAAATGTGCAGGTGATGGAACAGACAGGACACGATGTAAGATGGAAGTACCTTTAGGACCACAATGCCCACTTACCAAAATACATTTCAAAATCTCCATTTTCCAAAATGGCTGTTTCACAAATACCCTTATATAGTCGTAATTTCAAAATATGGACGTTATGGGAACAGGACATTCTAGAAAATCTACTGCATTTAGATACTACAAGAACTTGTATTTTAAGAGCTAGTCATTGTAATAATTTTGGGAAAAGGAAAAAGTGACTACAAAAATCCAAAGCGATCATTTTGGGAGGTGGTTTTTATTGTGAATGGACCACTATTTGTATTGCACCACACACGCAACTCAGGTTGGTACCCCTCCAAAATTATGGAAAAAAATATTTATTTCGTATGAAACTGTAAGTTATGTAACAACAATGTCTATGTTGAAAATCAGCCAGACCATATTGATAAACGTAATAAAAGGAACTTGACTACAATTCGTGCTTAAGCACACTAAATACTTGAATATTTGATTACTCGAGAGCCAAAATATTAGCTGATTATTACCCCAACTGCAAAGTACCTGCTCGCTGAAGATTGGCTATTATTAATTTCCACCCTATCCGCCAAAATCACTCAATTTGAACTTTAATACGACATCATTACGGTTGAGATTTAAACATCTGAGCCATATTTAATTTTGGAGTAGATTTAATTTCAGTAGTAGGTATATTGCAATCCCATTTTAATTGCTAAGATACGAATACAGTGATTTAATTACCAATATAAAATAATTTCGTTTACCGCGGGCGCGGCGTTCATTTACTCATATCTGTTTCATCTTGACGAAAGACATTGTGTTTAAAATTAACGCGATGGTTTATACATCGATGAATTAATTGTATTTATATGTTGTATACAACAACTATGGGTAGGGTCTTATTCATACCTTCCAGTTTCATCCGGCGCGACGCCGGCTACCCGGCGGCGAATGTATAGCGACCGGACTGGACGAACGCTGTTGTGAAAGCTACCGTACATTGCCATGCACTTCGCGCCGGGTACCCGGTTTCAATCCGGCGCCGGAAATGAAATCGGAACGTGTGTAAAGGACCTAACCTATAGCTATACATTATTTAAAAAAATACCCATAAATATTTGTTAAAAACCCTACAAATGAAAAAAAAACAAATAAAAGTAACTGTGGTACCCCCGTCTCTTTTTTACGTTTAAATCACTAAGCCGATTTTAAGGAAATTTATTTTGAAGGACTGAGAGAGAGACCATTATTCAACATAATGTTTTGAGAAGCAAATATGAAACCAAACCAGAAATTTCTGTATAACCATTTTTACACATACATATAGTATGCAGTTTAGTATTATAACACTGACGCAAAAGCGTATGGCGTCACAAACAAACTCCAATAACCAATTTCAAAGTTGTAATAGCATGTACGATGTAGTTGCGTAGTTATTACGTTACTACTTGTCGAGTCAATAACATAAACATAGCAATTACTATGTCTCTACACTCATACAATAGTAACTAGAATAATTTCCACATTACAATAATAATTATTAATTGTCCCACGTTGACCCAAAGAAATTTGTTTTTATGTTGTCCTCGTGGAGCCCTGAATATTTTCATAGTCATAGTAGCCTATGTTACCTGGACTTATTTAACAAACCAACAACAAGCTTTTTACACGACTGCTTCAGAAAAAAAGTAAAAAGTGTTTGTATGAATGTTTGTCCATTTCTCCTGCAGCCCGTAACGTTGGAATCGTCTCAATTGTAAGTGACGTAGACTTACAGCCGGTCTTAATAACTTATATAGCGTTAACGGTCTGTTAAAATGCTAACTCTAGTAGCGAAACTCCACGGAACTCTAGTAGATGTTCAACCCATATTGCTAGTTATCTTTTAAAACAAGTGCGAGTCGGATTCACCCACCGAGGGTTCACAACCCTCGGTGGTGGGAATAATTCAGGAGTCGAGTCTCGCAGTTTTTTTAAAGATTATATGTTTTATGATTAAATTACAATACCTATAAGACTGGTTTTACTCGTAAAATTTTATAGTACTAGGCCAACGAATAGGTCCCTATAAATTTTGATTCTCTAGCGAGTATCGAAAAATAAGTTTTTGCGGCGTAAACGGCCGTATCTTTTTTTTAAGTTAACTTAGAAGTTTGATTTTTTCACCACAGATTCAAGGGACCGTAAACCTGAGTATATGGTTCTAATTTCAACTCGATACCTCCACCCCGAGATAAATGGTCTTGACAGACAGACGTACGGACGGAGAGACGTATGGACGGACAGACGTACGGACGGACAGACGGACAACCCGACGGGTTCCGTTTTTTCTTTTTAAGGTACGGAACCCTAAAAAAGTAACAGACATTTGTGCGTTTCGATAATCGTCGATAGATAGAAAATCCGAAAGGATTTCTTTGTTTTCTTTAAAGGCACAAATGTCAATTCGCTGCTAAAATTAGCAATTTTACTTTTATACCTTTCGTTTCGGATTCAACCAGGCGCGTCAGTCATGCGTTAAAGTTGTATTCATTAACAGTGCTCGATCTGCGCGTGCTCTCGAATATGTGATCTGAAATTTAGTATATCCGGTGAAGAATATAATCAGAATCACATAACAATTACTCAGTCAGTACAACTCTGTAACAGATGCAGTCAGTAACCGATTGAATTCCTGTACACCAAACGCTAAGAAATCCAGCTGACTGATGGAATGGTATATCTTTACTCCACAAATGTGACGTAATATAAAAAAATCAGCCTTTATAAAATGCTTGCATTTTCGGCGCTCTCTTCCCGATCTATAAGTATCTAAAAGGTTGTCATTGTAATTTAAATATTTTAAATATCAAAGGGCTACGCTTCAACTTTGACCAGCCCTCGAAATCTTGAAAAGGGTTGAACAGCAGGTGTATGGTGTGCAATCCGCCGTATTTTTCACGTTATTTATGAACATGGTAGCTATGTAGGTTAAACCCTTGTGTACTTATTATTTTTAATATAAATAAGCCCCTGCCGACAAACTGCTATGCAGTTTGACAGGCTTACAAAAATGTAAAATGGGTAGGTTTCGAATAAATGATTTATTTATTTATTTATTTAAGACAATACTTCGAAATCGAGGTTTTATATTTACAGAAACATGAATAATGTTGTTTCCTTTTCATAAAATTAAGATGAAACATTCAATGTTTTCAGCTATTGAGGATAATATACAGGAAAACTGTAAGAAAATGTCATCGATCTTGTCCCTTTTCACTCATCCCTACAGTTTTACAAAAGAAAACATCGCGAAAGCACCAGGATAGAGGCGGTATGCCAGCTTCCACTGTACCTAACCTAATTCGATTGCAACCAGTCATTATAAATTCTATTACATAGCGCACGGACAATAACGTCTCCTGACTACGACGCATTATCCATTCAAATACAATTATCACGCGTGATCAAATTGATTCAGGGATAACTAGATTACAAGAAAGTAGCGTCAATAACGTCGTATAATATCCGGCATGAAGGAATCGAGTGCGTTTGGCAAACAATTGGAAAGCCCTCGGTTATCGCTGGGCCGTACCATAGGGTCTAAACCATGTGGAGTGGTCCTCGGACTCCGGACAGGAGGATTCTATGTTGAGAAAGGAACTAGGGTCAGTTAATAAACACTCGTGCCGCGGTTCGTGGCAACTGAACACGGATTTTTCCAATTTGTTGAACAAATAAAAGCTCGCTCGCTGGCAGTTGGTACTGATCACCTTAAACTAAGCTTTATTTTGACTACAGACTGCCTGTCGGCTTACAAGACGCCACCGTTTCTATATTTTTTTTACGTTTCGAATTAAAAGTGTGTAGGACAATTACACAAGAAATCGTGTAAAATTTCCACACGGGACACCATTATATGTGATCCTCAAATTGTTGTTCAGAGTCTTGTTGTACTAGATGTATGTCTTGTTCAATTGTATGTTTCTAACGTTTCCCGACACGACACAGAGCTGGTCCTTTATGTCAGGAGTTGTCTTAAAAAATACTTTACCAAACAGGAACATAATTCCGAGAAACCAAATGTATATTTACCTGTAACAAAAGAAAATAAACGTATTAATAAACATTCCTAGTTCGATATAATTTTATTCACAAGTCTAAAGTTGCCAGAAATTCAATCCAAACTTATGAATAACTGGCACAGAGTTGAGGCACCAAGGACATAGTAACAAACAAGATCTATTATGTATACACATTGGAAAAGTTTGACAACTTATGATAAGTTTATTAAGGCCGGCGGCTTCAGGGCGTGTCGGCATCCGAGCGGTCGTCATAACAATCTACTGGCCGGAGATTGGAGAGGCCGAATTCATACATATTGAGCTTTTTCTACGATATGACCCATATATTTGTACAATATAATTACGCCAAAACCCAAATTATATTTAGGATTGATATAATCTTATTGAATAAACACGTATTCGAATGAAACCTTTTGTGAAGGACGAGTAACATTTTTTCTTCTTCATTTGGATATTGACGCAAGTAATCTCCATTACAAATTTTAACCTTGCAGTTAATTAACCCACCTACCGCATAAGATCGACACGGAAAGGTGTTACCCGAGGTTATTAAAGTACCAATTTTCCCAAAGGATAAACCCGCGTCAATTTTAGTAGTTCACACGAGAAGACGCAGTCCCAGGCATGCTGCTGGACCGCCGGACCGCCAGAGATCCGACACCGCCGTCACTAGAGACGAGCAAAATCAATACGCAATCAAACTGTCGGCCGCAGAGTTCGCTGCAAATATTTTCCCATTCACAATTCTGGAAGTTGGCGAGGGCGGCCATAATTTGATTTCGAGTAACGCCCCAAATTATTTACCATTCCCATTTCTAGCTCCGACGCCTTCGTCCCGATTACAACTCTGTCTGTTATTAAATGATCCGGTGCTTCCTAATCTCCAGAAAAAACCCAACGAGATTTTTCTTCAGATTCCGTAGATATTTAATGAAAAATGCAACGAGAAGTATCGATATTCCATTTAAATGCAATTGCACTAGAACGAAATAGGAACGTTTAATTTGCATCCTATTTGGGTGTAACTGTAATATCGAATTGGTTGAAGCGCTTTGAATTTAATAGGTATTGGACCATACCGCCTGTGAAATAACTATGTAGGTAATTTAACTTTAGGGGATAGGGGGGGGGGCTACGCTAAAATGCAATAAGTATTACTGGTGATATAGATTTAAGTAAGGTAAGAAAATCATGATTTGATAAGTTAGGAAATTAATAGAAACCTAAGAACTCACTTCACTACTCAAAAAAGTCATCCTATTATGGTGGAGTGAGTGAATACGTAGTGAAAAAATAACTTTTAACATAAAAATAGATTATCAACTACTGCTGGCCATAACGAGATATAATTAAATTCTTTATTATTAAAAGATGAAGAACCGTAGTTCTACACTACAACATCAACATCCACAATGTGAAGAACCAACTGACGAATACTAAGGGCCCATGCAATTCATTTTCTATTTCAATGCATAATACATGAGGGTGATTATCGGACAAACTAGTAGGAGTTTTCCTCTCGTCCATTCGTAACGACCTACGACTCCACGGACTTTTTTCGACTAACAACACCATTTTTATAAACCAAAGTTATTTTCATAGGAATGCCTATGAAATTACTCAGCTGTAGTTCGTTAGTTATAGTCAGTCAAGGAATCATTGTGAGCAAATTGGCATGTTCTAAAACCAAAAATTCAGATGAAGGATTTGAGTCGCCCTAATCGGTAGGTCTACGTCATAGTTTTTTATTATTTTAATTATTTATTAATGAAATTGTTTCTGTTATTTAGTTACTATAAATAATGTGTAAGCAATATAACCTAACATAGCAAGTTGTGTTCACATCAAGTAGGGTATAATCAAGAAATGCTACAGTTTGTCTCTCATATTTATGTAAATCGATGATTGTATCTAGTTTTGTGAACCAATTAAAAAAAAAAAATAGTCTGATTTGGTCGGTACTACAACAGTGTCAGTTATTATTCCGTCAAATTAACGCATCACTATGTTTCGGTTGAACTGTAACAAGTGTAATTACTGGGCATATGAGATTAACGAATTAATATCTTAAATAAGGAGAGCGGTGCGGTGGCATTCAGATTTTTGCCAAATAAGAATTTGGGTGGCATTAATATTGTTACAGGCTAGCGTCTCGTATCTTCATTGTGTTGTATAAAAAAATCGTTGTCTGTAGAGTCGGTTTACGGACGATAATTTTACGTGATAACAATAATAATAATAATATCCTGGGACAGCTCACACAACGCCATCTGATCCCAAACTAAGCAGAGCTTGTACTATGGAAACCAGACAACTGATAAACATACTTATATATTTCTAAATACATACATATTATAGATAAATAACACCCAGACACAGAATAAACCATCGTGCTCATCACACAAAGTTTTATCCTGGGTGGGGATCGAACCCACGACCTCTTGCGTAGCAGTCGGATACATTCCCACCACGCCACAGAGGCAGTCATAGAACGTCATTAGAAAACATTGATGACATCGTAATAAACAACCATGCCTGTGACTTGAGCTTTTTAGTGTAGGCTGTTGTAGGCTAAAGTATTGTGGACACAATACTTTAGCCTACAAGCAGGAGGAACGTGACCGACTGTGACACTTTTTCGTGCGTGCACCCTGTCATCGATTCATAAAACGTTATTACGTCAGAATTGCTGCTATGGGTTGGCGTGAGGCCACCCTTGCGCTACCACCGCAACGCTTACTTTATTTATTTGTAGGTATAAAAAGCCTAAGCTAAGTTTGAGCTATATGCCTCAGCACGCTAAAAAAAACTCTCAGCTACAATGACAGACGGGCGTTAGACTTTGTGAACGATTAGGTACCTACTCTGTGACACTTGTAATTCAATAGACTTGTAACAAAATAAGTTAGCACGCACAAAAACTAAGACTAATTGAATTTAACGCAAATGGAGTTACGTTTCGTCAACTAATCGAATCAACAGTTAGTCAATTTGGTGAAATACAATATTATTTTATTCTAGAATTTTCTTTTAAATAAAATCTATTTAAGGTTTTCTATTTATACGTTGTTAGAATTAATTACATGTTTTAATTTGTAAGCACGGGCTATAATTTAGTTCACAGTTAGGGACTAGATGATATAGTTATAATAATAATAATAATAATAATAATTTCTTTATTGCATCAAATATGGTAGGTACAGAGGTCTTATAAAAAATAGAAGTTTCACATATTTGGCAGTATAAGCATGCAATAGAACAAAATCATTCCAACATTAAACATCTTTATACACTTACGTAATCTATACACTTTTATTTTATTCAACTATGCCTGTAAAACTTACAAGGATATTTTTTTAAAGACTCATCAATAGAATAAAAGCATTCTTTTAGCAACCATTTCTTTAATTCTAGAGAAAACTTTTTAAATGGTAGTTGGGTAATAACTTTAGGCAAAGAATTATAAATTAGGGGAGCCATATAAACGCAGCTCCGTTGAAAGACTTCTAACCTAGGAATAGGCATTTCGTAATCTAGATGTGTAACTATTCTCTTATTTTGATTATCCTTACGCTCAAATAGTGTAGGATTAGATCTTAAAAACCTGGCTACTTCGTAAATATAAATACAGGGGACTGTGAGAAGATTATGCACTTTGAAGATAGGCCTGCATGAATCGGACCACTGCATATCAAACATAGCACGAATACAGTTATTTAAAAAGTTTGAAAAAAATACTATTATTATATAAAGACAAATGTTAAAGCTATGAAAAATAAATTACCTAAGTGTACATTTCACAAAATATTAGTCATTTCGTATTTTCATGTCCAAAATAAAATTACATTAAAGTTTTCATTTTAGGTCTCTTTCGATTACAAACAAAAAATAAAATGAACCTCCAAAAAAGCATTCGACCAAATAATATAATTGGTGTCTTTTTATTGTATTGAAAAAATAAGTTTTTTCATTATTGACAAGGTTTTTTACTTAGTTATTATAGTGTTTTGTAGCCATTGCGAATATAATAATATAATTCAAACAAGATAATTTAGCTATTGAGATAAATTGTGATAGACGTAAGCTAACTATAAGTATTACTCACTAGTTTATTGCTAGTCGCTACCAGGGCCGCATAGTCTGACAGAGTTCAATTACAGCGAACAAAGGACAAACATTTGTAAACAGTACAAATGGAGTCGGATGCAAGCATCTAATAAACTCTATTTATTCTTATCTTCGCAACATTACTTCGGAACCAAGTTGGTATACAACAAAAAGATATTTAAATACCTACATTATTTCAATTTATCTCTGTAGCAAGCTTTACCAGTTAAGTACCTAAATTGGCCAATATTTAAGCACATATAGTTTTTTTAGTCTTTTGTCGTGATGAAACTCGGTTAAATTTGAAAATGGCAATATGCGGGCCGTGGTTTATGGATAGCTGTAGACTGTATATTTAAAAGATTCCACATACTTCCCTTAGCCTGCGTGTGCATAAAAGAAGTCTGTATATTTGTTAAGCAACACCCTGAATACTTTGATCTTCAATCACAAGTAATAAAAAGAGAGACAGTGCCCAGGAACGAATATAAACTTTATCAACCTCATTGTAAATTAGAACTATATAAAAAGAACTGTTATATTAATGCCATTAAAGTTTACAATAAACTACCTAATGTGTTTAAAGATCTACCATTAACACTATTTAGGAATAAATTGACAAAGTGGCTCTTAGATTAATGTTTGTAATAATTGAATGACGTCATGACGTATAAAGAATAATTTAATTTAAATAATGTTAAAATTTGACATATTATTATCTATTATTATGACTAGTTTATTTTTATCAGTAATTTCAATTCATTTTTTTTTTATTGACTAAAACTGAGATTGACATGCATATTTTGACATTAATTAACAAATCGCTTTATCCAATAGAATACACTGTTAGAACAATAAACAATAACTATTTTTGCACACCAGTGTTATGGCAGAATGTATTGGACGTATATTTAATTATTATCACCTGCTTTATAAAGCAGGTGATAGGTAATAATTAAATAAAATATTTTAACAATTATAATAATCAAACATTGTAAAAAATATCGATTTTTAAAGAGTGGCCGCGAGTTTTTATTGCCATGTTCTTTTCTCCGTCTTTACATCCTAAGTGAACAAAAAAAATGTTTTGATTTGATTTAATATAATTGTTTTTAAACTTTCGCGATGTCTACACAATATATTGGAATGCAATCCTCGCAGTACAGATATCGCGCCTCAGTGCAAAGACGCTGTAAGTGTAGTGTGTAGAAGTACCAACAGTAAAATTTATCAAAATTATCAAGACCAGGCGAGGGTAGTTGAAAAACCCCGCGCCTCACAAAGACATCGCTAAGCTGCCATCAGTCGACCCGTGACCACGATTTGTACAATTCGATCGAAACATCGGGTAAATAAAAGGTTCGTACCTATAATTATTTCACGCGATTAAGTCCCGATAATATTCTAATTTATTTAATATGTTACGAACCAATGAAAATGTAAAAATTTCGTAACAAAGACATATCTTAAGAATTATACATATTCATGTTTCTATGATTTTATAAATTCATCTGTATTTTTGATTTGTAACTCTCGGACTTAATATAGTGTTTGCGAACTAATTGACAAGTTAATAAACTTAGGCTATTTATAAAGCCAACAAGTTTAAGTCGAGAAGCAAGCATCCTCCTCAAAGTTGTGACAAGATGTAGCCATCACCACTCAAATTTCCCATGGGCCCCCATTATTAATCCTGCGATTGGAAATTGAGTATTTCTAATATAATACGTATTGGTTGAAATATAATTTAAATCTAGATATTCAAATTCGTACTACCATTTCGGGATTAAGTTATACAAGGCTGTCACGACTAGGTACTGTTAAACAAAAATTTGCAGGTTGGGGATTAAAATTTATAGAACTCACAAACTCTCACACAGCTGTCGTACGCACTCCTTCTGCGATACAATGCTGTAACATTACTTACAAAATCTTTTCTCTTAACAAGAAAAATAACGAAGACATTTTATAAACCATTAGAACAATTTGACATTCGATCCACACGAACTAAAAGAACTCTTAATAGCTCTGCCGCCCGTGGAATCGAATATACGCAGTCATTATTTTTACTTTTGCTTGTAGCTGTAGTAGAATACCAAATGAACGTAATCGCGACTTGTAAAGATCTTCCATATCTAATGATCGTCAAGGATTATGTTATAACTGTTAGGGAGTTATTCCTGACACGAATTCCATTAAGACATGCCACCCTAGTAACAGTGAAGTGTGGCCCGACCAACTAGCGAGCTACGAACCAGTTAGAATTCCTTGAATAACCAAAATTTTGCGAATAACTAACTCGTGACGAAACTATGAAGATGATTTATTAACATTTACACAAATTGATAGTGAAACTTTGATTTATAACTCCTAGCTTTACTGTTGCCCTAGTAGTTGCGATCGATTTACTAAGCAATAATAACTTTAGAATATGTTTATCATTCATTCATTCGTTCCTAGTTTCCTGCTTTTTCGCACTTCCACGTCCAAAGCGGACGAAAAAGGAAATGAGTAACCGAGAGGGTAGAACTTAACAATCTACAACCAAAACTGCCACCATGAATAAAATTAAAGTACCCACCTTTCATAACAACAACATTGACGTGACATGTTTACGGTCTGTCAGTCCAATTACCCAGTGCGGTAGGTAATAGAGCACTCGGTGTAGCGAGGGGTTGGTTGAAGGGAAGTAATGGGAAATGAAAAGAAAACACCGGAGATAGGCGCAAGTGTGAGTGCTAATGGAGTAACCCTTTTGTCGCTATGTAATGTAACAAAGGAATGGACGGTAGGCGGCGGAATTGTCCAAGTGGAATGTGTACATGTCCCACCGCGAGCGTTGGAGCGAATATAACTCAACATTGTCTCACTAGAAACATGAATAAAGTAAATTTATAAAACCGGGCAAGCGCATGTCGGGCCACGCACAATACGGGGTTTTGTAGTCCCCCCCTTCCCCATCCGAATAATGGGGGCTTAAGAAGTGGGTTTTCTGTTGTTTTTGTTACATACTTACAACGTTATACCTACTTACCTAATATAATAATTTTCAATGGATTTTGAACGAAAATTTTGTTACTTCTCGTTTGATCAGCTATGATAATTTTCCTTTTAATTTCACTATATATACTACTACCGTGTTTTTTTCACATACCCAACATCAACCGGCAAGGGGGGTGTACTCTTGACTCTAACAAAAATTTGCAATTTAAAGCTTAATATTTAACAAACGGATCCCTAAATGTAAAAATGGTCTTCACAGCTCAATAAACGTTATTAGAAGACCACTACCACACCTACCCCATGGTAGGTGAGAAAAAAATCACATCCCCACTATACATAGGGGAGGTACCCTAAAAAAATGTTTATGAAGATTTCATTCTTTCACTTTAGCGGCGTAAGTAATATGTATATCCATGCAAAATGACAGTCTCTAAGGTAAGCTGCGGGCGGACGGACGGATGGACATGGCGAAACTATAAGTTAACTAATAAGAGACGAAAAGATATAGTCTGCACATCTGATTCCACCTCAAGATATATGTTCTCAAACCGATTTTTCAATTTCATAGGCCCTTTTTTGTATAACAGATTAAATCGAATTGTAAATATATACCACCTAAATTATTTTAATTGTAAACAAGCTGTAAGTTCCCAATTACAAGATATGTCATACGAACAGACGGAGGACTTATTACTTGTACTAAAATAAATAAGACCTATTGTTGTAACATCTCTTATAATTACCTATTTTTTGTAAATGTTATTTTTTTAGTCTATGTTTTCTAGTTTAACAGTTCTTGTTTTTAGTTATTAAGTATAGTTTTAGTTTCAGAAAGTATTTATTAAAATACTTTTTACTTTCTAGCCTGAAACACAGGTTTCAACCTAGTTCAGGCCAATACTTAACTGTGTTATTTGTTATTACACCTTTATATAAGTTTATTGTACCTTTACTTTCATGAATAAATTATTATTATTATTATTATTATTATTATAAGGGTTCCGTTTTGCCATTTTGGCTACGGAACCCTAAAAAAACTTTCGAGCTGATCAAAAACAGTGTGTAAAAAAGTATCAATTGTCAGCCCTCAGACTGTACAAAACTACACTGACAATACTCTAACTATCGATGGACTGGAGTTATATATTTGACATAAGCTCCATACAAAATATGTCAAAATTCTACCTCTAGTAGCCAAATCCATCGATAGGTAGATTATTGAAACCGGCCGTTAGTCGTGAATGTAACATCGTCAGATAATCAGGCGGTTCGTTGCAAACGACGCGCGACGGCACTTTTACAAAAAGATCTTTGTAGATAGCAATAATATCAAAGTGTCCTTACTTTGTATGTTTACTAGCAGATCTCAGTTAATTTCGTAATTCTCAAGTTGCATAAAACGTATGTGTCAGAACCACAATCTCGCTGCCCGCCGGCGGTGAGACAGGCCCCCGATGCCGGCCAGTTACCGCCGCTTTGTCATTGACGGACAGCCCGCTCAGGAGGCACGTACTCACCAAATTGCTCTGTTTTGCACTTTAAAACGTTTTGCGAGTCCCCTACTTACTAGTACGAGCTCGGCACAAAGGCTGACGTGTACATCTTTACTCAGATGTCACGCGACGAAATGTTGAACGAGTTTCATAATTTCTAAACACAGTTTCAAACTGAATAACGTCAGTTTATTTTGAACTTCCTTTACGAAACTTTCTGTTTGTATGTCGGTTACATAAAAGGAAAATTCTGACATCAACGCAAAATTAAGCGTCATTTGCTGATTATATTAATTCTGCGAGTTACGTTTGCCGTCAGATTTCCCTGAAGCAGTGGTCCTCAAAGAATTACTTTGAGATTTCATCGCTTGAACCAGTTTAATATTTTGGCTCATTTCGGATAATTCTTAAGTTGGCCTACAAGGGGGAGCTAGCTTCCTGTCTCCCCTCCCACCGCCCTCCCGCTCGGGCCCCTAGACACAATGTTTTATTCATAATCTAAGTAAGAACTCCCAAAACAACGATTTGGCCGGAGTCCATTAAAATCCCGTCGGAGTGAATTTAAATTTGGCAGCCAGTGTCGTCCGTTCACGTCGCTTATACGTAGTAGGTGCGATATCATTCAATTGGCCATTCTTTTTACTTCGGGAACTTAATTATTTGAATTGCTATTTTTCTCCAGAGTATTTCTTGCAAAAACAGCAAAATATGTCACTTATTTTATCATTCATTCGTAAATTCAGACAATAACTTATTATGTAACTTGAATATGATGATAATTAAAATAATACATTAAAATGGTATAAATAGTATATTAGTTTTAAACAATAAGTCCTATAAGGACAAGATTCGCATAAACCACATTAATCAAGTCTGCACCGCCTAACTTTAAAGTTTAGAATATAATTCAAAGTCAGGCTAAGTAGTTCCAATTCTAGGAGCACATACACCGACATAATACACCCAGTAATATATTCTAACGAAGATATCTCGTAACGTTGGCCCAGAATATCTTAGAAACCTCAGATCTAAATATTTATGTTTCACTTCGTACCATTAATAAACTCATATTACAACAAAGAACTTAGCAACTCTCAAGTATTACAAGCTCGTACACAAATGTTTGTTTCAATTAAAATCTAAATACTTAAAGAACTTTGCCATTATATGCTTTTTAAAGCGAACGAACGTCTTGGTAGCGACGTTCAACATGGCGGATTCGTTAAATATGTACCAGGGAATCATGAAGAGAGAAGAACAATGAAATATTTAAGTATCTCAATGTACCGAGCACCCCTCATTTGGAATAATATAAAATATGAGACTACAAGAGCGGCTGAACTCTCAAACCGTAATTACTTTTAGGTCTCATCATGTTTCTTAATGAATTCCTAACGAATGCTCCTTATTGTTTATGAATGCTGTATTTCTTGTTTTGTCTATGAGCATCAGCTTGTTAGCGAACCAGGAATAAAGCCGTTTTCATTAAAAAAAAATATTTTTTTAACACAATTTTGTGTAAAGAAGAGCTATCAAGTATCAATCCAATTTTTTAAATTAGAACAATCCCAAGAGTAGCCAGAACTAAATATTTTTGAAATCTCTTTAGAAATGTACAATGAATACCAGGAAACCATGATTTGTAAGGAGGATAAATGAAAAAAAGTTACTTCGCAAGTGAATAGAGCGTGTCTGCGATAAATTAATGAACCGCTGTGCCTCGAGTGGCAACTTCGGCGATAATTCATAACTTTACTGTTATATATCATAGATGGTTATGACTACGTTCAATAAATGATGAATACTGTATCATATAGTCTGTTGCTCTTAGAATTATTTGTTTCACGATGTCCTACCTACGAAATATTCGCATAACTTCGGGAATTTTGTAAAACCCTATCGATAGCAATATAATGAAGCACCTACCTACGAAATATAACTTCGGGAATTTCGGGAAACCCTTTTTTCGTGATAGCACTAAAATGCCGAAAGGAACATGCATGCCAATTTCAACTACGTCTGTCTTGTAGTTTTCGAGATTTCGTGAGAGGATGGAAACGAAATTATTTGTACTTATACGGTGTATGAAACAGAAGTATAGTTCAATCGAGTTGGCACTTATCTTTGTTTCATGAAAGTACGTTAAGCTGTTTTGAAGAAATTCAACGTTTTGCCTTACGTGTCGAGGGTGTTTTAATGTTTGAGTAACATTATCTTGTGTGTTATGTGACTTACGGCCGGTCTGTGTAACTTATCTCTCGTTAACTATTTGTTAAAATGCTGACTCTAGTAGCGAAAATGAGATTTGTGCGTTTTGATAACCGCCGATAGATAGAAAACCCATTCTATCTACCGGCGGCAAGGCAATGGCAAACCATCTATTGACAGTTAATGTAATTATTTCTTTAGCATTTATCTATTGATGGATTTGGCTACTAGAGGTAGAATTTTTACGTTAACGTTGTAATTTTTACGTATTTTTTTTTTTTTTTTTTTTTATGGAGTTTATATCAAATATATACCACTAGTAGCCAAATCCATCGATAGATAGATAGTTGAGATCGGCTGTAAACCTTTATGAAGGTTTAACAGTTGATCATAACATGAAGATATGTTTTGTTTTCTTTTATATACCACTAGCTGCCCCTGTGTAAATTTTCCCCGTTTTTGCAACATTTTTCATTGCTGCTCCGCTCGTATTAGTCGTAGCGTGATGTTATATAGCCTTCCTCGAAAAATGGGCTATCTAACAGTAAAATATTTTTTCAGTTTGGATCAGTAGTTCCTGACATTACCGCGTTCAAACAAACAAACTCTTCAGCTTTATAATATTAGTTTAGATAAATTTATCTTAGCATATTAATATCTTTTTGATTCAGATCTCTGTGTGATATTTTCAATCTGACGAACAGTAACTTTTCTAGGAATTCGTTCCGGGAATAGTGTACGCATACACGGGGATATTAAAAATATCGTGAAAGGATAGGGTGCGTAATGAAAGGTCTTAGAAGGGATGAGCAAATACCGGGAACTTGGTATCACTATCAAACGCGGAATCTTCCATAGCTCACCCATATGATGTGCTATAGATACATATTAAATATCAGAATATATATGGACATCGCTCTTTGTAATTTTGAACAAAAATTAGGCCGATTTTCATAGTTAGTAGGTGTAAACCATAGGTCGTCTTGGTGGGTACCACGACAGTGTCAGTTATTCTTCCGTGAAATAGTGACGTTAACGCATCACTGTGTTTCAGTTGAAGGGTACTGTATCAAGTGTAATTACTGGGCAAATGAGACTTAAGAACTAATGAGAACAGTACGGTGACATTCAGATCTTTGCCAAACTTTGATTTGGGTAGCACTAATAACAGTTTATGGGCGACGCGTGACGCTAACTATCAGGCGCACGACCAGGGGGTCAATTCACATATTTAAAGCAGTGCAGTTGCACGGTGCTAGTACGGTGCGCAAGCGTTTTTGAGATCGATCCCAAATTTACAAGAATACGAATATGGCCGTTTAATCGAAACTTAACTGCAACTGCACTGCTTTAAATACGTGAATTAACCCGCTGGCCTATACGTCAATGCTCCGTACAAATTTAGAATGCTAGCACATGACGTCATCTATGATCAATCATTTACTTTTAGTGTTTCTCTTTGTGATTAAAAATTAATAAACACGTTAAATTAATATATAAACATATTTTTCAGAACACTTTATGACATAATAATGCATGATTATCATAAAATATTTTATTTTGATAGTACTCAAATACCTAATTAGAGTGTTAAGTACAGCTTAAAACACAACAATTACTTAAGCTTTAAAATTTTACTAGCTGTCCCGCGCAACTTCGTATGCGTAATTTTTCCCCGTTTTTGAAACATTTCTCGTCGCTTCTTCGCTCCTATTAGTCGTAGCGAGATTTTATATAGCCTATAGCCTTCCTCGATAAATGGGCTATCCAACAAAAGTATTTTTTCAAATCGGACCAGTAGTTCCTGAGATTAAAGCGTTTAAACAAACAAACAAACTCCTTTATAATATTAGTATAGATTTAACACATTAAACAACAAAACAGTTTGAACTCAAATCAAAAAGACGAATAGAGTGTAATAATATGAAAACCGTCAGTATTATGATAAGCTCAGTAAACAAACATAATACGAGACGAGACTTAGCTCGCACAAATATTTTAGTGCAATATGGATAAAAGCAAACATAAATATTATTCAGAACCTAAAGCCGGCACCACACTTTTCCGCCGTGATGCGGAATTATAAATATGAAACACAAAATGCAGCTTGACTTCGTTATATTTTTAAAGGAATAAATGCTGGGCTTTTAAGCATATAAAGGATTAAAAATACATTATATTGAATATGAACAACATTTTCTCAACATATGTTGTAAATACTAAAGCACTGTCAGTATGGTCGTATTTGTTATACAGGGGACCAAACCAATGCGAAAGTACCCTAAATATTTGAATTAGTCAATTTTACTCAGAGGAAACATTCTTTTATTTAGAAATAAAAAGAATTGTATTCAAAGCTCTCTAAAAGTCCGTACAATTGCCCCTTTAAACTGCATTATAAAAATAGATATTGTTTTTCTCTACAATTAGCGGATTCGATTCCCGGCTCTGACAAGTGACTTTTAAAAAACTTTGCATTTTTTTTATTTCTAAGAATGAAATAATGTTTCCTTTGTGTAAAATTTGCTAACTCAAATATTTAAGGTACTTGCCCTCCTGGGGCATTGCTTTGGTTCAACCTGTAGATACTGCACCCTTATAAAGTAAATTTTGGCTTTCAAATCTTAGCAATAGCTTATTTGAGTTAAACATTGCCCAAAAGTAGTAAATATATTTTTTTTTATCTGTGTTATTAAAAGTTCAACAATATCTCATTATAAATGTAAGTCAAATTCACATTATATTGTTTGTATTTGAAATGCTTCCAATATTTGTATAGTGTACTTAGTGGTTTATTTTTTTGCGTTTGTAGTTAATAATGATAAAGGGATAAATAATTATAAAGTTTTGACACTTGTTAACAAGATCGTGCGACACACAAGTACGTCGGTCGCCGCCCTAACTGTCCATCGTCGTTATTAGAACAACATGTTGCGATGTGTTCATATATATGTTTGTTTGTTTGTCACGTCACATTACTCATATAATATTTCACAATCTGGTACTCGCACGTTTTGTATGAAACACGCGCGTAACTTAATATTTGAAGATGTTTTTATGAGACAGATTTATTTATTCGGACAGAAATGATAAAGTACCTAATTCATAATTAACCGAATATATCTGGATGGCCTACAAACAAACTTGATTAGTTATTTTTATAGGTTAAACTTGCTGTGGTTCTAGTAGCGAACCGCCACTTTTTTGTGAATCGGGTTCAATTGTGAATCTAAATCATTCTCGTCTCCACTGGAACACACACAAAAAATAATTAAAATCGGTCCAGCCGTTTAGGAGGCGTTCAGTGACATACACATGCACAGAAGAAATTATATATTCTATCAGCGATTTCTCACAAGTTTTGCACTTAATGAATAAAACATGTATAGTACCTACCTAAGAGAGAGAGAATTTATTTATTTGTTTAAATGCGTTATCTCCGAAGTTATTGTAGCGATTTAAGCTGACATTTCACTATGAGATATAATTTAATATATTTATTATATCTCGGTATATAAATTTAAATCGTTCACTATACCTTTGAATGGAACCGTTTACATTGAGATATATTTAAATTACATCTCAAGCTATAAATATTATATTATACCTCTCATTTCTATGGCAACCGCAACTTAACTGGGTAAACCCACAACCAAAATCGTGTATAATAGCAAAACAGTCGAAACCGTATAAAATTATCAAATTATATGATTCTGAACCAAATCCCCTAAATAAAAAAGAAAGTTTTTAAACCCGACTAGGTGGGTAACAACGGGCAAAAGTGTTGCAACTGCGTAGGAGCCTATTTCTGCTGTGTCAAAAAAAAGCAATTTTGAGTGTAGTATACTCGTATAGACCGAGCGCATTATTTTTTTTTTAATTTAGCCGACCTGTTCCCTTGCATCCCGGATATATATTTTTAAACCTTTCGTTCAGTTGCCGGGATCATAAAAAAGCCATTTTCAGACATTTTCGATGTCGTATAAACTCCCAAAAATGAAAAAAAAACTTTTGGAGTCGCCTGGCAATCGGCTCAGCGCTTGTTTCGCTCTTAAAAGCTTTTCGCTTGTTACACTCCTGTTCCTCTCTCTACTACAACAGGCCACTCATAAATTAAACACTATATACTAAGATAGATATCCCACTCGTAGTTTCTGCTGCAAAACATACTCTCACTATCTTTAGCTTCTAAAATTTGACAAGTTTTTTTTTTAGAATAATTAGTCATGTGGGATTGACCTCGTTTTTTTATCAGTCCTCTAATATGGTGTATAATATAATGGTGGCAGCACCTTACCTGCATATACAGTTTATAAACAGAAAAACATTGGCAATTTGAAAAGAGTGGCCACGAGTTTTTATTGCCTTTCTTTTTGTTTATTCTTTTCTCGGGATTTACCTATTGTTTGCGAACAGGCATTACATGTAAATGTAGAATTGACTTTTAACAAGTGTAGTATTTTGCTTCCTAAGTGAATAAATCATTTTTATTATTATTATTATTATTGTTGGGTCCCACTTTACTGGCAATCCTGTTAACCCTCCAGCTTAAGCTCAATTATATCTTTGAAGTCCTTCATGCAGGAGATATAGCGTTTAAATTTTTTTGAACATTCTATGGAAATAGCGTTGTCACAAAAAGTATGTGTGTGTATACTATGCCTAGTTGATTATATACGCCAAATACCTACTTATTAGTTCAATATAAGTACCTTTTTGTGTTATTTAGGTATGTTCAAAATACTTTTTTTCGCTGAAGAATTAGGATGCAAAACAACGCTTGTGATACGTCATTCTACATGTACTGCCAAGTTCGCAAACAATAGGTAAAGTCAGAGATAGCAATAAAAACTTGCGGGCACTGATAACAAAACGCCAATTTTTACAATGTTAATATGTTTATAAACTTGATATGGGGGCAAGGTGTTGCCACTAATATATTTACCCCATGTTAGAGGACTGATGCAAATTAATAATTTTAAAACATAATTTGAATAAAAATTGGAACACGAGACGAAATATAATCAGTTTGAGGAAGTCGAGCTTTCAGGACTTTCGGAGGCAAAGGTTTTTTGGGTTTACTACGTTATTATGGGATATTACAGACAAATAATTCCCGATAATATGATAGTCACAGTAATATGGCAATAAACAATACCAATCACTAGACTTTTTGAAAGACCTATCTAATGATACCCCACACGATGATGTAGGTGAGAAAAAAATCACTACCCACTTTACATATAGGTCAAGTACCCTAAAAAAAATGTTTTTCAAGATTTTATTCTTTCACTTTGTCGGCGTAAGTGATATGTGTGTACGCGCCAAATCACGATCTCCTAGCACTAACGTTATCTCAGCAAAGCAGACGGACGGACGGACAGACACTGATAAACTGTAAGGGTTCCGTTTTGCATTTTGGCTACGGAACCCTAACGACTGATAATTTTAATCAAAAATATATTGTTTCCAATTGTCCTTAAATCATCTCGCGTAAGACACGAAACCAAATCATGATTTTATTAGAACTTGTGGCATTTGACAGCCACGTGCGTAGTACGTTTATGGGATATAACTTCAAGATGAATTCTGAAAATGGTGTATTAGGCGGAGTGAGGGAAGGCACGTGTCGGGTACAGGGAGTGATTTTGTGAGGGACGGTCCTCCCGGCACGTACGCCCCGTAGGTCCGTCTTACATGTACCAAATATAGGGAATGATTGCTAGTAGCATGTGAATTTTACTTTAGGCGTGTGTGTTATTTATTGAATAGTATTACATATATTTGGGATAGAGAGTTTTTGTCAATGTTTTGACCGTTTGAACAAAGCTGGTTAAATAAGGGGTAGGTATATAAGAAATTGAGTGGTGACTGGCAAAGCCATAACTAAAATCGCGGGCATGGATAACCGCTGGATAGCGGTTTCAGTTTTATAAATGTACCAACTTCAAAATTAAATACAAGGCTACTAAAAAGGAAATAATAAATTCAAATTCAAATTCTTTATTGTACACAGAAAAAAAATATACAAACAATAAATACAAAATAAAAGTAAATATGTACAAAGGCGAGCTTAACTCAAAATTGAGTTTTCTACCAGCAAACCTTTGAGCTCTAGATAGTAGAAAGATAAACTTATAAAAGTAGTCGGAAGTGTAACAATAAAAGAAAAAAAAAAAGAAAAAATAGAAATTAAACCATATGTATAAATAAACAGTAAGTACATACTTACATACATAAACGTATGTTATTTCAAAATCATAAAATATACCTAAATAAATACATATAATATATATATACATACCAGATAATACATACACTTACATATTAATATTACATAAATCCACAGTCCTTTTTTTAAAAACGTTAAGAGAGAGGCTGTCACGTAAAGGGTGAGGAAGAGAATTCCAAAGCCTCACCGCTTTTATGGTGAAAGAGCTATCGTAACAGCTGGAGCTGTGAGCGGGAGTACTCAATAGAAGAGAGGAGGCGGAACGACAGGGTTTACCCCTGGGAACAAGAAAATTGAAGCGTTCACGTAGATAGGAAGGAGAGTTAGGATTGTGAAGAATAGTATAGAGAAGAGAAAGAATGTGTGAGTTACGACGCTGCCGAATCGGTAGCCACTTTAGATTTTTCCGAGATTCGGAGACATGGTCGTATTTACGTAATCCGAAAATAAAGCGGATACACAAATTCTGCAGACGTTCGAGTTTGTCAACGAGTTCCTCCCTAGCATCCAGAAAACAAACATCGGCATAGTCTATGTGTGGAAGTAGAAGAGATTGAGCAAGAGTAACTTTAGTTTGGAACGGTAAGAACTTCTGAAGACGTTTGAGAGATTGAAATAAGGAAAATAATTTCCTACTTATTTCCGTAATGTGGACATCCCATGAAAGATTCGAGTCTATAAAGACACCAAGATTTTTTACACTTTTTGTAAACGGTATATTAACTCCATCAAAAAACACTTGAGGAAGATTCTGGTGATCCAACAAATTTAACATATATCTGCCACCAATAATAATAGCTTGAGACTTATCTGGGTTGACTAGAAGTCCAAATTTTTTAGCCCATAAACTCACTTCTTCAAGGTCATTATTAATTGTAGTAACAGCACCAGTAATTTCATCAGCTTTAAAGTGACGATACAGTTGCAGATCGTCTGCATAGAGATGATACTTTGAAGATAGGACCTTTGTAATAGCATTTATAAAAATGGAGAAGAGAAGAGGAGAGAGAACACCACCTTGGGGTACGCCAGTGGTTAAATCTCGCCATTCAGAGAAAAGATCATCACAGCGAACAGTCTGTGAGCGACCCCGAAGATAGGAATTAAACCAGGACACTGCAGAAGAAGAAATATTCAGAGAAGCTAGGATGCCTAAGAGAAGGTCAAAGTCAACTGAATTGAAGGCACTGCTAAAATCCAAAAGAACCATAATGGTCAGTTGTTTGTTTTCTATGGCCAGTCTTATATCATCAGTTATTTTAATAAGGGCAGTTACAGTGCTGTGACCACGTCGAAAACCAGACTGAAAAGGGCTTAACAGGCCGTTAGAGGAGAGATAGAAAGACAGTTGGCTATAGACAATACTCTCAAGAACCTTAGATATTATGGGAAGAATAGAAATAGGGCGAAACTGAGATGGTATGGATGGATTCGATACTTTAGGCAACGGAATAACGTGAGCCTTCTTCCATGATGTAGGGAAAGTGTTTGAATACAGAGAAAAGTTTATAATGTGAGAAATAATTGGTGTGATATATTCTAAAATGGGAAGAAGCATTTGCAGTTGAATGCCATCCTCGCCTGCTGCTTTAGTTGATATGGATTGGATAGATTTCTGAATTTCTTCTTCTGAGACTGGATGAAAAGAGAAAGAAGTACTAGTCGGCAATGGAAGACTGGAAAGATGTAATAAAGTAGCGCATTTAATATTGTCTGGAATGGTAGTAGGAGAGCTAGAAAAATAAGCAATAAGTGCATTAAGGTCTATATAGCTCCCACTGTTGGGGGAGGTTTGACGAATGCCAAGGGATCTAAGAAATTGCCATACTTGTTTTGTAATGAGATTTTGAATGAAGTCATGAATGTGGCGTCTCTTTGCATCTCTACACATACGACCGCACCGGTTACGCAGTTTTTTATAAAGCAGCCAGTTATCTTACGTTGGGAACTTTTTATATTTACGTTTGGCTTTATCCCTTTTAGCCATAAATGCTTTTATGTTTTCAGACAGCCATGGTGCAGGTAAATGTCTAACTCTTACTACTCTTTTTGGTGCATGCTTGTCGTAAATGGCCGTTAAGGTGTTAGTAAAAATAAGCACCTTATCATCAAGAACGTTGGAGTTATAGATAGGAGTCCAGTCAATGTTATTTACATCAGCTCTCAAACGTTCCAGATCCAAGCTGTTAAAGCTGCGAAGCAGGAGAATTTTACTCTTGCGCTTAGGAGGACGAATCTTATACGAGAGATATATAAGGTCATGATAAGAAAAAGAAGCGGGAAACTGTCCATACGTAACTACCTTACTGGGGTTAGAAACAAGAATAAGATCTAGAAGTGAAGGAGTACAGTGAGGAGCTCTGTGAGTGGCATTTAAAGGAAGAATTTGCATATTGACAGAAGAGACAAGAGAACAGAGTTTGCGACTACGTAGATCATCCTTCAAAAGACACGTGTTAAAGTCTCCGAGGATTATAAAGTGATCATAAAGCGAAGAGAAATATTCGAGTTTGGTTTCAAGAGCAGAAAAGTAATCTATGTGGCAGTTAGGGCTGTAGAACACACCTAGCAATACCTTTGAATGTTTAAAGTCGAGCTCGATAAACAGATGTTCAGCAGATTGTGAATATTCACTCGGTGACTGGTCAACACATTTATAAGGTATGTCACCTCTTAGGTAGACGGCAACCCCCCCACCCCCCTTGCCTGTTCTGTCATTACGCACCAGCTTATATCCCGGCAGAGAATATTGAGTTGAAGGAAGGACAGGTTTAAGAAAAGTTTCAGAAACAAGGACAGCATGGACTAGCTCGGAGTCAAAAGACGACAATAAATCTGAATAATGCGCGTGAATGCTTTGAGCATTAATGTGAACAGCGTTAAAATATTTGGGACAACACGAAAAGATAGAAGATAATTGGTCACGGAGGAGTACTGAATCATCGTCACTAAAAGCACTGGCGAAGCTCTTATCACTTGAACAAGAAGAAGAAGAACAACAGGACGCAAAACTATCTTCAACATCGTCTAACATACTATAAATATATAAAATAATATATATAAATATATATGTCTATAAATAATAAAAAAAAATAAAAAAAAACTTAAATTTAGACTATCCTCTAAGCACTCGCAGGATAAAGTTACACACATTGGATAAAAAGGCCGATATTCAAAGTTACACAATTGCTTTTACACTAATATTACTAAACGACAAATAAAAATAAACAAAACGTCAAGTGACAATTGTCAAACTAAAATTAATGTAACCTACAAATAAAAATAAACTTACAATTGAAATAATAATAAAAGTAAATCATTTCGCCGGCCTGCGAGGACGCGAGATTGTACTCGATGCCCGATCTTGCGTCGATTCTGTTGCTGGGAATTTGAGCAGAAGTTGTTTAAGCTCACCTGCAGACTCGATCTTTTGTCTGGAGTTGTCCGACACTTGTACCACGATCTTACCATCAGATGTCCAGCAGCGACGTACTCCATAGAGTTTCCGAGCGCTCATGAAAACTTCATGCCTCGGCTTTGTAAGAAACTCCGAAATAGTGATACCAGTGTCTTTTAATTTAGACTTACTGCGCCAGACTTCGGTCCGCAGGGCTCGACTTTCAAACCTCACCAATGTTGGACGCGGTTTTGTGGTGTTACTCCCCAAACGATGACAGGTCGCTATGTCCTTCAGCGAAACCTTGTCCATGTTCATCTTGTCCGCGAAGATCTTAATTACCTTAGGTGTAAGGTCACCGCCGCTCTCCTCAGACAGACCATGAAGCAGAAGAATCTTGCCACGGGATGCCATTTCATGCCGATCCAGTCCTACCACCAGCAACTCCATTTGAGACCTCAGCGCACTCAAAGTCTTCCAAATGAGGCATTTAAAGTCTGTGAACTCCCGGGATAAACTTGCTATACTCTTATGGACAGCCGGTTCACTGCTGGCATTCTTTAAGTCCTCCTCATATTGGGTCATTCTTGTTGTGAATGTTGATGAAAGCTCGTCCATATGCTTGAACAATTTTGTGTAGAGGTCCATGATGACAGATGGTGTAGTGATTGTGCAGTTTTGTGATAGAAGAAGGAGAAATGTTAAAAAAAATAGTTGTGCAAAAGAGGATAGATAAAACTTAATGTTCAGGTAACATTTATATATGTTTTAATATATTTAAATAATTAAAAATACTGCAGAGCTCTTTTATTATGTGTAGACACCTCGACTACCCACAAAAAAAAAGTAATAAATAAACATTTTTTATAATTTATTTGGCACCAACTACAATTTTTTTATTTTTTTATGGTTGTGCTATATATTTTTTTCCTTTTAAGTTGCTTTGTATTTGATTCGAAGTCAGTAATATTTTTTTGTAAAAACGTTGTTATTTCTCACTTTTTAGTGTGTTGGTTTGTGATTCATCTAAGTTACAATAGCCAAATGTTCAAATCCTTTTACAACATATAGATATTCCCGCCGCATGGACTTTAATTGTTGAGGAATTAGTGTAATAAGTATTACGAGCCTAAAATGCAACGCAATACTATTTTAAAATATTAAATAGTTCCGTTGGTCATCTGTGGTTCAGTTCAAATTGGTCCAGCCTTTTTCGCGTAATCGGATAACAAAAACACAAAAAATTACATACAGACAGATTGAGAACCTCCTTGTTTTTTGAAGCAAAAAGGATTTAGGATTTTTGCTAAAACAGAATTTTGAAAAGGTTCGGGGTCCAAATTTTAATCAAAATGAAACGCAAACAAAGCTGTAGGAATACGGCAATGTGAGTATAAATTTATATTGGTTATTAGTGAACTACAATACACTCTGGTATGCAACGAACAATATAGTACTAATCTATTTGTTCTACGAAGCCAGCTTTTGTAGTACACTCAAATCGCGTAAATATAAAAGAATTCCGCCAATGTTGTGTGTTCCACAAACAAGCATACACAAAGCTGCAGCCACACAAAGGCACCACGAGCTCCAGTGTATTTTATTGGAACCATTCAACAAAATGTGTGTAATGTTTTCACTTCTCATTTGCGGCGCCGACAATGGAGAGACGCGTGGATTTTGTAAATCAACGTTTAAGATCGATACACCGGCGAGATGCAGTGATGTGTCGCTAAATAGTGCGATTCCTCGTCGCATGTTTTGACGTTATAACCTCATATTGTAAGACTTTGGTAATAAGTGTGAGGGCAATGAATACCAAAGTCAGGCCGGTATTTTTAGGGTTCCGTATCCAAAGGGTAAAACGGGACCCTATTTGTAAGATTCCCCTGTCTGTCTGTCCGCCTGTCACCAGGCTGTGTCTCATGAACCGTGATAGTTAGAAAGTTGAAATTTTCACAGATGATGTATTTCTTTTGCCATTATAACAACAAATACTAAAACACAGAATATAATAAATATTTAAGGGGACTCCCCTACAACAAACCTATTTTTTTTTTGCAGTGTTTAGCTCGATATTATAATAGTGTCTAATGTTATATGGATTATGGTATGGAACCCATCGAGCGCGAGTCCGACTCGCACTTGGCCGATTTTTATTATTGGAATAATAAAAAAGGGCGGCTTGACTCTGGTATTCACTAAATGAAGAGACGAGCATGTCGTGAGCCTGATGGCGTCACGCTGGTCTATTACACTGTTAGTTTGGCAAAGATCTGATTGTCATCGCACTACGCTCCGTGAGTCTCATTTGCCCAGTAATTTCACTTAAATACAATATAATTGGACCCCACTGCCACTGCTAACAAAATCACGAACGAAAACAAGTAATAGGTACTATACAATAACAACACATTGCCGAAAAAAATGTAAAAAAAAATCAATTACCTAAAATATTTTACCGACAAATACTGTACGTTTACACTGGAAACTAGTATTTAGAAGTTTTATGTCGTTTTCATGTAGCATGTGTAGGTACGGTTTTCATCGAGCCTGTCATATCACAAAGCATTTCAGTTAGCTACCCGTAGTGATAGAGCTTATTCGGGGAATGAAACTCGACGCGATTGAAAATTCAACAATACTGACGCGTTCTATAGAAACATGTCAATTTGAACTAACTTGCGAGCTCACTGCGTTTATATTCGACAATGTTATAATATAATAAGTAATCAAAAATACTAACATAGATGTAAGATTTTGTTACTAACATAGTATATATATATATATATATATATATATATATATATATATATATATATATATATATATATATATATATATATATATATATATTGGATCTTAAGTGTCTGAAAATAAATATTTTTATTTTATTTTATTTTTATTTATAGTATTTATATATCTATACTAATATTATAAAACTGAAGAGTTTGTTTGTTTGAACGCGGTGATCTCAGGAAGTACTAGACCGAATTGAAAAAATATTTTTCTGTTGGATAGCCCATTTATCGAGGAAGGTTTTAGGTTATATAACAACACGCTACGGCTAATAAGAGCGGAGCTGCAATGATAAACGTTGCAAACACGGGGAAAATTTACGCAGACGAATTTGCGCGGGACAGCTAGTTATAGTATATACAGAAAGGTGTGGTCAAATTTCAGCAGCGGATAGTGTATGTTTTCAGTATTGCACCTACCATGGTGTCATAGCTGGTTGCGTTATTATTACATAGTTATAGCATATTCTTTTTGTCAAAATTCAGCAGTGAAAGGCGTATGGTATATGAATTATACCTCCTCTGGTACAAAATTCGTTTGAATTATTATGACATAGAACTTTTTAAATCTATTTAGGTTTGATAAAATTAGGTATGTACACCCTGCATTCTGTTACACCCTGTAAATGCGTACAAGACAAAAAAAATAATAAATGGGATTCTAATTTCATAGAGATTAAGATACAAAGAAATGACGGCAGTTGAGTTGTAGAGCTGTTTGTCAGTATTACCTATCAAAAAGAGCTGCAAAAAAAAAACAAATCCTAAAGTTTTTCTTACCCGTTAACAGGAAAATCAGTTACTTGAGAATAAAAAGCATAGATAACGAAACTTTAACATGGTTAGTGCACACTATTGTCAAGCTAAAGTGTCGAGGTACCAGGTGCACAGCGCCGTAAAAAGCTTAACTCAATTATGGACGTTTAGAACGCGTCGAGACGCTCGCGGTTACTCGCTTTCTTGCTTCAGAACCTCTTTGCACATTTTTAATGTCCGACCCATTCCACCTCTTTAGCTTTCTTATCCCCTGTTACTTAAATATAAATATTTAATGCTGTTTTTTAAATATTTTATGAAAGAAATTTTCTATTTCTAGAGTAAATTAAAGGCTATGTAATGTTAGGTCTTTTTTCCAATGAAAGCACTTTCTTAAATAAAAATAAGAACGTAATCGCATTAAGAAAATAGTGAAAACATTTTTAGTCAGAAGAAATTGACTAAATATTTCTTTCTGACTAAGTAATGGAATTCAATTAAAAGCGTCAATATAGGGTACACAGCAGCGATAGAAATACATTCTAAAACGTTCGGGTTGAATCGTTTGTGATTACATTGATGATTAGCATTTGGCATCTTTGGTACTTACAATGTGATTGCATTGTAATTCAGACTATAATTTTTAGTCTTAGTTTTTTTTTTCTTTTTTTTTTTAAAGATAACCACCAATGTGGCATTGTGGGTCCCACATTACTAGCAATCCTGTTAACCCCTCCAGCTAAGCTGTGGGTGTGTGTTAGTGGGTTCAAGTTGGTAATATAATGGATTGTAACCCGCGACCTCACAATTGCAAGTCCGATGCCTAAACAATTAGGCTACCGCAACTTCAAATATTATGATTTAAATTTAAAAAGCCCTGTAAAATACTGGGAAGGAAACTGGAATTTTAGCACTGACAATTTGTCTGTTGCATGCAGAACTCAACTCATGAATAATGAAAAATGCAAGCCTCTGAAAAATCTGTATTCACAGACATTTCTCTCTACCTCTCACGGCAGTCAGCTGACGTAAAACGAACCACGTATGGAAATATTAACTCTACAATATACGAGTAATTCAATAACCGAATTCAGTAATTCCATGAAAAATAGAGATGATGGAAAATGGAATCCAAATCTCAAAATGAACTTTTTAATATATCTGTGTCGCGGAGGACTTTGTATGCATTCAAGTCACGGACAAAAAATACACCTAGACTGGAAACAGTTTGTGGAAGTCAAAAATACTATATTCACTTAGGTAACAAAATGCAACTCTTATTAACCTCAGACAAAATTTGGAATAGTATGACTGTCTACATTTAATGACAAGATCGCAAAAAGGAAAGCCAAGTGAGACAAGAACTTCGCAATAAAAACTCTAAGCCACTTTTTTAAATGCTAATTTTAGCAATATTCCTTTGTATACAGTTATGGCAGCAAGTAGGGTCCTGTAACAATCTACACCATGAAATCCCTTAGCAGGGGTGATGGTCCAACGTCATAAATTCATGATATATACATATATATAAATCATGCTGTCCAATACCCTGAAGGCGAACAAGCATTTTTTATTTATACAAGTGAATGAAAACACGAGCAGGTCGGAAGCTTGATGGCAAGCGTCACCCGACCCGACCGTAGCCGACTGCTACGCAAGAAGGTCGTGGGTTCGATCCCCATCCAGGATAAAATCTTGTATGATGAGCGCGATGGTTTATTCTGTGTCTGGGTGTTATTTATCTATTATATGTATCAGTTGTCTGGTTTCCATAGTACAAAGGATCAGATAGCGTTGTGTGAGTTGTACCAAGATATTATTATTATTATTGCACCGCGTTCCTCATTCTGAGACATTAGTTCGCAAGTCTCATCTGCCCAGTAATTACACTTGGTACCTTCAGTGTTAATCGAAACATAGTAATGTATGTTTTTGCTTCACCCCTCAAAATTGTCCGAGACGGCTTTCATACTAAATGTTTCTTATTTGCCATATAACCATCTTTTAAAGCCATAGCTAGAAATAACTTGTCGAGAATCGATCTACAAATAATACAGTTTGACATCATTGTATAAGCTTCATATTACAGTGTAGCAAGTGAATGGCAAAGTAACAAAGAAAAAGGTCTAATACGATGATAAATATAATGTAGTACGAAATAAAAGGACTGAGTATATGTTGTTACCTACCATTGAGGAAGGATTATGTGTAATGGAGATCGGATAACGCAACTTAGTTACGTGTAATAATGGGAACGATGCGATATGACTGCCGTGGGGGATTCTATGGAATATAAATAATTGAGGAGTTATTGTTTGTGATATGCTATATAACGATCGAACCTGTTTTCTAAATGGCTCTTTTTCAATTGTTGTTTAAAGGTTCGTCGGCAGATATCGACCTGTCAGTGAATCACAACAGAAGACAAACGAAGAGTTTTCTTTATAGGATTAAGACTAACGGCCAATCCAGACCGTGCGTTCGCTGTTGGTGCGATCATATCGGCTGGACAGTCAGAGACAATCGAACAAACACTAGCAAGTAGTCTGCAACCGTTCAGTTAGTATGAAGACCTCACAGGATGCTGCTGGCGCGTGATCTTTCGGTCTGATACTGCTGGCTGTCGACTGTGTGTAGTGTGTAGACCCAGAACCGGCTTCAGTGTGTGGACAATGCAAATCCAGGACGACAGGCGGCTCAATAGGGTTATACACTGCAGGCGGACTGGTAATGTGTGTGTAAGTCAGGACTAGTTTTGTTGTATAAAATAATTCATGTCTGAAGTCAATTTATCATTTTAGTGTACATTTATTAAATAAAGATCATTAAACTCGCCCATTGTTTAACCAGGCGCTAATCTCTAAAACTAGTGTTTAAAGATACAATCAGTCTGTATTATCCTAAAAACAATATTATCTAAATATACGAAGTAAATTCTTGGAGTAATTTCAGCGTTCATTAATATCTGACAAAGCTCCTCGGCTGCTCTAAGCTCCTAGTACTCGGTGAGCTCGACTTGCTCAAATTGAACTCAATTCCACTAAACTTAAGGCTTGTTACGGAGATTGTTTAAGAACGTAATCCTCTTTCCAAGCCATTTTCTAAGAAATACTTACAATTAATACTTTACATCGTTTTCAATTATTAACCAATTCGCCTGTGACATGTTGAACATGATGCTGAACGGATCATTTGGCAATCCAGAGATTATTTGACGATTCATTAACCGTAACACTTACCGAGAAAGCCTTGAGGAAGACGAGGCACTGTATGATCCCTTCCATTGTGTCTCCGGTTAGACAGAATGTTCCAGTGAGGTGTCTGCCTTTTTTGTCGCCAATAGCGGGCGCGGCCGCTAGGCTGGCGTGTACGAGCGCGCCTCGAGGCCGCGCGTCCCTCGTGGCCCCAAGCACGCCCGGGAGCGGGGCGCCTTCCATCAGCCTCGCTAGCGGGTCCATGCCCGCACCACTAACAACACTTCATGGCACACACCTCTATTTTCGATATTAGCACTTAGCATACCACATATCACAAATTCGTACACTTGTCACAGTAAAAGTACCAGGCTATTATACTAATAGAGAAGTTAAAATTCACGAGCGCTCGATAAAGTCGATGCGTGATGACACAGATAGCACCGAGGGTGTGATGGTGCGGTTTAGACAGAGGCTCTTGCACTCCTCGCACTGGCACTTCTTATGGTCGGTATTCCAGCACTCACTATTTAGAAGTAAAGTGACAAATGTATAAATCAACACAGCCATTCCAACTATTATATATACTTCCATACTGCACTATCACTTTTTGGCACTAAATTTGGCACCTGTGGATAGAATAAATTAATATAGAAATGACGATTCGCTTGTCAAATCCAAATATCAATGTGGTGTTTACGTGATTAAGAGTGCGCAGAATATCGTGTTATGGTATTGGGATCGAACGTCAGTTGATACGTTTATTATTTTTAACGGCATAGGCAGGAAACAAGCGGCACACACTGCGTGTGCCGGCGGCACATTTACATACGACACGAGAACATTTAAATAGAATCATTACAAACATCGGACACTGTTTTGCATTCAAAAATTGTTTCACTGCTAAACCCTTCACTCACAAATAACACAACAAAGCTCGTTTCAAATTGATGAAACAATTATGGGACCAAAATTATGTTTTTTCATCAAACATTTCTGTTTGTTGGCCTATTACGAAGGTAAATTTGAAACACGTCCCAATCAAGGTGATGACGTACCGAAATCTGTATCAGATAATTACCATATCTAGGGTAACGAACGTATATTTACGAATACAAACAAGGGCAGCAGGATGTACAAGGAGACTGTAACAACAAACTCATTCCCAACTGATTGGCCTCATTGTGAGAGGGATCGCGGGATTTTATCTCCTCACGTTTCGATGTTCAATCACGACGTATTCAATCGAACGACATACACTTACCTAACTACTATTGTATTATATATATTAGCTCCTGGTATGAGGGAGGCAATTTTCGCAAAATACCGAAGGGAGAAAATCGATGTGACATTGGGAGATTTTCGTTACAGAGTTGTCATTACATATATTTTGGTATAAAGTGATTTTATATGAAAATTGTCACCGCGGATCGGGAGAACAGAGTTGTGTGGATCTCCACACAACTCTGTTCTCCAATGGTGATCAATGGTGATCAGGACTCGTAAGTCTACCTATGTTCATTGTACTTTCAATAAGCTGTGCCTTCCCCTTATAATACCAAAGGTAAAATAAGATATAAATTCGTAAATAACAGATGATCAATAACAAAAACCGGGCAAGTATATGTCGGGTCACGCACAATGTAGGGTTCCGCAGTCACCCCCCCCTCCCCCCCCCCTACATCCAAATAATGACGCTTATGAAGTGGGTTTTCTGTTGTTTTTCTTTCATACTTACTACATCATACCTACTTAATAATAATTTTTAATGGAATTTGTACGAATTTTTGTTACTTCTCATTTGATCAGCTGTTACTGGTAAACTGTCTGTGATAGTTTTTATCTTAATTTCACAATTTAACTACTACCTTGATTTTAATTCACATACTCGACATCAACCATTTATTTGGCAGGGGGACAAAAATTTTCACTTTAAGTCTTAATATTTCACAAACGAATCCCAAAATCTAAAAATGGTCTTCCCAGCCCTTAAACGTTTTTAAAAGACCTATCTAACGATACCCCACAGGATGGGGTAGGTGAGAAAAAAAATCACACCCCCACTTTACATATAGGGCCTCCCCTATATTTAATATTTTTTTTATTTTTTATTTAATTCTTTACTTTGTCGGCGTAAGTAATATGTGTATCCATGCAAAATCACAGACTTCTAGCACTAACAGTGTCTGAGCAAAGCTGAGGGCGGGCGGACGTACATGGCGAAACTATAAGGGTTCCGTTCTGCCATTTTGGCTACGGAACCCTAAAAACAGTGAGCTAAAGTCTTATTTCTGTTTCTCCAAGGTTAGCAGACTAATACGGAGCGATTACTTTGCGATAACTTCAGTTATATTAAATTGAGACGTTAACACATTACTCCCTCGCGGCCTAACTCGATGAAATTGCTCCAAAGAGGTAACTAAATGGTACAACCGGCCGAATACTTCTACTTACATTTTATTTTATAAGAAAAACCATATAACGTTTTTACGTAAAAGCTTTAGTAAAGGATGGAAGATTTTAAAAATTATACTCGATAATGAACCAATAGCATTACAAACGTTCACCTGGAACGGATTATACGTAAATGTCATTGGTCAATTCGTTTCGTTTTTCAAAGTTGTTTTAATATTCTATGGAAAAATAATTCGGGTATTTGGCAAGGTATTTGGCTTTCCAATATTTGTATCAACTTAATGCGCTGCTTGCGCCAACATTAGTGTAAATGCAATTTTCTATACGTTAGGCGATGGGGCCAATATTCGACAGGAATTTGAAGCTAGCCTAAGAACTATCGAATCTAACAAAGCACCAATAACAATAACATTACATATTATTAGTATAGGTGGACCCCCCCCCCCCTTCACCAACGTTAACATCAATTATGATTATATTATCTTTTAATTATACCAAGAGGGAACCTTAGAGCAACATTGAGAAGCCCTTCCATCATTTACCCATAAATTAATAACTAATTTCAGGCGGTTTGGATAACTTTCGAAAGAATCAATCAAGTGAAAATGTTTAAAATTCAAACATGTATTTTTATTATATGATAATATAAGAAAACGTAGCGGTTTCTTCGTGCTGATATTGTAACAATAAAAAAATACATATTAGGAAATTTAGAACATACCTACATACAGGCTAAAGTTATAATCTTCCTTTTGGCTTCGCCGTAACTACGTCCTTTTAATATATATTTTACCCGTAAACTATATATTAGAAGCACGTGCATAATCTTAATTTATGTAATTACTCGTTTGTCTAACTTCTTATGTATGTTACAAAGTCTAAAAAAAAGAAAACTTCCCCTACCATATATATTCCCAATACCATAGGTATGAATTCCTATATTCCATAACCCATAAAGGACTAAAAACTGTTCAGTTTATCACATAAAACATCAGATATTAAGTTATTTATAAGTAGAGTAACCACTGTTATTACATATATTCAAACTCATTTTTTTTTTGTCGTAAAATGTCAAATTAATACATACTAAAATCATAATATAATTATGATTCATGTAAAAAAAAAACAAAATAAAGTTAGGCGGCAGTTCCAAGTGTAAAGCTCACGTTCATGCTCTGCCATTTATCAATTTATTGTCAAATTTAATTATAATTATCGAAAGTAAAATATAATGTGTTATTAATTTTGTAACATAAACAAACTGATTCCATTCTCTTTAACAGGCACATAAATACGTACCTTCTATGTAAAATGTATATTTATTTAGTTAACACAAATAAGCAAAGTTCAACAATGTTTCAAAATTAAATATTTAATAACGACGTTGTTATTAAAGCCATTTTAGCACTTGTGACGTTATGATTATGAGCCTTAATGACGATATTAAAATGGGTGTACAAAGTGTTCGTCTCCTTTTTCATCCGTAATATTTTAAAAAATGACTGACGGGTATATCAACGCATAGCAAAGACTGAAAGGTTGCGTCAAAATTTTACAAACAGATACTCGTAGTTCTGCTAACATATGTATCCGCCAAGAACAATTTTTTGGAAATTGAATCTCTAAAGGGGTGAAACGGGGTTCCAAATTTAAACATCTTCATGTTTAAATTTGGAACCCCGAGATATGTAAAGACGGGCATGAAATTTGGTCATTGGATTTATTACAAATGAAGGATTTTAAATATTTTACCCCTAAAGGGGTTAAATAGGGGTAGAAGTAATATTTGTGTATACGTCGATTTTGAAACAAGCGCTATAAATTATGCTTGTTAGCTTTTTGATTCAAACGTCTTTTAAAAATTAATTAGATTTGAAAGTTAGTTTGAAAATCCATTATTTCCACAATCGTGGGCAACAACTATATTTCTGGTATAAGATTTAAGGCTGTGTAATCTTGTACAGTAAGCCTCTACAAATTTAACTTTATACAAACTTTGACACGATAAGGTCAGGACTGTTTGCCTTTTGAATTTCACAGTCCAACTGCCGATGTTGACATTAACGAACATTTACATTTTACGTTACGTCCGCTAAACTTACTCGCTCATTTATTTAAACAGAAACACTTAAAAAGCTAATTCCAGTTCAAATTACATTAAAAAATCCAATTCCAGTAAAACCGGGCAATGATCCGCTTAGACAATAGGTTCAAAGAAATTTTCCCTAATCACCCCCTCCTACGATCCGACAATCTTCGCAAATCGTGCAATTACGGATTTTCAATCAAACATCTTCCAAATCGGACGGACTTACCAATCTAAACCCTATTATTACTTAGGAACAAAGTAGATTTTGGCTTGTAGTTTGTATAAATGGTTCTTTCAGAGTTAAGTCGGAGTGGGTACTTTATGAGTACAATGTAAATGTCTTGTACCAGGGTCCCAGGGATCACAGGCAGTATCGTAGATCAGCAGTAGGTCAATGACCGCGACATCGCTGATATTAATGTGTTTACTACGCAACATCGAAGTGATAAATTGTGTTCGTTTTGTGGGAGACACATGATCTGTCATACACCGAGTTCTACACATTAAGCATTTATCTCGTATTCGATACGAGTAACGCTTGCGGCACTTAACATAGAAAACGTAGATTGTTGGCGTATAATAAAATATGTATACCTAATTCACTCGCGTTGACAAATATTGCTACACTCTTTAATATTAAATGAGAGTAGGAATGCGGCCAGGTTACAAAATGCGAAACAAATTTTAATCTTAAGGAATATTTTTAAAACCAGTGCGCGTATTCGAAGCTGCATTCTCACGACACGCTCGGCGTCAAAATTTCAAGAGTGAATATATTAAATAAAATTCATTGTAAATAATTTTGTGGGAGATTGAAATTGCTGACAGAATATATATGAAAATAAAGCGAGAATCTGTACGAAATGATCTGAAACCTTTGGAACGATATTGTGTTTGTTCTATATTACACAAAGTAAGCGTACAGAAACCCTATCTTTTAAAATGGCAGCCTTAAAAAGACGTATGCTTTGAAGAGTGTATAAAAGTGAAGAGATCGTAAACGGATATCATTTACTGGGGTAATGCTAACGATGCTACGGTATGCGCACGCAGGAAATCAATTTCGCAACATGTCTCAACAGGCAACTCTTTTGCCTGTATTTTCAAATTTCATATTATTGCAATAAATTGTATCCCTGGCAAGATAAGCGGCACAGCGTGGCAAGATAAACAAACAGATGGACTTGTGCAATTTACATTTTAGAGGGGATTAGGTCGTTTCTTGCTGCTTGCCGAGGGCGGGTACCAGGGGCGCAGATGACGCAAGCAGTTGGCTCAGCACGTGTTTTGTTGTCAGGCTTATCGAAAATTGCGAACGCTCCTTGGGTTTTAAGTTATTGCGTCATAGAGGGGGGAGCTCTGATTGTTTTCAGAGTATCTTTGCAGGTGTTTGGGTTCTGAATTAAGGCGCTCTGTTGTTACAAAATTTGATTATTTATCAAACTTTACTAAAGAAAACATAAATAAATGATTTGAATCATTCAATTTCCAGGCAAATTCATTTCTGTTTACAGTAACGCTCTTGATTCTGTAAAGCCAGTATTTACTTGTCAGACGTCTCGTACATAATACATTTGATGGTAAACCAAGACAAAACACAAGGAAGACAGAAGCAAGCAGGAGATAAAATAACAAAGACACACAGCAGTACAGTGGTCCTAAACAAACGGTCGGTGAGGCGCGTGCCTCGCGCCTGCGTAAACACACAACACTGCGCTATTGTGCCCAAGAAATTAACTGTATTATGCCTTGAAGAAAACCAACGCAAATAGATGGTACGATTTAAGAGGTAACATATACTGCTTTTGTGTACTAGGGTTGACTTATGAAGCAAGGATAGTATTGCCGTTTCTGGGTACTGTCAGGCGGCTTAGAATGATTAATATTACTAATTTCGATCTTACTAGTAACACCAGTAACTTATTTTTTTACTGGTGTTACTAGGGGAGAAATAGTCAAGGAGAAGATTCGCAGAAGCCACGACCCTCAGCATTGAGGATAAATGACGCAAGGAGGAGGATATATTAGGTACTTAAGATTTATCTCAGAACATGGAAAATCATATTTCAAATGATAGAATAATCCAAAACAAGCATCGATATATTAGTCTAGACGATTATTGACATTACTCATTTATTTCAAAGGTAAATTTTAGTTATTGTTCATATCGGGCAATGAGCGGCCGCGTCGTTAAACCTTAGATCAACATAAACAACATGAAAAAACTGATTACTTTCTACAACTCCATAAAAATAACATCAACTCTAAAAAAGTAATCAAACTAAACTTCAAATCGTAAAACTAAATTGTTATTTCACTTAGCTATTAAGACTTTCAGATGTGGTTGTTTTTCATAAAAACTCCGAATAAACATTGATATTTATCAAAACTTTAAAACCTTCTCGTATAGTAAATAAGAAAAAGATAAAAAAGAGTAAAAGACAAATGAAGTACTTAGGCAAGTAAGTACGAAACGCTACAATACATAGGTAATCAGTCCACAAAAAATCTACTTCACTTTTACGAGCCTGCGACAAAAACCTTAAGTAAAGGGAAATAATGACAACTTGTTAAATAAATGTTGATAAACTATCGCGATTTGTGCACATTATAAAATTATATATACTACGGGTCTTAAGTCTACCCGTGACCACGGCCGTTGCAATACGGTCGAAACGGGAAAAAAACAAGGTATTTTTACCTTAAAATATTAACGCGATTAAGACCCGTAGTATATATTATTTTATAACTTGTTATATGTTATTAGCGCAATACTGGCAACTTCATTATGACACAGGTAATCATTACATCAAAATAATAAATTAAGTAGGTACCTGCTGAGCACAAATTAATGGAATTTTGATTGTAGATAGTAAAAACTTTGGAACATAATCTAAAGGAACCAATTTTCAAAAGTAATTTAAGAAAATTCACTGTTACCTAAGATACTACATACTCTTAAAAATAATAATTTAATCTGAAATATCGGCAAATCATTATCACCATCAACCTTTGCTGATCCACTACTGGACATACTCCTCCCTCCCAATTTACGCCACGACACCTAGCAATTATAATAATATCTAGGGACAACTCACACAACGTCATCTGATCCCAAACTAAGCAGAGCTTGTACTATGGCAACCAGACAACTGATAAACATACTTATATATTCTAAATACATACATATTATAGATAAATTACACCCAGACATAGAATAAACCATCGTGCTCATCACACAAAGTTTTATCCTGGGTGGGGATCGAACCCACGACCTCTTGCGTAGCAGTCGGAGACATTCCCACCGCGCCACAGAGGCAGTCAAATTAAACTTGTAGTAACCGCAAATAAAACCAATCCGTGACAACAAATCTGAACATAACAAGACTGTACACAAAAAGCTACGACAAACGAACATAACTAACAACTTGTTATAGTATAATCAGCTAATGATGGTCATCCTAACTCCATTAGTACACATTGAATGGGTTGCGGCCATTAAGCGGCCTCGTATAATCGCATTACGTTGGACCGGCAACCCTCTTGAACATGCTAAGAACTTGCTGAAATAATGGCAATTATACAAGTATATAGTGTATGAAGAATAGGGATGCGAAATAACCGAGCGACCAACCACACAGCTTAGAAAGGGTCTCTCTGAAATACTAGCAATGAGAGTCTACGAAATCCTGATTAGACGATTAAAACAAAAGGATTCTTAGCTTTGCAGCTGGTAGCTAAAAATACTGACAACTGAACTGACAGCATCGACCACAACGCAGGCAAGTAAACTTTGAATGAAGTGTTTTTGGGCCAGCATCTACAACCTGTAGTGGTTTTTGAGGTCGTCAGCAATGACCTCTCGTCACTAAAAGCGTTCTTCTGTGATGTCTTCTCAGTGAAAGAAGTAAATGTCAAAGGAGGTCATGTCTTTCTACTTAGGTAGGCCTACGGATCGCTTGTCATTAGCTGCTTCCCAAAGGAGAGTAAAATTATAGTCATCTGTTCTCTCAATAAGTTCAAATTTTAGAGTTTCTCGGACGATAAGAAACGAAAATTGATTCCGCTTTTCAAATACGTTTTTGTGTGCTCAAACTTCTTGATAAACTTTGATGTAATTATTTTTAGGTATATCAATTTTGTGTAAATGTCACAAAGGGCACGTAAACAAATATGTCATAGACTGTCCCGTGTCTCCAAAGTCACATTGAGTAACCTCAAGGTCTTTGAACCACTGTTAATGCATATTAATTCACTTCAGAGAATATCAAATCTTGGAACTTATAGACACGATCTAACTAAAGGGTGGCTTCTAGAAACTACTCGAAACAATTAGAAACATTTCTAGTAAGTATTACTAGTTTGATAGATACGTCTTCGCTCCTCAAAGCTATCCAAATATAACAAAAACAAACCAACATTTGAGCTGTAACTGAAACCTGTGTGATCTTTTGTGAAACCTTTCAAATTTAGCAGACCAAGTTTATACTTTGAGAGTTTGAAGACATCAGATCGTGTCTGATTTTATTTACTAATGAACTTGACGAACGAAAATAGCATTATTTGCTATCTACAATGAATATATGAAAAATATACAATACAAAAAAAAATTACCAAGAATCGAATCAGATCAGATACCTCTCAGATATAACAGAGACCTTTAAACTAGATATTATTGTTCATAAATTGTCGCAATTTTTATACATATTAGATATATTTCGGGACTTAACCATTAAGACTGTATATAATCCGCACTACAAGGTTTCGAACCTCTTATGAACGGCAAAGGATGTTATTCCGCTCCAAACCCCTGGCGTTCAAGGTGGATTGCAGTTGCGGTAGTTTCTACATCGGACAGACCAAGGGGACCATCGCAGACAGGGTCGAGGAACATATCGCTGCTGTAGAAAAACGTCAAGTTTAAGAGTCTGCTATTTCTGAGCATTTGTTGGAATCAGGACCAATTCACTAGAGAGAATTGCATAAGCCACAGGTACTTTTCACCGATCGCCATTATTACTCCAGGATATTGAGGGAGGCGGTTGAGATCAAGAAGTACAAGAATTTCAACTGAGAAGATGAACACCAGCTCTCACCATCTTGGAACATTGTTATCAGCAAATGCAATCGTAGCCGTAACGACACCGTGCCTCAGTGTAAAGACGTTGTCACCGTGCCTCAGTGTAAAGACGTTGTAAGTGTAGTGTGTAGAAGTACCGACAGTACAAATTATCAAAATTATCGAGACCAGGCGTAGGGTACTTGAAAAACCCCGCGCCTCACAAAGACATCGCTAAGCTGCCATCAGTCGACACGTGACCACGATCGGTGCAATTTGATCGAAACGTCGGTTAAATAAAGGGTAAAAAAAAAATTCACGCGATTAAGTCCTGACTAGATATTATACAAAAAAATTCTCCAAAATGTTTCAAAGAAGGCCTTTCCGTCCATTACTTTATTATATAGACGTCTATAAACTCTATAGACGTAATTTACTAACACATCTACTTTTATTACCTTTAACAGATAAAAATTCAGATTAATTCCAGTACAGCGCGGGCGTTCAATACAATAGCATCTATATAAAATCCCAAATCGGTATAATACCTAATTGGCGTCCGAAAAATTCAATCCGTTCTTTCAGAGTCATTAATTCGTCGGAACCAGCCCCGAGGCACCATTTCGCCGACCCAGTTCCACGGGCACACATAATTAAAGGCAGGAACTAAAAATCTCCCACAAAGGCACACAAAGAGGTGGGATGAAGGCTTTAAATCCGACAAATGGCGATCACTCAGCCTCGTAGTACACAAATCAGTGGGTAGAACAATCGGTCATATTTTGATTAGACTTTCAGGGAATTTAAATAACATGAAAATGTACGAGAAAATGCCACTCAACTGAATTATATATGAATAATTAAGTCAAATCAAATAAATCGTAGGTTACAGACTAACATAGAATACAGATATTTATGTACATATTAATTATGACTGCCTCTGTGGCGCGGTGAGTGAGTATCCGACTGCTATGCAAGAGGTCGTCGGTTCCATCACCACCCAGAATAAAACTTTATGTGATGGTGACTTTGTGTTTTGAGAAATAATACGTATGTATTTAGAAATATATAAGTATGTTTATCAGTTGTTTGGTTTCCATAGTACAAGCTCTGCTTAGTTTGGGATCAGATAGCGTTGTGTGAGTTGTCCCAAGATATTATTATATATTCTTATTATTATTATATGTATGTAAGTTTGTATGTACGGGTAGGTATGTTTATAGGGTTTCGTAGCCAAAATGGCAAAAACGAAGCCCTTATAGTTTCGTCACGTCCGTCTGTCTGTCTGTCTGTCCAAAAGTATGTCACAGGCATTTTACTCAAAGACTACACAATTAATATTGATTAAATTTAGTGAAAATGTGTCCTGTAGTAGCCGCTACTTAGTTTGATAGCTAAATAATAAAAATAAATGTTTTTAGGAGAGGCATACATCCAACTATAAATTTTTTTTTTTTGAGCAGACATCAACTTGTAGTACATTATTCGAACGGTCTTTTAATACATTTTTAAGGTTTCTAATAAACTTTTGTCATTAAGTGAATATTTTTGGAAATAATCACTCCGAAAGTTTTTTTTTCAATAAAAAGACGACTCCGCAGTAGGCTACAAGCCCGGCGTCGCGGGGGACTTTACAAACATAAAAGTCACGATTTTTATACATATTAGATATATTTCGGGACTTAATCGCGTGAATTATTTAAAGGTACGAACCTTTTATTTACCTGACGTTTCGATCGAATTGCACCGATCGTGGTCACGGGTCACACACACGATTAAGTCCCGAAATATATCTAATATAAAAGTCACGGACACAAAGTACAACCAGACTCGAAACAACAATTTGTGGATCACACAAAGTGGTGTCCCGTGTGAGAATCGAACCCGCGTACCCCAGCGTAGCAGTCGGACACAGTCCCACAGCACCACAGAGGCAGCCGTTGCATAAATTGTCCCTTTATCTTATGAACCGTGTGACCTAAAAATATGAAAATAACAAAGAGGCTTAATCAATTTCTAAAATTATTTTGGACGTGATCGGAGACACCGTCATTGATAATATATAATCGGATATACGGAAAGTAATAATAAATATGTTTTTTACGTTATCTACTACAGTGAACCCTACATTGATGTTATAAACTAAATTACCTATTATTAATTTTTGTACATCCTTAAAATGCATCATCAATTCTTCTCAGTCAGATTTTTCATTCATTAATTTATTGACAACATCTTCAAAAGTAGACAATATATTTTATGTATTCTTAATGACGTAGTTAATTGATTCATTTCATAATTAATTAACCTCGAGTCTCGAATATCGTTTATATTCGTTTTCTTATTAAAATTTTACAGGTGGGCCGGGAAATAAACCAGACATTCTATTAATATTCATTTTATGTGTCATGATAACAAACAATGTTTCAAAACGTGGTACAGAAATTATATGTAAAGAGATTTTCTTGAAGTTAGTCCCTGCTACCCATGGGGAGGGGATTTAGGGGATCAAGCCCCCCCCCCCTCCCTCCCAGAATTGCAAAAAGTTTGCCAAAATTTGGCCGGTGTTCAATGAATTGTACCAACTAAACTCCCTGAAAAATTACAGTACGCCCAAGTTCTACCAACAGAGTAAGAAAATAATTATAAGGAATCGTCGCGCAGCGATTGATTCCCGCACGGGACAACGCTTTGTGAGCCTGGGTGTACGAACTTGTAAAGTCCTATGCGATTCAAAGCTAGTAAGTACAACAACAACAAGAAAAAAATCTATATGATATCTTCAGATTATAAGCCTATAGCCGAGATGAAGATTATGTTTGTACTATCCTTAGTTAAATTCTCAAAAGCTACCGTAACTTCAATGAAAATTTCAGTTCGCGATTTCAAAGAAAGCCAAAGTATTCGCTAAGCCGTCATAAGAACAGAAAAAATAGTAGAACCGAAGGACAAATTGTCAATAAATACAGAAATACCTGTAATTGAGATAAATGCTCGCGAATTTGATCCGAATGAAATGGGCCCTGGATCGAGTACCATTCGTCTAACGTGTAACCTACGTCTGTCATTGCGCTATCGATCCGATCACCATTAAGGTTTAACTTAAATACCAACGATAGAAACTTTATTCATATATCAGTCTACGCACATACTGCTACACAACTTCGCAATCTCTTTTTACCACCTCTTTGTATCTCATCATGTCCTGGTACCTCAAAGTTTTAAAAAGTTGTTCTTTTATCGCTCATTGTGGATTATCGTTTTTTTTTATGGATCAGGTATGGGTTTTACTGTGAGCGAGTGAGCGACTGTAATCTGCATTGATCGCAGCGTATTGTGAAAATGGGGCCAAACTCAGCTGTCGTTATTTTCATAGCTCAGCGTTTAACGTGTAATACATGAAAACCTGCAAAATCAATGAGATCGGGTATTTCTACACAAAAAATAGTTGACACTAGCAGAAAGTGGGCTGGAAAATGACCTAAAAGGCTATCAACTCAAAAATAAGAAGAACAAATACAAGAGTAGTTGAAATCGTTGGTAGCATAATGGATAAAGCTTCGGACACGCAATCGTGAGGTCGCGAGTTCAAATCCTACCAATTATACGATCGACGTGAAGCCACTCCTAACACAAGGAATTTAGCTTAGCAGGAGAGGTTAAAAATATTGCTAGTAATATGGAACCCAATCCCACATTGCTAGTATTCTTTAAAAAAAATGGCGGTTCAATATTAATCTATATAGGTATGCAAAATTGAACGTCACATTTCATAGACATTTGTTTTTATATTAATATTTCACTTTGACTTGAAATCCCTTAATCATTCTATGCAAATAAAAATTCAGAAGAGTAAAGCCGTGCAATAAAACACATGAAAAAGAACTTGGTAATAAAAACACATGGCCACTTTTTGAAAATGCCAATTATAACAAAATATTTGTATATACACAGTCACGGCAGTAAGGTGCTGCAACCTACTACTGTCTGTTCAGGAAATACTTTATCAAAACGTTATAAAATTCGCTAATCGCAAATCTATAAGACAAAATCCGCCACCATCCAAGTTCGACACAAAATTGTCACATTTCATGAGTAGGTTTTTGCATGACGTGACGCAAGTTTTATCGTTCCAGCTTACGGCGGTATTCGGGCTGCCTGAAGATATTGTCACAAAATACATAGGTATAGACGACTCACAGGTTAAGAACCAATCCACGTTCACATAGACGCCCAAGTACGGCGTTCAACTGGCGTTGTTTCGGTTGAGATTCGACCGAGTTCGACCATTCCTGAGCCTATTTTCGCTAGTTGTAGCGAGCCAGCCTATTTACCTATGTATTATGTAATATTGCTCTGAGGCACGTGAGCTGAAGTACGTCCTTCACTCACACTTACTGTTTGTGAAACATATGGAGTCGATCTTGTTCGGTAATAACTTTGTGTACCTACTACATCTAGGCTTTTTTTAGAAAGGAAATTCTACATATTGGACGCCGAAAAATCTTAGGCTTGGGATTCATATTGATAAGAATTCGTATTCTTATATTTTTAATCTGATTTCGATAAAAGGATAGTCTTGGTTATAAAGTCATTTTTTTAAGATAACTAGCATTGTGAGATTTTGATCCCACATTATTAGCAATCCTGTTAACCCCTCCAGATAAGCTCAATGGCTTCTGTTAGGAGTGGGTTCACGTCGGTAGTGTAATGGGATTCGATTACGCATTAAGTACAAACTCCATTTCGAGACTTAAGGAACAGAGAGAGACAAACATTGCATAGCAGTTGTAGCAGCAGTAGGTGCTACCGTTGCTCCACCGCATTTACACAAATTGCTTTTAAAAAAATCGTACATTTCAAAATGATGTCAAGTTACAGCGAAGTCTCTTTGACAAAGTAATCATTCTATACCATCCGAATAATGTTAAACAAAGAAACTAGAAAGCTTCAGCTACCAAAAAAATGTAAATACATGCGAAAATGATTTACTTCACAAAGTATACGCGAACGCTCTCGGCGGAGGCAAAACAAATAGAAAGCTATACATAGTATATAAGTAGGTACATACCTATACGAGTAGAGTATATACTAGTAGGAATATTACAAAATGAAAGGTTCACTTAGGCGACAAACATGAAACACAAACACTGGCACACTTGTGATACGCAACTTCGGTACACAGGGAGTTGAGCAGTGTTGCCAGTTGACAGATGTCACGATTTTGGTGGGATGTCCCGATTTTTACTTCAAAATTTAAATGCGTTGATCTCGATTTAAATTTTTAGGCGCTATGCTCGCATAGCGCCTACTAGGCATGGAATCTTAAAACACACGCAGTCCATCTTTTTGTGTATTATTCAACGGATACTTATCGTCATGGAAAACTTCATTAAAACTTAAATAAAAGGATAAGTTCTAAATTAAATATTATAAAAAATACCCGAGACCCAGCTGAAATTCTTGGACCTAGGAAGCCGAATTGGCTTTCTATTTTTGGACCTAGAAAGCCTAGAATTCCTAGAATTCCAGTAAATGCAGAGAAGTTTCTGTCAAAGTACAGATAAGAGTAAGAAAGGCAACTTTCGAAAAACTTTAGTTAAGGCCCACGCGGGCGCACCCGATTGCTTGATTTGACTGCTACGCAAGAGGTTTTAGGTTGTCACATAGAACATGTCTTTATGTGATCCATAAATTCTTGTTTCGAGTCTTGGTGTAGTTTGTATCCTACAGCGGGACATACTTAAATACAATAATTACAATAATTTACTAATCATTCACCGTTTTTATTATAAACGTCACCGTTTTGACGAAAAATAACACCCATTTTTTATTAAAAGGTCTCAATTTCCCCCAAATAAAATCTGGCAACACTGGTTCGAAGCTAGCAATAACCTCGTGTTTGTTCGCGGGCGCACCTCCAACAACACAACCAAGTGTTTAGCATCAACACCGGCGTTTACCATATACACCACATCGCGCTTACTGGCGACGGAACAACGCGAGCGTTTGTTTTTACATCGAGTAACTGCAGGGTGGGTACTGAGAGGGTTTCATAGCAGGGGAACCGCATGTTTTGGAATAATTATAGATATATTTACAGCTATAGTACTGGTACTTTATCTGCGAATACACGATTGTTTAGCTTTCAATTAAACTCAAAAAAATAGTCTGCATATATAAAAGAAAAGGACGTACTCAGTCACTGACTAAAATAAATCATTAAAATTGCAAATATGGTACGTATAGATCATAGCTGCGACTACTGCGGATTCCTTGGACAGCGTTTCAACCCATACCTCAATTTTGGAGGAACGAAATATAAAGGAAAACTTTGGGACACATTTTTCAAAACCAACACTCTATGGAACGATTTTTTATCCAAGGTCGGGTGGACGGTCACGCGGTCGATAACATATACGCTGGACGGACCTGGTAAAAACTGTGACATAGGCTTCAATAGTCCAATGTTCCCGTGTTGCTGAAGACCGCAACAAGTGGAGATACATCGCGAATACTGCAATATGCTTAGCAGATGCGCCACCATGAAACCTTGACCACTCTGTCAAGAGTGAACCACTAAAGAGAGAGAGAGATAGATATTGAAGCGGTGGCATAATGGCATCGGACTTACAATCGTGAGGTCGCGGATTCGAATCGTACTCATTATACTACCCACGTGAACCCACTCGTAACACAAGCCATTGAGGTTAGCTGAACGGGTTAACAGAATTGCTAGTCATGTGGAACCACAATCCCACATTGCTAGTAATACTTAAAAAAAATAATAATAATATTATCTTGGACAACGCTATCTGATTCCAAACTAAGCATGGTTTATACTATGGAAACCAGACAACTGATAAACATACTTATATATTTCTAAATACATACATATTATAGAAAAATAATACCCAGACACCGAATAAACCATCGTACTCATCACACAAAGTGTTATCCTGGGTGGGGATCGAACTCAGGACCTCTTGCGTAGGAGTCTGATACACTTCCACCGCGCCACAGAGGCTAGGAGATTATAGGAGATTATATTTTATAGACGTCAAATAATCTCTAACCTTGGTTAAATAGGGGTCAAAATTGTATGAATACATAATTTTTTTATCACGCTAACCAATGAACATAACAACAAAAATTGCAATAAATATATTTATATAAACAGAATACCAACTAAAGGTTCCATAAAACAGTTCATGTTGGATTTGTAACATAACCTGCATACAAACCGACATCAAACTAAAGGTAGTTCTTAAACATAAATAACGGTCCAATGAAAAGACTATGTACTACAACTTCATCATTATATACCGACATGTATGTACTAGTATTATATACGCACAAAGAACGAGTTATTCAAATAAAGGGGGGTAAACATAAAGCCTTTACGAACTACAGCTCAGTGAGTAGACAAACTAAAACAAAAAGTTGAAATAACTTCATGAGAGTTTCAAATAATAGCAATCTCGAGCGGAGAGGAGCGGAGAGAAGCGGAGCGGAGCGGTCATGAGTAGGACATTAGCTCAGTTCAAAGAGAATGTTAGGGAACAAGTGTTTCTGAGTTAATTAGACTCGGGGCTTCCCTTGTGATGTGAACTGTATGGGTGTATGATGTCGTACAACGTGTAACAGAAAGGTGTGGTCAAGGGTACTACTAATAGGTAATACTCGTGCCAAAATTTTACAATATAATATAAGTATATCTAACTTATTATCAGCTGTTTGCCTTTGAAATTAAATTAGAAGAAGAATTACACTTTGGTTCGTAGCGTTTTGCTACAGAACTCAACGCCGCGCTCTGGTAGCGTAGCACTCTGCTACGTGCTCCGATATGCTACGACACTGCGCAAGCGACGACTACGATACATCTACGAGATTTTTTTGTTATCGCGTAGCACTAACAAATGGTTACTTTTATAATGGGTTCATTCAATTAAATATAATCTTCCAAAATAATGTCTTATTTTTTTAATAGTGACGTAATAAAGATATATTTAGGCTTTAGATACGAACTGGACACTTCATCCCTTTGGTTATAAACTCTATTTCATTGATCATAAAATAAAAATTACGATCGCTCCTCAAATTCAAGTAAAAATATTTAAGTTCCAGTCATAGCTATAACCCCTATTCGCAAGGTTTATTAAACAATTTAAAATAAATCAACCTCACTTTTTAGAACTATTTCTATCTCGTTTCGTTCCTTGATGAGAGTTTCAACAGTTGGTTACTTTTATGTAATAATTATTTATTGTAACTTTATATAACACTTGGAAATGCCAGACGGCATCAAACACCGCCTACGATAACGCCCACGTTTCTAAAAATATCGTCTGGTTTATTATTTCACTGGAGAATATATATATATTGCCGCAATAAGTGTAATTACTTCTTTTTTACCCGACTTTGGAGGAGGATAATATTTACGCGTATGTACGTTTGTATCCTTCCAATGTTCTTATGTCCGCTCATAAATCCTCAACTGCTCAACCGAATATAATAAATTATACGTCATTAGATTCATATTGAAGACGCGAGTGTCACTGGGCATAAAATTCATAAGATTTAATCGCCAGCTGTTTTTTTTTTTCTAAAACCCTCGCATAATTCATTATTTATTAATTATCTTCAATGACTAAAAAGTACTAAATAAAAAAATTAAAAACTAAAAAACCCGCCTGTGCAAAAGGCAGAAACAAGATACCGTTCATATTTAATACCATGTTGTCATTTTAGTTTATAAATTTATTGTTTATACCTTTACCACACGAATAGGTCCAACTCATGTAATGATGAAAAATTTTTGCAAGAATTTGTAATTTTTCGAATATTATAGAGTAAAACTAAGTCACTTTATTTAGGCCAGATTACTTTTGGATTAAACGAATCACCAATTGGACTCTAATGAGAAGCTACAACGCGGTAGACCTTGCTGCAGATGGCGAGACAAAAATATTTTTTCAATTCGAACCAGTAATTCCTGAGACTACCGCGTTCGAACAAACGAACGTTAACAAAATCCATGTTCTTATTTGCAAAAAATCTCTACTAACTCCCACCCGATTTTTTTCTCACTACAGGTGAAAAACAATTGTCAAACTTAATGTACTTCAAGACCTACCTTAAACATCAGTCGAGTAAGAGCCGAGAACTAGTGAAGGAAACGTCTTAGAAGTTTGGTGATAGACATCGTTCATGGACTTCAGACAACGTTGTACTGAAGGCGTCATGAGATCCCATGTCCATCCCACCAAGGCTACTTAAGGTAGTTTTTTAATACCTCCAATTACATTATTGCAATTTTCGTAGGCATCTCTTATTTTTAGTGTTCCGTAGCCAAAATGGCAAAAACGGAACCCTTATAGTTTCGTCATGTCCGTCTGTCTATCTGTCTTTCTGTCCGTTCGTATGTTACAGGCATTTTACTCAAAAACTACTCAATGAATAGTGCTGAAATTTAGTGAAAAGGTGCCTTGTAGTTTTGTAGTTGCCGCTACTTAGTTTGAGCTAAATAACAAAAATAAATATTTTAGGGGAGCACTCTTTACATGTAACAGAAGTAATTTTTTTCAGCAAACATCAACGTGTGGCACATCATTCGACAGGTCTTTCAAAAACATTGATTTATTGCTGAAAAACTGCGTTTCTCAACAAATAGGCGTAAGTGCCATGAACATACGCTCTTCTACTGATGCAATTATTCAAAGCTGCGGAACCCTACACTGAGCATGGTCCGACATACTCTTGCCCGGTTTTTGACAATAAAATATAGTACATGTTACTCCCCGATAATGTAGCATAATAATAGCGAATTTTTGAAATGGGTCCAGTTGTTTTTTAGTTTGTTCATTACATACAAAAATACAATATAAATGACGTAGTTTTGTATTAAAGTTTTTACAAGATTGATTATGCAGGTGATGTATTCATTATTGGTCACAATTGTCGGCCCTTCTTTGGTTGAAGGGCAGATACGATAGAGAAACGTAAAGTCCGTCTTTCATATTTTTATGCCCGATTCAGACATCAGTTCGGCAAGTAGCCCGATAGCTCGCGATACAAACAAGCCGGTCACAAACAGCCGAGCGGCACATTCACACGCTTGCGTTCGTGTTCGTACCCGTAATTATTGAACCCACCATTATATACAAGTTATACGGATAAAGAGAGCCGCAAGCAAAATTTACACCAAACAAAATACATGTAAGCGTTATTGCTCTTAATTTTAAAGTAGCGATTCGTTTGTTCTCCTAATTAAAATATATAATAACGATACAGCTGCCAGCTACCAAGCCTATTTATTATTAACTAAACTTTAATACAAATTCCATACCTACAAGTACTTTGAGATTACGAATTATAAATGTATTAGTTCCCTTAAGCTACTGAGGATTAAGTATCCATTCTTAAGATGTTTAGAAACGAGCTTAAGAAAAGCCTACGGACTTTTGTTCACTAGACTACTCACGAAGCTAAATACTACTACGTATATATTCAATGGTGTCGCATACATAAAAGTGGTGTCTTCTGTAAGGCAAAGTCATCATTCAGGAAGTCGTGACTGAGTGGCAACCGCGCAGGTTAAAATATCTGCAAGGTTAATTCGGTTCGATCTAAAGATGACCGTTTAAAAAATGACACACATCCGTCACTCGGCACTTGACTCTAACAAAAATTTGCACTTTAAAGCTTAATATTTCACAAACGGATCCCTAAATCTAAAAATGGTTTATACAACCGTTTTTAAAAGACCTATCTAATAATACCCCACACGATAGGGTCGGTGAGAAAAACAAATCACATCCCTACTTAAAGGGTAGGGACCCTCAAAAAAATGATTTTCAAGATTTTATTATTTCGCTTTGTTGGCATAAGTAAGAAGTCTAGCACTAACAGTCTCCGAGTTAATCTGCGGACGGACGGACATGACGAAACTATAAGGGTTCCGTTTTGCCATTTTGGCTTCGGAATCCTAATAAGAAAAAATAAAGCAGTATAGATTCTAGCATCAAAATAGGTACATATTTATATTTTACCTAAACATATTAATTTATGTCCAGACCATTAAAATATGCCTCTTAAATGATCACAAGCCAAGTTCTTGTAATACTTAAGTTTCAAATGAAAAGTCAGAATATCGATATTCTATTTATTAAGGAGGTATAGAACTTCCTAATCATAATTTTTGGTTGTTACAATGATTTTTTTGCTGCACAAACAGTTTGTAAGAAATGTTGATTTAACTTTTTTTTGCATATGAATCTTTACAGGAATATCACCACATGAGTTTAATTTATATTTAAAAGTAAATAAATAAAATATTTGTCCATACCTTCATAATTACTGTAAAATAAAGTTTTCTCTTTCGCAAAAACGGTCCCACTACCTGTGTAATATCTTTCACCGAAATTCAGTTCGGGGAATTGTCCCACAGCTTAATAACTATAAAGATATATTGTGTACCGAAAGTTTATGTGTAAATTACGATGGACATTCATGTGTTCATCAGATGTGTTCGTCAGAAATACTATAGGTCTAGGTGGTTGGACCACTCCCGCAGTAGGGTACAAGCCCAGTGTTGCGGGGGACTTTACAAACATACAGGTCACGGACACAAAGTACACCCACACTCGGACCAACAATTTGTGGATCACACAAAGTGGTGTCCCGGGTGGGAATCGAACCCACGACCTCTTGCGTTGCAGTTGGACACACTACCACCGCGCAACAAATCATTCAGTAGCAACTTTCAATATAATAGTAATAAGCCTTAGTTACAAAGTTTATCTTTTTTAAATGTACCTATTCGATGCACCTAACAGCTACATCATCAAACTAATCCTTAATCAGTAAAGTATACACGTACCTACACCTTGTCTATACATAGCAGGCTAAATAACTGACTTGAGGTTGGATCGAATCATAACCGAAACCGCTGAGTCTTGACGTTTGGAGCTATCTACTTATACATAAATCTATACTAATATTATAAAGCTGAAGAGTTTGTTTGTTTGAACGCGGTATTCTCAGGAACTACTGGTCCGAATTGCAGAATTCACTGTTGGATAGCCCATTTATCGAGGAAGGCTATAGGCTCTATTACATCACGCAACGACTAATAGGAGTGGAGCAGCAATGAGAAATGTTTCAAAAACGGGGAAAATTTACGCAGACGAAGTTGCGCGGGACATCTAGTAATATATAAGCTAAAATTAACACACGGATTAACTCATTTATTGACACTGACAAACCCACTGGGTCTAAGAGCTACAAATTCCACTTAAATAATAATAATGGTCTACTAACCGATTTCGGTTACGGCGGCCCATCTCATTAGAGACTAGCCAACCAAGCAGGAGATATTATATAGTGCACTCTCTATTCCCTCACTCTCATAGTCCGCTGTGATGGAAATCCGACACGACTGGAGAGAGATTAGGCGCATGACCGACGGCTTAAAATGCTCTTCGACGCACGGAGAGCACAATGTTTAAAAGCTGTCACCCATCTATGGATCAACAATGATAACGTTGCTTAACCTTGCAGATATCTCTATCTGCTCGGTCGCCACACTTTAATAAAACAAGTAAAGACTAAGCTACTTTGGAGGTGAAAATTTGTTACTTTAAAGTCGCAGGATTAGGTGTAAACCGACATACAACAACTAGGAACACTTGAGAATATTTACATATAAATATTTACAGCATTTTTATGCAAATTTTATACATAGCAATTTAAATGTATGGAGGAAAAATTCGTCTCAAGCGGGACTTGAATCCGTGACCTTAGAGGTACCGGCCCTAAGCCGTTATCAATTCCAGCGTCATCAAAACGTTGTGTTTAAATAGTTTCTGCAATTAAACTCACATAAGCCGTACAAGTTCCTCACAATTGCCATAAAATTGTATCATGTGAAGGCTAAATTCGACTTTGGTGGATATGTCTCGGTGCCGGAGTTGGTAACGGCTTAGGGCCGGTACCCCTAAAGTCGCGGGTTTAAGTTCTGCCTGAGACGATTTTTTCCATATACATTTAAATTTATAAGGAAACATTTATTTCTAAATTCCATTACTAAGTGGTTTTACCACCTCCCTGTCAAAACATCGAGCTGAAGCTACTTTAAAATAATAACAGAGAGAGATCAAATGAATCATCAGACCAAGCCTTAGCTCAATTATACATCGTTTCAAAGTGACACGAGTGATAGCCACAAAGCGCTGTCATTTATCTGTAGAACCTAGTGTACCTACATTTAATTTAACTTTGTTTGTTTCTACACTTAGTACTTGTGTAATGACTGTTGTAGATTGTTTCACATTAATCATAAGATTTTCGTGGCTTGTACAGGCGTATTTCTTGGAAATAATACGTGAAGTATGAACTTATTTGATTGGCTAAAGCCCTTGAGCGTAGACTTCACCATCCAGCTCCTCGACAATCTGGTATAATAAAAAGTAAAAGTAATGGACAAAACCATATGAATAAAATGACAGATTTTACAAAAACAAAGATAAAATGTTAATGGACGCATTCTTCGATTTATAATTTGTGGCGAAACTAAGTTAGAATAAATTTACGAATTGGTCATTGCGCTGAAAGTATTTCATTAGATAAAAAAACCTATTTGATTTAAAAATGTATAAAAAACGCTTAAAATAACCACCCCTATAATGATATACTCGTACAAAACTATTCTGATTGACAGACAACGCGCCTCCAAAACCGTTGGAGATAGAAACATGGAATTTAGAAGATATATTCCTTAGAGGGTGTACGTACCTTGTTATACGTAACGAAGGGTTTTTGGAAAATCCGACCTCTTAAGGGGTGAAATGGGGTGAAACAGTTCGTTCCATGAAATATTTTAGGTCGGATTTTATATGAAGCCCTATGGTTCAATTTAGAAACTGAGGCATCTATTGTTACGGTGAATATAATGTAAAATTTTCGTTTTATAACTAATTTAATTTAATAACACGGATATTCCCTAAAGTTGGATATTAACCAACAGGATAGTAAACAATACATAAAATTTGGGCTCGTATATTTATCTCAACACAACACTATCAGGCTAACAGCCCCCTAGTTGCTCGTCGGCGCTCACTATCCGTAAATACCATCGTGAATAAGTTTTAATATCCAACTCATTTCATTTAATATCACCGCAGGTTACTTTTACTATCTACATCTCTAATTTTCCTGCTAGTACTTAGTTAATAGGTTATGTTAATTTTGTTTGGGCAAAATGGGTCAGTGTTATCTAGGCGGCTGGGACTCGCCGTTGACGTTTTGCTACGTAGGTAATCAAAGTAAAAATTAAAATTTAGATTAACAATGTTCAAGAAAACACCCCCGAACTAGGGATCAAGCCATATTGGATCAAAAATCGAAAGATCACACAAAGATTTCGTTGCATGTGAGAACCGAATTCACAATCTCCTGAATAGCAGTCTATATACTCCAACTGCGAGGCAGTCAATTTTTAACAGTCTTCAAAAAGCCGGAGATTATATGTTCGTCTGTTTGTATGTTTTTTTTTTATGTATGTCAACCGATAACGAGAAGATTAGTTTTAAAGGGTATATTTCCAAGTTGGTCCCATTGTTATTAGATCAGGAGCTAATGGTGGAATCCCGGAGAAATTGAGGGAACTCTTCAAATGTTAAAGAGTGTGCCTTTAACATTTGAAGAGTTCCCTATAGTGATTCAGATATATTTCATAGTGGTTTTACTCTCAAAAATCACCCATTGGTGAAGTGGAACTGATGAAGAAGACCGAACCACTTCAAAATGTTTTATGCTTTTTAGTAACGTTGTATTTATTTTTGAAGTCGGTTTCATATTTTTTGTACAAAAGTTCTTATTCAGGTAAATTTTGAAGTATCAAAATCAGTTCAGATTGAATAATTAAAGCCTCAGATCGACCGTAGTGTAGGAATATTAACGATCGCTCATAGTAATATTTGCGAGGGTCTGTGATCCTCATACCGAAGGGCATCGTGAGGTCAGCGCACCAATCTGACGACATCTGCCCCGTACCACGTACCTTTCTATAATAATAATGGTCTCCTAACCGATTTCGAGTACGGCAACCAATTCATCAGACTAGGCAACTACGCAGGAGGTATTATGGTGCACAAGTGTACGACACAAGTGCACTGCCACACGATGCGCAGACAGACACAAGTGCACTGCCACATGATGCGCAGACAGACACAAGTGCACTGACACACGGTGCACAGACAGACACAAATGCACTGCCACATGATGCGCAGACAGACACAAGTGCACTGACACACGGTGCACAGACAGACACAAATGCACTGCCACACGATGCGCAGACAGACACAAGTGCACTGACACACGATGCGCAGACAGACATAAGTGCACTGACACACGATGCGCAGACAGACACAAGTGCACTGACACACGATGCGCAGACAGACATAAGTGCACTGACACACGATGCGCAGACAGACACAAGTGCACTGACACACGATGCGCAGACAGACACAAGTGCACTGACACACGATGCGCAGACAGACACAAGTGCACTGACACACGATGCGCAGACAGACACAAGTGCACTGACACACGATGCGCAGACAGACACAAGTGCACTGACACACGATGCGCAGACAGACACCAGTGCACTGACACACGATGCGCAGACAGACACAAGTGCACTGACACACGATGCGCAGACAGACACAAGTGCACTGACACACGATGCGCAGACAGACACCAGTGCACTGACACACGATGCGCAGACAGACACAAGTGCACTGACACACGATGCGCAGACAGACACAAGTGCACTGACACACGATGCGCAGACAGACACAAGTGCACTGACACACGATGCGCAGACAGACACAAGTGCACTGACACACGATGCGCAGACAGACACCAGTGCACTGACACACGATGCGCAGACAGGCACAAGTGCACTACCACACGATGCGCAGACAGACACAAGTGCACTGACACACGATGCGCAGACAGACACAAGTGCACTGACACACGATGCGCAGACAGACACCAGTGCACTGACACACGATGCGCAGACAGACACAAGTGCACTGTCACAGGATGCGCAGACAGACACAAGTGTACTGCCTATTCTCTCACTGATGGGAGGGAAATCCGACACGACCGGAGAGAAATTAGGCGCAGGACCGGCTTAATGTGCTTTCCGAGGCAGAGAGGTGAGTCCTTATTTTTTTCAAAACCTTGCGTATATCTTGATTTGTTCGGTCGCGACTGAGCCACGAACTCACGGACTACTAAAAACTGCAATAACATAAGTCGCTTAGCAAACGTAATATTTCAAACCACCAAAGCTTTTAAGTCAATAGTAATAACAACGGTATTTAAATCTACTATTTTGTTCTTAACTGGATTTACAACTATTTTTTTAAAGACGTTTCCCGCAGTAGGGTACAAGCCCTGTGTCGCGAGGGACTTTACAAACATACAAGTCACGGACACAAAGTACACCCAGACTCGCAACAACAATTTGTGGATCACACAAAGTGGTGTCCCGTAGCAGTCGGACACACTCCCGCCGCGCCACAGAGGCAGTAGCAGATATTTCCATTGCAATGGTTTGAATATTTACAAATGTTAAGCGATTTATGTAGTTGACTGTGCCTATATAGGTTCTATGTCGAGATAAAAAAGATCTGTTGATTACATCGCACAGACAAATGTGAAGCATAACTCTTCGAACGGAACGCCTCCTCGCTCCAGTCGAATAAAATACGTGACTCGTTGTAACAAAGTCTAAAACCGATTGACAATCCTAATGTTGAAAACGATTACAGAGGATTTAAAAATGGTTAGTGGTGAACGAAAACCCATTTGTGATTTATTGGATTGAAATTCTATTAGTTTTAGTTCTAACTTTGATGTATCTGTTTGCTTTTATTAAACGCAGTAATGTTTCTCAAATAGTTTACTTGAATTATTTACAAAGAATTGACCCATTATTCATTATAAATTAGAACAGGTTTTAAACACATTTTAACTAGCGAATGTTTTGTATTCTTCTATTTGATTTTCATAATTAATGTTCCTTTGCAAACACTTAGTAAATCCTAGGATTTAGCTTTAATCCCATGGTAAATGTTAAAAATAAAATAAATATTCATCAACGAATGTCAGTAAATATTTCATAATAATTCAGATTAACCGGTAAAACCTAAGATTAACCAATTTACGGGCTTAAAGTAACTTATCAAATATAAATTCAATTTTAAAAATTGAATCAATTCATTTTATTACTACTTATTAACATCAGACTCACCGTGCCTAGTTTAACTCATTCGTTAAATAAAACCTTCGCAGACATAACATTTTAACAGCCTTCAAAGAAAAAAAAAATATAGCACATCACCAAATGCAAATTTCGCTGATTTACTCCTAAGTTTTAGTCATTATCTCTGGGGTTTTATAAGCTAGGACAATGTTTTATACACTAAAACCTTCCCAAAAAACGCGATTTCGAGAAATCGCTAACATACACGCCTATGGTATACGGGTCAAACAGAGAACCATATTTTTGAAGGCATTTAATAAGCTTTCACGCGATATATATAAACGTAAAATATTATTTTGTAGTAAGTAGGTACCCCCCAATGGTATAAATTATCTACAAGTTATCAACGCGCTCCTGATCTAAACGGATTTTTTCCAGTTTTTAATAATAAGTTTAATATTAAGATATGTTGACTTTTAAACGATATTACTTTTTGGAATTTTTAAGGCATATTTAAATGTATAGAGGAAAAAACTCGTTTCAGGACTTGAACTCGCGACCTTCCGTCCTACCGGCCCTAAGCTGTTACCTACTCCGGCACAGTTTAAACGATATGGTCAGTTTTAGTTGGCCACATCATGAAGTAGTATCATGTCATGATATGACTGGCCACATCATGTAATGCTCAATTTTACAATCTGACCGCAACATGTACAAGGAAATCGTGACTGGCTGATATATTAATTCACAGTTGTAACCACTGAATTGATTGGGTTTAAATAAGACACAAAGGGGTTATTATAACGTAGGCATCCACTAAGACCGTTTTTTTATTCAACCTTAAATGGTCGAAAAAAGAGTTCGAATTTCAATTAAAATAAACGTGGGCGAACCTTGACACATATAAACCTTTCAAGAGAATTTCTCTAAGCGATAGTAAAAACCTTATCAGAATTCGTGGCGTAGTTTTTATGTTGTGAGCCACCAACCGACAAATGCCTTTCTACCAACACGCAGGATAGGATACCTATTGAAAAAAATCAGTCTTACTAATGGTGTGTAAAAGGGCGTGTCCAAGCAATCTGCTAAATGGGGTTACCTGTACCTTTCAGTTTCAGGAAAACACGGCAAGGGATACCATTTGGAGAGGACCAATAGTAATAAATTGTCTTTATTTTGTGTGGTTGCCGATCGTTCAATAGCCCCCATCCACACGGGGTCGTGAGCCGGACCGCACTGGTCTTCTACTGACAATTCTATTAATTTTTACTATGTATTTATGGACCGTATACAACGTGTAACAGAAAGGCGTGGATAAAATGGTTATTACTACACCCACACCCTCAAACTCTTGGCACATAAACCAATTGAGACATTGTGCGAAAGTGAGATTTTGCGAAAGTGACATTGTGCCAAAGTGACTTTGTCGAAAATGCTATTTTGCTGCAAGTGAGATTTTGCGAAAAGATATTGTGCGAAAGTGACATTGTTCGAAAATGACATTTTGCGACTGATATATTGCGAAAATGACATTGTGCAGAAGTGACATTTTACGAAACTAACATTCTGCGAAAGTGACATTTTCAGGCGTGGTGACATTTTGAGAGTGACAATATACACCGAGAGGTGATCAAAATCAAAGTTCCTTTGCATACACATGCTACTAAATATTTGGTATCGTCTAAATTAAATAAAATCCACGATATAACTCGGTAAAAAATTACACCAGAAGATAAACTAGTTTAGTTTTTACTTTAAGAATAATAACGAATATAATGTTACAATGCATTTAATAAACCTATCACCAAACAACTATTTCATAGAAATGCAATATACGGCAGCATATTGAATTTATATGAATTTAATATACGTGAAATACACCGCTATGTATCTGCAGATATCGTTTTAATATCAAACTCGGCAATTTACAGTCTGTTTGGTCTCGAGTGAGATATTACAACTAATTATGAACTGACTAAGTTAGCGTAGTAATACGTCTAGTTCCATCTAGTCGAACTACTTGCGACACTGTTGAACCAAACTCGGATGTTGCCAACATTTATAATACAATTTGAGTACCAAAGACGCATCACAGAGATCTTATCGTAACTAGACGCAGTGATGGCAACCACAACCTGTCAAGCAGTCCTATATTAATCTTGTTTTCAGTTTGACGTTTGTCAAATTCGCTTAATGTAGATACGAGTACGTTTTAAGAGCTCTACTATAAATAGGCTATAACGTTTAAGCTTGTTTTAGGTTGCTAAATTAAGTTTTTAGCATTCATGTAATTAATACAAGAAAATTCTTCTGGTTGCTACTGGGTACATGTATGATAGTGAATTCTACAAGATTATTAATAACATGGTTATGTAGATTTGATTTAAGAGACATCTTTCCGGTTGCAGAAATAGACAAAAGCTAACATGCATCACTTGCATGTCTAAATAACGGTAATATAGCTTTGAGTGATGCACATACCTAACGTTCAAAGATTCTAAGGAACATCTGCCGTGATACTTGAAATGCCTCTACCTATACATTTAAATTGATTTAGTGAATACAAAATATTGCCTATTTCAATGACAGACTGACAAATGGAATTTACAAAAACCTTTCTTAGAACCTTCTGAAGTAAATCTTGTTCAACTTGTCATTGATTGACAGACCAAAACCTGTTTTTATTGTTTAGCAAAAAAAATTATATAAAATTCAAAGCTAACGATGGCATTACCACTACCACATATAACCAATGGGTTCTATATAATATGTGTGGTTATATGCGAGCCTGGTCACCACCCCATTAACCATGAGATTCTCAGAATGCACACACAAACACTACACGGATATCATAATCAATCGAAGGTAATACGAGAACATCTACCCGTCCGTATCACGGATCCTTCGCAAAACAACACAGTGTCGTCATGCGCCGCGCACGCAAAACCTTCGAACGTAAACACCACTGATATTTGGAATAAATTAATCACTGTTGTGTTATGGTATCCTGGTATTAAACATACATGACGTGGAGGTGTCGCGGCTTCGCGAGAGGGCGCGAGAGGGCGCGCTAGACGCGGGCTGGCGCCGGGGCGGGCGACCGACTACTGAAAGGCGTCCCGGGCGCCGCAGCTCCCCCGCACATACCCCGCATAGACCCCGCTACTGAAACTCTCAATTATTTTATTGGGAAAACTAATGAGACGAGAGCCATCCACATTACTATTGTCTGCTATTCCTATGTCGTAGAATTAACAATAAACATTGTATGATTCAAAAGAATTTTTGTAGCTTAGACAAGTCTGAAAGATTTTATAAAAAACAATTTCTATCAATGGATAAATATATATAGAAATGTTATAGTAAACTATGAGTAGGTCCCCATTTGTGTGTACAAGAGGAATAGGTTGATAAATAAACATCAATAATGCTCTATTTCACCCTGCCCTGACATTTCATAAGACAAGAAAATGTCTTTTCAATCGGGGTCCGCGCGAGTACTTTAAAAGTCCCCCGCTGTCCTGTCCGTTCCTTATTTGCGTAATGTGTTCGTGTGACGGGAATAACAAACAAGCTCTAATTGATAGTCTGATTCCTGCACTATATGAGTTCCTGGTACATCTATGTAGATTGGAATCTGTAATGGCTTCTCTCTGATAACTTGCGTCATGTCAATTTGTTTGTAAACCAATTTACGATGTTGACTTGTAGACTAAAAGCACGAATCCTTTGATAAAACGCTTGGTACAGTCTATTATAAACTAGCTTTTGACCTCTGCTTCGGTCGTTTACCGCGATGAAAGTATCCTAAGTCTCAAGGCTTCTAGCTGCATCGTCACCAAATGTCACCAACATGAGTCCAGAGGTTTAGGCGTGAAATTTAGCCGACGGCTAGAGTGAACAGTGTTGTTTGACATAACTGCACCCAAATCGCTTGAACGGATTTTATCTGGTTCTAAATCCAGCGCATACATATCCATTCGTACTGATTAGTAATTGTTGGATGCAATACGAGCGAACACATTTTGCCGATGCAGCTATCAATCAACCAAATTAAGTGCTCGATAACATCAGTGTCACTTTGGACAGCAAATCGGACGCACTTGTATTTATAGAACTATTATTTGCGGTACAATTTGTACGAGTATAATATTTGCGTGATATTGGATTCGATAATAAACTTCAGTCAGATAAACCCCTGACTATCACAATAAACTTGATTCAAAAATTGATTATAATAAACAATTGGGTTGTTTGTGAATCGAGAGATAAGGTAAATGTGCTACTGTCGGGTCCTAAGATGGGTGACCATTCTCTGCTAAAGTCCCAACCTTTTCTATATCGGAGTGCAGTCCTACACCTAATGTTTCTAGTCATGTTGGATTTCATCACATCAGCTTATAAAAGTGTGAGATTAGCTTCCTCAGCCTAGATTGTCGATAGGAAGTTTTGGGTGCGAATCTTGGGTCAGAACTTCTTTTTTCTAGTGCAGTTATTGTATGCCTAAAGTAATTAGCAAGATTTTTTATAAAATTACTAAGAATCGGTCAGGAATAACATTTTTATAAAAAACATAATAGAAAACGCGTTTATGTCAATACGATCCACGTCTACTACGAATTCAACACAAATTAATCGAAAACGCATAAATTAAACTCATATCGAATCTTATACTGTTAAAATATCGCCGCAGGTAAGCCATGTCATCAAACTGACCCACTAGAATTAGAATCTACGCCCGTTTCCAATGAAAAATATGAAAGATTCGTAAAAACATAAACAGGACCTTCGCACATTCAAGATTCAAATTATTCTGGGACAGAAAGTCTTTGTGTAAAAAGGGATTTGCGTAGACAAGTGAAGACAATACGAAATACTCACTATAAAATACCGAGAAAGCAGAAGGTAAATTTCAACTCCACCTTCAACCTCGCTCGAGCCATGCAGACGAATATCGTTCACAGACACGGAATAGGCCAAGCTGACTGACCTTTACATTACTAGTACGTTGGATAAGGATCGCCAATTTTGACATGTGGATGGTAACAAAATCAAATGCAAGTCTGTAATTGTGTAACAAGTATAACAACAAATGTCATTTGTTAAGTGTCAAAAAAGTTTACAACAGCAAGGTCATTAGATTCGATATTTGAAATTGCTGTCACTTTGCAATGACAAAAGAATACATCTATACATATATAATCCTTGTCCTAACTGACTGGAGTGACTGATTCATCAACGCAGAGCCGAAACCACCGCTAAGGTTACGAGCTCATTTTGGCAGTTGATGCTTTTTATGTTGTGGGCATCCACTAAAAAAGGGTTTTTTAGAAATTCGGGGACGAATTTCTAAAAAATCCTTTAAAGGGGTAAATTTGGGGTTGCAAGTTTTGTGAAACTCCATCCCAAGACTGTATAAAACTCCGTCAATTTTGAGGTTACGCAAAACTCGCATTTCAGGGTTTTTGGGTAATCAACCCTTAAGGGAGTAAAATAGGGGTTGGAAGTTTGTATGAAACTGGCTTTGCAAATAAAGAAACACGTATTTCAACTGTTTGATCGAAAGCGAAAATCAACCAAACGGCGAGAAAGGGAGCAGCTATCAACTGTTTTATCGCTCAAGAAACGCACATACTTATGTAGATCCCGTGTAAACAAAAGAGATACAGATATTAATAGTTGATTGCTGACCATTCCCACTGCCAGTGAGCACACGCTCTATACTGCATCTCTTTTGTTTACACGGACGAGATCTCCAATGTACATCTATTGTACGTTTCTTGAGTGATAAAATAGTAATAGCGAAGTACGTATAGAGGTTGTTTTCTGTACTTTCGGCATTTTGTGAGATCACTTGATGAGAGGACACGTCAGTGGCCAGAGGGTATAAAAGATCTTAGGTCGAACCGTTTGTATCCACTACGTACATTGGGTTGCGGACCACGTAACATATGATTGCTTGCTCATACCTGGGTGCCGTACATACATGTACATTGTAGATTTACTTCAGAATAGTTTAACTTGTACAGTCAGTTATACATGTTATGGAATTGAGTAACGGATATGGCAATGGCTGTTTTAAAGACAATAATATTCTGACTTAAATTCTGCTACAGACTTCGTGGAAATCGTTAAAAAAGTTTAGTGGTAGATATAGCTTGATTTTACTTTACAAGCCATGAAAAATATTAGATAGTTCTGGTCGCATAACCAGTAACTACGCGGGTGGAGCCACTATATAGACCTATTTTAGGGATATTTTTAAGTACAGATGAGAAAAACGAAATAAACTTCTCTGCATCACGAGAATAACATTTTTCTCCGAAGCTAAAAACTAAATACAGCAACAAACCGACATATTCCAAAAATATCAAATTCAACTGAAAATACAGCTGCGTAATAAATAAACACAAAGGGCTTTCTATTACCAAGTAAACAAAAGTATTACGGTATATAGAATATACCCATATTACTTTATCAGTCGTAATAAAGTTGGTATGAAGCTCAATCCTTTTTTAATATCACTTATGGGACATTCGCAATGAGGAGCTTCCCCAGAGCAATGTGAACGACACATTACACAAAACACCGGAGTATTTCATCTCTTATTTTAGTCACATTTGTTCTTATTTTAACTGTCAACAGTATTACAGGTTTCTGTGTATGGCTTATTTCTTCTACAGGCTTAAAGCAGATGACAGACTATACTTGACGCAATTTTTAGCGAGCGTTTCCACTAACGCGGAGCGGGGCTTAGTAAAGTGGCCCAGGAATTGGCATATGACAATGTTCTAAATAATCCTGGGTACGATTTCGAGCAATGTTATTGGTCAATTGATGGTTCGTGCCGCTCTACTCCGCCCAATTCCGCATCAATAGAAACTTAGTCTTAGTCAGAAAACACGGACACCGAGCGCAGCCAGCAATATACGTATTGTTATAACAGATCGCGTCGGACGCAGACAAATGTGCGTGGAAATATAAAAGACGCCACAGACTAAGGACTACGATCGTTGGTGACGTGTTCCCTACAGTTCCAACAACAAAGTTACCTATACGGTATGTTAAGTGCTTTGAGTCTGTGAAATATACACTAAAGGTTTTTTTGCGATCACACGGCGTAAAAAATTGTGCTTATTTTCATATATATATATTTTTTTAAAGATAAGCAATAAAATTACTAGCAATCTTGTTAACCACTCTAGCTAAGCTCAATGGCTTGTGTTAGGAGTGGGTTCACGTCGGTAGTAAGTAGGTAGGATTCGAACCCGCGACCTTACGATTGCGAGTCCGATGCCTTAACCATTAGGCTACCGCCTCTTTGCAATTTCGTAACATTTGGAATAATATTATATTAACTAGCTGACCCGCGCAACTTCTACATTTTCCCCATTTTTGCAACATTTTTAATTGCTGCTCCGCTCCTATTGGTCGTAGCGTGATGAAATATAGTATATAACCTCGATAAATGGGCTATGCAACAGTAAAAGTAATTTTTAATTCGGACCAGTAGTTCCTGAGATAATCGATTAAACAAACAAACTCTTCAGCTTTATAATATTAGTATAGATGTATAGTCAGGCACTAAAACTCGTGATTTTTTAATACACACCGCGCGGTGAGGTTTCACAGTGCAGTCTTACTGTGTGCCTCGGACTCGAACGCACAAAAAGTCTGTTGTCTGTTTTATCAAAAGGGGTTGTTGTTTAAGTAGTATGAAGTCGTTTGAGTGAACAATGGCGTGTCGCTTATCGCATCGTCGTAGAGCTGGTCGTTAACGCTATCCGCCCCAGTTTAATGGTACGAGACGGGCAGACATCTATAACCAACGACTGGCACTATACTGACACAGATATAATACTGTGAATATACTGACTGACTGGTATAATACTGTGTATACAATCACATCCTGTAATAATTAATTGAATATATCTTGCAATATACTGTATGTGATAAATCTTCTCAGGTGAGAAATACTACGAGTATGGTCACAAGTATAAAATACGAGCCTTTGCCCCGGATTTGCTTCCGTGAATGCCGCGACAAAACGCCTAAAACCATGTTTCAAGCCGAAGGTATCTAATTCATACCAAATGTCGGCCCAGTATCGTCGGAGATTAACGCAATAATATAAACTCTTCAGCTTTATTATTAGATAGATTTTATGTTAAAATCTCCTCGATAAGGACCAATGCCGGACTAAAACCAACAAAAAAATCACGTGTTATTGTCCCTTGCGAAATAACAATTGGATGGAGCAGTAGTCTAAAATTTATTATCTAGGTTTATACTTAAACTAGCTGACCCGCGCAACTTCGTCTGCGTAAATTTTCCCCATTTTTGCAAACATTTTTACTTGCTGCTCCGCCCCCATTAGTTGTAGCGCGATGTTTTATAGCCTATAGCATTCCTCGATAAATGGGCTATCTAAAAGTAAAATATATTTTTCAATTTGGACCCGTAGTTTCTGAGATTATCGCGTTCAAACAAATAAACAAACTCTTCTCTCTCTTCTAATATTATAGTATAGTTATAAATGTTAGGGGTGGATAACCCTTATCACTTAGGGGCATGAATGATTGTAATTTTCCCTTTTTTCTTCCTTTTTTTTATAACATTTTTCATTGCTGCTCCGCTCCTATTGGTCGTAGCGTGATGTTATAACCTATAGCTTTCCTCGATAAATGGGCTATCCAACAATAAAATATTTTTTTCAGTGCAGCCCAGTAGTTCCTGAGATTATCGCATTCAAACAAACAAACAAACTCTTAGGGGTATGAAAAATAGATGTTGGCCGATTCTCATAGATACCGGATAAGCACAAAAAATTTCATCAAAATCGGTCAAGCCATTTCGGAGGAGTATGGCAACCGAAAACTGTGACACGAGAATTTTATATATTAGATAAATAAAAATATTTTTTCTGCATAGCTACATACTATGTTATAAATCACTCGGGTGTATAAAACGATATATGATTGTCAAGGATAGAAACATGAGGCACACAGTAAGAGTTCACGATGCAGGGATGTCCACGGAAGACACAGTAACGTATGGAAGTTCAGGGAGTTTAATATTTCACGAAAGTTTGCTGTACGCTGTGCGAACTGTTGATGCTAGATAATTTCTTTGTGAAGTTTCTATAAATGTTGTATAGTTTGTTAACTTTGTTAAGAAAAATCCTGTCTTATTAAATTCTGTATTTACCTATGTTAACAACTTCCGTATTAATTCAGTAAGAAGGACGAAATTCGGAGCTAATTCACCGGCTCGTTAATGAAGACAGTGTCAGTGACATCCATGCTGACAGTCTATTTGTCATTTCCTCAACTGGTTACTTAGCTACAAATATCAACCTTCCAAAATTGTACACTTGTTTTTCCCGTCTGTAATCTATACTCATATTATAAAGCTGAACAGTTTGTTTGTTTGAACGCGGTAATCTAAGCAACCACTAGTCCAAATTGAAATAATATTTTACTGTTGGATAGCTCATTTATCGAGAAAGGCTATAGGCTATATAACATCACGCTACGACCAACAGGAGCGGAGCAGCAATTAAAAATATTACAAAAACGGGGAAAATTTACGCAGACGAAGCTAGTTATATAAACGCAAGATATTTTTTTTGTAATTGTCTTTTGTAACACTTTAGCATGTTGTGTTTGCCTATATTAATTGTACAATAGTATTTTAGCTGTTTAAGTGAATATTTTAAATATTGTATCACTGTAACGACAGGTCCACTACAAACAACATCACTGTTACAAGCCCTGTGCCGTAAGGGACTCTACAAACGTACAATTAACAAACACAAACTACACTCAGATTCGGAGCCAATGTTTATCAACTTGACAAAGATCTGCCCCATGTGTAAATTTGCCGTGTGGTGCCGGCTTAAGAATAGTACCACCCCATCTCTTCCCGTGGGTGTCGTCAAAGCGACTAAGGGATTTCACACCGGAGGACGGGCAGCAGCGTCCTCTGCGTACTTAAAGCCTTACTGCGATCACCAACCCGCTCGCCAAGCGTGGTGATTATGGCAATTACCCCCAGGATCTACATACCAGTAGGTTCTACTGGGGAGACCCGTGCCCAGCAGTGGGCCATCAAATGGGTTGATATGTATGATATGTAATTAACAACAAACTACACTCAGATTCGAAGCCAACATTTATGGACTTGACAAAGCTCTGCCCCATGTGTAAATTACATCCACAGCAGTCATACGCACTCAATGCACCACCGAGCTAAAACTCCTCATAAACCTAGTACGTACGTACTCTTACATTGGTATATAATTGAAGTTTCCAGTAATTATTCAAAGGACGCCAACACCGGTGCAAGCCGGCCACACTGAACTAATTTACGGTGTCTCGCTCCGGGAATAAGTCTTGTGGTGTAATTACAGCTCATGGAAAGGTGCTTACTGTCCGACGATAGGGAGAGACGAACCATTACCAACTTAATGGGCCACCAGCAAAAATAACAGATCATTAAGATGTTAAAAATATTGTGAGGAAAATAAGGTAGCAATGAGGTCGTGTCTTTTGTGTTTTAGTAGCTACATATTACGTTATAATGCGGCAAGTAATATACAGGGTGATTTGTAATAAAAAAAGCCACGCGCAAGGCACTTTTAACATCAATTTAAAAAAAAAACATTAACCACCTACTCGTAGCTTCCAATGTTGATAAACTTTCGCGGTTTGTACACATTATAAAATTATACTACGGGTCTTAATCGCGTGAATAATTTAAGGTAAAATACCTTGTTTATTGCCCGACGCGTACGTTTCGACCGTATTGCAACGGCCGTGGTCACGGACAAAAGTAGCTACTACCTACTTTTGTCACACAGCCACCTACCACACGTCTGTGAGACTCTGAGAACTTCCTATTGATTAAACACCTCCGACTCCGACTTCGGCTCCGACAATTTCTGATCGGAGGTTTCGATCGGAAGAAGGTATCTAGCCTAGGGCAGTCACTCCTCTAAGCTAAAATCTTACGGAGTGTCTATGAGCTTCACACATTAAATATGACTGACTAATGTTTCTCGTAAGGGTTCCTTAAAACCTGCGACTCCGACTTCGGTTCCGATAAAACCACCTCCGTAACATCCATAGTGCATAGTATAATATCAAGCAATGCCATTTCTATAAACTAGAAAAGAATCTCAAAATTCTAAGAATTCATGACAAAGTTAGTATTAAATTGCTTTATTTTCTAAGACCTATAATTCGCACGTAGCACATATACATATATTTCCATTTATTTTCAAAACCAAGTACATATTTTACTTAATAGGTATCTATTAAAGAGAGCCTTTTACACGGTAAAACACAAATGTATGTGTCGTAATGGGCTTAGAGGCAAAGCGAACATAGCTGGTTACGCAACAATGGGGCACAAAGCCAAAGGAGGAATTATGTGGAGGGATTACCTACGTCCGAGTTCCAAGCCGTGCCCACAGGCTCCGGGCTCCGGGGCGACACACTGGACGCAAACACAGTGACACAGCCGCAAACACAACATTTATATAGATACTAGGAACACATAACAACGGAACAATTCATAAGATGAATTGAGACACGCTCCAATAACTCAAATACAATAACACCTCAATAAGTTCACATACTAGGTTATCAGCAATAGGCAGAGATCTCATATTATCTCGGTCCGTTTCAATATTTGGGTTAGCAGGGACTTACAATACGTGTCGTATTAAATCACTTAATATAAGCAGATCATAACAATCTCGTTTACGCAGTGTGCATTCTAAACAGCTCAGATGGGCTTACTTCGTCACCCTCGGGATGATACGAAGCCGATATTCACTTGCATGAACGGAACTATTTTCAATTATGGTGAATATATGGTGAAAATCTTTAACAGCTCAGTGGAGCGCGATACACGAGATGAAATACATCAATAGATGGTTCAGAGAAATCTAAAACGCCCACGTTAAAAGGCTGTCTATGTTCTTATACCTTTTCTTACGTACAGTACTCCAAAAGTAATAATGCGCATAGAAATCTTCGGAAATCTTCGTCATTGTTCGGCAACGGTCGTATTACCCGAGCGTCGAAAGACGATATTTATATAGAGTGGTTAAGAGCAATTTCTCTATGCCTAATTTTATATATTATGTGTTTTGTGCTAAAACAGATTTGATTTACCTGTAACGAAATTTGATTCGATAATTCCATGTAAGTAAATAGCGAAAACGCTACAATCATTGTTGGAGTGATTAGTTTTCAAGTGTCTTACCGAAGTTGGTGTAATTATGGAGGAAAAGGTTTAAATAACATAAGGTTTTATTAGAAGGAGAAAAAAACGTTTTCAAATAGAGGTTTACATAAAATATAATCAAAATCTCAGTTCAAATTTGTTTACAGCACTAATCATTCCAGAAAAATAATACAATTATAAAAAAATTAATCAGAATCGAGGAAGACCTCTATTCCCGACATCGCAGATTCATCAGAAGTTTCATTATGCTCTTGTTCATTTACACTTTCCTCACTGCTATCACCTGTGTAAATAATCAGTTTATCGGAATAACTATCGATTCTTGGCTCAAATTTTCTATATTCATCTTCGCATTGAACCGCATGATCAGAAACTTTTTTCCATTCTTCTGGTCCTATTTTATTGATTTTTTCTAATATAGCATCTTTAACTGACGTCACAGTCATTGCAATATTTCTCTTGGCCACGTGTTGCTTTATTTGGGACCAAATATTTTCAATAGGGTTAAAATCGGGATGATATGGTGGCAATCGTATAATTTTATGCCCATGTTCCTCCATTATACGGTCAATGGCAAATTCTGTGTAATTTTCTTTGTATCTTTGTATAATTTTATACAAATCGGGTTTCAGTTTCTTTGGGTCATGCGGAATGTTGTGTTGTTGTAACCAAGCTGTCATTTGTGGTTTAGATGTGTTTGAGTTTGGTGGTTTCACAGACAGCTTATTATGATATGGGGCGTTGTCTATTACCAACACACTATTAGGAGGCAAGTTGGGAATCAATTGATTGCGTAGCCAAGTTTGATAACGTTCCGCGTTTATTTCTTTATGATAGTCACCTTCTGAGTCGACACATTTATGTAACATTAGAGCCCCTGGGACGAAGCCTTTTTCATTGCCTGCGTGTACAATAATTATTCGCTCTCCTTTGGAAATGGGTTGTTTGATACCTTTTTTGTTGCTATCTTGCCAAGTTTTACCCTTAGTATGTGATGTGTGCACATACGACTCGTCCATAAATACTATGTTTCTACCAGAACTCCTCAGCTGTTGTATTTCTCTGAGATATTTGATCCTTTTTAGGCGTATATCATGTTTTTCCATAAGTAATTGTCTGTTATTATCAGTTTTCAGAAACCTAAACCCCATGTCTTTCAAGATCAACCTTAAAGTCTCGGCACAGCCTTTGAAATTAATAGCTTCGATCAACTTTATTCTTAAATTATTTACAGTTGGGAGTTCTTTCAGCGTCAATTGAAAATTGTATATCATATTACGAATAACACAGTAGTCGAAATCATCAAGTACCAGCCGAAATCTACTTTTAGGTCTTCCTTTTTTCGGTGTAGAAAATTTCTTTGATTGATTATGTTTTTTTTCGTTTAAGATATTACTCAAAGTTCGTCGCGAAATTCCTGTAGCTTTTGTAACACGGTCTTGAATTTTTTTAAAATAACCATCATGGTCTCTGTTGAAAACATTGGCTTCATTTAAGAAATAAAGGTACACATTAAATACCATTTGCCGTGCTTGTGAATTAAGCGGTTTTCCACGTTTAAATTTATCCATTTTGGAAGAATTCGTCTGAAAGAAAATGGCATGGGCAGAGTTAGGTATATATTTTTTATGCATGTTTATCTATTTATTTAATTTAAATAAATCTCATTTTTTAAATGTTTTTCTAGTACTTAATATGTATTTAATGTAGGTATTTTATTTTTTTAATATTAAAAAAACGTGAAATATGTTATTTATTTTCCTTTTTTCAAAATATACTATTTAAATCTGAATAAGCTAATTAATGTTGAAATTATATTTACCAAGAAGGGTGTGTAATAGCAGCTCTATATATTTCCACAAATAGAGAACACGTGCAGTCACTACCAATATATAAAGACGACTGACAGACATTTCGCTGACCGGCGACAGCTGCCGAACGCCCGATTTGTTTTCGATTGTGCACACATGATATTGACTCCTATCTCTTTTAAACAAGGTGCAAAATGCAAATGCCTTGTTTAGGGCTCTTACGATTCCATGATTCGAGTGTTTCCGGGAATACGACAATTAGCGAAGATCTGCATGTGCATTATTAATTTGGGAGTACTGTATGTGTGTGTAAATCTATGATATAAACTATCTATACAACTAATTTCATTTATATTTAGTTCACTGGTCCCAACAGATCTAAACATTCTACCTTTGATATTGATGATCTTCTTTACATTAGTAAGATGAATCACAAAAGCATCTATGCACGACATCAGAATTATGTGATGGTTCTCTAGAACGACTGTTAAGCTTATCGCTAAATGAACGTGGTAGTAAATGTATTCAAAACGTAGCACTAAGGTTTCTTTAAAACTTTCTTCATAAATTAATTCAAAAGTCCTTTAACTTGAGCTCTTTTTACTATCATTTAGTTTAACCGCAAACGTCTCGATGCAAAGCAAAAGAGGCGAAACGAAAGCAATTTATAGCAAAAAGCGAATAATAAGGTCTTTCAGAAGAAAAGTCAACGGCGAATCGTAGCGAGCCTCGTTCAAACTAATCAGTAGCACTCACTTTCAAACGCTACCGGTCTCAACTTTCTCACAAAGAGTTTTCCAGACGCTTCTCTGCAACGAGCGGAAAAAGAACGCGAACAAAAGATTACAACTTACGTTTCACAACCGAAATAATGTATTACCAAAAGCCCGCTTATCCATTCTTAGGGGGATTAAGGTCCAAATTGATTTCGGTTTTACAAATTTAAGTTCCGCCCAACAGAGTTTATTTGACAAACAGTTGATGTTTTATTTGACAGTACCGATTCGGCAGAATTTCAACCTGCAGACCGAAACAGGGAAATAACCTGCAGACCGAAACAGGCACATAACCTGCAGACCGAAACAGGCACATAACCTGCAGACCGAAACAGGGACATACCCTGCAGACCGAAACAGGGACATAACCTGCAGACCGAAACAGGCACATAACCTGCAGACCGAAACAGGCTCATAGCCTGCAGACCGAAACAGGGACATAACCTGCAGACCGAAACAGGGACATAACCTGCAAACCGAAACAGGGACATAACCTGCAGACCGAAACAGGGACATAACCTGCAGACCGAAACAGGGACATAACCTGCAGACCGAAACAGGGACATAACCTGCAGACCGAAACAGGGACATAACCTGCAGACCGAAACAGGGACATAATCTGCAGACCGAAACAGGGACATAACCTGCAGACCGAAACAGGCACATAACCTGCAGACCGAAACAGGCACATAACCTGCAGACCGAAACAGGGACATACCCTGCAGACCGAAACAGGGACATAACCTGCAGACCGAAACAGGCACATAACCTGCAGACCGAAACAGGCTCATAGCCTGCAGACCGAAACAGGGACATAACCTGCAGACCGAAAAAGGGACATAACCTGCAGACCGAAACAGGGACATAACCTGCAGACCGAAACAGGGATTCCTACTATGCACCTAAGTTACTCAGTGTACTGGTGAATGAAGACTTCACAGCAGGCAAAGCCTCAACCAATTCTAGCTTGGCATTATAATAATGTACTTACGTGAAACTAATGAAGCAGGAATAATGTTGCGTTATAATTAATAAAACTAGCAACGCCGCTGGCGGGTAACTCTTGTTAATGTATTCAAAGTTATAATAAAATATGTGGGTTTAGTTCTTTCTTGAATTAATTATGAATATAAAAGAGAATATTTTAGTCGGCAATGTTCTTGTCGTCACAGCTGTTGGAGAAACATTAGTTTGTATTCGTGACGTCACATCGTATTTCTGAGATTGTAACCACAAAACACCGAATGCACAGATGGATTGCAAGACTTGATAAGCTTTATACGCAGTTCGCTTGAACAACGTACATGGACATCATTTATGGACACGGAACCTCCTAACCATGAAACATTGAAAACTCTTTTGGAGCTATAGGTGCATATATTCGCCAAAATTATAGCTACAAACCGCGTGGCAAGATTTTGATGTGCGGGCGAGGTCTTAGAAATGCGACCCAATAAATGAGTACCAGCTTAAGGCACCTGGTCCACCAACGACGATGAGCGAGAAGCGAGTAGCGATTTATCGCTCATCAAGAAACGTACAACAGATGTATTTTGTAGATCCCGTCCGTGTTAACAAAAGAGAAACAGTATAGAGCGAGTAGTAGCTGGCGGCAGTGGGAACACTCAGCTATCATTAATATCTGTATACCTTTTGCTTAAACGGAATCTACATAAGTATGTACGTGTCTTGAGCGATAAAATCGCTACTCGCTACTGTTATTATCGCCGTTAGTCGGACAGGTGCCTAAGTCAGGCTGCCTCAGTGCCACAGTGAGTGTGTACAACTGGTGCGCAAGAGGTCGTGAGCCCTATTTCCACACGGGAGACCATTTTGTGTGTACTATGTGTCTGTAAATTGAATGTTTGTAAAGTCTCCGGAGTCACAGGGCTTGTCCTACTGGGGAAGTTGTTTTTTAAAGAGTAATAAAATATAAAAATAAATAAAAGTACGTCGGTCATGTACTTAACACAGTGTTGGGTAACCTTTAAAAATGAATATTATAAGTTTGTGTATAATAAACAGCACGCATCACTTGACGCTCTCGTGTGCGATGACCGTGAACATCCTCCGCTTCAAGCATCAAGACATGTCGACAAAATTCATATACGTGAGTGAATTTTATAAATTAGTTCGTAACTTTCTAGTGGGTTATACCCGGTCAACTTTTGTGTACAACATACCTGCTTTACATATATGTTATATTATGTAACATCGGCTAATAGTCATATTGTACTTTATGTAACGTATGACGTCATATTTTAGGTACCAAGAGCTGAGTTTTAAATGTAACTTCTATTGTAATATCATGCAAAATCAACACATGAAAACTGCATTGTTGGATTTTACTTGAATCAGGTGCCAGAACTAGTCCAAAATTATAGTAATATTTACAGGCATTTCTTGCCAATTACTTTATTAATACAATAATTACATGTTTGAAAGATAGAAAAATTTGAAGTCCCAGACCCAGGAATCGAACCCAATACTTTCGTATACCAAACCGGGGCCGGAATCGAACCACCTATCTGGACTGTGTTACTAGACCTCAATTTATTCTATCGTTTCCTGCACGCGAGTTGGGCCCGCGCTTGCGACATCTAACCGGTAGTTCAAGAACTATCACGGCTTTTGTATGAAGTCCAGACACAGGAAATTAAAAAAAAATAGTCCGAAATTTCTACAATTTCTTTGATAAATAAAGATTATTTTTAAATTAATATAACATGTACACAACTTTTGTTTCGATGAACCCGATATTCTCAGGAACTACTGGTTCGAATTGAATAATTATTTTACTGTAGTTTGTTTGTTTGAACGCGGTAATCTCGGTATAATCGGTTGCAAAAACGGGCAAATTTACGCAGACGAAATTGCGCAGGACAGCTAGTACAAAATAAAATAAGTGACTGTACGTTACATGAACCTATTGTTTCCCGGATATTTCAACAGAATAGCACTGTAATTCAATTAACTGAATTGAATGCAAATGTCAAAACCAGAAGCTCTACATATTCCAGCATTTGTTCTCATACGCCATGTTATACAAAAACGTTACATTGTACAAAATTAATGCATTTTCCCTGAACAGAAAATCCGTAAATACAATTTCATTCTAGAATATTATATTGTGGCAACCGTTAAAGAAACATGAGCACGCTTTGCTCGGATGGGACTCAGCTTGTTGCATTGTTACAAGACGATATTATGGCGTCAGGTTACTTTCTTTTAGCATTGCAATGGATTAATTTGTTTGTGTAGAGATTCATCTAACATGCTTACGATGGGGGGGGGGGGGATTGTAACCATATTAAATCCGCACTGCGAATAAATGATCTTTCACGCTTATAACATTAGTAAGGCATTATGGACGGGACTGCCACAGTGCCACATAGACGCAACTGAGCTGATCGATAGGAACACTGTTCTTAGGAATTGACAGTGATAGAGTAAGTACTATTGTTGTACAGTGCTGCCTTTTGTTTTTGCTGTTAAAACAAAGAACACAGTAGTGAATTTATAATAGCAGAAGTTTGTAGTGTCTGTTTGTGCCATTTAGTTGCCTCGGGCGACTTTTCTACATAGGTCCATGTCGCGTTCGCGTTGTGCTATCTCTGTATGTTATTTCCTTACATTTTGTATGAAGGTCCATGTAAAGGGCGCCGCATACAACTCACCAAACCTGAGTTGGCTGGGCTGAAGTAGCAAATGAGTGCGCGGATACATTTTTACCTGACTTCGGCGTAATCAAAACGGAAGGCTTATGTTTTTTAGCAGTCTATGTATGTTTGTTTGCATTCACGGCCGTTCACCTTTTGAATACGGCTAGGATGTGTATGGACAGAGATTGCGCGAACTGTACACACCCAGTCTTCACCTCATTCTTATATTTCTGATCGGCTTATTCTTTAAGGGGTTTTGGCCAAAATGCACTGGCCACGATTACCAGTGGACTGTCCTTAATACTCCACTAACACAACTCTCTAAAATAGTATCACACATGTTAGTATCCCAGCGTGTTATGCTAAAACTCAGTATCAGTACAAAGACAGTGTCGACCGCAGACCGCGCTTAGCGACACAAAGGACGTATAATCCAATACGAACCAGACACCGGACGCTGTGCCCAACCGGGCCGGTTTGCCTACCTGACTACAGCAGTGATACAGATGCGTATATTAATTACGGATTACTTAGACCGGGGTTTGCAGTGAGCTTAAAGAGCCAAAATGAAGTTTGGAGGTTTTTTTTAGCAAAAGACTTTTGCGCTAGGGTATATGCTCAGAGACGCGGGGAACTTTATAAACCTACGATTTATGAACATAATGTACCTACATCTAAACTCGAGACTAACAAATATGGAGTCTCAAGAATCAAGGGTCTCTTACACAGGGTGTTCTATCGTAGGGTTAAGAACTGCTAGTCAAAATATAACATATTTCATTATCACCATAGTATGAAAGACACCTGGGCAAAATGCCAGTATTTTTATAAAGAGATGATTGGAAGATGTAGATGTACCTACAGTCCAAGGACTGCACCTGGAACGCCTTGTATGTAGATAATGGAAAAAGAAAGACCCTTGCCCAGTAGTGGGCCAATTCAAGTTATTATTTTATTTTTATAGTAAAGACTTTCAATGTGGGATTTTAGGACCCACATTTCTAGCAATCCTGTTAACCCCTCCTGTATCTAGTATAAAGAGTAGGATTCGAACCCACGACCTTACGATTGCGAGTCCGATGCTTTAGCCCTAATAATAAGGTCAACGGGTATAGGTAACTTTAGCCAAAACCAATTCTATAACTAAAAATGTGAAGAGGTACTCGTAGTTCCTAATCGCTTTTAAATTACACCGTAACTAGGAAAGTAGAAGCTAAAGTCGCCGAAAGCCGAGCAAACTTAAATTGGATCTTTCCACTCCGTACTTCGCTCACGATCGACTAGGATATCAGAAAAAACTGTGCAATTAATGCTCATTTCATTTGGACGTAGTAATATACCCGCGCTTTTATTTGTTTGTAACTTGCAAATACCTACATAGCAAAAAATGGGCTTAATGCTCTGAGTATTTTCTAACATCTGCCACTCAATCTTTATATGCTAGAGATATATGTTTGCCAGATGCTAGTTATAGAGGAGAGGAATCATAAATATTGGAATTGCATAGTGTCTTTGTTGTGCCGAAGAATTGATCGGAACTTTTCGCGATTTTACCCTACGATGGGGTTTAATTTGACATTGTCAAATTACGTCAAAATCGAGTCTTTTTTCTAGTGTCTAAGATACAGATTGTATAGCACGATGTTTATCCTTCATTCAAAATTAATGCACATATATATCCGGTTATTATAAGGTTCTCCAAATACCAACATAGTGTGTAAGCTGACATTTATGCAAAAAGCAAACAGGATTCGCAACTCAATTACTAAGCAAACAGAATCGAGGAAGAGCTGACCCAAAGGACGTCGCACACGTCCTATTTCGCGACACATCTGCAGACGTGTCTCGATGTACTAGGAGCGGAGGAGTACAAAGGGTTGTCAAGCATGTAAACTAGTGCATGCACCACAGGACTTAGGGTATGTTCCGATTTGCACTGGAACACTGTAAGGTGAGACGTCAATTTAGTATACTGCGAAGCCGTTCGTTTATAGTTAGCTATACTGATTGCTGTATAAAACGGAACGCAGTCTAGTATACTGTCGGCTGACAATTATACTGGACTGCGTTCCGTTTATATACGTAGATACGTATATAAATTTTATATGTACAATGCCAAACAAAAAAAATGGAATGTAGTTATATTTAAAATTTGAATATCTATACTTAATATTATAAAGCGGAAGAGTTTGTTTGTTTGTTTAAACGCGCTAATCTCAGGAACTACTGGTCCGATTTGAAAAATTCTTTTTCTGTTGGATAGCCCATTTATCGAGGAAGGCTATAGGCTATATAACATCGCGCTACGACTAATAGGAGCGGAGCAGCAATGAGAAATGTTTCAAAAACGGGGAAAATTTACGCAGACGAAGTTGCGCGGGACAGCTAGTTAAAGATAATTATCAATTGAATTAATTGCATAATATCTAAATCAATGGATTTAATTTAAATTTCTAGTCGCTGTTGATCACGTGATCAAACTGAGAGCACCTTAACTCGAAAACACACTCACAGTACAAAAATGGCGACGATTTATGACGTCACATATTTCACAACGATACTGTGGCAATATACTGTTAGTCATAACGCATTGAATTTCTCCTCAATAAAAGCACTGAACAGTGCTCGCAGTGTATATCGGAATATACCCTTATTACTAAGTGCAAATGTGCGCACGATTGCCTGTCACACACAAAACAGGACACCTCCTCGAAATGCTGCTAGTTTAGTTAATATTTAGTTAAATTTAACCTAAATTACTTAAAGAACAACAGAGGATTTTCTTGAGCTTAGGGTACGTACAAATACAAAGAGAAATGATTTAAAAAGTACTTGAATTAAATATCAAAGAAAAAGTTATATAAAGCTGAAGAGATTAAGATCGCAAAAAATGTCATCAAAAGTTAAACCAGGAAGGTACTGAAAAAACATGTCCCTTTCATATAGTTATCTCTCTGAATTACCTCCATAAAAGGGTAAGCACAGGAAAGTATTCATAAAATTTAAAGTGATCTTTGATCTTATAAGAGTCTTATCATTTATGCTTATCATGTCTCTCCCTTATACCTCATACATTACAGATCTATTTTTATTTATGTGCCTTCACTAATGGAATAAAGTGGTCCATTTTTCGTTCGTTTCTTTTTGTGTTTTATTTTAAGGACTTGCACTGACAATTTTCCAGTTCCCGGTGGCATTGTGGATAACTAGGTACCTATTGATTGTAATAATTTAATTTACTTTAAATAAAACCATTTTGCGTACTTTTATAAATACGTATTTATTTTTAATTTACTTGTTAGAACCGCCTGATAAATCGGCAATACAAATTACATTACAATTTTGTGGAAATTCTCAGTATATTGTGAGCGGCCACAAAAGATTTTACCAAGAAAAGAAACTAATTAGCCGACGATATTAAACCTCGGATTTGAGACCCTTTTCCAAGTACCCGGCGAATACCTCGCGGCCTCGCCCGCCAATACCAGGAGAAAAGGAATCTAAGGCGTTTATAATAGACAAGGTTTACAAGCTTCGGTCGGATTTAATGAACCGTTTATATAGAACCAGACTACCAATTTATTACAAGTAATAGCTTTTTAAAAAAAGAGTGACTTGTTCAAAACAAAATATGGTGACTACAAGACAAAAGAATTAACCTTTGCACTGCAAACCTTTGCAATGCGCTCGCCAACTGGGGCAGAAGCGTCGTGATCAAAGGAAACACTAGGTAGGCTCACCTCCTGCCGTTTTCTGAATGCCTAGTACGCAGGGTGGGGTCGTACTGTATGCACGTACGGCGTATGTAGGTCACAGGGCCCCAGGGCTCGCCCCAATATACGGTAGGGTTTATCTATCGTGAAAATATCTTTATTTTTGACATTTCGTCCGTCCATTTACTATAAAAGAATATTTGTTATCATAATTTGTTGTTATTATTTCAGTAACGATAAAAATAAAATGTGTTTACATTAAAGATGTACCGACTCGCCGACTAGTCGAAAAGGTCGACTATCCCTATTAGTCGGCAAAAATCACCGACTACTTATACGGCTTATTCCCTCTTAAACTTCATGGATTACTTGATATTTCGACCTGGTTGCATTGACCGTGATCCCAAGCTCAATCGGTATATCCCGGTCGAAATATCAAGTAATCAGCAACAACTTACCTGGCATCAACACAGTTTTGGTCTAATCGATCTTTTTGCAACCGACGAATTTTAGTTTACATCAAAATATTTGTGTACGATCTAAAGAAATGCCGGAGGCGGGATATTTCGCAAACGTCATAAGCATTTGACGTGAATGTCGAGCCGCTGACATGGCGACGAGTCAGCAAATGCCTGCCAAATGCGATCATTACATGAATAAATCGTTGGTTCATAACAGCGCGCTGCGTGGAATTGACTGGCAAATGCTAATAGTGTCATGTTTGGTGTGCATTCGGTTTAGAATTTCGATACTACACTATCGTTTATAGACTTTGTTTACTAAGGCACTAATTTGCGATTAAATATATAAAATCAAATTGAAAGTTGCCTGTGATTAATAATAAAGTAGCAAAGTTTAAAGGTTACAAGGTATTCAGAGTTTCTATCAGCCAATCGGATACCTACCAGGCAAAAGGCTAACTTAAAGGTACCTGATCTGATACATTAAGGCAAAAAAAATGTCTTATACTTATGTAAACAACTGTTAAAAATTGTTTATGTAAATCACATATTAATGTACCTAAGCAGTGAGTAAGGCAAGTCTATGCCCAGTGAGAGGTTTCTCGTACCAGTCGGCCGGTCATTTATTAAAGTACATACAACATTGTAGTACGTTCTCGCCCGAGGTCATGCGACATGGAATTCGTAACTATCTCAATACAAGATAAAACTAAACCTAAATTTCGTCAAGTGGTTAACAGGGGGCGTAGCTCAGATGGTAGAGCGCTCGCTTAGCATGCGAGAGGTACCGGGATCGATACCCGGCGCCTCCAAATATCTTTTTTAATTTTTTTAAGATATTTCTAACAGAGTTTTTGTATCATAATACTGTCAAATGTTCTATCATATATAATAATATCCCGCTAGAAATATGTTCGCTACATATCATGTAATCTGTATTTAACTGAAGGGATTCATCTTAATCTGTCAGCATCTTTATTCATACGGGTCGGATGGAATCCCTTGCACACAATTACCTAACATAACGCTCGTCCCAATATTATATCATCCGTGAATGTATGTAGGTATTTCAATAATTTCATAGTTATATCTATAAAAATAGGTAAGTACAATGGAATAAAGTGTGGTTGAATTTAGAAATTTATTTTCATAGATGGGCTTACTCAGCTTTAAACTCGTAGGTTTAGAGTTCGTAGTCGCGAGTATATGTTTCCCATATTCCAAGCTACCTCCACATAAAATTTTATTTTTATTCTTCTTCTTCAAAGTTACATAAATTAATTGATGATATAGCGAACCAAGCAAAAATAATATGCAAGGCTTCCATAATGAAAAAATATGGTGTTCCTTAGTATTCATACAAAATTATAAAATATAATGAAGCCGTGTTCATAATTAGAAAGCGGTGGCGTAGTGTTAAGTTTGTTAGTCAAGTTTAGTGCCGCGTCGCTAACAAAGCGCCTCGCCACGAGAACGCTTCACTCCTGACACCTCTCCACCATTATGAAGTCCTGGTAGCGCACTCTAAATGCACTGTTTTCTGTTCCTGTTACAAAGAAACTTTACAAAACATATGTTGCATGAAACTAACTAGGAGCAAGTCGAACCGGTGTTTGCGATACAATCTTTGCTATTTAATCTTCTAAGTCGAACTTTACCTCTTTAAAGGCAATTCAAGATTAGTATCTAGTAAAAATACATTAGATTAAATAGGAGTCTTCTAACTTCTAAACGGCACTACGTGTTCCTAGCAAATAGGTATAATTATACTATCTAGGCCATTATCTCTAAAATACTTCCTCATAAATAGATACATTTCAACATTCAACCTGAAATTATCCACAACAAGCTTATCAATAACATGAAGATCGCAAAAAGTGAACCTTTTTGTGCAAATAAAAACAGAGTTTGGCGATCTCACACGCGCCAAGTGTGAGGCGAAATAGGTTCCTGAACGGGCAACTTATTTTAATGGTCGGTAACTTGTTTTTCTTAAAAGAGGGATATTCATGCTACCTTATAGTAGGTAATTAGTTTTAAATACATTAGGAATTAGTTGAAATAAAGAATAGTTTGAAATCATATGTTTGCAATTTTAATTCACAATATTTCTATGTATTTCAAAGGTATCATAGGCGCAGAATCTTCCCTATCAATTTGTTGATTGATTTCAGAGGAACTCTGTGTTAAATACAGACAATGTTATCATTTAGAACTGTTTTGGGCCTTAAAGTAAGAAAGTTCATGACCGTTTTGCTAGGAGTCCTTTAACAACAAAAGGGCCACAAGTATATTAAAATATAGTGGGATAATTACAGCGGGAACCAATCGATACTTCCTGCGTAAGTTGTTGTTATCCCCAAAAGCGCATTTTCGAAGTAAACCATTTAAGACACATTTAATTTATTATTGTAAAGAAAGTTTACATACACTTTAACATGTACAATGGAATATTTGTTATAGCCTTTATAATCTGCTGCTGTAAAATTGCGTAACTTACGTAGGAGGTACCGAAATATTCTTCAAGGGGCTACCCTTTGCTACGAAGCACCAAGACTAACGAGGGTTCCGTATGCCCCCCCCCCCCACTCCCCATACGAATAATTCGGCTTAATAAGTGGGTTTTCTGTTGGTTTTGTTTCATATTTACAACGTTATACCTAATAATAATTTTCAATGTAATTTGTACGTAAATTTTTTAATTTTCATTTGATCAGCTGCGCGTAGCGTAAATTTGTAATATGTGTGTTAGCTGTGATAGTTTTTCTTTTAATTACACTATATATGTATCTCAACATCAACCATTTAGCTGGCAGTGGGGGACACACCTGACTCTAACAAAAATTTACACTTTAAAGCTTAATTTTTCTCAAATGGATCCCTAGATCTAAAAATAGTCTTCACAACCCCTACACGTTTTTAAAAGACCTATCTAATGATACCCCACACGATGGGATAGGTGAGAAAAAAATATCCTATCCCCACTTTACGTCTTTACGTATAGGGGAAGTAAGGTACCCACCCTCATAAAAATGTTTATCAAAATTTTATTCTATCAAATTGTCGGCATAACGGTATGTGTATCCATGCAAAATTACAGCCTTCTAGCACCAATAGTGTCAGAGCTAAGCTGCGGACGGACGGACGTAAGGGTAAGGGTAAGTAACAAACTAAAAGAGTATCGGTTTGCCATTTTCGCTACGGTACCCTAAAAAGGACGTCCCTTCCAAAAAAACATTTTTTTCACGAATACATAAACAATGGCAAAAGAAACAATGTAACTAGTGTCAGTGTCTGGATAAGTACCAGGCTTGCAGAAGTGACAAAGAGAACAAAATACAGCAAAACTGTTGAGGGTCCTTTCACAACGTTGCGTTTGTAACCGACGGAGTCGCGCCACTCTCATACGTGCACCAACGGGTTTCACTTGCAAAGATATTTGAATTAACTTAAATAGCACTTTGTGTGATATAAAGAATTACTTTAATTTATAATTGTAAAACCAAAATGTACCCAGTTTCAATTAATTTCACTGTTTACTCCTGGGTTAGGTACTCTATAATTCTAGTGTTTTGTAATCTAGAATAACGTTTTATACATAAAACCGATTTTAGAAAGATAAGCAATCGAATAGCGAAAACCCATTCAAATAGGATAAATAGTTTTTGAGAAAATCACATACCAGGTCAAACAAAGAACCGCCTATTTTAAAGTTTGTTAAAAAATCGAAATAATAAACGATTAGTTAATGCTAATTATTTTATTATTATTATTCCCGTAGCTAGTAAATTAAGTTAATAACCTCAGCAGTTTACGACTTTCAAGCTAAGTTAATGTTATTAATTTATGAGTTGTTTGTGTAGTCACCATATAAAAACTAATTTAATAGGTAAGTACTAAATACATATAGATAGATAGATAGATAGTAGATAGATAGTATTTATTTGCCAAAATATGGTACATTAGTTGTTACAATTATTTAAGTAGTTCACATATTCTGCCATGGTTATAGCGTGCAAATCTACGTGTACACTGCGAGTAGAGCTAATTTCCAAATTTAAACATTATACATACAAAAAAATTAACATTACACAATTAAAATGTAACATTATTAAACAATTACAATTTTACAATTTTTGAAAGTTTATATTATATTTACGTAACAATTATATTTAAATTACAATTTATATCCATATCATTTTCCATTCATAAATGTCTTATCCTTTAAATAATCCTTTAAGTTATAATAATTCTTATTTAATAACAACATATCAGAGTTTTTTTGAACACTTTAAATGGTAGGTGCACAAGGTTATTTGGTAGTCGATTGAATATTTGAATTGACATACAATAAGCATTTCTCTTAAATGTTTCAAGCTTAATTTGTGGTAAGTGTAATCTGTCTTTATGTCGGGTTCGGCTATTTTCTCTATCACTCATTCTCTCAAACAGTTCTGGGTGTTTCTTTAGTCTGGGTTTATAGTAGTACGTACTCGTGTACGCCATGATTATATTAAAGATGTGTGTCTGATTGTGCACTAAGTTCATCTAAATTACTGTCGATTTTGATACGAATACGGATGGATTTATTTTCCTATCCGTGGCACAGAACAGTCGCACGCACGTGGCGTGTACAAAAATCTTTATCGCTTACCTACACGATATATGTACGAATTATAGGAACAATATTGCCACCTATGAGAAGTTGCTAACTAACACAATGATTTTGAGAAGCTTATACCTATCTAAAATTAATCTTTTATTTCGGCGTGGGCCTACAAAACAACAAAAAGTGTATATCTCTCTTTAGTTTGCAACTTGCGAGTAGTCCGTTCAAGTACCTACTCAAAAACACGACTTAGCCCGTTCAAGAAAATACCGAAATAATACAGCCAAGGCATTAAAAATATAACAAGAAATTTCATAAGATACCTTCCGCCACTATACAATAAGCTTTAAGGACACAATTTCCTTAGTAAACAACTTACTTATATTTTTAATGATACCTCTTCCTTTCTCAAATATCGATTAAGCCTTTCCCTTAGCAACTAAACGACCTCTGTCTGTAGTTTAAAGTACTACCAGAACGCTTGTAAGATTCAACAAGCTTTCTGGTAGTACTTTAAACTAGCTGCGCCATCTACATTCCCATGTGAGAGTTACTAAGTGAAAGTAGAAACAAGTCTAAAGTATTCCGCGGTAGGTACTAGCGGGCGAGAGTGCAGGTTTCATTGCAGAGTTTATGTAGTAGTACAACACGTATTGGATAGATGGCGCTAGTTGAAGGAAAATTTGAAAATATTGTGACGTTTGTCTTTGAATAAGGTTATGTTAATATTTTTATTGATTTAAAACATGTGCTGGTAAAATCTTCATTGTTAAAATATTTGATATCGATTGTTTTGTTAGTTTACGTACTTTTGGCGTCAACAATGGAGAATCTTCGACGTGTGACTTACCTGAAAATAAACAAAAGAAAATTACAATAACATTTTAGGACAATATTAAGGTTATTTAAGACATGACGTAAACCTACTCATATATTACGTACTTAAAACAATAAGAACTTATGTTATTTAGAGTTAATTTTATAAATAAGATAACGTTATTTGTTGTTGCAGGTAGTGGCTGTGTGATGTTAGGTAGCAAGTTAGGTAGGTACTCTCATCAAGCCTTGGATTTGAAATCCACTTACACGAATTTCGTCTCCTATATTTAAGTTGAACTATATCTTGCATTAAGTACCTACTAGAAAATCCAGTTCAATAGTACATTTATTTACTTATAAACCGATGACCGGCTGCACTTACGATATAATGGCACGTTATTGATTGCTTGCTAGGCAACGCAAATGATGTTAACCACGTAAAATTATCGTCCGTAAACCGACTTTACAGACCACCATTTTTTTTAAACAAACTTAACAAAAACAATGGAAATAATAACTAACAACGACTTCTGCATCGCAGGACTGCATTCTTATAGCAAACATTAAATTGTATTTTCTAACATTGTCATTATGGAAGCATTTAAGTACATTCCTATCTAAAAGAGGTTTTCAATTTCAAAAAGGAAGGAAGTATACTAATAATTACGCTACCTCCAAAAGAAATCGAATGTTGCTATTTTAGGAACGTTACGCTCACCTTGCTTAATTAATTCAACAGACTGTAAGTTTAGCTACACAAAGGTACACATTCAACATTGGCAGGATTATCTCACCGCTGATAAACAAATCGACAGGGCTCCACTCATTCATGTAACCCTAGTACCAGGATCGTTACGTTGCAAAACTAAATTCCAAATATTTGCAAAACAAACTACAAATCTCATCAAAGGTACTACAAACCCCAAATGAATCACGCTAAGTTAATCCTAATCAGAACACGTTACGGTCCAAAATTAATTGCAGACCATGCAACGAGCATAATTCCCTGAAAACACAGTTGTCTCAGAGATATACCTCTAATACGAAATGAGTCCCTGGTAACGTTACCTGAATTAACAAAACGTATGGTACAATAAACTTTATGTACGCCGCGTAAAGTCTAGTTTCAGTTACAATTTGGGTTTAGGAGGAAATGTCAAATGTTTCCGGGCCATCAGAATTTGAGTTTTATTACGTTCGGATAAGGTTTATTATGGTTACGGGGTAATATAGTAAGGTAAACGTATCACTTGTTTGCATAATCGCAGTTTCATCGAGCCAGGACAATAGCATCCATATTTAGTCTACACTGGGTTCAAAGAAGTCACTTTACGAAGGCAAATTAGAGCCAATTCTCTGCAGAAACTGGCATTAACAGTTTTAATATCCCCATTTGTAATTCTAAAGGTCTATTGTATGAAATTGTAGAACAATAAAATGTCGGAAGTTGCTTTTAATTTGGGTAAAAGCTTTAGGCTGACCGTCTAATAGGCAGATATTTGGAACAACGACTGACCGGGGTGTAAAATTAGGTAATTAAGCAGTTAAATAACGCATTTGGCTTTATTGGATAACGATACCTAATTAGCATTTGATGCTACATTATGTGTAATGGCAGAACTGTAATTACATCTATATGTATGTGTGGCGATTTCATTCGGAAGGGTAAACATATAAACAAAAGGTACAATAAAAAAAAGTGATAAACTTTCGCTATCTGTACACATTATGAAAATATATATATTACGGGTCTTAATCGCGTGAATAATTTAAGTTAAAATACCTTGTTTATTTCCTGATGTTCGACCGTATTGCAACGGCCGTGGTCTCGGGTAGACAGTCTACCCGTGTTTTACATTAAATTATTCACGCGATTATGACCCGTAATATAAATATTTTCATAGTGTACAAATCGCGAAAGTTTAGCAACATTCACATGAGTTTTTTCTTATTAGGAAATAGAGGCAAGACATTTCCTAATAGGTATAATGTATACAGGTCTAAAGGATGATTTATAATAAGTATATCTACTAATAACCTTCCGCTCGTGGTTTCTTTACATAACACTAAATAGTATTATAGTATTCTTTACATAACAGTAATATCAGTTTTGAAAAATATTTAATAAATTAAGCCTAAAGTCCAGCTCCTGCCAGCCGTTTTGCGTAAATCATCACTCCACCTGGCCTGAGGGCGAGAAGCCAAGATAGAACAAAGTGGCGTGCAATCGGAGAGGCCTATGTCCAGCAGTGGACTGCAATAGGCTGATGATGATGATGATGATGAAGCCTAAAATCACCTACCACTTGTTTTTTAAGTTATGACCTTAACAACCTACAGGCTATTTTACTGGAGCCTAAACTCTGGGGTCTTTCAGATGTGTGGTAAATGGTCGTGTGACAAAAGTAGGTGGTAAGTGGTTAAGGGTACATTAGTAATTATTTTCTTTAGTTATTTTACGAAGCTATTTGGTTATCAGTATATTAAAAATCAGCTAGTATATAATCGTAGGTACCAATAGAATACAAGTTTCGTAAATGAAGCATTTTATCAAAAATAGATTTAAGACTGAAGACTTAATTAAATTACTTAGTTTTTTGCCACTTCCCCTCAGAAAGAAGTTACTATTCTACCCGTATCAGTCCACTGTTGGACATAAGGCAGGAGAGGCCTCCTAATTTTCGTCACAACTTCCAGTCCATCCCAGCGACCTTCTTTAGGTCGACGGTCCACCTGGCTGGGGGCCGCGGTCTCCACTCTAGGACTAGTTCAGGTCAGACAGGTGGCCGCTGGAGCACCAGCGGCCACCGGTCCTTCGACCGATATGGCTAGCCCATTGCCACTTCAGCGTGCTTAAACTGCGTGCTATGTCGGTAACTTAAGTTCTTTGTCGGATGACCTCGTTGCGAATTTTATCCTTCAAAGAAACTCCAAGCATAGCTCGTTCCATAGCCCGCGACTTTGAATTTGTGGACTAGCCCAACCGTAAGTGTCCACGTCTCGGCACCGTACGTCATAACAGGTAGGCGGCACTCGTTATATACCTCGGTCTTCAAGCATTGAGGTAGAGGCGAAGTGAAAACTCGACAATTTCGATGGTGTGACCAAAACACTTAAAGCCAGAAATCATAGAATTTTAGTTCCGAATTTCGCTACTAGAGTTTTGATAAGACTAACACAGACCGATGCTAACTTCACAAGATGTTATCTCTGAAAATATTTAGAACTCAGTCAAAAAGAAATATCATAAAAACTTTTTTATATAAAATTCCCCCATCAGTGGTACATTGCATAACCCGGTTAAATACCCCTAAATCAGGGACCCTATAAACATAGACTACAAAAATAAAAAACGCGGGCGAACCCGCAGAAAGTTACCAATATATTTTAGCTATGTATTACAAAGAGTGGTTCTAGGCCCTCGGGGTGTCGTTACGAGACTCATTAGTGCCAACCACTGTTACTTAGAGCTGCATGATTAACACGCACCGTTGTGTCATATTGTCTGCGTTGTCCTCCCTCGCACCTAAGTGATTTAGGTAAGTTCACAGTCATAAGTCATAAGTCATTTATTTCATTAACAAAAATCATTTGTGTTGAAATTTTATGCAGGTAGGTTACAATCACCGGCACATAACAGTCTTGATCAACCGGCCGTGTTTAATTCGCAGTTTTGTGGATAACTTTAAACTGAACGTCAAGAGAAAACTATGTAGATAGAACAATACATTCTTTTAAGTAAATAGGTGTCGACTTGATTTTTACCCGACTGCAAGGAAGGGTTATGTTTTTCGCGCGTATCTTGTATGTATGTAATATTCTTTATTACCTTATATCTTTCAAACCACAAAACGGATTTAAACAATTCAGACGTCGTTAGATTTGTCTTGAACGCCCAAATGTTCTTAGCTGTAAGACCTAAATCTTGTTTCTAAATCATTGCCATCCATTACTGGTGTACGAAAAGTGCCAAAATATAAGAGCGGGCGAACTTACCAAAGTACAAAAAAAATATTTTATTAATATAAAATTAAAAATATTGTTTTACAAAACGTGTATAAATCTCACGACTAAAAGAAAGCCGGATTCAAACAATTAAGACGTCGTTAGATTTGTCTTGAACGCCCAAATGTTCTTAGCTATAAGACGTTTAAAAAACAAACATGGCGGCTGTGGGATGTCAAAATTAAGAGGTGTAAAAAAAATGGTTGACTGTAAAGTTGGTTACGGATGATAATTTTACGTGATAACGTCATAAGAAAACCTTTTGTGATAATTTTATGTGATAACGTCATAGAAAACCTTAACGTTGATGACACATCCAACCAATCAACAACGTGACTTTTTTTTAGACACTTTCGTAAGTCTAGCCGGTCATCGATTTATAAGAAATGTCTTATGAATCGCGGACCGGCTGCAATCACTAAAGTGTCTATGAAAAGTACGTCAAAAAAGTTTTTTCGAATACCGCAACATGGGTATCAAATTAAAGGGCTCATTGTAAGCATTTCAAAAAGGTATAACATGGTTATGACTATAACACTAAAAAAAATCAATTTTCAATACCTGGCTTTAGCTGTGACGAGAAAATTTCAGAAGAAAAAATTGATATATAAACAATTGTTACCTTTTATCACCTTTAATGTACTCGGAATAAAGCAATATTTAATTTATACAGCAAGTAAGTACAGTACTCCCAAATTAATAATGCACATGCAGATCTTCGCTAATTGTCGTATTCCCGGAAACACTCGAATCATGGAATCGTAAGAGCCCTAAACAAGGCATTTGCATTTTGCACCTTGTTTAAAAGAGATAGGAGTCAATATCATGTGTGCACAATCGAAAACAAATCGGGCGTTCGGCAGCTGTCGCCGGTCAGCGAAATGTCTGTCAGTCGTCTTTATATATTGGTAGTGACTGCACGTGTTCTCTATTTGTGGAAATATATAGAGCTGCTATTACACACCCTTCTTGGTAAATATAATTTCAACATTAATTAGCTTATTCAGATTTAAATAGTATATTTTGAAAAAAGGAAAATAAATAACATATTTCACGTTTTTTTAATATTAAAAAAATAAAATACCTACATTAAATACATATTAAGTACTAGAAAAACATTTAAAAAATGAGATTTATTTAAATTAAATAAATAGATAAACATGCATAAAAAATATATACCTAACTCTGCCCATGCCATTTTCTTTCAGACGAATTCTTCCAAAATGGATAAATTTAAACGTGGAAAACCGCTTAATTCACAAGCACGGCAAATGGTATTTAATGTGTACCTTTATTTCTTAAATGAAGCCAATGTTTTCAACAGAGACCATGATGGTTATTTTAAAAAAATTCAAGACCGTGTTACAAAAGCTACAGGAATTTCGCGACGAACTTTGAGTAATATCTTAAACGAAAAAAAACATAATCAATCAAAGAAATTTTCTACACCGAAAAAAGGAAGACCTAAAAGTAGATTTCGGCTGGTACTTGATGATTTCGACTACTGTGTTATTCGTAATATGATATACAATTTTCAATTGACGCTGAAAGAACTCCCAACTGTAAATAATTTAAGAATAAAGTTGATCGAAGCTATTAATTTCAAAGGCTGTGCCGAGACTTTAAGGTTGATCTTGAAAGACATGGGGTTTAGGTTTCTGAAAACTGATAATAACAGACAATTACTTATGGAAAAACATGATATACGCCTAAAAAGGATCAAATATCTCAGAGAAATACAACAGCTGAGGAGTTCTGGTAGAAACATAGTATTTATGGACGAGTCGTATGTGCACACATCACATACTAAGGGTAAAACTTGGCAAGATAGCAACAAAAAAGGTATCAAACAACCCATTTCCAAAGGAGAGCGAATAATTATTGTACACGCAGGCAATGAAAAAGGCTTCGTCCCAGGGGCTCTAATGTTACATAAATGTGTCGACTCAGAAGGTGACTATCATAAAGAAATAAACGCGGAACGTTATCAAACTTGGCTACGCAATCAATTGATTCCCAACTTGCCTCCTAATAGTGTGTTGGTAATAGACAACGCCCCATATCATAATAAGCTGTCTGTGAAACCACCAAACTCAAACACATCTAAACCACAAATGACAGCTTGGTTACAACAACACAACATTCCGCATGACCCAAAGAAACTGAAACCCGATTTGTATAAAATTATACAAAGATACAAAGAAAATTACACAGAATTTGCCATTGACCGTATAATGGAGGAACATGGGCATAAAATTATACGATTGCCACCATATCATCCCGATTTTAACCCTATTGAAAATATTTGGTCCCAAATAAAGCAACACGTGGCCAAGAGAAATATTGCAATGACTGTGACGTCAGTTAAAGATGCTATATTAGAAAAAATCAATAAAATAGGACCAGAAGAATGGAAAAAAGTTTCTGATCATGCGGTTCAATGCGAAGATGAATATAGAAAATTTGAGCCAAGAATCGATAGTTATTCCGATAAACTGATTATTTACACAGGTGATAGCAGTGAGGAAAGTGTAAATGAACAAGAGCATAATGAAACTTCTGATGAATCTGCGATGTCGGGAATAGAGGTCTTCCTCGATTCTGATTAATTTTTTTATAATTGTATTATTTTTCTGGAATGATTAGTGCTGTAAACAAATTTGAACTGAGATTTTGATTATATTTTATGTAAACCTCTATTTGAAAACGTTTTTTTCTCCTTCTAATAAAACCTTATGTTATTTAAACCTTTTCCTCCATAATTACACCAACTTCGGTAAGACACTTGAAAACTAATCACTCCAACAATGATTGTAGCGTTTTCGCTATTTACTTACATGGAATTATCGAATCAAATTTCGTTACAGGTAAATCAAATCTGTTTTAGCACAAAACACATAATATATAAAATTAGGCATAGAGAAATTGCTCTTAACCACTCTATATAAATATCGTCTTTCGACGCTCGGGTAATACGACCGTTGCCGAACAATGACGAAGATTTCCGAAGATTTCTATGCGCATTATTACTTTTGGAGTACTGTATTTAATGTTAGAGTATTTTCTCTGAAAAGGCAATCGAACTGCTAATAAATAATACATAAACAAGGGCATTATGAAAGGAATAGCCGATACTTCTGACAGTAATAATAATAATAATAATAATAATAATAATAATAATATTTATTTGCTTTAAACATGGTATTTGGAGATGTTACATAGTGGTGGTTCGTACATACATGTTTAGCTACATTAATATAGCAAGCAAAAATACACTTATAGTTTATATTAAAAAATTCAACTTAATCTAAAATTTTCCGTCAATAAATTCTTTTACATTATAAAAATTTTTGTCACTTAGCCATGCATGAAGCTTTGTTTTAAACATTGAAAAACTCACTATTTTTATATGGTTTGGTAATTTGTTATATAGTCTTACGCACATTGTGAGACAGCTCCTGTTGTACTTGGTGGATCTAGGTATATCATTTAATACGAGTTTGTGTGGATCTCGTCTATTTCTAGGATTTACATCACTGGCTGTTTTAAATATAACTTTGTTTTTCCAAACGAACATACAACTTTCAAAAATGTATAGCGACGGTAGCGGTAACAAACCAAGCTCTTTAAAAATTGGTTGACATGATTTGTCGGGTTTAATGCCATATAATGCCCTAATGCACTTTTTTTGTGCAACAAATGCGCGGTTTATATCCGTGCTATTTCCCCAGACAACAAGCCCATAGCGCAAAATGGATTCTACATATGCGTGATAAGATGTGATAGCTGTTTTGAGATTGGTTATATTTTTTATTTGTTTAAGTGCATATACAAATTTATTTATTCTGACAGATACGTCATCAATTTGGGTTTTCCACTTTAAATCTTCGTCTATGATGACCCCTAGAAATTTTGTATGTGACACATTTTTGAGTTTTGGTATATTTAGTTTAAAATTGTATTTATTATTATGAGATTGATTGAATTTTATATGTACAGATTTATTGAGATTAATAGTTAAATGATGTATGTCTAAATATGCTATAAGCTTGTCAATGGTATTATTTATGTCATGTTCGTGATCATTAATTGTATTATTTTTTTTGTTTGATGTCACTATAATAGAGATGTCGTCTGCAAAAAGTATACAATTATGTGAGGTTATGTCAGTAATATCATTAATATACAGTAGAAACAGAATTGGACCCAGTATGCTTCCTTGAGGTACCCCACGCCGATTATATTTATATTCGGATGAGTATGGTACAATATCTTTATTTTTATCTACTTTGTTGATGACTACTCGTTGTTGTCTATTGTTTAGATATGAGGATATCCATTGGTGAGCTGGTCCTCTTATTCCAATAGTGCGCAGCTTTTTTAGTAATATGTCATGTGATACTAGGTCAAAAGCCTTTGATAGATCAAAGAATAATCCCGTTGTTAAGCTGTTGTTGTTTATACTAGTCAATATTTTATTTAAAAGCGAATAAGTTGCTTGTGTCGTCGATTTATTTCTCTGAAAACCATACTGATCGTTATTAATAATACCATATTTCTGACAGTAACTATGAATTCTCTTATACATACATTTTTCGTAAATTTTTGCAATAATTGGAATTAACGTGATAGGTCTATAGTTTGTTATGTCAGATTTTTCTCCTTTCTTAAAAAGGGGTTTGACTATTGACAATTTTAGGGCTTCTGGAAATATGCCAAGAGAAAAGGAAGTGTTTATTAAATGGGTCAAGATTCCAGTTAATTCCGCAATGCATGATTTTATTATTTTTGTAGTGATGCCGTCATAGCCTTCAGATGTTGTGTTACGTAGAGAAAGAATCTCTTGCTTGACCTCTTTTTCTGACATCGGCGTGAGAAACATCGAGTTGAGTGCGTAATTTTGAAGTAAGTTATTATTCGCGAGTAGTAGCCGCTCTTCACTCCCATGGGTGTAAAAATCATTGAATGTGGATGCAATTTTTAGGGGATCTGTGATAACTACTTCATCAGTTTGTAAACTCTCAATGTTTTGTGTCGGACTATAAACATTGACTTCACTCTGAATTACTGACCACGTCGCTCTACATTTATTTTCGTGTTTATCAATAAACTTAATATTTGCATTTCTTTTAGATCTCATTATACATTGTTTTAGAAGTTTAGAGTATTTGATGTATTTGGCTTTGTTAGCTATATTTTTGTTTTTATAATATTTATATCGCAGAATGCGTTTGGTTCTGCAACATTTTTTTAGGCCTTTACTTATCCATTGGTGCTTTCTTTTGTCGTTAGTATTTATCCTAACTCTAAGTTTTGGAAAACAAAGTCCATAGAAAAGGATGATTAATTCATGGAAGGTATTAAATGCTAGATTTGTATCATTTTCTGTATACACATTAGACCATGACAAACTTCGTATGCAGTTCTTGAATTTACGAATATTGTCTGTGGAGTAATCCCTTTTATAAATATAATATGTAGTTGGCATCTGTGGTTTACGGTTTACAGAAAAGCTTAATATTTGTGCCGTATCATGATCGGAGAGATGCAGTGGCAGTACCGAACCTGTAGCATTTTTTATGTTGCTTATAATATGGTCAATACATGTTGCCTTTCGTGTAGGGACATTTATATGTAAGTGCATGTTATAACTAAATATAAGGTCATGAAGTCTATTTGTGATATTCCCTTTTTTTAAAGTATTTATGTTCAAATCCCCTGCTATGACAATTTGCGGTTTCCTTTTGTATTTATTTAATAAATCGTATAGAAAACTGTTAAGTTTGTCTAAAAAGTTTATAGGGTCTGATTTAGGAGTTCTGTAAATACAAAGTACTATCAGCCTGTATGACATAAGTTCTATGCCACATACTTCAAACGTTCCCTGCATAGCATGACTTTTTACACATTGCAGTTCTTTAAAATTTAAGCCTTTTTTCACTAAAATACATGTTCCACCTCTTTGTTTTTCTCTACTATAGTTTGCAGCCATGATATACCCGTAAACACGTACATAGCTTTCACACCCTTTTTTGACAAAAGTTTCAGAGAGGCATATTACGTCAGGATCGCAATTTGACTCTTGTAGCTCCAGCAATGTTATCTGCAACAAATCTTGTTTTGCTAATATGCTGGCAATATTTTGGTGAAGGATTCTAAATGTATCTTTTATCGAATTATAGGCATACTTGTTATTAGGTCCGAAAAAACTTAGATTCGCTGCTCGTCATGGGAAAATAGTACGGTATAGTCCCCCTCTGAGGCTTTGCATTGTTTATTTTAGTGAGTTCAGTTTGTTGTGATGTCGTTTTGCTGTTAAAATAGAAGGGTATGGTCCCTCTTATGGGCTTTTTTGCTATAGGATATATCTTATGACTTGGTTTACTATTTGCTAGTCGTTTTTTAAGCATAATAGGGTTTAAATATGTGTCACTATAGTAGCTATAATCTAAGTGATAGTTTATTAATTTAGTTAACCTATAAAAATAATTGTCGTTATGAATATATTCGCATTCTATGAAATTACATTTTTTATACTTTGAACATACATTTTTAATTGCATTATTTAAGTGATTTATGTCTAGGTACTTATTTTTAAGGACATTAAGTATAAATATGTTGTGATTACTACAATTGTTCAATATGATCTGTAGTTGTGTCAACACTAACTTTAAGTCGTAATCGTTTTCACCGATACACAGAATGATTTCATCGTCCGGGTTAAATATTGTCTTCTGACAGTTGCGTAGTATCTCACTAGACGGTGCACCTGGTTTCGTTTCAGCCATAACGTTGTATGTCTCATATTGAGTGTCCTGTCTGGAGCGTGAAATGGCCGCTGCTAACCCTACACATTGCTGAGCACCAAATATCAAAATTCGTTTTGCTGTTTGTTCTTGCTGAGGGTTTGCAATTGCGAGACAAGGAGAGCACGATTTTTCGTTTTGTATGCTATTGTTTGAGCGTAGATTCTGTGATAAAGAATCTATTTGATTATTAAGAGCGGTGATCTCCTGTTTTGCATTTTCAAGTTGTTGCTCTAGGTACATGACTTTCTTTTGTAAAGGGAGTATTGATGACTGGTACTCCTCCTTAGACGTCAGGGATGGCGAGGAGGGCGTAGAGGTCCTGATTCGATATAGTGAGGAACGTCTCTTTTTTTTAGTGCTATTATAAGGGCTAGATTGAGTAATTGTAGATGAGTTACACAAAGACTTCAGTAATACGGTTTCAGCAGTGAGTTTTTGTACCTGCTGGTTGAGATTATTATTTTCCAATATCGTATTTTCCAACTCCAGTTCAGCGCTTTCAAGTTTACCGGTAAGCAGAGATATTGTTTCTTTCATTTCAGCCATACATAATGTCTCACGCATTGTGTTGTCCATGCTTTTGGAGAGTTTAATTGGTGTTGAGTGTGATTCGTCTGAGCTTTCCAGATCGGTGAGTACATATGAATCGATTATCCTGGAGGTATCTTGGCTCTTGACAGTCGGCTGGGATACCGCATCTAAACTCTGCTTTTTCCGAATCGTAACGTTTGATTGTTCATCACTGATATCAGTTTTGTTTTTTGAATTATGTTTGATACATGACTTGCATTTCCATTTCTTTTTTGATTCTTGATTTAACATGCGGTACGTTGCTTGTGGATATCCATCGCAGTCTAGTTCGAAACTGTTCTTACAGACAGAGCATGACGCAGTACTTTTTATATTCACAGATTTTTTGCATTTAAAACATGTAACTAGTGTCGCCATCTTACGTGTGCTGCGGGCGTTTCGATCGATTTTAGGTGACATAGTTTTGTAGTGCGTAGTAGTGTGTGTTGTTACGTAGTCTTACTATTCGTCACTAGATGTCGCTGTTTTCAGTAAGGTGTAATTATCTCCAGTATTGTTTTATCTGTGGTAGCATGTTCAAGTGATGACTTTGATTTTTTAAAGTAACGGTACAGAAAACTTTTGTTTATTTTAGAACACAGTTTTGAGCTAATATTTTGATGTTAATATGATAGTTCTTTTTTATTATTATGGAAGAAATGCTTACATCAATGTGAAATTCCAGAAATCCAGCGAAAATCATTGGTTTATTTGCACTGAACTTTTATTGTTTTTACTGTCACAGTTCACACAGTTAATTGAAGATAACGTTTGCTATACACTATTGTCACTTTTAACACACATTAATACAATTCACAGCGTTAATTAGTAATCTTATCTATTTTTTTTGAATTTATAAGTACGAGCTCGAAGTTAACCGTGCCGCTAGCGACATCTCTATAGTAATGAAGGTTACTTCAGATTTGATCCCGAAACGAGCCAGTTTAGGTGTTGCAATAAAAGGTATTACCCAAATACATCAAATATACATTTAGAACCCATTCATAACTCATTAATAATGTACGCACAGATTCACTATATCCTTTAGTATCGATATTGATGTAAATGTATTAGGGAATCAGGTAGCGCAAGGAGTATGGCCCGAGCAGCGAGCACGTTCGAAACTAGCACATTTCTGGTTACACGCTCCGCGGCACAAACTAAATTATTTATGAACGCGACCCTTTGGACGCGGCGGCCCGGGACCAAAGTGATATTTGTTTCCCTTACTTATCCCGAATACTCTGTCTGCTTTATGCTATCCTAGTACGTGTGAGAACGATGGCTTGAACCGGAAAGCCTATACGAGACAAAAGAAAGGTTCGGTTGGATTCAAGGGGTCGGAAATATCTATCCGTTATGAATACCGTGATATATTTTACTTATAAGGATATATATTCTGATCCGTATAAACCCATAACAAAATTGCATTTTTTAGGTACAATCAAGGGCGGCCCAACGAACGACAGTCCTATAACGGTTCTGAGTCTTAAAATTTGCCTGATAAATGATAAAAACAAATAAAACATAAACTTATATATATCATCATCTAACAATTTCTTATTCCCCAAGATAATACGAGTACCTACATGTCTAGCTTGCAGGTCTCATAATCCCACCTCAGAGTGACAAGGCAAGATGCAAATGCATGTACGCCAGCACTCCCAGAGGTACCTACGGACCGAGCTAAGTATTCCCTCCACAGCTCTCGCCTGACAATGACAGAGTGTCGCGAAGATTCCAACGTTAATTCCATTGTTTGTCACTCTTTGTAATAACTTCGTAATTGGAATTGTCGTCATCTTTTACACGGAAATTATTTGCGTTCATTTTTAAAGAATAAATGTTAAATAAAACTGAACAGTTTGAACATTAACAGAATTCTGATAACTTTACGGACCTAAATCGTCACTATCTTGTTAATAATTAGCTCGTGATCGTGTAATTTTGCATTCATTTGTAAATGCCTTAGATTGGGCATTTACAGATAAATGCAAAAATCTCATTTGGTACACTTTTTGTCACTATTGTAACCTCACTGACCGTTCAACTTTTTGTTTAACAGTAAAAATGTCGCGATGCCGTGTGAACGTGTAACAAGCACTTTAGTTTTAGAAATAATTTCGACAATACAGTTCATAAATTGAATGTTACGCCATGAAACATGTGTGATGTTACTAGCACTTCAGTAAAACACTGGAGCTCACTCGACAAATTGTTGTAGCTGCCATTTAGGATGATTAACGCTACATGTGGTAAATACAAACGCGGAGTACCAGGGCGGCATATATCACGGGGGGTGAGCGGGATGCGAGCTACGGTAATGTGTGGTGACAAGAAGCAGCAGGTGTTTCTAAATCATTGCCATCCATTACTGGTGTACGGAAAGTGCCAAAATATAAGAGCGGGCGGACTTACCAAAGTACAAAAAAATAATTTTATTAATTTAAAATTAAAAATACTGTTTTACAAAACGTGTATAAATCTCACGACTAAAAGAAAGCATATTGAATAAATCAAAAATATCGAGGTACATATAGTCACTCAGTCAGGTACAAAATATTTAGTCTCAGATGTAAAAGAAAATGTTCAGTTAGCAGACAGCAAGTCCGATAAAAACGAGTCCGAAAAATTTAAAAGTGTAACCTAAATTTTCACAAAATCATTTTTAATAAATTATAATGAAAACGCAACACGTGATAATAAGATCATTATGTTTAAAACGATTAAACGTATTTTAAGCACCTAAAACTACCCTTTTATATACTACGATGCCATTTACAGACTACAAGTTCAAACTACTTCATACAAGTTGTAGCTTGTAGGCAGGTTCATTCAAGTTGTATGGAATTTGCAACTTGCATACAAGTAACTCGCGTAATGAAATCGCACCTTTAACGTCAAAAATGCAATGCTCTCTTTTATGCAAAGACTAAACCTATATTCCCAGGACGAACAAAATCACATCCCATTTGTTTGTTTCACAAGGAATAGCGCAATCAAATAGATTGCAGCGCCGTTATTCCGTGGCAGTTCTCTACAATACTTATTACTTGGTCGAGATTGCGACATTCTCGCTGCCATTTGTCACTTGTACTATACCAAAAGTTTAAGCGTTTTGAGTCCGCCCCGCTCTTTATAGTCTAAGAATAAGGCACCATGATACCACCTATCTACTTGATTTTTAATGAAATTGCTTCTTTGGTTACTTCAGATATAAAGGAGGGACTATAACATATGTTAGAAGGCATGTGTCTGTTTATATATGCAACAGAGACATTTTCATATACAGGGTTTAACAGAAAGGTGTGGTCATATTCAAGGGTTGGTGTGTGCCTATGATATAGTCACACACATCATTTTATCAAAATCGGAGTACCCTAAATGAAATGAAATGAGTTAAAAAAATATTAATTAAAAAAAGTATGACTTAAAAAGTTCTATGCCATAATAATCCAATCGAATTGTGTACCAGGGGATGTATAAATCAAATGCCATACGCATTTCACTACTGAATTTTGACAAAAAGATTAAACTATAACTATGTAATAATAATGCAACTATGCAGCTAAGGCACAATGGTAAGTGCAATACTGATAACATACCCTATCCGCTGAAATTTGACCACACCTTTCTGTTACACCCTGTATATATACTCTGTTTTTACCCGAATGCGTGAGAAGGAGAATGATGTTATTTAAACATTACTTCGACACGATCTACAGCCCAACGGCTTGACGGATTTCATCATGTGAGGCATGGGCGTACCCATGGGTGGGGGGGGGGTTGAACCCCTCCCCTGAAATTGCAAAATAAGGTAGGTACACGTTGCACGTACAGTTCAGTTCGATTAGGTATCAATGTTCTGTGACGCCGATAATGTCAGATGTCGTTGAATTAGTCACAATTCTGACATTAACATATAACTTTTCATATTTGGGTTCAGTGAGAACTTAGGAAAAACTCTCTAAATGATTCAAATTCAAAATACCGCAATGTTATTGATGGAAAATCCCACATTTCAGGGATTTTTCCAGAACATAAGAAAAAATCACATTGGATGTGAGATGTAATAAATCCTATCCGTATTGCCGTAAATCTACAAGGGTGCCAGTAATGTGCACTACGTACCACACTTCGGCAGTTCTTTAATAATATATGTATGTCGAGGAACTTTGCTTTATAACTTAAAATATTGTGCGTGTCTTGTTTAGAGTATGTACCGTTTCACTTCTGGTCTACAGAACCGAAATCTGTATTCTTTATTAGGTATATAAAAATGAATCCCTATTTCCCTTGGTTACGCCATAACTTGAGAACGACTTTACCGATTTCTCGAAAGCGAAAACTTAAAGAAATGCAACCCGTTTTGAATATAGGAAAAAAAATAAAAATTAAGAGAAAAATATATAAGACTAGCGGACTACCGCGACTTCGCATACGTATAAACCTTCCTCTTGAATCACTTTATCTATTGTTGAAAACTGCATTAAAATCTGTTGCGTGAACTAAAAGAACTACGCGCACAGTCAGCGGGGCGACTTTATTTTATACTATGTAAACGATAGCTGACCCGATGTCAGCAGGTCATTTATAAAAGTGAAAGAAAAAGAAAATTTACTCATCAATATGCCTATTAGCTTTGCCCTTGGATAGGTAGAGCTAATAGACAAGTTATAAGAAAGGATTTCAACAAACTCGATCTCGTAAGCACGCAAGCCGGAAAGTGATGCCACGGAGACCTGCTGTTTCTGAATAAATGAAGTCAGATTGAATAAAACAAATGTCACAAAAATATATGCAGACAATCTGAAAATATCTGAAAAGCCAAGCTTTCCATATATTTATACCACTCACCTACTTTAAATTCGATAACAAAAATACAGAAGTGAAAGCACCACCGCCTGACTAGTGATGTGCGCCTGGTGGGAGCGTGCGGGCCAGTGACGTCACGGGCGTGCCGGGATCGCAATTTGGCGGGATTAATGACGTCATCAAGGCGAATGGGCCACTAAACAAGTTGGTCGGCCGGTATTCTTGACATATACGCGCTATTTTTATACAGTTAGTTGACACTGATTTGTTGTGGGGTTTTGGAAAATATACTTGTTATTGTGTGTAAGGAAAGACACTATAAATGTTCGAATTATCCAAGCGAGTTAAGAAATATTTAGTCAAGTAGGTACACCGCTCCACTTAGTGTCTAGCGCGAGATCTTTAAAGCGTACTTACACTCAGCTTAAGTAAAACTTGATAAAACATTAGGGACTTACTCATAAAGTAAACTTAAGCTTTGATTTGGAGAAATAATGTATAGGCTTCTTCTTAGTGTTTTCGTTTTATTCTTAGCGATAGCCAACATTGTAAATAAAAAACAAATAAAATATATTACGAGTATATTGTGGAGGCTCAGAACGTGGCTACGTCAACTGCATTGTCTGCGGCAGTCATCAAGTCCTCCTGTGTGCAGGTGGTCGGGCACACAGGACACGATGTAAGGTGGATCATTGTCTGTATTGCACCGCATAAACACAGCTCAGATTGGCACCTACTGTGAGTCCCCACTATTTTCTTTACTCCGGCCGACCCGAGTCCAAAGTCTATTTTTCCAAAACGGCCATGGTAATTCATGTCCTGGAGGCGGACCCTCAGCAGGTCGCACAAAAGGGATTGGTAGGGGTACTCCGTCTCACCACAAATTGCATCTCGCCGTTGATGGCTCCACTGTCAGAGGGTCAACAGAACTGGCGAAGCTCTTACGGCTCTTTAGCCTATGTTATATTGAAGTGTGACCTTGTATGGGATGCCGTGAATTTCATCCCATCTTTGCTCTCTCCGCAGCACTTGCTACGGCTCTGCGGACATCTGGAGGCGCTATGCCAGCCAGTGGGTGTATAGGTTCTGTTACAGACACAATCATCACTAAGACATTCTTACGCTAAGCCCAATAAAATCAAAGGTCAGCATTGGCTTTATCTATTTTATCAAGTTTTACCAACGCTTAGCTTGAGCCAAGTATACGTACGTACTTTGTAGATATAAACTTAAGTTCAAAAGTAATAAAATTCAGAGCAAGATTGACGTATATGTAATATGTAGGCGGGCGTGAGATCGCAGACCGAGTGCACACACCATGAATTTTTCAGCGTTCGCTCATCTCTGCGGAGTTTTGAATCTATAAACTTTTCACCGCGCTTTCAGCTTGTCATAAATATTCCGGATGTATAAAAACACGTAGAACTCCATTCGTTTATGTGTTCTTGGTAATATTTCTGTAAGTGAACAAGGTCATCAAAAATTATCAAGGGCGTTATTACGTTTAGAAATGCGAAAGTGGTCGCGCAATGGCAAGATTTTTACGAATCTTACTATCTAAAATTATTAAAAACATTAGTTTCCTAAGTTTATTAATATATCTGGATCAATAGCATAATGAGCAAGTTTCAAAATGTGCAGATCTCAAAATAGTAAAATGTGCAGGTCGGAAAATGTACAGGTCGCTGAATGTGCGTATCGTAAAACGTGCAGGAACCTATCTGCACTGCAAGAGAATGTCGAATGTCGTATGTATTGTGAGTTTTCACTGGTTTATCGAGTACAAAGGCAGATGTACCCATTTTTAAGCTCTGTTCTCCGTCTTTATTAACTTACTGTTATGAATAAAGTTTTTAAAATAACAGTCACATCTATATTACACATTTATTATATTAGTCATTATAAAAAACCTGTTTTAACAAAACTTAGACTATCTAACTGAACTAACTTAATGAAATTAACTGATTAACTTATAGGTACATTTTTAAAACAAAAGCAAGTAACCTAACCATTTTACCAAAGTTACTTGTGAAAGAAGTTATGATTAAGTTATATAAGAGTAAAATGGACGTATGTAATAATTTTGGACCTATACAGCCAAGTATAAGAAGGCAGTGAGTACATTTCAAAAAATCGCTACATTTTTCTTCATTAAGTCAAGCCCTTACTCGGCGAGGAAGAAAACTTTGGACTCAAACAAATTGATCTTCAAAAAAATAGAAGATATTCAAGTACGAAATATAGACATTTGGGACGTGCGCTTTAGAAGATCAGCAAATATTACGTAGCCTGCACAATTTACGACTTGCACATTATGCCATTGATCCGTTTATCTCGATATTAAGTATATTATAAGTCAAAACCCTAAATGTTGAAATATCAAATGTTGATTATTATTTTCCTAACATTACGATCCTTTTTCGCCGGTGGTCACAGGGTCACACATCGACCGATGCCAGCTTAAGTACCATTAGGCTTAGCTCTGGTTGTGGCTCTAGTAACTCCTGATATATCTTACCAATATTAAACAGACGTATCTTCAGTTATATTTTTATACGCAGAAGCTACTAAACGTATTTATTAGCTGATCTTATAATAATAATGTTCAAGGGGCGGTAGCCTAATGGCCAAGGCATCGGTCTCGCAATCGTGAGGTCGCGGGCTCGAATCCTACCCATTACGCTACCGACGTGAACCCACCACAAGTTATTGAGCTTAGCTGGAGGGGTTAACAGGATTGCTAGTACTTTGGGACTACAATTCCAGATTGCTAGTTATCTTTAAACAAAAAAAAAACGATGTCGGTCACGGCGATGCAAATTGGTCGAAATGTTATCAATCCAATAAAGTTCTTTTCCAAAATACACATTACTGTAACGTATAAAAATAATCTATTCTGTAATCTGTGGCGAACAAAACGTGAAAGCCGAAATTAAAATGTCTGGTAGCTAAAGTCCGCATTATCTTCACGGTCGACGTGTGACAAAGACCTATCTGCCGCAGACTGGTCTGCGGTCTGACTGCGGACCGCAGACCGCAGACGCCACTCTTCGTTAGCGCTCGCAGACAAAGGATTCCTTCGACCGTGAATCATCTCATCACTGAACACTGGACATAGCGACGCAGGGCACTTTATTGTTTTACTGCATATTTTTTTCTTAAAAATGTTGTGAGGGTATGTTAGGTAGAAGCTCAAGAACTATTTGTTCTGTGGCTCCAATAACCTCTTTACGAGTTATGCATGCCTAATAGTTCAACAAAGCATTAACAAACAATCATATTAATAATATCTAAACAACGAGTTGGGCAGTCAACCAGGCACCTTCGATACACCAATTTATATATGTATCTTACTAAAGCATAATAAATTAATATTATACTCGTAATACTATTGGTATAATTGGTATGGAGAAAGTGAATGCTATTTATTGTATATATTAATGATTTCTGAATGGTTTTGTTGTATGATTATGATTCTGAGAATTAAATTGAATGGCAGTTAAATGCTTGTTCAGAAACAGCTAATTATACATGAATTACGCTCTTTGGTTACTTTGTACAGGTGAATATAATATATTGTTTAAGAGCCAATGTACATGTTTGTTTTACGCCGAAGTATTGTGCAATATTGATCTACAATTACGATCTATGAATAGATCATATTGGCTTTCGTTTTCGTCAATAATAAGGTCATCCAACATACGAACACGAGAACGCAAAACTATAAATTCTGGATTGCTCAGCAAACCATCTCTTTTCCCTCCTCGAAATCCATTATTCTGGATCGCCACTTCCAGTAGGTTATAGCAAGATATGAAACAAAAAGTCGGTCCGACAAAATAAACCAAAGTAATAAACAGATCGGACCATAAAATCGGTCTTAAAAATTTGGTTGAGCGATTCCTTAACAAATATTTTTGTTTCGAAAAGATACATGACCTTGGTACAAGCGAACAGACTTGCAGATATAAATATACCTATTTGTTTATATTAAAGTTTCAACACTATTGTAAACTCATTTAATATTATGGTTCGCGTGAATAGCATCGTAAAAAAAAATGGTTGACTGTAAAGTTACGGACGGACGTTTACGGACGATAATTTAACATAAGAAAACATTGATGACATTTTAATAAACAACCATGCCTTTTATAGGTTAAGTGGACACAGAAGCATGCGCCCGACGGCCACAGTCAATAGCGTGATGACATATTGGCATTCGCGTTGCTTAGCAACCAGTCAACGGAACGTGAGCGGTAACTTCACACTTTTTCGTGAGTGCACCCGGTCATCAATTTATATCGTTATCACGTCAAACTTATTTATTTATTTTTGTACTAGCTTCCGCCCGCGGCACCGCCCGCGTGGATGTCGGTTATCGCGATAAAAACTATCCTATGTCCTTCCACGGGACTCAAACTATCTCCATACCAAATTTCATCTAAATCGGTTTAGCTGTTCGAACGTGAAAGCGTAACAGACAGACAGACAGAGTTTCTTACACATTTATAATATTAGTATGGATAACATTCAATAATCGTAGAAGCGAACGGTGAGATTCACGCGTCAAATCCACGAGACAATAAGAGAACATCAACGTTTAGCTGACTATTTGTAGCAAAATATAACCTTAATTTTGTATTAACAAAATAAATTTGTTATATTTAGCCAAAAACTACGACTTTGCCCGTAATTAATATGACTGCCTCTGTGGCGCAGTGGGAGTGTATCCGACTGCTACGCAAGAGGTTGTGGGTTCGATCCCCACCCAGGATAAAACTTTGTGTGATGAGCACGATGGTTTATTCTGTGTCTGGGTGTTATTTATCTATAATATGTATGTATTTAGAAATATATAAGTATGTATAATAGTTGTCTGGTTTCCATAGTACAAGCTCAGCTTAGTTCGGGATCAGATAGTATTGTGTGAGTTGTCCCAAGAAATTATTATTATTATTAATTAACACAGAAAAAAGTTCCTTGTCTGATATTATTATTTCACCTTGTATGCTGTTGCGGTACATTTCCAGGGAAATTTACAAGTTTTAATAATTTTTAAGGATTTTATTGCGCATCTTCACATTGTTACAATAAAGTAATCCGTAAAAAACCGAAGTTTGAATAATCTCGGGTTTCATGTATGTATGTTTGTGAGTTCCTTTATACCACTATAACGATTAAAGGCCTAAATGGATTAAGACCAAGTAGGGTGTTGTCAGAATCGTTAAAGGAATCAGGGTAACACAGGCTAGGTTTTTATGACGTGATTACGTCTCATAAATCGATAACAAAGTGAACGCACGAAAAAGTGTGACGTAGCAACGGTCACGTTATTGATTGGTTGCTAAGCAACAGCGAATGGCGATTGCAGCGACATACCATAAAATTGGAACTAACGCTATGGCGATATGTCATCAATGTTTTATTATAAAGTTATCACGTAAAATTATCGTTCGTAAACCAACTTTACAGCAAGCCATTTTTTTTAAAACGAGTAATTCTTAGCTTTTTTTCGCCACAAACTATACGCTAGGTGTGAACGTGACAATAACGTTAGCAGCGATGCAGTGCGAGTGGACGCTGCACTGAGACACTTTATTTATTTCTACATTTTATATATTAAACTGTTTACTTTGTACTAAACATGTCAAAAGTTTTGGTTTCATTTAGGATGGACACATGCAAATCGAAGCACGGTCGGACCGGTCAAATCTACATTGCTGCGATATTATTAGAGGTTTACAAGCTCGTTCAAAGCGACATTCAACTGGCACGAACACAAGCGCGAGCGTCTTAACGTACCATTAGAGAAGAATTATAAAATATGACTGCGGTTGGTACCTAATTAGTTACGAAGATATTTCTTAACGAGTGATATCACAATTTCGGATGCGCGATGCAGAATTCTTTGTGCGATATCAAAATGTTTTAAATTTATATTTGCACCCAAATAACAAACTTCCAATTGAATTTATAGAGTAGATCACCCCTTCCCCCCACAAATCGTATCTATAGAAGACATTTAATATTTGTTCAGTTACCAGGCGCACATGTCTCACAAGAGTCACAAGACTTAAGATTTCCTACACTTAAGGCGATATACACACGGAGGAAATAAATCTTAACCTTATTTACACACGCTTTCTTAACAGCCTTATTATAGAATCTTTCGCGATTTAACATTAAATTCTAAACCGAGACTTATCAAGTAAATATTATTTTAAAGGTTTCCTGACATCATTTAATAAATGTTACCAATTAAATTAATACTGTATTAAACAAAACAAGATTAAGAATTAGAGAACTATAAAACAAGACACATTCACTAGAAAATGACGATGAGAAAAACTTATTAATCAGATATTAAAGTTATCACGAAAACAGTGACGATGAGTATCCACGGTCACTCTTCAAATTACACTTCTAATGTACGCACTAAGTATATTGGATGCAGATGGATATCAATTTTCTTCAAACGGTCATTCTTGGGAAAATAACTCAGGCACGCCTGACTTTGCTACATTGATATACAGCTGCTTCGTCAAATATCTATTAGCCTAAAATAAATTGATTTCTGTCTCTCACTTGTACACGATTATAACAAGGGGCAGTTGTTACGACCTCTGTCCAGAAAATCAATCACAAATTCTTAAGAAACTTTTTGAACCGCGACTTGTTATCTACACTTTTTATACTAATATTATAAATCTAAAGAGTTAGTTTGAGTGAAAATCTGTATGTGTGTACATTCCTTATGTGTACAAATAGCATGAGTTTCGGACTGTTTCCAGGCGAACGCTGCCACGATCATAACCAGTTTAGCTGTTTGTTGATGGAAAGTGCGAGACGAGTCTGAAGTACCAGGCACCCATATTTGAGAGAAGCTCAAAGTACTTATATACTCGTCAATATGCGTCAATATGAAATGTTAAAACTTGAAGCGAATTGCAAACATAGGTTACCAAAAGTTTCTAACTCAAAATAATTTAATTAATTTAGAATTTACATCGATATTTTAGAACTGAAATGGAGCATTATTAATTTCACAATTATAACTATGAGTACTAGGTACATTAAGTGCTTTTTATGGTGTTCAGCTTAGTAGTTCGCTAATTACTTAAGCCGGTACAAAAACACGAAAATATACGGTAAATTCTTACTTTGAGATGAGATTAAAATAACTTTTTGTTAATTATCTACTAACTTGTGGACTATCATAATAAGTACTACAAACCAACCGAAGCAAAATGAAATTACAAAGCCTAAATTTATCCTTTAATTAAAACAATTCAGGTTGTTATTTAAGCTAAGTAATCTGAACTACTAAGGCAACATAACTAAGAAGAGCACATTTGCTCCGAGCTCACAAAATTCCCAGACACAGATAATCTTTCTTCGTCTAGGTCTAAACAAGTTATCCATAGTTAGTAGTAGTTAGTGAACAGAATGTCTCGTATTTCAACTTGAGGTATAACTTATCCCAACATAGGGATTAAGCATTACATGTGTTTTGCAAGCTAACTTCAATACAATTAATCAGTGTTCTACAAACAATAGTCTTCTTGTCTTTCGCTTTAAATGATTTTTATGTTTATATCTTTAAAGCTACGTAATGGACTTTACTGCAGTTTTCAAAAAAAATCATACGGATTTAAATGATTTCATACGGATGGTTTATACGCATAAAGGTTCATTTCCGATCCGATCGCGAGCCGCTCGCAGCTTACGACAAGCGGCTGACGCTCGCGGCCGATGCGACAATATTCACAGTGCGCGCGCAGGTCTACGACAGTCGTCGGCCGCGCGCGTCTGCCACTTACCTCAGTCGTGTGTCGTAAGCCGCGAGCGGCTCGCGATCGGTCGCGATGCACGGAAATGAACCTTTATACATGCGTGCTAAGCCGCAGCAGGCAGCTAGTTAATATAAAATTAGAATGGTTTGTTCCCAATCGTTTCTTTTACAATACAATACAATTACGGCCGATAGTTTAGTCTGTCTGTTAATCGGTATGAATTTGGTATCGTACACCAATTTGGTATCGGCTCACTAAAAAGTATGATGACCGATATCTACACCTTTTTTTTTTTAACTAAACTATTGGTCGACTGCTTAATCAGTACGGCGCTGTTCCACGCGCGCACACTTCTTATAGTTTAGTCGGCTATCTACTGCCCAACGGGGCCTCTTAAGGATATATGAAGCTCTATCTCATGCATGTCCAGTATAATACACTTATTCTAGCGCTATTATAAAATCTAGACAGCGCGCATGTTTGGCGACTATCCAGAATGCTTTCCGACACGTTACACCGATTATATCAACATCACTGCACACAAAAATATTCACCAAAGATAGGAAAATGCCATACTAACTGAGCAGACCTGGTTATCTGACTCAGTAACTAACAAAATGTATGAACTTATCTAGATTAAGGTCTTAGAGACCCTAGTCTACGAAGACAGAACACTTAAAATTATCTGGTTACTAATTTATTGTATTTATCCTTAATCCTTTTTTTCTCCATCACTTATATCTATAGGTACTAATATTATTAAGCTAATGTTTGTTTGTTTGTTTGAACGCGGTAATCTCAGGAACTACTGATCCGAATTATTTCACTGTTAGATAGCCCATTTATCGAGGAAGGCCATAGGCTATATAACATCACGCTACGACCAACAGGAGCGGAGCAGCAATGAGAAATGTTGCAAAAACGGGGAAAATTTACGCAGACGAAGTTGCGCGGGACAGCTAATACATAATATGCATGTATTATACATGTAAACCATCCTGAAAAATTTATCTAATCTACACTAACACTATAAAGAGGAAAAAATTGATTGTTTGTTTCATTGAATAGCCTCCGAAACTACTGGACCGATTTGAGAAATTCTTTCACCATTAGAAAGCTACATTATAGGGGGTAACATAGGCTATATTTAACTGTCAAAAAATTAGAGATTCCTATGAAAATAACAATAACGTAGCTCAAGGTGTAAGATACTACTATATGACACCCGTGTGAAGCCGGGACAGGCAGCTAGTATATGATAAAATGATAGAGAAAGCCGCATTTAAATCCGTTACATAGGTTAGAAGACCTACGCGTACAGGCATGGGGAGCGACTTTTTCAAAGTACTACACCCGAAAGAAGAAATAATTTACTGACTGCCTCAGTGGCGCAATGGGACTGTGAAAGAGGTTTGATTCCCACATAGGACACCAGTTTTTGTAACCCACAAATTGTTGAAACAAAGTCTGAGTGTAGTACTTGTGTCCAAGTGTGTTAAGTTCTTGTGATATTACCCAGAGCGCAAGTTATCTTTAACAAATAGTGTTTAGGTACACCATGCAATAGTAAGATCTAGACTGGTTTACCTTTTTTATTCTACAAAATGAAGAGACAAGCAGGTCGTGTGCCTGATGGTAAACGTTACGTTAGCCCATTATAGTATCAGTGCCACCCAAATTCTTGATTAACAAAGATTTTAACGTCAACGCATTTGTCTGGTAATTACACTTGCTACATTGTCCTTCAACCGAAACACAGTGTTATGTTAACATCACTATTTCACGTAAGAATAACTGACATTAGATGGATTGAACAATTTTAACACCACAAATATGTGTTAGATGTATTGGTACATGTATTTATCTTTAAGCTTACTTTATGATAACTATAAACCTGTCGGTAATTATATATTTGTTGGACGTTCTCAAAAGATTTCGATCAGGTCGGATAATTGGCATACCTACAGTTTTGTATATCGCTGTTGTGTATTTACAATATAAACAAGCCCATAGCTAAAGACCGTCGCGATTGCCTCTGTGGCGCGGTGGGAGTGTGTCCGACTGCTACGCAAGAGGTCGTGTGCTCGATTCCCACTCAGGATAAAAACTTTGTGTGATGAGCACGATGGTTTATTCGGTGTCTGGGTGTCATTTATCTATAATATGTATGTTTTAGAAATGTATAAGTATATTTATCAGTTGTCTTTTACGTTACAAGCTCTGCTTAGTTTGGAATCAGATGACGTTGTATGAGTTGTCCCAAGATATTATTATTATTATTATTATATTAATCAGCTTACTAATAAAACAAACCTCATTTAAAACAGTCAATCCATTTCGGCGCTACATTACTACATACAGAAGAACACCCTTTTTTATTTCGGCTTAAAAAATAATAATAACTAAGGATACATAGAACAGTCATAGTAGCTTCGTGCAACGATTATGGCTTTTACTTGGGCTAAGTGCCATGTTGCAAAAATCGTTAAAGCCATAATGGTTGCACGAAGCTACCATGACAATTCCAGCTTGATAATAACTTAAAAATTAGTTCTAGGTATCCTTAGCTATTTTTTTAAGCCGGTATAAAAAAAAGGGTGTTGGACGTCTCGTCTCGTCTTCGTTGCATTACAAAAATCATTTTTGCTATTACAAATTTATGCAGTTGGTTAACTAACCGCGGCCTATGTCGATGTATGGGGACAATAGTTTTCCAACGACAAAGTTAATTTTGTCATGTTAAACATCTGTTTTCTTCACTAACGTACCACTATTTCGTAAACCCACTCCTCACACAAGCTTAGCTGGAGGAATTAACAGGATTGCTAGTAATGTAGGACACAATCCCATATTGCTTTTTATCTTTAAAACAAAAACACTATACACATTTGTATTACTGGTGTACATAAAGTTGGGTGTATCGTCAGACGAAGCTACCATGAAAATTCCAGCTTGATATCAATCACTTTTAAAATATGTTCTAGTTATCCTTACCTATAAGAAAAGGTTGCAAACCCTTCCACAATAAAAACATCTTAAATGGTTATTGTGTTCCCGATTTTTAAAAACCGATTATATACCGACGATATCGTTAAATACACATCAGACTAAAAGGTTTCAGGAGTAGGCACAACTAGATGGTAGAAGTCGTTTCTGCCGTCAAGTGCAATAGTCGGGGATTCAAGATCCCTTGTTAAACAGCACCACAGAAAAGGCAAAGTCAACCTTAACACTGTAGCATAAGATGCTGTTTGGTGAGGCTAGCTTGAAAAAGAATAATACGGAATACGGCTGAGAAGTTTCAGATTAAAGTGCTTTATTCAATTTTAACTCGCATGTAATTGTTTGAGCGGAATTTTAAAGTAGTAATACCTACCTAAATTATTTTTGATATCGCTAACTGGTAACTATAGGAAAAACTATTTTTAGAAGATAATTTCTTAGCACTAACGACTAGGTAGAAAGTTTTTATTTGGCTGAGTTAGTTATTGCAAGAATGTAATAGAGGTTACATATAAAAACTAAAAAAAAAAGAACGTTTTTTACAAGAACGTTAACCTTTCACGAAGATTTTCAACCTTGGGCTACCAGGATCGCATAAACAGCAAAGGGTTGGTTTCGCTACGTGACCACTCTTAACCATTTTCCGGCCTATTCATCCATTTATCCTTTCCGAAGGCTTGCAATCATCCCACAGGCATTTATCAGGATTCCGCCGAGCTTTGACCTTTGAGCATGTAAATAGCAGCTATAAATGTCACTTGCAGCCTCTGCGCAATTTATTATACCGGGTTGCTGTGTCACTCACTTAACATCATGTCTTTTTGTCGAGTCACAACGTTTTTAATCATGTATTTTGCCTTTGAAGTTTGTCATGCATGCTTTTATGCCATTACAGTAGCAAAAATGGGATGACTAACAGTTTGTTATATTGTACATCTGTATTACTGTATATAAATATATATTAATGACTAACCTTACGTTATGAAGATCCACACTTTTGGCGCAAAAACAAAAACAATTAAACAGTTTTACAATTTTGTTAAACATGCTAATAGGTTTAAAGGATAGGAAGCAAAACAATGAAAAAAGCTGATTTTGCAGACTTTTGATCTCGAATCAAAGGCTTGTATAAATTTTAATTGCGAGGTTTAACCCTGACATGACTGGCATTATATGTAGGGAACCTCATCTAAGAACAGATTTTCGAAAATTCTGCCCTGAAGAGAGCTAAAAACGAGACTCAAAATTCAAATCGCATTTTATCTTTAACTAACATCCACGTGGATAGAACCGCTGTAAAACAAGAATAACAGTTTGATAAATGTATTAAGCAAATTAAAGCGCAGTTAAAATTTTGCAGCCTCACAGCTTAATCAAAGTGGATCGAAGGAAAGAAAGGAAAAGAAAAATGAACAAAAACATGGGCCCAGGTTATTGGCTCCCTAATGAAAGATTTATGAAGTTACCAGGGCTTCATAAATGCTGTGGGGCTTTTACCAACGAGAGGCAATTATAATGTGCCGTCGTCGATTTAAATTTTCAGTTAGATATACCTACATACTTAGTGATACAAGCAACTTGTATTATGTTTGCATATTATGTTTATTATTATGCATATTAATGTTCAATTGCATAGATAATGAGGCTGAATGTGTTAATCTAAGATTTCGGATTAGCATTGCCTGACAGATTAGATTAGTTTATTACCTAATTAAGTTGTAATACCAGAAATAGATTAAGATTAAGTAGGAATGTTCATATTGTTCATGGATTTGTTTTGTCGACAATTTACATGATTCCATGATTATTTATTTACCATTTTTTTCAAATTGTTGTACTTACATCACGATAGATAGCTTGATAATTCAAAATTTGTCACTAACAACACAACTTTCACTTTTGTCATATTTCAAAAAACCTTTCATCTTGTTTCATTTCACTCGCGGGCGAGTATAACACCACGACGTAATTTTCCACCACCGAATGTCACCGCTCCACAGAACACACCCAACCATTACGTCGACACTCAACGTCACTCCGAACAGAATCAATTTGTACCAACGTACAAACTCTCTTGATCCAGCTCATACTTCATTTATGTGATACCAGTCAGTGACGTCAAGTCATCCATCACGCCACGCCTGACATCTGACTGTGTAACCTACGCAACTATCATGACGTAGACGAAAGTAAGTCACAAAAAAATTAAAGGTTTACATTGCAAATTGCAGAGGACCATTTGAAATACAATCGTGCCATGCATTTTTAACAAGGCACTGGCTGTGTAGATTAAAAATTGTAATCGGACTATGGAAAAGCTGTAGACCGAAAAAATAGCGAATCCATTGACACCTCATTCATCGAAATCGAATGAGCAGCTTACATACACTACAAAAAACGTAAGCCTTTCTGTTGTAACGTAGTCGAGGAAAAATACAAAATTTAAAATTATATTTTATTGAACAGAACGGAGGCAAAAAATAAAGTTTGTAATACTTTTTAATTTTCAATTAGGGCATTTTAAATATTGACAAAAAACTTTCCTAACTTTTTCGTAATGTTTTGAAGGTTGTGGAATTAATTAAAGATATTTTGTACGGCAATTGCAGAAGGGGTCATTGTTAGGATATTTTTGTTAAGAGTAGGACTAAATTAAAATACTTTTGATATGTATAGGTAACAAACAGGCCATTTTTATTTTGATAAAATTATATTACCGTTATACATGGGTACCAGGAATACATGACTTCGACGTAGAAGAATCTTGCGTAATAATTTATACTTGTAAGTAATAATTTAATAACAAAGTAAAGAGACGTCGACACAACACTCTAATCAATAAGCCGAGTGGAAGGATTTCAACTGGCTTGAGTAACTCTCGCACGATTTATCCACACGGAATTTAAGATAAGAAAGCTCAGAATGACGCAAAAAGATAAATTGCGAGCAGCCGGAGCATTCTCTAACAGCTGTTGTTGTGTGCATATACCAGGATATTAGGATAACCAAGGAGCCACTAACATAAACTTCAGTTCTGCGTTTCGTTCAGTTTGTTTACCCGAAGTAGATTTTTCAATAAATGAATTTTCATACAAATGGGAACCTAGAGTGTCAATATTACCATTTACATTTAAGTCCTATCAATTTTAAATTCAATCTAGTATTGAGTGGCACAAAATAGGAAAATTAAACCATAAAACTGAAGTCCACGAATTCGTTAATCTAGTTTCATAACGCCAGTTAAATAATGTTCCAGTTCAATACATTTATACAATTTATGTCGTTAACGAAACATAGCATGTAGCATTGCGCTTAAATGAATATTCTTCGTTTAAAAATATTCAAAATGTATACGTCAAATTAAATTGGGATGATGATACAATAAAAATAAATTAAATTTCAGTAATCAGGCAATAGTACGATTATAACGAGATCTGAATAAATGTGTTATTAAATAATGTAACGTCTGTAACAATTTATACTTATCAGAACAAATACTAAAAGAAATGATTTGACGATCCAGAGTTGTGACGTCACGCCTCAGTATTCCATACCATTTTCTATAGAGCATGTCACTTTGATATATTTTATGAAATATACTGATTTCACTCGACAGTCCACATCCCCATTGCTTGTTGGAATGGCGCAGATATTGCGGAGTCGATTCCCTCACAGGACACCATTAATCTCCGAACCAAGTCTAGATATAGGTATAGTGATTTATTACGTAGGTACATTAAGTAGGCCATTCGAAAATACACTCATTTAATGCACATGTTACTTTTTCAAACTATGTATTACACCAGACAGTATACTCGTATGTTGTAAATTATGCTTAATTGTTTGACAATAGAGTTTAAATTCATCCAAACCAACATTCCTGGACTATGAATAATTGAACTAAAACCTTTTTATTAGTTTGAAAACTTTGACATGTTGGCGTTACTGCTCTTTGATTCGGAGCAAAAGTAGACTTTAATGTGACGACCATTTTTATTCCGCGACTGTACTTAGGCGGTATGAAATGTTGTACCAAAAAACATCCGTATTTTGCTAAATTGATTGAGAATGAAGCTTAATTCGATGGCTGAATCGTATCCATGTTGTCAGTTATATGTTTGGGGATGATATAATCTTGTTTTTGGTATAAAACACGCACACCGAGGCATAATCTCATAAACCACTGTGCCGTTCTACTGAATGCACAACGCGTGCGAAAAATTTGTAAGCATATTTTTATAATGTACTGGTTTTTGCTCGTCGACTCGACTGCGTACGAAAATAATGCCAAAAGTATTTTATTCACTTTGGTTACAAAGTTCAACTGTTACTAACATCAGAGACAATTTTGAAGAGGTACTTAATCAATTTGCATCAGTTCTTTATCATGGTGTATAGTTTATTAGTCGTAGCACCTTAACCCCATATCAAGTTTATAAACATTCAAACATTGTAAAATTGGAAATTTTAAAAGAGTGGCCGCTAGTTTTTATTGCCAGGTTCTTTTCTCCGACTTTGCATCTTAAGTGAATAAAGAATTTTCTAAGTTCTTAATCTCAAAACCTACTGAACGGATTTTAAAGCGGTTTTCATCATCAGTTAGACAATTTCTTCTGGATAGTTTTTATTTATACTAATATTATAAATTCAGCTTTATAATATTCGTATAAATATAAACTATTGTTTGTGAGAGTTTGTTTGTTTGTTTGAACGCGGTAATCTCAGGAACTACTAGTCCGAAAAACCTTTTAACTGTTGGGTAGCCCATTTATCAAGGAAGGCTATAGGCTATATAACATCACGCTACGGCCAATAGGAGCGGAGCAACAATGTAAAATATTGCAAAAACGGGAAAAACGCATACGAAGTTGCGCGGGACAGCAAATAAATGGATATTGTTTAATGCTATAAGTGAGATCAGATCTTGATCAGATCAAGATCTGGATTGAGCATGATCTCCCTATGAATTACATCAACAATAATCGATTAAATATTAATATTTTTTATTCCCAGTAGTTCCGCTATACTTTTCTTTCTTCCTTCTTTTATTTAATGTAGAACTTTTCCATTTTAGTAATAAGACACGAATCTAAGTATACAGCAGTCTAAATAACAGCGTTGTTTTAACACTTTTTTCCGTGTTCCGATAATACATTAAAAAAATAAATTAGGGAATTAGGTACCTCGTTCCGTCAGGTTTGAGGCTTTCCCATTAAGAGTAAACCAACCCAACGACCTTTTTTTAATACCGTAATTGTAAAACGTACATTGTAAAGAACCGGCTACCGATCAGACACAGGTGTGCAGTAGCACGAATTGACCAATAAGCACAGACCCGATCGTATTTAACCTTGCCGCAGTGACAGAGTCCGTCCTCAAACTCATTTGCAGAGGAGAGAAGCTGTCTAATTGTACATGTATGTATATTTGTGTAAGGTATTTTGAACCTCATGCCCTTTTCCCTGGCATTTAAATTATGCTGATCGTAATCACGGTTCGACACAATTTTAAGTCGTGTAATATATATCTAATGTGATTATTTAAACATCGCGAAAATGTTGAGATAATTTATGTAATAAGCTTCATAATAATTAATGTTGGAATTGTTTAAGTTACTTTCACGGTATCTTTTGATGTGAATTCCTTTAGATGATATCTTAATAAAATATTTTAGAAGAATCTTACCTGTTTTTTTAGATTAAGTTGAAGAGAATTTAAGACGATAATAATATGGTTTTAGCTTTAGTGAATATTATTTTGAATTACTACGGGGTTTCTGTTAAGTTGCCTCTACGTGTGTATAATTAAAATAAGTGGTCTATACACTGTGATGTACCTTGAATTTCAACGATCGAACCCATCGTCTTCGTCTCAAAATATTTTTAAACCAAATCAATGTTTGTTTTATACAATGTCTACAATTTTGGTAAAGTAAAGCGACAGTTGCTGTACTAAACCAGCGCACATTGTGATATGTTTAACAAACAAAGTTGTTTAGCAACCATTCAATCTTTAATACCTTTGTCAATGGTTGCTAAGCAACTTTGTTTGTTAAACATTTCACATCCATTTCGGCTTTAGTATAGGTGCAGGTGTTGTATTAAAATATCGAGATTAATAATACAGTCTAGAAGCCCGGGTCCTATTTTTTTTGTTTAGTTATATTTTCTTCGTAGGTATGTCATCATGGGCGACAGGATTTCATTCTGGGAGAGGTGGGGGGGCACTAGAAGTAAATGTCAGTGTCGGATCTAACATATGACTCGGCCAGAGGTGGGGTGCCCGGTTTATTGCCCGACGTTTCGACATATTGCAACGAGACTGAATTAGTCTACCCATGACCACGGCCGTTACAATACGGTCGAAACGTCGGGCAATAAACAAGGTATTTTACCTTATATTATTCACGCGATTAAGACCCGTGCTATATATTTATCATAATGTGTACAAATCGCGAAAGTTTATCAACATTTATCTAATATATAAAATTCTCGTGTCACAGTTTTCGTTGCCATACTCCTCCGAAACGGCTTGACCGATTTTGATGAAATTTTTTGTGCTTATCCGATATCTATGAGAATCGGCCAACATCTATTTTTCATACCCCTAAGAGTTTGTTTGTTTGTTTGAATGCGATAATCTCAGGAACTACTGGGCTGCACTAAAAAAATTATTTTATTGTTGGATAGCCCATTTATCGAGGAAGGCTATAGGTTATAACATCACGCTACGACCAATAGGAGCGGAGCAGCAATGAAAAATGTTATAAAAAAAAGGAAGAAAAAAGGGAAAATTACAATCTATTATTCATGCCCCTAAGTGATAAGGGTTATCCACCCCTAACATTTATAACTATACTATAATATTAGAAGAGAGAGAAGAGTTTGTTTGTTTGTTTGAACGCGATAATCTCAGAAACTACGGGTCCAAATTAAAAAAAATATTTTACTTTTAGCCCATTTATCGAGGAATGCTATAGGCTATAAAACATCGCACTACAATTAATGGGAGCGGAGCAGCAAGTAAAAATGTTTGCAAAAATGGGGAAAATTTACGCAGACGAAGTTGCGCGGGTCAGCTAGTAATACAATAAATTCCTTAGACGAAACACCCTTTGGCAGGAGGCACGTGCCACCTCCCTGGTTCCTATGCATGTCATCAAAACAAGGCAAACTTGTCCAAATCGGTTAGGAAACTCGAGAACCAACATCCAAACGTGTTAAAAACTAAAACAAAGTGTAAATAGCGCCATAAAACTTGCACACTTGTGCGCAACTGCGGCGTCGCGCGGGAATTGCACAACTTACAAACAAAACTATCCTACCTACAACTTTGCTGGTGAGAGAACTAAATGGACGACTTTTAAGACTTTTAGTTGCTACTATGCATGATTTCATTCTGCTAGTAATATCCTCCTAAACAATTGTCGTCACGGTAAAAAAAATCTTAAGAGACTGGGTAACTACGCAGGAGATATATATTTTTTAACTTCCGTGCTTGGTGTGATATTTTTCACGGACCTTTTTGGACCGATAATACAATGGCACTGATTTTTCAGAAACAACGTCTCTGAAGTGAGAAATAAACATACGTTTGCTTAAAACTGCCCAGTTCTATGTACAGCTAAGTTGTTGATTTCAAGAGGCATTTCAAAAGGGTATTTGTCAAATGAGATATTTTTTTATATTATCCAAAAAACTTCTAGTTGAAGTCTACCAATAAACTAACAAACCTGCCAAACACTAGCTTGTTAAGTCAAGTAATATTCAAGATTACGTAAGAAACGAGTGAGTCAATGACCTTTTACTTTTTTAATATGAAAAATAACATCAAATAAACAAAAGTTACCACAAGAGCAGTATTCCAAAATCATAAGTGCTTTGGTAAAAAACGCCAAAGAAAAATCGTAAAACAAGCAATTTTTTGCTCAAAACTCAAACATTGGTACCAGGGCTGCAGACGCGCTAGGAACTTTCATCATTAATCATATTCTTTTGAAAGCTAACTAGCACAGACTAGCTATTTATTTTAAGTTTTGTTACGTGACTTGAGTTTTTGTAAGATAGTGAATAATAACTAAGAGTTGATGCTTTTTTTCTATTTTCTAATCTGAGGAAAGTAAAGATGCATTATTGTTGTATTATTCTCATTAAATTGACATCAATCACTTTGATTTCTTTTACCTAAATTTATTATACACTCAGATAAATCGATTAAATTAAAGAAGAAATTGAATAACCAGAAATTAAAAAATATTTTGGATCTTGGAAATTGGGTTTTTGCCAAAAAAGTCAAATGTAAAACAAAATAGTAAGTAAACTTAAATTCCGACCAAAACACTTGCAAATCCAACAATTACAAATTGCATTTTATTTTGTATTCAAACACAACAAAAATTCTTAAACTATATTCGTTGGTCAAATAAATTGGTCTGTAGGTAATTCACTGTAATGTGTACACTGTAACGGAAACATACAACATACAGACATACATTACAAGGGGACTAACATTAATGCGATGCCAACAACGGAATATACGGAACAAACTACCTCATAGCTCTACGTACACGTAGCGCTTGCTACAGTGCTGTCTACGACGTAGCACATTGCTACGTGCCTTGTATTGTATGTATAATTTACGTGGCTATTCTGTTACTAATTTTAGCAGCTTAGGTGCTCACTACTTAAAAAACGTAGCCACTGTTTTGGTTCTAAAAGTTTTAAATTTATTGGAAGCTTATATATCTGTTGCGATTTGTGTATTCATATATTTTTGTTCCGAGCCTGGGTGTACATTTTGACCATTATTTGTACGTTTGTACAGATACAGTGTTTGTACCCCTAGTACACTTGTACTCTGGTGCGAGAATGGTCCAAAAAATTAAAAAAATGTATCCAGAATTTTAAGCTTAATTCCTTCTGGAATATTTTTTTTGAAAAGATTTAACTAGATAAACCTGATTCTAATAGTTCTAGAAAAAATGTGTTATTAACCGCTAGCATTACCACTTCTCAATTTAAACCTGTCAATTAGATATTATATCAGGACAAAATCGCGTGCAATATAGAAGGATAAGATTCATTTTCTTTACCTAATGTTTTGTTATTGTTTTTATATTTTTACAAAAATAGTAAAAACAACAAAACATTGAATTGTTTAATGACGGGATAAATTATGACGATAATTTTATGCCGGGATAAACTCTGCAGGTATTTTCTATATTATAGAAACATTGAAAACATTGGCAATTTGAAAAGAGTGGCCACGAGTTTTTATTGCCTGTTCTTTTCTCGGGCTTTACCTATTGTTTGCGAACAGGCAATCGACTTTTCACAAGTGTAGTATTTTGCTTCCTAAGTGAATAAATCATTTTTATTATTATAATACAGAAAAACCCAGCAGAGTTTATTCCGGCATTCACTCACATCAACCAGCTCTTAAACTAACTATAATTGTACATGTACAGTGTCCTTTAATCAAACACTACGTAGCATTATTCGTAGCAGTTACGTCGTAGAGGATGAGCGCGACGTAGCACATTGACATCGGTGGCGTAGCGCTCACGGAGCAGAAAATGCAATCTGGCGGGGATCGAGATAGATGGGATAGACCTGCATTAATATATACATATGTGGTATATGCCCGTACTGAATATCGTTGTGCACACAGACAGACAATTGAATTCTGGTATGAAACTTAAGCGGCGGTAGCGTAATGGCTAAGGCATCGGTCTCGCAATAATGAGGTCGCGGGTTCGAATATACTACTGACGTGAACCCACTACTAACACAAGCCTTTAAGCTTAGCTGAAGGGGTTAACAAGATTGCTAATAATGTGGGACTCAATCCCACATTGCTAGTTATCTTTTTTCTAAAAAAAAAAAACTCATTTCACGTATTTTCTCTGTTTATCGAGGTACCAAATATTTTAATTTAAGTATCAAATAGTAGCAAATATTAATTGCATTTTGGCATTTATCAAACGTGAAATACCGCATCTGGTCCAGCCGTTCGAGCGGTTTTACTAGACAAGACATTTGAACTACTAATGTAATAAAAATGTGTCAAAAAAAGTCACCTACAAAATCTAAGAAGTCCTAACAACGTTAATTAGAACTAAAATATACCTAAGGCTCATTAATATTACTCGTTTTACGTTATAAGACATAGTTGGACACTATCTCAGGTTATAATAGCCTCATATTTTATAACTAGCGAGCGAGCCAGCAAGACTGAGTTTGGCGAGAATCGCGAGAATTTTAGATTTTCCTTACAACTACTTTTGTCTTTCAGGTTTTACATTAAGTATAATAGGATATCGTAATGAAAACTTGACTACAATAACGTGACCATTTCTTATTTAGTTAAAAATGGAACACTATAATGTACCTTCAGCTTTAAGCGTTTTAGTCTGTCAAATGTAAATTAATAATAATAATATCTTGGGACAACTCACACAACGCTATCTGATCCCAAACTAAGCAGAGCTTGTACTATGGCAACCAGATAACTGAAACTATGGAACCGATAAACCTACATATATATTTATAAACACATACATATTATAGATAAATAACACCCAGAAACAGGATAAACCATCGTGCTCATAACACAAAGTGTTATCCTGGGTGGGTATCAAACCCACGACCTCTTGCGTAGCAGTCGGATACACTCCCACCGCGCCACAAACACAGTCAAGTCAATTGAATGCTATAAATTGGCAATTAGTAATTTTACAGTGTCAAATATTTTATTTTATCTATTTGAGTTTAACAATTGTTTTAGGTGGTGCAAAGTGAATGACGCCATTAAATAGTATTTTATGCAAACTTTAACGTAGAGTGTAGTTTTAACATTTAATTTAGACAGTATAATACCTTATTGACGTGAATGAATCCAAACCATAATTGTCATGTTCGTCTTTAATGACGCTACCAATTATTAAAATAAAACTATCATTCTGTCAAATCGATTACGCGCTGAATACATAATTACTATTTACAAGACTGGTCTGTTGGTCTAGTGGTTAGTGACTCTGACTGCTAAGCCAGAGGTCGTGGGTTCGATCCCCACCCAGGATAAATCTTTGTGCGATGAGCACGATGGTTTATTCTGTGTCTGGGCGTTACTTACCTTTAATATGTATATATTTAGAAATATATAATAACTGTTACATTACATGTGCATTCTCGTCAGTCAAGTAGGCAATACTATAACGTAATGCTCGAAATCGAATCATAAATGTTACATTACAGGAGCATGCTCGTGATGAGGGAGGCCTTAAGACGAATCAAACGATACCTTTCCAGCAAAAATCCATCAAGTTATTTAAGCTCTAGAAGAACGCGCCAAGGATGTGTGTATGTATGTATATTGATACATATACTCGAAAAACATAACCCTCATTCTTGCGCAGTCGGGGAAAAAGTAGTTTAGCAAGTATTTAGCTAGTTCTCATGAAATGTTAAAAGTCTCGGTTAGTTTGAGCAACTTAAACACTTGATATCAAACGTCAAAGCGGCATGACCCCACAAGTATATCACATTACTGCACTTAAAGTACAAACAAATCCGTATCGTTACAATATAAAGTCGTGTACAATCTTCACAAGTGGGGCCGGGACACTTGACACGCGCCGTGCAAATACCTACCTTTTGTTTTGTTCGACACTGCCATGCTTCAGGACTTTGAAAAACAGCAACAATAAAGCTTTAGTACGTTACGTTCTGTATAATACATTCAATTCCCGCTCGTGGCTTAACACTAAGTGACTTTGTAATATCTTATATCAGTTTTGAAAAACATGGGTGATTATTATTTTTTTTTAAAGATAACTAGCAATGTGGGATTGGGTCTCACTTAAATACTAGCAATCTTGTTAACCCCTCCAACTAAGCCCAAGGCTTGTGTTAGGAATGGATTCACGTCGGTAGTATAATGGATAGGATTCGAATCCGCGACCTATCGATTGCGTGTCCGATGCTTTAGCCATTAGGCTAAAGCCGCTTCTAATAATAAAAAAGTAAAAAAGGTAATATATTAAATATTTTGTCGTAATATATTAAAGTTGTCCACAAAAACAAAACCAAATAAAGTAATAAAAATGCAATCAATTCTTTCCGCTTCTAGAAAATGCTGATACGGCAAGTATAATATGTTATCTGATTTATTCTGCAGTTATGTTTGTCGACCGCCATAAAACAGAGCTCTGTTATAGCTCGTAACTCGTACTCTTCTCTCGATTCTGTACTCATTCGGTCCGTAACTGGAGACAAGTGACTGAAAAAATGAACTATTTTACTGGATTACAAACGTTGTCGTTTGTAAAAATTAACTCTTATTACAAACGACTAACTTTTCCTATGTTATGTTTGATTTTTGAAGCAAACGGAAGGATCTATAATCCATACTAATATTATAAATGTGAAAGTAATTCTGTCAGTCAGTCTGTTACCTTTTCACGCTTAAGCCGCTGAACCGATTTATATGATATTAGGTATGGAGATAGGTTGAGTCCTGGGAAAGGATGTACGTCGTTTTTATCGCGATAAACGACATTCACGCCGGAGGCACCGCGCGCGAAAGCTAGTATTAATATATATGCTAAAATTATATGCGATATCAGATACAAAATAGTGGCTGTTTCTCGTCGTAGTTGGAACGTTGCAATTATTACGATCACGTATTTTTTGTTTTCGACAAATTGCTTCAGTTTATCACCAGCTGGATTTGTTTTTATTTCTCACATTTTCAGGGTTAAACTGCTGAAATTTAGCGATGAAAATGTGATAAATTGTAAGCGCCCGAAGCGTTTTCATACTATCATTATAAATTCGTAACTAAGTCTGACTGTTACGTTTTCACATCTTAATCATTGAACCAATACCGATTTTGGCACAAAAATATATTGGACCTCGAGAGTCAGTCCCATGATCATTTAATAACAAATTTTAAAATTCATGTATTTAGTATCTAATTCCTCCGAAATGTGTACATTTTCAACATTTGTTATTAACTTTGTTTGTCTAAAGAAGCTTTATAACCAAAACAATCTTTTCCACCACCGTATTCCTTGCCTTGTGAATTTCGTCAAGAAAAAAAATCAGTAAATTTTTTCGTCATGAAATTAAAAAAAAAATACGTTAATTGAATTGGAATCTTACACACGGACTAAATATACACCTTGCACAAAAAGTTTACGGCGTTATGTTCCCATCATTCCATATGAATGAGGGGAACATAACGCCATAAACTTTTTTACAAAACTAAAACTGCAAGTAAAAACTAGTCGTTCGAAATTGCTACGATTCATGCATTGAATATGTACATACCCAACAGTGGGGACTGTCACCTTTGAACTGATTCAGTAGCTTCAGCACAAATGTAACTATCTTCGTATAATTATCGTGCAGTTCACGCAATATGTCATAGAAACTAGTAGGTACTCCGTGTGTGTATTTTTAACTAAAATATGACAGCTTATGTCATATTTTAGTTCAAAATATATTTGATATTTGTACAGTGGGCTATAGAAAAACACTTTAAGGTTGTCGTTGTCATGTTTAAGGTGAGAATGCTATCAAGAAGTTATGTCAAAAAGACTAAAATACACTGTTTTTTAAACCACTTTCACGATAAATAACACCACACGAGGAAATTACAAACATACAATTAATAGAAGCAAAGTGCATCCAAACTTAGTACAACAATTTGGGAATCATTTAAAGTGGTTTCTTGTGAGGATATCAAGTTGTTATCAGTTTTTGCAACATTCCTTATTGCTGCTCCGCTCCTATTGGTCGTAGCGTGATGTTACATAGCCTATAGCCTTCCTCGATAAATGGGCTGTCCAACATTAAATCAATTTCTTAATTCGGATCAGTAGTTCCTGAGATTACCGCGTTCAAACAAACAAACTCTTCAGCTTTATAATATTAGTATAGATTATCTAATTTGAGCAGCGGACACTGCACGCGTGACAAAGATCTGGTCAACTCAATTTGACCAGACCTTTGTCACACGTCATACATATTTTAATTGTAAAAACGCACCCAAAGCGCTAGTTTGTACATCATCATTGCGTTAACTTATACGATTACTATACAAAGTTACAGTTAACTTCGTGCTCAATCTAGCACGGTGAGCCGTGAGCGAGCGACATGCGACCTTCGTACATTGCCATCAGATTGTTCATTGATTTTATGAACCGCTCGCCAAACTGTAACTACTGGTTTAATGTTTGTACGTTGGCACCGCACGATTTATGCAGACTGTTGCAGTGTTTGTTCAGTATCCAAATAAAAGAGTATGTGATTATTACTCTTTGCATTTTGACAGACGCTTTTTTGGCAGTAACTTCGCTCAGATTAAATTATTGGCTAAGAAATGTTTTCACATTTTATATTAAAAACTAGCTCTCCCACGCAACTTCGTATGCATAAATATTTTCCCGTTTTTGCAACATTTCTCATTGCTGCTCCTCTCCTATTGGTCGTAGCATGATGTTATATAGCCTATAGCCTTCCTCGATGAATGAGCGATCCAACAGTGAAATATTTTTTCAATTCGGATTAATAGTTCCTGAGATTACCGCGTTCAAACAAACTCAGCTTGATAATATAAGCATAGATAAGAAGTCCAGACACATTCATTTCCTAATCAATATAACCTAAGCCAGCAAAACACGACTTATATTATTACTGGTATTCCTCATATTTTATATCCTGCCAAAACGCGGACGCTCATAGTGACCGATAAAAAGAAAATAAACATGCTGAAGGAAGTTGCTTGGAGTTTCGTGGACAGAGTTTCGTACCAATCCTTCAATAGTCCAGGAACTTGATATCGTTTAGGCATCAAGCAGCGGGTCACAGACGTAAATCTGCAGTGGGCGGCCCCTTGCATGATTGCACGCGCATCGCAGCCGACAGGGAAAAATGGCGTCGCATCGTGAAGCGGATTTCAGTTGCCCGAAATCTGACTGCTACATGATGACCACGGCCGCTATGCCGAGAGTGAATATACGAAAAAGACTGAAAAATCTATGGTTATACAGTTTCACAAGCCATTAATTAAGTGTGAATAAAGTACTTTCTGTACTGTTGATACCAGGCGCACATATTTCATAAGAGCTAAAAAATAGCATTTACCTACAAACGAGAGAACAAGGCCAGACTCAAGCGACGCTTTTCAACAGAAATGAGTAAAGTTTGCGCTGTAATTTAAAACAGTGGGCCACTGGTGTTTAAACCTCGTTACCCCTAAACTCATCATAAAGGCATCAATTTAGGCAAAAACCTTAAAGTTTTAGGCGAGCTGCGAGTCTGGGAGTGACGTCACTTGCCCCTGTACCACTGTGCGGGTATAAATTAGGTGCGCGCCAAAACTCTATGAATAAATTTTTGCGTGGGTGACATAACTTGTACAATACCTCAACTGTGAAAAATAAAGCTTTATTGTCTTCGTTGAGATATGAGAGACAGTCAAATTATTATTTTAATCTTTTATACGTAGTATAAAACAAAATCGCATTCCGTTGTCTATCACTTTGTACGGTTAGATAATATAAACCACGCAACGAATTTCGATGCGGCTATTACTAAAATTCAGATAATATCTTCGAGATGGTTTATATGTAAAATACAGGCATTCTATGTGTATAGATTATGAATAAATCTCCGTACGACGCCGGGGCGGGCTGCTAGTACTCGATTATGAATTCGACGGGCTTGTACTCTACGACTCCCGCAGTATGGTACAAGCCCTGTGTTGCAGGGGACTTTACAAACATACAAGTCACGGACATAAAGTACACCCTGACATTTCACCGAGAATTTCGAGGTAGTCCACTTAGAGCACCCGTCCGAATAGCACCTAGCCTAGTCCACGAAGAGCACCTATCAATATTTTGGCAGGTCAATCAAACGCCGCGGGAATATTAGTCGATATATACACAGAGGTATAATAGTGTATTGAGTGTATGAGAAGTCGGGATCAATCGATCCAGTTAATATTAAAACTGTGCGACAGACACAACATCCTCCGGGAGCTCGTAACGTTTTAACTTTGATCGTAAAATACACTCTGAAGCGTCGAATAGCACTCGCCGCATCTGCGCCTTGTATCTCCTTACACTTTACTGTCTGACTCTGAGTTTTAATACAACGTATTATATTTAAACGTGGTTATTTTTAACCCGCGATACATAAAATGGAGAGTGTTACAATGTGTGTACTATACACACATTATAACACTCTGTCTATGCAGATATGTGTATGTGAATATGTTTGCTCTATTGTATTGCCATAACGGTTAGATGGATTTACGCGGTCTTTTTTTATTTAAATGTTAGTCTAATCGAAATACTTTTATTAAGAAAAGATGAAGCGTCTTCAATTGAAATCAAAGGCATTTCCGATTAGCGGAAATTTCAGTGACTTACTCCTATGCTTTAGTGTATAACTCTAGTGTCTTATAATCTAGGACAATGTTTTGATATACTTAATCCATTCGAGAAAAATATGCTTTCGAATAACACAAACTCTATTCAAATCGGATCATTAGGTTTTGAGAAAATCGCGAATATACACACGTACAGGTCAAACGGTTCTTTTATGAAGTTGGTGAAATAATAATATCGTAGGTATGCTAAAAAATGCCTCATGCGGACCATAATAAAGAATCGACTGATCCTCCTTCATCGAAATCAGATGCAAGGTTTAGGTGCTATGATGTTATTGAATACAAGCTAAAAACCCTAACCCTTCGTTTCGTGAAAAAACACGACACTTTTCTGTGTTTATTTTTAAAAACCAAAACCCATTATCACAAAAACCCGCAGCATTCACAACTCGGTCGAACCAAATAAAAAAAAACTTTAAAACCACATCTTTCCCAGAACAAGTTCAATTTCCCAAGATTTGAATCGCGCCGACCCGCAGTGTGCGTCACTGATGTAGGTTCGGTTATCTCACACCGAGTTCAAAACTGTCCGAGTTGGAACCCGAACCCACGTCCAACTGTCACGTGAAGGACATACTAGCGGTAACTTTGCATCGAAGTGAGGAAATATTAGCCTCGTGCTAACTTATTTTTAGACGATAAAAAAGAAAATGTACTGTGCGGGATATTTCGTTTAGACTTTTGCCTGTAATGTTAACCAGAAACATTTTACGAATTTTATTACACATTTAATATTAACTAGCTGTTGCAGGCGGCTTCACCCGTGCGAAAAAATTTAAAAACAAATTTATCCGGGAACATTGAATTTTCGAAATAATAGACTGGAATCTATTACTGTTCCAAATTTCGTCTAAATCCATTTACCCGTTGTGTTTAAAATAAAATGAATTGTGAATATAAATTTTTCCGATCATGTCTAAAGTCTTTGAAAAGACAAAAAAGGCATAAATAAATTTCAATAGAATCATAAACAAAATAGTTTTCGAAAAAATACGCCATTTTAGAATCAACAGTACCGTGATTGTCAGCTGATTACAATCAAGACCTTCTAAGGTTAAGATCATCATTTAAATAACATATAAAATGTCAGCTTTTCAAGCTTCTACACCTCTTTTTAAAAAGGTACATGTCATAAGAAGTCCTTGAAGTGCTTCCAGTTCGATTCCTTGATTTCTTTGTTTTACTGTAATACATTCCGACCTCAGAACAGAAAACTACCACCATCTTTTATAGCATAGTCTTACTAATCATAAAACTGTTATAAAACCTCACACAAAACTCAGAAAGTAAGATCCATTACCGAGCTATTGTGACCTTAACCATGAATCTCGCTACTCCGAACCGAATACTGCCACCGCAAAGTTTAACTGAAAACTTGCCCGGGTCGGGACACACGCCGGTGCCTCTGTGAATAATTACATAGATATTCATACTCCTACAAGCTTGAATAATGTAGTTCAGTTTGAAAGACAAAATCACAATCACATACATAAAAGTCACAGCACGTAAGCTTCTTTCAGCGTCGGAGTATTTGCTATAACACCGTATCCAATGACTTTCAGGGCATATTTTGTCTTCAGCGATTTATCTTGTTCTGTATTCAGAATTTTATTGCATCTGTCCTATTGTTGTAACGTTTGGGGAAAGGCCTACCCAGTGGACGTATTCTCGCTGATGCTCATGATAACTCTATAATTTTAGGAATATAAGCGAATGGGATTTTATGACTACATCGATATTTTATCACATTTTGAAGACAGGAAAGAGAGGCTTGAGTGTCTAAGGCAACTTGATCGCCACATCAAGGATTCACATTGAGTGAATCACAGCGCTTGGCCAAACGCGTACGTTTAAATCACTGACCGCTGATGCTAAAAGTAGTTTCGCTGGCCCTAAAACATGATATTTAAATCACTGTATCGTTTGCAAATTTAAATGGGTACTTCCTCACTCCACCTGGCGCTTCATCTTTTTGGAGCACGAGGAATTATATGTCCTAGTGTTCCAACTGATGATATTGTTGTACACTCATTGAAAGAAGCAATTACGTAACCGTTACCTCTATACTACAATTCTACAACAGTTTTATAGACAAGATACATTTTTGACCGTTCAGACCTCTGAATCCACTCGGAGAAGATAATTATGAAAAAAATAAGGAAAAGTTTTTTTAAATTGTATTTTTTTTAAATTATATAAATTTTGATAGCTGCCATCCAAAGTTTTTGTATCTTAATGTTTATCATCCATTTACTTATTTATCTTCTACGCAATAGATAAAGTGACTTTTATCACATATCAGTGCTTGAAAGTAGTTGGAACACGAGGACATACAATTCTTTGTGATCCACTCAAGTGGAGCACCAGGGTGGAGCAGGAGGAAGTACACACATACATATTGATACAAACCAAAACACAACTTAAACAACGAGGCCGAATAAGATCATATCTCCGTTCGCTAAAGTATCAAATGCGTGTTAGCTCTAAGACGAGGAGTTAATTAAAGTAACTTATATATAAGCAGGTAAGTATAGAGCTATATGGGCCGATACGGAGCCGATGGTACAACGAAGGTCACACATTTGTTACTCGCCACACGTGGCGGACCTGATAGCGCAATAATTGGCGAGGATGTGAAGAAATGAGGAAACTTGTTGGGATCCGACACAATTAACAATTAATGACTTTTGTTTTTCTTTATGTTTTTTATATCTCACGTCTACAACAAAGGGAATGATGTTTAGGGAAAATATATTTTGTTTTAAAGGCAATTTGGGATAACGAGTTTGTGATTCATTAGTGGTGGAACATTGAGATAGCAAAGTTAAACCTTCCTAGGTCCGTAGATGTGTGATTTTCTTTCTAAAAATATCTTCTCTATTTAGGTAAGCTTACATGTTTCATCATTCATGAAACAAAGCTAACAGCCATCCTGATTCTAATAAACCATGATGCCACAGAAATGGTACTTGGAATGGGTAATAAGTGGAAAATAGCTAAATGGAAAGTAGAATAGAAGAAATAGGAGGAGTAGGAAATAGGAGTTTCAGTGAAAAATGAGTTTTCCTTTCCATTTGTAACTCCTTGTACTCTTTTGCTCCGCTCCATTCGCCCATACACAGTGAAAGCACTTCTATGAAGATTGCCGTTCCGAGTTCAACGGAGTTCGTACGAAGCCCGCTCCGCTGACAGTGGAAGGCGCAAAAGACACAAATTCTCACGTCAAACTTAAAACGCCACTGTTCGCTACAGGAGGTAAAGTGCTATAATTAGTTCATAGTTATGTATAATCACTTTTCACTTTCAAAGTAAGAATGCTTCGAATGCTGCGCATCGTCATTCTTTAACTATAGTTCTTTGTACACAAAAAGGTTGGCGCCTAACGAAGGGACGTCGACCACATGGTCCAATATAAATTAGAAACCAGAACTGACCCTTTTCGGTTATTTTGTCAGCGCCGCTGTAAGACAAAGCGGCGCCAATTTGTGTCGTGTAATGTACGCGACCCGCAAACCACGCCACGCAAACGCCTGCTGCCTTAAATTGTAATTTATAAAAAATCGGACAAGTCCGAGTCGGACTCGCCACCGTGGGTTCCGTACCAATTTGTGGGTAAATATGTTTTGGATTTTTTCCTTTATTTGTGCTGTAAACAATTTTTGTATTTGCAGCAATCGCACGCACTCCCACTGCGACATCGAGGCAGCTTTATTTTGATCAAATTGCAGTTGTAGGGACGTTAACTCCTTGCCCTCCACAAGGCAGTAGGTACATAATCTATAACGTACAATATTTACCTAGCATAATCGCGTTTGTTTGTTCGGTGTCGAATTATATAGGTATACATGCAGTATCAGCACATTGTTCTCTATTCAAACTAAGTTCATAAAGTTAAGCCCATATTGTAACACCGTAATGCCGTAAGCATCGTATCGTCGCCTTAATCTTGTAATTCCGTGGATGGGCGATAAACGGCGCCCGATATATCTATTGATGTTAGTTACGACAGCGCCACCTATAAATTTACATTAGTATACGGTAATCGTAGCACGCAGGCTTCACGTTAACGCAAGACTTACTGTTGATTCGATTACCTCAGTGGCTACTGTACTTCAACAGTGGCGGATCTAGTATTAGGTTAAAAATGAAAACAATACTACTGTAAATATTATAAACAGTACATCATTCATAAATGATAAAACCACAACAACCGATTTGGTTATGACTGAAATAAATATTTTAAAAAAAGTGATAGCTACGAAAGGATATTTTTAAAAGTCAAACGTTATGTTTTTAAAACAATTTCCACACTATATATAAATATAGAGTGGCGCTTAAGTAATGGCATAGTATGAATTGACTACCATAATTATAAAATAAAAAAGTGAGTTTTGTTTTCATGAAATCTTTATTTAAACTTTATGAGAATAAGTCGAAATAATGATATTGTTTAAATCACCACCTCCTGAGTTGATAACAATAGTGTCCGCTTTACGGTACTTCAAATTGTTGTTCGCCAATCTGTATTTTTCTTTCAAAACAGCTTGAAACGTTTGGACATTCCTGGACGGTCAGTTCAAATCTCCGAAACAGGAGATTATTCGGCCCGGAAATGGGTGTCTTAAAATCTCTATAGTTTCCTGATATTTATGACACTATTAATGTAACGACCACTAAAAAGCTAATTCATAGTTTGTTTGTTTTAACGCGACGATCTCAGGAACTACGAGTCCGAAATTGAAAAAATCTTTTACTGTTGGATAGTCCATTTATCGAGGAAGGCTATAGGCTATATAATATCACGCTACGACCAAAAGGAGTGGAGCAGCAACAACAAATATTGTAAAAACGGGAAAATTTACGCAGACGAATTTGCGCGTGTCAGCTAGTCCATACTAATATTATAAATGTGAAAGTAACTCTGTCTGTCTGTCTGTTACGCTTTCACGCTCAAACAGCTAAACCGATCTAAACGAAATTTTGTATGGAGATAGTTTGAGTCCCGAGGAAGGACATAGGATAGTTTTTATCGCGATAACCGACATCCACGCGGGCGGAGCCGCGGGCGAAAGCTAGTATTTCATAAAACTACTACATTAAATTAACAGCATACATAAAATTTTTACGACCAGCTTTATAATTTATCTGCAGTTAACAAACGTGTGAAAAACGAAACATCTTAAGATATAAATAGGAGTCTAGCGAGCGACAGATTAAGAGGAAAATGTGTAGGTGTTCTAAGTGTTTAAGCTTAAAGATTGTGGAAGCGAGGATCAGAACGACCCAATTAACTTGACGGCCTCTCTCTACACTATATTTAGTAGTTGTATTAACTCGGCAGATGATTGTTGACTCTATCTATGTTTAGCTCCAGGTTTACTTTGAAAAACAATTTGCTTACATATAAAACACGGAGCTTCCAAACATATTAACGCAACTCTACGTTCAGACAGCTTATGACTAAACCGGTGCAATCTGGTCGAAATGTTAAACAATTTAAAGGTAAATATTGGATGATCGCGTTAACTTCTGTGTTTCATATATTACTAGCATCAGCTAGTAATTGACGCAAATGAAGTTTCGAGGATCACCTCGAAACTTCATTTGCGTCAATTTTCCCTGTTTTTACAATTCATCTAAAAATACTAAAATCGTGTTAAAATTACTTAACGACTTATTCTCACACCGAAGTACCAAATTTCACAAAAAAAAAAGATCGAGCCCGTTTCGTAGGAGTTCGACCACAAACACCGTGACACGAGATTTTTATATATTTAAAAGATTAGACTATGTAAGAGCATCTCTCGTAGACATAATGGTGATGCCTTTTGGAAACATTTCATTAAAGAAAGTTTGCAATTATTAATGTTGGCAATACGACTTCGTATTGCCAACATTAATTAAACATTAATTAATTAAAGGTGCCCATTTTTTGGCAGAAACGTAAGTATAAAGAAATTGTGAAAATGGCGGACAAAAACGTTACCCTCCTTCAGGAGCAGTCGGGTAACAAATGAAAGCAACGGCATCAAGTTTTAAAGTCAGAAAGTATGTAGCTAGCAGCACCAGTGTCCAAGAATATCAAAATCTTATAAAAACAACAGCATCGCTTGACTGTCTCTTTCAAAAAGTCTATTCTGTCAATAAACATCAACGTTAATAGCAGAAATAGGAAGAACAAACAGATTGTATTAAGCTCGTGTATTTACAATTTACTAATATGTATTTAGAACACATTTTGAACCAACAAACCATAACGAAGGCGTCATGACAGACAAAGTCGCATAGTAATGGTTGTCACCATTACTATGCGACTTTGTCATTATTCATGTAGTTAACTAATGATTGATGACGATGATGATGAACTGTCAGGTTTGTATGGGTCAAACTCTACCGCCCAGATTTTAAGAATCGCATCTTCTCAGGCGCTGCTGGCAGTCTTTTTCCGCAGCTGGCCGAGGCGACATTTCCTCCGCGCCTCAGGTTCTAAATATAACCCTCGGGGTGTCACAAATTAGTATCACATAAAGTCGGTTTTGTCATAGTTTCGAACTTGATTTACTAAATACCTTCTACTCATTTTGAATGAAATACACACATTTTAATTACCTAAGAATTGCTAGATATTATACATAATAACTAGGCAAAATGATCAATTCTGATATTATAATCACAATTTGTAAAAATAGTTTTTATTATACATAGTTCCTAGTGACTATATATAATCACCAAGTTATTGAAATTTACTGTAACATATAATATTAAACGAATACCGCCTTAAAAGATACAGAACAAAATTGATGAGAACTTTTGTCTTGAAATTAGTAATCACCCACTTTTCTTCGGTTGAGAAATAGTCTACAGATGTTTTATCTTCTGCCAAACACACATACGTACAAACAATCTTGACAACTACTCCAGCTGGTCAGAAGCAAAAGGCGAAACGAAATCTCCAATAGTATTTTGTAAACTACACCCACCTGATCCAAGTTCTGTGTTTGCATACTTATACATACTTATAATTTATCAAAACACACTCTGAGACATGTAACACAGAAGAGAACACAGAGCTCTGACCCATGATGGCATTGGACCCCGCACCCGTACCCCACACCATCAATCGTACGCACTCCGGCCGCACCACCAAAGCAGTCAAATCCACTAATCTACCACCGCTTCCACAGTTAATTATGCAGCATAATTAGAGAGCAAATTTAATGTACCTACAGTTTATTTACACTTGGTATTAAGCGGTAGCGTGAAGGGTCGTTAGGTCCGTGAGGTTGGACCTCAAATATACTAAAGTTAGTAACAAGTTCAGCAGCGTTAATTACGTCCCGTCCCAACCTGGCTGATAAGGGTGTTGCACAAAATACGCTAAGAACAGAGTGTCACCTTTAGGAACATATAGCCATCATTCACGGACACGGAATCCACTGCTAAATAGACCTTAACAGACCCATAACAGTATCAGTGCCACCCAAATCCTTATTTTGCACAAAATTGAATGTCACCATACGCGCTCCTCTCATTTACCTAGTAATTACATTTTCTACAGTGCCCTTTAACCGAAACACAGTGACGTGTTAACATTACTATTTCACGGAATAATAACTGACAATGTTGTGGTACCCACCCCAACAGGCGTATGGCTTAGACCTATCTACTTATAAAATCGTAAAGCTTCTCGAGATTCCGTGTTCGTGAGGATCCGATGTCTTAGTGTGTATTGCTCGAGCAAGCGTTGTATTAAGGGTACCTTTCAAACTATCGGTTTTTGTGGGTGCTGGTGCGGTATAAGTTGACTGTACTACTAACGTAACGCATAATATACTGACGCATATAATGAGCAACAAGGTAATGTGTTTACAATAAGCCCTTTTCGTTAATGGCATAATATGAGATATAGATCATACACTTCAAAACGGTTGTACGTATTATCGTCAAATACGACTAAGAACGGCCCTCTCAATTATAGCTTTCTAGTTTAAAAAAAAAGGTATTTAAATCCACCAGTTTAGGTTCTATGATGTGACTCAATTGGTGCCAATTCTGCTTCTGTATCATCCAATCTTTCACTTATAATTCAAAGCAGTAATTGGAAAGAAAGCAGCTGTCTTGGAGCAGACATACAGGCCATCGTTTTCATCTCCTTTTGTTTCAAATTAGTATTCACACACAAATTAATAATTAAATAACAGAAATTGCATAAAAATACAGCGCGGCTCGATTTTGGAATTTCGAAGTACCTAAAGCGTTTACTACTTTTTTAAACAAAGATAGTTTAATTTTAATCCCAACGAATTTCAAGTTCCTATGGGAAATTATAATGGTAAATGTAAATGCTACTTGATTCCTGCACTCAGTAAGAAGATATGCAAGAAATAAAATGGCAGTGAGTACAAACCTCGCGGGGAGCATGGAAGCTTTTAAAGCAGTCTCTTAAACATTTAAGATATAGCTTCTGAACTGAACTGTGTAAATGGAACTTGGAATAAAATACGATGTGAAAAATGAAGAAATAAGCCAAATGATTACAAAACAGAAAACCGACTCCTTAAAATAATAACTGAAATGGCCGGCGCCAGAAATATGCCTAGCCTATGACTTAGTGTTACTGTCACAACTAAGACACGTCTAATGATATCTCTCAAGCTAAAATCCATTAAGCCATTTACGTGCCAAATAAATATACATATATCTTACATACATACACTCGAAAAACATAACCAACTCTAAAGTGGTCGGGTAAAAATATTGCAAGCTTGAATTCAATTCAGGTTGCTCTGTTGGTTTAGCGATTAGTGACCCCGACTGCCAATCTAGATGTCGTGAGTTAGCTTTTGTTAAAAATCTAATTCAGATCAAAATACAATTCCACTTCTGTTTTCAATTCGGCAAAAATTGCATACTAACCAAAATTACATTTTATTTCACTGTTTTTCCTTTACATCAATATGTGCGCTTTTTTATTCCAACAAAATTGTTTAATTAAAAATTAATAAGATCTATGATTTCATCTCTATGAAAATATATTCGTCGATTTATATTCCACCTAATTTAAATTAATTAAGATCCATAATAATAAGACGTTTTAGGAAAAAAATAATACTTTCTTTAATGTCAAACCAATCTCATAAAGTAATATCAAAGTCAATTGAAAAGACGCTCGAAATGAAAATAAACATTTTATGTTTTCTCTTTATTATAATATATTGCGAGTTTTTTATAACCTTTCTACACAGTGACTGCTTGACTGCCTCTGTGGCGCGGTGGGAGTGTATCTGACTGCTATGCAAGACGTCGTGGGTTCGATTCCCACCCAGGGTAAAACTTTGTGTGATGATCACGATGGTCTATTCTGTGTCTGGGTGTTATTTATCTATAATATGTATGTATTTAAAAATATATTTATCCGTTGCCTACAGTTGCCAGCTCTGCTTAGTTTGGAATCAAATGACGTTGTGTGAGTGGTCCCAAGATATTATTATTATTACAGTCAATAAGGGGTACAACACATACCATATATTTTATTTACTAACAATCAAATCACTTTTAGAAAACTTGACGGAGCAACCAAGGCTGGACCGTCCACAGGACGGACGGAGCGGCCACTCCAGGCGCCCTCGGTCGAGCGTGGGGGGGGGGGGAGGCAGCGGCGTAAACTTTCTCTGACTAAAGAACCTATGGTGCCAAATGCTATCCAAGAGGCCCTAAATTTATGTGTTCCGCCCCTCCGTCGCGCGAGGTATCTACTCACATAGGGGGTATCGGTTGAAATGATTTGTGTCACCCCACCCCATCGTGACTGCGACTCACACTTGTCCTTGACCAAAGTTTGATCTCGTTTCAACCTAAAACTAGCCTCTGGCCGGCACTGGGAGCAATGAATATTACGCCCTAAACAATTAGTCGGAGCTCGCAAGTTATGGTTACTATTTAGCCCTATTGCGTTACGTAGATTGTACTTTTCGCAAAGGTCTCTAAAACGCGAAACAAACTTTCTCCGAAACATATGTTCTTTACAATATTTACGCCAATAAAACCCGTCCATAATCGCAATATCGCGTAAAATATGTTTCCATAACAAGTTTATAAGATAACTTATATCGTACTTTTATCATAACTACATGGTCCCTCTCCAAATAACAGAACAGCTGTAGACTATAACAAAAGTTGGGCAAACTTTCTCATCGAGCGCTCAGTACAAATCCGAAGCAAGAACCGAATAAGATACATTATACGGTCTTGTAAAAACTGAGCCATAAATCACCGGATCAGTTCCACCGCAACTTGCAACCTCTAACGTGATTCTGGTAGCCTGGTACTTGTCTCGCTAACTGTGAAGGAAGTTACACAAAAGAAAATACAGAAAGAAGACATACGTACCTAATTCGAGCAACGTACACATAGATATAGTTCATGGACACGGAATTACAGACCACTTTGTTCGGAAGCCGTTCCGAGATTTCGTGTCCGTGAGCGATGTCTATGTGTGCGTTGTTCGAGCGCGCGTTGTATGCAGGTTGCCTTCTGTTCTCTTGATATTTTGTGGTAGTAGGTAATGTAAAAAAGTTAGAAATTCGCTTTTTTCGCGAGTCAGTGGATAATCTACTGTCAGTCAGGATCCCGGCGGCTCTTAAGCCATTTGACAGCACCTTACTACTTACCCTACTTTATATACTTTGAAGCACTTTAGTATGGCGTCTCTTAAAAGCTCCACTTCCATTTATTACGATATTTCCTTGTGTATTATGTATTAAAATTGTCAGAATATAAATAAATATATATTCATTGAAATTCGACAAAAAATGGATGTCAACACATATTTCTTGTCGACTATTATGCAACAATAATTGACACATAATTGGATGTCAAATAGGAAACCAGGTGATTTGAAAACCCTATAACAGAGGCATTACCCCATAAAAGCCATTAGGCTTAGTTCGCCTTCGTAACCAAATTACAGTAGAGTACCGCCCAGTCAATACAAAAGTTGTAACTGAGTTTCATCACAAGGAATACGGCGGCATTTAGTCAAGTTATGCAAAGTCGCCAAATAAATTATATCCGGACACTCGCTGCGCAGCGGCCTCGAAGCTTGAATGACTTCAATTATTCAAATCTTAACTTATAGCCCTTAACTTCTGGCGTTCGTGTTTGGACTACAAAATAGATCTTATTCTGGGACAGCCAAACCGAGGCCTGATTTACCAGGAACCTTATTGAGTTATTACTTCACTGTCTAGGTACTCGCAAACACGGGCTATTAGGACAAAATACCTAGAGTATAGTCTGTAGGTAACCTTTGTATATCACACACAAGCAACTCACTAATAAAAAAAATATATAAAAACGCGCACACAAAACCATAGAAACAAGATCATCTTCATGTAGCAGGTGTTAAAAAATTAACTGCAAGAATTCCGTGTATTTGATCATCAGTATCAGAAAACTGGCACATTACAAAACAATCTACACACATCAAAAGTGTCTAGGGATCAACATATATTTTTGCAATAACTTTTCTCCTGATTGATTTTTTTTTTTTTATTTCTTTAAGGATTCATCAAATAAAGTGTTTTCGTTTGTCACAGTAACGATAAACCAAGTCACCTTTGCATTAATAAAGAAATTTGCCATTTTCCTAATAAAGGGATTTTTGACATTTGAACCACTAACATTAAAGTTCGAAAAAAAGACTGAAATAACAGTTTTCTTTAAAATTTTATTGGGTAACTTAAACAATTAATAATCCGTGTTTCTACCGCGAACACTAACAACACAAGAACATTGGTTTGGCATACTCAAAATGAGTTCATCCAAATCACGCTGTGGAATGGCCGCCCATGTTCGTTGCAACAACAAAAAAAGGTCTTCTTGCGACTGGATACCCTCCATATTCGGCAGAGCTCTTCTCTGTAGCATATCCCATGCATGCTCAATCGGGTTCAAGTCTGGCGACTGAGCAGGCCAGGGCAGGACATTGATGTTAGCTGCGGCGAGAGTCTGTCTTACAACTCTTGCGGTGTGCGGTCGTGCATTATCATGCATTAACTGAAATAAGGGACCGATTTGCACTTGTAGAGGAACGATGACGTCTGATACAATCGTCTCAGCATAAATTTGAGCGTTGAGGTTGCCTCTGATCCAAATCAACTCAGTTCTTCCGCCGATCCAAATACCCGCCCATACCATGATGGTTCCACCACTATAAGGATGGACTTCCTGGCAGGATTTTAATCGCTGTTGGCGTCCAGGGGTTCTCCAGTGTCGTATACGTCTTGTATCCGGTCTCATACCAAAACGAGACTCATCAGAAAAGCACACGAAACGCCATTGTTCTTCTGCCCAATTTCTGTGTTCAAGAGCCCATTGATATCGAATCCTACGATTGTGCATTGCTATAGGTGGTACCCGTAGCGGTCTTCGGGAATGAAGGTTCACTTCATGCAAGCGGTTTCTGACTGTTTGGTCGCTAATTAAGTTCCCTGAAGAGTGATGAAGCCTCACGGCTAACATCATGGCGGTTATTGTTGGACCTCTTCGAGTTAAGATTTGAATGTATCGGTCTTGTCTCCGTGTGGTGCAGCGATACCGTCCTCCATGGCGCTCAGCCACGGTACCAGTGCTTCGGTAACGTGTCCAAAGTCGACTGATAACACTCTGACTTGTATTCAGAGCTAAAGCCACAGTACGTTGCCGGGAACCAGCTTCTATCATTCCCACGGCTCTGAGCATTTCTTCCCTGCTTAAATGACGTCGCCGCTCCATAATAACGTTGGTTTTAATCAGTAGTAGGGAAACAGTAGCACTAATAATGTCTTCAATGCGTTGTATGTTTTTATAGGGAAAATATTGACAGCTGATTTTCATCTTTTACTCGAATTTGATTCACAGTTCCTGATTCAAATTATGAAATGCACCAAAAAGGATCCATATAAATTTATAAAATCATAAATTTATTACAAAGCCACATCTCAATCTCAAGAAATCCGCATAAAAATGCTTGATCCCTAGACACTTTTGATGTGTGTATTTTTAAACGATTTTTTTTTCACTAAAAAAAACATCAAAGGTTTTAAACAATGACAAGAATTTTCAGGCTCTAAAAGTTATTTCATTTGAAAGGAGACTTAGAATATTTACAAATTCAGTAAACACTTTTTTCCCCTCGTGTGTATTTTACTATGATTTTACAATTCGAATCTTTAGGTTACTCGCTTAAAGTTATTTATAAAATTAAGTAAAAAATATGCATTATTTTAGAACGTCTTTCTTCTAAATAAAATACATTTTGAAGAAAGAGATGGTGAAATTAGACAGAGGAAGAGAACTGACGAACTTCAATTATTGATGAATAATATAACAAATGATCGAAGGTATTTATTTGTTTTGAAAGATGTTTAGAGCAAGCAGCTTTGGACTTCAAAGTTGCAAATAAAACAACAATAGGAATTAATTCGTGATAAAATCGACTTTTAAACCACAGTGCAGCGGTTTGAAAGATATGAAGTAATACAGAATATTACATACATACATACATACAAACATAACCCTTCCTTGCAGACGGGTAAAAACATATTATAAAATTATATACACTACGGGTAAATCAGCTTAATCGTGTTAATAATTTAATTTAAATAAACAAGGTGTTCCTTGTTTATTGCCCGACGTTTCGACCGTATTGCAACGGCCGTGGTCAACATTTATAGCAAACCGATACGGGCATCTGGAATTCCTTCGTATGAAACGTGTACGGTTAGAAACATTAACCTTTTTAATAAAGTTCGTGCGTCGGATGTAGTACCTACGGGAGTGCGTATTGAACCGCGTTATGACATTCCACACTTAAGAACCGTAGTCTACCCGCGACCACGGCCGTAGCAATTCGGTCCAAACGTCTGGCAATAAACAAGGTATTTTACCTTAAATTATTCACGCGATTAAGACTCGTGGTATATATAATTTTGTAATGTGAGCGAATCGCGAAAGTTTATCAACGGGTAAAAACATCTTTCGATAACTTTGTTCGGCAGGCGTTCCTCGATTCCGTGTTCAAGAGCGATGTCTATGTGTACGTTGCTCAAGCGTGATTTGTATGGAGGTTACCTTCTCTTCTCTCGGTATTTTGTCGGGGTGCCGCGTCCAGCAATTTGTTATTGGATTTCTGTGTCTTGCGTCTCATGTACCTAAAGGGCTCAGGGGTGACCTAGTGGGGACTACTAATATAAAGTATAAGCCTCAACTATCTTATCGGATACTGAAATAAGGGGCGTATGAAACCTGAATAGCTTGCCTGAAAACATGTTTGGCCTCTTATGATGCCGGATAAACATAAAATACGGGAGACGAGGACAAGGCAAAAACGAACATTTACTAAAATTTTCCCTGTTTTTGCAATATTTTTCATTGCTGCTCCGCTCCTATTGATCGTAGCGTGATATAGCTTATAACCTTCCTCGATAAATGGGCTTTTTTCAATTCAGACCAGTAGTTCCTGAGATAATCGCGTTAAAACAAACTCTTCAGCTTTATAATATTAGTACCTATAAATAACTAGCTATACCCGCGGCTTCGTCCGCGTGGATGCCAGATTGTTACCAAAATATTTTAACGGTAAAGTTCATACTAACTTTACACTCCCGTTTTACCCCTTTAGGGGGTGAATTTTCAAAAATCCTTTCTTAGTGCGGGGAGCAGTAAGAAAGGATTTTTGAAAATTCACAAATTTACCTTATAAAAGGAACACCTGTGCAACATTTCTAACCCTTATAGTTTATGCCCTCCGTTGATGTCAGTCTGTCAGCTTCAACTTTTATATACTGAAATATAGATAAAAGTGAAGAACTTGTTTGTTTGAAGGTGATAATTTCCGATGATACTAGTACAAAGCCACGGGAAAAAACTAATTTCTTCTTTAAATAATATAATTTAAAATATTGCGTTCGGTAATTGGCATATTCGTTATGTTATAGGCACAGATAAAAACATCGATATAGATAATATAAAATTGAGCCATCGTCCGACCCGAACGTTAAATGAAAGTCGAACGCGAGAAATATCGAATAAAACCGATACGCTCGACTTTTATGTGTCTGTTATTCGATTATTTGATTCGGGAGTTAGCGATCAATCTCATTGCTCCCTGCGCTCGGTTTAATTACGAATCGATATCGACTTGCTGATTGTATTGTGACTATTGTGCGTAACTTCAACAGCTCAGGATAACAATTTGCATAGACGACGTCGACGGGAAACCTGGTGGCACATTGAGAGCGCGAGATTTGTTTTATTTTAATTAAAACGGTTGAAATAAAGCGGTGATAAAATGTACAGATACATATTTGTAGTATTAAAAAGGTAGCTAGAAATTAGGAGACAGAATTAATGCCTTTTATTAAGGTTGTAAGGGCTACGTTGTATCGTGATCCAATCCACGGGGTCAAAGCCGCAATCAAAATGTAATACCTACCTACATATATATAAAAATGAGTCCTTATTTCTTTTGGCCATGACTACCCATTTAATTCAGTCTTTTTTTGAGTTTTCTAATACTCTGTAGAAGCTTGTTACGAAAAAAAATAGTTGTCTGTAAAGTCGTACGTGATAACGTCATAAGAAAACAACGCCTTTCGCGTTGCTTAACAACCAATCAATAACATTAGTTCCAATTGTATCGCATGTCAATTCGCTGCAATGGCCATTCGCAGTTGCTTAGCAACCAACCAATAACGTGACGACTTGAGGCCGTACCCTGACCAAATAACCTTGAGCAGTCGTTCCCTCTTCGCCGTACCGTAGAGAATGCGCTTAGTTTTATGCGCTTAGTTTTTGTAATAAAATCTAAATAAAATAACATTTTAGTCGTTTGCGAAACGATTTTTTATTAAATTGCCTATCCATTAGTGTAAGTAGCAAATCAAAGAAAATGGTAGGTACTTTACGAAGAGATACATTTTATCAATAATACATTCTCATTTCTGTCGTTTCTTTATGAGGAGATTAAATAAACATTATAACAACCAATCAATAACGTGACCGTTGATACGTGACATTTTTTCGTGCGTGCACCCGGTCATCGATTTAAAGGACTTTATCACGTCAAAAAATTAGGAAAATAACGAAAAAAAAACGGCGCGGTACAAAGTTCGCTGGGACAGTAGAGTCTGTAGTTTTAAATAAAACAGGTTACTTTGACCCTACAAAGCACCTTACTACCGGTAAGACTTTGTTGTTCACAATTTAACTGACCTATATTTTAAATGTTGATATTTAATTTAAGATCAACTAAGAACAAGTGAGTTCATATTTTTGCTACATGGGTGAGGTGTGCCCCCAACCTTAGTGTGACAGAGACCCTTCATTACGAGGGGTGAGTCCGCAGATTGTCGCCGTTTGCTTGTGGATAAATGTCGCGGCATCAACTTTCTTCGACGTCCCGCAACTAACTTCTAAAACTTCCATACAAAAATAAACTCTACTCACTAAAACATAAAGTCGTTATTACGAAACATAATTCATTGGCCAGTACTCAAATGTCATTAGCAAAATGTCAAGCTGTCGAGCTTCGTAAAGGCTGTAGAGAGATTGATTATGTTAAAATATACAATAAAAAGTATTATCCTAAAAGTATTTCTTATGCGTTATAAGTATTTGATTGAAATATAAACATTCATATCAACCCATTTGATGCCCCACTGCTGGGCACGGGTCTCCCCCGTAGAATTGTCATAATCGCCACGCTTGGTACCCCTTACCAAGTTGGCGATCGCAGTAAAGACGCTGCTGCTCGTCCTCCGCTGGGAAATCCCTTAGTCGCCTTGACGACACCCATGGGAAGAAATGGGCTAATACTATTCTTAAGCCACATGTATCTATTATGTAGTAATGTATTACGACACTCCCATTACTGGGAAACAGGCCTCCTTTCTGAGAGGTAGTAAATGCAGACCGTAATCCCACAACATTTTTTTTAAATAACTAGCACTGCGTGTTTATTGGTCCCAAATCACTAGCAATTCTGTTAACATCTCATTTGCTTTGTGTTAGGAGTGGGTCCACGTCGATAGTATAATGAGTTGGATTCGAATGATACTGATGCCTTACCCATTGTTTCTTTTTGTATCCTCAAGATTACTATTTCCTTCACCGAAAAAAGTGTTCGTACGCGCGCTGGAGTTTAATCCCCTATGGCTTACCACTAGGTCATCACTCCTATCTTGAATATATTTACCTATACTATTTTTATTACTATATCAAACTATTTCCAAGTTTACCAAACAGTAGCAAATTCACGCTTGAATAATCCGAAGGGTCACATTTGCCATCCCTTCAGTATGTTTCATTAATAAGAAGCGGGCCCTAATCACTAAAGGAGTCTACTTCCAAATTGTGAGAAGAAGGCGATCGAACCCATTACACTAACTAGGTAACAGACTTTTTCTTTTTTTTTCATCAATTTCTTACAATGGGTGAGTGTATCCAAATACCAGAATCGACAAAGGTATATTTAAAACTGAATATTGTATATCATTATTTGTTATTAAAGTACCTAGGTATTTATTATTTATATTAAGGGCTATCTTTGACATTTTTTGGTTACACGGTTCTAAAGATAGGGAGGGGGGGAGGGCACAAATTAAGCAACTTTCAGAGCGATTATTTCCAAAAATATTCACTCAATCAAAAAAGTTTATTAAAAACCATAAAATTTTTTTAAAGACCTGTCGAATGATTTTTTTTTTCAGCTCTTGTTACATGTATAGAGTGCCCCCCAAAAATATTTATTTTTATACAAGACACCTGTTTACAAAATTTAATAAAAAATCATTGTGTAGTCTTTAGGTAAAATGCCTGTGACATACGAACAGAGAGACAGACAGACAGATGGAATGACATGACGAAACTATAAAGGTTCCATTTTTTGCCATTTTAGCTACGAAACCTTAAAAATGTGAGTTGTGTCTAGCAGGACGAATTGACTTAGATGTGAAATGAATTTGATGTTTATATCTCTCCATAAAACCATAATTTTAACATTAAAACAACACGATATTACACAAACAAGACATATTCACCGTTCATCTGCCCAACCATCGCTCTCGAGTACTACAGAAATGACGCCCCACAACTGGTACAAAAGCCTCACCATAACACCATACAAACAGGGTCACATTACCTCAACATTCAATTTTTCTCGCGAGTGTACACACGCCGATACTCTCCACATAATAGCTTGTGTACACATCGGATCAATGGACAAATATTAGCTTTAATACTCTCTTGTATTGCAATAATAACTTTGCCTTGCAACCCTATTATGTCCACATAAGTGACTTATTGGTGTACACTCGCGACAAGTGTCGATTGGTCTCGTTATAAAATCCAGTAACATTTTTGTAATTAATCTTTTTAGGGTTCCGTAGCCAAAATGGCATAACGGAACTCTTATAGTTTCGCCGTGTCCGTCCAACTATCCGTCCGCAGCTTAGCTCAGAGACTATTAGTCCTAGAAAGCTGTAATTTTACTTGGATACACATATTACTTTCGCCGACTAAGTAATAATAATAATAATAATAAATTTATTACGAAAAACTTTTTACAAAAAATAACATAAGTATACATAAAATTAGACAGCAGATACATAATAAAATCTAATAATAATATTTTGGTACAACACACACGGTCATCTGATCCCAAACTAGGCGGAGCCTGTACTATGGCAATCAGACAACTGTTAAATATATTACATTTTAATAATTACAAATGTATATACTATATTTAGTTCATAAAAATCTTATATGTATAGCGATAATAATAGGGTGCCTGTACTAGGGTGCAAATGCAAGTTTTTCTTAGAGTCAAGTGCCGCTCCCCTGCTTGATGATGAAATGAAATGATTGATGTTAGGTATGTGAAAAAAATAAAAGGCAAACTATCACAGCTAAGTAGGCTTTACAAGTTTACCAGTAACAGCTGATCAAATGAGAAGTAACAAAATTTCCGGAAAAATTCCATTATAAATTATTACGTTGTAAGTATGAAACAAAAACAACAGAAAACCCACTTCTTAAGTCGCATTATTCGGATTGGGAACTATGGAACCCTACATTGTGCACGGCCTGACATGCACTTGCCCGATTTTAATTCTATTATCCCATTATTTTGTTAGAATTTGGAAATATAGGTGTCATTTTATTAAAAAATAACTTTATATATTATGAAACAAAGTAGCTTATCGCTGTATGTCCGCTTAGATTTATGGATTTCATCTTATAAGTTTTTAAATTAATGTTTTATATTAAGCTGTTTTTTTTACATGAATTGAATCGCATGAATTCGCATGTTGCCTTACCCTCTTCTGTAATTTTTGTAAGTTAATGCTCCCATCCACACCGCAGCAGGTTGATTCATTTAAAACTTTATTTTGCCCACTTTACGTACTATAGTTATTGTTTGCGTGAGTTTCATGGTGTAATGGTTGCAGCACCTTACTGGCATAACATATATAAATCTATTTTAATAATTGGCATTTTTTAAAAAGTAGCTATGAGTTTTTATTGCCAAGTTCTCACGGCTTTACTCTCGCGAACTTGGCATTAAATCTATACTAATGTTATAAAGCTGAAGAGGTTGTTTGTTTGAACGCGGCAATCTCAGCCAATTTTTCTTTTGGGTAGCCCATTTATCGAGGAAGGCTATAGGCTATATAACATCACGCTATGATCAACAGGAGCGGAGCAGCAATGAAAAATGTTAAAAAAACGGGGAAAATGTACGCATACGAAGTTGCGCGGGTCAGCTAATGTAGAATAATTCTATTCCATATGTTGTCTGACGTTCATAAGCGTTGCATTCTGTAACCTAAGTGAATATAGTACTTTGACTTTGAAACTTTTAAACGGTTTTCATTATAATTTCTTCCGGATGGTTTACATGTAAAATACATGCATATAATGTGAACAGATTATAGAGAAAATTCGGTGCGAAGCCAGGTTGGGCCACTAGTCTGTCTTTCTCATTCATCAAAAGATTAGTATCAGTAACAGGCTCTTGCACAAACGTAAACCATATTAGTGCTTCCATATCCAACAAAGGGTTAGATAAGACATATTATTAAATACCTCTGGAATAACCAGCTGCCATTTGCATGTTTAATTGTTTTCATTTATGAAACATTCTCGTCTGTAGCCGAGTAACAAAAAGATGATGTTTTATTTTTATTCTGTTCAACAAGTGACATTCAGACACGGAGATGTATTAAAAAACTGATTTGTTGCACATAATTGTAACAAAAGAAGAGAATCGATCTGTTAAAGAAATTGTCTACTAACAAAAAAAGGTTTTATTTGCTACCTCATGTCGGTGGTCATGACTAGTTAATCAACAAATACAAATAGAAACCCTGTCTAAGTTTGCAACATATCACAGCGAATACAGATATTATGTATGTACATTTATAATGTGGTACTAAATAAGCATAAACTGACAAGAGGTAATGAGCCGCTTCCTTTGTACCAACTACTTTCTAGTTGAAGAGGATACACCCAAACCGTTTATTAATTGGGGTACTGTCTGTCTGGAGGCCATTCGGAATAATCAAAAAACAATCCCGGCACCTCCTACTCTTCCTCACGCCCTGGTACCGTCGGTCACGCGACCCGAACAATTTGCTTAATTAAAATACTTGTGCACACACGTACATAAATTATTTACATATTACTTTTACACATCAAACGAGTTGCGTAGTTTCGCATCACCCGAGGGCCAATTATCTAAATTAACAAGCTTTTCGTGTTTAAACATTCAAACTTGTTTAAAAGCCTTTGTAGATGAATTACTTTTTGTTAGCAATTAAATACTAGTTAGAGTTCAAATTTTGTTTAACATTATTCTAAGCTAACTATAAAATTTAAAAAAAGAGATGTGTCTAATGGACACTCAGTTGAAAGTAGTTCTTTTGTGTGTTTGTATAAACTAATGATGAAAAAAAAAATAACTGGAAGAACAGAACATTTTAAAAATATTTTCTTTTCAAATTATGATTTTTAACACATACCTATATTACACACAGCCAGTTTGACATAGGTAAAATAAACATTCCAACCTTTTACAAAAACACAAACAACCAATATAACAAAACCTCCTTATTCTAGCTTGATCAATCATAAAATAAAACATTGATAAAATGCATTGACGTATAAATCTACACTGCGCCATAGTCTCACAAAATTGACCACTCTCTAGAAAGAGATAACGCTACTTTGTGGACAATACCTGTCAAAGAGACAGGGTCGCACGAGTTTTTTTTATTTCTCTCACGCTTTGCAGTGAATATTTACTTTTTAATTGAAAAGGTTGGCGCGATCCAGATCTTTACGTCAATAATAAAATGGGATAAAATCCGAAAGTCAAACTGACAAATAAATTGATTAAAAATATAAACAACCAATATAACACAACCTCCTTCTTCTAGCTTCACATAATCATAAATAATAGATTTTTGATCGATATCAAAATGTTACGCTTTTTTCCGTATAACTTCTCAGCCCGCAACAAAACGTGCAATAAGGTACGACGTTCTAAAACGTATCACAAAGGATAAAAATTATATAACTTCAAAATGGTTAAACGGATTTCGGTTAAATAGTTTTCAAGCACGGTACAATCCTACAGATTTTTCTTCATAAATTTGTAATCATCTTTCAAATACTTCGTCCTGGTCTAAACTGACTTAGTTTGCGCTTAGTTAGATCCGTTCAAAAACATCTTTTGTCTCGTTGTTAAACGAAATCTGAAGGTAAGAACTGGGTGTACCACCGCGCCACGCCTTTTAGTGAGCCCTTTATAAAGACAATCTACAAGATCAAGACATTTTAATTAAAACTTCGAATTAACTTCACAAAGCCGCATACGTAAACATTTATATAGAATTTTAAAGACCGTTTTGTTTATCATGTCATATACTCGTACAGTTAAGTATATTTTGTAAGTAAACACTGAGTTCATTTAGGTTAAGAAAATATAAGTGTTAAAAATACTGTAGTATCGTTGGTGAACGTACTAACTCAACCACTAATAGGTACCGGACTAGGTATGTAACTTGGCTTAAAACCTACTGGAAAACGTTTGTAATTTATAGAACAACGAAAACCCAATAGTATTTTACTTTACTAAATATATAGAGTAATGTTATTAAGACAAAAGATTTGTATTTTTGTATGTAACAAATAAACTTAAAAACTACTAGACCGATTTCTAAAATTCTTTCACTGTTGGGAAGCTACACTGGACCCGGGTGACATAGGCTAGTTTTTATCCCTGTATTCCCATGGGAACGGAAACTACGCGGGTTAAACCGCGAGGCGTCCGCTAGTATTTTTATAAGAAGAAGCACCCGGGTAAAATGTTCATTGACTATGTGACAATATTGTGGGATTCACTCAAACCATTACGTTTTCCATACATCCAACAATGTACTAACAAGAAATAGCAATTTTAGCAAAGCCATTAACGCCGCCTCTCAAAAACAAAGCGTTAAACAAAAACAGAGTTGGAATTTTATTCTTTACTTTACTTACGTTATCAAGCAGATGAAAATCGTTAGTTTGTTATGGAACTCACCTGAAACAAAAAGTAAATAAAATGTTAATACATAAATTATTATTTTTGAATAAAAAAATCGGGCCTGCTCAGGTTAGTGTTCCGCAGCCGTTATTAAAAGTAATGCATTACATAAGAAAAAAATCGTTTGCACCAGCAGAAGAACATACGTTAATGGCACTTACGCCCTTTGTTGAGAAACACAGTCCTTCGACAATAACTCAATGACGGTATACCCAATCATGTCGGAAATAATTTTAGTTTTAAGTATATATTAAACGCCACCTTTATGTTTTTTTCTTATTTTTTGGACGGTTCAATTTAGGCAACTTTCGGAGCAATTATTTCCAAAAATATTCACTAAATCAACTAAAGTTTATTAGAAACCTTATAATATTTTAAAAGACCTGTCGAATAATGACGACTCACGGCCATGACGAAACAATAAGGGTCCGTTTATGCCATTTTGGCTACGTAACCCTAAACATGATATACAAAATTGTACAGAAAAGAGCACAAACTTAATTATAGTTATAGTTTAATCTGAGTTCAACGTTTTCACATAATAATATACTTGTAAACTTTTATCGGTTTTGTAGTAGTTTTAAGTTGACACAGATAGACTATTTTTTAGCATTAGCATTGTACTAAGTGTACAGTAACTATATATTTATTTGGAATAACCAACAGATTCATATTTATAGACTACATAGTGCAAAATTTTACTAGAGATATTGGAGCAGTATGTCAATTACATAACAAATTTATAACACTACAATAAAAAAAAATACACGAGCAACTAATTATAGGTATAAAACGGTTAGCGTTTTTTATAACTCACCATTTCACAAATACAAAGTTTGAAAAAAGGAAACCTCTTAAGTTTTATATTTTGTTTGCATCAAGCTACCAGGAAAGCATAGAATAACAGAATGTTTTAAAAATAAAATTGTTAAGACGTCTGACGCTCCGTCGGCCATTATCTTGCACAAACGCTGAAACAGTGCGTCTAGGGTGGGTGCCGCTTCACTATGGCGACGGTGGTGGCTCTTAGACGATTGCTAGGTAACTTGCACAGTCTATTCAAAAACTATATTCTGACTACGAGATGCACGTAATAACAGAGTAGTTGCATTATTTGCTTGAAGATATTCACGGCAGGAATTTCCCTGTAACAGTACAGTACGCTCTATGAAATTATACTTCTACAATGGAATTGGCAATTTATGTTAGGAAATTCTAAATCTCATGTTCATCCTACAAGATCGAGCCGTTGAAGTAAACGCATTTTTATGTTTCGTTGGAGCTATAAACGCGAGTTACGAGCACAGGTTACTCGTGCAGGTATCAATCACTCCATTTAGAAATGTTCGCTCTACCTCTGTGTTATATATGTTCGCCTGGTATATGAAGAGATCAAACGTCTTATTCAAAATGAAATGTTGAATTGGACGTGTTTTTAAAATAAGCTTATTCTAAAGATTAGTATCATCATTTCAAGAAAAGTTTTAGAAAAGCTATTGTTAAAATGTTCACAATAACTCCCATTAAAAGGCTAACTGCAATAGTAAAGCAATCTCACAACAAACAACATTGTTCGCAAGAAAATCTCGTTACGACAATTTATCCAACGCGGGATGAAATCCACAGCATCCACTTTAATTCGTTTGAGAGTGGCTCGTGAAATATTACCAGCGAGTTGCCACTTGTCAACTGAAGGAAATAATGTAATTAGAGACGTTAGAGCCACGTGGGCCGCGGGAAGGAACCGCCACTTAAATATTTAGATAGCCAACAAACAGTGAATGGACTCTGAAGAGATCTCGAGTCACACTTGAAATAAAATTTCATGTCCGTTTTTACAACATCTCGGTGACTGACTAATTTTCATTGTTCAAGCAAAAAAGTTACGACGTTTTGTAGACATTAAATTTGTCGTAAAATCTTCGTCTGGATGTACCTACTTATTTTCAGGCGCAGACATTTTGTATTTTTTGTTGAAATTATTTTAAAAGTTAGCCGCATAATTTCTCTTTCGCAGAATGTCGCTTGGTCGCAAAATGTCTCTTTCGCGAAATATCTCTTTCGCAGAATGTCTTTTTCGCAAAATGCCTTTTACGCAAAATGTTTCCTAAAGCTGCAGAATTTAGAATAAAATATAACACTTTAAATCAATAAATTTACAAGGAAAATCGATAAAAACATTAGGTATCATAATTTTTTGTTTTATAAATTCGATCAACAATACTAAATAAAAATAGTAATAAAATAAGAATAGTATAAAATATACTATTCTTATTTTTAAATTCAATGTTTTTTATTGTAAGTTACGGAGAGACATTTTGCGAAGGAGACATTCTGCGAAAGAATGGTAATAAAACGTATAATAATATAGTTTACCAGATGACCCTCGCAACTTCGCCTGCGTCTATTTCCCTCGTAGTAAAATACTAAAATCGCAATTAAAACATAAAAAAAAAACTTTACGACCTATTCTCATAAACATACAACCTATTTTCCAAATATGTATATTAAAAAAAAATTAAAACAGACGAGCCGTACTGGAGTAGTTAGACTACAATCACCATGACACGAGATTTTTATACATGAAAAGACTGAAAATGAAGAAAATACAATATGATGATGGTGCAAAAACGTATCAATTTTTTACTTAATCAGTTGATTTCGTAAATAAATAAGCTGATACATTCCAATGTTTTCTTATACACTCATGTAAGATAACACAATTTAGGTACTTCATAAGATTATGCAAATCATGTATAAATGTACGTATTCATTTATATATACTACTAACAATAGAAACCAATTACAAAACTTATAAATAACTAACGTAACTACTAGAGAAATTGTCCAAAAAAGTTTTATTCTCTCTAATATATTTACCCTGTTGTTCAGTCAATTTAGAGTGGAGGACACCCCATCGAGGACTCTAACAAATCTAACAAGAAACTACAAAAACTTTTAAAAGTACCCAAACGTTATCTTTACGCTACTATAGCTACCATCTTAAATTCTAGTCATGTATTGCTAGAACTTTTAGCTTTGTGCGAAACTTTTCAAGAAAAACGGGGTATCATAATTACTGGTGGAATACTTTATTGGTCTAGTCGTTAACCTTTCTATTGTCTTGGGTTCCGTAGAACAAAGTGTGGATTTAAGATTTTTTTTGGGAAAATCGGGTGACAGTAAATCTTTTAAAATCTCGTATACTGACATAGAATCTTGTTGTACGGTATAGCCGATGTAAACATGTGAAGACATCTCGGCAATTCATTTCAAGATTTTGATTTGAAAGAAAAAACTATTATCAAACTTCGGACAACAGTATTCAAAGTCAGTGACTGACCAGTGAGTCAATAGTCAGACCTATGACTCCAAAGTAAAATCGAGAACGAAAAGTTTAAAACTAGGATAGCAGCTTTCTAAAATGGTTTTTGAAAATCTCGTTAGCAATCTCTTTGAATGTGGAAATTGCTGACAAGACGAAAATAGTGCATCGATTTTATCTTATTATAAGGATTGCTACGTTTGGATTCAATTAACGTTTTCACCTAAATACAGTTCACGTAAAATCGTTTGAAAACATTTTTTTTTGGTTTCCTTTAAGCTTTGAACAGTGCTCCTTGTCTGTAAGAAAACCGGGGCAAGAGCATGTCAGACCATGCCCAGTGTAGGGTTCCGGAGCCATTGCCGTATGAAAAAACCCGATTTGAATAATTGCATCAGCAAAAGAGCGTATGTTTATGGCACCTACACCCAACGTAGATTTTTGCTCAAAAAATTCAGCTTCTGTAACATGTATTATAGAACTCCACTAAAATATTTATTTTTATTATTTAGCTATCCAACTAAGTAGCAGCTACTCTAAAACACCTTTTCACCAAATTTGATCAATATACATAGTCTTTGAGTAAAATGCCTGTAACATATGGACGGACAGAAGACAACAGACGGACATGACGAAACTATAAGGGTTCTGTTTTTGCCATTTTGGCTACGTAACCCTAATTAAAAGCACTATTCTGTGTCAAAACATACTAAAATAGTAGAATAATGCTGCGTAAGGCTCATGATGCAATAGGGATTTTGACTGAAGTCAGATCACACTCTTAATTTTAATTTATTATAAATTGTTTATGGGTTTTACTATTATTTTACGAATAAATAACGTCTAAAACAACAAACACGCGTCTTAGAAAGTTGTATGAAATACAAGCTTGTGACGTCACATTTTATACAATCAAATTATTTACTACTAGCTGTCCCGACGAACTTCGTGCCGCCCCGTTAATTTTATTACAAAACTAAAAAAAAAGAATGAATTAAATCGGTAAAGTCGTTCTTTATTTAGTCAAGAATAATTCATTTTTACCCGACTGTAAGGAAGGGTTATGTTTTTCGCGCGTATCTTGTATGTACGTAATATTCTTTATTACCTCATATTTCACGAGCCACTGGACGGATTTATACAATTAAGACGTCATTAGATTCGTCTTAATCGTCCAAGTGTTCTTAGGGAAGTGACATTTGAAAAAAACAATCATGGCGGCTGTGTGATGTCAAAATAAAGAGGTGTGAAAAAAAGTATAGATATGTAAGGTATAACATGATTATGTCTGTAATCTTCTTTTTTCAACTTTCAATAGGTACTTGACAATAACTATGATAAAAGATAGTTGTTACATGATTACATCCTACAACTACTTAAAAGTATTAAATAAAAAAATTACGATAAAATCTTGTTTCTATCTTTTTTGTGCAGGCGGAATGAATTAAAAAACTTTTTTTAGTTCATTAAATTAGTATTTCTTTTGTTAAATATAATGTTAAATTGCGTACTAAAATATTTTTTAGAACAAGTATTTGCATAGTTACTTTAAAATTGTGAGCGTTTAAATAACAGACATACTAGGACTGCAAAATAGCAAAGAGTTGTTTAGTACTAAGCTTATATAGGAGCATGTGGAGTGACGTCAGAGAGGCTGCAGGGCGGCGACGTGCGACGAGGGCGCAGCAGTCAAGGTAAGCTCCCTTAGGACAGATAGAGCACATAAATTCACTCGTTTGCTCAAGAGACCTCATCGGCTTTGTGCCTTTCAATGTGGCATTCGAGACGGTTATTGTCTAAAGATTATATTGTGCCTTTTTAAAGTAAAGCCGGAAAGTCAAGCATTCACTCACGCGTTGTAAATGTATCCTAGCCTTTCTAATAAGTCATAGAATTATAAACTAAATGAAATCTTAAATCGCCGCTTTGTTAATTGACTGATTCCGAAGATGACATCCGAGAGACATATGTGGCGGTACCCACATATAATATAATAATATAAATAAACTGACACTTGACAGCTCGCGTCAAATCCTGAATCGCGCTAAAGAAGTTTTCACAGCTGCTAACTATATATACAAGTTTCCAACGATAACCGTTGGGCCGCGGCACGCCAGGCACGATCACCTCGCTTAGTCGGAGGATCCTCCCTTTGTGTTGGAGGCACTTAACACCTTGCCTTCCACACATACAGATCCGGATCTGTATGCAATAAATTTAACCCAAATCACGAAAGGTCAATACCTAATATTATAAATGGATTATGCAAGCTACCTACTAAACAATTACATAATTGAAGTTCTGTTTTCACGTTCTGTCTCTTTCTCATTAACCTCGTAAAAAGAGTTATAATCTGTTTTGGTCATTTAAGCATATCTTGAAAAATCCTTCAATATAAAAAAAAATAAGTTCAGACCCAGAAATCGGACTCTATACTTGAATTTGTTACTTAACTTAAACGTATTTATAATCTCTTATCAAAATGTGTGAAATAATTTAGACAAATTAGGTCTCACAAACGGACACACGGTAAAAAACTATAGTTTACACTAAGTAGGTAATTGATGAGTTCCATACATCTGCCCGTACTACTAAGTCTGTAAGTAATAGCCGGAACGAACGTGTGGCTTACATTCAATACCACCGAGGCGCCTGCATGAATCACTGCATTACCCACGTAAATACATGTACCTACGTATTTGGCATCAGATCTAATATTATAACACTGTAATGTGTTAGTATGTTCACTTATATATAAGTATTTTTTAAATCTATATTAATATTTTAAAGCTGAAGAGTTTGTTTGTTTGAACGCGATAATCTCAGGAACTACTGGTCCGATTTAAAAAAATATTTTTTTGTTGGATAGCCCATTTATCGAGGAAGGCTATAGGCTATATAACATTACGCTACGACTAATAGGAGCGGAGTAGCGACGAGAAATGTTCCAAAAACGGGGAAAATTTACGCATACGAAGTTGCGCGGGACAGCTAGTTACTATTATAAAGCTGAACAGTTTGTTTGTTTGAACGCGATAATCTCAGGAACTACTGGTCCGAATTGATAAATTATTTTACTGTTGGATGATCCATTTATCGAGGAAGGCTATAGGCTATATAACAACACGCTACGACCAATAGGAATAGGCAAAAACGGGGAAAATCTACGCAGACGAAGTTGCGCAGGTAAGCTTTAATGCTACAACCCCCTTAAAACTTGAGTTTCTTGAAATCATTTGTCTACATTACAAAAAATAACCTCTTTGCATAATTTTAGCTTACGGTCCAAGAGTTAGCCCCAAGCGTTGACGTGTGAATGACTGACACAAATCTTGGAATTGAGTATTCATCCCAATTCACAATAAAGAAATCTATTTCGATCAAGTGTGAACCCACCCTCGATTGAGAGCTTAAGAGAGTAGCCAGTTACGCAGGAGATATAATTTAACACAAGTGTGTGCGTAAACATAAATGCACTCTCTTTTCTCTGACTCCCTAGACTGGGGGGACGGAAACCAGATACAACCGAAAAGAGATTTGGCGCAAGACTAAACACAGAAAAATAATTCGCTTTTTATTATTATACTTTTGCTTTGCTTTACCGCGTAGCATAATTTATTATGTACCACAATTTTAAGATTCCGGCCGGAATTCGTTCGTAGTCTACGCAAAAATACCAGCAAATTATTTTGTAACAAACAACTCTCATTGCCGCTTCATAAATTCTTTCGTAATTCTTCCTGTTACAGGCTTTGTTAATTTCTTGATCTTTATAAACAATAACATGGAACAGAAAAGTAATTAATTTCTCTCTGAATGTTTCCGCGTATTTTTATTTTTTTCTAATGGAACATTCGGTTGAGTGTCAACACAGGCACCCCATTGCGTCGCGGCTGACAAACGACCCGTCACAACACAACACTCTCTGCTCACTTCTGTTCTCCTGGTACAATTTTATTTACTATGCTTTAAATTTTCATTTCTCTCTTCCCACAAAGTTTTATATTTCGTTTAGTATGGCGGACGCGGCTTCCTTTTTAAATATAATTCAGTATTAAACTTTGAAGATAAAGTTTTCAATAATCTCTTTATCTAACTTTGGAGTTAAACAATTTATAATTTATTATCGGTTAGATTCTGTCTGGATGAGGCGGTTGAATTTATTATCACCTTTAAGTTATTATAATTTCTTCCAGTTTTTAGGCCTTCTTTCTATTTAATTACTAGCTGTCCCGCGCAACTTCGTCTGCGTAATTTTTCCCCGTTTTTGCTACATTTCTCATTTCTGCTCCACTCCTATTGGTCGTAGCTTGATGTTATATAGCCTATAGCCTTCCTCGATAAATGGGCTATCCAACAGTGAATTTTTCAATTCGGACCAGTTCAAACAAACAAACTCTTCAGCTTTATATTATTAGTATAGATTAAATCTATTTAAGTTACTTGATTTATAAAGACTTGGTTACAAGTTAAACGTGAGCTGTGAAACTGATGACATTTAGAAAACTTTCGTGGTAGGTATGCCTCAAATATTGATTACTACTCTTTTCATTTCGACAAGTTCATAGACAAGAGGTAAGTAAGTGCTGTCAGCGAGCGAACCGTTCGATTAAGTGTCAAATTTCTCAATATCAGTTCTGACACTTTTTGTACTACCCACATTTTCATATCATTTCTTTTATTCGGCAATTTTGCGAATTGTGAACGACTGCTGCGGTTTATTGGCGCTGCTCTGCAATATCAGTGGATTGGAAATGCGGATAGTATCAAACGTATCGTTATCTGAAACTGATAACATTATTAACATGTTTTTAAAATTGAGAAACCGTGTTTATTAAAAACGTTATTAGGACTTCTCGCGGTTAGCTATTTATTCTGCGAGAATTTTATTTATTATTAGCATTTGCCAGTATCCCTTTAAGAGCTAAAATGCGATACCAAAATCGACCTAATTTAAAATCCAAATAATTATAATTGTTTGATTTTTACGAATGTAGACTTCGTTCAAAACAAAAACTATACTTATAATAACTTTCTTCTTTTACTTCAACTTTACTTATAAACCGAAATCAACTGCAATTTTTATTTCCAATAAGTTTGGATAATTTACTTCAGAATATTTTTCTAAACTTTACCTCAAATGACACTTAGTCCCTGATGTTGTTACTGCTAAAATATTCTAAAATACAGTACAGCGGAGGCAGTAAATTCCTCTAGCGAATGAGTACACATTACCAACATGACGAAAAAAACGCGCATAACTGCGCGACGCGACCAGACATACTTTATGGTCGTGCCTCTACTCTTGTTTATGACTACCCCCAGCTCTCAACTGACGGGATTATTTATCACGTGAATTGGATTTTTTACTTTTTCGTTTCGCCTTTGAATGATAAAAAATGCAATTAGTCGGTTCATTTAGTATGCAGTTGAAGTTAATGTACGTGTCTCGTATACATTTCCTTATTAATATTATGAAAGAGCGCAATCAACGTAGCCATTATAAAGAAATTATAAGAATTGATTTTGCCGTGGAGAATTAAACTTCGTTTTCCTTAACTAAAATGAAATAAAATATAAAATGAACTTAGGAAAGTGCCTCCGATTGCATGAAATTATATAATTATGAAGGGGATTTTGTTTCTATCTTTTTTGTGCAGGCGGTTTTTATTATTTTTATAATTAATTCTTTTATTTAATACTTTATAGTGGGTGTAGGATGTAACCGGTGTAACAACTAACTTTTATCATAGCTATTGTTAAATATTGATTTATTTTTTCAAACGTCACATATCTAAGAACACTTGGGCAAGACGAATCTAACGACGTCTTAATTGTATAAATCCGTTCAGTGGATTGTGAGATATCAGGTAATAAAGAATTATACATACATACAAGATACGCGCCTTCCTTACAGTCGGGTATTAAATAAAATAACATTAAATATCCTGTGAATTTAAATATAAACATAAGGAACTAAGTTAAATTATTGTACTGTAGGTATTCACTGTTCACGTTTGGACATACAGTGTTGTGTATAAAGTCGAAGTCTAATCGATACGATTTGACACTACACATTCAAAACCCTAATAATATTATCAACCTAGATATTAAACACACGTAGTTCAATTCTCAATTATTATAATGGTCTAAATAGCTTTCTAACTAATCATTTGCTGGCTCATTAGTGGGAAAGCCAGCTGGTATAGCCGTCTGTCCGATCACTGGCACATAAACAAGACATTATATGAAGACATTACTCATAGGACGAGGTATATCGTCAGCCCATCTTGGGGTACAAAAGATACATTACATACATACTAATGAAACTCCATTGTACTTAATCATAATTGTATAAAGACAATGGATTATTAAAACATCTCGGACTCGGACACGTTATGCCAAAATTATGTCTTGTTAAGCTAGGAAATAATAATATCCCAAAACAGTATTGGATCAGTTAATACAGTTTTCCTAAAAAAGAAGAAATAATGTATTAGCACAATGATAAACAGACAAATCAATAAGATTTGTTCACTTGTACGTGAGCTACCTACTATATCACAAACAAACAAAATAAATATTTCTTATTTCTCACTAACTGACCCGCGCAACTTCGTTTGCGTTAATTTTCCGTTTTTGCAACATTTTTCGTTGCTGCTCTGCTCCTCTTGGTCATATCGTGATGTTACATAGCCTATAGCCTTCCTCGATAAATGGGCTATTCAACAGTAAAATAAATTTTCAATTCGAACCAGTAGTTCCCGAGATTCCTCACCTATTGCAGCTGAGTCTATCTTGATTAAAAATGTAAATAAATGTGACATCACTTTTCAATTTGATTATGTTACACATATAGATGTCATAAAAGCTTTTAATTCTATTAATGTTAAGAAGACTACCGACCTCTGGAGTAACTCAGTTGTGATTACTAAGTCTATAATTTCTTTTATTGCGCAGGACTTGGCTTTTATATTTAATGTATAGATTGTGGTGTATTTCCTGATTTAATGAAATATAGTAAAGTAATACCATTGTATAAATCAGGTAGTATGTCTGACCCCACTAATTTTAGACCCATATCAGTACTACCAACATTTAGTAAAATCTTTGAAAAAATAATATATGATCAGATGCAGAACTTCTTTTACAAAAATAAATTATTACACTTTAAACAATTTGGTTTTACTAGGGGTCGCTCTACAACCGATGCTGGTGTGGAGCTTTTAAAACATATTTTTGACGCCTGGGAGGAATCGCAAGATGCTTTAGGCGTCTTCTGTGATTTATCTAAGGCATTTGACTGTGTTCTGCATGAAACATTAATCAGGAAATTGCAACATTATGGTATTAAAAACACAGCTCTGAATCTTCTTACGTCCTATCTGAGTAACAGGATTCAGAAAGTTGATGTTAATGGTAAACGCTCCCCGGGGTCTGTGGTCAAAATGGGAGTCCCACAGGGTTCTATTCACGGGCCGTTATTGTTTTTAATTTAAACGACTTATCATATTTAGTAAATAATAATCATGAGATAGTCCTGTTTGCAGATGATACATCACTCTTATTTAAATTAAAACGCCAGCTAAAAGACTTTGAAGATGTAAATATAGCTATCTCAAAAGTGGTTAACTGTTTTGATGTTAACAATTTACTCTTAAACGAGGGCAAGACTAAATGTATTCGATTTATAACACCTAACGTGAAACCAGTGAAAACCACTATAAAAATAAAAGAAGATGAGTTGAACCCTGTAGAGACCACAAAGTTTTTAGGAATTACTCTAGATTCTAAGCTTCAGTGGGGCCCACATATAAGTGAATTGTCTAATAGACTCAGTTCTGCAGCGTACGCAGTTAGAAAAATTCGTCAGCTAACAGACGTTGAAACAGCGCGATTAGTTTATTTTAGTTACTTTCATAGTTTAATGTCGTACGGTATTCTACTGTGGGGGAATGCTGCCGACATTCAAACCATTTTTGTTCTGCAGAAGAGGGCTATTCGATCAATTTACGATCTTAGTAGTAGACACTCACTTAGAGAAAAATTTAAGGAAATCAATATCATGACTGTTGCATGTCAGTATATCTATGAAAACCTTATATATGTTCACAAAAGTATTGATAGTTTCTGTAAGAAATGTGATATACATAATATTAACACGCGGAACAAACATAAACACAACAAGTACCAGCGTCAAGGTTACAAAAAGTAAACAAATCATTTCGGGGCCAATGTATACGTTTCTACAATAAAATCCCTAGCGATATTCAAAAATTAAGTCGTAATAAATTTAAGTGTATCATTAAGAAAAAAATGTGTATGAAAAGTTACTACTCAATATTTGATTATATGGAAGACAAAAACGCTTGGGATTGAACTGCTTTCTCTCACAGGCTATTAAAATGTACTTTAAGATTATATGTAATACATATTTACTTTGTAAGAAGTGAAGTATTGTGTTTGCTGAATACGTTTATATATACTCATTTTAGAGTTACTAATAGTATTATTATTTAGTTATCCTTAATTTATAAACGATTATACTCACCAAACACACTGGTTCATTCAGTAAAATTTATTTTTTGTAAGGAAAAACTTGATGATTTTAAAAGAGTGGCACATGAGTTTCTTGGCAGCTTCTTCTCATGAGCTTTACACTTGGAACTGCCACCTAACCTCATTTTGTTTTTTTTTTCAAACAATCATAATTTTATAAAATTTTTAGTATGTATTAATTTGACGTTTTCAAATAACCATTAACCTGATTTTACGAAATAAAGATATTTGAGATTTGAGATTTACCGCGTTCAAACAAACAAACTCTTCAGCTTTATAATATTAGTATAGATAAGTTACGCTACATATTTCTGATGTCCTAGTAGTTAGTGCGTGCACTAACTACTAGGATATCAGAAATATGTATGTAGCCTCTACAGTGACACGAATCTGTCGGAACTAAATCAAGATATAAACTAATATCATAAGTACGCTCAGTTTATGATCACCATTGGCCTTTAAACACACAATAAACATTTACGACGGAGCTACAGAATACCTTGTAGAACATTTACGAATAACCGCAACTTGACGACGCAATTCACACACAATAAGCATACCACTAAAAGCTTGGAAATGGCAGACAATAAAGGAACGTATAAAAAACAAAGTCGACACCGCACAATATCCAACATACATCATACGTACCTACTACATCACAATGGGGGAACGCGTGAACATGTTGTATGTTCGGAAATATGCAACAACTTTTGATGGAACCTTTCACTCCGTACTCGAACGTAAAGTATCGAAATTGCAAGACTATTTTGGCGTAAGACTGTCAGTTTTACGTGTGACACAACAATAACTGTGTTTTTTATCCGACTGTAAGGAAGGGTTATGTTTTTCACGCGTATCTTGTATGTATGTATGTAATACTAGCTAAACTAGCCCCGCGGTTTCACCCGCGTAAGTCTACATCCCGTGGAAATATCGGGTTAAAAGTATAGGCTATGTATTGAGAGATATATTGTCTCTAGCTGGAAATATGTATGCGTATAGCCATTAATAATCACACCAATATTTATTACGATTTCACATTAACATTTAATCCGCATACCTACTCCGCAATAATAGTATCGCACACTCGATTTATCATTGTTGTAACTTTTAAAGTATTTGTCCAAATGATGTAGTGTAAAAGACAAAGTTTATCTATTATATATATCAGAGACAATAAAAGTTGATATAAATCAATTTGTTACTAAGAAATATGTATTAGAAAAAAAAAAACAATTTCTATTGTAATTATGGTTCACTATTTTGACGATAATCCTTCCACATAAGAGATAGACATAGACTATTTATAATAAACATATTGTTCATAGGTTATATATGTATAACTTTAACGATATTTGCGGCGCGCGGCAAAACATGTCGCCATCGTTATATTTTGGACAATTTACACAATATCTTTATAAATATTAGCCTATGTGTTATTCTGATGTATAAACTAAATTATTGTAAAGTTTTATTAAAATCCATTCAGTAGTTTTTGCGTGAAAGAGGAACAAACATGCACACATCCACACTCACAAACATTGGGCTTTATAATATTAGTAGGATGTATGTATTTAGAAATATATAAGTATGTTTATCAGTTGTCTGGTTTCCATAGTACAAGCTCTGCTTAGTTTAAGATCAGATAGCGTTGTGTGAGTTGTCCCAAGATATTATTAGATATAAAGAATAATAATATGTACTTTATTACCCCATATCTATCAAACGTCTTGCGACGAAGTGTTTTTTATATAATTGACGTTTGAAAAAAAAAATGATATGTCAAAATAAAAAGGTGTGAAAAAAAAAGTTGTTTGAATGCTGCCTTTAGGGGTATCAAATTAAAAGACTCATCTTAGGCATTTCAAAAAAGTATAACATGATTATGACTGTAATACTAAAAAAGTTAGCTAGCAACCATTCTTTTCAATAGTATAATTTATTAAATTTTCAATACTTGACAATAGCTGTGATAAAATTAATTGTTACTTACATCCTACCACTTTACAAAGTTCATCGAAATTCATTAATGCCTCCGACTGCATGAAATTATATAATTATGTAGGGGATCTTGTTTCCATCTTTTTTGTACAGGTGGGTTTTTTTTTTCTTTTAAAAATTAATTTCCGCTTCTGCTAGGAAACGAGCACGGATAACCAGATATTTAAATGTTTAAAAAAGCAGTTTGTCTCGCAGAATCGATTGTTTACGACGTGAGAATAAAAAATAGGGTCCATTGATCATAGATTTAATTATAATTATTAATAAATATATAATTAATACAATATTGTTGGACAGCTTGCGTGTGAATACCAGGCTCTCAGAACTACTTCGGAGGTGCACGTTCTACTCGTACCCGATACAAAGTAATAACAAAGTGAAATAACTTGTATTGACAATCTGAAACTTCCGCAGCTGTTCTATCGACAGGTCAGCTTGAACTAGTGAAGCTTTGTTTACAGGCTAATTACGTTAACTGGAGCCGGAGGTTGCAGAGAAAGTCTATACATCTTAAATAAATTTAATTATAAATTACATTAAACTAAAATCTAAAACTAGTGATAAATGGTCGATGTATGTACCAAGAATGAATCGTTCTTTATTAAAATCTAAAACTACAACTATGGAAAGACGGTTGCGAAATCGAAGTGGCGAGATGTGGAAATCACGTAGCGCTGACTCGACGCCTCGTGCCGGTCCGCAACTGCACTGCTTCGATAAATGGTGTCAACGGTCCGCCTCTTACACCAAAGCGTAGATAAATGGTGTCGACGGTCCGTCTATAACACCGACGCGTAACACCTCCCCCCGAAGAACAGCAACTATTTGTCAAGCGGAGTGGCAAATATTGCTGCCAGACCACTGGTGTTCATCTTACTTCTTCTGGTCGGATGTTCCGTCTGGGTTCAATAAGTGTATAGTTGGCCCCTCTGCAGTATCGATGTCTGGATACGCCTCTGGCTTCAGCTTCCGAAGATCCGGATATTCGTTGAAGGTGCTTGGAAACCACCCGGGTGACTCGCGAACGCGGATATCGATTTGAGATATTCCTAATTATCGCGAACCGGCCCGCGAATATCCTACCGACTGCGCCAATTACGTTAACTGGAGCCGGAGGTTGCAGAGAAAGTCTATACATCTTAAATAAATTTAATTATAAATTACATTAAACTAAAATCTAAAACTAGTGATAAATGGTCGATGTATGTACCAAGAATGAATCGTTCTTTATTAAAATCTAAAACTACAACTATGGAAAGACGGTTGCGAAATCGAAGTGGCGAGATGTGGAAATCACGTAGCGCTGACTCGACGCCTCGTGCCGGTCCGCAACTGCACTGCTTCGATAAATGGTGTCAACGGTCCGCCTCTTACACCAAAGCGTAGATAAATGGTGTCGACGGTCCGTCTATAACACCGACGCGTAACAGGCTTATAGTTACAGGTACAATGTGCCTGTACTCGGGTTTTATTAAATGTATATAATATACCAATGTAGACATAGAGACAGGCACATTATGCAAGCAATATAAGCACATTTTAGAGCCTCCGACTCGACTCCGACTGAATGTCTTCAAAACTGCTGATACAATTTTCAAAAAACATTATCCCAGAATCATAGCCAATAAATAAGCCCTTAAGTTCATTTGGAGATACGATGTCATAGCTAGACAAAAAGACAGGCACAGCCAGTGAAACTCATAACAACCTTTTTGACGTGATAACGTCTTATATATCAAATTAGCGCTCATCACAGAAAAACTCTCAGAACAAGGTTTACGTTGGTATGGGTCATATCATGAGACGCGACAAGGACCATGTGGTGAGAAAAGCCTTAGCACTCCCTAACACCAAAAGAGGAGTTGGACGCTCTCCAGCTACTTGGTGGTCTACGGTGTCTAAGGACTTGGAGAAAGCCCAACTAACAACATAGACAACCCAGGACAGACGGTCCTAGCCCATGAGGACGAGGAGATACGGCCCCAAATAATGGGATACAAGGCAAAGGCAAAGAAGATGAAGAACGTCTTATAAATCGATGACCGGCTGCAAACACGTCACATTATTGATTGGTTGCTAAGCAATAGCGAATGGCGATTGCAGCGACATGACATGCGATACAATTGGAACTAACGTTATTGATTGGTTGCTAAACAACGCGAATGGCGATATGTCATCAATGTTTTGTTATGATGTTATCACGTAAAATTATCGTCCGTAAATCGACTTCACAGACAACAATTTTTTCATCATAATTAGGTATCTAAATGACTACAAAAAAAAACTATTGTATACTTATCAGACAATAACTACACTTTTAAATGGTTGAAAAAAAATAATTAGTAATTTTGGGGAATAGAGGGTGCAGTTGTATCTGTGCACATTTAACACAATAATATCTCCTGCGCAGTTGGCTAGTCTCTAATGAGAGATCGCCACTGACCGAATCGGTAAGGAGATTTTTATTTAAATAAATTATATATAATCGCTAGGAACTATGCATAACAAAAAGGCAATTCAGTAATAGTGATTATGAGGTCCGAAAACTTTGCCTAGTTATTATGTATAATATTTAGCAAGGCTATTGTAAACTAATAAAATGCGTATAATTAATCCGAAACGAGTAGTGGGTATGTAGTAAAATCTAGTTCAAAACTATGACAAAACCGAATTAGTCCACCCAGACTTCAAGTGATACTTGTTTGTGACCCAAGGGTGTAATTTAGAACTGGAGGCGCGCCTCCGCAGTCTCAGCTTGCTGGTAGCCTTCGGCAATCAGCCTCAGCCGCTGCGGCTCGCATGGTCGCACGCTCGCTTTCTTACAGTGGGCGGAGGCTCGTCACATCACATCATCCGTCATCACCAATTCGTGATCGAAAGACTATTAGATCTAATTTAAAAAAGCAACACAACTAATAGTCGGCAAACAAGAACGTATTTATTACTTTTCTTAAGATAAACTACCTATTATGAATAATAGCTAGTTAAAGTGATTTATTTACCACAATAACTACGCGACTTAATAACTAGCTATTATGCATAATCTCGAATTAATCACATTGACTGTAACATATAAAATATCAATTTCCATGATTCGGTTAGAACAATGTATATGTTTTTACAACAAAATTACGCGTGAATGGCGGCGCGCACTTATCCGAGCCACGAGGGAAATTACTGCGGTGCTGTTAGTACTCGCACGTCGGGACATACATACAGACAGACACCGCAATTGTTTATTAACTCGCATTGTTGTGACGGCTTTATATATTTTTAGTAGGCTAAAATTAGATTCAGAATTATTTTTGATAAAACTGTTGAAGCAATGAAAATCGTCTTATGACTTTAGTAATATATAAAAGTCAAAACAGCTTGTTATGCATTTTTTTTAAATGAATTTATAAACTTTCGCGATATCTCCCAGGTGTGAGTAGATCAAACGACCGCAAATGATTACGCCAACCATTATCCAATTCAAAATTCTTTATTCACTTAGGAAGCAAAACGACGCTTGTATACCTAAGTCATACATAGTACCTAAAAGTAAGGCCAAGTTCTTAAAGCAATAGGTTAAGCCGGTAAAACGAACAAGGAAATAAAAAGTTGCGGCTAATTATAAAGACTTTCCAATCAATCAATCAATCAATAAAAACAGGTTTACCTTAAAATATCTGACACTCAACTTCGTCTGCGTAAATTTACCCCATTATTGCAATATTTTTCATTGCTGCTCCGCTCCTATTGATCGTAGCGTGATGTTATATGGGCTATACAACACAAAAATATTTTTTCAATTCGAACTAGTAGTTCCTGAGATTATCACGTTCAAACAAACAAACAAACTTTTCAACTTTATAACTATAGATTAAGGCATTCTCTACCAATCAACCTAATTCCTAAACCAAACAAATTGACGCATAATTTACCTAGCAAAATCAGCTACGGTCGAATATTATATGCAAATGAAACATTTGGCCTTTGCTGTAGCCGGACACAAATAATAACTAAAGGAAAACAAATCAAATAATCCCAACCCAATATCAAATCATAGCATATCAACTCAATCTTCGAAATTGTTCCCTTTTTGGACTCGTTGGTTCATCGCTGTCCTTTCATCACACATCTTGGCCTCAAGGGAGACTGAGGGACGGTGCGGAAAGCCCCGGGATCCGCGATGTAACCACAAAATAAATACAATTAAAGAAAGTAAACTTCATACAAACGCGCACGAGCAACACACTTAAGCATCGTTTACGGACATGGAGTATCCGACCAATTTTTGTGAAGGTGGTTTTGAAGAACATATTTCAATGAGACATATTTTATCTCATGTTGCATTTTTGATAATCTAGACTAATATTATAAAGTTGAAAAGTTTGTTTATTTGAACGCGATAATCTCAGGAACTACTGGTCAGAATTAAAAAAAATATTTTACTGTTGGATAGCCTATTTATCGAGGAAGGCTATAGGCAATATAACATCACGCTACGATCAATAACAACAAAACAGAAAATGAAAAATGTTGTTAAAACGGGGGAAATTTACACAGACGAAGTTGCGCGGGTCAGTTGGTTGAATCTAATTGGCATATTGAATAAATCATCATATATGGTGTATGACATAATGGTGGTAGCACCTTAATATAGAAAGAAGCACACATTATTGTTTTTAAACTTTTGCTATTTTTATACATATTAGATTAGAGAGGGACCTAATGAAGCACACAGTGTTAACATTTGCAATTTTATAAGAGTGCCCGTGACATTTTGTTAGTTTTCTTCTTTTCTCGGGCTTCACTTATAACTACGCACTTGGCATTACATGTACATCACAAAATGATGACTTTCACAAGAATATTTTCCCTTCTAAGTAAATAAAGAATTTAAAATTTAATTTGATTTAAAATTGATGTGTGTGCATCGCTGAAACCCATTTATATACAGCCTACCTTCTGGTCTCACGGTATTTAGTGACGGAAGTCTTCGAGAAGCTCTGGAGGCTTCAGTTGTGACGAAGTCGGTGTCGAACAAGTTGTACAACAGCCGCTGATACAAAGTTATCGCAACTAAATACACTCCAAGGTATTGACTAAACAACTAGAACAGAATTACCGAGCTTTCAACTTGCTACTAAAATTGACTGTTTGTACAACTTTTAGATACTCGATCGAATAAGGAAGTAACTGTGGACGTAGTTTTGAATGAAAAGTTTCTTTGAGTAATGTTTTCTTTCGCTTTTGCTATTTTGTGTTGTACATTCCATGGATCCCTTGGAGGTGAAGGGAAGTGAGCGCGACTGCTTTGCAAGAGGTTGTGGATTTGATACGAGGAGAGTTCTGTCCCGTGTAGGTATACACACTTTGTGAAATCCATAAATGTTTCAATAAATTGTATATTTTCACAGTCTCCTGCAACATTAAAAAGCCACAGGCATATATTTGTATTGTCCTGGCCATCTTTTTTTATCCAAACTCGTTCATTGGTTTAGGCGTAATTTTGCTAAGACCATCTAAACTTTCATATTAGTACGAGTTTCTTATTTTCTTAGAAACTGTTAGGGCTAAAAGGCAGTTAAAATACCGGAAAAGGCTACGGTTAAACATTAATTCGTATTTTTCATTCAAAGTACAAAAACTGAGGATAGCGAGAAATTACAGCATTAACAACCAACTCACTCAACGGTTGAACCAAGAAAAGAACAATTTAAAAAGGGCCAAACACTACGTCTGCCAGATTACTACTCTATATAAAGAGGAAATTCGTGGAAACGATGAATGAGCAATCTGCAGGTTCTAAAGAATCGCCGGAGAGCACTGAAGACGGACATTTATTTAAGCGGCGACCATTCGGCGGCCGGCGCCATCTTTCACGAAATCTTGATCACAGCTGTTATCTTGCACTGATTACGCCTTTAAAGGTCGCTGGAAAATGGATCTACGTCTAATGAAAGGGGAAAAAAGCAAGAAAATCTCTTCAGTCTGTAGGGGTTATTGACCCTGTGAAAAACGAGATTAAAGTATTTAATCTCATTTTAAGTATCGGTATTTTATTGAATGCCAAAATAGGAACTCGTTGACCAATAGGTGAATAATAATAATCTTTATTTGCAAGAACATTGTTACAAAGATGGAAGTTCGTCTTAAAATTAAATGTGTACATCATGTTCTGCCTAAATCGGGCATGCAAATGTCAACAGAAAATATACGTTAAAGAAGTTAGTGTTTTGAAGCATTTACCTAATCTGCCTATTTATTATTTAAGAATTCTTTCACAGTATAGAAACCTCTATCTATTAGCCAAGTCTTGAGGCTTTTTACAAATTTATTATAGGGCAGGTCCTTTATATTGTTAGGTATGCGATTAAATATAACTCCACACATTGCATAACAGTTCTTTTTGTAAATCTCAGTCCTAGGAATTTTGGGCAAAACAATTCTGTCTGGATTTCTAGTGTTTCTCAAGTACATGTCTTTGGCTTTTATAAACAGATCTTTATTTAGTTATGTAAATTAGGCAATTTCAAATATATACATGCTTGGCAATGAATGAATAATCTTACCGATTTCGAAACCAATCTCACCAGAGGCTACCGAAATACGTAGGAGATATTATATTATTAGTATTATTGTAGATTATTACTATGTTTTTATTTTGTCTTATGTTCCAATTTTTAATTCATATAATTAGCACCAACAGTAAGATTACGCCATTGAAGTTGCAATGAATTCCGACAACAAGCGTCGGCAGTTAAGGTTGCCATAAGTTGTGTATTGAATAAATGATTTATTTGTGATTTTAATAAATATCTGACTTATATATTATCAACACATAAACAATATTAAAAAGGTGTCACAAAAATTAAAAATACATAATGTAATCATTAACGCCCAACTAATAATACGACAGCCCTGAGTACTGGGACCCGACTCAGCGACCGCGAGTCTGGTCTGTCCCCCCCCCCCTGCGTCGCACTCCGCAACCCTCGCACGATTACGGCTTCATCGAACGACTGTACGAGTCATTACACTGTGCTAATACTAAGATCACTAAACTACTATTAAAATCTAATAAATTAATGCATAATTGACTTTTAACAGTATACCTACCATCTAATTACAAACGCCAATATCTTCGAAGTAAAGTTCCGACCGTGCCCGTTAATGTTATAGACGCATTAAGATACGCGAAAGCATTAAAGGATGTTGCTAAAAGCTCCAAGTACTTTATGCACTCCTAGTAACGTGGCTGTGCAACTATGAATTGCATAATCGTGAGGGCTGCAAACTCGGAGCACAAAGTATCGAGAATACAGAAGATAACCGTTATATGTACCTTGCTCGAGCAACGCACACATAGACATCGTTTACGAACACAAAACTACAGACCACTTTGTTTGAAAGGCGTTCTGAGATTCAGTGTCCATGGGTAATGTATATGTGTGCTTTGCTCTCGCGAAGATTACCTTCTTCATTCCTGGTACTTTGTGAACGTAGGCACAAAACCGACGGAGTGCACTAATAACGCGCTGCGACAATTTCCGCGCTACGGGCACAGATTACCTCCCTCATAATTGGACTGGCGGCGCTGATACGAAAGCGCTGGAAATGCTGTTAGTTACAATCACATGTGTACCGCGAGGTTTAAGTGTACAATTATAATAATTGTGTGACCTGTGCACGCATTACTACAGTTATTATTAGGTACTTCTTATACTCCTGTAGTATACTTATGCACTTTTAGGGTCTCATAATTTAAAACAAAGCTCTAAGTAACGAACAGAACGAAACAGACTTAACTTACGACCTTTCATAAAAAAACTTAACAGCCCTACCTTATTAAGAAAGAACAACATAAAACAACGTGTAAATTAAATCCCTGTCCGACCCGAAAAGTGCGTATAGTATTCTGTTAACAATGCGAAAAAAAAAAAAGTTATATGAACGTCAAAATATTTTTTTATTGAATATTAAAATTCACGATTTTAGTACCCGATGTCATCGAAATGTTTAAATTTTCAAGAATTTTCAACAACATTGCTTATATAAGACATCTTTACAAAAAAAACTGTATTTTCCGCCTCTACATGTTTTCCCTTATGACTCCCGTCAAGTATATTTTTAGGTTATTTGTTTTCGTCATTAAATTAAAAAAACCCACGACCCATATTTTGTAATAGGAAAAGTAAAAAAATAAATTTTAGGACCCCGACCAAGAAGAATCTCTAACAATCAAAACAATCTTTCACCCCAAACGCATTATACCTTCTCCGTTCCGTCGTGGATAATAAATTATAAATAGTCAATTCCAATAACATTGTTAAACATAGTTACCTACTGACAGATATTTACATTTAAAAACTTTCGCCTATAGTCTATATCCACTAAGTGAAAGTTTCGCAACATTTAAAACCACAACAAAAGCAGACCGGCCCTCTGTAAAATCCTGTTAAAAGCTTTGTTGTCCGTACAATATCAAACGAAAACTTCGATTGCGTCCCGAACCAATATTACAAATACTACAGCTAGTTTGTCGATCACCGTTTCATTTACTGCGTATGTACTTTAAATCCGTTAATTTACTGTAGTGTATGTTACCGTACTGTGATTTACCAAACTCATAAAAAAATATTCTATTGAAAAGTTTAGACCTTGAATATATAATGAGGCAATCTATGTACATATTGATAACAATAGTGTACATGGTTCCAATAATTAGACATTGGGAGAACAATACGCTAACCATTTATTAAACAGAAAAACTGGTCAAGTGCGAGCCAGAGTCGCGCATTAAGGGTTCCGGGTACATTAGACACTATATTATAATATCGAACAAAAAAACAGCAAAAAAAATCACGTTTGTTGTATTGGAGCCCCGCTTAAATACACTGACGGACTTATAAACTGCATCAAAGTAATAGACGACTTTGAAATAAATATTTTAACCAAGTATGCAAACTTTCTATACAGATTTAAATTGAAACCTCTAGATTGGTTCGTGAACTTTAAAACAGCGTAGGATCATATCTTTAAGTTTAAGTTTATGTACTGGAAAGGACCTTAAGACCTTTTTTGAAGAAAAAACAGAAGTTTAAGGAAAAATTGTTTAATTAAAAAATTGGTTTTAACAATAGACACAAACTTTATGCAAGGGTTTATTTGTGTTTTAATAAGGTGTATTACCCCCACGTGCCCTTATTACGGATTCTAATCGGTTCCGCATAGATTTTATAAGGGTTTTTAAAAGATCTTGCGGAATATTGTCCCATTCTTCTGAAAGTGCTGTTCTTAGTGCTGCCACTGTCGTAGGCGAAGGGTTTCTCGCATATACAGCTCTTTTTAAATTGTCCCAAACATGCTCGATGGGATTAAGATCCGGGCTGCGTGCTGGCCAATTCATTGTACGTATCCCAACCTCTTCGCAATAATGTTGAACTTGTGCAGCTGCATGCGGCCGGGCATTATCCTGCATTAAAGTAAAATTTTCGCCTATGAATCCCATGTAAGGCACCACGTGATCTTCTAATATCTCTGTTATGTAGCGATGTGCTGTCAAACCCCCTCTATTACCGTTTTGACGGACCATGTCTATGAACACAAGTTCTGTTCGCCCGTTCATCGATATGCCACCCCATACCATACATGAACCGCCTCCAAAAGGAACACGCTCCTCAATGCAACTTTGAGCATATCGCTCCCCACGTCGACGATAGACTCTTCTGCGACCATCTGCACCATATAAACATGTCCTACACTCGTCCGTGAACAATACAGAGGCCCACTGCTCTTCTGTCCAATTCAGGTGATGACGCGCAAATCTTAAGCGAGCTTGTCTGTGAGCTGCAGACAACTTTGGACCATTTGCTGGTCTAAAAGGGGTGATAGCCGCTTCCTTTAACCTTCTTCTTATTGTTCGTGCACACACGTTTTTTCCACGCACTTCATTAAGCTCGGTTTTGATGTTAACTGACGTGAGGAAACGATTTCGCAGGGAAGTTGTAACAATAAATCGGTCATCACGACCTGGGGTTGCTCGAGTTCTGCCTGTACCACGTCTCCTCCTGTAAGAACCTGTCTCTACAAACCTTCTGTATATTCTACAAACCGTAGACTGGTTTAAATTTAAATTTCTACCAATCGTTCGTTGATCCAAGCCCTCCCGCACCAATGCTACAATTTGTGCCGCTTGTTCGGACGAAGTATCCATATTATGGTTCAAAAACTCTCGATGTGTTAAAAAACTAACCCAACAATTATGCTGGTAACAATAATTCAATTGACCAAACAAAAAAAATCAATGAGAATTAATTTAAAACTTTGCTATAAATAACACGCAAATCTGATACTACGAGTAAATTTTCTTTTCCCGGCTATATTCATTTGTTTTACCGCAGTTCTATTTTTAAATTTAATTTTTTTTTAAGATTAAGAGCCAGTCTTTCCATATTTATATAATTTAATCTAAAAAGTTTGCATACTTATTATAAAAAAATCCTTTTAGAGTAAACCTGAACTTTGATGCAGTTTATGAGTCCGTCAGTGTATTTAATTTATTATGTTTTTTTAGTATTTGTTGTTATAGCGGCAACAGAAATACATAATCTGTAAAAATTTCAACTGTCTAACAATTACGGTCCATGAGATACAGCCTGGTGACAGACAGACGAACAGCGGAGTTTTAAAAAAAAAAAAAAAAAAAAAAAATAAAAATGTTTTATTCAATAACGTAAAGTATACATTTTTTGTATTAGGACAGAGGTATCCTTTTAAGTATAGATATACCTGTGCTAGGATACCCCCCTCTTTCATAACAAGGTTACATTAAATTATGTTTCCGTGGTAGTAAACATTTTATACTTATTAAAGACAATAAGACAAGAAAAAAAGAAAAAGAAAAAGAAAAATCATTATCAGCTAAAATATGTACGTAGATGGTGTGTTTATTTGTGTGTGTGTGTATGTGTGTGTGTGTGTGTGTGTGTGTGTGTCTGTGTGTGTGTGTTTGTGTGTGCATGTGTTTGTTTGTTTGTGTATGTGCATTCATTTATGGAATGCGGTTATGTAAAGACGTTCACTAGAGCCTCAATATCGTCGTAATTTTTAGTTTTTAACCATGATTGCAGTGCCTTTCTACAGTCGCGGAGGTTCATTCGATAAATTTGAGTATGTTTATTAATAATGTTGTATAAATGTGTTGATTGTCTATCTAATTGTCTTTTGGCAAAAGTACTTTTTACTGAGGGAACTGGGGCGACAGAATATGTTCGTCTTCTATTAAGTATATTAGGGTTATAAATTAGTGACTTGTGTAACTTTAACACAGTCTTTAGAATATATAATTTTCTAACAGAAAGCAGTTCACTAATGGAATACAATTCAGTGGTGGGAAATTTATAAGGTTTAGAGTACATGACCTTAATTAGGGATCTTTGCGCTCGTTCCAGTTCTAGCGATTTCATTTTAGTTGCTCCACCCCATATAGGGATGCAGTAGGCTAGGACTGACTGTGCTAATGAAATATAAACTCTGTTTAACAGGCTTGTCGAGGCAACATTCCTAAGAGCTTTAAAGGTCCATATTAATTTTCGGGTTCTTGAAACCATCATTTCAAGGTGACTGTGCCAAGACAACCGTTGATCCAACATAACTCCCAGGTACTTGGTGTTAGTAACTTTCGTTATAGTGTTACAGGTACAATTGCTTTGGCTATTGGTGTTGCATGTGTGTATTTTTATCTGGAAATCAGATGGCGGTTGAGTCGTGTTATATTTAGTGAATGTAATGTAATTTGTCTTAGTGATATTTAATGTAAGCAAATTAGCATTAAGCCAGCTAGCTATCTTGGAGAGACCCTGCTCAGCAGTTTCCTTTACAGCAGCCCAGGTTGCACCAATGAAAACCACTGCTGTATCATCCGCATAGGAGAATACCTGCCCCTCAATGTCTTTCATGTCACAGAGACTGTTTATGTACACTAGGAACAATGTAGGGCCAAGAACGCTACCTTGTGGCACGCCGTAGGTAATAGTTACCTCATCACTAAGGTAGTTTCCGATTTTTGTCCGTTGTTTACGATCTTTTAGGTAGTCAGATAGTAATGCCAGCGGTACGCCTCTTATTCCAGCGTTTTCTAGCCTGTTTACAAGGATATTGGTAGAGATGGTATCAAAAGCCTTTTTTATATCTAGGAACACTGTTAAACACTTCTTATTTGAATCGACTTGCTTGACAATGAGGGATGTGAGTGCTGTTACAGCATCTTCAGTCGACCTTTTGCGTCTAAATCCGTATTGTGAATCAGAGAGTATGTTAAATTTATCAAGATAATTTAGTAAGCGATTATTAATAAGTTTTTCGAGGATTTTAGAGATTGCTGGTAGTACGGAGATAGGCCTATAGTTAGAGGGTACATCTTTACCGCCTCCCTTGTACACAGGCGTGACAATAGCTTGTTTAAGTGAAGGCGGGACTTTGCCCTGGTTAAAGCAAAGGTTTGCTAAATGAGCAACCACAGGAGCAACAAATTCCGCAGCAAGTTTCAGGAATTTGGTGGGGATGTTATCGCAGCCTGGGGCACTGTCTGTCTTTAGCTGATTTAGCAAGGAGTAAACTTCTCGACAATCAGTGTCCATAAGCACAAAAGACGACAATTGCAAGTTTTGGTGGGTAGTATAAGTATGTAGTGGCGAGCTATTTAAAACTATTTCTTCAGCCAAAGATTTTCCAATACTGGAGAAGTAGTTGTTAACAAAATTCAGTGACTTTTCAGGAGAATTTTCCACATCCAATAGTTCTATACAATGACTTTTATTTGTTTTTCTATGGGTCAAATTATTTATCGTGGTCCATAATTTTTTAGGATTTTTACAAGTATTATTTAATTGTTCTCTATCATATTTCCGTTTAAGTTTCTTTATAAGGTTGTTACAATGATTTCGGTACCTTCTATATGTGATTTTTAATATTTGATTATCAGGTTCAGTTCTTAATTTCTTTTGCATGTCATTTCTATTCTTAATACATCGTAGAATGCCTAATGTTATCCAGGGCTTAATTATACGCTGGCTCCTTGGAACAAGTGATACAATAGTATTTTGCAGTAAGCAGTCGCTCAGATGTTTCTGTAGTTGCTCCGACAAAGATTGCGGATTATTAAATGATAAAAGTTCTGTTAGTTTATGTATATTAATGCTATTTAAGGCTTTGTCGAAGTCAATTTTAGTTCTAGTTTTTGCTACAGTATTCCTGTTCTTCACTCTAGACAATTTCAAGAAAATCATGAAATGATCCGTTATCGTGGTATGAATAACTGTTATTTGTGCGTTTGTATTGTTTTGTTTTAATTTCAGCATAAAATGGTCCAAACAGTTTTGATCGCGGGTTGGTAATGTGTGACCGGGTAGTAACCCATGTAATGCTAGCATATTCAGATAACTGTGTCTATTTATACGTTCGCTACTATTTTCGTTTATTTTTGGTATAATATTTATATTTATGTCGCCAGTTATTATAATATTTGAGCATGATTTAATTGATTCCAAGTGAGAATTTAGGGAATTTATGAAGTTAGCGGCAATGCTGTTTGATGGGGAGCGGTATATACCTAGAATAATTAAGTTGTATATAGATACTTGTAGACATGATGCATGACTTAGTTTTATTTCTTGAACATTTACTTTGTGAGATTCTTTTATATAGAAGACGACTCCATCACAGTGATTAATATGACTTGTTGTATAGTATGACATATAATTTGGAATTTGGGGGATAGGCTTGTTTGGGTGTAATCTACATTCGGTTAGGATCATTACATCAACTTCCGAGTGAAAGTTTGTCAGCGTGATTTGTAAGTCGGAAATGTTACTATATATACTTCTGATGTTTTGCGAAATGAAAGTTAAATCTGTAGTGTTTATACGATTTTTTTTCGCGAAGTTTTCAATTGTAGATTCCTGAGATTTTGCTATTTTTATACTGTCTATTTCTTGCATAGTTAAGAGAGTATTATCCATTTGGCGCATATAAGTTGTCAGTAGTCGATATTATGCAATCTTGATATATGTGATAATTATATAACCAACGCGTTATCATAACATAATTGTTGATAATGTTTTTAATAAGTCTCAAGATTAAGTATGGTTTAGTCATTTCTCGTTCGCAGCAAAACAGGTGTGTGTAAAGTAGTTTGAGGTTTTCTATATTTAAAACATAAATGTGTGTGAATTTTCGAGAGCGGTATGAGAGGTAAATGCACGGTTCATAATTCTTAATAGGTGGTTCGTCGATAATATTGATTTTAGTGTGGAGGTTATATGTTATGTTATGTAAAGAAATATTTGCGTAGAGAAGAGTGTTTTGTGTGATGTTATGGTGCGAATGTTGTTGAGTAATTATGAGGAGTAAGTGAAAATAGTGATTGATTTTGTGTGTATTTATAAGTGTAATTATATAATATATTATATATTGTAAGTATACAGGACGTGGCAGAGGAAAAGTTGTTAACAGTAGGATAGTGATTGTTACATGGTCGATTGAGGTGTGTATGTGGAGCATGTCATATACAGTGGTGTTAGAGGTGTAAAAAATGTTTTGTTTAGATTTAAGGGTGTGTAGTGGGTTAGTTGATTGATATTGTAAGGTGGTATTTGCGAGGTGTTTAAGTGAGTATACATTTGCGATTATAGTTACACTATAGAGTAATAGCATTTGTACGTATTTATAGCAAAGTAAGATAAAAATAATTATATGCAGTAAGAAAAACACCAAATCATTGATAACTACTTCTAAACCTAGTCTAGTCGCTAGTCAAACACCTTGCAACAAAGAATGCACTTGTGCTTCACTTTTAATTGTAATTATGGGTGTATCATCTGCCTTCCTCACGTATACCTTCCCATATGCAGTCCAACAGTATTTGTAAGATTTGCTTTTTGCCAGGTCTCGCGCAACGAAATATAATCGGGCACCCTTCGCAGTAAGTTGTTCCGAGACATAAATCGGTGTATCTTCGTTTTTGGTAAAGCCGAGATGCTTAGCACATAATTTCTCCTTGTGCTTGATGTTAAAATTCTTACACATCTTGAGGATGTTAGTTTTGAGAATGGTGGATGAAGTTTCGACTACTATCGGTGTATTAGTATATTTAGTCTCTTTTCTACCTTGTATTCTGTATATGTCCCTGATGTCAGACTCAAGTATCTTACAGTCTATGGTGTTTGATAACTTCATTACCATGTTAATTAAGTCTTCTTTGGTCTCTTTATTCAGTTTGGGCACATTTTTAATTTCGAGATTAGTCTTGCGGGTTATACGTTGCATGTCCTCCATTTTATCTTCAAGGAATGTGATGTATTCTTTATCTTTTTTATTTTGAACCTCCAGTCGTTCCAGTCTATTTTTAAGCTCATCATTTTGAGCGGTCAAGAAGGCTATGGAGTTTTCAATGTTGCAATTAGTTTGTTTAATCTCCATTAAGGTTGGTGATAGTTTTTTGAGTTCATTTTCTTGTACTGTCATCATTGATTGTATCATAACCTTCATTTCCTCCTTGAAGCTATCCAAAGTTGATTCCAGGTCATCATTCCTTCTTCTTTTCATACGTTGAGAGATATAATTTGGTGGTGTGATATCAGTCTCCTTGCACGCCATATTAATTTGCGAGTCCGAGAATGATAAATTCAAAGTGCTTTCCATATTTGTTTACTTATGATGCGCTTGAGTAGTGGTAATATACAATAGGTAACAATTATCTGATAAGATCCTAGCGGGAGGGTGGGCGGAGTCTAGATGTCCAATAACGCTGCAGTGGGCGTCAGTGGGGTGGTTCCTTAGTGCTTTGTCTCCGCCTGCGCGTGCGCCGGATTCGTGTATGTAGAACAAAAGGAATTCACAGTACCTCTCTATTGGCGGACGACTGAGTTGATGTATGTATGTGTAGTTTTAGTAATAGGGTCCCGTTTTACACTTTGGGTACGGAACCCTAAAATTCAATTTGTTGGAATTTTAATTATTAATTACTTTACTTACGTTATCAAGCAGATGAAAATCGTTAATTTGTTATGGAACTCACCTGAAACAAAAAGTAAATAAAATGTTAATACACACATATTAATTTTAAATAAAAAAACCATACAAGAGCATAATCGGACCATGCTCAGTATAGGGTTCCGCAATCGTTATTACAAATAAATGCACTACACATGAAGAAATGTAGTAGCACTTACGCTCTTTGTTGATAAGCGCAATTTTTCGGCAATTACTTAAAGACGATAATCGAAAATACAATTCTAGTAAAAAGTACCTATTTATTAATCGTTACCTTTGTAATTTTTTTTCATATTAAGACAAAAGGCGGACACAACTCATGCAATTTTCGGAGCGATTATTTCCTAAAACATTTACCAAATTGAAAAAGTTTAAAAGACCTGTCGAATGATGTACCAGACGTTGATGTTGTGTGCCCCCCTAAAAATATTTATTTTTATTATTTAACTATCAAACTAAGTAACAACTTATACAAGACACCTTTGCTCCAAATTTCATCAATATTATAGTATTTGTATAGGCATTCCGTGCCAATTACTTTACTAATACAATAATTGCATTTAACCTGAACTATGTCACTAAACTTGGTTCGACTTTCGCGCTCCGGTAAATCGATCGAAATTATCGAGTTCGATTCCTGGGCCTGAACTTAAAATTTTTATTTCAAATGTGAAAAATGCCTGTGACATAAGGACACACAGACAGACAGACGGACGGACATGGCCAAACTATAAGGGTTCCGTTTTTGCAATTTTAGCTACGGAAACCTAAAAAGTGGGTATTGCAGCATCAGTCATAAAAAAATACGAAAATGAATTTAAAGCCAAGAATCAAATTTCTTTAAAATGCCTTATTTTCATATAATATCACTATAAAATGTCCCTTCTAAATAATTGCAAAGGTAATCAAGACAACAGACAACAACATCAGTACAAAACATATTTTCATAAAACGACAACAGTTACGGCAAACTCATTTTTGGTTCCTCACGTACGAATCCCATAGAAGGATTTTGCGCAATATCGTAAACCTTTATGCGGATATCAGAGGCTGCGAGGAGTTGCCGATAAGCAATTTATAGAGGATCATCGCGTTATTGCTTAACTGCGAGCTATATGCCCGAACTGATTTACATCTAGCGTAAAACCTGAGGCTGCCGCACAATGAAGAAAAATTAAGTGTAATGCTAGAAATATATTAATGTGGTGTGTTGTGACGCGTCAGAACCCCCACTACCGTTCTGGTGCGATCACCTGCGAGCGGTCCGCGTAACCACAGATCGCGCTGCAACACATTGCATTAAATGTGTCTCTATCTCTAGCCATACAAAATGTATGAAACCGATAGGCTTCTGACGCGTCACAACACACCACAGTAGTGGTGACGCTGACGCATTAACTGCTGAATGTTTATGCAGTCCTAGTAGTAAAACCTTAATTGCTTACTATAAAATGGAGCGGTATAAAATATCATTATGTCCCTTAAAAAAGCTGATAATTATAAAAAAATATATATCCAAACCATAAATCTAGAAGCAAAAAACACCATCGACATACTATGAAAACATTTTCCAACAAATTCAACTCAAATATTCAGGCATTTACACAAAAACATGGTTGTTGCTTTTATCGGTAGTGTGACGTCATAATTACACGAGTGACGGAATAGGCGTCTCCCTCGTAAAGGCATACTCGAGCGAGAACGAATGTAACCTTTGTGGGGATAAATAGCTACAAGTAATAATTACCGAGGGTGCGTTCTGTCACAACACACCGACAGTACAGAAGGTTATTTTTATACTTAAACACCCGCCTGAGCATCGCTCACGTAGACATCGTTTAAGGACGCGGAATCTTGGACCACTATGTACCGAGCGACGCCCACGCGTATGTTGTATGAATCTGAAATTCCGCGCGTTGTGTTAGGTGTTCCTTCTATACTCTTGTTGTTTTGTGGTGTTGTGTACCTCGGGCATGTTATATTACAAAACGTCGAAGCCGTTTGATGCACGATACATATTCATAATTTGGGGGTTCTTTAGATTGATATGTGCTTTTAACATGACATAAAACACGTTAATATTTAGCATTTCTATATTTCTAATCTTCTAGATCTTCAAAGCGGTTGGCTCTATGTCCGTCATACGCAAACGTCAGCGAAATACTTTCGTCAAAATCAAATATCTATAAAGGAATAGAAGAAATATAGGCCCTGTTTAGGGTTCCGTAGCCAAAATGGCAAGACAGAACCCTTATAGTTTCGCCATGTCCGTCGGTCCGTCCGCAGCTCAGCTCAGAGAATGTTAGTGCTAGGAGGCTGTAATTTTGCATGGGTACACACACATATTACTTACCCATCCCCATCGTTTAAGGTATCATTAGACAGGTCTTTTAAAAAGGTTTTAGGGGTTGTGAAGACTATTTTTAGATTTAGGGATCCGTTTGTGAAATATTAAGCTTTAAAGTGTACATTTTTGTTAGAGTCAAGTATCCCCCCCGCCAGCTAAATGGTTAATGTTGGATATGTGAAAAAAAATACGGTAGTAGCATATACAGTGAAATTAAAAGAAAAACTATCACAGCTAAGTAGGCTTACCAAGTTTACGAGTAACAGCTGATCAAATGAGAAGTAACAACATTTTCGTACGGATTCCATTAAAAAATACTTATATAACGTTTGTTAGTAGTATGAAACAATAACAACAGAAAACCCACTTCTTAAGCTGCATTATTCGAATGGGGGACTACGGAACCCTACATTGTGCGCCGCCCAACATGCACTTGCAGGATTTTTACTCCATAGCGCCGAAGATATGCAGAAGTCTTTCTTTGTGCGGTTTTTTAGTAGCACATAAATACACACATCAAAAGTGTCTAGGGATCAACATATATTTTTGCAATAACTTTTCTCCTGATTGATTTTTTTTTTTTATTTCTTTAAGGATTCATCAAATAAAGTGTTTTCGTTTGTCACAGTAACGATAAACCAAGTCACCTTTGCATTAATAAAGAAATTTGCCATTTTCCTAATAAAGGGATTTTTGACATTTGAACCACTAACATTAAAGTTCGAAAAAAAGACTGAAATAACAGTTTTCTTTAAAAATTTATTGGGTAACTTAAACAATTAATAATCCGTGTTTCTACCGCGAACACTAACAACACAAGAACATCGGTTTGGCATACTCAAAATGAGTTCATCCAAATCACGCTGTGGAATGGCCGCCCATGTTCGTTGCAACAACAAAAAAAGGTCTTCTTGCGACTGGATACCCTCCATATTCGGCAGAGCTCTTCTCTGTAGCATATCCCATGCATGCTCAATCGGGTTCAAGTCTGGCGACTGAGCAGGCCAGGGCAGGACATTAATGTTAGCTGCGGCGAGAGTCTGTCTTACAACTCTTGCGGTGTGCGGTCGTGCATTATCATGCATTAACTGAAATAAGGGACCGATTTGCACTTGTAGAGGAACGATGACGTCTGATACAATCGTCTCAGCATAAATTTGAGCGTTGAGGTTGCCTCTGATCCAAATCAACTCAGTTCTTCCGCCGATCCAAATACCCGCCCATACCATGATGGTTCCACCACTATAAGGATGGACTTCCTGGCAGGATTTTAATCGCTGTTGGCGTCCAGGGGTTCTCCAGTGTCGTATACGTCTTGTATCCGGTCTCATACCAAAACGAGACTCATCAGAAAAGCACACGAAACGCCATTGTTCTTCTGCCCAATTTCTGTGTTCAAGAGCCCATTGATATCGAATCCTACGATTGTGCATTGCTATAGGTGGTACCCGTAGCGGTCTTCGGGAATGAAGGTTCACTTCATGCAAGCGGTTTCTGACTGTTTGGTCGCTAATTAAGTTCCCTGAAGAGTGATGAAGCCTCACGGCTAACATCATGGCGGTTATTGTTGGACCTCTTCGAGTTAAGATTTGAATGTATCGGTCTTGTCTCCGTGTGGTGCAGCGATACCGTCCTCCATGGCGCTCAGCCACGGTACCAGTGCTTCGGTAACGTGTCCAAAGTCGACTGATAACACTCTGACTTGTATTCAGAGCTAAAGCCACAGTACGTTGCCGGGAACCAGCTTCTATCATTCCCACGGCTCTGAGCATTTCTTCCCTGCTTAAATGACGTCGCCGCTCCATAATAACGTTGGTTTTAATCAGTAGTAGGGAAACAGTAGCACTAATAATGTCTTCAATGCGTTGTATGTTTTTATAGGGAAAATATTGACAGCTGATTTTCATCTTTTACTCGAATTTGATTCACAGTTCCTGATTCAAATTATGAAATGCACCAAAAAGGATCCATATAAATTTATAAAATCATAAATTTATTACAAAGCCACATCTCAATCTCAAGAAATCCGCATAAAAATGCTTGATCCCTAGACACTTTTGATGTGTGTAATACCTAGTCCGGCCATAAGTTCTATTACAAATGAAAATGCAATATTTTTTATTAGTAAAAGAAGTAATGTAATATTACTAAAACTTATATGTAGGTACATATTTTTTAAAGTCTCAGCAAAAAATAAAAACAATATTCTATTCAAAATGGCCACCTTTGGCTTTTATACAAGCCTTTAATCTGTCTGGCCACGAATCTATGGATTAACGCACTGTTTCCATGGGAAATTTCGCCACTGCTTGCTCCAGATTTTTTTTAAGAGACTCAATGACGCCGTGTCGTTTAGAGCAAGCCATGTCGTCTAAAACTGACCATAATTTGTAGTCTAGAGGGTTGAGGTCTGGGCTAGATGAGGGCCAGTCTTCAGCTCCTATAAAGTCCGGAACGTTGGTTTCAAGCCAGGCTTAGGTAGTTCGTGCCTTATGACTAGGTGCAGAGTCCTGCTGAAAAGTCCACGGTACATTTTTAAAAAGTGTATTGCTAAGAGGTTTCACAACACGATCCAAGACTGTCTCTTGATACACTTTGGCTAAAGTTTTCACTCCTTTTTCACAAAAATGTAGCTTTCTGAAGCCTTGATAAGACACGCTTTGCGCATTGATTTAGGGCATGTCCTGTATATCGACGATAAGCACCGAGCTTCAGGTCATGTTATATAATATGCGACAGAGTCCTAGCGAGAATCTTCATTTCTCGCGATAAGATTTTTTGATCTTGATTTCGAGGGATTCTGGCTTTAACAGCATTAACTTGTATTTATAACAGCACGCGGCCGGATCTTTTATGGTCTTTGACAGAGGAAGTGTTGTTGTAACTGTTGATAGTACGATATACGAACACACGGCTGATACCAAGCTTTTGAAGTATCTGGAATATGACCGACCGACGGCTCCATACCCACTTTGTGCAAGGCGATCACCGCAATCCTATTTTCTTTAACACCCTAATCCATATTGTAATTTGTTAATGAAGACGAAAAAAATATGTGAATTGGCGCGAAATCGAAAGAACTTTAAAACTTTAATTAAAAAGTTGAAAAAAAATAAAATTGTAACAGTATTTATGGCCGGACTAGTTATAATAATTATTTATTAGTTAGCTTCCTATGCTTGGTCCAATTTTTAAACAAAATCTGTCAAATCATTTTGAAAATAAGCTTTTTATGTAGTCTATTAAGGTTATTTTAATAGGAACACATATGCTTGTTACAGCAGAATCCCTCAGGGTGAATGTCTATAACGATACGTATATAGAAACAAGAATTCCTTGTTAAACAAACATATTTTAATATGGGCTGAGGCTCATTATGAAAATTAATGTTTGATTTTCGTTGATCGTTTATTCGGGGCAAGTAAACAAATGAGCAAAGTCAAGAGTTCACGACTTTCACAAGGGAGATGGTAACATACCAAATATAATTAAAACGATTAAAACAATTGCTGAAGTTCATATACCTTTACTCGAAGCTCATCATCGCATTCTGCGAACCTATTTGCAAAGGTTTTTTTTACTTTATAGTGGGATAAATCTAGCAACTAAAGCAGTGGGATTACTTTTAAGCTTACTACTCGTATGTGTTTGAACGGGCAACAAAGCCAACGATTTTACTTCAATTTACGATTTTAATTTCAACTCATTGAAAAATGATGACTACAGAATTCATTAGGTAACCAATCATTCAAATTGGAATCACAATGCGTTTCAACATAAACAATCTTAGAAACTTCTAGACAGGCAGAAAATCTTAAAGATTTAATCATTTCTTCAGCCCCAGCATTAGATTAATTTTACATATATATCTGTACTTATATTATAAATAGGAAAGGTTTGTATTTTTGTATGTAACGAATAAACTTAAAAACTACTGGACCGATTTTAAAAATTCTTTCACTATTAGAAAGCTACAATAACGGGGAGTAACATAGGCTATACTATATTGCTAAAAAATGAGAGATCTCTACAAAAATTACAATTATGTAACTCAAGTCAAGCTATAAAAACAACGATATGACTCGTGCGAAGCCAGGGCAGGGCACATAGTCATTCATAATTTGATAGTTTAACTAGTTAATGTCACGTAAAATCTCTCCAACACATTCCGTTCGCTGGCAACAAGTCCCGCCCACGCCCGAAACTAGGATTTCAGCAAACAAACACTCTGGCGAACTAATTGACTATACATATATATGTAGAGTATAGACTAAATTCACAGGATATGAAACTCGGTTAGCCTTTGTATTGTGTAATCATGTTAGTTGCCGATCTCTCGTGGGAAATGTGATTATAAACATGATACAAAGCGCTTGCATTCTATGTTCGCCTGGTACATGCATCGCTAAATTTTGGGTTTCGGAATATTAATGTGACGTGTTAAAGCTCAAAATACCGGAAATTCATGATATAATGTTAATTGTTCAACATATCGAATACGTAATCATTCTGAAATACTTAGATCCAAAATCATGTCATTTCAATATTACTATGGAATCGTCGTATTTTAGTTAAATGGTTTATGCGTATGTTAGCTGTGACAAACAAACCTTTTTTAATAGACTTTATAGCACCGCCGTGCCACAGCGTTCCGTAAAATGTTAATACGTTGACGACACGGCCCGAATCCAAAATAGGCCGTGCCAATAGCATTAAAACGTGACGTCGCTAACCCTACTACTACCGAGAGTTTCAAAACATAGCTATATTTATTTTCGCAGATATTGGTAACAGTAAAAAATCCTACGCAAGAAATGATTTATATTTTTGTTATAAAAAACTTAATGCGTACCGACACAAGTTATGTTACAATTTAATTTAAATTTATTGAATATAAATGTGTGTGGAAGAGGCGCAAATTGAGAAAATTCGTGATAAAATTGTTGTCCCTCGTCATTTGTTGTGAATCCAATAACATTCCTAAATAATAAAAGTTGTCATACGCTGCTCGCTGCGTTCCCGTGTTGGAAACGTTGTAATTTTAATGTTATTAAATTTTTAATTAAAATCTAATCGCATACAGATGTTATAAATGTTTGAAGCGGCGGTAGCCTAATGGCTAAGGCATCGGTCTCGCAATCGTAAGGTCGCGGGTTCGAATCCTACCCATTATACTACCGACGTGCACCCACTCCTAACACAAGCCTTTGAGTTTAGCTGGAGGGGTTAACAAGATTGCTAGTAATGTGGGACTCAATCCCACATTGCTAGTTATTTAAAAAAAAAGTACCTCTGATTTATTTCCCGACGTTTCGATCGTAATGCTAAATCAAGGTAATAATACCTTGTAATACCAATCCATGTGATAAGACCCGTAAACTACGCCTGCTACTACCTACTTAAAGAAAAATAAACTGCCTTCAAATGTACACACATCAAAAGTGTCTAGGGATCAACATATATTTTTGCAATAACTTTTCTCCTGATTGATTTTTTTTTTTTTATTTCTTTAAGGATTCATCAAATAAAGTGTTTTCGTTTGTCACAGTAACGATAAACCAAGTCACCTTTGCATTAATAAAGAAATTTGCCATTTTCCTAATAAAGGGATTTTTGACATTTGAACCACTAACATTAAAGTTCGAAAAAAAGACTGAAATAACAGTTTTCTTTAAAATTTTATTGGGTAACTTAAACAATTAATAATCCGTGTTTCTACCGCGAACACTAACAACACAAGAACATCGGTTTGGCATACTCAAAATGAGTTCATCCAAATCACGCTGTGGAATGGCCGCCCATGTTCGTTGCAACAACAAAAAAAGGTCTTCTTGCGACTGGATACCCTCCATATTCGGCAGAGCTCTTCTCTGTAGCATATCCCATGCATGCTCAATCGGGTTCAAGTCTGGCGACTGAGCAGGCCAGGGCAGGACATTGATGTTAGCTGCGGCGAGAGTCTGTCTTACAACTCTTGCGGTGTGCGGTCGTGCATTATCATGCATTAACTGAAATAAGGGACCGATTTGCACTTGTAGAGGAACGATGACGTCTGATACAATCGTCTCAGCATAAATTTGAGCGTTGAGGTTGCCTCTGATCCAAATCAACTCAGTTCTTCCGCCGATCCAAATACCCGCCCATACCATGATGGTTCCACCACTATAAGGATGGACTTCCTGGCAGGATTTTAATCGCTGTTGGCGTCCAGGGGTTCTCCAGTGTCGTATACGTCTTGTATCCGGTCTCATACCAAAACGAGACTCATCAGAAAAGCACACGAAACGCCATTGTTCTTCTGCCCAATTTCTGTGTTCAAGAGCCCATTGATATCGAATCCTACGATTGTGCATTGCTATAGGTGGTACCCGTAGCGGTCTTCGGGAATGAAGGTTCACTTCATGCAAGCGGTTTCTGACTGTTTGGTCGCTAATTAAGTTCCCTGAAGAGTGATGAAGCCTCACGGCTAACATCATGGCGGTTATTGTTGGACCTCTTCGAGTTAAGATTTGAATGTATCGGTCTTGTCTCCGTGTGGTGCAGCGATACCGTCCTTCATGGCGCTCAGCCACGGTACCAGTGCTTCGGTAACGTGTCCAAAGTCGACTGATAACACTCTGACTTGTATTCAGAGCTAAAGCCACAGTACGTTGCCGGGAACCAGCTTCTATCATTCCCACGGCTCTGAGCATTTCTTCCCTGCTTAAATGACGTCGCCGCTCCATAATAACGTTGGTTTTAATCAGTAGTAGGGAAACAGTAGCACTAATAATGTCTTCAATGCGTTGTATGTTTTTATAGGGAAAATATTGACAGCTGATTTTCATCTTTTACTCGAATTTGATTCACAGTTCCTGATTCAAATTATGAAATGCACCAAAAAGGATCCATATAAATTTATAAAATCATAAATTTATTACAAAGCCACATCTCAATCTCAAGAAATCCGCATAAAAATGCTTGATCCCTAGACACTTTTGATGTGTGTATATCAAGGATTAAGAACCGAAAAACCCCGTCGAATAGAAAAAAACCCATGTAAATCACATTAGTAGCTTCTGAGAAAATCGCGAACATACAAACATACATACATACAAGTCAAACAGAGTACCACCTTTTTTGAAGGCAAAAAAACACCTTGCCGTATGCTTCTCTGAAACTTCGCTGACTTACTCCTATGTTTTAGTATCGTAGTACTATTACTTATTCTGTGGTTTTGGTCTATATATCTGGTGTTTTATAAGCTAAGACAACGCTTTATACACTAAAACCTTCCCAGAAAAATATCCAGTCGAATAGCAAAATCCCCATCAAAATCGGATGACTTACTTTCGAGAAAATCGCGAACATACATAAGTACATACGGATAAAACAGAGAACCGCCTGTGTTGAAGGCGATTAAAAAATGTAAAATGTGTACCAATCGAGCAAGTTTAAGAACATAAATATATCACAATCTTCCGACTGCTACGCAAGAGGACGACGGTTTCGATTCCCACAGGGGAGACCACTTTGTGTGATCCACAAATTGTTGTTCCGAGTCTGGGTATACTTTGTGTCCGTGACTTGTTTGTTTGTAAAGTGCCCCGCGACACAGGGCTTGTACCCTAATGCGGGAGTCGACTATTTTTTTTTTAAATTATGTTTGTTTGTATTGTTATTTGCAATTAATTACAATGATTGTATGAGCCAACAGAGAGCATTTGAAAACAGCTTTAGTAATAGTGTTGTGTGTAGAAAGGTGAGTGTCCTAATAACAGTGGAGCCCCCATGACCTACTAATGGCATTACGTTTGTGAAGGGCGCAGCTCGTCCCCTAACAGACTGGGCCGGTATGTTGTCACCGTCAAAATCGCCCCACACCTCCGACATACGTTACTTTAGCGATGCAATACCTTGTTACACTTTTGCAATAAGTATATTAGGTATATTCAACGGCAGATCGGAATTACAGTTAGACAGCGGGGAGGGGGGGGGTGGAGCACAGGGCACGTGCCTGCACTAAGTTCCCACGTCCGTCGGAATCAATTATTAATTTTATTCTTGCATAGGTTTTTGTCTACATATTTGTGCTAACGAAATAACTACTTCAGAAAAAAAAACCCACCTGCACAACAAAGATGGAAACTAGATTCCCTACATATATAATTTCATGCAGTCGGATGTATTAATGAATCTCGATGAACTTAGTGAAGTGCCTCCGACTGCATGAAATTATATATTTAAGGGATTTTGTTTCCATCTTTTTCGTGCGTGAATTTTTATTTTTTAAATATTTTTTTTATTTAATACTTTTGAGTAGTTATACGATGTAGTAATAACTAACTTTTATCACAACTATTGTCAAGTATTGAAAATTGAAAAAGAATAGTTGCTAAGTAACTTTTTTAGTATTATAGACATATTCATACCTTTTTGAAATGCTTAGGATGAGTTCTTTAAATATTTGATACCCATATTGCAGTATTTGACACAGCTTTTTTTTTCACTTCTTTTTTTTTGTTGTTTTCAACTGTCACTTATCTAAGAGCACTTTGGCGGTCAAGACGAATCTAACAACGTCTAACATACAAGATACGCGCAAAAACAATAACCCTTCTTTACAGTCGGGTGTGTCAACTACTACAAAAAACTAGTTTTAATTTTTTCCGAAACCAAACTTTCTTAAATATCCCTCACGTGACACATTACCCGTCAATTCCTTAATTAACTGTCAGAATCTGCTTACGTAACGGGGAAATGTCGCCGAATTTCACATATTATCTGGGAAAATAAAGCTGATAGTGCGTTGATTTCACGTAAATGTTGACCGCAGCCTGTCGTAAACTGGCCAAATATATGTATTTTATTAGTATTTTATCGTAGTCTCGCAATAGTGAGGTCGCGGGTTCGAATCCTACCCATTATACTACCGACGTGAACCCACTCCTAATACAAGCCGTATCAATGTCTTATGATTATTGGTTTAAAAAATAATAACAGGTTCGCAAAGACACGTGTGACAGGCTGAATGTTATATTTTCAATTCCCAAAGTACGAGAAAATGATAAAACATTTGGAAAATTGACTCGAGACGAGAAGCAACACAAAACTAAATTTATATTAAGTATTTCATATTCACCACACCGCATACGTTGCAGGGTTACATAACAATGTATGTTTCTTGAGTCGAAGCAATGCGCCAACAAAAATATTCAGAGTTCAATGACCTCCACCATATGCCGTACATACAAATAATATTGGGATTGACATCGTTTGGGGCAAGTAACAAATTATATGAAGGAAGAGTTGTGGAGACATTTCCTATTAAGTAACGAGGAAAAATAATAATTTGGTTCTTGTTTTTGTGATAACCTACTAACAAGTTTGATATGTTGTACACAAGTAAGCACATAAAGAACTATGTAAAGAGTCTTAACACCAATAAGAAAGCGACGGTAGCCTAATGGCTTAGGCATCGGTCTCGCAATCGTGAGGTTCGCGGGTTCGAATCCTACCCATTATACTACCGACGTGAACCCACTCCTAATACAAGCCATTGAGCTTAGCTGGAGGGGTTAACAGGATTGCTTGTAATGTGGGACCTGAATCCCACATTGCTAGTTATCTCATTAAAGAGTAAAATAAAAAAAATAAAAAATTGAAGTGTCAAATTAACAGTTTTTTACTAAATTCATATGAAAGTTTAGATGGTATATAGGTACTATATAATAACAAAAACACAATTTTAAATTTTGTATGTCTGTCTGTGTGTTCCGGCTGGACAGATTTTGACTTTCACTGTCAGACAGCTGAGGGTGTAAGAAGTAACTTAGGCAACTTTTTATTATCACGCTAACGTTTATAGGAAGAGAGCAGCACTGCAAACACGCGGACGAAGTCATGGGCACAGCTAATTAGAAATATAAATGTTTTAATAAGGTAAATGGCAGTTTTGGTGGCGCAGCGGTAGTGTATACGGGTACGACTCCCTTACGTGTCCGTTTATTGCATGTTTATAAAGTCTGTGCCTTTTACCTTAGTATGGGATTGCCTTTAAAAAATAATAATCAAAACAAGTCAAGCAGATATTCCTACCCTTGTTAGATGTACCAATAAAAAGGCGTAGAAAATATCAAAAAGAGAATTACAGCAGCAAACAGCGACATTGGTGAAAGAGTATCGTTTGAGAATCACGTCACGAGCGCGCCAGTTAATTTCACAAAGGAACAGCCAAATGATCACTGCCATGACAGAGAAAAGGAAAATAAGTATCTCATTTGACGATGGAACCATTTTTAAGAAATATTTATGTAGTACTGTGGCGCAGCACGTGTATTATAGGTATTAATATACCTACACTACTTAAAAGAACAATGATTGTACAATGCGCATTGGTACTAATATACTTTACGGCTCCCCTTTAAGTACTTATAGGTAGTTTGAGGACCGGGGAAGGATTCCGCAATCTTTATCTACCTCTGTACTCAAACTCATTTTGTAGACCTAGTGATTAACTTACAAAAACCAAACACATTGACAGCTATATATTTTTTTCCCTTTTCGATAATGATGACAAAATACATTGATAACGAATTTCTTTCGAAACCGCGAATATTAGGGGGAACGTTCGTTAACCGTTTCGACACCGAGCCACGACCGGATTTGTCGAATTTGTTCTTCAAATTTAAAATTCTTTATTCACTTAGGATGCAAAACCAATACGTCGGGATTCTACATGTACATGTAATGCCAAGTTCGCAAACAATAGATAAAGACGGAGAAAAGAACCTGGCAATAAAAACTCGCAGCCATTCTATTTAGTGTTGCCCAAATTCAGGCTTGGTCTTGCAGTCTTGGTCTTGTTCTTGCGTTTTTGCAAGACCAAGACCAAGAACAAGACCGCGTATTTTTAGCAAGACCAAGACCAAGACTGACCGTGCAAGACTTGAGCAAGAACAAGACATAGCCTGCAAGACTTGCAGCTAGGACTTAGCGCTATTTCACTGAGTAGTTAGGTGTAACAGTTCGGTGTATAGGTAGGTACGCTTAGGAATTCTATGAGACGCAAAAAACTGTATCAAAGAATATGAAAAACTGGACCTATGCGCATTACGACTAATACCATAAACATAGCGAATAAAAAAATATCTATTAAAATCAAACTGAGTGCATGCATAGTTATGTTTTAACCATCGGCACTTTGATAATGCGGCATCAAAGGTTTTGTACTTACTTCTCAAAGAAATTTGCCGCTTTTCGGAAGTACATGGTTATGATACACGCGCCGGCGGCTTCTTTTGAAATCTAAAACAATCGTTGCCGCCACGCCGAAATCATAACATTTGACACTATTTGATTGCCGCCATAGGGCGAAGGTATACTCATGCAAAATAATTTCCTAGTAGAGTACCTACAGGTGTTCCAAAGAATAAATAAGTTTCAGAGTGCTTAGAATGAAAATGAATACATTATACTGATCACGCAAGTAGTATTATGATTAGGATAAAATGGTAAGGATAGGTAGTAGATGTCATATTAATTCATTCTAGTAAGTATATATTATAATATTGATTACTTATATGGTTTTAAACTAATTACTTAGGTACTATTATTGTACATTTAGTCATTATATTTCTTAAGTTTTTACAAGAAAAAATAGCAAAAAAGTGTTCAAATATCACCCGTTTAATAAATATTGTAGCCACTTTTAAATATACTTGAAACGTGTAAAAAAATTCTACAAAACTAATAAAATAATATAAAAAGCGTAGGTACAATCGGCCCACTTGATGCTCGACCACCTGAAAATATTTTGCTATGAGCGGTTCACAACGGTTCGGTCACACACACAAACGCAAAAACCACTCCCACATTTTACTTTCAACCAATTAGGACGGGGCTAAGGTCCACACCTTAACCAACGGGAACATAAAACATTTTAGTTAACTTAGTTGCAATTTGCACTTCCTTGTATGATGACGCGCGCATGTTTACTGTATTTTGCTCACGACTTGTTCTGTTTACGGATTCCGATTGCCACTTCGTTGACTACTGATAGAACTCTCGTTGACTTGTGGTGTGAATTAGTGGACAGTTTCTTCTTCATCTGTTTACCTACGGTGGCTGTGTTTTACTGAACTGTTGGATGCTTTCTTGCTGACCTCAGTGAGTTTTGACAATTAACCGAAATTTAAACCGTGAATAAAATTTTGGATCTTCATGGCCAAGGATACAAACCTTTACCAATGGTACGGTAAGTCAAATTCAAATTACTCGTATATTTTATTACAATAATTATAAATTATGTTTAACAATAGAATTGGCTATTGGTTAAAAAGTAATTGGGGGAGACCAAATATTATTTTTTTTTAGTTTCGTTGTTATAATATAATAATATTCTCAATGATGATGGCATTAGGGTTAGTTATTTCATCAATCGCAGTTATTTATTCCCAATATTTTAAGTATATAAACTTATTGTTTGAATTTTACGAAATGTATTTATTTCGTATATAATTAAAAAAAAAAAAAATAACTATTAAATGGTTTTTGTTAATAGACGGTGCAATGGGTGAGAAAGATTTAAGTGCATAATTTATTAAACATTTATGTAAATATATTCAAATATAACGATGATTGTCGAAAAATCATTCTACTAATTTACTACCGAAATGATAAGAAAATAAGTAATTTTATTTTAAAAAGTATATTTAAATATTTTATTGTCATACATAGGTTTAGAACTACTTATGATTATTCAACAAATAAATAATAATAAAAATGATTTATTATAAATTCATAAACCGTTAATGTCTTTTTCATAAATCAATGTAAAGTAAAAGTTCATTTATATTTTTTGATGTCCAATAATATTTACATTTAGTTTACTTTAAACGTGGCGTTCTGAGTCACTTGGTAATTCGTATATTTTTTAAAGGTGAACTTCTTGGAACTAGACTTTCACTCGTTCAATTAATCTGAAATACATATATTAACAAAACGTAGTACTAATCGGAACAAAAACTATTTGGTAGAACGAGTGGCAACATATAAACGGCTGTCTCTACTGATATGTGAAGAGTAGGAATTTCGTGCTTTTATACACTTATATTTTTTTTCTATGATTTATACTTAAATCCACCCTTATTAAATCATAGTGTTTCATTTTTATTTTTCTCACATTAAAGATGTCATGTGTAATTCTTTTTAAAATATTTATATTTAAACAAAATAAATTATGTTCAATTTTTTGAAGTATTGAAAATCCTCATTCTTACTTTTGACAAAATAAATTGTTTTCTTTCCCACGTTTTAGTAAATTTTAGGCATCATAAAACGTATATAGTGTTGATAAAACAATAGATTTATGATCCCCATAGTAAAAGTTGTAAAACTGAGAATCCTTTAATCGATTATCGTCTTTAAATCGTTACACAAGAACTGAAAATAGTTTGCATGCAATAAGTTTTTGCTTTCCCACGGTTCGGTGATTCCAGGTGCCATAAATATATTTGCCGAAAAAATAGGTTCATGATACCTACGCACAGTAAATGTCCTAAAACTGGAATCGCTTATGGCAATTATTATCTTTAAAATCAATCGAATAGGATTGTTAATAGTTTGCATGCGAATTTGTTTTCGCAAACGGTAGCTTCTCATAATAACGCATATTCTATTTTCAATCATATTTCAACTGTTTAAGAACTATTATCTAATTTTATCAGTAACAACTCGTTCATTGTCTGTTGATTTGTAAAGAAATAATATTAAGTATAATGAAATAACACATTTTTAAAAATGTGCTTGACTTACTGTTCTATTCATTCAAACTTTTAATGAATAGGTATCGAAGATCTTTTATACATTTATTTTAACTTGTTATTTTTTTTCAGAGAGCTTACAGCGTGACGTTGGATAAAGCAGGATGCTGAGGAGGACTCTTTTAACGTCGGATCGCGTAACGAAAATGGTTAGCACATACGAAGTGCAGCCATTTACCAAGACGTCGACGTTCGCTAGACTATTTGACTGCGGCATGCAGGCTATAAGAAATGTGTGCATTATTCCGCTACAAAAATTAGGCCAGGATCTAGAAGAAGCAGGAGTGCGCGTTTCGCTTGAGAGTACAGAGGTTATGATTTATCACACGCTAAATTTTCAGACGATTTTTTTAAAATAAATACTAGATACAAGCCCAGAAATGTGAATCTGGAAGTGTGAATGTGAGGACGAATTATTGTTAATATGTGGGGGTAGATGAGTGCTGATGTTCCAGGAGAGTTAATATTTATCGACGGAAGAGCCAATAGATTGTATTGAAATTAAATGTTTGTAATTATTTTAAAATGTATTCTAAATTTAACTTATTGGTTATTTTACTGTAATAAATATAAGCTAATAAGGTAAATAAAAGGTTCGTACCTTTAAATAATTCACGCGATTAAGTCCCGAAATATAACTAATATGTATAAAAAATCGCGAAAGTTTAAAAACAATAATATAAGCTAGCATCTGAGATAATACATTAATTCATACATTGTTACTTAATTTGAAAAAGACAACTCCCGCAGTCGTGGGTACAAGCCCTGTGTCGCGGGGGACTTAACAAACATACAAGTCACGGACACAAAGTACACCCAGACTCGGAACAACAATTTGTGGATTACACAAATTGGTGTCCCGTGTGGGAATCGAACCCACGACCTCTTGCGTAGCAGTCGGATACACTCCCACCGCGCCGCAGAGGCAGTAAATTTAAAAATTTAATGAAACTGACTATTATCACTAACTAAGACGTTATTACTATAATATTTATTGATAAAGTAATTGGTAATTAAGCACTTTGATGACTATATAGCATGGTAAAATAATAATTTAATATTAAAAATATAGCGTTATTGGTTTAGTTTGCATACCTCATCCACAATTTAAAGTATAATTAAGTATTAAATGTGTAATGGAATTGTTTGACTGATCCATAAAATTAATAAAACAATTTACTCGTTTCCTTATTTCTTGCCCTCATTCCAGGTAATACATTTATTTCTATTAAAATAATTAGTGGTTCAAAATTAAATATAACTTGCTGAATTAAAACCATACATACTATTAATATTAAAGAGTTAAAGTTGTATGTAGAGGTTAACCCTGAAACTACTAGCCCGATTTAAATTTTAAATTTCAAATATCTTTATTTCGTTAAATCAATCCAATGATTATTTGAAATTAAATTTAGATAAAATACTTATAACAGAGAACTTACAAAATAATATAGGTTTTAAAACAGGTGAAGGATGGAGGATTCTTATCACTCGAATCAAGATATACGCGAGCAAAGTCACTGGGAACAACTATATATAGCATACTAGCTGTCTAAAGTAGACGAAGACCAGCAAACTCCGTCTGCTTAAATTTTCCTCGTTTTTCAACATTTTACATTGCTGCTCTGCTTCTATTGATTGTAGCGTGATGTTATATAGCCTTCACAGATAAATAGGCTATCCAACAGTAAAATATTTTTTTCAATTTGACCCAATAGTTCCCGAGATTATCGCGTTCAAACATACAAACAAACTCTCAAAAAATATAAGTATAGATTAATCATAGAACTCATAGTTGCATCAAATTACCTCTTAAATACTTACGTGGGGCAAGCCAAAATGAAGACGTAAATAACTTAAATATATATTTAAAAAATATTTATGATCGTTTTGTAACATATTTGTTACAAAACGATCATTTCGCATTATTGAAACATATATTACTAGCTTAAGCCCGCGGCTCCGCCCGCGTGGATGTCGGTTATCGTGATTAAAACTATCCTATGTCCTTCCCAGGTACTCAAACTATCTCTATACCAAATTTCATCTAAATCGGTATAGCTGTTTGAGCGTGAAAGCCTAACAGACAGCCAGACAGATAGAGTTACTTTCGCATTTATAATATTAGTATGGATATATGTATCAAAAATGCAAAATAATTTTACAAAAATTAAATTAAATAATTTCGATAATCCTACTTAACAGAATCATACTAAAACATTCGCACAATATAAAACATCGAAAATAGGTTCTAGTTCATAAATTACAGGCACTAGTTTTAAACCCCTCTACTAACTCATATTTTTGATGATTGAAAAGATAGATTAAAAATAAAAACGTAATTCATAAAAATATTAAAAGCTAACAGTTTCCCGTACCTCCGTCCACAATTCCATATGTATAATAGTATTGAGGCAAAATATACTATATTCCTCTCCAAGCTTTAAACTACCTCTTAACAATTTCAACAACACAAACGAATAAATATATAAATAAACTATTTATAATATTAATGTAGATTTGTATGTATTACAATAAAATAATTCATTGCTATTTCGCGCAACTGCAAAAAGCGCGCTTACAACAAAAGTCACAATCCTTTATTAGTATGTATTTACAACTGTCTAATCGGCTCGAAATATGCACAACAACAACGCAATGCACTAAAAAAAACAAGGACCCCGCCTCCTTGCATCCGATAAGGCGCAGATGTGCCTGTGTGAGTGCGCTTACGTAGAGAGCGAACGTTTCTCGCAAGCCATTATAGCCATAAGGGTGTACGACCGCCAAGTAGGCCGATTGTACTTACCTACTAATAAAATAAAAAGCCTGCGATAAGAGTTTTGTATTACTTACCAGCCCGAATATCTCTGAGAGAGATGATGAGAGTAAGTATTTACTAGCTGTGCCCGCGACTTCGTCCACGAGGAATAGTAACTTTGGAGGTATAGTGACGTTCAGGACTTATTTATTTATTTTAAAACTTCTGTCATCAAACATACAAACGAACTCTTCAGCTTTATAATATTAGTATAGATGTACGCCAAAACATTCACTTATATGTAAAGAATAGTGATTGGCACTAATTCTATTTTATTCACGCGTCGCGTCTGTACAAGTAGGTAATATTTAGTGTGTGTTTGTACGCCGCACGCGGCATTGTTTGATTTGCGGCGGCATCCTTTTCATAGAGCCGGCACGTGGCGAGGCGGCGCGGTAAAGCAAGGAAACGTACTATAAATAAAGGAATTATTTTAATTCCAGTCATTTCCAATTGAGCTGTGCTTCGAGTCTAACTTGATAATTGTTTTTACTAATTCTCGTTGTTTTCTAAAAACGTATCACGTGTACAATTTAATATGAGTGACGAAGATTCAAATTATTCTAGTCCGAGTAACGAGAGTTTGAGTCACAGATCTAAAAGACCCAAAAGCAAATTTGAGGAGTTTTTCGAAATAATTCATGCATCCCAAACTGCCTTCTGTAAATTGTGCCAACATAAAAAGATTGAAATAAAAATGAAAAACAGAAACACTTCAGGCTTAAGGAAACATCTAATATCTTTCCACAAAAAGGAATCAGAAATATTTCTTCCTGTTAAACCAAAATTAAGTGGAGATATCACAAGCTTTTTAGTAACCGCTGGAAGTGGACAGGTAAGAATATTTTTTTAACAGTTAAAAGAATTTTAACTCCGCGTAGCTATTCATGCGATACTTTCAAAAACGCCATTAACTTACGTAAGTATTTTTGAGTTAGTGGTGTATTCACAGTTTTCATCTAGGGGTGCGACATATTAAGTATGTAATTATCGTCTTAAATATTTTTTATAAACACCCATATTTTCAGTTAATCGGCCAGTAACAACTAAGTACTTTATTTTGGTAAATTACAGTACAGTGCAACCTTAATATAACAAATATCAATTTAACGATTTTCTCGATTTAACAACAACAAACCTCCTCCTCTTATACGCTCAAACCTAATAACACAAGATTTATTGTTTTGTTTCAGTCGGAAAACAGCAGTGACAACATCACGACAGCTACAGTTGATTGGGTGGTGAAAAAATATCTTCCCTTCTCATTTTTCGATGACGAAGCTACACAAGTATATTTTCGACGTATTTGCCCTAATATGGTGTTTCCTAAAAGGTCTACACTTAGAAGGAAAGTCAAAGAGCGATTTGAAGAGCTCCAATTGAATCTCAAGGAACGACTTCAACAATTATCATCTAAAATGTCTTTTACCATTGATGGGTGGACGTCAATTGCTGGTAGGAGTTACTACGGGGTTACTATTCATTATATAGACAACGCATGGAAGTATCAATCTGTAATTCTTGATTTTATACCATCACGCGGTCGACATACTGGGGAAGATATTGCAACGATTTTCCATGAATGTTTATTGGAATATGGCATAATTGATAAAATACAAGGTATCACGGTCGACAACGCAACTGCAAATACCAAATTCATGTATGAACTGGGCAAACAGCTGCCGCCACACTTTGATTCAGACAATCAACATTTCCGGTGCTTTGCTCACATTTTAAACCTTGGTGTACAAGATTTATTAAAGACCTTAGCATTACACTGTGAGTCTGACACTAACGCGCAAGATCAGCAGTACGAAGACTATGCAGACGAAACTGAGGATGAGGAAGATGAAGAATCTGCACCAAATATTGCTGACTCGCGTACATCTGTAACAAAGTTACGCAGTATTTCCAGTAAAATAAAAAGAAGTGAGATAGTGAAGAAGAAGTTTCAGTCTGCTTGTGAAGCAGCTGGCGTGCCATCAAATCTAAATGCCATTCTTGACTGTCCAACGAGATGGAATTCCACACATGATATGATTGGATTTGGTTTAAAAGTGAGAGCGGGCATTGACATATTGTGCAGTTCTGTCACCGAATTAAATGATTTTCAAATCACAGCTAATGAATGGCAGGTACTCGAAAAATTACATAAATTTCTAATAAACTTTAAACTTTTAAGTACAAAACTTGGTGGAGACAAATATGTTACATTACCGCTAGTCATTGTATCATTCAATCTCTTGCTAGATAAAATTGAATCCATGGTAAAACAGTTAGATGAGAAACCTAATCGATCTGAAGTGGATGAAAGGCTCATTCTAGCTTTCCAAGCAGCTCGAGACAAAATGCTTAAACATTACAAGAAGAGCAACTGGATTTATTGTACTTCTTTAATTTTAGACCCAAGGCATAAGGCTCAGACTTTTGACCTGACAATGTGGGGGAAGCAACTTAAAACAGAAAGTCTGCGCAAGTTCAATGAACTTTATGAAGAATATAAAAGTCTACACTCACTGAACAAATCTCTGGAATTACTAGAAAAAGAAAATAAAGTATGTGATGAAGATGAAGACGTAATAGACTTTGATAAACTCTATGAATGTCCCTCGACGTCATCTGGATCTTGTCTTCAAGGCTTAGTGATAGACGAGTTGGAGGAGTACCTGAGAAAACCAAGAACTGCCAGCTCGGAAGACATTTTAGATTGGTGGAGGACGCATGAGACAGAGTATCCGATTTTATCGAAAATGGCCCGTGATTTTCTCTCAATACCTGCAACTTCAGTACCTGCTGAGAGGTTATTTTCTAAAGCATCATTAGTAATTAGAAAACATAGAAATAGGTTAAGTGATGAGTCAGCCAGATGGTTACTTTGTATTAATTCTTGGTCAAAAAAAATTATATAAAGTATCATAACCTAATGATAAAGCTGTTGATTTGTGTTGTATTTTATTTTTTATTCAAATAAATGATAAATCGTAAACTCTTTTATTAAATTTCTTATAAGTTGAGGGTTCAATCTCTTTCTAGACAGATAAGTATTGTTCTTTAAAATACAGTCAAGTTATTGTAATTAATTTGTTTTTTTACATGTTTTAGCAAATGTAAGCTTATAAATCATAAATGTTTATTAAGAAACAGTTACTTCCATGGAAAACGACATATAGGTCAGTTGATTTTTCGAATTTCTTATCAAATCTTCAGTTACTTATTAATCTGCTTGATCTTTACTATGGCTATGTTAATTCAAGCTCACAATGTTCCAATTCTAATACGTTTTTCTAAGATTTAAAGTAAACTTTAATAAATAGTAATAGACTAATAGGTAATTGCAAGACTTGCAAGACTCTTGCTGCAAGACCAAGACCAAGACCAAGACTGGGAGCGCAAGACCAAGACCAAGACCAAGACCAGGTGTATTGGCGCAAGACCAAGACCAAGACTGGCTAAGTCTCGTCTTGTTCTTGCATTTGGGCAACACTAATTCTATTCAAATTGCCAATTTTACAATGTTTGAATGTTTATAAACTTGATATGGGGGTAAGGTGCTGCGACTAATAATAATATTTATACACCATGTTAAAGGACTGATGCAAATTGTATTATCAAAAAGTTGAAACATGAGATAAACTAAAATCAGCCTTACTGGGTGCAATATAGTAGGAGCAAGAAATGTCATAGTACGTTCAGATGCGTGGTAAGCATCTCGACACATACAGACAGCGGAGTCTTAGTAATAGGGTCCCGTTTTACCCCTCTTGGTACGGAACCCTAAAAAGTGGTTCACAGACTGCCAAGCAGCATATTCACACCTATCCACACGCTCGTGGTCGTACCGTTGAATGTCGCTTTAAACGTGAGCGTGAAAATCCACCGTTTGGGTTCAAGGAAAGATTTCAGTTGCGTTTTGATTCGATTTTAATTTATCCTTTACAGGTACATTTCAATCAAAGCCACAAAAATAAATCATTTCCTTTGGATGATCAAAGGATAGTAAACCGTCGAATATTGGATCTATTCCACCCAGGTGGTCATATAAAGAGGGATGAAACCACAAACGAAACTTAATCAACGCTTATATCACAGCGACCCTTAAAATCAAGTGTCCGTAATACAATACGAGTATTTGTCCCTCAAATGTTTGGTCACGTAATTACATAATATAAATGGGCCGACATGACTCCGGACATTAATTAGAGGTCACTTATACACCTGTAATTCTGTCGTTACGAGTAATTGCTGTCATTTCATATACCCATTAAATATTCTATTAGTTAATCCGTAGCCTATACCTACTAATGTTATGGCCGAAAAGGTAACTATAACTGTCATTGGTTAGTAAAAATAAGGGCAAACAGGCCTGCCTAGTAGAAGTTACTTTGGATTTTGAATGCTGATAACGCAAGGAGTACACCACCTATCTGACATAGTCCAGATAGGTGGTTCGATTCCGGCCCCGGTTTGGCATACGGAAGTCTCTAGTTCGATTCCTGGGTGTGGACTTCAAATTTTTCTATCTTTCAAAAATGCAATTATTGTATTCGCGATTTGTACACATTATAAAATTATATATACTACGGGTCTTAAACTTCGGGCAATAAACAAGATATTTACCTTAAATTATTCACGCGATGACCCGTAGTATAATTGGCAAGAAACGCCTATAAATATTACTATAACCCAAGCAGTGTTTTTGATACATTGATAGATCACCGAGTCGGTTTAAAAAAAAAACCTACAGTAGGTCACAAACCCTGTGATGATTTACAAATCACGGACATTTGTGAACACCGATCAATGAAGTTTTCATGTGGGAATCGAAGCCATATTCTCTTGCACTGACGTCGCACACACTCTCACTACGCCACTGAGGCGATCAAAGTCAAAATACTTAGGATATTTATGATCGTTTGACAAAACTTTATTTACTGCTAAAACATTACACAACATTAAATGAGTTTACATTTAATGCCAACTTCGCTATAAGTAAAGCCAGAAAAGAACTTGGCAATAAAAACACATGGACACGCCTTATAGATGCCAATTTCTTAAGTATATTTGTTTGTATACAATCCCTTAGTGTCACCCAGTAGAGTACAGTCGATCCCTAATGTACTATGACACCTTATAAAGGGTCTTTCAAATAGAGCGGGTCGATATTAATAATCTGTGGCGGCCATTTTGATTTGGCGGCATCTGTCAAATCTGTTTTTTCTTATTCAGTCACTGATGCCAAATCACCATGGCAAGTTACACGGTTGAGCAGCATGTGCAAATGATAAAACTTTATTATCAAAATGAGTGTTCGTTAGTGAAAACGTTGCGCGCATTGCGCCCATTTTACGGCAGACGCGGTGGCCCTTCAAAGTCTACTCTCCAACGATTGGTGACTAAATTCGAGACGACCGGTTCGGTAAACAACCAACCAACACCATTACGTCAAAGGAACGCCAGATCGGCCGAGAACATCGCCGCTGTACGTGAGAGTGTTCAGGAGACTCCGAAGCAGTCGATTTCTCGCCGTGCACAAGAACTCGGCCTTTCGCAGACTTCAACTTGGAGAATTTTGCGTCGGGACTTGGGTCTGCATCCATACAAGATCCAACTGACCCAGGAGCTCAAAGTTAATGACCATAGACAACGCCGTGTGTTCGCTGAATGGGCGTCGGAACGCTTGGAAGAGGACCCCGATTTTGGCCAAAAAATAATCTTTAGCGACGAGGCACATTTTTGGATGAATGGTTTTGTTAATAAGCAAAATTGCCGTATATGGGATGACCACAACCCACATGAGGTTCACCAGATAGCAATGCATCCACAAAAAGTAACTGTTTGGTGCGGATTTTGGTCTGGCGGCGTCATTGGTCCGTACTTCTTCGAAAACGAAGTTGGCGAGGCCAGCACCGTCAACGGTGAGCGCTACAGATCAATGATCAACAATTTCTTTTGGCTTAAATTGAACAATATGGACGTGAATGACATGTGGTTCCAGCAAGATGGCGCTACTTGCCACACAGCGAACGACACAATCGACATTCTGCATGAACGGTTTGCGGGTAGGGTTATCTCTCGCAGAGGTGACGTGAATTGGCCACCAAGATCGTGTGATTTGACTCCGCTAGACTTTTTCTTGTGGGGTTTTCTGAAGTCGCAGGTCTATGCCAATAAACCACATTCGACCGTTGCCCTGAAAGCCAACATAACGCAGGCCATCGCTCAGATTCAGCCGGATCTATGCAGCAGAGTCATTAAAAATTGGACCTCTCGGATTTGTGCCACCATGCGAAGCCGCGGCGGACATTTGAACGATGTCATATTTCATGCATAATGGCATAAACGGGCCTTTCAAATAAAAAATAAATTTCGTTAATATCTCACACACATCTAGTTTTATTCAATTTTAACATCGACCCGTCTTTGTTGAAAGACCCTTTATTTCGTAGAAACACAAATTCACAATATTCATATTCAAGCATATATGAAAATATTGTAATATAATAAATTACATGGAACGTTCAAGAAACATTGTTGAACATTTGGTTATAAAACAAAGGTCACTTAAACAGTGTTCAGAGTTGTTCATAATAATTTTGTTTGACCTTCTAACTTATTTATAATTTCAGGAAAAGCTACCACCTCTAAGTAAAAATATTTTTTACCTAACAAAATTATAGCGTTGCCGCAGGAGATACGCCAGAAATGGACAAGTATGTTTTCTTAGAATTAATTAGTTCATAACTAAAGCCACGAGAATTTTAGTATTGTCTTTGACAATACGATCTAAGAAAATAATTTATAACATGGACGTTGAGAGAAAACAGCAAAAATAAATACCGAGCTACCAAAAACTGTTTACGCAATAAAATAATCAAAAACACATTTTTTCTTGAGTCCTTCAATTCCGTTATTTTTATATTCCTGCGTCATTTCAAATATCTATCAAAAATGACGCAGTACCAAAACTAATTTACAATCAATTATTTACTTCGACCGACCAGCTTCTGATGGCTTAGTACTACGCTACAAAAACCCCAGTGAGAAAAAAGTTAGGTTATCTTCAAAAAGGCTAAATGGATTTCCTTAAAGACTTTCATGTTATTAATATATCAAACACGGGAATTGACAATTTGACTTTTTTAACTAGGTGGCACTAACCGAAACGTCGAAAACGCCGACACGTCAAGTAATTTAAAGTTAAGACTCATGCTGAAGCGAGGGCCCAACTCGCTTGCAAGAAAGGATAGAGAAATTTTAAGTTTTGTAACATAGTCCAGATAGGTGGTTCGATTCCAGCCCCGGTTTGGCATACGGAAGTCTCGAGTTCGATTCCTATCTTTCAAAAATGCAATTATTGTATTAATAAAGTAATTTAAAGTTTATTTGGAGCGCTAATTCACGACGAATTTCGATTTAACCCGCTATCTAATTTAAAAAAACTGCATTCAAATTAGATAACCTGTTTAGACTTATGATTTCGGAGACATGACAACACGCGTTAAACCTGTAACACAACTCTTTCCTCATTTTTTTTCTTCTTCTTCTTTTAGAATTGATTAGAGTTGATGATAATTTAGCCCATTTTCTAGCTAATTTCTGCTAGTGTCACGTATTTATTATAAAACTCAACTACACAAAGACCTGATCTAATAGATTTTACACGTATTTCATGTGATAATGATGGCAGAGTAAAAGCGATTACCACCATTTTCAGAACTACCTCGTTTTATGTATTTGTACGAGTATTATACTCGGAAACAAGACCTCGACAAATGGACCCACCCCTGAACCGCATACAAATAACAAAGATAAATACATCTGGTAGATGTGGGTATATCAATCAGTGCGGGGACAGCTTACAGCGGGCGGCGACACGTCATTGCAGCGCCACAAAACAAATGAGATTGATACAGATGGTCAGCTTCCTAAAACGAGCAAAAACTGGCTCACGCACACATAAATTTACACGTACACAGATCTCGGTCGAACTTGGACGAATCGTTATCCGAGACTGCGCACGTTGAGAACTACGTACGTGGGCGTCTATGTGTGCGTGGATTTCTTGTTGAGCTGTAAACAGACCTGTATTTTGTGGCCGCTGGTAATTGGGCTCGACCACAAAGCGCCGTAATCCTTCTGTAACGCTGGACCCGGTACATATCCGCAAAATTGGATTAATATAATGAAAATCAAATAATTTTTACTATTAGAGTTTAGTTCGTCCTTAATTAAATGTGTTATCAAGATATCAAGTATTGACGTATGTACTGGGTGGCGCAAAAGTAGTGGCACTAAAGAAAATACTTTTTTTTTTTTATATGACATTTTCTGTCATTCTGTTGTTGAAAATTGTGTAGTGAACAAATGTAAAATACACTGAAAATAAACATGGACCGTTTTACTCCCCAAGAACGTGGAATAATTGTGTCAATGTTCTTACGGAATAATTCATCAGTGATAAGAACACAACGTGAATTTCGTCGACGATTTCCCCACCGTCCGGCACCGATTGGTCGCACAATTCGACGCTTTGCCACACGCCTTGAAGCAACTGGCTCAACATTGGATAGACCTAAGTCTGGGAGACCAAGAACAGGCCGTTCAGCTGAAAATATCGATGCTGTGCGCGAAGATGTGGAAGAGTGTCCAGAAACATCAACGAGGCGACGTGCCACGCAATTGGGCATTTCCAGACGGACCCTGCAGCGTATTTTGGTGAAAGACTTAAAGATGTTCCCGTATAAAACTCAAATGACTCATCAGCTGCTGCCTGCTGACCACCGAGCTCGTCTAGATTACTGCCAGCGCGTCATAAACCTCAACCTTGAAGAGGATGATTTTCCTTCAAAATTGGTTATGAGTGACGAAGCGCATTTCCATCTCTCAGGGCATGTCAATAAGCAGAATACTCGGTTCTGGGGCACTGATAATCCGCGCATTATTCAAGAAACACCTCTACACCCACTAAAAGTTACTGTATGGTGTGGCATCTGTGTTGACAGAGTGATCGGACCCTATTTTTTCGAAGACGCTGGAGGCAATGCGATAACTGTCACTGGAGAACGCTACAGAACCATGTTACGTGAGTTTTTGATACCCAGTTTGGACGAATTGGGGCTGGAGCACATCTGGTTTCAACAAGACGGCGCTACGGCACACACAGCGCGCGACACTATGGACTTAGTGAGGGACGCTTTTCCAGGCCGAGTTATCTCTCGTTTTGGCGATTTGCCTTGGCCTGCAAGATCACCCGATCTGACCAGTCCAGACTTCTTTCTTTGGGGTTTTTTGAAATCTCGGGTGTATGTGAACAAGCCACAGACTCTCGCAGCTCTAAAAGAAAACATTCGTCAAGAAATAACGAACATATCGCAGGAAGTATTACGGCAAGTTATGCAAAATGTCATAAATAGGGCTCAAATGTGTATCAACTCTGGAGGTCACCATTTAAAAGACATCATCTTTAAATCCTAATGGTACGAAATTTAATGGCACAAATATACCTACATTTAAAAAAATCTAAATCTAGTTTTCTAATTTAGAAAAAATGTTATAGCTGAACCAAATAGGGTCTTTACTTTTGCGCCACCCAGTACACTACAGTCAGCAAAAATTGAGATTTATCACACTACGGTTGAAATTCATTTGCTCATCATAAACAACAAGGTTGATTTTCCTTTGCAATAATATACAGCCACTTAGATACTACATCCATCCACACTTTGGTACTTATAATATTAGTAGGATAGAAAACTGTGTAATCTGTGTAATTGCGTGTACAGGTACGCTCAATATTTAGAATAGAATATTTCTTTATTTGCTAAAATATGGCCTATAACGTCAAGCAATTTTAAGCTAAACAATGCGCGTTAATTCCCGTATAATAAATAGTTATAAAATATGATGTTACATTGGTGTTACGATAAGATTGAGTTCGGACATATTCTGCCATATAATGGCGTGCAAATATATTTAGTGATTTAATAATTGTACATTCAGTTACATTACTCATTCATGCATTTTATATTATATTAATTGTTTTTTTGTTCATGTCAAATATTCATAAAATTTGACATGAACAAAAATTCTAATTTTATTCGAGGTAGATATAGTTTGTTTGTCATTTGTGCTTTTATCAGCTGATTCGTATAACAGGTTTTATATCAACGCACACATGAGTCCGCTTTTACCATATTTCCATCAGAATTTAGAGAGCATTCGTAGTCAACCATCATGAATATTCAAAGAGGTGTCAGTTCAGCAAAAATAACCAAAACAATTGAGGTCCAAACATTATACATTTACTGGCTTTTTAGTTTTTACTGCTACTCATCCTTGGGTTATTATTGTAAAATAGATAACCCGACAGATAATGTCCAAATAAAAAATACAACAGTCAGTAGGTATTATTTATCGAACAATTTTTCTTTTCACTATAACGTAATTCGAAGTGCTACAAACATAAAAAATAATTAGTAGTACACAAATTAGTGGTTCCCAATTTGTGTACTACTAGTTTATTTCATTTTGAGCGACGAAGAACACAACATAAATATACACAATATAAACACAATAAGTTGTTTCTATAACATACAATCAATACAAAATGTAACATTAAAAGACCCCCGATTCGTCACAAAAAGTTAATCGTTTCTAAACGCAGGAATGGATTTTCAAACAGTTTCGATTTTAAACATCGCGCCTTCTAAATAGTACCTATCAATTAGATAATTTCACACGCAATTACATACAACACACAATTTTCAATTTGTTTAAATGCTTACCTAAATACCTGCGATAAATCGGTTTCAACGAATTGTGTACATTACAGCAATAAAATTGAAATGTTGCCAAACTACCTTGTTTGTTTAGGTTCGTTAGCGTACGTTACCTATTATACAGGGAGGATTTTATAAACCCAGAAAATTTGGGTAAAATACCTTAACTGTTACAGCTGCAGCAAATTTGAGAAAACACTGCATGTACCGAATAATGATACAATACTTTTTTAATTTATCTCTTTTATTTTTTTTATGCACGTTATGTACTACCTACTCTTCGCGGTCTTCCTCAAGACGATTAAACATATAACTTTCGATCGTTTGTGGTACGAGTTCCAAAGCAGTTTCCAGCGACCTTCATGCAAGCGGAATTTTGGCCGATAGTCGTTGTACCCGGGCGATTTCGCGGCAGGTTACGAGAGACCACAATGCAGCACTTCGCTGACCAAAGTGCAACATATAATAAAATGACTTTAGTTTGTAATGAATTATGTACTAGTTAATTGAGTATTATACTGTTATTTCTATAAAATTACTAGCTGACCCTCGCAACTTCGTCTGCGTCAAATTAACCCATTTTTGCAAAATAGGGGTAAATAAAAAATAGGGGTTGATCGTAGAAGGGTGGAAATTCAGGGTTGTATGTATTTTTGAATCCGGTATCATAAAAAAATAAAAAATTACCTAAAAATTAAAATATATATATATATATATATATATTGGTGAGGGATGAAAAATAGATGTTGTCCGATTCTCAGACCTACCCAATATGCACACAAAATTTCATGACAATCGGTCGAGCCGTTTCGGAATTACACGAGAATTTTATATATTAGAAGATATCAATTATCTTTTTTAAAATAAAAACCCATTTCGTTGGATATTTACAATTCTCGTATAACGTGACTAAAACTAACATACATAAAAAGAAATATCTTAAAGATGTAGTGTAGAACATAATTTAAATCTACTTTATGTTAGCGCCATACATTATCGTGAGTGACACGATGTTCTTGAACTAAGTACTCACTAAAACCTCGAGGGGAATGCTTCCGAAGGGATCTGAGAGTTAGTGTCACTCGGAGCGACCGCTTCTAAGTACTTAGTGTCTCAAATATTCAGCGGGATGCGAATACTCTGCGTTTTAGGATATTTGAGAACGTTCAATGAGAAACTTGAGAACTAAATGTACAGATAAGTCTTATGACGACGTTTTTTAAAACAATGGTTTACCATAACACGTTGAAAGAGGAAAGCTTGAATTGATTTCTAGTCAACTTTGAAAACGGTATGAATAAATAGGCATAACATTCGACAGTTGAACTTATTAAACTTATTATAAAGGTGATTGGAGTCTTATTAAGCATAACTTAAAGTTGTTTTATTTATTAATACAATAATTGCATTTTTAAAAGATAGAAAAAAAAGTTCAGACTCAGGAATCGAACCCGAGACTTCCGTATGCCAAACCGAGGCCGGAATCGAAGCATCTATCTGGACTATGTTACTAGACCTCAAATTTCTCTATCCTTTCTTGCAAGCGAGTTGGCTTTCTTGCAAGAAATGCCTATAAAAATTACTGTAATGTTTGTTTTTTTTTTTTAATTTATATCTATAAGATTTAGTATCTTGAAAAATATTTGTGAATGCAAGTGATTATCAGGTCTTCTTCGCCAGTAAGTGTAAGTCTCATTATAATTAGAATTAGGTGTCCTAACTGCAAGTATGAGTTGTTTTTGTTAACTGTTTACAGTAACACTTTACATTAATTAAAAATGGGACTTATATGGGTAATAATATCTTGGGAAAACTTCTACAACGCCATCTGATCCCAAAGTAGGCAGAGCCTGAACTATGGCAACTAGACAACTGATAACCATACTTATATATTTCTAAATACATACATATTATAAGTATAAAATTACACCCAGACACAGAATAAATCATCATGCTTATCACACAAAGTTTTAACCCGGGTGTGTATCGAGCCCACGATCTCTCGCTTAGCTGTCATGGTCACTAACTACTAGGCCAACAGACTGGCCGTCTTAAACTTTAAACTTATGGTTCAAAACTGAAATATATTGAAGTAATTTTTATAGGTATTTCTTGCCAATTACTTTACAAATATAATAAATTTTTCTATCTTTCAAAAATGCAATTATTGTATTTGTAAAGTAATTGGCAAGAAATGCCTATAAAAATTACTTCAATATTCGGCCTGCGACATCATAATTTGTTAATTGCTCTGTAACGAAGCAATAACAGAAGCCGTGATAGTTTTTTAACTACCGACTAGATGGCGCATGTGAGGACCCCAACTCGCGAGCATCAAGAGATAGAGATATTTGAGGTCTAGTAACATAGTCCAGATAAATATATTGATTTACGGCCGGTCTCAATAATCTAACTATCGATGGATTTGGCTACTAGAGGTAGAATTTTGACATATTTTGTACGGAGCGTATGTCAAATATATACCTCTAGTAGCCAAATCCATCGATAGTTAGATTATTGAGACCTGCCGTTAATCATTTACGTAAAACATATTTTTTTAACTTAGTTCAAAACAAACACTCGAGATCGATGTTTCACAGCACTTGATAAAAAAACTTAACATTAAAATGTCAAATGACAATTACTTACAACTATAAAAACCCGGTCTTCCCGACCCCAGAACAATAAAGTATCTCAGTGTTTGCATACTGGGAACAGTGTCGGGTCACAAAAACCCCGTGCTTTCACCCTCTTCGCCAACCCTTACATTTTCGCTTTATTGCTATGAACGCACAAATATTATAAATCAATGAACAGAGTGTATTCTTTGTTTGCGTTAGAAGATTAAAATGCGGTGCCGAGAACTCCAGAAACTTCTACATATTTTGATACTTACACTATATCATATAATAAATTGTTTCAAGCTAAATACTTTATGAATTTAAATGAATACAGCTTTGGTGGCGGGGTGGGAGTGTGTAAAGGGTTGCAGGTTCAAATCCCACATGGGACATCACGTTGTGTGATCCATATATTGTTGTTCTCAATTTGGGTGTACTTTGAGTCCTCGATTTGTATGCTTGTAAGGACGCCCGGGAGACGGGGCTTATATCTTAGTGCGGGATTTGTCTTAAATAATACATATTGAATATAGTAAAATACGTAAGTAGGAGGTAGTTAGTACTGTTTGTTGTGTTTACTATTTGTAATACTGTTGGATACTTATCTATACTAATATTATAAAGCCGAAGAGTTTGTTTGTTTGAACGCAATGACCTCAGGAACTACTCCGAATTGAAAAAATATTTTATTGTTGGATAGCCCATTGATCGAGGAAGGTTATAGGCTATATAACATCACGCTGCGACCAATTAAAAAGGTTTTAAAAACGGGGGAAATTTACGCAGACGAAGTTGCGTCAGCTAGTCGTATATGAGTGAATTTCTATTAAATGCCCGTAAAATTATAAACATAATAACTAGTCAATTTGAGCTGTTATATTGAATCTTATATCTATAATCTTGAAAATTTGCATAGTCAACCCCTCTGTTTCACCAAGGAACAAGCCGAACACAGATTCGGCAATTAAAACCACGGTCGCCGCGACCCCAATGTAATCTGTGAAGGGTTGTAATTCTAACCCGCGCGCGCCAACAAAGTGCGAAGAATCGAGGTTTATTTCAAGCGGCGTTGGAACTGCACAAAATACATTTGGCACTAAGAGCCAGCTCCTTACAACGACCGAAAATAGGCCCACGGATCACGGTCCATGAGGATCTTGGTCGAATCTCAACTCAAGCTTTCAGCCATTAGACAAGTGGCATAAATGCTAATCGAATAGAATGACGACGTTGCGCGTGCATACGAAAATATTTTCGCGCTCGCAACGACGTCATTCCGATATCATTCTATTCGATTGTCATTTTATTCGATTCGAGTTTATGCCACTTGTCTAGGCAATGCATCTTTGTGAGTAGACTTCCTTTTGACCTGTGAGTCGGCTTCAAGTAACTTAGGTACTTTGTGGTACGGATTTGCTCGTCCTGGGGTTAACCCTCCAAGTGATAAGCGGGATGAACGATGAGACAACACAATTTGCGGGACCCTAAAATAAGTTGGAAAAGTTTAAAATTAATTAAGGGAAGGTTATTTTGTTGCAGGGTGTACTTCGGTGCATCTGATAACGTAGTTGGACATAATGTTGATTCTTTTAAATATTTACTTCTAATTTTCTTTTTTGTGTTTATATATATTATTACTAGCGATCGTGGTAACTTTTCCATTTAAATTAAAGTACCTGGATAATCGTTTTTTTTAACGACGTTTTCTAAAAATGTAACCTAGCTACATAGATTTATCGTCCCCGAAACCCCCTGCATACTAAATTTAATGAAAATCGCTAAAGCCGTTGCCGAGATTCAGATTACATATAAACAAAAATTGCTCGTTTAAAGATTACTTGTTATAGAAAAGTAGCGTCCCCTACTTAATGGTTGAATAAACACAGCGTGCCACATTGCTAACAAAGATTTTGACACGACGCTAACACCCACAATAGGTTTAACTCGGTAGTAAGTATAGAGCATTGAACCTCTTAGACTTGAATACTTTAAATGTAACAGGCCAATAGGCTTACATGAGTGTAATGTCAAATCAACTTATATGATATAACTAGCTGACCCGCGCAACTTCGTCTGCGTAAATTTTTCCTTTTTTTTTACAACATTTTTCATTGCTGCTCCGCTCCTATTGGTCGTAGCGTGATGTTATAACCTATAGCCTTCCTCGATAAATAGGCTATCCAACAATAAAATATTTTTTCAATGCGGCCCAGTAGTTCCTGAGATTATCGCGTTCAAACAAACAAACAAACTCTTAGGGGGATGAAAAATAGATGTTGACCGATTCTCAGACCTACCCAATATGCACACAAAATTTCATTAAAATCGGTCAAGCCGTTTCGGAGGAGTATGGCAACGAAAACTGTGACACGAGAATTTTATATATTAAAGATATCGTTTTAAGAAACGTCAAACCAATATGTGACGTCAAAATACGGATCATCAATCATTTTACAAATTCTAACAAAAGCTAAAGTATTTACTTTAATGATTACAAATTGTTAAACACGTTAAATTGTATCGACGAACATTATTTGTTACAAATATTTAGTATTGACGTCATAACTTCACAGTTACTTTACATTTTTGTTTCTATTTGATGGTTATAAAATTACTGACGAACACATACGAGTATGTCGCTTTTTAAGACGCTGAATAACGTATTATTATCTATAATAATATTATAAAGCTGAAGAGTTTGTTGGTTTGTTTGTTTGAACGCGATTATCTCAGGAACTACAGGTGAAAATTGACGCATACGTCTATCCTATAAATGTCTAGTTTCTCCTCACAAAAACTAGACTTAATAATACAATGAGATATGAACTTTACGTAGTCATCTAGCCAATTCGAAAGATGCAAAACTTTTGTTGAGAAGAAAAAAAACGGTAGATACCATGAGAGGAAAAATAGTAAAAAATAACATCAACATGAAAATGCTTTTGTATTTAATGTCTCGGAAGTTAAGACGATGCAAGGAACATCCCTTTTCGTACGGTTCATTGGTGCCGATGTCTGCCCTCTAATCTTGCATCACTTGCGAAGGGAATGGGAGGGGGGGGGGGGTACTGTGTCATGCTCGTGTATGGATCATGACTGAGCATTTTTTGTACTACCTGTTTTTCCTCTAGATGGGATCAATGACTAGCCGAATTGTTTAATAACAAAGTTGCTTAGCAACCATTGACAAAAATATTTAAAACTAGCCTTCCCGCGCAACTTCGTCTGAGTAAATTTTCCCCGTTTTTGCAACATTTTTCATTGCTGTTTCGCTCCTATTAGTCGTAGCGTTATGTTATATAGCCTATAGCCTTCCTCGATAAAATCCAACAATGAAATATTTTTTCAATTCGGATCAGTAGTTCCTGTGATTACCGCGTTCAAACAAACAAACAAACAAACTCTTTAGCTTTATAATATTAATATAGATTGGAGAAGGATTTCGGCTATAGTTTAAGTGAGATTCTGTAACGTTAGTATTGTCACTCTATCTAGCTAGAGGGTGATCATTTTAAAATTGCTACATTCCTGTTTGCCTAGAAAAGCACGTTAACCCTCTCCGGTCTTGTTTGATTTCTGATCTTCGAATAGAGTGCATCTATGTCTGCTTGTGACGCAAGAGTGCAAAAGTGTATACTTTTGCACTTTAATATTTCCTGCCTAGTTGGCTAATATCTGGTGAGACTGGCCGCTGTGACCAAAATCAAATTAGTAGCCTAATGATTAAGGCATCGGACTAGAAACCGTAAGTCGTGGGTTCGAATCCTACCCATTATACTACCGACATGACCCACTCCTAACACAAGCAATTTAGCTTAGCTGGAGGGGTTAACAGGATTGCTAGTGACATGGGACCAATAATCACACATTGCTAAAAAATATCTATCGGATCCTAAATTACGTTGGCAATAGCTAGTAGACTTTGTTTTTTCAGATAGTGTTTTATAACCTTGAAGTTACCATATTTAGTATATTGTGAAAAAATTCCAAAAAAAGGAAAAATACGTACGAATAAAATATTACTGTTATATACTGAAAGTGAAAAAAAACAACAAATAAATGCTGAAAGGTAAGTATACAGGCACCGAGTCCGTCATAAAATAGGTAACGTGTTAAATATGATGTGTGGGGAAATGTGTGAAGTCACGCTTGCACGCTTTTCCTGTTAGTTGGTGGTGAAACGGTGCTTTCTTTGTCTTTATAGTGTTGTTTTTTTTTTACAGTTATCTCTAGGTAGGCAAAGGTCGCTCGAATAGTCTGCCTACGTTACATGCTATGAAGATCACTCACTACAATAGCATCACACTAAACAGCACATAACTAAGATTCAAACCGTAAATAGAGTGACACTTTATTACGACATCATAATTTGTTAAAATGCTCTCTGTAACGAAGCAATAACAAAAGCCGTGACAGTTCTTTAACTACCGACTAGATGGCGCATGCGAGAGACCAAACTCGCGAGCATCAAGGGATAGAAAAAATTGAGGTCTAGTAACATAGTCCAGATAGGTGGTTCGCTTCTTGTCCCGGTTTGGCTACGGAAGTCTCGGGTTCGATTCCTGGGTCTGAACTTCAAATTTTTCTATCTTTCAAAAATGCAATTATTGTATTTGAAGAGTTAAAGTAAATTTTAATATGACATACATTTTCATACTATCTTATTATTTTAAAATTTTCTTTAACGCACACTATTTAAAGTTTTCTTCTTAATAACAAGTTATGAGCTATACCGTGAACGATAACCATTACTTTAGCTATCAATAGGTAAATGACAGAAATCGAAACTACAAAATTAATAAAGAAAATACCTAAATGACTCCTCATTCAGCAAGAAATTAATTCAGTGCTATTAAAGTAAAAATGCTACCCTCAATCTACGCCCACGTTTCATATTTCCATAAACGCTTATTTAACATCAAAGAAGATAAATTAAAAAGCCCTCGTTCATCGCTTCGAACAAACGTTTCTATATTGTGCAAATGTTGTTGAAAGCCCCCAAAGTACACTGAGAGACGAGCGCTCATTAACAAAACGACCAGGAGTACAGAAGCGCACAGGAGCTCGCAGCCCTCAAGTGCAACCTACAAATACGACGGGGGAACAAAAGCGCAGCCGTCGACCTACAAAATCACTGGACGTGTATCCACGGACAATGGAATTTCAGTTAAAACCAACATTCGTCTACAATACAAAACATTTTTGTTGAATTTTCTTTGGAAACATTTTACGAGTAAGCTCGTACACATGTCTTTTATAAGCTCATTCTTTTCCGTCATAAGAATTTCAAAGCTGACATATCCATTTCCGAGCTACGAGCTACGCGCGTAACTGGCCTACGCCGTAGTCTGGTAGGCACGTAGCAGTCACGTACCTAACACTTTGCGTGATGAATGGGAAAAGTTACAGTCGTATTTTTGTCATCTAATCTCTAAAGTGGTACTAAAGAAACATATATACTCTCAGATTTTAACACCATAGGAGAGATGAAACTTACTAAGTGAATGGTGCTATATCACGAATGTTGCTATTAATAGAGCAAATATAAATTACAGTAAATGTGACGAACAATCCGACCTCTATTTTCGCTTTAATTTATGTCAATGATTCCACACGTCAAGTGCTAAATGTAGACCATATATAAACAACTGACGAGGTGGAGTTTCGGTGTATTTCTGTACAGTATAATTGTGTGTGCCTTTGGTAAAATTAAATTTTTCGACGAAATTTTTTTTCAGAAACTGCATTTAATATGGATTTCCAAGAGAGGGAGGTTATATGTTATGCTTGTATATATCATTGAAATTTACGAGTTGGTTTGAAGAGGGCATTTGAAATAAGCATTAGTTTAAATAAAATATAAATAAAATAAATCTTCTACATTTTTCTATCGACGTGTGTTGCTAAAAATAAATGTGGCCTAAGTAATTTATAACTCAAAACAGAGATCGTAACAGCCGAGGTATAAAGTTGAAATTAATATCAAATTGATCGTATTGTAGGTGGCGCCGTAAAAAACCTAGCTTTTAAGTGGAAGTAATAAAAAATACTGCTATTTATTTCGAACATTTTGACTCCCACAAATAAATCAAAACGTACACTGCCACAACGCCGAGAGGACCGAAGGTAAATTCTTTACACACTCGTTCAAGCAACGCACACATTGGCATTGTTCTCGGTCAAGAAATCTCGAAACACCTTGGGAGTAAAGTGTTCCGAGAATCCGTGTCCGTGAGCGATGTCTATCTCTGTGTTTTGCTCTGTTTTCTCGGTATTTTAAGCTTATATTTATACAAAGGCTTTTAAATTAGCAATATACTTATTTAAAATTTAATTTGTTATATTATATTGGTTTATTAACCGGCAGCTTTCAGTAAATTGTTTTTTTTTTACAGTATTTCTAAGAAGAAAGAGACTTGCCGACTAATAATATATAAATAGCTATGAGTACAGTATAGAATCCTGAACTCGCGATTCTGAAAGGCACTTGACTGGATCAATTTTTCTCGGTCTATAATCATGGATAACAAAACATATTATTTGTCCGTTTATATTTCTGATACATTTATAATCGAATTTTCCGTGTAATTTATCGTGTAATATCTCGCAACTCGCGTCCAACCACGCGGAGAAAGAGAAAATTGGGCAATACATACGATGGTTATCGTAAATGAGAGAAATCGTAGTCGGCATTTTGGTTCATTTACCTTTATACCGAGATATATCATCTAGGATCCACCCCACATCATTTAAAAGCGTATCATGGTGAGTTTTTATCTAAATTGTAACTCGACTTATCGTGGAAATCTGCAGCAAACAATATGGCGCGAAAGTTGTGATGTCATTATTATTAACAAAATAATTTATGACGGCCTACAATCCGCAACTTACATAAACTATACTTACATATACTAGATACTCGTATTTTAATGTAAAAAGTTGTTAGGCGCTCATAAGAGTTGCATTTGTAACTTAGGGAATGGAGTACATTGACTTTTAAACAAACAAATACAATAACAACAAAATTGCCCTTAGGAAATAAACGTCGATCAAGTAACTGAGAGGAATGATGCAGATGTACTTTTCAATAATCAATTATATCTATATCTATATCTTGGGACAACTCACACAACGTCGTCTGATCCCAAACTAAGCAGAGCTTGTACTATGGCAACCAGACAACTGATAAACATACTTAAATATTTCTAAATACATACATATTATAGATAAATAACACCCAGACACAGAATAAACCATCGTGCTCATCACACAAAGTTTTATCCTGGGTGGGGATCGAACCCACGACCTCTTGCGTAGCAGTCGGATACACTCCCACCGCGCCACAGAGGCAGTCGTGTAATGGCAGCCATTACACGTTCAATCTAGGTCGAGATCCCGGGATCTTGATCCAGATTGACTGTGTAACGTGTTGGATTAATGGATCGTGACATGTAGACTGACGATCAGTCCAACTTAAAACTTCTACGCAATAACATGCATGCGTACACTTAAGGTATGGACTTTAGCAAGGAATAAGCGTGTGTTGCTATAATATTGGCAACAATGGTTACGAATTAATTATATATAACAACTAGCCTGTTGGTATAGTGGTTAGTGACCCTGGCTGCTAAGCCAGAGGTCGTGGATTTCGATCCCCACCCAGGATAAAACTTTGTGTGATGAGCACGATGTTTGGACTGAACAGCCAAATCAAGATGTATCAATCTATTACGATCAGCGACCTTGATCAGATCAAGATCTGGATTGAGCGTGAGATGGCTGCCTATGTGTACAAAGACTCTATACTCTCGCCATAAGAGACGACCCATGTTAATTCAGATACCCTCATTAGTTTAATAATAGCAAAAATAAGACGTATAATAACATATGAGGTTTCTTTCTCTTGTTTATCTTTCAGTAAATGGTTTGCTATTAGGAGCCCTTATTCGTAATAATAACACAAAGTATATATTCTCATCAAAAAGAGAGCTGCTCAGTAAACGTGGAGTATATATGTGTTCTTTTGTTTCTTATGTATGTATGAGAGGAGTGCGGGTCGGAGGGAGTCATGAAAATATCTTACGTTTTATGATGTCACATGAATTCGTATGTTTAAAGGAATACATAGAGGTATTTAAGAGGGTGCATCGCGAGCGGTTACGTAATTTACGCATTTTTAAGATTATTTTGTTGAATTTAGACACACGATAATATTTTTTTAGTCACAATATAATTTTATTTGTTGAAAGGTTGTTTAGCAATAGGTTTTTACGTAATAAACATTCTCAACTAGTATTTAGGAGTTCTGTACCGCACTCAAATTATTCTTCGAAGACCGTCATTGATGCTGTAAGGATCACTTTGATGCAAGTCTCTCGTATTTGTTTTGTTACCCAAGTATGCTTGTTGGTACGCCTATTTAAGATAATCTAAACTTGTACATTGTTTTTTTTTAATAGACGATTCTATGTCTGTTAAAATATTTAATCATTTACCAACAAATATTAAGAATATAAGATTATCATTATTCAAAAACGCATAAGATAAATGATTAACATACAAAAACTACTAAGTATATATGTTATTAAAGATAACTTAGATGATAAGCAAATTAATGTTTATAATAATAGTAAAAATAACCTTATTGTTATAACTATATAAGACACAAATTATATTTGCACGCTGCTATAATGTGACAGTATAAGCGAACTAATAAAAATGTAAAATATTATGTACCTACCAACCATATTTAAGCAAATAAATTATCTAATCTACCTACTTGTAAAACATGTTTACGATATTATATTACTTAATCAAAATTCTTATTTGTATTTAGCAATTAGAGAACGAGGTAGAAAATTTGATGAAGTTTAACTGAAGTGTAGGTATCAGTGGCGAAGGGTTCTTAAAATATCATTCTTTTCGGTTTCCCCTTGAATTTTATTTAGTTAATAAATTGTAAGTACAAAAAGTGTCCATTAGGGTACATTTTCGTCTCGGGTTACCTCAGGAAAATTATAACCCTTCGCCTCTGGCAGGTATACCTACATATTGCAGTAGTTCAGTCCCTTGAAACACTACACTTTAAAAATCTGTTCCTTTAACAAAAAATGTTAAGACCATGTCGACAGTAACTTTTGGCACGTTCCTAAGGCCCACCTTGATGAACCCAACTTATTTTTTTATTTATTACTAGCTGACCCGCGCAACTTCGTCTGCGTAAATTTTCCCCGTTTTTGCAACATTTCTTATTGCTGCCCCGCTCCTTATTTCTCCACTATTTAATGGATGTTATTATACATATAAACCTTCCTCTTTAATCACTCCATCTATTAAAAAAAACCACATCAAAATCCGTTGCGTAGTTTTAAAGATTTAAGCAAACAAAGTCGCTTTCTCTGTCCCTATATCCCATAGGGACAGAGAAAGCGACTTTGTTTTATACTATGTAGTGATAGTGAAGCGCATTTTTTTTAACAAAATAACGTTTACCGACATACTAAACATGTTGTGTCAATAAATAAGTGACGTCACTAGGCGCTAATTGGTGTTTTAAAAAACTTTTCGTTTCAAGTTACTTCAATTCACAATTAATCTTAAAAAATAATATTATATTAAATAAAAACCTTACCATAGCTCTTCTTTTACACTCTTTTAATATTTTAATCATAAAATATTCATAAATATAATATTTGCATCTTCCTTATTCTTTTGTGAAATATGTATCACGACGTACATAGTGGAGACACAGATCGCGACAGAGCGAGTGCTACGCGCACGCGGCGCGATTTTATATATAAAAGTCAATGTACATACGTGAGCGTTCCTTCTGTGCTCTTTTTATTTTGTGGTGGATGCGCGGGAAACGAGGTGTTCGTTTTAAATAACGTTATCATGCCAAATTCGCCAATCCCGCTATGTCCCCATCGTACCTACCCGTGTATATTTTATATTTTACGATATGTCCGCCAGAGGTTACTGTATAAATTTTATTCTCCTGCCATCCTGTAACTGATTACGAGAACAATTTCACTGCAAATTATACTTTTGTTCAATTATAATATACCGCTGTACATTTAAAATTACAAGTGGCCAATTTTAAAAGCAACAAACGTCCTTTTGTTGAGGATGGAATAATATTTTGAATAGCAAAGAAAGCCGTCGGGTTTGTTGAAGGTTTTTTACGATTTTAAGAAAGGAGATGAATATTATCCAAGTAGACGCAAATACTTATTTTAACAATTTACGATGTGAATAGAAGAAAAGAGGCAATGCTTGTTGAGTCCATTTCGTGCTTGCTCAAATTAGATTCCTAAATTGCTATTATTACAGCTGGTTTATATTGAAACGGCATTGCATACAAACGCGCAATTCTTTATTAAATGCCTTGATAATATTTAAATGACTATTTATTTTTTAACTGAAATTAACAAAAAATGACTGTGACTGACCAGTCTATCGGAAATGATTGCGCTTCCGCCGTATCGTTTACAAATTTTATTAAAAACATAAAAAAGAACATAAAACATTTCAATTTCGCATTCAGGTGAGAAAATGTAAACTGATGTTAAAATAAGGTTTGACGAATGTAATAAAGTTTTAGAGACTAATATACTGGAAGCGTTTTAATATTTAACTTTGAAAACGTTGTAAAAGGTAAATCATAACTCAGAGAGCACAAAACAGAAATTTCGTTTGCTTTTTGTCAAACGTCTTTGTACTGGGAACACAAAGAAACTTTCTTTGTCATTCTATATCGAAGTTATTAATTATTCACACTCACTTAGAGAAATAGGAAAATAACAACAGCGATTGCGTATCTTTGATCGCTTATACATTTAAATTAACCGTTAGTGAAGTTTGGTGCTATCTAAAATCGATACAAGTTTTAAATCGGTAAACATCGAGCCAATTAAAGGACCAAACTCTTGTACAGCTTAATACTGTGTAATGTTGGTTCTGTGGGAGTATGATGACACGCTAACACTTGAACATGGAGCACTCCGAGCTCTCCTAGCTTCCATGTTGTGATGACGTGAAGGGGGCGACGGGCGGCTCATTGATATCCAGTTAATTGAAGCGCCGTACCCGTCGAATTAATGACCGCACAATTACGCCACCACTCTCTTGCTGCGATAAATAGTTCGCTGATTGGAACTTAATTGGATTTGGATGCTAAAACTAATAGCCGTTATCAGTTTGAACATTGGTAATGAAATTGTTGGACAGTTTCGCGTTGGTCTTCAGTAAGTAGGTGGCAGCAGCTCGTCAGAATGTAGTGAATACGTCTTTCATGTTTCTGCTAGCCTGGTATGATAACTAGTTCTAGGAACAAGTTTTCCTTTTCGAATACACCAAAAGGGTTGTTTTTAAAGTGTGCCATAATACCTTTTTTATATGTATATATGTAAAATCCCAGTAGACGCCGCCCTGAAGACATGACAAGTCTACAGGGGAACAAAAAATACCTAGACTGTAATCATTAAATATAATAGAGACTACACTTCGTGCGCTGCACGTGGTTAAAATTGGAAAACGTTTTTGAATCGTCATTCTTTTGATCCTAAACGCTCGAGAAACGATAATTTGATTACAGCGTAGGCGAGTTTTTCGTTATCCCAATTAATTTGCTTCTTTAGAAACGCCTCCGCTCGAAGCAAAAATAGGGTTTGGTAGATAGAAAAAGTCTCGCCGCAATTTATATCGGAGCTAACGCTGAAACAGTAGTGGGTAATTATGTATATTACACCCAGAAGGGTTCGCCCTAGAGGTAGGGCAGCTGTCTACCCGCGAGGGAAATACAGATGTTGTTATTTTTTAATGTATTTATTAGACAAACTAATCAACTGGACCAACTTTACAAAAGGGTAGATTTTTAATTCTACTCGTACTAAAATTTGTATATGTATTTAATAATGGAAAAATAATATTAATTAAGCCTGTGACAGTTTTTATGTATATGGATTAGCTGATATCAAATTTTGCTACGTTTCATAAAATATTCCTGTGTACAGTCTTCTTTAACAGATTCGATTTTTGTGACCAATGATTTTATGTGTACACAAATGGAATCAGATTTTTAATGTTTATAACTGAATTCGAATATAACTTTTAATTTTTTTAAAAAGATAATACATCTTTTATTAAAAAGCTTTACCGTTGTTTTTCACAATAAATTATACCTACAATACATATAAAAAAATTCATACACCAGTATTAACACGTAAAGTCCTCATTTCCTCACCAAAATAAACAGACCAATAAATTGAAGTTAACAATAAAATCCGGCAAATGTGAGCAACATCAGCGTAATCCTTCCGGCGGTTATGTGCTGGCGGAAAAATAAATGATGAGCGAAAAGGGTCCGCGACGCAAATTGGCAACGCGTTCATTAAGTGATCTCTCCGAGCTCGGTTATGGCTCCCGATAGGATGCTGTCTCATCGACAGCGACTAGGTACCTATCAGCGCTGCCGTTAAATGCCATATTTCGATTATGATAAATCGATATATGAATGATCGAAATAATTGCTGTTCGATTTATGAACCATTGTATCAAATTATAGCTATTTAGAAATGATATCGGCAAATATTGACCTGAATATTTTAGCATTCGTTGGCATAATATTTTCATTTTATTTTTCAAGATGTGAAAAAATATGTCTATTTTAAAATAATTATAAAAACGATTATAATAAGCAGAGAAGACAGGATTGTCATTTACACACACTTGTTGAGTTTCGTCTTAACAAGTATAATACCAATTAGGTATAAAATTGTTCTTTAATAATAAAATGTGTTAATGTGTATTATAAAGAAAAGTAGCAGAAAAAAATGGTTGTCTGTGGATGATAATTTTACGTGATAACGTTTTAAGAAAACATTGATGACATTAAGTAAACAACCATGCCTATGACATTTTTTTTTAAATTTCTAATTGTATTGCATGTCGCTGCAATCGCCAAAACATTGATGAGCTTTAGTGGACTCAATACGACGGCCACAATACTTCAGCCTATTAACAGGCGGAAATTGCGCGGTGACGTCACACTTTTAGACGTCACTCCTTCGTGAGTGCAGTCGCTCATCGATTTATGAAACGTTATCACGTCAAAAACAAAACTCAAATACATGTCTCTTCAATTCACACACTTCAATTTCCATACTTCACATCGTACACATATTACTTCTGATTTCAAACTAAGCAGTGCCTTATTTTGGAATCAAATGACGTTGTGTGAGTTGTCCCGACCGCCAAAACGCTGGCGTTGGGACACCGCTTCAGGTATATTCCGCTCCGCTGAATAATATTCGCATGGAAGGCACAACGCTTGTCGTACATAATCGAAGAGCTCATTGCTTACCCAGTTATACCCACTTTAAGTTTCAAAAACATGTCCATTATTGCCAAAGGGCTTTATTAATGAAACGGAAAGTAATTGCCTTATTGCGAATGTTTAATTGTGTGTTCTCAAATCTGAGCTCAATGTAAGTTGACCTTTACTTATCAAGTAAGACGAAAATGAATACGGCCTGATTTTAATTGACTATTTGTTGATTTGGATTGCTACTAATGAATGTGGCTCATTGAACATCGTCTGACAGTACTAAAGTCGTATTTTTATCCGACTTCAAAAACGGAGGTTCTTAATTCGGATGTTATTATGTTCCGACATAACTCCGTCATATTTAGACGAAGTTTCATTATTATTATGAAATGGTCTCATATCATACATTTCGTAAAGATCTGATGATTAATTTCGGAGACAGACAACACAACTCCTCAATAAATTGTTATTTTTGTTTTTAAAGACAACTCCCGCAGTAGGGTACAAGCCCTGTGTCAAGGAGGACTTTACGAAAATGCAAGTCACGGGCACAAAGTACACCCAGACCCGGAACAAATGTGTGGGAATCGAACCCTCGACCTCTTGCGTAGTAGTAGGACATACTCCCACCGCGCCACAGAGGCAGTGATAAATTTGGTTAAATTATTTTTTGTAATAAAAGTTTTATCATTGGGATGGATTACTTAAGCACATAAATCATCCAGGGTATGTAACATGGTCCAGTAAAATGAATTTACTACAGGTGGCTCGTACAGAACCGCCGGCCATGCACCAGATATCTATGGTTCCCTGGTGCCTCTACGACACCCGCGGGACTCGCCCGCAAAACCGTGAATCTAAAACACAATAACTTAATTTGCATAACGAAGTTACTCGAATTTATTTAGTTGCAGTTCAATGGTAGCCACTGACTGCTACCGATTTTAAATTAAGGTTGCATATTATATAAACTACATTTTACCTGCGGCTTTGTTAGAGTTAGAATGTAGATTAGACTTATGGTCTAGTGGTTAGTGACGTTAAGCCAGCCAGAGGTCGTGGGTTCGATCCCTACCCAGGACATATCTTTGTTTATGCCGATAGTTTATTCTGCGTCTGGGTGTCATTTATCAATAATTTGTATTTATTTAGAAATATATAAGTATGTTTATCAGTTGTCTGAATGCCATAGCAGAATGCCTACAATTAGCGTTGTGGGAGTTGTCCCAGTATATTAATTAAGTTTGTTCCCTTTCAGAGCTCCAGTTTAGTTAAATCCTTTCTTATTTTTGGTCTACAACTCTACACATCACAAAGAAACCGCCCTGCAACTCCCCCCCCCCTCCCCAAACTCGACTGGAAGACCTTTTATTTGAGCAAAATTTAAGAATTTTCACACTACAGACGTGTTTAGACAGGAAATTGCCCCCTTCGGCGATAGTGGCTGGTGTAACGATGGTGAATGAAATACCCCCCCCCCCTCCTGTCATGCGAACGATTCACACACTCCGACTGAGTCAAGTGTGAGTCGTTCGCATGATGTTGCCCCCCCCCCCCCAAACTCATTGTATATTTTAGCCATCTAGCGTCTAGGGTTTATGCTAGTCTTTGATAATAATGAGTCAGGATTTTAATTTTTATTACGAAATAAAATTTACTAAGACAATTTACCAATAATTTATAATAGTTGTGAATTATGTATGACTGTACGCCACAACCACATAAATCAAACCGTAAAATACCCTATAATTACTAAAAATGAGAAATAACTTAATGTCTAAATGATGACGATGATAACGAAAACGTTTAAGAATTCTCATAAAAAAACAAAAGTATTGATTGATATAAATTAATTGGATCCAGATGTACCAGTACCTATCGTACGACTTTGTGTTGGGTTTCCCCTTCTTTCTTTATTTCCCAAATCTGTTCTTTCATCATTTTTCCGGTCAGTTCACCTGAAAAGTCGCTTTGCCAGCATTTCAGCACGACTGTCTTGTAAAAAGGCGTTTTGTTGACATGTCATGCGGCTTCAGTCGCAGAAAACCATTAAATCTTATAATTCACAAAGTAGATATATTTTTTATTCTCCATTCAAGTTTATTTAACAAGAACATCTTCCGTAGGTAGGTATACAATGATAAATGTTTTTATGCTACCCATTCATGAAAAGAAGGCCCGTTCTTTGATTAATTTTAAGATACTGTTTGAGCCCTAGCAGATGTATTTCGACTGCTTTTAGAGTAAAGACTAAAGTAGAAAAGGAACCCTTATAAGATCTCTCTCTTGTCCGTCTGTCTGTCCATGAGTCACCACCGACATTCTCAGGAATGGGTCATTCTTAGCAAGTTGAAATTTATACCAGATCTATAGTCCTTAGTCAACACGATAAAAAGATATTGGAAAATTTAGCTTTTCGCGAAAACTTGTAATACCAAAATTTACCTTAATTGCCATATGAAGCGGCGGTAGCTTAATGGCTAAGGCATCGGTCTCGCAATCGTGAGGTCGCGGGTTCGAATCCTATCCATTATACTACCGACGTGAACCCACTTCTAACACAAGCCTTTGAGCTTAGCTGGAGGGGTTAACCATATTTCTAGTAATGTGGGACTCAATCCCACATTGCTAGTTATCTTTAAAAAAAAACTTTTTTTTAATTTTTCTCTTTACTTGTGCTGTAAGACCTTGCTTTTAACCAAAATTGACAATTCTAGGTCAACCGGAAGTACCTGCCCTATAGGATTTTTTGAAAAAGAAAATGATTCAAGTTAGCTTGAATTTTTAAAAGAAAATGATTCAAGCTAACTAACGTCACCCATGGTTCGTAACAGATTCAAATACAACAATTGCCGTACCGAAAGTAATAGGTACACATTCAAAAATGCTTTTCCTTTGCAAATGACCAATGTTGCTAAATGCATTATACTTAACACTATTTTACTGCATTTTTATGAAAGAGGCCTTAGAATACACAATAGGATACAACAATTATATTTCAGGACGATAAATTAAACTATACACAGTGCTATAGTAGTCAGTCTGGCAGAAAGGATTACCGATGGCTTTATTCGTTCGGTCAGTGTATTTCATGGCAGTTTGGTTCACATAAAGTATTCATTCCGACGTCCCCGCTCGTCCGCTCTGTACAGCACTGTGGGGAAACGGCCAATAACCACAAATATAATTAATACTTCATGCCTGAGCGCGTAATGATGCAAGCATAAATGATATTTAATAGGTTATGAGTTTATACATATATTATTTACGTTTCCTGCGGTATTTATTTTGTGGACATGATAATCTATATTTGAGTAACAAAACGAATCAAGCCCAAATAAGCTGTTGAACAATTTAAACTGATTACATATCAACTGACAAAACGGATCTGAAAGTATTTGTACGACTTTTAAAACATATACAATAATTACCGATTTGTTCTAACATGAGACCTGGTAGTTTTAAACATTCTTATTCAATTCCGGTCTGGTGACATTAGTATGAATGGAATAAAATATATTTAGATACAATTGTAGCTAACATACAAATAAAATAGATAAAGTTTAATAAAGTTCATTATTTACAAATACAGGGACATGACAATAAATTTTATTGAAGAATCGAAATATCTTGAAAGATATGTTGAGAATGAAGCCCGAAAGATTTCAAACATAATAAAACTTAGATATAGGCACTTTTGACTTCAGTCACTGTACATAAACGTTATCATAACTGGTCACATTAAAATAAAATGGAAATAAATGCTAAAATGTCGCCTGAAAACGACAAACTCAAAGCAGAGATAACGTTTTTAAAAATTTACATTATTTAACAGAATACCAAAGCAACACAGATTCTGGCCGCCATTTTTAGCACTTCTTGCCAAAACATTATATATTCCAAATTACCTCTCAGAACCGTCATTTAGCTCGCTTGCATTTCAATAAATTTACGTAGAAATGAAAGGAGAAAACAATTCAGAAGCGACGCGTGGAAAGTGGAAATCTTGTGATGTAGGCAAACAGTAGAGAAAAATCTTCGCTCTTTCAAGCATCCGGCCAAGATTGGCGGCTGACACAAATTGCCCCCGGCGATTGGTTCGCACGTTCGCACCAAATATAAAAAGTTCCTCTTCACCTTTATTTTTTCTAAGCAAAATCCTGTAGGGAGTTGAGGTTTTTCTTTATAACCGATCATGTTATTAGAAGTGTTACTGTATCGACGATTTCTCCCTGAAAATACAGCTCTACAATAAGTATCAAGCACGTAGTAAAAGTAAAGGGTAGGGTATAATTAGTTTGAAATCGATACGATCCAATAGTGCAGTGTCAGTGCACGTGGAAAACGCAGAAGCCGCGACATCGTCCACCACCGTATCGATCCAAACACGTGAATGCGACACACCACATATCCATTAGCATACTCCAACGTATTCATGACCTCCTAGTACTTGACATCTATTAAGCTTTTATTATTCTTCGTATTATGTTTCAAACCATCGAATTTTGTAAATGAAAGCGAGCCTTTGAGTGAATTACAGTTCCATATTTGAGCAATTCAATCAAATCTTTACCGGATTTTGTAACAACACCCGATATTTATGAGCCTCGAGTGGGTCGATGTAGCTAAGTAGGTTCAGGGCAACAACGAACCTTCCCAATACGTGACCAATAAGTTTCCAAAGATCAAACACGTTCACAATAAAACAAACCAATTATCCTCTACAGCCACTCAGGGTGGTATTTGAAGAATGAGGACATTAACCACTCCCATCGCATCAATCTATGGCCCACTGCTGAACAAACTGCGATACTGACTCACCTACACAGGTATCAAGGACGATACGCCAATAAATCAATCAATTTTAGTCTTTATTACCTCCACGTAAGATAGTCTATACAAACCACTGTGTAATTTAGTTTCGCATTACAATGCCCGTTGGGTTCAATATTTTTGTACAAGAAAACTATCAATCTTTGGAGTAGTTGAGAATGAAACGTGACTAGGGTGGATTGTGAGCCTTTTATTATACGCGTAAGATTGTTTTGAAGAACGGTCGGGCTGAATCCGATCGAAGATAGGCTGGATACATACATAGAATGCTTAAATAATACTAGATTAACACTACATCTCACTAAATTCAGAGTCAGCTCGCCAGAATAAATTGGCCAAAAGTAGCCAGAATATTTACGACATGTCAGCACTGTTTCGTGAACATTTTGTGGCCGTCACAACTCCTACAGCTATGCCATAGGTCTGTATTTTCTACATAAAACGTTCCCAGACGCCGCAAAAGGTCTGCAACAGTTTTAAACATGAAATGGGTAACTCCTCTTCCGTGTTTTAATCGCAAAATGGAATGCTTTAGTAGAAATATTTAGGGAAGCACTAAAGCCGACAAAGAGTTTGTTCTCGCTTTTGAGATAAAAGGGATCTCTTTAAATATAAATTTGTGGGAGTATAAGTAGAGGTAGTCTGGTTTAATGAATGGCAGCGCTAATGAGCCATCGCGGACGTGATATCGACCCGTCGGAGAGCCAGACAGGCTTCCACTACGCAGACTAGACTTAACTGGGACCTGAGTTAAGAAAAGCAATATTTTTATAATCAAAAGTACATACTAAAAAAAAAACTTTTATGAGGCTCGTGTTTGTGCCACCCTTAAGCAGCCATCTTGCGCCTAAGTTGGGTGACTGCTCAAAATAAGACCTAAGAATAGCGTTAATAACTCCCAGTTTGATGGTAAGTTTATTTCCTCAGACTTTTTAGATTTTAAGGTGTATATTAAATCATTGTCACGCGCACCGTAACAGCATAAGTAATTCCCTTCTACTAAGGCGCGAAAAAACATAAATATTTCACAAATTACACTTTCAATTAGCCCCAATTCTCAAATATGTACGAAGAAGCGCCCGAAACCAATTTGCACGAGTGCCTATAAAAAGCTTGAACTATCTTTATTAAGATAGCCAATTAGTAGTGATAGTTACCGAAGAAAAAAAAGGACTTGAAATATTCAATACTCTTTTAAAATTGCAAAACTCTTATACAGTGGCAGTTTCGGAGAAAGGACCTTGAGCAGCTATGCCCGATAATGTTCACAAAAGTGACGTTTGTACAACAGCTACATTAAATAATTAACACAAATTTTTGTTTTGAATATTTAATTTAAAATATACCTATCAGAAACGTACACAAATAGGTACCTACCTACTTATCACACGTCATATCACAAGAAAAACCTTTTTTGATGAACTTCTTGTTAGGAAGAAATTATTCTAAATTCTATTTGGTATTCTATACGTAGTCTATGACAAAACAACTGTTGAAATGTAAAAAAACTAAAATATTCCTCGTTTAACGTTTGCGGCGATTATAATGTTATTTTTTTTAACAATTCATTCTTTAAGAGATTAATTTTACGATTATGCGCTAAGAGAAATTTCACAGCAATTGTAAATCGTTGACAGATTAGTTGACATTGCTTGTGCTTCAAGTAAGTATCTCATTATTTATTTACCTATCGTGTAATGCAGTACGAAGAAAGAGAAATAAATCTTGAAGTTAATAAAATGTTATTTGAGGGTCTCAGTTCTGTACATGGCAATTTTTGAAGTAGGCAAACTGCTCTAATAAAGTGCCCAACCTCTTTTCCTTAGGTATCTATTCTACTGTCGCAAAAATGTATATGTCGTTTCCAAGAAACGACGAGATTTCCACGTCCGAATAATTTGTTCGTGGTAAAAAGTCTCTAGGATTAGTTCAGTGGCTTTGATTGATGGTGGATGGCTTCGACTTATACCTTATAAACCTCGCGGAAGACAAGTGACCTTTTGTTGATAAATCACTACAGTTTGTTTACATCTAGCGTACTACGCGTACAAAATGTTGACGTGTTTGTTTCCATTTGAAATCTAGTCTAAAATACACAGTTATTACTATATGGCGCGAAAAAGTGGCCATGGAGTATGGAGTAAAGACCTTTAAGGAGTTTTCAAAATGGCGGCAACTGTCATCAATTAAAAGATAAGATAAAGAGAGATCTTTTAAGACGTTTGAATCTAAAACCCGTATTCGTAGCAGTAAGTTTACTACAAATTATCCTGTGCTAAACATGTACTCAGCTGGTAGGTATTGATGTTGAACAAGAGCTGAGTGCAACCCATTACAGGTGGCAGGCAGGCTATCGGATATTGTTAATTAATGCTCGGCTGAGAGCACTTTTCATGTTCCTGCTAAAGTATACGTAGTACATGCACTGGCGCGGCCCGCTTTTATAACTAAGTTCGTTATGCCATCCGAGGATTTTGACTAAAATATTGATGTAAAGACTGTTGCAGCGCGATGTTAGATCGCTGCCAATTTTGTTACGTAGTTACGTGATGAAGGAATAGTTTTTTGTGGTTTCTTTTATAGTATTTTCATAGAGAGCTGGTATTAAGTAGGTACTTTCAGAGAAATCCGTGACAGACTGGCGACCGAGCAAATATATAAAGTTTCTACGCAACCGATCGGTAGATAGATTAGTAATAATAATATCTTGGGACGACTCACAGGACGTTATCTGATCCCAAACTAAGCAGAGCTTGTTCTATGGCAACCAGACAACTGATAAACATATTTATATATTTCTAAATATAGATAAACTAGCTGACCCGCGCAACTTCGTCTGCGTAAATTTTCCCTTTTTTTCTTTTTTCTTCCTTTTTTTACAACATTTTTCATTTCTGCTCCGCTCCTATTGGTCGTAGCGTGATGTTATAACCTATAGCCTCGATAAATGGGCTATCTAACAATAAACTATTTTTTCAATGCAGCCCAGTAGTTAGTTATGAAAAATAGATAGTAGCCGATTCTCAGGCTTACTGAATATGCATAAAAAATTCATGAGAATCATAGCCGTTTCGGATGAGTTTGGGAACGAACATTGTGACACGAGAATTTTATTTATTAGATAACAACTAGACACAGAATAAACTATCGTGCTCATCACACAAAGTTTTATCCTGGGTGGGGGTCAAACCCACGACCTCTTGCCTAGCAGTTGGATACACTCCCACCGCGCCACAGAGGCAGTCAAGATTGGCGACTGTTCCTAAAGTTGTCACATCCCTACCTGCCTCGGAGCTCATTAGACCACCAGTACTGCATTTAGTTAATCTCTCTCTGGTCATGATACATTTGTACCTTCGGACTACGAGAGTGGGTTACTTGTAGGTATTTTGCTTCCTGAGCACTATAATAGTTCCTGCGTAGTTGGTTAGTCTCTGGCGAGTTTATCCGCGGTGACCGTAATCGGATAAGAGACCATTAATATAGTTTGATATTCCTTGCAATTCATGATAGGTTCACTTCGGCTAAAACCCTTTTAAATTACAAGATAAATAGTACATGTACGTACACACATTACTTTGTTATCATTAGTAGATATCAGTAGTGAATACCTACTAAACGATATTAAAAAAATGAAATTGTAATCAAGTCTAGGTACATGTTTAATGCCATTAGTCATTACAATGATTTTATATCATATAGATAAGAAAAAGGAATACTTAGCTGACATTCCGCAAATAGTAAAGTCAGAAAACCTTTTTTTTTTTCTTTGTGAAGTTGCAGTCAGCCTTGCAATTATAAACACAGTCATTATAATGTGGGGTCCCACAGTCCTGATGGTATCACCGATTCGTTTAGAGTTTTTTCCTTATAAAATTTCATCCTGTTACGAATAATAAAATAAATATATTTAATAAATGCAAAAGTTTTAATGAATAGATTGTTACTCAAAATTACGCCAGAACGGCTCAGTGAAATTGGGCAAAGAGATAGATTAGTCTTGAAAATGAGTTTAGGAACGAAGTTGCTGGTACAACAACTAGTAGTAGGTACATTATTTAAAAACCGGCCAAGTCCAAGTTGGACTGGCGCACGAAGGGTTCCGTACCATCATCTTGCATCAGACACTATATTATAACATCGAGCCAAAAAAACAGCAAAAAAAAACACCGTGTATGGGAGCCCCACTTAAATATTTATTTTATTCAGTTTTTAGTACCTATTTGTTGTTATAGCGGCAATAGAAATATATCATCTGTGAAAATTTCAACTGTCTAACTGTCACGGTTCATGAGATACAACCTGGTGACAGATGGACGGACAGCGGAGTCTTAGTAATAGGGTCTCATTTTTCCTTTTGGGTACGAAACCGTAAAAAATAATGTTTAATGTTTGCGACCTTGTAAAACTCGAGACACAAATTGGCAAGACAAAACTCAAATTTCGTAATGATTGTACAGTAAAATCTGCAACCACATAAGTTGCATTTTAAGTACAATGGTATGTACACACAGTGTCTAAATCATTAAACTACAATTAAATATTAGCGCCTACGCAATTAGTGATACCAATTTAAATTATATTCTTGTTGCTTCCCGTAGCTATTGTGCACCGCAATGTCATTCTATTCGGTATCTCACTTACTTGTAAACCATCTAACTGTCCGTAGCCATTACAAGTTAAACCACAGTTCCGATTTTTATTTAAATCCATTTTGCGTCGCTGAGTCCTGTACATGGTCCATTATCGAGCCGAATGATATTACTGACGAGGATTTATCAAGAATAAGGAATAATATATGAAACTCGGAGGAAATTATAACATTTAACTCAAGGTCAAAGAGGGCGCAACGTGGTTTGGACAGTGCATTTGTATGGTGTTAAGTTTATTTAATTAATATCGTCACCCAACACTCGACAGGTATTATTTATCCTTAATTTAAGGCGTATATAAGGTCAGTGTAGATATTAATTAATGTTATTATTTAAAACTTAATATTTTGAGCCGTATAAGTGTAGGTATGTAAGATTTTTTGTGTTCCGATCATTTTTGTGCATCAATTGAGTGTTATATAGTAAGTCTTATTGGTAATCTATGTACCTATTTGATTATAAATGTTAGTTAAGCAATTATAAAAGTGTTACTTAGTACTTACATAATTAGGTACCTGTCTCAAAAATAATTGTTGTATTTTAATTTAACGTTAAACAGTTAGGGTTATTGCAATTGTTGTACCTATTCAATTAAAATCATTAGGGAATCAATTAAACAATTGTTATCTTAACGTTGGTATAATTATAGTAATTACAAATAATACCATAATTTACAGTTATTCGACAATATACTATAACCATTATTTCTTCAAGTGTAGCCACTATTACTTAGTTTACAGTGCGTAATTTGTTATTATATAAATTCCAGGCCGATAACACCAATCTCCCAGTATGTCCGATGAAAGAGACTTAATAAAGAAGCGTGGCAGTTATAAGGGCCGTGTAACATCGTTCACTAACTATCTTGATGCATTGAGTGACAAGGAATTAAGTAGTTGCGATGTCAAGGAATTACAGTTGCGTATGGGTAAGATTGAGTCATTGTACGATGAGTACGATGAGGTACAATTACGTCTTGAATGCATTGTCGATGATGTTAAAATACAGTATGCCGAGCGTTCAGAATTTGAAACGCAGTATTTTAAATGTTTGTCTAGGTCACAGGAGTTAGTTGGTAAGTACAACAAAGATAGTGAGTCAACTAATAGCATTAAAAGTACTCGTGTTAGTCAATGCAAGCCGATCAAATTACCCACTATACAGCTCCCTAAGTTTAACGGGTCATATAATAACTGGTTGGAGTTCCGTGACACCTTTACTAGCCTCATTCATAGCAATGATGACATAGATATGATAAATAAATTTCATTATTTGCGAGCATCACTCGAGGGAACCGCTGCTGTAGTTATACAGTCCGTTGAATTCTCTTCAAGTAATTATACTGTGGCATGGAAGTTAATTTGCGACCGTTTTGACAATAAACGATTATTGGTACAGAATCATGTGTCAGCTTTATTTAATATTGAGGTACTTAATAAAGAATCGTCTCTTGCTTTAAAAGGATTAATTGATCAATTAAATAAAAACTTACGAGCGTTACAGTCGTTAGGTGAGCCAGTCGAGCAATGGGACACCTTGTTAATATATATAGTTACGCATAAGCTTTACCAAAAGACCTACCGTGAGTGGGAAGAGTATAAAGGCCGTCTAGACAAAGATAGCGGTATTACATTCGAGGTATTCCTACAGTTCTTGCGCACGCGCGCTGATTTAGTCGAGACATTAGAATTGTCGCGAAATAACGTCTCCCACTCCCATATGATTAATCAAAACAAAGGTTCAAAGGTAAGGTCTATGGTTACGACACAGAATACAGAAACACCTCCTAGATGTTGTCCTAAATGCAAGGATAATCATAATTTAAATAATTGTCCCCAATTCCTTGCGTTAAGTAACGATGCACGTCTTAAGTTATTGCCTACTCTAAAGGTATGTTATAATTGTTTTCGTACCGGTCATTTTGCTAATCAGTGTAAGAAATCTGGTTGTAGTTTTTGCAAACGTAGGCACAACACGTTAATTCACTCATATGATGTAAAAGGTGTTGTCAATTCACGTAATTATAATAATAACACGTTAATTAAGAATGTGTGTCCAACACCGTCGACATCTTCGCCTTCCGATGCACTCGCGACACCTGACGCGACTAACCCGGAGGCTAACGTAGCTTTGTCGGCAAGTATAGCTCCCGTCCATGAACGCAAACACCGCGGTGTGTTGTTGTCAACTGCGTTAATCAAGGTATTTGATAATAATAATCGTGCGCATATAGTGCGTGCGGTTCTCGACAGCGGTAGCACATCATGTTTTATGACAGAACAACTCTGTGAGCAGTTGAATTTAGAATGTAATAGTATTAATGGGTCGATATATGGTATTAATAACGTGACTTCCCGCGTAGGCAAAGTATGCAAAGTCAATATGACGTCATTAAGTCATAGCTACAATGCTAGGTTATATTGTTTTGTTTTGCCGTCAATATCGAATGATATGCCATGTAATGAAGTCGATTTATCAAACCTTAAAATTTCTACTAACATTTGCTTGGCTGATCCTATGTTTTATAAGCCGTCAGAGGTTGATATTTTGATTGGCGCCGACATATTTTGGGATTTGATAGGGTCACAAAGACTGCAGTTAGGTATCGGACAACCAGTTTTATGTGAAACTAAGTTAGGTTGGATTGTTTCCGGTCCAATTACATTTAAAAATAATATTTCTGTCTCAAAGAACATTAGATGTAATTTTACTCATACTAAGTCGTCTGATACAAGTGACTTAGATGATATTCGCTCTGATCTATTGCGTTTTTGGCACATAGAAGAAGTTACCTCAGGGTCTTCTAATTATTTACCAGAAGAGAAGTTATGCGAAGACCATTTTATTAAAAATACTACTAGGTTGACTGACGGTAGATTTTGCGTACGAATTCCCTTAAAACAGGATACTTCTTTTCTAGGAAGCTCTTATCAAAGAGCTGTCAATTGTTTATATTCCTTAGAGAGAAGATTAAGGTCGAAACCGAATCTCAGTAAGTTATATCACGATTTCATGTCAGAATATAAATCTCTAGGGCACATGACTGAAATTAAGAATCATTGCTTATCTCCTAATGGCTATTTCATACCTCATCATGGGGTACTGCGTGAGTGTAGTACCACCACTAAATTGCGTGTTGTGTTCAACGCGAGCTGTCCTACGTCATCAGGAATTTCTTTAAATGATGTGCAAATGGTAGGCCCTACGGTTCAGGATGACCTTCTGTCTATATTGCTTCGCTTTCGGCAGCATAGGTATGTTATATCAGCAGATATTGAAAAGATGTACCGACAGATAGTTGTCCACCCGTCTGACAGGCACTTGCAGCAGATACTTTGGCGAGATAGTTCAAGTGACGCTGTCAAGGTTTTTACGCTAAACACCGTGTCATATGGTACCGCTAGTGCAGCGTTTCTAGCCACGCGTTGCCTTAAGCAAGTTGGCCTTGAATGCAAAGTTGAAATGGTTTCAGATATTATTAAACATGACTTCTATGTAGACGATCTGTTAACTGGCCACGACAATTTTAGTGTTTTAATGTACATTCGTTCAGAAATTACCCAGGCACTTGAGTCAGCGTGCATGCCATTAAGAAAATGGAGATCGAATAACCCTAATTTAGTACCCGAGGCATCCCAACTCTCTTTAGATTTAAGTTCTAATGAACCCGACAAATTGTTAGGCCTTGATTGGTTTTCAGGTACTGACGAGCTAGGTTTTTCTAGTAGTTCTAATTTACCATCAAATGGTAGCTCTAAGCGTGCGTTGCTTTCGGTAATTGCGCGTATATTTGACCCTCTAGGTCTATTATCTCCATTTGTTGTAACCATGAAACTGATGTTACAAAGAATGTGGCTTGACAAATGCTCATGGGATGAGCCTTTGGTCCCAGAACTTTATGATAATTGGAATAATATAGTCCAATGCTTACCTAACTTACAGAATTTTCGTGTTCCACGAATTGTTTTATGTAATTCACCTAAAATATTAGAGCTACATGTATTCACTGACGCTTCCGAGCGTGCCTACGGTGCTTGCGCATATGTTCGTAGTATAAATGATGACGGTGAATGCATGGTTCGTTTATTAATGCTAAGAGTCGAGTGGCACCTATTAAAGTCACCACAATTCCTAGATTGGAGCTGTGTGGTGCAGTAGTCGGAGCTCGCATTTATGAGAAGATTTCAAACTCTCTTCGGGTTGAGTTTAGTCGTACCTATTGTTGGACCGACTCCACCATAGTTTTAGGTTGGCTACAGATGTTGCCTACAAAACTTCAGACTTTTGTACGCAATCGCGTAGCTGAAATTTTGGACAAGGCAGGCAACTGTACATGGAGACATGTTCCAACTGACAAGAACCCAGCAGACCTGATATCTCGTGGCATAGATATTGGTTCTCTGCAATGTTCAGATTTATGGTGGAGTGGGCCGGGTTTCCTGAAACTTAATCAGTCAGATTGGCCTTCTCAGCTCACGCATTTAGAACAGCAAACGTTGCCTGAAACTCGACCCATCATTTCATTTAACACTACTGTTACTAGAGAACCTACGAGTAGTAACAGATTAATTAATTTTAAACGTTTCTCAAACTATTTACGAATAATACGCACCATGGCTTATGTTTTACGGTTTATTAAACTGTGTAAGAAATCTCGTGTTTCTAATAAATATTTAAGTCAAGGGGATTTACAGGCAGCGTTAAATATATCAATTTTGCACAGTCAAATCGCATCCTTTCCTGAATATAGCTTACTTTTAAAGAAGAAAAGCTTGCCTGCGAAAAATCCGTTATTGAAATTTAATCCTTTTTTAGATAAGAATAATATAATGCGTGTAGGTGGGCGTTTAGATAATTCTAATTTCAACTATAATAAAAAACATCCAATTATTTTACAGTCCACTCACAAGTTTACGAAATTATTATTTGCCTTTGAACATAAGCGCCTGATGCACGCTGGTCCGCAGTTATTATTATCTAGTATAAGGGAGTCATATTGGCCGATAGGCGGCCGAAACTTAGCTAAATCATGTTTTCACAATTGCATACGGTGTCACCGAATGAAAGGTAGGGTAGCTACACCCATAATGGGAAACTTACCGCAGCAGCGGCTCGCTCCGGGTGGTTATCCTTTTGATAGCACTGGGGTGGATTATGCTGGTCCTATCATGTGTGCTAGTCGGCAAGGTCGCGGATGTAGGTTAGTAAAGGTGTACATTGCTTTGTTTATATGTTTTGCTACCAAGGCAATTCATTTAGAGGTTGTTAGTGACCTAACTAGCAGTAAATATTTATTAGCTTTAAATCGGTTTATTGCGCGACGAGGAAAGCCCAATGACATGTATTCAGATAATGGTACTTCATTTGTAGGAGCTTACAATGAACTCTCAAAATTCCTTAAAACTCATTGTGACTCAATAGCAGAAAGTATAGCTGGTGATGGAATTAACTTCCATTTCATTCCGGCGTATAGCCCTCATACCGGCGGAATTTGGGAGGCTGGTGTCAAGTCGACCAAATATCATTTAAACCGAGTGTTGGGACATTGTAATCTAACGTACGAGGAGCTAAACACCACGTTAGTCCAAATTGAGGCGATACTGAATTCTCGCCCATTAACGCCGTTATCTTCAGATCCCGCTGACTGCACTCCTCTTACTCCGGGTCATTTTCTTGTTGGCCGGCCGCTGACATCTATAGCACAGCCAGATTACCAGGACTACTCCATGAGTCACCTTACTCGTTTCCAACGAATTGAGCAGCTTCGTCAACATTTTTGGGTGCGTTGGAGCAAAGAATTCGTCTCCGAGCTGCAGCAAAGAACCAAGTGGCGTTCCTGTAAGGACGGATTGAAGCTGGATTCTTTGGTGATCATCAAGGATCAAAACTTGCCACCCCTGAAGTGGAGATTGGGAAGAATTGTCAAAATTTACCCTGGATCTGACGACATTGCTCGTGTGGCTGACATCCGTACATCTGTTGGAGTGATAAGAAGGGCGTTCAACACTATTTGTCCATTGCCCATATGTGATACTGTTGGTTGAAAGGGAACCTTTCAACGCCCGGGGGCATGTCTAAATCATTAAACTACAATTAAATATTAGCGCCTACGCAATTAGTGATACCAATTTAAATTATATTCTTGTTGCTTCCCGTAGCTATTGTGCACCGCAATGTCATTCTATTCGGTATCTCACTTACTTGTAAACCATCTAACTGTCCGTAGCCATTACAAGTTAAACCACAGTTCCGATTTTTATTTAAATCCATTTTGCGTCGCTGAGTCCTGTACACACAGTTATTACAGTATGCAATACACGCCCAGGCCGCCCTACAATTGACATTGGACCAACACGTGTAGATATATGGGTAATACAAAAAACTATAAATCGAGTAAATGATGTAATGTATTTTGACCGACGAAGGCCGTTCATTATACTATCATAACCGGTTGGTACTTAACTACTAACTGTGCGGCACATAAATATTGACGGACAAATAAACTGCGTCGAGACGAGTAAAAGGAAAAAAGTATTTTTTCTCCTTGACCATTATCTAGGTATATTAATATTATAAAGCAATAATATAACTAGCAATAGATAACTAGCATGTGGTCCCACATTACTAGCAATCCTGTTAACTCAGCTAAGCTCTATAGCTTGTGTTAGGAGTGGGTTCACGTCGGTAGTATATTAGCCAGGATTCGAACCAGCCAGCCATTAGGCTACCGCCGCTTTTGAACGCGATAATCTCTCGAAAAAATATATATTTTGTTGGATAGCCCATTTATCGAGGAAGGCTATATAACATCACGCTTCGACCAGTAGGAGCGGAGCAGCAAAGAGAAAAAATGAAAATTTACGCAGACGAAGTTGCGCGGGTCAGCTAGTATTATAAGGCCAAGGATAATCTTACATATACACATTACAGAATTTTTATGCTATGGGTCTTGATCGCGTAAATATTTTATTTTAAGGCTAAATACCTTTGTTTTATTGCCCGATGTTTCGGGGGACTTTCGGATAGATTGTCTACAAGTGGCGGAGGGTCCTTAGAACACCATTACTTTCGGTTTCCCTTTGGATCCTAGTTACATAATATTAAAGGTACAAGGAACCGTGTCCAGCTAGACAGATACTTTAGTATCGGGTTACCTTAGAAAAAAAATAACTTTTCGCCACTGCTCGTGACTCGCGTCTACCCGTGACCACGGCCGTTGCAATACGGTCGAAACGTCGGGCAATAAAACAAAGGTTTTACTTAAAAGTTTTACGCGATTAAAAACCGTAGCTTATAAAATTCTTCAAATCATATCTGTGTACAGCCTGCACATTAAAGATTACAAAAAAGAGATAACCTAGTTCTACTAATGGCCGGACTCAATAACATTTGGCATTTGTGCTGTCAATATATAACCTTTCAGGTGTTTTATCCACCGAATGTCATTTTCGCTACTAGAGTTAGGTATTTTACAGACAGTAAACGATAAATAAGTTATATTGAGACCGGCTGTAATCAAGAGTTTCTGAAACTACATGTATTGCAGTTTTAAAAGTAAAGGTCCTCCCTCACCGCAAGCATGCTCCTGTAATGTAACATTTATGATTCGATTTTCGAAGCGATCGGTTTATTTTTTCATTGATGTTACAAGTTGTATCAAAATAGTACAGCTTGTATCATTACAGTTTCTCTCGGTTCTCTCTCACTGGTGTAATGCACGGACCTGTAACGTTACATTATAGGCGTAAGCTCGCGGCGACGAAGCAGCCTAATATTCCAATTTAAAGTACTAAAGTTACTATAAGTTTCATGAATACTGTTAAAACGGTAAATAATTTAATCTTCCTTTTACTAGTTGCGCCATATATTAGTAGCGTAGGTGGATTAAAGTGAGTGAAAATTGAGTCATTTTTTAAAGCCATTGGCATCAATGCATTATGGATAGTGTTGCGTCATTCTCAAGTATTGCGCGTGCACACGTCATCCGTTCATTTTCAACTTTCTGCTCCAAGTGTCGCCACCTGTCGGTGAAATCGATACACTACACGCGTTCGGTATCATACCCAGTTATTATAACGTTTAATGAAGCTGACGTGGTTTCGAGCGCAATCTACTATGGTTATAATAACATATATGTAGCTCGTTAAGGTTTTATTTGCAGTCGTTTTGTTTCTTTTAAGGCGGTATTGGATTTACTAAACGAGATGTGCATTGAGAGTGACATTGACGGATTCATACTTTAATTCTGTTATCCTTTAAACATAATAAATTTGAAAGTTTGTAAGGACATTTGAATTGCTCTTTCAAACAAAAACTACTGAAAGGATTTTGTTGAAACTTTACAAATAAAGTAGTTTATACATCAAAATAGCACACACCTGTATATATACCTACCTGTATATAGTTTATACCGGGGTTTCCCGGAACCCCGGGGTTCCATAGATCAATTACCAGGGTTCCGTGAAAAAATATAGGAACGTAGATACTTTGAAACTACGTTCCTACTTAACTTTACTACTTTTTAAAAAATGTAGTAAATAAAGTCGTGATTGCCTGCGAAGAAAGAGCAACAAGGACAAAACGAGAACTCGTTAGATAATTCCAATGTATCGAGTTACGATATTTCTCATTTCATTTCGTTATCCAATCCAATCCCGCCATGACCTTAGGTTCCATAAAATAAAAGGTTTTTGGTGGTTGTTTCACCATGTTAAAAGTTTGTAAGCCCCTGGTTTATACTATAAGTAATAGAAACGCCAGAGGTGTCACTCGTGCACTGACGACCTCTCTTCTTAGGCCGATCTTCTTCCGTAGTAAACAAGGAACCCTTATTCATAAACAAATATTACGAAAGCCAGTAGGTGCGTGAATGTGGCGGTTCGCACCGCGACAGAGACAGAAGACCGCGACCGAAGGCAGAGACGAGAGACAGAGACTATTACTTGACTGTATGATTTCGTATACGCGCGACAGGACGAGGACAGGACTGCGAGACGGTCGCTACCCAGGACAAGTAGTATATCGCGGTAATAGTATGAATAGTAGCTTTGGTTGCGGTCTCGGTCACAACCCACAGTACATGCAGAAAAGACCCAGACACTTGTCGCAGTCTCCCGTCTCAGTCTCTTGTCTCTATCGCGACGCGAACCGCCACCTTGATAGTGCGTATCCAAATGCCGTGACGTCATTATGGGTTTGGTTTAAAATTTCTCTATCTGTGGTTTTTAAATGACACCTCATACGGCCACAAAGTACAAACACGGAACCAACATTTTATAATAGATCTCACAAAGCTCGGTCCCCTGTGGGAATCGAACCGAATACACACTCATGTAACGTTAATTGATATTCATTTGAAGTTTTTATTTTCATTCACAAAAAATCATACATACGTCTCTTTTCTCTACCTTTCAATGTAAAAATCTCTCCCCTAAGAACTCTCTCTGCTAATTAAAATACCTAATATACCTAATACCAAATGGAGGTATGAATGAACACAGATTTTACAATAGATTCTACCGCGTTCGCTTCGAACGTATTGAATACAAACAAAATATTGTATTCAGGACAGACGGTTGATAGAATACAGGTTTCGGTTCGTTTCCCTCAGACTGAATGACTTCTAGATTTTTCGCTTACGTAACCACAAAGCCAGCAAAAGAATGTTGGTTTTCCTTTGTATTACTATTTTTAGAACATCGGGGAACATTATTTTTCTTTTAATTATATAAAGGATCAATAATATCCGCTTCAGCTTACAAGTTGTGTGTTTCAAAGAACTTTACAAAACATAGTATTATGTATATAAATTACGAACAAATATTTGTGGATCGCCAATATTTAGGTATGTTCATAATGAGCATCAACCTCTTGCACAAAACTCCTACCTTCTGTTTGTCCCGCTACAATAAAAACAATCGAACAATTAAAAAGAAAATTTACTTCTAAAGTATTTAAGAAACCATTGGCAAAGAGAAGAGCAGCAGTATTTAAAGGGACTCAAGTAGATAAACTGTTTACAAAAAGATACCGCAGCTTAACAGATTAAATCGTAGTCGTTTGAACAGGCGGGACTTGTTTAAATCGGCTCCTGGAGCGGCACAGAGCCGTCAATAACTATTAAGACGTCAGCCATTCGCGTTTACTTCCTATTCCAATAGTAATTAATCATCTATTGACGCTGCAGGAACGAAAACTATTCATAGGTTTATGTCGTTTTACTCACACGTACGTACAATACACAAATAAGATTAATGCCAGTTGTATTTATGTTTTCGTTTAGTTTTTAATGTTTCTAGACAATAAGATAGGTCAAGTTTAATCGTCAACCTTATCTAACATTTATCTCACAGCAGTGTTCCGCAAATAGTGAGACACGATAGCCAGTACAGTCGTACAGTAAGCATTCCTCAAAAAAAAGAACATAATAATGACTATTTTCATTAGGTTTATTTTAGTAGCCTTCAAGGTAACCTTCTTTAAGTAAAGTTTGCGAAACACTGTCTTACAGAAAAAAAAATTAAAGTCGTCACAATATTCAAAGTTTCAGTCTTCTGCTTTACAGTCATTGTCCTCAGTAACAAAAAATAACAGGCGCCATGAACTGTAAAAAAACCAAAACGTTTAAAATTTAAACAAACCATACGTAATTTTAGGAGAGTTCATTAATTTTATGTCGTATAACTAAATTCACGATTTAATCAAATTATGACAAAACTATGCCGCAATTCCTGTTTTTATGGAGTTCACATGAAAAGCTGTCAAAAAAACACAAGTTACTTTCAGTTTTTGTCTTGCTTATTCGTTTAATTAGGTTTCAAATAAAAAAAAATACAGCCCACGAAAATTTCAAAAGTCAAGAATATCAGTCAATCGATCGTATCGGCCGTAGGTAAAATCGATTGCAATGTGCGACAAAGTGTTGCAACCTATTTTGCTTTTGTCTTTAAACTAAAACAGATAATAAAATCGTTCAGTTTCCTTACAGTCTGTACTAAAGTCGTTAGCAAATTGTCCGTCTGAGGCAAGCCTTTTCATTCGCACCTATATTAAGCAACATATACTATACATACAAATACAAACTACATAGTTCCATACAACTTGACAAACTCAATGGATAGAATTTTTCAATTTCCTCCCGTTTTCTCGAAACGTTTTCCCTACAGACTTAATTTCTATTCCATAATTTACTTTGTTACTACATTTTGCGGGTTCCGTAACTTAGTGAAAATAACGCGACGTACGGAACTCATTTTAGAGGCAGATTCTTTCGCGTCAAATCGTCGTTTGGGGAGCCCTGTGTTACGGAGTGACTTATCAGGTCCCGTCCGACCTTGGGAAGATACAACTTAATTTTAACGTTAACGGATTAATGCCACGGTAGCTCTGAATTCATTATTAAAATTGACCTTCGTTAAAAAGTTTCTTTAATAATGGTGTTTTACGTTTCGGTATCAGTCACAACATTGCGATTGATTTTTTAGTACATTACTCTCATAATTACAATAGATTACAGTCACGTTAAATTAGTATTTTATTTAAAAAACTTCCAAAACAATAACACGCACCGCACAAGTCTTTATGGCTATATTACAGGTTCAATGAATTACAAAGTTGTACTCTTTATTTTGTGTAAGGAGTGTGTAAATCATTATCGTAAACACTACATTTTGGAAGAGCAAATCAGATAACTTTAAAACGTATTTTCGCCTGAACAGTGTCAAATCTATACTAATATTATAAAGCTGAAGAGTTTGTTTGTTTAAAACGCGGTAATCTCAGGAACTACTAGTCCGAATTGAAAAAATATTTTTCTGTTGGATAGCCCATTTATCGAGGAAGGCTATAGGCTATATAACATCACGCCACGACCAATAGGAGCGGAGCAGCAATGAAAAATGTTGCAAAAACGGGGAAAATTGACGCATACGAAGTTGCGCGGGTGCTGACCCGCGCAACTTCGTATGCGTCAATTTTCCCCTTAGTAATTTATATTTATGTAGTCATTTACCCAATTCGATTTTAAATCTTTCTGATATGAATGAACCGTCAAAATTTAACAAACAAACGTAATTGTAAACATGTACCGTAACCTTCATTAATTACGAGCTGTGCACATTAATATTACGTACCGACTCATACAGTCACACCTGCGTTTTGTGAGAGCTTATGTTCGCAGACACTCACACAATGCATACTCATAATAAAGTCCTAGCTGACAATGAATACTTGTTTGTTGCCTTTTCACGGAAAAACCTCAGAACGAGCTGTGTTGAAACTTTACAGTAATATAGTGTAACATCAAAATAGTAAGTACATAGGCTATAAGTAACAAAAAACGCGGGCGAAGGCGTGTGGAAAAGCTATATTTTAAAAGAAATAATTCGCACGAAGCCTCACCTAGCTTTCCTACAGTTTTAATTAGGAACAGGGCTGTTCCACGTATTTATTAATCGTCATAGTCTCGTGGGTTCCGGCCATTAGTCCGTTGCGGTCCGGTACTACTTATATTGCGTTATATTCCGGCGCGGGTCACATTTAATTGGTTTTGTTCCGACCGGAATTATATCCGGAACACGCTATTCCTCTCGTTACACCCAACTATTGAAACATTTATTTATAAATATCGGTAATAATTAATTGTAAATATATTTTTGAACATATCCAAAAACTTGAACTACCTACTACTAACACTTTAGGGAAGTGCTCCTAGCCTGTATAGACTACGGTTATAGTTAAATCATTTAGTGAATCGCATAAATTGTTGCTATCCTTTTATCCTTAATATTGAACATCCCACAACCTAATCGTACGTAGAAGGAACTGGCATCCCCCAATCAGAGACAATATTGATTGCAAGGTGTGGATTTGAAGTGTATTTGTGGAATATTTTCGCCCTATTTTCCTGTCATTGTGTGTCAATTACACTATAGAAAACTTATATAGAACATAAGGCAGAGGGGAAAACAATAATGGTCTCTAAATATATCGCTATAGTCGACTTGATATCGATATTCGATTGGTAGAAAGAACTATAGTAAGTAGTCGCGATGCACGATGCAAGGCCGCGGTCAACTACGGCGAAGAAATTAATCATTACTTGGTTAACGTTTCTGTTTCTTTACTCATACATTTATTTTTAGATAACAAGTGTACGTTGTTTTAAAGTTACGTTGAAGAATTTTGTCTATTATATAACCCTCGTGAGGCCCCTTGGGAGATGAAAGATCCTGGAAAGGATTTGAGAAGAGAGAAAGAGTCTCAGTGGAGACTTGACTTTGCATCAGCCATTCTCACCACACATCTGCTCAGTCTGAAGGACTGATCCCAAGATCCTATTACAGAAATAATACCTATATATAGTTTTTTTTATTCATTCATAACAATTTACATTAAACTTTTTTATTCATACTTTTATAATAGTATTTAAAGTTTTCTCTTCGTTTGTTCGTTGAAAGTAAAATGAAAAACAAAGACGAAACATTCGCTAGTAAAATGTTGTTATTATACCTAAGTAGAATAGATGTAAAATATTTGAAGTCGGACCTTTCGTTTAGTAGTTACGACGGATATAAAAATGTACGCTGGCTAAGAAAAGATAGTTTTGAATAAAGCGATTTGAGTTTTGGTTTATTTTAAACTGTTATGCAATCTAGGTATATATAAATAAAATGAATCGTTGAAATGTGCGCTTAACTTCAGAACGACTGCACCAAAATGGATAATTATATTTTTGTTATGTTCGTTAGGTACTGTTAGGACAAGGCGACAAGGTTGTATAAAGAAAATATACGGAAGAGTAAAAAATATAACGTACGTCGAAAGAATTGGCATCCCCCAATCAGAGACAACATTGATTGCAAGGTGAGGATTTGAAGTGTATTTGTAAAATATTTGTGTTCCGATAAAAAATGGGTTAAAACTAATCCGGTGAGAAGCCGGGGCGTGTAGCTTAGCTAGTAAATTATATAACTAACCTATCGTCCTGCGTTAAAAATATCCACAAAGTATAGACTTTTACCTAACTAAAATATCTTTACTACCGTTATCGGCAGTGTTGTCTATTGTTATTCAGTTCGTGCGAAAATAATCCTTCAGGACATAACAATAATCATAAAATGATAATAAATCGCTTTCTTAACTTATCTTTCTATCAGATTATTATTGACTTAGCCCTATTTAAGTAGTGAGTGAAGTACTAGAAAATTACACAGACGGCCGATAAGTAGGTATTATGAAATAGTTCGTTGTACCTACAAAGGTTAGTTATGAAAAATTTAGTTGTTTGAAGTTGGTATGCGGCAGACAATCGATATTTGTACCATAAACCTAACATAAAATTATACAGCACACTCACTCATACCATAGTTTTATAAGTGTACAAGCAAAACGAGAGATTGAAGTTAAACCACGTACCTAACTCTGTGGGTTCATAGATGGGTGAGCGTTTTCGAAAAAGTCACACCTCTCTGTGTCTCAGAGAGCACGTTAAGACGTCGATTATACGCCTAATCTTTCTTCGATCGTGTCGAATTTCCCTTCGGACTTATAACAGTAGAGTTGTGTCCGGGCATACTCTTGTGCTCTATAATATCTCCTACGCAGTTGCCCTATTTCTGATGAGATAATCACCGACATCATTATATCAATAGAATAAGAAAGACTTCGTCCCCGAATTAGTTGGTGTTAAATTACAAAAAGTAGCTGAGTGACCTTCTCCAAGGTTCATGTTTCATCATTTCATCGATACTGGTCCAGCGGATTAGTCGTGAAAATGTTGGAAACTAGCAAATAACTACAAACGTCTGGCCTACTTGAAGATTGTGATGTCTGATGCCTTCAAGTTTTTGAGTTCGACCTTCGATGAGCTATTAAGTTTTTGTTAGTTTAGGTTTTAAAATCAAGAACCTAATTGACGAGAATGTTTCTGAATATTTATCGATTACTATATAGTTTCGACAATGTCTCATCTATTGTGACGTATGAAAGGACACAAAATAAATCTTTGTTTTGATGACTAAGAGAGGAAATTTGTTTACCATGTACCTAATTAATTACTTATTATTCTTATAACATGAAGTACAATCAAAGGTAATTTGGCTAACTAGCATCCGACACTTGGAATGCCCCGACACAATACACCTACAGTGTAGAAGAAAGGTATCAAGAGCGCGCTCGAAAATCGCACTCATAGGCATCGTTTACGGACACGGAATGTTAGACCATTTTCTTTTGAAGGTGTTCCGTGATTCTGTGCGAAATACGTGGGTATGACAAACATGTGTTTACTGTAGTCTCGATGTTATGTGGTCCGACGACCCAACACCGTTCGCAGACCGCAGTAAATTTAATCGACAAGCATGGACGCTGTTTTTATGCCACCTTCGTGTTTTCACAACAAATACCTACTAAGCGATTGTCATTTGATATCACTAAATAATAAACGAATGAAGGTGAAATCACGATAATATTTAATTGCTGATATCCATTAGTTACGAAATAGATAAATAAGCAAGTAATTTTCTTTCTTTAACTATAACTTAGATATATTAGCTGCTTTAGTCGATAAAGTGCGAAACTTTATGATTTTACACTATTTGCAAAGCAGTCGGTTTCATTGCTATGCGTAAACGGAGGCGCCGGCGCATTATTTGATTTCTTTGCCGTATTAGTATAGCTCCGGTAGCAACGGTTTGTGAAATTCAAGGTAAAACACGTCATTATTTTACGCATCAATTACAATGTAAATCTTCAGACGGCTATCAACAATACAGCTCAATGTTAAGTTATGAATTATGATAGTTAAATGTGTGCCGTGAAAGTAAACGGCGCGGCAGTAAAATATCAAAACAAACATAGTAGAGTCGCCGGCCGCTGTCGACGAGCTGGCCGCGCGATCCTGCGATTCACGACCAAACACGATCGATAAAAACAATGAAAATAGACGCGACCCCTTACGTCTACACGCTTCAGTATAATCATTGTTGCCATAAAGTAATTGACTCAAATGATAACGCCAAAATTACAATAAATAAACTTGTGTGGTTTATAAAAAAAACTTGAAAATGATAACTAATCCAATAACCTTTCTAAGACGAATCTAATAAGATTTCACCTCGATGCACAAACGCAATTCTGGTGCTGATAACAAGGAGAGCTACGTGGAGGCTTACCAGATGCAGGACGGTGTTCACCACCTCCCTGTTGGTCACCTGTCCGACTTCAATCAGCCCGATAAGAACTGCGAATTTCAGGCTATCGTTCGTCGTCATCCTGACCACTTCCTCGGGTCTCTTGATATCACTGAATGGCGGCGATTTCAAGTCCGCCATGGTTTATTTTGTCACAATTCACTGATACACAATTTTATAATCCACTCACGACCATGAAATTCAAGAAAACATTATTCCCTCGGCTCACATGATAACACACCAAAGTCGCATTCTGCCATTTTGGATTTTCTAAAAAGTTGCCACTATTTAATTCCAAATTGTACCTTCGTAAGTCTACCGTTTTCGCAATCCATTTTGTAGTGGTAGAAAGTTACAAACCAAAATTAATTTTATAATTTATCAGATTTTGTTGTGCATTATGATATTTTCACTAATAAAAACAAAACCACCCTCCATTAATATACTGTCTCGTGTTTCAATATTCATAACTTTGAATTGATACAATAATTTCATATGGCAATCGCAATATTGAAGAGTAAAATATTTTCATCATTATATTTGATTAGTTTTTAAGTTTAAATTGAAGATAGATTATCAATAAATTGTTTCAAACAATAAAGTTATTGTAATTATTAGTTATTCGTACTCGCCACTGGCAACATATTTATGTTGATGTGAGAGTTGACTGGCATGAAGTGAGCAAATAGCTGCGAAACGAAAAGGGAAGCTCAGTTCACGTCACTTTGACAAAATTGAATCAGTCATAAAGTAAACATGGCGGCGATCGACGTTGAGCCCCAAAAAGTGAGTGAATTTCAGTGATAATTCTGTTTATTAGCATTTATTGACTTTCTAATGTTGCACGTTTAGTTTAAAATGATATTGTTAGACATTTAAATTAAACTTGAGGCCCATTGTTATACTTTTTAATATAGAAATCAGATCCTCAGGGCGTTGCTCTTTTACTTTAAAAACGACAGTTTTGTTTGTAATCAGTATAAAATAGTTAGTTTCACTATCTTAGAGTGTTCTGCTACAAAAAACAGTAAAGTTATACCTCCTAATTGTATTTATTTAGCCTTCATTTGGTGGCACGCCATCGGGTCAGCTCGCCGTTATTCACAAGGGACTTGGGAATAATAAGTGATGTGTTTTAGATTGAAAACTTGATGCGAACCCTGAAGCTGTCTGGGCACGTCGGGTTCGACAGCCTACCAGACCAGCTGGTGAACAAAAGTGTGCAAAATGGGTTCGTTTTTAACATCCTGTGTATCGGTAAGTAGTGTGTGAGATAGTGACTAATGTGTTGTAGTATTTTTGTTAATCACTCGCGTACGAACTGCCAGTGTTATCTCTTGACATGAATAATTGAATAGTGTCTGAACTATACTAGGAGTATTGTATGTTCCAACTATTTATAACTCATATGATGAAAGTAAGAGTAACTAATGATAAAATGCTTCCTATAGTCTTACAAAATATCTACAATAGCAATTTAAAGTCTATTTCATTGCCAATACTATAATGAATAATGTTCTATTCTGTTTAGGTGAAACGGGTCTTGGTAAATCGACTCTAATGGACTCATTGTTTAACACCAACTTTGAGGCGGTTCCAAGCCCACACAACTTGCCCACAGTCAAACTGAAAGCCCACACATATGAACTGCAGGAGAGCAGTGTTAGATTGAAGGTATGTATATAAATATGTTTGTGGTAGGTATGTGTTTAAAAAGGGGTTTTTACTAGTATTATAAACAAAAGTTAGTGAGGTGTTGTTTTTGACTCCTTCAAGCAAATATAATTCAATTTATTTTGATAACTTCATCATCAGAACAAAACTGGACTCTGGTGAAGTTGCAGGGAAAAGCTTATTTTGTAAATAATTGAGAAGAGTCATGAATTTACTTCTTTTAAATGATATCCAAAGTATTAATTAATTCCATCATCTTTACAAATTTAAAGAGACCTTTTTCTGAAGAAATCGTAATTAATGAAAGGTTGTTTATTTTGCTGAATGAAATATATTGATGCCTCAATAAACTATTGTATGTTCTAAAATGCATTTTGCGGAAAAGCGATTTAAGGGTTAGAAGTGTGAGTAATTATATATAAGTGGTAGTATTAATAGTAGTAGTAGTGGTAAGTCTTTAAAAAACAACAAAATTACACACACTTCTATCATGAAATTGCTTTCCCACAAGATCCATATTTGAACATGCAATAGTTTACATAGGAGGCATTGATATGTAACCACATGCTAATAAACTACATTAAAAATAAGAACCAAACATTTTCCTCAACATCCATTATAATGGTTACTTTATTCTCTCCAAGCAAAACTAATCCATATTGAGGAAAAACCGTTAACCCATCATGAATCTTCTGTTATCAGTTGACAATCTGTGACACGGTCGGCTACGGTGACCAAGTCAACAAGGAGGACAGCTTCAAGGCTGTTGTGGACTACATTGATGCTCAATTTGAGGCATACCTGCAGGAGGAGCTCAAGATTAAGCGCTCATTACCTGCATACCACGACAGCAGGCTTCATGTGTGCCTCTACTTCATCTGTCCCACTGGTGAGTCAGATTTATGTTATGAGGAGTATATTACTGTTTGTTAATGAAGTATGCAGTAGTATTGATTAAATATTTAAAATACATCTTAGAAGTACCCTCTGAAATATACACAACACACAGCAGTGGTTTCACTTGTAATAGGTATATAGTAGGGTGGCCCTTAGTTTCCGACTTTTTGAAAATGTTAGGTTTTGCTGTCAGGGTTTGCTTAAATGTCAAAGTTTTTTGTTTTTTAAATTAGTCACAAATATGTAACGTAACTTATAAGCAAAACAAAAAGACGGCTAAAGGCGAAAGCCTGCAGTTTCTTTATATGCATACTTTATATTTGAACCAAATATAACATTTTTATATTTATATAAAAAAACCACCAGTTTCCTTTTTTTAAATTACAAAATATGGACGACCCTATACTAAAGCCAAAATGTTTAATAATTAAATTGCTTTACAACCATTTAATCTTTTGCTAATGGCTGCTTTTTAGGTTAGAAGAAATTAGGTATTGTGTTGATAATTAAATTATATAATATAATTATCAAGCCAATACCTAATTTCTTAAATGATGATGGACCTTTGTGGGAATTGGACATTGTAAGAGTTGGACATTGTGGTAATTGGACATTTCGGGAATACGCTATTTTCCTAGGTAAACAAAAAAATCCAAAAGACTAATTAGTGAATAAAACTAGCGTTTAAAAAAACTATCAACAATTATGTCCCTATTAAATTTTGTGATAAATAGGATTATTTTATATCAATCATATCCTAAAAATAGTGACGTGATAGACTGGTATTTGTAAATCTGCATTATGAACGTTTTTAAAGAGTCATTGTTTTGACTAGTTGGAGCCTTTTGGACATCTTGGAAATTGGACATTCTGGGAATTGGTCATTTTGGAACTGTTGGACATTTGAACCGAAGTAAAGCTTTCATCACCATTTGTTTATATTGTTTATAGGATAGTGTTATACACGTTCTAACACTTTCACTACATATTAACGAGTTCAGCGGTACAATAAACCAAGTTTTATGACATGTCCTTGACACAAACATACAGTATATATTTGTATGGGTAATGCGTGGATGTATTCAGCGCGCGCGCGGCACACAATACTCATGCCCTCGAACTACACACCATAGAGGATATAACGGGATTTTGTTATACTTACATATATTTAGTTAATACTAGAGCTATAGGCCACAACTCCGCCTGTGTAGGTCATCATTCTATCTGGCTAGAGGTCGTCCTACCTTACCTTTATTGAGTCGTGGTCTTCACGCCAGGACTTGTTTGCTCCAGAAGCAATCAGTCAGGCCCTTGCCACTTCAGCGTGCTTAACGTACGAGCTATGTCGGTAACTTCCAGTTATTTTTCGGATGAAATTTCAAGCATCGCATATTTCTTATGAGTTTCAAATTATCTTTCTGCCAAATTTGATATGATCTGAACCCATTGTTTAATGGAATTAAATGAACACATTGAAGGACTAGCTTAATGGAAACGGTTCCACTTTTAACCATGACTTTATCGAACTCTATAAATAGATTTTATCGGAGTTATTTTATATCTCGGATAATGTATATGGTCATTTATTTTAATGCGCTTATTACACTACACTGAATCAGGGACCCTGAATCCTTAAAAAGAGCGGTGTAATAAGAGTTAGGGCCCTAATTCTTTAACAATTTTTCAAAGCCACCTCGATTTAGGGCCCTGATTCAGGGTAGTGTAATAGCCGTTTAAAGCCTAATTAACTTGAGGAACGTAATATATTTAGGTATATCATATCAAAGTGGTGCTGAAGACCGCAACACGTGAAGGCACATCGAGCGGACAGCATTATGGTAGATGATGCAGCAGATGTGTCATCATGAAACCACGACTACTCTGACATGAGTGGATGAGTTCCAAATAAACTGGATAGTTTTCACTTTAGTTAACTCAAACTTATAACACAAATTGAAATGCATCATGGGCACAGACATGAAAATACTTTTTTAAATGAAGTCTATATAATAAAAGTACATATTTGATATTTTTTCTTGCCAATAACAAATAGTTTGCATGAGAAACTGCCTCGGACAATATTTGTAGGGTAAGGGGCGACGCTATTACTTAGATGCTTGGGAAAATTTCACGTAATAAAAATAAACAAATCAAGTCGCTTTTTACCACCGCCACTTTCCTGCCAAAGGCACCTCAGTATTTTGATTAGTGGATGGGTTGTCGAATGTCATCTTAATTGAAATTACTGCAGTGCCGACCCGAGGCCAAATGCCAATGTGAGTATTTTATACGATACAGCCGGCTAAGTCATTTGCACGACAGAAATAATTGACTATTCACCCCGATTCGTGTGTGTGGCCCTATCTGGTTCAAGCCCCCAAACGACAATCCTGAAACCACTGCTTGGCTCTATGGATGGACAGGCCCCGCACTACTGACCCTGGCCGCACGTTAACCGCCCCATATTACCGTTCAATGGGAAATACTAGACGACAAACAATGTTGGTCTATTTAATCATAGCCTTTGTTATATATATATGCATCGATCACACCACGTCATAGTAAAGGAAGCGTTTAAAATTCCACTTGATTGTACACACTCGACACTTGTGTACAGTACACACAGTGTAGTTCGACGGAAACGAGAAGTAAACAAACAAGTGCATCGCACATAGGCTGTTTGACTTGCGATACCGGCCGCACGCATAATTACACGATTGTTTAGTATTCACTAAATACATACAACATTGTTTACGCATCGATAACTATGTCGTATGGCAGCTGTCTTGTAAATCGTACATTTATAAAAAAAAAACAACTGCGATGTTATGTCGACTTACGAAAAGAGTTCCCAATGTCCTTCCCTCATATTGGTAATTAATATAGTAATATAGTGTTCTGGCTCTCTTTAATGTGTTCTCTTCAATGATTTAATCAGTCCCAGATTACAGAATTTTTAAATAAAGTTATCACCGCTCTTAATTCTTTTTGGGCGGCTACAACATAATGAACTTTCTAGACCTAAAATAAGTTATATGTCTGCTACTACTGACAATTAAATAATACTAAATGTAATAAAATGTAGAGTCAAGGATTTTGAGGAGAATCCCTGAACTGGATGCTCTACGCGATGAACTAAAAACACGCCCACCTGTGCAATGAGCCATAATTATTGCAATGGAGTGCTCACCTACCCGCAATGCGCGCGAACATTGCAAACAAGATCGGCTATGTTAGCCATACTCGGGCACACCAACGACGATAGATCTAGTTGAAGAGGTCGCCGTGTCCGAAATCGGTCGAGGAGCATATATACACTACAACGTACATAACTTTTGTTCACACTGAATCACTTTTCTATCAGCAGTTGAATTTCTTGACAAGCCCAATTAACTAAACCCTCGCTATACATGTGTAACTTAACCGGTGGATTGAATCTTAAATAGTTTACTAGTTTGGCGAGCAGTCGTACTGTGACCAGTTATATAACCAGTCATTGGAAATGGCTCCATTTTATAATCCAATAATCCAACACTGGTATGAGTATATCGTGAAGTGTAGCGATGCCATAGCGATCCGTATTTTGTAATACAAATAAAATATGTAAAGCGCATTGTAAACTGTCAAACTTCACGTTTTCATCAAACAATAGCTTAAACGTTCAAACCAATTTTGTCAAACAATGTGCCAAACTTGGGTTTCTCCTTGTCGTTGTTTGACAAACACCGCGGCACACCTTCAAATATGTTTGTCGACTTCAATCTATTTTTTTATCAAACACTTAGAACGTTTGACAAACCATTCAAACAGAGTGATATACTATTCAATTACTTGACAAACACTTAAAATTTGATAAACATTTTGATCGTTTACAGGGCGATTAATATCAATAAATTAAAACACAAAATAAAAACTTCGAAGCTTTGTACTCTACAAACAATGTGGGTCTATATAATTTTCTTATATCACTAGGAGATTTCTCGAATGCCTTTATCTCTCCTACCTCCTACATGGTTTTATCAAGAGAATTCTAATCATTCTACGAAGCTATAAGTATACCTTACTAAACCAGCACCCAACATACCACATTTTCCCAGAACTTTTCATTATCTTGTTACAATGTCACTTAGATTTATACTATTCAAGTCACATACAAATGTAACTTGAATAATATATTTTATTGTGAGTAACATTTATAAAATAAATACCAAATAGGAAGATTGCAAGTAGGTGTTACTTAGTGCTGAAAAACTAAAAGAAAGTTAAAATAACAAATAGTTTGTATGTTTGCAGGTCACGGTCTCAAGTCCATCGACCTGGTGTGCATGAAGAAGTTGGACACAAAGGTGAACATCATCCCCATCATCGCGAAGGCGGACACTATCTCTAAGACTGAACTGCAGAAATTCAAGGTAAGGTCTTTTGCCAAGGTAATAATATCTTGGGACAACTCACATAACGCCATCTGTGGCGCGGTGGGAGTGTGTCCAACTGCTACGCAAGAGGTCGTGGGCTCGATTCCCACACGGGACACCACTTTGTGTGATCCACAAATTGTTGTTCCGAGTCTGGGTGTACTTTGTGTCCGTGACTTGTATGTTTGTAAAGTCCCCCGCGACACAGGGCTTGTACCCTACTGCGGGAGTCGTCTTTTTAAAAAAAAAAAAAAAAAAAATCTGATCCTAAACTAAGCAGTTTGTACTATGGCAACCAGACAACTGACAAACATACTTATATATTTCTAAATACATACATATCATAGATAAAGAACACACAGACACAGAATAAACCATTGTGCTCATCGCACAAAGGTTTATCCTGGGTGGGGATCGAATCCACGACCTCTGGCTTAGCAGTCAGGGTCACTAACCACTAAGCCAACAGGCCAGTGCCTCCAATATCAGCTAAAGGCTAGTAAACAGTCAGTGATAAATGTTGATAACCTTTCACGATTCGTACATTGTGAAAATATATATATTACTATAATAAATAATTTAAGGTAAAATACCATAAATACATTGTTTATTGCCCGACGTTTCGACCGTATTGCTACGGGCGTGGTCACTGGTAGACGTCTACCCGTGACTAATAAAACTGCAATGAACAAGATATTTTACCTTAAATTATTCACGCGATTAAGGCCCGTAATATATATATTTTCTTAGTCAGTGATAATGTTGTTTATCAACATCACTACTATCGGATCATAGCTCTCGCGATCTACTTGGTCGCCACTGAGCCATGGTCCTAAAAACAATAAAACAAACCAAAAATTTGTAACACCTTTCTGTATTCCTATTCATGCAATTAAAGAGTCTGATTGTAAACAAATGGCAAATATCTTACAATTAATTCTCACATTCCAGTCGAAGATAATCCAGGAGCTCCAAGCGAACAGCGTGGAGATCTACCAGTTCCCGGTGGACGACGAGTCTGTCACCGAGGTGAACAGTGTGATGAACTCACACATACCCTTCGCTGTGGTCGGCTCTACTGACTTTGTCAAGATTGGCAATAAGACTGTGCGGGCTAGGCAGTACCCTTGGGGAACTGTACAAGGTATGCATGTGTTCTATATATTCTTATACAGGTGTAATAGAGAGGTATACAATACTGAGTACTTGTGATCAATTGATTCGCAATGTTTCAATCAATTTAAAAGTTATCCAATTGGGATGATGACTACATCATCATCACCCCATATTGGTTTAACGCTGGACATAGGCCTCTCCTAATTTTCGCCCTAACATCCGGTCCTCTGCCTCCCACCAATCCCTCCCAGCAACCTTCTTTAGGCTTCAGTCAGACCTTCTGATGACTACCATGAAAATAAATAAATTTTCAGTAATGACCGAATAGTATGTCATAACGAGATCTGAATAAAAGTGTTATTCAACAAGTTAACGTCGATAATAGTTTATAATTATTAAAACAAATACTAAAAGTAATGATTTCACCACCTTTCTGGTTCACCTTGTGTATTTGTCGAGGTGCATAGACATATTGTTTAAGTTAAGAGCCATCATCCATCGCACCAAAATAATGTATCAAAATGTTGAAATGTCAGTATTGGTGGTTTTGTTATAAGAACTTCCTTGACATGAAATAACTGACACAGCCTTTGCACAAGTCTGGTTGTTATGAGCTTCGGGGCATAGAGAGAGTTAAGAGCTGTTCTAGTTCTACATAAAGAAGTGCATTATTAAGTTAGATAGATGTAACATAGATTTGGAAAACATCCAACTGTATTTTGACCTCGTAGGCTGATTTATATTAGACACGGTTGAGGAACTTAATTGTTTAGAGTAGGTAGGTTTATTTATTCATTTGCTTAGATGTGGTACATTTTACAGATCTTTATAATACATAATATTGAATCAGCACACTTGCCAATAATGGCATGCAAATTACATCATTGGTATAGGCAAAATTTATCAAAATAACAATGAAATATATTTAAAAAGTGAAATAGTATTAAAAAAAAAAAAAAAAAATATTAAATGCACACCAATGTAATAAAATCCGGTCACTTAAATCTCACATGTCTCCTTTCTAAATTATAAAATTTACATGGGTATTTATTTATTGTTGCGGACTTAGACGATATTAATTCCTTCAATTTATTGTTGTTGCTGTAACATTAACGGCGTTATATGGACACCTATTTTGATTAAATATATCCAATATAATTAATAATGTATAAAGTTGAAATTACTTTTTTAATATTATTATGAAAAGTTTAAAAAACGTCAAAATTCAAATTTTGAAATGTTTTGTGTCAACTTAGGACGCGTTCCCACTACGTGGTGACGATTAATTTATCGTTGAACGTCGAACGTCGTTTCTTACTGTTCCCGATGTATACCCGACTGCTTATCCCCGGTTTCGTCGAATAATTTTATCGTTGAACGACTGTCATATCTAACTGCTCCCATTGGATCATGACGACATTTTTACGGTTCACGGCTGTCGCCTTGTCATTGTAAATGAAGAGACGATAATTGTATTGTAGCCACGATAGATACTCGCAACGACGACATGCGACTTATGGCCACCATAAGTTGTGACTTTCTCTTTATCGTTTTACGTTTGTCGTCACTGCAAAAAAGTCGTGGACGACAGTTAATCGTGTCGTCCTATGTGAAAGTCACGACTCGATAATCTGTTGTCATGTCATAGCGGGAACGCGACCTTAGGGCGTTTACCAACGAAGCACGACACGACAAAACGCGCTGACGATTCCTATGAACCGTTAGCGACACCGGACAGCACGACACACGTTTTTCAAACGTCAATTCCTTCTGTCGTTAGATGCTGTTATGTTTTTTTTTTTTGAGGTGACGATATAGTCACTATCCAGAATCTGTCCGAGCTTGTACACGACGCGACGCGACGGACCGCACGACACGACAGTTCACTTTGTTTGTTTTGACTAAAAAGCTGCTGAAATCGTCGCTCGTAGACAAACGCCTTTACGGTTGAATACTTAAACATCATTCAGTTTTAAGATGCCGTTAAATCTCATGCTTTTATTGTCTTTTAAAGGTCAATACTAGCGATAAAATATTTTTGAACACGACAAAGTTCCTTTGACTATTATAGCCGGCGCTGACTGTACCTATCACTGTAACGTTCCGACTATGTGTTCCAGTGGAGAACGAGTCCCACTGCGACTTCGTGAAGCTCCGCGAGATGTTGATCCGCACCAACATGGAGGACCTCCGCGAGAAGACGCACGCGCGACACTACGAGCTGTACCGCCGACGGAGGCTGCAGCAGATGGGCTTCACCGATGTGGACGCTGATAACAAACCTGTATGTATATTACTTACTTAGTAAACTGTCCTTGCCCCATATTGAGATGCTAGTAATATTTATTGTATCACTTTTGGATGCCATCGCAGAGCTGTGCCGACCACCTAACAATCAAAGTAAATACAACGCACCCTTATATAATCAAACAGCCTTTTGTTGTATGTTTGAGGTTTTCTCTCAAGACAAATGTTAATTACTTCCAAATATGTTTTGACATCACAAAACGAATTCAACCACAAACTTTACGACACTTTCGTTCTGTACCAATAACGTGAGTTACAACTACCTTTTATTTTTTTTCAATTGGATAGTTGACTACAATAAAAGTTGATTATTTTTATACTAATCAGGTAATAGTAGATCTTAAAATGCTCTGAAAATAAGTGTTCTTTTTCAAATTTAACATGTTTTTTAATTTAATAATTTAAAAACATGAAAACAAATACTAAAAGTAATGATTTAACGTAATTTCCTATCGTCAAATCATTACTTTCACTGCCATAGGTTGTTATCCTTCTATAGAGACTAATTTGACTTGACAGTCAACATCCCTCAATTTTCCCTTCTTCTTCTCCTCGTTATTTTGCGAGACATGAGTAGGTATGGGTTCTTACAAAAGTTTTAACATTGTTTTATTATGAAAATAATCACTTAAATTAAAACATTGACATTTTCTAAGTTTAGTATTTCCCAAAGTGTGTAAGACATGTGTTGCGTGACGTCGCAGGTGTCGTTCCAACAAACGTTCGAGCAGAAGCGCAGCGCGCACCTCGCCGAGCTGCAGCAGAAGGAGGACGAGATGCGACAGATGTTCGTGCAGAGGGTCAAGGAGAAGGAGGCCGAGCTCAAGGAGGCCGAGAAGGAGGTCTGTATATCTGTAACACTAGCTGACCTCAAATTTTCCCCGTTTTTGCAACATTTTTCATAGCTGCTGCGCTCCTATTGGTTGTAGCGTGATGTTATATAGTCTTCCTTTATAAATGGGCTATCCAACAGTAACATATTTTTTTATTCGGACCAATAGTTTCTGAGATTATTGCGTTCAAACAAACAAAAATAACAAACTCTTCAGCTTTATAATATTAGATACATTCGATTTTCATGTACTAGTCGGAATAAATTTGTGTAAGCTGAGGTGCCACTGCGTTAGCTCTGTTAATCAAAATATAATACCTGTTCTAATGCAAAAAATAAATTGATGATAGGCACTCTAAGATTTAATGATTGTTGTATGTGGTATTTTTTTTGTATAAGTGATTCCGAGCAGCAATTATGTAACATTATAAAACATTTTGTAGCATGATAACATTTTATAACAGTGTACAACATTTTGCTACATGTTAACCTGTTATATGTTACTCTATACTTAGTTTGGGTCTCCCTTTAAAGAAAGGTGTTAGTGGGTATTCACTACTGCATCTAATGAACTGTCTAAAGCTGTGTATTTGACTAGTATAACTCCCTCTCTGTGCCCTTCTGCTAATGATGAACTCATCGCTCGGATGATATACAACAAAAGTTATAATTTGTAATATGTTGTTGTAATTAGTTGTATAACATTATGTTACATGAAGTTGTATAACATTGCTAACAATTAATAACTTTTGTTACAATATGTTAAAAAAGGTTTGGTGTGGGAGCATCTTTGTATAACATGCTTTGCACTATCAACCTCATTGACAATGAAACTGACTAATTCCTCTGCATACTGAATTAGTTCACAAGGCAGTAGCATTGTTCACCATATTACAAAATGTAAAAAAAAAACCTAGTAAAAACAAAAAACCTGTAATAGCAATTTGAAATAAATAAATAAAAGATTGTATATAACACAGTTATTTATGGTAACTAACTACTAACTGACGTTCTGAATCCACAACTCAATCCAATCTTGTACTGCTGTCTTTATTTTTAACTTTCATTACACTCTTACAGCTCCACGCAAAATTCGACAAACTCAAAAAGGATCACACCGACGAGAAGAAACGTCTCGAAGAACTCCGCAAGAAGGTCGAAGACGACACGATCGAGTTCAATCGTCGCAAGCAACAATCTGTGCAGTCGCACCACACCCTCACTCTTGGCAAGAGCAAGAAAAAGTAACGCTCGAACACCCTGCCGCGGCATCTGTAATGTCGCGGCAATGTCGCGCCATGCGGCAACACTGCGCTATACTATACACAAGGTGTTATACGTCGTTGTTGGAACTTCTATAAGATCAATATAACATAGATTATTATGTAATGAAGCGTTTAAGATTCACACATTTGTGTGTATTTGTACTTAGCGATATCTACTGATATACTAAGTTATAATTCTTATTCTGCGGTGTATCACTTACGGATGAAATTCGGTTACATTTTATAATCATATTAACATTGCAATATATTAATAAGCTTACAATAGTGCAAGCAATTTTCTCCCTAAAGTTGATATCGAGAATGGAAATTACATTGAAGTTCCAATAACTAGTATGTTTTTATCAAACTATTCGAAAATCATGCTTTTTAACTTACTGTTTTATATCATTGCGATATTAATACGTAAGTAAATTGTAGTTGCATAAATAGTTTTACTATTTAGCAGAATATACCATTTGTATATTCACTTTAACTTTAGAAAATTCTAACTCTTGTGTATTGTATGAACGCAGTGAAATGTTTTTAAACACTATATCAATAGTAAATCGTATAAAAATCACTAAGACCATCGCTTATTTATGTAATAACTTTTTAATTTATATTTAAATGATTTCTTACTTCGTGTTCACTATTATTTTCCATGCAAATTAATAACATTGCAAATCTAAAGTGTATTTTAGTATGTAGTGTGAAATACTCGCACAATCAATAACATAGCATTGTTTTACTAATCTTCTGTTTATTCATAAAATAATCTTTTTCCAAATCTTATTACTAAAAGGCGTTAAATACTATTTACGGGCGCATGTCTGGCAAATTTCAGGACATTTACTATGGAAAATTACCTTTTGCTTTTAAAAATAAAGTCTATAACATCGTTGCTATGAATATACGCCGCGTTACGCTTGATGTGTGCCCTAAATCGCAATCAACAAAAAACTAAATTGATTAAAATAAATATGTATGATTTCAAAATCGATTTGATTGCATAATCGATTACCCAGTATCGTGTAAGTATATTTAAGTTAAATCGGCCAAATGATATAATCAACCACGCGGAGTGACTTTTACCAAAATGTATTAAATGAGATAATATTAAACATATAATAAACATTTATTTACAATTATTAGTATTAGTAGTAAGTGATACTCGAATATTATGTTGGAACTTCCTACTGATAGATATATCGAGTGTAATTTTAATAAAAATGTACTGTTTTGTCTTTATTTTGTATGAATGATTTCAATGTTGTAAGTATGAAGTTTCATTCCATGTTTCATACAAAGACAATGTAATATAGACCACCGTTGTTTTTCGCTTCTAGAATTTCCGCTTGAACCATGTATGAGGCGATAAAGGCCAGTAATGTCAATTCAATTGACATATGACAACCGAGTGTGACCTAGAGGGAAAACGGCGATAGTGAAAATGATGTGATTGGTTTATTAGTACCACGTAATTGTCCTCCAAAAATTGGCCGAATCTGTTTCCATACGAAGGCCTCATTCTTACGAGCGGTTTTTTTACGCGCATTGAATACCCGGCGACCTGGCCTCTCGATGTGATTGTGTGATCTATACCCAACGCCCAGCGTTGAAAATACAACACTGGGTGATAAAAATACGTCGCGTTTTAAAAGCATTTGCACTATTTGAGCGCTTTTTTATCGCGCGTTAAAAATACGCTCGTGTGAATAGGCCATTAATGCTTCTTATTGGCCGTCAATTCATAAAAAATCTGTTTCATACTAATCCATCAAGTTCGAGTTCACATCGCGTAGTGTTTAGTTTTTATATAATAACAAAATAATAAACATAGTTGTGTTTACATAGTTTATTATGTACTGACGTAACATCGCGTGTAATATTGCCTATTTACTGTAGTGTAAGGAAGAATGCTCAAACGTCACTCTGCTTTGAGACGCTGTTAAACTGTCATGCTATAACTTAGAGGGGTGTCGTTTGAGTCAGTTCGTTAAGAATGAGATTGAAAACGTAATTATATCGATTGCCTATAATGCACGCACTTCATTATAAAGTAACTTAAATACGTACAATAACTCGATGCATATTTTAACATGGGCATACTTATGAACATTTTTCAGTTGCCAATTGATTAAACACTGGCTATATGTGTACTGTGTTTTTGCAATTTCGGGGAGGGTATCAACACCCCCAATACACCCCCCCGCTGGGTATGCCCATGTATTTTTACAATAGATAGCAATCAAGTTAATTTTAAATACGAGAGATATCGTTGCTCTCTAGATTATTTTATATGAATAGTATTAGAGTTTGAATACGCGATTAAATGAACTTTTTCTCAGCATTTATTCAGTCATTCCTACTTTAAATTAATTTTATACTTAATTTGGTTTTATTTTGTATTACCTATTGAGGTATTTAATAAATAAAGTCATAAAATTATAATGTTTTATTTTACACATAAGATACAAAATATTTGTGTGGCCGCTCAAGTCACAGATAGTTTGCGATGTTACTTCCAGTTACCGGAAGTCCTGAAGCTACATAGTGGTCAATCACAGCAGCCACTTGATCGTCTAGTCAAAATTATACATTTGGAGTGCAGAATTATACTTATACATAAATGGAAGGATACAACACAAACAACCCTTTTAAAGTTTCAATACTTACATCCGAAAAGAAATGAACTGATACCACAGACCTCGTATAACTAGTACGCTGGACGACTGGGCTGGTTACCAAGTACAAAGTCACAGCAATTTCAAATGCCGAATAGAAGCATTCACAGGACGGTATGTATGGTATTTTGAAACATGACAAATGGCCGTTTTTCCATTTAATAGGGTACTGTCAAGTCAAATCAGCATATTTGTCAAAACAATGCGCCTCGTACTAATTTACATGAAATACAAAACAATGACGTCATTCTTTTGTATGGTTACTAGTATAGTATTATATTATCTGTGGTATAGTCAAATCATGTAGTTTCAATGTTTGTTTTGATGTTAATAAATTGATGACAACGTAAAATTGTAGAGAAACATTGTTTTTCCGAATATTTTATTTCCAGTATAGTGCAAAATAACTTATTGCTATTGTAGTCATCTACCCAATTCCGTCCCTATGACCAGGTATCTCTGGACTCGACATATAGCTATGTATTTTGTTGTCTTACTTCATCAATACCAAGATGAAGTGAGACAACAAAATACATAGCTATTGTAAATAGTATGAGAGACAGCGCATACGAGTATGTATGTCTGTGCGTATATGCCAAGTAAAGGAACTATGATTTTTTCAAAGTGAGTTTATAGTGTTTCGTCACAGTTATTTAATGAAAACTTTTTGTAGCATAAACCGCCTAAATTTTGTTGGTAACAACAATACCTTTAAGCGAGTCGGATATTAGGTATAAAATATGTTTTCAATTTAGCAGCGATAGTATTTACGAAATATTATTTTAGGTACCCCAGACTACTAGCATAGATTATATTATCTGTGCCCAGACTATTGGGCTATTTCAATAAGAAGGGCATTTTTTTAGATTTCTGAAAGTAACAGCATTTTAACTAGCCAAGGTTTTATCTACTATTCTATTTTTAAAATGAAGTGAAAACATAACATTCGCTAGTTATAATGCTGTTGAAACCTCCACTAATTTATTACAAATATGAGGTATGTTTGGATGAATGGGGTTAATATTTCCCAAACTGGTAACCCGTTACTTTCAATGTATGTCCTTTACACGCGTGGCAAGACTGACAAGTCCATGAGTTAATAGTCCCAGTTTCGTCCATAATGTTAAAATGTAATGGTTTTTTTTTGTTGTCGGCGGTAGCCTGCGGTCCAGCCTACTAGTAATATAGAGGGTAGTGACTGGTACACTTATCATCCTTCTGGATCCGCCTATGTCTTGGGATGCTGCGGAATGCTATTGTACCTACATAATATGTACGTTCTGGCGCCCAATCCTTCATCTACCCTTACTACCTGCAACTTGTTTATTCAGCAGTATCTACTCAATGAAGGTGCAGGTCAAACAGAAAGTGAGGAAACGGCTCCTTTTAAATGCGGTTACAATACCAAAATTAAGTATTTCTTGCAAGTCGCAGAGAAAGGGCAGACAACTTTATATGTATTAGTGTACATTCTTGTACAAGAATGAACCCCTGATATGGATGGCGCTACAGTAGCTTGTTTGACTGCCTCGGTGGCGCGCTGGGAGTGTCCGACCCTCACATGGGACACTACTTTGTGTGATCCACAAATTGTTTTAAGTCTGGGTGTACTTTGTGACTTGTATGTTTGTAAAGTCCCCCGCGACACCGGGCTTATGTACCCTGCTGTGGGAATCGTGTTTTTAAAAAAGTAGCAGGGTGAAAATTCAATTCGTCTTTATTTGCTCACAGAACAAATATACTCTACAAGATCTTGCTACATTTATTCCGTTCCCTTATCTACGCTGGCACCACTTTGACAGTTATGAACTGCACTACAGCTTACCTTAAGCTGTACACTTACAACTCCTGTCCCATCTATGAACCTCCTCCTCTTTCTAATCTATGCCTTCAACCTGGTTTTGTATATCCCATGCACATTTTCAACTTTTCACCCATATAAGATGGATGTTAGTCATTTATCTCTATCACACACCACAGCGGACCACAGGGCCAGGGGCATGAAACTTAATTTATTCAATGTTTAGGTAAATGTGTTGGTACCCGTAAGTACCTGCGTGATTTGAGCCCAGTCTAAAATATCTTCTCACAACTTTCGGAATTATGTGGTCCCGGTCTTAAAGGCCTTATAGATGATCCACTACACATTTTCATTTTGAACTATATGGGTATCAGTTACGTTGAAAACTATTACTCTGTACGTACCTGCCTACTATTTTAATCAGGAGCGTACCCAGGATCATTTTTCAGAGGGTGTTTGTTAGTACAATACTAAACAAAGGGCAAATTTTAATGACGACCAAAAATCTTTTTGCAATTCAGAATGGGGGGGGGGGGCGGTTCAACTTCCAAATCCTCCTATGAGTACGCCCATGATTTTAATATAGAAGTAGGGATACATAATCATGGATGGACAGAAAAGATAAAAACACCCTTAAATCCTACGATTCAATACACAAGACAAATGGACGGCATCTGTGGACGGATTTCATAAAAAAACAAATGACTAGACACAAGAAACAAAAACTAAATAATTCTACTTACATAATAGGTAGGTACACATAATTCTAATCTTATAGTTAATCAGACGAGTGAAACCCGGAGCGGTTTGGGCAGCTCGTAGCACATGGGCTTGTACATCTTCTTGTAGTACGTGTACCGGCGCTTGTGCGGCGTGACGGAGGACCGCACCGGCACTGCCACCGGCGCCGGAGCGGAGCCGATCCGGCTGCTCACCGGCACGAAGCCCACACTCTTGCGACACTACCGACACCAATGCAAAAACAATGCTTTTTCGTCAGTCAGACACTTTTCTACATACAATACGAGACGGGGGTGCTATCGTGGTGGAAAGTATTTACTGTTTTAATTGCTTAATTTTACCGGTGCACTACGGTTAAACCGCCGCGCCACGGCTTTAAATCGCGGGTAGTTATTTGTAACATAAAAGGAAACTCATACAAGCGGCCTAACTATGACTTTTTCCGATTACGCACCTGTAGGCCTACTGTCTGCATGAATTTTGTTATAATGAATTATAACAAAATTCATGCATTTTCGTTTACATAAGTTTCTTAAGTTTACTCTTCTAATTAATTTTTGCATAAGCACAAGAAGTCTGACCCCATAGACAATATTCAGGAACGAATGGGTTGAATTGATGTTGCTGGCTCTGTTTATTACCACCTCATTTTTGATCGAAATTTCGTTTTCATTGAATTAGAGTAGGCCTCCAGATTTTAACATGTGCCTGCGGTTTTGCGGCTAGCCGCGCGCGTAGAAAAAATCGCAGTGCGGCCTTGGCCTCAGTCTATTGTCTGATCCCTATTGTCCGTCTAGGTGAACTAAGTGGGTGGACCACGGGCAACAAAGGATTCTGATAGCGATTCCCCTATCGTATTGTGTAGGCATAAGTATCATAACATTATTTTTTTATAAATACTTGAATTGATGCCGAACTTACTGGAGTAACCACACTACGGTAAAATAATATAATATTGGATCAAGATAGTTTTAAAAGGCGCCGCGACACTGAAAGGCATCGACTAACGGTGTATACAGCAGCAACTCGTAATGTTAGGCCTCATACGCACGAGCGTTTTTTTTTACGCGCGTTAAAAATCCGTCGACCCGGCCTCTCGATGCTATTATGTTTTGACAATACAACATAGCATAATAAAAATACGTCGCGTTGCCGTGTGAACTTGTACTTGGGAATGCATTTGTTCTATTTGAGCGATTTTTTTACGCGCGTTAAATATACGCTCGTGCGAATGAGGCCTAACATTACGAAGTTTTACGTTGGCCATTAATTTAGTCCTGAGGTCACACAGATCAGAGATGTAGGTATCCAAGATTTATTTATTCTCAAGGGAGTGTTTGTCTAGGTAAGAGGTGAAAGGAGATCCAAAAACGGGTTAAAACCAGCAAATTTCACTCCTACTTCTCCCAGGTACGCCTTTTTTGGGGGTTTTGGACTATTTATTTCAATCATTACGGTTAACAGACAGAGGGAGAGCAGCGGCTGCCCTTCCACCATTTTATAATAGCGCTCCGTTGTGCGAGGCAGCTTAAAAGCAGTCAGCCTACCAGCATTATTACGAAGCACTAAGTTGCTATCACTAACTCAAACAGTGGCTAAGTCTTCGGCTCTACTGCAGGCTGCAGGGTGCGGCTATGAAAGTGCGAAATGAAACACTAAATTGAATATCAAAATGTTTATTATCAACCATACAATAATAAAACCGTTGGCACAGTATTGAAGACAGGTAGATTGGCAATTACAACGTAGAATATCACCCTTGTGTTATTTATAATATTATGTAAACGCTAAGCTCTGTATCATTATAACGTGAAACTTTTTAAAACTACAAATACTACACTAAATGAAAACGTCAATAGGACTTGTAGAATGTTTTGTAGCAACATTATGTAACGAGCTCTGGGCCTTCTTCAAACGGCCAATTAAAAAGATTTTGATGTGATTGTGATCTTATATTTTTGTCAACCTAAGAGGATTTTAAGTACCTCTAGTTTAAATTTTTTGGCCTAAATAATGTGTCAGATCCTAAAAATGATCCCCTTGCGTCACGGAAGACTGTTCTTTCCCCATATCCTATAAAATGTGCCATGGAATTGTGGTATGTTGTGGAATAACCACTGACACTCACATGACAATCACATTTAACTATTATACGATTAAATGCTTTTATAATATAATTAAGATTCATAAAACAGCTCGCTTTTATATTATAATCAAAGCCAATTTGGTACATTTAAAAACGATTAATTCGCCAATAATGAAATGAGTTAAAACGTCATCGTATATGTTTATGAACACAGTGAGTATATAGTTATAAGTTAAGGTTGGAGGATTCAATATGTCTATCTAGTGCTTGTATATCTAATGTCAGTGCAAAAATATCTTCTATCGTTTCATATGAAAATATAGCATATTGTGTGATTATTTGTACCGTGGAGATCGCAGTGATGAGGCACAAGTTATCGTCGCTATCCTGACCCTGACTAACTACAGTAACTAAGTGTAGGTATATATATAAACTGTTACGTGCGTCTGTATGCTGCGGACTATCCAGAGTGTCCATGTCCACGTCAACGAAGCGAGTAAAACAAACCAACGTCTACAATAATCACTAAATTTATTGTCAAATTAAAGAAATGCGAAATTAAAAAAATATATCACTCATACATCACGTAAAATTAAAATGAAATAAATCTAACATAATTTTCACAAATAATAAGATTGGAACACAAATAATAATAGTACAAATTAATAAGAAATAATATTGCAATTGGAAAATGATCATTAAACTAAATTAACATAATAATTATAATTAGAATAACAAATTAATTATGACTAGTTCTCCCGCACAGCTGGAGTGCATCTGTGATCTGTGGCGCGACTTAACACCTAGAGATGATATCGTGAGATTGCTTAGTTAAGAGATCTAAATAATGCTTACAGTTACAACTAATTGAACTTCGATAAGGATGCCTTACTTAAGTGTCAAACGTTAAAACTAATGGAATGAGGGGGGGAGGCGTGCGGGGCTTATCTGGGGGGTACCTCGCGGGGAGGAGGACTTCTGTATTTGGCTTTGATGTGCAGGAAGGGCTTCTTGGGGGAGGTGTCGTCGGCGATGGTCGCGGCCAGCGACAGGCGGATGCTCTCCTCGATGGCCGCCTGAGTTAGTATACCGCCCGCCGGAATCGAGGTGCTGCGGGCCAAGGGCTTCAGCTCGCCTGTCGTAGCCAGGCTCATGCTGCGGGTCTTCTTGCCGTACCCATTGGTGCCATTGAACGTCTTCCGCGGCTCACCGACGGGCGTGGACGCGAGGCTCTGACTCCTCGCCGTGCGGCCGCTCGGCGTGGTGGCCGCGCTGGCACTCCGCGCCTTCTTCCCCTGGTTGAGCCGCTCCGTGCCACAGAAGCTTTTCCTATCCTCCTTGTGAACGTGCGCCAGACTCATGCTCCTCGACTTTTTGGGAGTAGTGGTGTTCAAAGCGGTGGTGGTGAGCGACTTTCTGTACTCGGCGGGTGGCGTTCTAACGGATCTGCCGGTGGGCGTGTTAGGCGTGCTGAAGCTGGAGGGGGCGGACTGCTTGCGCGCGCGCGGGGAGGGGGAAGTGGGGGAGGCCCTACGGCCGTCGAGGGAGTCGGCGCGGAGGGGCAGGGTTAAGGCGGCGCGAGCGCGGAGCGAGCTGGTGGTGCTGACGGGGGTGGGGGTGCTGGTGGCGGGACGCGGGGGGGTGCTGGCTCGTCGCGGCCCGAGCGGGGAGCTGGAGCCGCTGCTGTGTTTACTGGAACCGCGGGTACTGCGACCCACAGGCGACAGCTTCCCACTCATGGGAGACACCTTCCCGCTCACAGACGACGCTTTACTATCGACGGGCGACACGGTGCGCGATAAAGAGGGTTCCTTGAGCTCGGCGCGGCTGCCGGCGGGGGAGGGGGAGGGGGGCGCGGAGGGGCGCAGGGGGAGGGGCAGCACGCTGGCGCCCCCCGTGACCAGGCGCACCTGGCAGGGCTCGTGCCGCGACAGGAAGTGCTCCAGCGTGTCCCAGCCGCCGCCCACGCGGACCATCATGTGGCGACCCTTCAGCAGCTGGAACGATAAAGACGGAATTGATAAAACAAATGAAGACCAAATTGAAATAAAAATAGAATGGACTAGAGCGTATTTGTTTTGTGTGATCCATACCCTGATGAAGACGTTCCTGCCGGCGATGTTGTAGCGGCCCTCGCCGACCTTTTTGACCTTCAGCAGCTTGGAGCACTTGCCCGAGCTGCAGTTGCAACCGCGTTCCATCAGCCGTGTTACTAACTGCACCTGGAAACACAACACCGCTTATTACCAAAAGAAAGAGTTGAAGCCTGACATGAAAAGTATCCTCGTGACTCTTCGACAAAATAATTTTTCGTCATCTTTCGTTCATCTTTTAACATACGCCCTCTGATTTATGCAAAAAAAATGTCGGTTGCAAGTGTTGCAACTCTTTTGTGAAAATAACTTTTAAATATAACTTACCCTCTTGTCCAGCTCATTGGTAGGTTTGAGCGGCACGTCAGAGTCGGTGCTGGCGACTGTTCCCTCAGACTTGGTGCTCTCCGCGTCCGCGTTGTCCACCACCAACAGTTGCGCTGTCAACACAACATAATGACTCAAGAGCGGTTGAGAGTTTTGGATAAGAAACGTCGTTTTGTGGTCATCGTAGGAATCCTCTCTGAAATTACTTATCACTGCAATTAACGAAACTTCAGTGATACAATCCGTTACATGTTAAAGTGGTAATCCGCTTGTTACCTCTTCCCACCCTTGTTATTGTCTGATCGATGAGATTGTCCAACAGTGTTTGTCAATTGCATATCCTTATAGGTCTTTCCATCAGTTGTTGGATCATTTGTTAAGTTAAACCTAAAGGTTTAACTTAACAAATTCAACAACAACAACAATCAACTGGCAGGAGGCAAGTTACTGTTTCAAGTAAAAGTCAGAAAATGTGTAGCTATAACTTACAGTCATTTGGCTCTGGTGAGGATGGCGGCACCTCCGTGGTTGACCTGGTGACATAAATGATCGATATAATAAACAGTCCATCAAATAGTAACGAACAAACACTTAATAAACATTAGAATAAAATGTATGTCCTTAAGTTATTTAATACATCTATACTAATATTATTAGGAGTTTGTTTGTTTGAACGCGATAATCTCAGGAACTACAGTTCCGAATGGAAAAATAATTTCACTGTTGGATAGCCCATTTATCGAGGAAGCACAAACACACAGGCTATATAACATCACGCTATGACCAATAGGAGCGGAATAGCAATGAAAGTGTTGCAAAAACGGGGAAAATTTACGCAGACGAAGACGAAAGACGAAGGCGCGGGACAGCTAGTACAAAATACATAAGTATGTATTTGTACTAGCTGTCATAATCTTACATAATCTACTTAGCTTATTATAGATATATTACATTTTTTAAACGGGTTACTAGGCCTCTGATTTCATGAGTTTTTAACTACATGTAACAACTTCTACTAAAAAAGGTGGCATCGACATTCGATAAATAGATACATGATTGCTATAACAGGATACTATGTGAGCCTAGCTCTATGAGAAAGAACTTGAGGAACACCCACATGAACAACGAAACGAACCACCCACGGAAGCTCGCTTGCATCAGCAGTCCATAGACAGCTTTCTTTGTTATATAGCGTTTTTCGTTTTGTGTTGTTTCAGGGGGGCGACAAACCTGGACAGTGCCGATTCTGTTGTAAAGAAAACTAGTTTCATTTTCACTATTATCTAACTAACTAACCAATTTCGGACAAATGTAGTCCTCTTTTTTCATTTCGTATAAGAGCAACTCCACTAAAATCCAGCCGTTGTGAAACAATTATCATTCACAATCACAGGGCTGGCCGTCTCCGAATTCATCGAGGGTTCTTTTAATAAATGTAGAATGCTAGAGACTCCAGTTTACTTCTTTGGGGCTCGTCAAAGTCGTCCAAGTTACGCAACAACCTTGTTTTTATTTGTAGATGCTCGACCTCCTATGGAGCTAAGTCTCCACAGAGTAGAGCAGAAACTCTATGATATATAGATACCCCCTTAGATAAAGTAAAAAGAAGAAGGCCCAAACTAAATTTTCTTTCAACAGAACCTTCTGTTCCTTGAGGGAACTTCCGTCACTCATAACTATTTACTCACTTGTCAAGCTGTGGTGGCGGTGTCGCATCTCTGAACTGCCAGGCGGTGCCCGAGATGCTGGACTCGAGCCCCGAGTCGTGCTCCTCCAACGCGATCTCCTTCTCCAGCTGCACCAGCCCGGGCGGCTCCACGTTGAACTTGGTGGCAAGACGAGCCACTTCCAGTAGGCAGAGGATTACTTGCCGCGGCTGGTTGTGCAACACTGGAATACAGATTGAAACTCCTCAAAAAATATCCTTCCGAATATATTAACTTTGAGATCGTTGAATGGAGGAACTGAACTACTACTGATCTATGATATTTTGCGTAAATAGGCCAGAGAGTGAAAAAGGAAACTTCATCCTGGGAAAATTACATGATTTATGTAAAAGAACCACATAATTATAAACAGATTATGCTTCAGACTTATATTTTCGCGTTATTGTTCTTACCCAAATCGTCGCTCTCGAACAGAAGATTCTCGTGCACGCCGAGCTCTCGACAGAAGGTGATGAAGTTCTCAGTGTTGTCTCGCGAGAAAAAGCTGCGCCGCGCGGCACGTTGCCAGCAACGCCCGCGGATCTGCGGCACCGGCTGAACAGACGACCATCAAAATATAGTCAGTGAAAAATTAACTATAGGACATCTTCAATACAGGAGGGAGATCAATACCAACTCGTAATTATGACAAATACCTACAGTAGAAAGAAGAATTCGCTTTCTTGGTCTTCGTTCAGATACGGAGAAACCGTGCAGTTACATCTGAATTGTCGCGTTGCGCATTTTTACTATGGCGAATTTTAAAATAGTAGTGAAATGAAACTTGATTTTAAATTAATGGCCTAAACTACTATTACTATAAAATTTTAAAAAAACCCTGTTTTTTTTTCCAACCTCGCCTATGGTTTAAAATTTAGGCACACCGATCCAGGGATTAAGAAAAGTTTTTACATATTTTAGCTACTATTAGACCACTTTCCCGAGGCCCAAAGTGAACAGAAGTGCAGTCGAAACGGTGCGTTAAGGGAGCCGCGGTCGTCTAGGTACGTTCGCCAGAGGGCGCCCTCGGCGCTCCCTGACCTTCCTTCCCGTTCGCGCTAACGGTCCGGTCCTGCTTACCTGGCTTGGCTACCTCTCGAATTATAAAGAGGAGATAATGGTTTAAGAAGGCCAATTTATACATTAAATACATCTATCAACTAAATGGCCATATTTACGCGTAAGGATTTATTCGACATGTTTATGTTTTAGTTGAGTATTGCAACTTTGTTGTCTTTATATGCGTTTCTAAACCATTGATCAGAATGTTATGAAACTTTGGCAGGGTGTTCTGGGGACGGCCGTGAATGGTTCTGGCAAAAAAAAGGGGCAAGCTTTGCTGTGCCCAGGTTCTCTAGTTTATCTATAAATTAAATTTGACTGCCTCTGTGGCGCGGTGGGAGTGTATCCGACTGCTACGCAAGAGGTCGTGGGTTCGATCCCCACCCAGGATAAAACTTTGTGTGATGAGCACGATGGTTTATTCTGTGTCTGGGTGTTACTTATCTATAATATGTATGTATTTAGAAATATATAAGTATGTTTATCAGTTGTCTGGTTGCCATAGTACAAGCTCTGCTTAGTTTGGGATCAGAAAGCGTTGTGTGAGTTGTCCCAAGATATTATTATTATTATTTAAATATATTTTTATCATATGTTGAATCAATGTTGCGGCACGCGTTGCGCGGCACGCCTTGCACTTGCAACTTGCAACGACGCCGGCCCTGTTATAGAGTTATTACCTACTCCATGGAACTGAGGCGATGATGAGTTTTCATACTTTCTATACTTAGACCTAGAATTAAATACATAAATATTGCAATAAACAGCATGGCAGCGTGTGACCACGGCGGGTGCAGGTCGATAGCATAACTAATTAAATATAAGGTGTAATTTATGTCGAGCGCAATGTAAATGCTGTAAAATTATTCACTTTGAAAGCTTCGTCATACATGATTAGGAAACAATAATTTAGTTTTTGAAAGATATAAGTCCAGACCAGATTGTATGCCAATCAGTGGCTGGATTCGAACCATCTTTCCGGATTATGTTAGTAAGTAAACCTCAAATTCTGCTATCCTTTCTGCATGCGAGTCGGGCCCTCGCTTGCGCCATCTAAACTGATTAGACCCCACATACCTACATAGTTGAAGCCAATTATTTTAAAACTGCGAGACTCCTGCACTATTTATAATATGTAGTACCAATAAATTTGTTCGGAAACCTCGGTGAGTGAGTCCGACTCGCACTTGTCCCGTTTTTTCTAAAAAAGTTTTTATTATTGTCCATGGGTCCCTGCGAAGAACTAAGAGTGGTCAAAAAAAGGTTGGGAACCACCGGGATATATATTATGGTTCGATGCCGGCCCAGGACTTTTTAAAACCCAATTATTGTATTAATCAAGTAATTGGCAAGAAATGCCTATAAACATTAGATACTATTGACTAGGATAATCAAAAAACTACAATTTCTTTATTTTAATACTACTGGGATTAGGTAACAATTTAATCGAGATAGTATTTTAGGTTCATATCTTTTATTTCCCTAATGTTTGTGATAATATGTTTTTTTTTAAGTTTAGACTGTGCTATATGATACACAGTAGGTATTATGTGATAATATGTTACAGCAAAATCAAGTCTAATGTGATATATTGAAGTTTGTCAATCATCTCAGTCTTATCGTAATAATATAAAAATATCTGGGGCCAGCCCACACAACGCAATCTGATCTCTGCGTCCCTATTTTGCGTCGCGCAAGCGTAAAAAAAGGATTCCTATTTCCCTTGGTCACGAGATAATTAGAGAACGACTTTACTGATTTCATTCATTCTTTTTTTTTTAGTTTTCTAATACTTTGTAGAAGGGTCTTACGTAAAAAAAAAACAATTACAGGGAGGTACGAAGTTCGCCAGAACAGCTAGTTAAAGATAAATTACACTCGGACATAGAATAAACCACCGTGGGAATCGAACTCAAGACCTCTGGCTTAGCAGGCTAGTCAATGATTGTAACCTGAAACTATAGTATACTTTACTGAGAGTTCAAAAAATTTGAATATCGCCATACTATGATGAGATGTATATTCTAAAGTGTGGTACATACTCCGACGATGAGTCCCTGGTCGAGCGCCTCCCTGGCGCGGTCGTGTATGACGGCGGCAAGCTGGCACAGCTCCGCGCCGTTGTCCAGCACGTCCAGGAAGTTCTCCCCCGTCAGGTACGTTATACCTGCAGACAACACGACATATCATACAATCATTCATCAAACCAGCAGACCTACTCCTTTTCTCAAAAGGGCAAATTCCCAAAAGTTTACGAAGTACAATAAGTTCAAATGCGTACCTAGATCATTTAGGTGAACGACTGGAAACAATAGATGTTGCAAACAATTATATAGTAGAGATGATAAAACCAGAATGTTACCATAACTATTTAGCTCTCGATTTACACTTTGTCTTCCGTAGAATTTAAAAAAGCAAAATAGGCATTGAAAGATCACAGATTTAGAGCGGACCTACCAAAGTGCATAGGTAGCTACTCTATATTTGTGTTATGAAGCATGAAGATTGGAATTTTGTACAGAAACTCCTTCAATAAGTGAATATTTCGGAAAGTCCATGTTAAGGGGACTCGACCTTTACTTAGATAAAGCTGCAAATTAAACTAGTTTGTCGTAAAATGTAAGAATAAGTACTAATAGTACTAAACTTTAGAGTCGTTTTTATTGACACGAACGAAATGGCGAATAACGGAGTCAATTGCCAACTGCAATATTAAAGTAGGTAATTTAATTTCAAAATACTGGTATCGTTTATGAACTATCTACGTACTACTACCTAATATGTTGGAATTGGATCTATTTACCACACCTGCACATATGCGATGCATATCGAGCGATCTCATAAACTTTACGCGTTATGTGCCCGGGGTCCGATCAACATAGTGTTGCCAAATGTCCCGCTTCTAAGAGAATATCACCTGGACTATTCTCGCCAAAGACAAACTTTTTTTTAAAGTTGATATAAACTTTTGGTCGACGTCAAAAGCAGCGCGCAAGTCCAGCACAAATATTGCTATAACTATAATATTTTAGTACTTAGTAAGAAGACAATAGAATTTAAGTTTGGTATTAAAACTACTGTTTTGAATTGATTGCGTCCTGATTTTTTCACTTTAGTCTCGTTTTTTTCACTGATATTCCAATATTTGCGAACCCAGATCTAGCAACACTAGCTCAATGGTACAGTCATTATGAATTACACAATATGCATTCAATAATATCTACTTTGAATAATTTGTCCTCAACATTATCAAATTTATTTCCCATTTCTGAGTTTAAATACAATATACATTTGTGTGCTTGTCCGTAGGTATGTACCTACTACAGAGTACAGTTGACGTTAATACGCTAGTAATTTGTGGTTTACGATTATTTGGTGTACTTGCGGTGCCAAGATATTATCTGAGCCAATCGTACTTTGTATGAAGACAGCTTTATTGAACGGGTTGTGCAAGAAATAAGCCGTCACTCATAAAAGGTAACTTTGTATGTTGTAGTATATATTATGTTACTTACTCGAATATCTACTTATGTCGTAAAATGGAATGAATTTACACTATGTTTTACACATAAAAAGTTTAATTTCAATATGGTATTTTAGGCTCATCAGAATTGTATAGGTATGCTGAATCAAATTAAGCGTAGGTAATATTTTTTCTTTTTTATTCAACCAGACTAATTCTAGTTGGGTGGATTCCTGCTTTCTAAGGCACCGTGATTGATGAAAGTGATCCTATTCAGGACATAAACTAATCTACGACTATCTACTGAAATCCCTTTCCCGTTTCGTAGTGATTGAGTAACCAGAGATCCACAGTAATCAATCCATCCATCAATTTGTCCGCGTTATCTTCCCTTGCTCTCCGAGATAAATGTACCAGGATAACATGAAAGATAAGGGTCAGTTCTAATGAAACATTTGGAATGAGGGTTTAACACTTTCAACCTAACATGGTCTTGGTTATCCGTTACTTGCGGGTGATTATTGACGGGCATGTTTTTACAAACGCGAAGTATTACGGCGTATTACCGGCTGTTACTGCCGGTTACCGGCGCCGTGGAGCGTGCGGTGCTTCCGAGCGTAGCTTATTGACGCCGTCAACATAAACATTGCAATTTATTTACATTTTAAAAATTGCTAGACTGGAAGTGATAGCTTTTAAAAGCAGTTAGTTGCATGCAGTTTCAGAAACGAACGGTGAAAGAAAGAAAGAAAAGTAATCTATTTCAGCCTCATTGCGTTTTCTTCGCATCAAAATGTAAGCCGCCCTCATGTGCTTACTTACGGTAAAAACGGTTATTCCCTTACAATATAAAAGTGGTGATATTCTTATGACAGCTGCGGGAAAAGGGACGTGAACCCACAATTTTATTGCTTGCCAAGTATTTTCTAAGGGTATTTCGGGCCGGGTCAATTCATAGCAGACGTCTAAAGCCCTGTCTTTAACTACACCGTTAAGAATATTTTTAACAACAACAAATATCAGCAAATTGTGTTCCATTTTGTCGTAGTTTTGTTAACAACTTAAGTTTCCGACTCCAACATAGACATTGCCAATTTTTCTTTGATAGATACGCCGCATAAAAATAATTGTTTTGCATTAGCCATAGTTGACATTTAAGTAGTCGGCATTTACATCTAAGTAAAATGAGATTCGTTAAATTGAACAAACATTAAAGTGCAATCATAACAATCAAATAAACAGATGACCTCACAGAGCAGAGTTCACAGCAATACTTGACACAACTCCTGCTGCGAAATTGGCACCATATTTGTATATTTTGCGCAATACTATAATTACGTGTTGCCTAACAGGGACTGTGAACTTTCACGACAGACGCTGGCAAGGATCGAACACTGAACCGATCGCATTCTCATGACCCTAGCGCCCCGCGACCGGCCGGGTGGAGCTTGGCTCGCATCGATCGCCACGGTTTTATAATACCCTGGTACCAGCAGCGCTTAATCATCGACAACCTTTGCCTTTTGACACAGATTTATCAATTTATTTTATTGTTTTACGATATACATAATAATTGATTAGTGGTAACTAGGTGGGGATTAAATGATGATTATGAGAATTCCTTTTAAAATATTGAATACTAAACTTTGGATCAAAAAAGAAATCAATTAATGTATCGAGGTGCGATCTCAACCAGATAAGATAGGTGCCGTCAACGAGACGCGCGTGCCGCGGCCGACTGTCGCCACGAGCATCACCAGACAATCTGTTCAATCTCATTAGACGCTCAACACGAAGCGCCGAACACGCGTTCTTATTTACCATAAAAGCGTACAAATATTACCGTAACAACTCAAGTATTTTCTGCTTTATTTTAACTACTTAACTCGATATCGTAACCAGCCCAGCTCCGCACGCGTTTGACCTTATTTACGAACAAATTACTTACAACACTTGCTTAAGGGTATATGGCTTGACCGTAGGTACCATTCTTGCATTTTGTGCAATAAATTCTACTAACAAACAATCGACTGTATCGATGTACCGTTGTAAATATTGGCAACCGCGGCATCAGATACCTAGTCGCCAACTAAGTAATTACTATGGGTACACGCGTACGACTGAAAGAATGCACGCCGAGGTCCAACAAACTGGCTTTTTGAACCTCCACGGACGATATATAGCGTAGATATGCGTATCACAATTGTACATACCACACACGTACGTTTGCAACGAAGATAATTCAAGACCACCCACGAGATCAGATTTGCATTACTAGGATATCATACCCGCGCGGAGATGCAATATATTTTTAGTTGAAAGATTATGTGCTACACATTTGCATATTAAATTGTTGGAGTGTGTATCCGGACGATTTCTTTTATAGGTTTGCAAGGGCTCGAAGCTCGACGCTTGTCAATTATTTTAAATCAAAATGGATACGATGTTATCTTCGCCTACCTTTTACTTTTTGATCGTATCTTCTCTTGCAGTTTTTTTTATATATCTAAAACTGTTTACCTACCTAGATCATAAGAAACTTACCTACCTAGCAATCGTGACAAGTGCTTAAATAATTTGTATGAAATGTAAAAGTAGTTTTTAAAGAATGTCAGATATTTGTTGGTCTGATTGTTATTGCGACAGTGGTTAATTAACATTGATTAATTCTTGTACAATTTGGCGACTACCAGGAGGTAGAGTAACCGGTCTTCATGAACGCCCAGGAGGTTTCCATAATTAGTTCGAGATAATAATCGCGAGAAGACGGCCGCGGACGCCGATAAATAATCGCTGTACGCTTTACAAGGACGCTCAACTTGCACATGGCACTTAATAATTGAAATAAATGCGGTGTTTATATGTATGGTTGATGACTGGACTCACGCTGAGATTATGGGCTTGCGCGGTGTTCGACAATGGAACTGTCATGATTGAGTAACACCTATTCATTTCCATTACTTCTGTTATATACCCTGCTATTATTTCAGATACAAATTACGCGGATTCTCCAAAGTTTTCTGCCAAAATTAATCGAATGTATAGGTAATAATGGGCTACGCGGCGTTCAACAAGGGAATTGTGAATGATGGAGTAGGTTGTTACTACGCCATAATTAACAATACCTACCTATTAATTTCCATTGTCTTCGTAATATACCTACCTACTCTGTTATTATTACATATGGAAATTGCGTGGATTCTCCAAAATTTTCAGTCAAAATTAATCGAGAGTGAAATTTCTTGTCTGATCTTTTATAAGGACGAAAAATTATAAATATAAATATTTTTCACAGCAAATAAATTCATTATTACACCACAAGCGCGCTGGAATAGTGCAAAATGTGGGTAATTTGGACGTAACTCGGTGGCGGAGCGATTCATACCGTAGGGACGGTAGGCCTGTTTGCGGGTTCGAGTCCCGAGTTTTTCCTTTCATACATTTAAAATTATACCAGTATTTACAATAATACCCCGTATGGTTAGGTAAATAAATCAATTGGTAGACACTCTTTGTGTTGACCTGTATAGGTACTCAAGCGTGCTTTTGTAATTTGTACGCAAATATTAAAAAACTTTAATTATAAATTTTCGCATAACGCTAACGGTAAGTCTGATCAATCATGGTTATTGGTGACCAGTGTTGGTAGCCAAAGTTGGTGCCCAATCGTTTGGCGCACGGAGCCGATTAACGGGCCACAACGGAACTTTGATATTGCAATAATAATAATAACATCGTTATTAATAAAGCGTAAGGCTTGCATTCAGGTACCTACCTACTAAGACATAAGAAATAGCGTCACCTAAACTTACTATAAATTGTATAAAGAGGTGCAGATTGTACAGCATCCCGGAGTAATCCATGGATGTTTTAACACGCGATGCAGATTATGAAGTTATTGGGTACTAATATTTAGACTTGACATTTGCTGATCATCCAGAGTACCATAGCGATCTGACTTAGTTAGACAATAAAGGGGATCTAAACGGGCCATATTTTACTGAAAAATGTGGCTGCACTATTGGCAAGTAATTGCTCGGCCATCACAAAATATAGGGTTGCCATATATCTTCAATAGTACGGCCCATTATGCAGACACAAGGGAATGAAAAAAATTAAATAACGCATTACAAATTCTAATTTTAGCAATCAATACTCAAATTCAAAATCTATAACATGATGACTGTCAACAGAGGCTCATAATTTGGCATGGCAGTTTCACAGTTTGACTCCCTTTTTCTGTATAATCTTTTTGATACAGCCTCAAAACAACATGACAACTGACACAATTATTTGAATATAGCAATAAATCACGGCATCACTCACAGCAAACTTCATGTCGCGTAGAATAAAGATACACTATGCGACGAAACAACAATAAAACTGGTCGGACAATATTGCAGAAAATCGATCGATCGATCGTCCGGCAATCTTTCCAAGAAAATCAGGCATTTGTGGCCATACCAAACATGTTTTGCTTGACGACCACTGTATTGCAGCCACATATTGCATTAGACATGGCCCGTTTAGAAGCCCCTTAAGAATAACATACATATATCAGTTGTTTAGCGAAAGTAGTTACTTCTCAAGTTTAGACTCCTTTTATATATTAAATGCTCTCTATGGAGTTTAAAAAAAATGATTCCACAAAGAGACTTTGTAAGTACGTTTCAGTGGCAGTGGAAGACTGCCACTGAAATTAATGAAATCGCCCGATCTTATGCATTACTCCGTAGTTTTAACATTCATTCATTTAAATATGCATAACAGCGCGCCTAGACAGCGGCACTCCAGCACTCCATACCAGCAGGTACCCACCTAGGTAGTCGGTGAGGTATGTACCTACTTGCATACTACGTACAGAACACAGAGAGTAAAAAAGATGAAAGAAAAAACCGGCCAAGTGCATGTCAATGTAGGGTTCCGTAGTCCTCCTACACCCCATCCAAATAATGCTTAAGAAGTGGGTTTTCTGTTGTTTTTGTTTAAAAAAATGATTTTACTCTTTCACTTTGACGGCGTAAGTAACATTGTGTATCCATGTAAAATTACAGCCTTCTAGCACTAACAGTCTCTGAGCTAAGTTGCGGACGGACGTAGCTTTGCTCAAGAGAAAAGTTACCTTTTATAGTTTATAGTATATTGTAGTAGGTATATCTATATCTACATACTCTACTGTAGCTAATAAATGCCGTACCTCGGTCCTCGACAGATCAACAGAGCCGCGACCTAATATCACATTAGCATTTTATCATCACAGCCTGCCCTATACTTAGGCAAATTGCGGTCCACACCGGGCCCAGTAATTGTCGCACAATGTTTATAAGATAAGCAAATTTAAATAGCAATTAACTCGTGATTGGATAGTTTTATACTTTAATGGTAAGGACGTTAAATTGCGTGAAACTATTTTGCGTTCTTATACATCTATATGACTAAATGACTTATCAACGTAGGGCCTAACTATAAGGATTAGAATCTTAAAATTTTGCACAGGGGTTCCTTTTATAACGTAGGGGAGCATTAAGAAAGGAATTTTGAAAATTCACCCCCTAAGGGGGTAAAACGAAGGTGCCAAGTTAATATCAAACTTTGCCGTTAAAATATTTTGGTAACAATCGGAGGAACAATTTACGACAATAGCTAAGGCTAACTAACATTTGCATGCGGTTCCACCCTCGTGAATGTCAGTTATCTTGAAAAAAAAAAACCTAAGTTTTTTCCTATATTCCATAGGGACCACCACACTATATCCATTCAACTCGGTCTACATTTTAGTCTCAATCTGCAAGATTATCGACTAGATTTTCCTAGACGCACCGTTATAAGTACCAGGCAATCATAACAAACAAGCATGTTAGTATGACAACAGAGAGGCGTGGTCTCAGCTGCCACGCGCCACTACGGCGGCGCACCGCGCGCCCGATGATGCGTACTACAATTACCGCTAATTTACTGCACACTAATCACCGCTTACATTATATTACGGTATCGGTCATGCCCTACATACGTCACCTATAGAAAACTAGCCAATGTTCCAGCTAACCTAGTACCTACAGCGTATATCAGGACAAATTCTAGAGAAGCCTAATAAAGTTATGCCAGAATAACCGCATGATGATTGCAAATGAGATAGAGTGAAGTCACACGGGACACCAATTAGTGAGATAATATTTTTTTTACCTACTCCCTTAATTAAAAATTATTCTTGCATAACAATGCAAGAAAAATTGCAATTACAAGGATATTATTGCAAGGATATATTTTATTACGTTATGCTTGGGCTGTTTTGTTCGATTCCACCAATCTAACTAGCGCCATACAGTTTCCACAGAGAACTTACTCAATGACGCGGAAAACGCTCAACATTATGAGAATTGATACATCCGTTATTTCCCCATTCTATTTCAAGATCTATTACTAAGTGAAACGGTTGATTATCGGTTGTACCTACACCATACAAATGTGATGCGTTGATACACAGAAGATGTAATTATTGTAGATTCGTGTATGAGGCTAATGGTTCTGTCGTGCTGCCAACTTGCCATGTTGGTTTAACACATAATAATACGCCATAATGACTCGATTTACGAACATTAACGTGAATTATGTGTTTTGTGTGTGAAAATGTGTTTCTTCCGGAATGCAAGTGGTTACGATGGCATCGTATCAATCATATGTAACTGGAGTTTTTCCAAAAGACTACTTCAAAATTGTTAGCTTAATAGTTTTTATAGGCATGGCTTTGGCATTATGACAAAATATACTTAAAGCGGAACTATGCCTTCCGCGTCTGCCTGAAACGTGTGGCGGAGGGTCCTAAGAACACCATTCTATACGGTTTCCCTTTGAATCCTAGTTACATGTAAGAACAAGATACATTTTCGTATCGGGTTACCTCAGGAACATTTTACCCTTCGCCTCTGCAGTCTACTGATGGAATTTTTTACCTGATGCTGAAATTCTCATCCTGCACATTGGGCTCGAATACGAGTCGATTTTATCGTCTATTCCCACCTGTTCTGTTAAGTAGTTCTGTTGGCAGAACTACTGGTAATTTTTTTCCCATTAGTTCTGTCCACAGAACAAATAGGAATGCAATTCCCACCTGTTCTGTTGAGTAGTTCTGTAACGAACCTTATGGTTCAAACTATTTAGTTCTCCACGCAATAGGTAACTCTTGAGATATTTATTGAGACAATGTCAAGTTTACAAATACAAAATTCTTGTTTCAAGTTTTTCAAGAGTGATATTGAAAAGGGTTGTTGCTATTGTAATTAGTGACTGTAACATAATAAGACGCGGTCGCGGTGGTGTGTTGCTCAAAAATGGTTTCGAATATTACCAGGTACCCAAATATATTTTTTTTCAAACGATGTGCCATGTACAAGAAAACCAAATGCAGTGGAACAGTTACCACTTCCGAAGTAATTATATTGTTTAATAAATCATGGTATGGACATAAGTTCACAAGTTCTGCCAACAGAACTACTCAACAGAACAGGTGGTATTAGTTAAGATAAGTCCGGTGTAAAACATAGTATTATAAATCACGGAATTAATGGGGACAAAAATACCAGTAGTTCTGCCAACAGAACTAATCAACAGAACAGGTGGCAATAGAGGGATTTTATGTCCAGATACGTGTCGAGTTACCAATAAATTTCATTTATCTTTGTTTAAAAACAATGCGTAACTGACATGAGTGACGAGCCCGTTTTCTTGCCCGATTTTGTGCCAATTGAGTTTCATTGGACGATTACCCGAAAACCCTGTCTGCATCTCCGGACGCCACGGTTTATGGCAAGCCTACTAATGCTAAACCTAGGATGTACGTGAGTCCGGTCGAATACGCGACGTATTTAGGTGAGTACATTGTTAACATTGAGACAACATCCTATCATCCCATCAAACTCTAAGGAACAAATACTACACTACAATTGCATGCAATCAAGCGCTAGTGGATGCGAGCTGCGTGTCCATCACTACATTTCTTGTTTTCGTAGATAATAGCTTAGTTTTAAAGTACTAGCGCTCTTTCCTCTAGTGTTTGAGTTTATGTCCTCGCACTTGGGCGGCTTTTTGCCATGAAGGCTTTGGGTTCCAGTTGAAACCAGCGCCAGGCCCTGTTTTTCTGGCAAATGTTGTATTTGGTGCAACCGCGAGGCACGGCGTCATTACATTACTATGAACTATGAGCTCTGGTCGTGACTCGAGTGGGCGGGCGTGAAGGGATCACTCTTGTAACACAACAAACATTGTCAGTACAATCCCTTTTTGTAGTAGCCATGCATCGGGTGGAAGCTATCTATCTGCTCTCTATACTGTTGATAATAACTTAAGATAATTTTACCTATACCTATATACATTAATTCTTCAACTTATATGAGTAGAGGAGAGTGTTATATTGTGATATAGGCAACTAGTTGATTTTCCACGTTTTTGCAAACATTTTTCATTGCTGCTCCGCTCCTGTTGATCATAGCGTGATGTTATATAACCTATAGCCTTCCTTGATAAATGGGCTATCCAACACTATTTTTTTTTAACTCGAACCAGTAGTTCCTGAGATCATCGCGTTCGAACAAACAAACTCTTCAGCTTTATAAGCTGAAGAGTTTGTTCTTGTCCCGCGCAACTTCGTATGCGTAAATTTCCCCCGTTTTTGCAACATTTCTTATTGCTGCTCCGCTCCTATTGGTCGTAGCGTGATGTTATATAGCCTATAGCCTTCTATGGGCTATCTAACCGTAAAAGATTTTTTCAATTCTGATCAGTAGTTTCTGAGATTACCGCGTTCAAACAAACAAACAAACAAACACTTTATAATATTAGTATAGAAGTATAGATAAAGGATTACAGGGACGAGCTCTACCTAAGCATAATCCTATACCATAAAGTTTCCTTTAGTCATCTTGCTACAAACTCTAAATACAGTTCTTTTCACTCTTAAAATGATAAATATACTAAAATCCTCTAGAAGTCTATCTCGGTTAGCTACGCTATTCATAGGCTACCCACCTTCAGTATGAGATGATATATGATGATATGAGACGATTGAAAACTACGTGTTTTAATAAGTATCGACGGTTTACAGTAAACCGTCTTTTTAATACCATATTGTTAACAGTAAACTCTCTACGTCTATGAGACATAACAACCCAATCCACGTACGCGGCACCAGCAGTGAACTCTCATAAAAGTTATGTTCATTTAACTGCACCGCGGTATTTGTAAACAAACTCTTAAATAACACGTCAAGGTATTTTTACTTTACTACTTTTACATTTAATGACCACAAGACGCGTAATTAAAATAGTTACCAGACGGTTGTTACGCCGCCGCGTCGATTTAAATTTACAAAATGGTGGATGCAAGTGATAAATCAACGCCTTGTTGACCTACGACCTCAGTTCGAACTTGACCACTTTTACGAGTAATACATTGTAAGGTTTTCAAGACTGTCCGTATTCGTAGAGCAGGATCATGGTCACTCGCAACTGGACGACTCAAACCAATTCATGTAAAACCGATGGCCTCCCACGGTGACGTGAAAATTTGTCGAAGTAGTTTCAAGTACGACTAGTTACTTATTATTGGCCGTTCATCATAATAATGTAGCTATGTCTATATTATTATGTTGAACTTAAAAAAAAATAGCCTTTTGCAAAATTCGATCAATATTTTTCAAAATGCTCACGCCATCTGAACATAGGCTTAGAATGTCTTTTTTTATATTGAGGTAAAATTTGTGCGTAGATCATTAATAAAGCGTAGTTATAAATTAATTATTATTATTGATGTACGTACGGTTGCCCACGCGCAGGGCCGGCACGCATCGTGCGCTCGCGCCGCGGTCACACCAGATCACAAAAAAGCCGCGCGACAATATGGCGCGGGTGATACAATCCGAAGGACGCACCCCGGAGGACGGGCAGCAGCGTCCTCTGCGTACTTAAAGCCTTACTGCGATCGCCAACCCGCTCGCCAAGCGTGGCGATTATGGCAATTACCCCCAGGATCTACATACTAGTAGGTTCTACTGGGGAGACCCGTGCCCAGCAGTGGGCCATCATATGGGTTGATATGATACAATCACTTGTCGTACAAATTGTGCTTTATTATTACTATTCCTGAGCCATGTGTAGCGTAGTAAATGTATCATTATTTCTCTTTTTTGGTCATTTTAAAGTGGAACTTAATTATACCTACATTGTTTATTTATATTTTAAATTTATATTTATTGAATGTACCTATTGGAAGTCTGAAGGACTACAAATTAATATAAACAAAAATGTGAACAAACCCTGAACTAAATCTAAACTGCAATTGTGATAGTCCAAATAAAATGATAATTTAATTAAAGAATCCCTGAATATCCTAACATATTTGGAAAACGGGTTACAGACTATCCAAAATTATTTGATTTCAATGATCCAAAATCTAGGGACATCTGAAACTAAGTCGCCACAAGTTTACCTCACACATTACATTTGCAGGTCAGAGAAACTCGTTAAATCGCAATTTTTCACGGCGATCGCGTCGATTACATAACTCGTATAACTTTGCTGGAAGAAAGAAAACGGCCATTCGCGGGTGTGCCTAACAACTGGCCGGTATGAATTGTTCGATTGTTTATAAACATCCTGATGGACGGACAGGCAGACATTACAGACGATATCCGTGTCCACGCATTGAGTTAATTCTCGAGACGAATGGCAATTTGGCGGTTCTTTATCTTGGTGGTCACATTACGGTTGTAACCGCTTGTTTGAGCTACACGATTAATAGTTGGAATTAAGTAATGACGAGTTATCATGTGATAGGATAGGAGTTAACTGTACACCAAAAAAAATTACCAATCAAAGTCAAGTTTCTCTGAATAAATAAACTTGGCTATTACCCATATTTTTCCGAATATTTTGATGTGGACTTGTCTGTTACCTTTCCGTCAACTAAACATGGTGTTAAGTTTCAAGAGAAGAGATACGCAGTCAAATATCTTTGACGGGAAATAATATAACGATTCTTCACTTACCAATAGTCTTATTAATCCAATCAGCGAGGTCCTCCTGCAGCGGGAACAGCTGTCTCGCCTGCGAGTACAGTATCTTCTCCCGGTAGAAGTCCTCATCCTCCGAGCATGGCGTCTGCGCCGCCAGGGCGCAGTCAGCACGCTCGTAACTACTGCTCATCTTCCTATTAACCACAATGTCTCCATGTCCTATATGGCGTTCTTCTTCCTCTTTACCGCCTTCAAAAGAATTCCTAATGTATTCGAAGGCATTGGTCCGTTCAAAAGCGTTGAAGATCCGATCAAAGTTGCCGCTGAGGGGGCGGTCGAAGCTCTTGGGCTCGACGGAGCCGGGCGAGGTGACGGGACCCCAGGACGTGCGGCTCCCGATGGCTGTCGGGCCGCACCGGTAGTATGCCATCCTTCAGACTGACACCTGCAACAAATAATTAGATGGTTAGATATGGATTTAATGCGTAGATACTGCGGTTTATTTTTTCTTCAGGCATTTGTGAATTTTCCTAAATTATAGAAAATTATCGTATTTTAGTTGCGTAATTTAGATGAATTAAGCACAAAAATAGACTACGCGGAAGTTACTTTATATTATGTAGGCCTACCCACATAATATAAAGTTATAATACTGATGATGATAATAACGTTTGTTTACGAAGAGCGTAACTTTTGTATATACTACAATGGTAGTAACGTCACTATTTACTATACAAAACTTAACCAACTTACAATAATTAGACGCAATACAAAGCTGTAGTAGCTCTTGCAAGTTATTGTGAGAAACGAGTTAGTTGATGGCTCTCATTTGGCTCGTTCACCTAATATGAACTAATTTAACAACTAGAGAACACTGTGCTTCATCACGAGGCTAATTTGCATGTCTGACAAGGGCTGTGTTCCACTAACGACATGCCGAAGGTTACTCTGACAGAGTAATTAAGGCACAAAAACTGATCAACTGACAGAAAAATATGAACAGACTGACAGGTGGCAATTTAAGTAGGTATAGGTATTACAGTATTAGGAGATTAGGTAATGATATAAACAGATTTGTTTTGATAGAACGCGCCCACATTTTGTTTGCATTTAAGTGTAAATGGCTTTGCCCATATTAAGTTATCGATGCATCGTAGATGAGATATTTTAATAGTAAAAAGACAAGTAAAGACTTGTTGGAACAGAACGGTGAAGTAATTTAACACTTATAAATAGGTACCTATAGTGTGGGATAGGTTGACATAGTATAGTTAGTATTCTTTGACATAGGTATTGGACCTGTGAGATGTCACGAACAGGTGCTAAGATAATCGGCACCAGTTCCCGTCAGATGCATTGAATAATTTTAAAAACGCGTTCCCTAAAAAAAATAATTCTAAAATTGTTATAGAGCTCCTCGCTGCTCATGGGAACCTAGTACCAGATAAGTGATAAGACTATGGGTCCTTAGAACTCTCCTCACGTTTATTTTGAAGCCGGCGCTCCGAGGAGAGATAAAAAGCCAGCAGTAGCTGCCGTCGCGGCTAGATCACAGGCGAGCCTTATATGAGTATGAAGAATTCGTGATCCCACGATACGTGCGCTCTGAGCTCTGGGCGTGCTTGCGCTCGCCGACAATAAATTGTAAGCAGTTTTTATTAGATAATAAAGGAGATGTTGGAAATAATCTTACAATTTCAATAAATATTTTACCTATTTTTTGTATTTTAGACGATAAAATAACTTTGGATAAACATTTGAAAAATAAAATGTCAACGTAAACATCTTGTATGTATGTAAAGGTTTAGTTCTTGCCCTAAACGAGCGACGAGCGGCTTTCGGCTTACCCTAGTGCGATAGTGGCCTTTTTTAGGGTTTCGTAGACATTTTTCTCAAAGACTACACAATGAATATTGAATAAATTTGGTGAAAAGGTGTCTTGTAGTAGCCGCTACTTAGTTTGATAGCTAAATAATAGAAATAAATGTTTTGGGGAGTCCATAACATATCCTGTAACAGTAGCTGATTTTTTTTTGAGCAAACATCAACGAATGGATATACAGTCATTCAATTATTGCCGAAAATCTGCGTTTCTCAATAACAGGGCGTAAGTGCTATGAACATACGCTCTTCGACATGCTCTTACCCGGTTTTTGTTATTATTAGGAACTTTTCTTCCCACAGTGACTCCCCATAATTGATGGCTGGTTGGTAGTCGAACATTTGCTCTTGGTGGTGTCGTAATAAAAACAGCTTAATTGACTGAATTCGTTTTCACTGTAGCCTTTCTACAAAAATACTAGTCCGCATAACACACATACTTTTAAGTCTAAACAGTTGAAACATGACGCAGGAATCCACAAGGCATGGAAGGGAAGGGCTCCAAGCGCTGACATAGATACCACTGCCACCGCAACTCAGAACATTACTATTTGTATGATATTTCGCAACTGTCACATAATTCCCTTTAGCAAATGACTTTGTGTATGATGGTTTATGCTCATAAAGATATGGTATTGTGTTGGGAATATTAGATTTAAAGGTGAAGCCACATTTGCTTTCTTTCGCTGCTCCCGATCTATTTGCAGGTGTAAAAGCCTGAATGTTTTAGCGTGCGAGGGATGAGAATTAATTCATTGTGCTTTTTGAAGCGGCAAAAAACTACACGGCCTAAGTCTTGAGTGGTATGGCCCGTCCTTAAATCCAAGAAGAATTTCGTCTAAGTTAGGTGTTATAATAGAATACACGAGGACGAGTACTGGGCACTAGCTCGAGCTAGGCTACACCGACCGATATCCAATCATTTTTTTATTAGCGCTCGCGCAAATACGACAGTTTTCGCGTCTTTTACCTCCAGCTTTACTGTTACATTTTGATGATGTGGTGTCAACATCAAAGCCTGTATTTGTATAGCAAGTTTAACACAACTATGGTCACAGAACAAATTATGCTACGGCCATGGTTACTGTAAAGCTCCGTTCGTCTATTTTTATCCAATATGGCAATACGCAACGGTAAAGCGTACAAACGTGGCGCTGCTTTATGTTGTGTGTCGTGGGCTCGTGGGCTCGTGGGGCGGCGTCCATTGTGTATGGAGTCGACTACTGCACGTGACCACGATGTAGCACAGAGGATCGTCTTTACAACACCTATATCGTGAGCGCTTGGCAAAAAAAACTGCCTAAAACGGTATAATGCTGAATTACATAGTTGTAAAATTAATCGTCGGTTAAACATTAAAGTATTCATGCTTTAATCTTTATGGGAATTCAGGTAAAAAAATGTAGACGTCTTGTAGAGGCATAATACAAATTGAGCAAGATTTAGAGGTTTTGAATTTGATTGGGAATAACATGTAACAGTCCCATTGTAGGTATGATACAGTTCCTGTTAAAAAATAAATTTATCCATGAACAAAGATGTGCTTTAAGGATAGTAAGTGTTAACCAAAATCTCACATCAAACAAACTTTTCCAAACTGACATTACATACTTATATGAGTGTTTTTCACGGAACGCAGTCAAATGTCGGTACATGCCTAATTTATGAAGTAAAGATCCACCGGGACGGCCCGGCACCGCCCTTCAGGGTGGCCCAACAACCGTACGACACGGAACCATATAAAAATCGATTCCAACCGAATTGGGACAATATTTTGCATGCTATTACTGAACATTATGCACAATAAAGAAACATTTTCCATCAATTTAAAGTCCAATTTTGTTTAACAGCCGTTTGATGAAAGCACGCACGCGAGTTGATGCAATGAGTCGTGGATTTTCTTCACTGAAACTCTGTAGGCTATTAACATGAAAAGAATGAAGTTTTGTCATACAGACAGATTATAATGATAGAAACGTACGGTTGTTATGTCAACTATTTTATTTAATGATGCGTTATTTACGTATATTGCGATATAAACGTTGAGGTTTGCACGATAAAGAACAAATCTATACTAATATTATAAAGTTGAAGAGTTTGTTTGCTTGAACGCGATAATCTCAGGAACTACTGGTCCGAATTGAAATCATGTTTTACTGTTGGATAGCCCATTTATCGACGAAGGCTATACGCTATATAACATCAAGCTACGACCAATAGGAGCGGAGTAGCAATGAAAAATGTTGCAAAAACAGGGACAATTTACGCAGTCGAAGTTGCGCGGGTCAGCTAGTCGTTTATAAAATTGTTCTATTCCCTTCGAGAAGCTACTAGGAAAACATAATTTCCTGGTAATCTAATCCGAGTTCAATAGAACATAATGAAATCCAGGACAGGTAATCATTTGCCGTTGCTACGTTCGATCATATTGCAACTTCAACCATTCCATTCCCTTCGATATTCTGTATTCCTAGTCCTAGTAGCTAGAGAGCCCAGAGTTCAAGAATTTAACCCAGGACAGGTATTCATTAGCGTTGCTACGGCCATTATATTGCCACTTCACCCAGATATAACAACTTGCCCTATTAATATAACACCAATAAGAACAACTGGGTCTAACCGTTTCAAATTCCAAGATTACTTTTATTTTCAATCTTTCGCTACGCCACGTTTCGCATCGTGAGACTTCACAATAATAGCATTTCATATACAGGTTTCCTCTTTAAATAATCTCATAGAGTTGCTATGAGCATAAAATATCGAGAGTACAGATTGTAAGCATGCAAAAGAGGCAATCGACTGGCCATATTCGCCAAAAGACTGACGGCTACTGAAGAAGTCCTAGAGAGAAGACCTCGACTCGGTAAACGTAACGTAGGACGACACCCCTCCCCCCTGATGAACCGACGACCTAAAGAAGTTATCGTCAGTTATTCTTCCGTGAAATAGTAATGTTAACCACCGTGTTTCGGTTGAAGGGCACTGTAGTAACTGAAATTACTCGGCAAATGAATCTTATGAACTAATGTGTCAAATGAGCAGCGCAGTGCTGTGACAATCACATCTTTGCCAAACAAGCAATGGGTGTCACAATTTTTTTTCTTATTAGAAAGACGACTCCCGCAGTATAAGCCCTGTATCGCAAGGGACTTTACAAACATATAAGTCACGGACACAAAGTACACCCAGACTCGGAACAACAATTTGTGGATCACAGAAAGTGGTGACCCATGTGGGAAACGAACCCACGACCTCTTGCTTAGCAGTCGGATACACTCCCACTTCGCCACAGAGGCAGTCAACTGTTGTGGGCTACCGTAACGCTAATACCATCAGACTCACGACATGCTCGTCTCTATAATTAGTGGTATAGCCATGTAGACATAGACATCGTTCACGGACACGGACCACTTCAGATAACTTTGTTCGGAAGGTTGTTAAATCTCGCGTTGTATGAAGGTTACTATCTGTTCTCCCTGTATTTTGTGGTACAAGTGTGTAGTGATTACGAAACCCATGTAAGCCTTGATAGAAGTGCATAGAGCAGCTATAGAGCGTCGACGTGCCATCAATCAATGTAAGTGGTCGGAGCTATCCATGAGTGTAGGTAGGGCCCACGCGCTGGGCCTACGGTCTTCAAGATAGGGCTGACAAGTTACACCATATGTATAACTAATTAATTTCGTTAAAACTAGGACCTTCAGTATGATGGTGGTACAGTGGTAGTACGTTCGATTGCTGAGAAAGAGGTGGTGAATTCGATTTCCACATGAGACAAAACTGTGTAATCCAAAAGCACCTATTTGTTCCGGTTTTGCAAAGTTTCCCTTGAATCAGGACTTGACCTTGTACCTACTGCTGTAGTTGTCAACAAAAAAGCGTATAATGAAAAACCAAGTAAAACCTTGTATAACTTTATTTGTACACATTTCAAACCATGCGTGAACCAAAATATGCCAATATAAAACCCTTAAAATCGCCGTGAAACAAAAATGTACCCAGAATGCATTTTTAATATTCCATGTCTCAATTTTGGCGGTTATTTAGCCAGCCAGCCCTGCATGTATAGGTCAAGTTGAGCGGGCCGTGCGCGCGCGCCGCTCGCGACGACGACGCCACTACTCGACAAAATCGTCCATTTACGCAAATTACTCGCCGCCATCGCACCGAAGGTCTTCGCTCCTGGTCGCCCGGCCACTAAGTCGAGTCTACCAAATACCTAGAGAATACAGAAGCCAACCCTCATGCTTACCTCCCTCTAGTGACGGATTCACGACTACTTTGTTCGGAAGACGTCCCAAGATTCCGTGTCCGTGTGTATGTGTGCGTTGCACGAGCTCGTTCTATGTAGGTTAACCTTCTGTACTCTCGATGTATAGTGTGGAGGCGTTCTTGAGCCCATTTACACGGCTCATTTGCGTGAAAAATGGACGCACATTCACTTGAAGATGCCGCTATAAGGCTTTTTGCGATGTCAAATTGATCGAAGATCGATAACGTTGAAATAATTATGTTTACAAAACAAAACCTTAAACAAAGATGAGTTATGGACGGTGACCTACAAAAAAGCAATATTAATGATAAGGGTCATTCTGCTTATTATGGATCTTGATGGGTCTTGGAGATTGGCACGTCAATCATTCAATTCGCTGATAGGATATATTGTCTCAATTGAAGAGCCCTTTGTGAAAGGAAGATTTGATTCAATAATACCAGGACGACATGTTTCATAAGTGGTGTACGAGCTAATTTGGAGTATGAGTAGTTTATGAATGAACGCTCAATTGAATCTCTGCAAGATTGAATAACCAGCAGGATTACTAAGCAATGAACTAAGGAATGGAAGTATATGAGCGAAGAGCGATGGTATGCAGGCGAGAGACGACAGTGCGTTGCTCCCTCACTCCTTAATTGGATAATCGCATTCACTCCCGGGCCAGCACGACTCGCAGTACCATTGCAACTCGCCAATAAATTTCTACAATTGCCAGTACAATAAAATCTTCACATTTTCTTTGCTTTAGAAAATCTCAAATGCGTTGTGAAAATCGCGGCAAACTAAGCTGTAAGAAAAATTTTACAAGTACTTGTTTAACGTATAAAAATACTCGTAGGTACATGAAATATACGCGTAAAATTCGATTAACCTAGTACAATACTACGTTAAGTGAAAACCGATCATATGATGTCCCACTGCTGGGCACAGGTCTCCCCAATAAAACCCACTTATTATAGATCCTGGGGGTAATTGCCATAATCGCAACGCTTGGCGAGCGGGTTGGCGATTGCAGTAAGGCTTTAGACTTTTAGAGTACTCCGAGGACACTGCTGCCCGTCCTACTGTGTGACATCCCTTAGTCGCCTTGACGACACCCACAGGAAGAGATGGGGTGGTACTATTCTTAAGCCGGTGCCACACGGCCCAGGCGGTACCAATCATCAATCACTTTACATAAATATGTATGTTCATTAATCATTATAATTTACTTACAAAAACGTAGATTATGTTTATAATAACAACATTTTACGTAAGATAATTTATGTAATACTATGTATGTATGTACTGAGTAGTTTTTGTTCGAAACCTCCTCAATACAACTAATGAGGTTGATAATGATGGCAACTCTTCAATACCCCAATCACCTGTGACAAGGAAGGTATAATGGGTACGCATAAATACATAATTACCTACGTATTTACCTCAATACGGACCTTATTGGTCCATTCCATTTTATATTGTTAAAAGAGCTTTTAACTAAACAAGGTGTTTAGTTAAAAGCTCTAATAGCAATATAAGCTCAAAAGAACATTAGGTTTTACTAGTGTGTAGGGTTGCCAACCGTACTCTGAAATAGAGTATTGTACTCTATATCATGTAGACGTACTCTATAATGTTTGACACTAACAGAGTACGTTAAAATATTATTTTATACACAATGTTCATTGATGATACTGCAAAAAGTAAGTACTAAAAATACCCTTTTAAAAATGTATATATACTTTTTTTTACAAAAAAAAAAAACATCTAGCAGACTTCAATCACGGTTAAAATTGTCTGTCTCCAAAACTCACTATCAGATCTTTACGGAATTTGTACAGGACCATTTCGGAATAAACCTTTTCGAACAAAACAATATTTGAAAATACGTCTATACATATGTATATGACAGAGTTATGCCCGAATATACATAAAAAATACCAACATCCGAATTGAGAACCTTCTCCTTTTTAAGTCTGGTAAAAATAAATGATACTCTTTTTACCCGACTGCAAGGAAGGGTTATTTTATAAGTCCGTACTCTTTAATTACCTCCTTTGAAATCAGATATATTCTATTTCTTCTAATAAAAGTTGGCAACCCTACTAATGTGATCTCTTTCACACACTAAACAAACTTTTTTTACCCTTACAGTATGTATGCCTATGTTACCTTTACGTATGAACTACGTTGTGATTGCAACCTATGGACACTAGCAACTAGCAACATCATGCGAGGCCCATCTTTTATGGGTAACAGCTACTCGTATTTGGGATCCAAATTCGACTATTCGATTTGGTGTCGTTTGACCGATTAAATCACCTAATCGCGTAGGTATCGTTCGTGTTATTATGATGTCTTTTGTAGTTTACACGAACGAACCTGTCAGCACCTTTAGAGCAAATTAAATGACAATTGGGCAAATAGTTTGAACAGTGATATAACAATACATTAGTAGTGAACACATAGAAATGACGGTGCGAACCGCAGACGGTGTCACGTTACCTACGCTACTAAGACAAGCCGATGTGGACCACATTGTGAGGAAGTGCATATGGATACACTGACCTGAACCAATGCGCACGTCACTAGGCTGCACCGTGTACTGGAGAGACTATTGTGACGCGATTATTAAAGTAATACAGGGTAAAATGGACCAATATTTGTATACTAAATACAAAAGTATTAGCTGTTTAATGTATTTTTAGGTTTTTTTAGTATTCTAAATCTTCAAATTGACGTTTTTAGGGTTCCGTAGTAACACTCCCGCCCAGTGTATATAAAAAAAATATATATGTAGTAAAAACGAAAATGCTACACCTTTCTATGTCAGATATAGCGAACGGAAACCCACAAACTCGAACGGAACTAGTGCCAAAAAATGACTGTATTTTTCTGTAACACATTGTACAGTAACTATAGTAGAAATATCGATGAGAACTTTAAAATCCTTTTAAAATACCGCAAGACTTATTTTAACATTCGTAGCGCGTCCCAAGGTACAAGTATTAGATAAGCATAAAACGCGTTGTACAAAGTAGCCTACACGATCGGCTCATCGACTTATTAACTAGGGCTAAGCCGGTCAGATAGCCGCGTATGACTTATCTGCGAGTCATCGACCCGGGAAGCGAACTCAGGACGTCGGCTATCCGCTGAATTAATGTCAAGAGATCGCCGATACCACTTCTTACTACTTCAATACAATTGATCCTATCAATAAGCATAAGTATTTGTAGAATCTATGACTTAAGATTGCTGTCATTTCTTATGAAGTTATGTTGTCCTGGTATTTTAGAGCGTCGTTATTCTCTACCAGGGCGTTAGTTTTTCTGTTTACCAGTTTGATGTTGCTTTCAAAATTTTCCTGTTATACTACTCGAGTTTCAAATTGGATGAAATTTGATTTACAATGTAATTTTACATTAATGTTATAAAAGATACACGGTCAATCCAAAGACAAAGTAAAATGCCAAGAAAATAAGTACCAGAAGTTCATAAGAGTGTAGGAGTTAAATAACAAAAAGTGCGAGGAAATCCATTTCACAACAGAGTATCGGTGTCACTGCAACCGCACCGGCGCGGCGGTTACCGCACAGTACCGCACGAGTTTCTAGGCGACGTTACCGCAAGACACATATACTCACTTTCAACAGACACAGTCGGCTAAGTTGTGGTCTACAGCTTGCGGTCGATGGTTTAAAACTGTTACGTGTGTTTTGAAATATTCAGCTATTGTCGAATTATGTTGTGAGAATATATTTTTTGTTTATACAATAACCCATCACAAGTGTAACATTGATGTGAAGCCGTGTACTATATTGTTCCCTTACTAAGTCCATCTTGATCACTAGTATGTGGGACACAAGCGCACTCTCTACAAACCCTGCGAATAAGACATAGATCCGACACTTTCGGGGAGAGATTGGACACAGGAATGACAGCTTAAAGTTCTCTATGCGACAGTCTCTTATCTATTGACCAAAGAATGCTCACGTTGGTTAACCTAGCTGTTATCTCTATATCCTGGGTCGCCACAGAAGCATGAACCGAATCCCTACATTACATTCATTTAGTGACACGATTTCGGTACCTGAAAAACTGATCGCTATTATAGTTTTCTATTAGTTACAGTATGTAGGCAGTGGAAGTGTTTTGTTTCTATCACGTTTTGAAACGTTTAAACTTGTTTAAATTTTGCCGATATCGGTCAGTTATCGTAATTGGTAAAATAAGTTAATTTCACTGTGTAGTTCTGATTAACTGTTTATAAGGGTATTTAATGTTTTTAAGATGAATTCTGAAAATAGTAGTCACCGTTGGATTAACTTAATATTTAAGTACCCACAGTTGTTTTCTTTGTACTTTATAAGGTTCATTCAGCAGAGCTACTCATAAGCACTACTTAATTAAAAATAGCCCGAAACAACAGAATTTGTGTGTGGGATCACATGTAAAATTTTTCCTTTACTCGCCTACATATTACCTTCTCTACATATAAAACGTGGCTTAATGAAGATTTTTGTGAAGGATTTCTATATTTCATGTCTATTTTCGTAAATGGAATTGTATTGTTTTATTAGAATTATTGATAAATTAAATACACCAATGTGCATACTGTACATTTTACTGTTAATTTATTTTTTCTAATAAATGATTAGATACCATACCCAATGGGATATACCTATACAATAGGACTGTTGTATTAGTAAGAAAATAGGAAGTGATAAAGTGGGTACATAGCTTTTTTAAATTTGTAACGCAGTATTAGGTACAGTTCAACAGTCGATTCGATAGTACCTACCTATTTAACCTGTGAGGGATAAGCGAGATTAAGTTTTTTAATTCCCACCCATTAAATATACTATAGACGTGAACCTACTCTGAACACCAGCAATTTAGCTTAGTTGGAGGGTATAACAAGATCGCTAGTAACGTGCAATGTGCGACCCACATTACTAGTTATCTTATTAAAAATAATATAATATAATATCTTGGGACAACTCACACAACGCTATCTGATCCCAAACAAAGCTGTACTATGGAAACCAGACAACTGATAAACATACTTATATATTTTTAAATACATACATATTATAGATAAATAACACCCAGACACAGAATAAACCATCGTGCTCATCACACAAAGTTTTATCCTGGGTGGGGATCGAACCCACGACCTCTTGCGTAGCAGTCGGATACACTCCCACTGCGCCACAGAGGCAGTGAAATATAAAGTCAAAGTCAAATATAACTAAAAATAATAGGTACTTACGACTAAATTAAAGAGAACAAATAATTGGTGTTGTTTCAGTTTAACACAACTCCGTTTATTTTTAAACGCTTTATCTGACTCTACCGTTATAATAAGTACCTATTTCAATATTGTAAACAGGATTTTGCAGGTTTTCCCACACTCAATATAAACTGCAATATGTGCAGAGGCAATATAACCACACAAAGTGTGGAACGAAACGTTATCTAAATAGGTACAGGTAAAAGAAATAGACACAAGGTACAAGTCCCTGGCTACCATCTAACATCGTCCGTCAGTTCCACGTACAATGTAAATTGCGTACACAAACAGACCGACATACGAAGAACACTCACTGTAGACTTTAACACTACAGAATAGAGTGCCTTCTGTTTGTTGGTACAAGTTTTTGTAAGATTCAAAAGGTTAGCTGAATGTGGTGTATGGTGCAAATAAGCCAACTATAAAGAGCTGAAACAAAAATAACATAGAACCCGCAAATAAATAATAGTTTAAAAACTTAAAAAAAAACACGCTTTTGTTAATAGATGTAGGTACTAAAAAGCAGGGCTCGGAAACCGTTTAAATTTCCAAACCGGTTTTGGTCATTGACCCCGAACCGAAATGAATTCAGGTTAAGGTTATCTTTACCGGTTATTTACCGGTTAAAGTGGGAAACCGGTTTTTCACAAATTCCGATTCTGTTCAGCGAAATAAACCGGTTAATTTGAGTTTCAAGGACATAAGTGAGTACGCGTATCTGTATTAATTTTTTGAACCGAGTGTTTCGTCTGTTTAGTCAACGTTCAGATTCACAGAGTATTTTGTATATGTTTACATTTGTATAGTTAAACATTTATGTTTGCGCATTGAATCATAATAATAATTAAGTGAAATTGTGAATATCAGTAGTTACATTTCTTAACATACAAAAATGCTATAAATTCTTATCAACGAATGAAGTCTTACCGGATAGTCAACCGCTTTTTCTTGGTGTTGCCGAAAATATACTTTCTGATACAGATGATAGTAAGTAAACATACAGTGAAACAAAGTAAAACAATTGAATTAAATCTAAAAAGTAACATATCTATACTAATATTAAAAAGCTGAAGAGTTTGTTTGTTTTAACGCGGCAATCTCAGGAACTACTAGTTCGTTTTTTTTTTTATAATTAAGTATCTATTACAATACTTTATATAGATTACAATCTGGCCCTAAAGACTAATGAGTAATTTAATTATGACCTAAATTGCTATAAGGACTTAAATCTAAGAATGTATCCAATAACACTTATCTTATTGTCTCTATTACATATGTGAAGTCATTTTGTTCATGTGTTCTTTTACGTTGCACTTACACTACATTTAATATGTCACTGTTACACTACACTAATTCAAACGGCTTCAGCCGTTTCAATCTTCTTTTTAACTCAGTGGTATCAATTTACCTCGACGTTCACGTGTTGTTGAAGCCTGCTTTGATGTGCTTCAGCAATTTTTTGTATAACTGTCTCTATGTCATCCATTTTAAGGTCCCGGTGGAGATCACAGTTTCTTAAGTACCAAGGGGCGTTGACAATATCCTTGAGCACTTTGTTCTGGAATCTTTGTATTGTTTGTCGATTGCACTGAGCGGTACAGCCCCAAAGCTGTATACCATAAGTCCATACTGGCATTAACACCTGTTTATATAGCAGGACTTTGTAGTATACTGAGAGGGAAGAGTGTCTTCCCAGTAGCCAGTACTTCTTCTGGTAGCATAGGGATAGCTCTTCTCTTTTTTTCTTGACATGTGCTTTCCAGCGTAACTTTGCGTCAAGCGTCATACCGAGGTACTTAGTATTATTCGAGTAGGGTATTGGTTGGTATAAGCACCGGGCAGTATTGACCTTTTTTATTTGTGAAGTCAACGTGAACGGACTTACTCTCATTAAGTTTTATTCTCCATTTTGTCGTCCACTCTAAGACTTGGTTGATGGCTACTTGAACCTTTTCTACTGATTCGTTGTGGGTATTTCCTACTTCTATGATGGCTGTATCGTCAGCAAAGGTTGCAATAGCATTATTTTCGAGCTCTGGAATATCACGGGTGTATAAAAGGTACAGGACCGGACCTAGAACACTGCCTTGTGGAATTCCAGCTTTTATTTCTTTATTTTTAGAACAAACATCCTCTTGGCGTATTCGAAATGCTCTACTAGAAATGTAAGATTCTAGGACAGTAGCAAATTGATCTGGTAACATTGTTTTCAGTTTATATAGCAAGCCTTTATGCCAGACTTTATCAAAAGCTTGTGCCACATCGAGTACTATAACGTAAGGTAGGATGGCCCCCAGCCAGGTCCGACGACCTAAATAAGGTGGCTGGGATGGACTGGATGCGGAAGGCAGAGGACCGGCTGTTGTGGCAAAAATTAGGAGATGCCTATGTCCAGTACTTGCGAGCTATACCGGTAACTTTAGTTCTTTGTCGGATGACCTTATTGCGAGTTTTATCCTCCCAAGCATACGTCGCTACATAGCCCGCTGCACAATTTTGTTTTTTTTTTGGACTAACTCAACCGTAATAAATGACTTGGCACCGTAGGTCATAACAGGTAGGACGCACTGGTTACGTTGATCCTTCAGGCATTGCGGTTAAGGCGGAGTGAAAACTCGACGAAGTTTGCTAAACGCTACCCAACCCAATTGAATCCTTCTATCGACTTCTTGTTCGAAGTTGCTTTTACCAAACTGGAAACAATTCAAAGTCACGTTAAAGTAACCTACGGCCGAGACCCACACATCTAGAGGCTCCATTTAGGCTGTGCAGCATTTCGCTGAGCTGCTCCAGCGACTGCGCTACTACGACAATATGGTCAGCAAACCGAAGGTGTGAGATTTACTCACGGCTTATGTTTATGAAATATCGAGTCCAATCAAGTGTCTTGAAGATGTCTTCGAGAGCGTAGGTGAACAGTTTCGGGGATATGACGCTCTATTGAATTCGTCTTGCAGTCATGTATGGATGTGGTCCACGGTATTGAAGCCTTTTCGAAACCCGGCTTGTTCCGGGGGCTGGAACTCGTCGAGTTTTCTAGAGAGGATTGGTGATCACTCTCGAGAACAACTTGTAGACGTGGCTCAGGTATGAGATAGGTCTGTAGTTCTTCAGCAAGGGGTTATAATTTTTTTAAGAACAGAGCCACGCACTCCCGCTACACGTTTGTGTTAAGCCTTGGTGGATGACGGAGTTAAAGAGATTTGCTAGCTCTTTCTGGACTGGGGTCCCACCTGCTCTCAAAAGCTCTGTAGTGATTCTGTCATCACAGGGCACTTTGTCATTCTTAAGTTGCTCGAAAACTGCCCCGACCTCGCCCTGGTCGACATCCGATATGCCCTCGGTATAGTGGCACGTAAGTGGGGTTCTGTGATCAACGACGCTAAGTCCCATAGGTTTAGCCATCCGTGATGCATACATGTCCATAAAAACTCTCGATTTCCCCAATTATCTCCAGCCTTGAGGTTTTACCACTCACTGTATTTAGTATTGTCAGACAGGGTCTGCCTAGCTGCTGTGAGAAAACTTAAGTGCCTCTATTTCGATCGATCGCCGTCTCAATGTTGCGAGTGCTGTAGCGTAGGTGGTCAGGTCATGTCAGCTTCCTGATCTTCAGGTTTATGGCTCTCATATCTGACAAAGACATCTGCGTGTCTCGTCTTACCCTCATTAGTTCAAGGATCTCGAGTGAGAGTTCGGACTCCCTTTTTTCGCGTTTTCCGGGAAACAACTTCCGAGATACATCCTGTAGCGTTTTGACCAGTGTCGGTTTTCTCGTTTGTGTTTCCAGCGATGCGAAACGGTTTTGAACTTTTCGGGACATGAGGCTATCTGGGGGGCAGTAGGTCGGAGAAAAGGCCTCATTATTTGGAGTCTTTTGACCTAGAGGTAATAATTAGAGACCCTCGAACCAATATGTGATCGCTGCCAGTATTGAGCCTGTTGATCACCGAGACGTCTCTAATTATTTTGTATACTTGTCCGTAATGATGAAATCTATCTAGTTTCTTATTACACCATCTGGGCTTTGCCATGTCTACTTTCTGTGAGGCTTCTTCTTAAGGCGCTGACAACAGCCAAATAGGCTTATCCTAAACAATTTCTTAGGCAAATCTACGTAGTTTGTGACGGCAGAAAAAATATATGTTAATCTTGAACATATTTCTAAGAACCCTGTTGTATTCAAAACACGAATTTGAATTTTTATCTCGATAAAAAAAAAATACAAACTAAGCTCTTAAAATGATCTTCTAACAAAAATATCTGTATTACTTAACAACGTACGTTGGTAAAATAATTAACAATAACGTATCATGTTATAATACAGAATCTGGTTGTTTTTTATTTTCGACTACTCGACTTATTTTCAAGTAATTAATTGTTTTATGGTTTATAATTAGTTACGAGCGCTGCGTGATCGCGCTTCTCTTTCTTTTATAAGCAATCTGACAGTGATCGCAGAGACGCGCAGCTAGACGGACGTATGTCGCTTTGCCTCGCTATCCATTCACTTCATATTTTGTTTGTTGTTTGAAAAATTATAGACATTGGTAAAGAATATAAGTTTAATAAATATACTATTAATTTATACTATCTAAGTTGTTATTTTAAATATATTTAGTTCTAAGTTTAAAAATATTTGTTACTATAATTGGGAAACAAACAAAAATGTCGGAGGCCAGCAAAAAGCGCTTCTATACCAACAAACAAAAACACCTCATGGAAGTAGTAAAATAAGTATTATATTTTTCATATTGACAAAATATTGCACGAACAGAAGTGAAATCGTAACCAAACCAAAAAGCTACACTAAGCTGTTTTGTACAACGTATAGCGAAAATTCATCTGCAACTGTGAAGCTCGTTTGGTCTAGCGGTATCTGCGTTGATTCAGAATATCAAGTTTCGAGTTCGAAACCTAGGTTCGCCTGTTCAATTTTTGTATTTATTTTTAATATTTTCTTTTACCTTTTCAGTAAAAAGAGACGTTTGGCGAATAGTTCAGAAGCAGGTGAAACTTCGGAAAGTTTTTCACCAATAAGTTTGTAATAAGTACCTACATACTAATATAGATATTAATTTTATTATTTATATTACATTAACACATTACACAAAAAGAATCGCCACATGGACAAAGAGGATCCCCTTTACATTTTAGAAAGATAGTTACAAACAAGTATAATGATAAACTATCACATTTGCATAGACCTACGACTATCTTAGAACTGGCCTAATAGGAAAATACTCCTAAAATACTTGTAGCTTTATCCATTGTTTCTTGCCCTTTCCATACAAATAGTTGTGTAGGTTTTAGTATTTTTTACCTATATATGGCGATCTATACATACTGAAGCGTCTGTTCCTAATGTCAAAATAGCAGTTTTTTACTAAATGCTATGAAAGTACGCATAGTACTTAAAACAAAAATACAGTTTTTTTTTATCTGGCTGTCTGTCTGTGTGTTTGTTTCGACAAATCTCCAAAACGGCTGTACGGAGATTGACAGGACTCACTGTCAGACAGCTAATGATGTAAGGAATAACTTAGGCTACGTCCACAGCTAGTCTACAGCTAGTTAGACATAATAGGTAAGATTAGTGCTGAAGAATGTTTTTCTAAGTTTAAATGTAATAAATATTTTGTACAGATTAGGAAATGTGGCTGTTGCAGTTACATTAGAAAGTGATGTTATAATTCCTCTAGAAAATGTTACCAGGTAAAGATGATGCTAAAGTGATATGAAACTTCCTCATGATCGTTCTTATACTTCTTAAGTTATTGTGAGTCATAGTTTTTTTCCATCACTGGTTTGAAGTATCGGCAAAGGTATCTGAGACAGTTGAATCCACCGATAATATTCCTAAACTTGAGGTAAATATTATTATTTTGAACAGGTTGTCGAAGATAAAATCTGGCAGTTAGTATTTAGTTACTAACGCATAGGTAAGCTTTAAGTACTATTTTTTTTAGACTGCTACAAGTCACCCTGCACAACAAAAAATCCTTATAATTATTATTATTATTATTACATCGGACGACGAATGAACTTATCGCATTTATTTTTAAATCTTCAGAATATTTCTCGCCCTTACCCCTAAACCCTTGGGTTGTAATTTAAAACACATTAATTTGGTAGGAGAAAACATAAATGGATTCTTGTCGAAGTTCACTCTTTTGTGTAGGATGTGCAATTTAAAATTTATCATTAAAAGTGATTCCAGTGACGAAAATTATTTACCAGTGAATTATTGTGCTGTAGCAGGTATGTTATCAATTTTCGGAGGACTTCAAACTTGGAAGAATTTTCTTCTGCTCTAAATTTACCTTATGTCAAATAAATAATAATATTATCAATAAAAAATAATATATATTATTAACTATCTGTGCAAATAAATAAAATTGAAGAGTCTGTTTGTAATATCAAAATAACAGTTTTATGCATATATATTAATTATTCTGGATAACATATATCCATAATAATTACTGATAACAAAAATACAGTTTTTTTTGTCTGTCTGTCTGTCTGTTTGTTCAGGCAAATATCCGAGAGCAAATAAATTATAATTATGCGAAAATATTTAAAATGTTGCAAATATATTTTCGAGTTTTATTTTTCTTTCTTTTATATTGTTTTGAAGTTCATAGCAAATAAAGTCTCCTGAAATAATTAAAAATACAAACGTATAAAAAATATTTATTGTTTTTTTTAATCGCCCTGTCTAATTTCTTTCTAGTTCTTCATATAGAACAAAAAATAAAGCGCCATCTATTGGTTTATTGTTTATTATTGACCGCGTCCTTGTGTTGGTAGTTCGCTGTTTTTACCGTCCTTTATCAATGGCACTAGGACATCGGAGTAATAGTGGGCGTGGCTAAAATAGTGAAACATCGAAGTTCAGTAGCTGTTGTCAGCGTCTTAAAGAAAGAATTAATGAACAGAGAACTAACCTAACCTAACTGCGCCCTACGCAGTTAGGTTCAATTTTCGTTTCGCCGCGTTTTTGTACTCCCACTTAGCATTGAAATCTCCCATAACAACATTGTAGTGAGCTTTTGTATCCTTTCATCATCGTCCACTTTAACGGATTCGTCTGTAGACGCAACAGTAGATATATTCACTCACATTTTCTCACAAAATTTTGTATTTAGTGAAACGTATGTAAGTTCCGCTGGCCAAGTAGTAATGTAGTGACCATGTAATAATTCAAAACTTAATTTCGTAATTGGTTAGCATTTCTAAAGAAGTTCTAAGCTTATTAGTTCGTAAACTTTTGTACACATTATGGAGTTTTATAAGCTGCGGGTTTTAATCGCGTATATATTCAATAATGAACTGATTGAACTACACGAACCACAGATCCTCTCTACTGACGCATGGCGCGGGCAGAGGTTAAAATAAAAAAAACACGTCAATTTCAACCTAGAAGATGGATATCGTTTCTCAATATCGTAAAATCCCGCGATGATTAAGTGTACACACCGTCGAAACAAATATTACACGCCAGTGTGCAGATGTCGTTAGTGTTGTGTGTCGAAGTACCTACAGTTTCGTAATAGTGAGTGATAAAAATCAAGCGAGGGTAGTTTCCGGAACCCGCGCTTTACGGAGGCGTGCGTGGTGATTACAACCTTTCATCAAAAATTTCGATTTATTGGTCTCTTAATTTTAAGCGAACATAGATTAAATCTTATTTTATTTTCTTTTTCCCATGATGAATATATACACAATTAATATAACTAACCTACACTAAATAACGGCCGCAAGCTTGTAGTTTTGCAGGGAACATGATTTAACACGACGCACGACGACGGTCTAACCCATACATGTGGGAAAGAAAAAGTACTAAGTTTCAATGACGTGAGGTCGAGACCGAACGACCATGCCTTGCGTCACGCGAATTTAACCGGTTAATTCAGCTCACATTATCGGTTAGCATTACGCTCTCTGTTTTAACCGGTAATCAAAATTATTTCGTTATGATTACCGGTATCTTGATTAACCGGTTAATCGATGAGCACACCTTAAACCGGTTTTATTAACAATAATAACCGCTATTTATAAACCGGTTCCGAGCCCTGCTAAAAAGTATAAAATAATCTTCTATAAGTTTAAAAAAATAGAGTTATTAAGAAAAAAAAAACAATCGTAAAAAAGCGTGGGGTGATTATAAATCAATATCGTCACAAGCACCCCACGCTTTTTACAATAAACTGTTTTTTTTTTCATTTTTTAGTTTTTCTCCACCTGTAAACGTTAGCGTGATGATAAATCTTAAGGTAAAATAAATCGTAAAGTCCCGTCAAAATACGTCTAGCCGTTTCGAAGATTACCCTGAACAAACAAACAGACAGACAGACCGACAGGCAAAAAATATAAAAATTGTGTTTTTGTTAGAAGTACCATATACAATACTTTCATATGTCGTTATTTTAATAACATACACTTCAATTTTGGTGGTACCAGCTTAAGAATAGTACCACTCCATCTCTTCCCGTTGGTGTCGTCAAGGCGACTAAGGGTTGTCACACCAGAGAACGGGCAGCAGCGTCCTCTGCGTAATTTAAAGCCAACCCGCTCGCCAAGCGTGGTGATTATGGCAATTACCCCCAGGACATGTAATAAGTAGGTTCTACTGGAGAGACCCGTGTCCAGCAGTGGGACATCAAATGAGTTGATGTGTACTTCAATTTCATTTATTTGTATAGAAGAAAGCGCCTACTTCGAAAGCGATGCATCCATATTTTCGTCAATTCGTGGTCTACAAAAGCACTTGCAAGTATTTATCTCGCTATAGCTTATTACCTTGCGCCGGCGCATAAGGGCGCTACAGCGGAAGCCGCGCCGACTCTACGCGCGCCCCGCAGCGTTGCTCTTATGTGTTCATTGATAGATCGAGTGCACTCAATCAATGGCGCTTCGATGCGCTGGCGCAACGTTGTGTCGCGGTGTAGGGCTGCCACAGCAGACCACTGCCGCGGGCACACTTACAACGCGACGGAACGGACGGAACGTTTTTAGTTTCATTATAGGTCAGTTCCGTTTGTGACGTTCTTAGAATTGATATTTTCGGAGAACTAAATGCGAGTCGTATGTTCCAGAAAAATAGGAATATTTAAGTAGCTCTATTAATACGCAGAGGCGTATGTATCTATTATCACGATTACTAGTAGTTTTATTAACAATATCATTGATGACCCGAGGCCTAATAAGTACCTAATTTTGTTATTTAATTTAAAATATCATAAATAGGACAAAAAGTACCGTTTGGCAACCCTGGCGAATAGAACACACCTTTGCGTGCAACGCCAGTTCTTAGCACTCTACAATTAGCACGGTTTTATAGAAGTGATGAGTGAAGAAAATGTGATAGTTCCATAAACCAGAACAATTTATTCCGATGAATATGCGATTTCGACACGTTTGTTGTACTAGGAGCGCAGAGGTGCTGAGGAGCAATCATAGAATGTTGTACTGCATATACGGCGAGGTGATAATTATTGCTTACACCTTATAATTAGAAGCACCGGAAGCAGTAGTTACACCTGACGGGAGAAAGTGATTATTGAATGACAAAATATATTTGAATACATTTTCTGGCATGTGGAGAAATTTAAAGACCGTCAGATCAATACATAAATAATATTGAAATATCTGTCTGTAATCTTAAAATAACAGGGTGTAGCTAGCACCAAGGAAAGTCAGAACATCATCAGCCTATCGCAGTCCACTGCTGGACATAGGCCTCTCCAATTGCACGCCACTTTGTTTTATCTTCGGCTTCTCGCATCCAGCTCCTGCCAGCCGCCGTTTTGCGTAAATCATCACTCCACCTGGACTGAGGGCGTCCTACACTACGTTTGCCGAGACGCGGTCTACACTCAAGAACTCGTTTACCTCAACGGTTGTCGGTTCTTCGGCTAATATGGCCAGCCCACTGCCACTTCAGCTTGCTAATCCGGTGGGCTACTACTTTGGTTGTCTGTTTAATCACAAATTAAATGATTCGGCAGAGAACCAAAGTCAGAACAAATATGTCATTTTTCAAATTACATGAATCGGATTCAGTGGGACGCACCTATTCCTATTGAGTCGCACAATCGTAGTACTACGCCCACACACTACGTAATCCACATAAACAGATGAATTGGATGTAATTAAAAAGTAGAACACCATTTGTTACGTGTGTGTTTAATTAGTTACAAATTTTGTAATCAGTACAGGCTGAATAGCAACAATTTATGAATGAAATAAAAAAAAGTATAAAAACTTTTCGCAACGCACTCAAATTTCGAACCAATTAAAATAGAAAGAGAGAAAATGTACAAACGTATAGAGGTACATAATAAAGAAAAATATTGTTTGAAAAAAAATAGCTAACCAGAGTGTGAAACAAAAAAAAAGAAATTAGATTTAATTTCTAGAATAAGTATAACTGGACGCCTAATCCAATTCAACAAAAACTAAGTTTCGATCTAAGATCATTATTAAATAAGAAGGCAACATTTAGAGCAAAGCCAATTCAATCTACTCGTATTCTTTTACAGACTACATAATAAACTATAATTAAATATAATGGTTTTTATAAACTGAGTACCTACTACGAAAACAAAGAATGAAATGTTTTAGGAAAGCGTAGGAGGCCCGTTTTTCTTATTCGCTCTTAAAAATGAATGTGCAAGTCAGATACAATCTCTGGAACCGATCGATCAATTTCAGTGACACATACCAGGCGCACAGACCTGAGAAGAGATGTCTCATGTAAACAAACAAGCGTGAGTTGGCGTGAGCCCCGCACCTCACAAGGCGCTACAATGAAGCACATTGTGCCTACTAAGTGCTGCTAACGAGGGAAATGGTCTATTTGCACTGTTTAACATACGCCCACTGCAACTACGCAGCGAACCACAAAAATATCTGCATTGAAAACGTAGCTACAAGATTTGTTACGAATACATCTTATTCGTTAATTCGAATTCAACAATAAGCCTAACTGTTTTCGTGTTCTTTTCATTTGGCCAGCCATATAAAACTACATATTACTACTAACTCGACTGCTCTTACAAAAAAGGGCAATAGTTTCCCGTTCATTGCACACGCTAACTGCATCTATGTTCAATCATCGTGACGTTGCACTCTCATTATTAAAATGATGACATGTGTTGTGACGACTGTCATTCGTCCGTGAATTGTAATGGAAGCTATGTATGTGTGCGGCATGAGCAGGATAACTTCGAAAAATTAAAAAACTGGACGTGTTGATAGCACTAATTTAATGGAAGACTGATTTTATTAATTAAAAAAAATAAACACCGTATTCAAAATTAGTGCCATTAGCTATGACTGCGGAATTTGAGTGGCTGTGTTAAATGACTAGGCGCTTAACGCCTGAACAGTGTTTATGGAAACTTCTGTCGAATCTTGTTATCCTGGTATAACGCTTTTCTACCTCATATTTCTCCTGGTATCTTAATTAATTTTAAATTTTCCCTATGTCTAACATGATAGCCAACTTAGAAATGATAAATTAAAATCTCTTATGCCATGTCCTGCCGCCTTAGTAGTTATAGTTAATTAGACATTACTTTCATTCTAATCTCTGTACCTATGGATTGTCCTAGGTTAGCCGATATCAAGCTTTCAATAGCCAATGCTACTTCTACTCTCTCTGTCGTCCTAGTACCCCATGAAGTCAAGAACTATCTGCACGGTCATGTTACTACCGGTAACCTATTGGCCCGATCGCTTAGTAAACAACGACTGTATTGTTTTGCAAGTTAATGGTATTTAAATGCTGATTCTGTACTGGAAACATACTCTGAATACATGGTAATAATATGTTATGGTGTAAGAAGTGAACCGAGGTTGTGTTTACATACAGACTTCTATTGTAATAAACTAGGCAACAAAACGAGCATACTTCACTTACTTATTATTAATTAGTATTTTATTTATTGAGGTTATTTTTTTACAAATTATAAGGTGTCAGCACAATCCACATACCAGGAATACAGAATACTATAGGAGATTAACCAGCTAAGCGTTTAGTTAAAACACCTCCACAGATTACTAAAATGATGTTAAATAGCTAAATACAAACATAAAAGCAAGGTCGAAATTTACAGTATACCTAAGCAAAGTTTATTTTAGTTATCTGTGCTCGAAGCTCGGTCAAACCCCCTGGAAGACACATGTGCGGCCATATGTGACTATTATTAGACAATTCGGCTTTTAATTATAACATTGGCTGTCTATAACGACAGGTATTAGACTAACAAATAGCTTAAGATATTTTTTTGTCAAATGTCAGTCATGGAATAAATTTAAATCTTCATTCTTGTCGACTGCGAGTTCTCGACAATGTAATACAAGAAATCTAGATTTATTTTTAACTAGCTGTCCCGCGCAACTTCGTCTGCGTGAATTTCCCCGTTTTTGCAATATTTCTCATTGCTGCTCCGCTCCTATTGGTCGTACCATGATGTTATATAGCCTTTCTCGATAAATGGGCTATCCAATAGTGCAAGAATTTTTCAATTCGGATCAGTAGTCCTGAGATTACCGCGTTCAAACAAACAAATTCTTCAGCTTTATAATATTAGTATAGATAAGCGAACTACGTGCTAAAAAGCTTTCGTGACTGATATCCTAGTACCTCATATACTAGTAATTTAAGACTAGGATAGCAGTCACAAAAAAATCTTATTAACTTCCTACAAAAACCGACAGTTTGGTCTTAGGATTAATTCGATGAATTTATGAATTGATTTAATTGCCGGTCCAACCAATTAGTACAGTACGATCAACGTAACTTGACCGGATTGAAGTTAGGTTTTTATCACTTTCGCGCATGTCATGAGATGCGACCCTAAAATTACTAACGAAAACGATTAATTATGTTTAATCGATAAAAAATACTAACATTTTAATTCAAAAATATAAAAACACTATTTATATGAGTTCATAAAAGTTTAAATTTAGAACAGTTACAATAAATACTAAAGAAACTTTGAAAAACCATTTCTTTACGAAAATAATCACAAAACAACATGAGTTAGTAATACTAATTATGACAATGTGATGCGTTGAGTTCCACATTTAGTCAATTGTGTGCTTGTAAAGCCTCCGCGACACACGACTTGTAAACCCCAGTGCGAGAATTAAGAAAAAATTATAATAAAGAAAAAGTTCCAACCAGGATGAAATAAGCGTTGTCCTGTTGGGAAATTATGACTTAGTAACTAAGTCATAATTTCCCAACAGGACAACGCTACCAACTACCAACGTAGTAACTATTGTAGATATAAAACACCCAGTATTCGTTTTCGTCTCGAGAGATGAGTGAAGCCGCGACTCATAGAAACTAGAGCGGTACTAATTGGCACATTCTACAGCTGATTGATGCGATATCGGTCATCTGTCTGCGCCGAGTACCGCTGTAATAGTAATACTACTATTATTTGCATTAAACTATTAGAAAATAGGTTAGGTTGCTGTCACATCAAACGTTACAAAGATAATTTAATTAGCAATATAGTAAAATGTCATATTAAATAGTCATTACATTATCCATACTAGATAATAGTATAATGCGACTGCCTCTGTGGCGCGGTGGGAGTGTATCCGACTGCTACAAAAGAGGTCGTGGGTTCGATCCCCACCCGGGAGCAAACTTTGTGTGATGAGCACGATAGTTTATTCTGTGTCTGGGTGTTATTTATCTATAATCTATACTAATATATAAAGCGGAAGAGTTTGTTTGTTTGTTTAAACGCGCTAATCTCAGGAACTACTGGTCCGATTTAAAAAAATCGTTGGTTTTTTTGTTGGATAGCCCATTTATCGAGGAAGGCTATAGGCTATATAACATCACGCTACGACTAATAGGAGCGGAGTAGCGACGAGAAATGTTGCAAAAAGGGGAAAATTTACGCATACGAAGTTGCGCGGGACAGCTAGTATGTATGGAAACCAGACAACTGATAAATATATAAGTATGTTTATCAGTTGTCTGGTTTCCATAGTACAAGCTCTGCTTAGTTTGGGATCAGATAGCGTTGTGTGAGTTGTCCCAATATATTATTATTATTATTATTATAATGCAAAAGTAACTATGTTACCATTTCACGCTTAAAGTGAACTGTCCCCAGATATACATATAGGTATTTAGTCAGTTCACCTATCAACCAGGTTGACACAGATCCTTGCAGTCTATAACTAATCTGCAGTGACATGTTGACAGCTCGCAGCATTGCATTCAAATGATCCAATTATAGCTAAAATCAACGCGATCGTGGTCGCGGTCGTGGTCTTGAACCATAAAGCCGCGACATAACTCAGCGGCACTAAGTCGTCCGCGCCGTCCGTACAAGGCGAGCTGACACCAGACGATTGACGATCTAATGCGTTGCGATTGTCATAGATTTGTGGCACCAACATCAATTCTCTCGGTTCATATATTTTTCTTTTTGCGATTTTGGTATCGGATTCGCACTCTTGAGGTCGTGGGTTCGAATCCTATCCATTATACTACCGACTTTAACCCGCTCCTAACTTTTAGTTTAGGTTATGGGACGGTTAACAGGATTGTTAGTAATATGGGACTCAATCCAACATTGCTAGTTATCATTAAAAAAAAACAATTCTACATAGGAATCTAAATGTAAGGAGTACCTACCTGTTACCATTACCACCCCTAAGATGGCGTTAACAACTCGGGCACGGAAACCGTCTTGAGTTGTTTCAATTTTCCTTTCATATTAATATGTACAATTAATATTATTAATCTATATTTTACAAGATATTTACCGTGGCTTTGCTACCGTGATTTGCTATTAATCTATATTTTACAAGATATTTACCGTGGCTTTGCCTCCTTGTTTGTTTTCATTGTATATTGGTTATCGCTCACAATTCTGTTTGTAACATGTGACTAACTGAAGCTTAAGCTGAATCTCAAAGATTTAATTTAAGATTGGTTTTCAGAAAGTGTCATAATTATGCAAACGAAAGTCGTTCCTCTTATAACATTAATACTTATACGTATAGAATGTATTATGACCACTGCATCGTATACATTCCTCAGATAATAACTAACTCAATTACCAAGTCCAGCTATAAACCACAGAAACGTTATTTATTGCAGTTTATATTTTAGTAATTCAGAATCACTAAAGAAAAATCTCGTTTCTCGCAAACGACTTTCTCATCTTTTTTTTTTATTTACACATTTTAGATATTTACTATTAATTAACCTTGCTCCAAGACAAGGTTAGTAATAAATTAACATTACCATTCATCCGTTGTTCAAATTAATCGACATAAAATATAAAGTAATTAATAATAGCCTTGTAACATTTAAAACATTAATGTTAGAAGTATTACAATTAGTTGTGACTGAATATATTGACATCAATGTGACTGTCACTCGACCACATCGAGTCACGACCACCACTCGAGGACACTGCCGAGACAGGACTTAGGCAATGGACCCACCAGGCTAACAATTTGCCGCTGATTGTTGACGTTAAAGCCACTCAAACGTCCATTGGCTAGGTATCACATCACATAACACATATCATCAAATGGTTGTTGTTTGTTGTAGCTTAAAACCTGCAAAACACATAACAGGTACCAATACAAACGGGTTATCCCTATATTATAATTACATTTGTAATTAATTTATTAAATCGCTGTATAATCATTATAAAAGCAATTATTTTAATGTTTTCTCTTGAATAGATCAACAAGATCGAAATATAGAGTTTGTTTTGATATTATTTTTTTCCGATATGAACATTTTTCGAGGTAGTGCAATGGAAATATAAAGTAAACCCTCTCCTAACACAAGCCATTGAGCTTAGCTGGATTGCTTAACAGGATTGCCAGTAATGTGGGACCACAATCCCACATTTCTAGTTATCTTGGTTAAGGCGACTCTCACGAGAGGCTAGTCAACTGCGCAGGAGATATAAGTGCACAAATATATGCGCAGGCACAGGTGCATTCTCTAATCCCTCCCTCTTATATGCCGATGGGACGGTAATCCGACCCGACCGGAGAGATATTAGACTCAGACCAGGACCGAACGGTTTCATGTAACGCTAACGGGATGTAACATATTTAGAAAATGATTACTTTTATCTCTTGATTAATCTTGATCGCCACTCAGTCACGGACCCCTTTAATAGCTATTATTATATCAATATTGATAACAGCAATCTATCAGCTTAGTGCAACTGCGTCTAGTTTAATTCGCTTGCTTACAGCGGTCAGTCAACTGCATTCTTTTGCTCTAACAATCTGGTGGACTAGCGAACTAATGTGAAATATCATCAAATATGGACTGCGGACGGACGTAATAAAATTAAAATTAATCAACAAGATTTATCACGTGAGAATGTTTTCGCGACAATTAATATAAGTAGGTAATAGGGTTGTCAATCTCTACATAAATATAAACGTAATATTGCATTGAACACTAAGAACATATAAGCAAAAATTGCAAGTTATTTGTAGAGGAGAATTCCACCTAACAGTATTAAAATAATTTGTCGAGGTTTTTATGCAAGTAATGAGTAAATAAGGCCGGTAGAGATAATCTGGGAATTATTACACTTACTTATGACAACAAGGAGCCCGGATAATATCAGTTTCTGTCAAACAGTGTGACAGTGATACCTGTAATGTCTGTTATGCCTATAGAGTGTTTTAATTTTTTTTTTTAGATCATGAAAATAAAATATAATTACTTAGTGCTGTTTGTACAGTTGGTAACCCTAACTTATTACAGTTTTATTAACGGAAAAAAATAGTGAAATAAGGAATGCTCCCATACATAAGAGACCATTGTCTGAATTTTCAACAATAAGAGGATCATCTATCATCATAACATAACTCACGAGACGGTAAGCTTTTTTTAAAATTAAATGTGAAACAGTTCTTCACTATTTTATTTCACTTAATGTAATGTAAAATAAGAATGGATTGTTTCGACTGTCACCATCCTAATCAATCATCAGGATATCAATATCCAATGGTCACCCATTCCTTTGATAACCTCTAATAATAATTGCTTAACCTCATATCTTACTAACCGATTACTATTGACGCAGAAGCGCTCTCGCTTCTATCTATTAGGGGCATTAACGTCTAGACTAGACCATTCAGTTAGCTAGAAAGTGCGTCACTCGATGTTGAAACATTTTTTCACGGCTATAATTGTTAGAAGAAAGCACGTAACATGTGTGGTATTAGCCAGTAGCCACTCTCTACGTACGTAGGATTTTCTAATAGCAGTTTGTACGTCCGGACGAACACAATTCGATACGACAGCGACTTGCAATTTCGATTTGTCGTGGAAAACGTAGCGAAAAGCATACGTAATGCTTCTATGTGTTTCTGTAAGCCTGGTACATGTAATCGCTGACGGCCGTAAGATGTTTTGAAACTACCTCTACGCGTTACTGCCAGCCTGGTATGTGAGGTCGCTGTCCGCAAAAATTCTCTTATCTCCGTTACTTTAAGCCTTTTTTTTGCATCAATCTTTTCTTCTAAACTTTTTATAAAGTCATTAAAAATACCTACGTTTAAATATATTTTTAACTTCATCAAGAAAGTTTAAGTAGATAGCTTACATCATCAACATTTCAAGACTTAAAGTCATATATTGATGAGTGTCAAGAACAAAATATTCATGAAAGCAATGTCAAAAATAAAGATTTGTTCCTTTTTTGTGAATTTTTTTTCTTCGCGCCGTAGCTATTAAAATATTCATAAGCATTTAAATAAATATGAAAGGCAATCTAAAATAATGTTATCCTAATTCCAATCTATTTAAACAAACAATAGCTCTGTAGTCAAGAGGCGCCAGACGCACAATGCGCGCTGAAGACAGAAGGCACACGACGCGTGCGGCCACACTCCGTGAAAGTGCAGCAATAATTAAATTGGGCGCGGACAGCGCAGCACAGTTATCACGGAAAGCGGAACTGATTATTGCGTCACAGAACAGAACATCTGCAGCTATTGTCAGGGCTGTCACCACACTGAACTCGTAATAGAGAAACGTCTTAACTAAAATAGCCTTTATTATGTTAAATTTTGTTATGTAAGTTTTTGCTAATTTTCTATACGAAACACGTGGTAGAAAGCTTACATATCGTAATATACATTTCGCACACAACCTATTTCAAATAGACATAGTTTCAGTTAGAATTTCTAGACACACGTATCTGGTAAAATTATAATGCAAAAATCTGTTAAACAGTCTAACATCGTACCAAGTCCTGCATATTTCTCTATTTACATATAGCTTCGTGAACTTGGCCAAATTTTTACAATCGTTGTTGAATCATAGATTGATGTAAATACTTGTCAATAATTGACCACTAGTTTTGTGTGTAAGTTTAGTTACTCGTCATCGAATCTGTAATATAGTTGACAACCCTGATAAACGACAGCAATACAAAGTAAAGTGAGCACAACAATTAGGGATGGCGAGCAAGTGGGTCGGCTACACCCACTGCCACCCATTACGTCAAACGTGACCATTTCGTTTCTAAATAGAATGAAAGCGGAAAGTGTGACAGACAGACAAATAATTACAGTAATTAGAACAACATTTTGCTCTGGAATACAAATAAATGACCAATACGTATCAATAGAAACTATGTTCAAATTGTAACCGTGAAAGCTTGATTTAGTTGCAAATTATGAGGCCAAGTGAGCCTTTCACCCTTAAATAAATATTAGAAATAATACTGGTTCATACTTAAATAATATCATTGTTAAGAGTATTCAGCAAACACAAATTAAGAAAATATTGAAAATTTAACCCACACATGTACCAGGAGTTCATAAACATCAAAGAGTTAATCTGGCCGCATGTGCCAATCACTTCGCCAATGCTAAATGACAAAACATTTGTCAGATGCGACAGTCGCCGCGCGGTCTGCTCCTGTCGACCCAGACGATGACGTAATTCGCCAGTTGGCACAGAGGCCCCTGCTGACACTGCTTTGAACTCCCTGACGAGCGTGAAGTCGTTTTCAATTATAGTTGCTGTAATGACCCGCGGCGCTGATTGATTCCGACGTCACGAACAATAGAGCAGGGAAGCCGGTAGACTTGTTGCCAAATCGTAAACAAGGCTTATATTAAACAATTAGAGCTATTTAGACGGACGCTTTCTAGTAGAATCATCTGTATGCGCTATTGGGAATTAGTGAAGGTACTCATTACCTTCACTAATAGGTGCAAAGCTATTTATTTCCTGCTGTCCAATTAAAAATAATGTCATTAGTTATATATTTTAGAGCAAAGATGTCTATAATTATGTTGTACATTTAAATCAAATCAAATTTTACTCATTACTAGCATGGAAACATAATTGCAATTGAAACAATTCAGCTACTGTTGCAAAGGTACGAATATAGAAATAGATTCCAGTAATAAAGTCAGTCCATTGCATAATAATTACTTGTTATTAAGATGAGAAATGGTCCAGACACGGCACACGGCAGACGGACAGAATAAATAAACTAGACATATTTGCATTGCAATGGTCCTTGTTCTGTTGTGCATAGTTAGTTTTATAAATATCGCAGATGTTTTACAACTATCTATACTTAACCAAAACTGTCTGTATGAAGAAATAGAGAGTTTGTAATAAACACCTTACTATTTACTAACAATAAAATTTGATTAGGAATTTTCTAAATTCAATAAAGAAATCAAAGCAAGGCTGTACCTACTGGTAAGTTTAAAAAAATGTTTTTGTAAGCGCGTTTGCAGATTCAGGAACTAATAACCACCAAATCCCTAGATTCTCCACGTATTTGATTATACCCAAGGGGAGGCCTGAAATCTAGTAGTCCAAACGTTGCAAAGCTGATTAAATATATCAGTGGTATTCCAAATAACATCGGCGATACAAATGCGTTGATAGCAAACGCACGCTAAGGGCCACTTATTTTCACCGCCTTAACATTTATGACCACCACAGCGAGCTCAACATCATAACAAAACGTACTTGTATCCAATAATAGATAATATGACAATACAATCATGCGTGCAAGCCGTAGAGAGGCCGTTCAGTTCCGCAAGCATTCGTGTTTAACTTTGAACGCACCGAAAATGGTTCGGGCGACACGATAAGCGGATAAACTCATGCGCATATTATTCAGGACGCGTGTAGAAAGCTGTACATTATTTGAATAGTATTCTCAACTCTATACAGTAAGGTTTAGAGGCAGTTAGAGCATCGGCAGGGAAGTAGCGGCAGTTCCGTGATATTCGTCGAGGTACCGACCAATGGGCGCGGCGCGCGGCTGCAGGTCACCTCATTACGTAACCAACGCGAACGTCCTGTTTAAGCTTAATTGCAGCAAACCTATTGTCACAGTTGTGGAAATTGTCGTGTGATGGGTTAGTTCCCACTGTGCCGAGTGGCAGAAACTGTGTCAGTAAAGGGCTGCAACTTGAGAGCAATTAAACGTGGTCTGGATATCTGAACTATAATTAAGATGGCACTCGGAGTGTAGTTAATTACAGCAGCTTAAAAAACATACACTGTATTTTTAAACAGATCGAAAACCTATTTTCAGTGTGAAAAAGGATAAAATACTTTATTAATTCATTGTAGTACCTAGGTAAAAAAATAGAAAATAAAGAATGTAATGAAAATAAGGTAGCAATCTAAATATAATGATGCTTTTCCAACCATAGTAGGCATTGTCAATCAATTTCACTTATAAATTGTTAGGTTTAAAAGAAATACAAGTTTTCCCTCGTAAATCCCAATCAGACACACATACATTTCTATCTTCACCTTGACAACCAACTAGAGCCAATTAATTTTGCCTCAAAAAACTAACATAATATCAATACAAGTTGTGGTCATCTATGGTATTTCTCGCTACAATTTTCTCCGCAGACGATATACCTAGCTCATAGCACACTTTCCCATACAGTATATCAGTAGTGTGTCTAATGGATAATGGCAATGTGGACAGCGACTGTGAAAATATACCCTTATTGTGTCTACGTGAAGTAATGTAACTACCACTTTACATCTACTTAGTATAACTGTACTCGAATTATTGTTAATGTCTATTTAAATTATTTCTTGAGTGAGTCACCAACGATAGATTCAGAGTTTTGGTTTAGGAGTGGGATAGCTTGACCTCGCTGAGCAATCCAGGACTTTGGTTAAGTGGGACCTCGCAGAGGCGTATTTTGACCAAGCTTAACACTAAAAGAAAAGCAGCCTAACTGGATGCTGGGGGGTGGGGGGAAGTGGCTATGATGTTGAAGTACCTCCAAACAGTTTCAGAGCCCTAAGTGTTTTATTTACGTTTTCTTGATAAAACTTATCTGGGTCTAGCCCCATCCTCAAACCAAAATCTTGGGCTCCAAACCGTGGTAAAGTTGTAAATAAGTATGAATAATCGTGGAAATAAGTATATTATTTTAAAGTACTTACCGATCTCAGTATGTCTGTGTCATCCTACACTCAATGGTGAACTGAAACAAAAACAATAGTATTTATAAATAACTTGTACCTATACAACATGAAGAGTCGAACAACGCCTACATTCCCTTCCATTATAAAATTGCTAATTTATTCCATATATACAAAAGATGGTCATTTTTTTGTGGAGCTTTAAGCCCTGCCCATTATTGAAGTTTAATTTAATTTCATGGTCAGGGGCCAGGCAGCACAAATGGACTGTCTGATGTTGGCGCGTAAGCTGCTCACAATTCGAATTTAGGTCGGAGCCTCGCAGGGGATGAAGGAGACAGGCAAGAAACGTATGTATTATATTATGATATCCGTACAAAACTAGCATAATTTTTTGCAACGAGTTTATTTTTTCATAGGTTGTCCTAAATGATTCAACAACTGGAACTGCCTCGGTGTTGTGGGTTCGAGGCCCCGCGGTGTGATCCACAAATTGTTAATCCCTGTTTGGGTGAACTTTATACGTACTTCAGCTAGTACCGTAGTGCGAGTGTTGTCCTTATCAAAAGAAAATAGTACTTTAAGAGCAATTTATTGATATTATTTTCAGATGAGTCATATCTCGCGGTGTGCCTTATGACCCGAGGCCAGGAAGAGCCAGCCGAGCTGTGGAGACCGCGGGCCACGGTACCAGATGTGAATCAAACCAGAGCCGCGGCTTTCTCCGGTCATTGCCTCGCAAACTATTTACTAACATCGGCTTTGAACGTATACTATCTGTGCAGTGTGCATACCGCCGATTGGAGCACAACATCTCCACATTATTGTGTTCAAAACTGACATCAAACAAAGAATATACAGGGTGTCCCAAAACTATGCCAAACGGAGAGAAAGTACGTTAAATATTATAAGTAGACTATTTACTCCTCCCACTCCTAACACAAGGCATTGCGCTTAATAGGATTGGTAGTAATGTGGGACAAAATTTCAGAAATAAATACTGAAAGAAGACTGATTTTCATTACATAGTCTTTCCTTTATTTACGATAGAATGTTATTTAAAAAAAAATCCTTTTGACTGACACTTTGTATTGGTGTCCCAAAAATACAGGCTGTTGCTTTTTCACATTAGTCGGGTTCGATTTCCGATTCAGAGAGGCGATTATTGAAAAAAACTTAGAATGCAGTTCGAATTATTTTTAAAATCAAAATGAAGTCTTCTTTCAGTAAAATTTATTAATCAACAATATTCAAACTTTCCTTCCGTGTGGCATACTTTTGGGACATCCTGTATACTTACATGCAGATAGCTATTTCGTCAAATTCCATAGAAAAAACTTTCAGAATAGGTAGTTTTTAGAATCAACTCAAAAATCACCTGCGCGCAATATCCTTGCGGTGATAGTTCTAAGATGTTTCATCAAAATCGGTTAAACCTGTTAAGCATATTCCTTAGTCTTATTTTTAAGCATTATCTCTATCATTGTTAGTCTCGGGAGTAAGGTTTTTTAATTTGCAAGTACGCAGTTGCTTGTTGGACCACTAAAACTATTAAAATGATAGTCTGGCAATTTAGACTCTCTAGTCTATTTTTATTTCTCGACTTAGGTCTAGTCAAAGTAGCTAAACGCCTAACGGCATATTATTAATGCACAGTATTGTTTAGTGACGTCACACCTCTTGACAAATTCAATGTAATCATTCAAATTGCAATTATGGCCTGAATACTAATGACTTGTCTAACTGCACACAATAAACAGGCTAGTGACTCCGGGCCTTTATCCATTTGTCATACGTTTGTATGGAGTTATACACAATTGGTAAGTATGTCATTAAAATTTGCATGATACCTTTTTGTAGCTTAGGGTGTTCGTTGTTTTTTTTTTTAAGTTGGGGTGTATATATTATATTTAGGCTTTTCAGAATACTCATATTATGTATAGAAGAAAGAAAGAATAGAAGAGACAGAAAAATGATGCTTTGCGAAAAAGTCCAAGGCGTGTAACGACAACACTAAGTCTTCATAACCATAAAGAGATGTAAATTAAATGTTTTTCACATTCAATTTCCAACCTGCTTCTACTTGCTGGCACCCTGGTACCACTAGTTCAATTTGCTTCCTCATCTCATTACGATAAGTCGAGCTTAACGGGAAGCAGCGAGCTACTCGTACTTTATGCTAATGTTTATATCAGTAGGAAAAGCTTGATTTTATCTTATGTTAGATAATATAGAACCTACCTGTGACTAGGAGTGGTTGTGTGATACACTTCCGATCGCCTTCCCTACTAAATCGGCACGTTATACAATTTCCTGTAGAACTGCCGGGGTGTCACATTCATAATAATAAATTAATGACGTCCCTTTCCGTTACACTTTGAAGGTACTTCTTAACATATTTCAGAAATGTCAAATAGTGACTGCCTCGGTAGCGCAGTGGTAATACGTACAGCAGTTGAGCAAAAGGCCGTGGGTACGATTCCTACACGGGCCAAAACCTTTTATGATCCATTAATTTGTTTAAAAAAAGACAACCGACCCAACCGACAACCACATAGTCAAAAAAAGGAATTCCTTAAAAAAACCGCAGCTGTATGTTTTGAATAATAGTGACCTACATTCAAAAACTTTCGATTGAAGAAAACCAGTAGAAACAATAACTCAACATTCCCAACATTTTTCTATAACAATGTCAATAATATCTATTATAGTAAACCAATTTTTCAGACAATTGGTTTAGTTCAGCTTTCTACCTTCTATTGACCTCACTTGTAACATTATTTTTACTTTGGCATATTACAATAATATTTTTAATAATATTGAAAACGTGAAAATATTTTTAAGATTTGTTTTGTGACTCTGTGCCGAATATAAAGTACCTACTAACTGACCCGCGCAACTTCGTCTGCGTCATTTTCCCCCGTTTTTGCAACATTTTTCATTGATGCTTTGCTCCTATTGGTCGTAGCGTGATGCTAAACAGCCTGTGACACTCACAAATAACGTGGCTTTGAACATAATTTCAAAATAGCTTCACTTCTACAACCTCACAAACTTCACCTCTTTATAATATTAGTATAGTTAAAGACAAATAACTTAGTTTTATGATGTTGTTCAATGATCCTAACGTAATAAGTAGAGGTGTAGAGCCACTGTATAGACTAAGGCAATATGTACATGGAGTGACGATCCAACCCATTAAATGGATCAATGGCGTTCATGCATCGTTCTGACCAATGCCCCATAGCTATTATTTGCTACTAGTATATACTAGGTGGATATAATTTCATCACGAACAAAGAAATTCGATGACTCATTTCTTTGCCGCACCTCCAAAAAATTGGAACTCTCTACCAGCACATGTGTTCCCTCCTACCAACGACATGGGGTCTTTCAAAAGAGGCACATAGTGCTGTACTATCTGGCCTTGCGTTTGGACTCTATTTCCACTTAACATCAGGTGGAATGAAGTCATTTGCTTACCTATAAATAAATAAAAAAAACCCTCGGTTGTAAATTACCGAGTAAATATACTTCGACAAGTAAGTATACCTCCTCCTACCCCACGCTATATATTTGTACGTAAACAAATAAATCTGCAGTCATCAGATTGGCCGACCGATGTAGCTACGTTTGCATCATTAATATTGAGTGAACTGACAGATTGCTTTCATTCATTTAGTATGTATTATTATAATTGCTTACTTTGAACATGGGCTAATTGAACATTTAGTTTTACTTTACAAATACAATAATTGCATTTTTGAAAAACTGGAATCCAGACTCAGGAATCGAACCCGAGACTTCCGTAGCCAAACCGGGGCCAGAAGCGAACCACCTATCTGGACTATGTTACTAGATATCAAATTCTTCTATCTCTTAATGCTTACGGGTTAGGCCCCCGTAAAAATGCAATTATTGTATTTGTAAAGTCTTTGGCAAGAAATGCCTATAAAAATTACTTCAATTTAGTTTTACTTGTCGTATTGCAAAAATGCATGATAATGTTTAAAGTGGAGGACATTACACAAAATACACACATTAATATACAAATTAACATAATTAGAGACAGCCAACTACACAGGCGATATTATAGAGTACCTACACAATCAAATACTATGCCGTTTAAAACGACTGAGTTGATATAAATCTAACCGATATCGGTTACGACGGCCAATTGGATGCAGAAGGCGGAGGACTAGGTGTTGTGGCGTAAGTTAGGAGAGGCCTATGTTCAGCAGTGGACCGACACAGGCTGATTGAAAAAAAAAATGTCTGATGGGACAAAAATCCGACCGTAAAGAGATTGGGCGCAGGATCAATGGCTTAACGGCTGCTCTCCGAGGCACAGAGGGCTGTGCGATATTTTTACAACGGTCACCCATCTATGGACCGGCAGTGGTAACGTTGCTTAACCTTGCAAAATATCTCCATCCGTTCGACTGCCACTGATTCTGGGACCTAGTTATAATATTATTAGTATAAACGCATCGACATAACACAAACAGTAACAGTTATGCAGTAAGTACAACTGGTCGCCTTGACCGTGACGCGAGAGCGGCGCGCGCGCAACCCGCCTCGAGATCGAGAGTGAAATACGCGCGGTGCGATCTATACTGTATTGTACCTCGTTGGTAAGCTTTAAAAACTGATTTTAGATACATACAATAATAATAATAATATCTTTTGAGAATTTACACAACGCCATCTGATCCCAAAGTAGGTAGAGCCTGTACTATGGCCAATCAGATAACTGATAAAGATACTTATATATTTCTAAATACATACATATTATAGACAAATTACACCCAGACACAGAATAAACCATCGTGCTCATCACACAAAGTTTTATCCTTGGGGATCGAACCCACGACCTTCGGCTTAGCAGTCAGGGTCACTAACCACTAGACGACAGTTTTACTGCTTTATCACCTAACTGAAGTTTAAAAAGCATCGCGCTGAATAATTACACGAAATAAAAACGAAATAAATGGAGACGATTATGGATTATGTAAGTTTTTACATAGGCCAAACAAGGGGAAGGAGAGTTTGATGATTAATTTGTAACCAACTAGTCCATTGCAGTTCGTTCAAAGGGTCAAAGAAGAATAAACAAATTCTCTAATTAGTTACACATTATATGTGGAGTTACGTTATCGCAGATACGATGTACGTGCAAAAATATCAATCAATCAATCAATCAAATATTTTATTTGCGAACATGGGTACAGTAAGCTCTTATGAAATATATAGTAGGTATCTCCATATTCCACCAATCGGCATGCAAAATTATTATATTAAAATTATACATTGCTATTGAGTAATATTATTTCGTATTTATGTCAAAAAAAATTAAATTTATGTGATAATAATAAAAGATTAAAAATAGTGACATGTCAAACAATTAAATTAATTTTAATAATCATTGGACATCCGAAATAAGAGAATTACATTTTTTTTAATTACAATAATAATATTATTCACCGTCTAAGAAATTCTTAACATTGTAGTAACATTTATTTATTAAATATTCCTTCAGATGTTTTTTAAACATATTCACCTTGAGATCTCTTATTTCTCTAGGAACTTTATTATATATCACAGGCGCCATACAGAATATGCTTTTATGCATCAGAGCCGTTTTGCTTTTACATATACGCAGTCTGTCACATGTGATAAAACGTCTGTTACGATTAACAGTGTCTGCGAGTTTTTCGAAGAGCTCCGGATTCGTCTTTACAAAAACGGCTGACTCGTATATGTATAGGCAAGGTAACGACAAAATTTTATATTGTACAAAATATGGCGCACAGCTATCCGTAGTCTTAAGTTTAAACATGGCCCTTATACATCGCTTTTGAGCCTTGAAAATAATATCTTTGTCTATTGCATTACCCCAGAATATGATTCCGTATCTCAATTTTGAAGCAGTTATACCATGATATGCCATTAACAGAGCATCCGTGTTAAGAATAGGAGCGAGTTTATATAAAGCGTACGCTGTAGAGCTAATCTTTTTACATAACTCTTCAATGTGAGTTTTCCAATTGATTTTACTATCGATTGTCAAGCCCAGAAATTTATTAGAATCAACTACATTTACTTTATCATTTTTATAGTTTACATCTAAGTCAACTATTCGAGGCGTTCTTTGTGAAAATTGAATTATATTTGTTTTATTGATATTAATCTTTAAATTATTATTATCCATCCATTCTATTATTGTTGTCAATGTGTTATTAATGTCCGTTTCATACAAATCTCTGTTTCTACAATCTATTGCAACTGTGCTGTCATCGGCAAATAATGTTAAAGGGTATGGTGTTACTTTAGGCATGTCATTAATATACAGAATAAAAATTAAAGGTCCGAGCACACTGCCCTGTCCCACACCATAGTTCACTGTACGTACATGAGAACTGTATAGTTGTTCTTCTCTTGTATCGTGGTTTATATTCTTTAGTTGAACGTATTGTTTTCTATTCGTTAGATATGATTTAATTAAATTCTGGACATTGCCACGAATGCCATACGCGTCGAGTTTAGTAAGTAATATATTATGATCCACATAGTCGAATGCCTGGGTCATATCACAGAATATAGCGCACACGGGTATTTTGCTATCAACTTTTGAAGTTATTATTTTTAAAAAATCGAAAATGGCTCGATTGATGCATTTATTCTGACGGAAACCTTTTTGTTCCTCAGCCAAGATATTGTTTTTTTCTAAGTAGCCATAGAGTTGACTGTAAATATATTTTTCAAAAATTTTTGACATTATAGGTATTAGTGTGATTGGTCTATAACAAGTCATGGATTCTCTATTATTCTTTTTAAAAAGTGGTTTGACAACGGACATTTTTAGTCTTTCCGGGTAAACTCCTGCACATATACTTAAATTAATAATATGACTTACATGTTTAGATAGATAATGACCCGCAGACTTAATGACTCGAGTAGATATGCCATCATACCCAACGCTATCAGTATTTTTTAACGCTTTTATAACTACTTCAATCTCCGTGGGTAGACAGGGTTGCATGAACATTGATTTTGTTTTTTTGTCAATGTGTTGTGCAACATTGACCCCATAGTTAGCAACGGGAACAACCTTGTCGACAAAATAATCATTAAAAGCATTTGCTATATCTTGCGGGTGTGAGATGATTTTATTTTCACATGTTTTTATTTTAGTGATAGTCTCCTCGTGTTTAGTCTGAATTGACTTATTTATTATGCTCCAGGAAGTTTTGGATACATTCTTAGAGGTTTTTATTTTATGCATGTTTTGAGCACGTTGGGTCAGTCTAATGATCTTCTTATATCGCGCAGAATATGTTTTATAGTTTGTTTTATTGGTATAATTAGGTTGTAACCTACACTTCCACAGAAGTTTTCTTTTATTTGTGCTACATTGTTTGATTCCACGCGATATCCATTTAGGTTTACTTTGTGATTTTATAGTAACATATTTAAAGGGAAAACATAGGTTATAGAACAATGTAAAGGTGTCTATAAACGAGTTGTAGGCTTCATTAGGATCGTCAGTTAAATAAACATCATTAAATGAGAGACTTTTCATACATAATGCAAATTTATCAAGATTTTCTCGATTATAGTCACGTTTTGTTACTTTCCAAGATTTAATTTCCATTTCTTTTTTTATTGGGCATTCAATAATTTGTGCGGTGTGGTCAGACAAAGACAGTTCAATTATTTTGGTTTTGCATGGTTTTACAAAATTATGCAGAAAATTATCAAGGCAAGTGTTACTTATTATTCTAGTAGGCGCATAGATAGCAAATTGTAAGTTAAATTGACATAGTAGACATTCAAAATCTAAAGTTATTTTATTTTTGTTCAATATGTCGACATTGAAGTCGCCAGCAATGACAATCTTTTTATTACGTTTATTACACATGATATTTAATAACATAGTCATCTTATCAAAAAAAAAATTTATGTTACTGGTATTTGGAACTCTGTATACGCATATTATAATGAGGTTACAATTTATTATTTCTACGGCACAGCATTCGAAAATACCAGAAACTGACAGTTTTGCAATTTCAGGTAATTCACAATATTGTAGTCCTCTTTTTACTAGGATACATACACCTCCCCTCTTTCTATCTTTTCTGCAAAATGTTCCCGCTAAATGATAATTCGGTAATGTGAGGTTTATTTCCATTCCAGACATCATAAAGTGCTCGGTTATACAAAGCACATCAATAAAACCATAATATGTGACTGTGACTATAAATGTTTTCTTTCTTTTCTTATCTCATGTTCAATCGTGTCATCACATATTACACATCATCAAGAAATGGACTGACCAACATTGATTTACGAAACACTAAAGTAATCGATTCATGGAATGGACTGACCAACATTGATTATCAGAAATTACACATCATTAAAGAATGGACTGACCAACATTGATTAACGAAAAACTAAAGTAATCAATTCAACATAGACTATTTCAGTAACACTGTGGTATTACGTATAACTGCTGCGCAAGAGCTCGACAAGAGATCCATAAAAAAATATTTGCTACGAGTCTGGATGTCCATGGACGTACCCAGGAGATAAATTTGGAGATCAGCTCCCCCTCCCAAAATTATAATAGGAACTTCCCAGTCAGTGGCGGAGGGTCCTTAGAAAACCATTCTTTTTATTTATTATTTATTTATTTAAACTTTATGCACAAAGATGGTACAAAGGTGGACTTAATGCTAAAAGCATTCTCTGCCAGTCTACCTTAGGGTGATGTAGAAATGGAATGTGTAGGTGCAGTAACCTAATTGTAAATTAAAACCTTTATATTATTCTTACATAATACACAAATAAAAATAGCTAGATAGAGAATATAAAATAAATACTAAAATACAATATAACTATATATATAGTATATAGTATAGTATAGTATATATATAGTATACATACTTACAAAATACATACATACATAAATAAATACATAGATACAGACAAATATTTATGTTACTAATGTTGTGATGATTCAGCTGATCCATCAAGGAACAAAGTGCGTACCTTCATTTAAAATTAAGGCGATTGGGTGCCATCCTAATTTCAGGGGGCAGGGCATTCCAGAGAGAAACAGATTGAACTATAAAAGAGCAACCGACGAATCCAGAAGAATGAGCAGGGCATAAAAGAAGCAGATTGTCGGAAGATCGAAGATCTCTACTGTGATTGGAGTGCAGGTACTGAAAGTAGAAAGTCAAGTATGAAGGGGCAGTAGGAGAATTAAGAATAGAATAGAGTGTAGTGAGAGCACGTAAACTATTCCCTTTGAATTGTATAGGTATTATGAACCGTGTCCACTAAGATAGATATATGCTTTCGCCCCAAGAACTATAAAGTACACAGTACCATTGGCCGGTATTCTCAGTTAATTGTGTGATTGATGACTCCCCTACAACGTAGGGCTTCTAGCTTATACCCTATTGCAAGAGTTGCCTTTGTTGTGAATAGTGACTTTATTAAAAGACAATACCTACTAAAATTCTCTCTGCACCTGTCCCCAAAACCCTGTTAAAGGACATAACATAAACTACTTTTATAATGACATGCGAGAGCAGTCACAGACACAAACTAGCTCGTCTCACAGTAAGTAGGACAAAGTCGCGGGTCGCGCTTAGTATGCGAGTGGTGACTGGTGACCGAACGCGAAATGACCATACATTACCATTCGAGGCATATTAATGGTTCTCATTGACTACAATACAAGCAGACAAGTGTTGTCTAGTTAAGGAGCTCGTTAGAGCGAGCCGGTTTTAGCCGGTTGGAAATCTTGTTAGTAATCTATACTAATATTATAAAGCTGAAGTTTGTTTGTTTTAACGCGGCAATCTCAGGAACTACGGGTCCAAATTGAAAAAATATTTGGCTGATGGATGGCCCATTAATCGAGGAAGGCTATAGGCTATATAACATCACGTTACGACCAATAGCAGCGGAGCAGCAATGAGAAATGTTGCAAAAACGGGGAAAATTTACGCAAATGTGTTTTTTTTGAAATCTAGACATATGTTAATGTATGACTCGAACGAGTATCGAACCTGCGAAATTAGAAGTTTCGTTTTTATGGAACTTTAACTTTGAAATGACTAACCAGATTTTCACTTAACCTAGTGGTTTGTCAAATCTCGTATGTAAGAACCGAATTTAAATAATTTTATCCGTTTGGAAGCTAGTAGGTTTATAAGTTTTGCTATATCGAAAAATCTGAATTTCTCGATAATTAATATTTCAAAATGTCGGAATTTTGGAGTGGTGAAGAAACGAATATTTAAGTAAAATTTAAAAACCGGGCAAGTGCATTTCGGGCCATGCACAATGTCAACAAACTCCCATTAATAATGCAATATAATTAATATGGGTTTTCTGTTGTTTTTGTTTCAATGGAATTTGTACGAAAATTATGTTACTTCTCATTTGATCAGCTGTGATACTCGTAAACTTGTAAAGCCTACTAAGCAGTAATAGTTTTAATTTTAATTTCACTATATGTGTGTGTACCGTGATTTTTTTCACATATCCAACATCAACCATTTAGCTGGCAGTTAAAGTAAATTTGCACTTTAAAGCTTAATATTTCACAAACGGATCCCTAAATCTAAAAATGGTCTTCACAACACCTAAACGTTTTATAAGACCTTATCTAATAATACCCCACACGATGGGGTCTGTGGGAAAAAAATAATCACATTTTTTTTAGGGTACCTCCCATGTATGTAAAGTGAGGACTTTACATATAGGGGAGGTACCCTCAAAAAAAAAATGTTTTTCAAAATTTTATTCTTTCACTTTGTCAGCGTAAGTAATATGTGTACCCCCCCCCCCCCAAATTGACAGCCTTCAGTTTCTGACGGATAGACGGACATGACGAAACTATAAGGGTTCCATTTTGGCATTTTGGCTACGAAACCCTAAAAAGCCGTCTGCCACGCTAAAGGGTATGTTGAAGACGCTGTTCAGTGGATTGAACTGCAATACCCTCCCCCCCCCCCACAGTCGCGGTATCAGCGGGGGTTGTCAAGAGATTTCGTGATTTGGCGGGGATATCGCAGGTGATTCTCGACTATCTGGCAACCCTACATACGATACAAATACAACGTAACTTGTGCAGCACAGACAGGCAGCCCCATAGATAGCACATAGCGCATAACAATAACACTCCAACAGCCTTTATTAATGGGGGTTAAATATACCTACATAGAATAAGATATATTTTAAAACCTCATAGAATTTTACAAGTCTACTCGGGTAGACTCTACCCGTGACAACGGCCGTTGCAATACGGTCGAAACGTCGGGAAATAAACAAAGGTATTTAGCCTTAAAATAAAATATTTACGCGATTAAGACCCGTAGCTTATAAAATTCTATAATGTGTACAAATCGCGAAAGTTTACGAACATATATATTTTAAAACCACCGCAAGGAAATTTCATGTATAAAAACCGCATTTAAATTAGTTCATTTTTATTACGAAATGGAGTAGGTACATACAAGTGAAATTAGTCTCGAGAAATTTTTGCATATGTAGTGGTGTGTATGTTACTTAGATATTAGAGCGCGTTTCCACTATATCGTTCTGGCCCTTACAAAAATGTTTCAATATCCTAACATTACTATTTAATTTAATACTTATCCCTAGCAACACTCTGATTTTTGTTTTCAATAAAAACAAGTTTTTATTTTAAAGAAAAAGGTTTTGACTTTATTAAAAAAAATATGTCATTCAATTTCACGTCCTTGAGCAAACGACAAGGCGACTACCGTGAAACAATAAAATATCGTGTCGTTCTTTAGATGATAGTAGTTTAGCTATAGGTAAAAAGTTTTGACCATAATAATTACGAAACAAAACAAATAAATAAATCGTCACTTGATAGTGGAAAGTGGAAACACGCACAAAACCAGAATAAACCAGTTTACTCTGTCCGCAGGTGCCACGTGCAGTCTGACGTCAGTCGCTTGATACCGTTAGAACATAAAGCACGCATTTCATTAAAAAATTATAATTATTAGATACGTAGTAGTTTCATTGTGAAATTTTGTATTTGTTGATTGTTGTTATTGTTTGTTATTATTGTTAAAATATTTGTTGAAGTGTTTAATTTCAAGTGTGTAAGTGTTGTAACTTTATATTGATAATTCAAAATGGCTCCAGTGTTAAAACATGGTCGAGGCAAGCCTTTGACTTCTCAAACTAAGGAAGTTTTGTACTGTTTGTACAAATATTTCGAAAATGAGTGTAATAACAACCCGAGCAGTATTATGACCCCCACTCAATTAGTTGCTAAATCAACAGGAATTTCAATAGCATCCGTCAGAAAGGTAGTATCAGAAAGCAAATGTCGTCCTTCAGATCAGGAAGTAACATTTAAATCTCCTAAAAAGAAACCGAATCGTAAACCTACAATAGTAATCGATAACTTTGATCAGCAAGTTATCAGAAGAACAATTCATGACTTCCACATCACAAATAAAGAAGTTCCCACTTTAAAAACTTTGCACTCAAAATTGAAAGAAGATATCGATTATAAAGGTTGTGTCAGCACGTTACGAAAACACGTCATGTCATTAGGTTTTAATTGGAAGCAAACATAAGATAACCGGAAACTTCTTATGGAAAAACACGAAATTAGATACTTGCGAATTAATTATTTGATGAAAATTGCTGAATATCGTGAACAACGCCGACCAATTGTTTACACCGACGAAACATATATACATACATCACATACCCTCTCGAAATCTTGGTCAGATGGAAGCACTTCAGGTTTGAAGCAACATATATCGAAAGGCAACCGCTTAATCATTGTTCATGCCGGTGGTATCGATGGCTTTATACCAAATGCATTGCTTATGTTTAAAGCCGACCAAAAAAGTGGAGATTACCACAACAATATGAACTATGACAACTATTCAAGGTGGATTCAAACTCAATTAATACCCAACTTACAACCAAATAGTGTTGTTGTTGTTGACAATGCACCATATCATAACTCAATACAAAATCCTGCACCGAATAGTAATTCTAGAAAACAGCAAATGATAGACTGGCTGACATTTCGAAACATTGAGCATTCATCCACGTTGCTTAAGCCTCAATTATATGAACTGATTCTGCAAAACAAGGCGAGATTTATAGAGTACAAGATAGACGAAATATTACGACAGCACGGTCATACTGTGCTGCGTTTACCACCATACCATCCGGAGTTTAATCCTATAGAAAATATATGGGGGATAGTGAAAACATATGTCGCAAAAAAGAATGTCGCAATGAATATGAAGGTTATAATGTCATTAGCTGAAGAAAAAATGAACGCCATAACTGTAGAGGAATGGAGAAAAGTTTGCTTGCATGCTATTGAGGAGGAAAGCAAATATCAGGGTAGAGACGCAGCTTTAGACACAATATCAGAACGAATCATAATTAATTTAAATAATTCATCTGATGAAAGCGAGGATGGGGATGATTGTGATATGCCTGGGGTTGATGAATTATTAGAATAAAACATTTATGGCCGGAGAACACCTAATTCATACACGTCTTCACTGAAGTGAAAACCGGCATTCAATGCTTGTAATGTTTGGAACTGGCTTGTCTGCCTCATACAGTTCCATAGATTACAATGCGGTGGATACACTACTGTACATTTACAACAAATGCTTAGAGGCGGCAGTGTTTCCGGAGATGTGGAAATTAACCCGCGTTGTTCCGGTTCCCAAGACAGGCGCGGCAGAGACTGTGGATGGATACAGACCTGTCGCTGTATTGTCAACGCCGGCAAAAATTTTTGAAGCGGCTATCCATTATAGCATATTGATACAGGTGAAGCCGCAACTAGCAGACGCTCAGCACGGGTTTTTACCAGGAAGAAGTACTATGACTAACCTTCTCTGTCATATGGCTCATGTTGTACCAACTCTGGATGGTGGGGGACAAATTGATGCCGCTTACTTCGATTTCCAAAAAGCATTTGACTTAGTTCAACATGACATGTTGCTTAGGAAGTTGGCGAGCGTTGGTTTCAACCCACATTTACTACACTTTTTCGCCAGTCATATGACAGATAGGAAACAGTATGTGGAATATGCTGGGTACGAGTCTGAGCCGTATTTCACTAGGTCAGGGGTGAGTCAGGGCAGCAATCTAGGTCCACTTATGTTTCTGCTAATGATAAATGACCTCCCACAAGTGGTTAAGGACGCCAAGTGTCTACTCTTTGCAGACGACCTAAAGTTATCTCTTGCGGTACAAAATACGACGGACTGTATTAAATTACAAAGGGACATTGATAGGGTAGTGAACTGGAGCAAAAACAATTTATTGCAGTTCAATAGTTCGAAATGCGTGACAGTCTCTTTTTCCCGCGTACGTAGTCCTATCCAGTATCTTTACTGCATCGACAATAGTTCAATGAAAAGGGTAACAGAAATAAAAGACTTGGGAGTAAATTTTAATACCGAATTGAACTTCAGAGATCACATCATACGCTGCTGCAAAAAAGCTTATAGGAACTTAGGTTGCATGCTCCGCCTAGTGCGTGATTTCACCAACATTACAGCAGTGATCACCTTATATAATACATTAGTAAGGAGTCAGCTTGAATGCAATGCAGTCATTTGGGCTCCGCATGAACTTAAATATAAGCTCATGCTGGAGCGCGTACAAAATAAATTTGTAAGATTTTTATACTTGCGACTATATGGTGTATATCCGTTCTTTCCACTACTGTACCCAACCTTATTTGTGCTGGGCATGGTGGGGTATAACGAGCTGAGAGTCAGAAGAGAACAAGCACTCGTTTCATACATGTTCAGCTTACTTAGGGGGAAGGTGCATAATGCGGACATCTTAGCGCAGATGGGGTTATACGTGCCGGATAGATACGTGTGGCGTCGAAGACAGCCACGGCTGTTGGCGGTGCCGCGCGCTCGTACTAATTTGCTAAGCGAGGCTCCGCTAACGCGTGCACTCCGTACCCTCAACCTAATAGCCGTAGAGTTAGACCTATTTATTTGTACTCTAAGTGAATTCACAAGGGTTTCATTATATATTATAAGTTATGTTAAGTTAGTTAGTTAGTTAATTTGTAATAAGTATACATACAAATATAGATAAATTATATAGGATAAGTAAATGATTTTGTTACACTATCGCTTTGGGTTGAACCTGTAATGGTAGTTGTAAGAATGGAGTAAATAAATAAATAAATAAATAAAAACAAATAAATAAATAAACATTTTCACGACCGTATTAGTACGTAGTGCGTATGCGTAGACGTGCACGCATTTGGTGTGCTCCAGCCACAAACGTATATTACCTTTAAAACAATAAAAACTAAAAATAAAATGTTGTTTTTTTTATTTGCTGACCATACACTACTACAAACGCAAAAATTTCTTCAAGCTAATTTACCTGTACTCTTATGACAATCCTTTTTATACGTCGGAGATTAAAAACAAAATGATGTAAGTAAAAAAACCCATTGACATAGAGAACAGGACTGCACCATAACCTCAAAAAATTGACCACTCACTAGAAAGAGACAACGCTACTTTGTGGACAATCAAAGGCCGCACGAGTTTATTCTCTCTTTCAAGCTTTGCAGTCAATATATACTTTATAATTAAAAGAGATCGCCATCTCTTTCAATTTTAAAGTAAATATTCGATCCAGGTCTATACGTCAATGTAAAAAACACATGTCTTTACGTCAAAATAAATAGATAAACCCTAAATAAACAATAATATAACTTTATACAAGTTATGATGACGCAAGTTATAGTTATTGTCCCCATTGTTGATAAAAATGACGCATTTATTTTTCATTCTAGTACTTACATAAAATTATGTAAATACCTAAGTAATATGAGATATTCGGTGATTCACACTTCTGTATATCAACTGTTATTTACTTTTACTTATTACGCGTTATGTTTCGGTATAATTAATTACATTAATTACTTATTTCATTACAAACGTTATATAAGTGTTTTAAAATTAAAGCCTAAACATTCTATCATTTTATATCAATATAATTATAAGCGTTAAGGGTACTAGCAATATCAGAAACGTAAATTACTTTCTCGATGGAATTACATTTATGATTGGTATCTACGGAAAGGACAAAATTTGGATAAAGGCAGCATACCTTTTCGTCTAATTTTGTTTGCTTAGCTTTAACGAAAGAAAGTCACAAACAACACGTACACGAACCCAGCAAACTATACTATGGCTAAGGCACGAAGCGGCGGTAGCCTAATGGCTAATGCATCGGTCTCGCTATCGTGAGGTCGCGGGTTCGAAACCTACCCATTATACTACCGATGTGAACCCACTCCTAACACACTTTGAGCTTAGCTGGAGGGGTTAACAAGATTGCTAGTGGTGTGGGACCCAATCCCACATTGCTAGTTATCTTTAAAAAAAAAACTATTCCATAATGTAAAAGAAATGTTTATTAAAGTAAAGAAAATGTTCGCGTTAGGTAAAGTTACAAAAGAGTTAACAAAACCGCCAATTATAGACACAGAAATTGCGTCAATACATTTACAATAGACAGTTTAACTTGTCACAACAAGTTGACGTGTAATTGTCACTCTACAAACAACTATAAAGTACAATAATAACAAATTGTATGTTTCTACGTAGCTGCAAACCTACGACCTATGTAAAGAAATGTTCACTTTCCCCACGTTGCATGGTGGTGCAATCATTTTTAGACGTTTTGGTACGTTTGAACGCGAATCACGCAAAAGCTACTAGCCCAAATTGGATGCGGTTTTCGAAAACTCGTTGTTGCAGGTCTAACTTAAGAGCTAGTAGGTACCTATCAGCCCTTAAGTTACTTACCCAGGACCGTTAAACTATTTTTAAAATTTACGCCGTATTGAGATTCATGCAGATGAAGCCGTGGGAAATAGTCAATGTTTACTAATTACAAAGAGAAAAGATTTGTCAGCTTGTTTTATAATAATAATAATACTAGATAATGAAATTTATTTCAGGCGTCAATGGCTAACATACATACAATATTACAATAAGTGTTAATGTTAGTACGCATCACTTTCACTTGCACTAAGTGTTTGTGCGTTCTTGTGGCATTTCTTCGCGGAGTTACGGAAAACCACACCCTCTGGCCTGAAGTCTTCGTCTATGACGAGGTGCAGAAGATCTGGAACGCGTACTACAAACGCCATGAAGTTGACGTTGCGTCACGACTCCAGAATCTGCACCCGAGGGTGCTTGCCGCGTGTAATAGATCTTTTGGCGCACGTACGCCTTGGTGGTGTGGTGTAGGCGCGAGATGCACCGGAAAATTAATAATCTGTGGAATAATCTGGGAGCGACTGGTCAGTAGTGTAGTACGCTGTACAGACGAGTGTAGAGCTCTCTTAAGTAATTCTATTAATTCCATACAATTCAACATTAATTACACACATCAAAAGTGTCTAGGGATCAACATATATTTTTGCAATAACTTTTCTCCTGATTGTTTTTTTTTTTTTTATTTCTTTAAGGATTCATCAAATAAAGTGTTTTCGTTTGTCACAGTAACGATAAACCAAGTCACCTTTGCATTAATAAAGAAATTTGCCATTTTCCTAATAAAGGGATTTTTGACATTTGAACCACTAACATTAAAGTTCGAAAAAAAGACTGAAATAACAGTTTTCTTTAAAATTTTATTGGGTAACTTAAACAATTAATAATCCGTGTTTCTACCGCGAACACTAACAACACAAGAACATCGGTTTGGCATACTCAAAATGAGTTCATCCAAATCACGCTGTGGAATGGCCGCCCATGTTCGTTGCAACAACAAAAAAAGGTCTTCTTGCGACTGGATACCCTCCATATTCGGCAGAGCTCTTCTCTGTAGCATATCCCATGCATGCTCAATCGGGTTCAAGTCTGGCGACTGAGCAGGCCAGGGCAGGACATTGATGTTAGCTGCGGCGAGAGTCTGTCTTACAACTCTTGCGGTGTGCGGTCGTGCATTATCATGCATTAACTGAAATAAGGGACCGATTTGCACTTGTAGAGGAACGATGACGTCTGATACAATCGTCTCAGCATAAATTTGAGCGTTGAGGTTGCCTCTGATCCAAATCAACTCAGTTCTTCCGCCGATCCAAATACCCGCCCATACCATGATGGTTCCACCACTATAAGGATGGACTTCCTGGCAGGATTTTAATCGCTGTTGGCGTCCAGGGGTTCTCCAGTGTCGTATACGTCTTGTATCCGGTCTCATACCAAAACGAGACTCATCAGAAAAGCACACGAAATGCCATTGTTCTTCTGCCCAATTTCTGTGTTCAAGAGCCCATTGATATCGAATCCTACGATTGTGCATTGCTATAGGTGGTACCCGTAGCGGTCTTCGGGAATGAAGGTTCACTTCATGCAAGCGGTTTCTGACTGTTTGGTCGCTAATTAAGTTCCCTGAAGAGTGATGAAGCCTCACGGCTAACATCATGGCGGTTATTGTTGGACCTCTTCGAGTTAAGATTTGAATGTATCGGTCTTGTCTCCGTGTGGTGCAGCGATACCGTCCTCCATGGCGCTCAGCCACGGTACCAGTGCTTCGGTAACGTGTCCAAAGTCGACTGATAACACTCTGACTTGTATTCAGAGCTAAAGCCACAGTACGTTGCCGGGAACCAGCTTCTATCATTCCCACGGCTCTGAGCATTTCTTCCCTGCTTAAATGACGTCGCCGCTCCATAATAACGTTGGTTTTAATCAGTAGTAGGGAAACAGTAGCACTAATAATGTCTTCAATGCGTTGTATGTTTTTATAGGGAAAATATTGACAGCTGATTTTCATCTTTTACTCGAATTTGATTCACAGTTCCTGATTCAAATTATGAAATGCACCAAAAAGGATCCATATAAATTTATAAAATCATAAATTTATTACAAAGCCACATCTCAATCTCAAGAAATCCGCATAAAAATGCTTGATCCCTAGACACTTTTGATGTGTGTATTTATGAGCCATAGCGGTCGTAAACACTTAACACATTCATTTTCTTACTTAGCATGGCATCTAAAGCGCGTGCGCGGCCCAGTTACCAGCGCCGTGCGCGCGCGCCGATCACCTCTCAATGCGCATACGCGCGTGTCGAATGTATCGATAATGTCACTCACTGCAAGGGCACACTCACTACAGACACTAATAAGGTTAATTAATATATTAAAAGCTCTTTAATATCCGTGCAATTACGAAAGGAATGTCAGAAAATATGTATTAAACGTAGTACTTAAGTATTTAATAGTAATTGTGGTGTAATGTACGCAATTACCTTTGTTTTGAAGGTATTTTAAATTTGGCATTACTTTCTAAATACAGGTTAAGAAACAAACTTGAATGGTAACAGCTTATCATCGTCGGGGTTGTACATATTTTGTGTTATGCTTGACTAAACAATAAATCTAGAAAACTAATCTACAGGTCAGAGGCGAAGGGTTAAAATTATCCTGAAGTAACTTAATACGAAAATGTATCCTGTTAGAGACGATTTCTGTACGTACAACTAATAGTAACTAAATACAATTTAAAGGGAAACCGAAAATAATGGTATTCTAAGGACCCTTCGCCACTGCTACAGGTTAACAAATATAACATTAACCCACCCCTGTGCAAAATTTCGAGTTTCTAACCCTTATAGTTTAGGCAATTTTTCCCCGTTTTTGCAACATTTCTCATTGTTTGTCCGCTCCTATTGGTCGTAGCGTGATGTTATATAGCCTATAGCCTTCCTCGATAAATGGACTATCCAACAGTAAAATAATTTTTAATTCGGATTAGTAGTTCCTGAGATTACTGCGTTCAAACAAACAAACTTTTCAGCTTTATAATATTAGTATAGATATATGCTTTGATATGAAATGTAATTTCAAGAAATCTTATCCATTGCGCACCATAATCCAAATAAATTTGTATTGTTGTCCGCACGTAGTTTTTATTGTATTTCATTTGTTTATGTTATTTACGTAATCCATGGTAAAAGTGGCAATCATTTGGAAAGCGATTTGGTTATGGTTTTGTTCGCAGTCGGCACCGTGACGTCACCACAATGATGCCCATTGATTAGGGCACTGCGGCACTAGGGATGTCATGCGTCACCGACTGGTAATAACGTTTATAGCAGGAAAGTGAAATTAACGAACGGGTTTGAATTGATGATATTAAAATACGCCATTTCACCATATACCTACTTAGACAACTACATAGGATAGGTAGCACTCCTTTTCGAAAATGCGTGACTTTGTATTCCTATAACTAGTTCGCATTTAGTAAGCATTTTAAATTTTAGGCAAGTAGAAGATAGTATTATTCAAATGTATCATTATGGAACCACTGCAGCTCTGACAAAAATTAACGACTGAATGGTACGAAGTTCATTAATCAGCTACATAGTATAAAAGAAATATATATATTTTTTTAATTATTATCCACTTAACATGTCAATTCTGTCAAATGCTGCAAAAGCAACACTTAAGAAAATTATCATCACTCTACATTTTTACATAAATGCCAATAAATTAAACAAGTCCCTTTTTCATTTTTATTCAAATATCAGTACTTAATTATAATTATTTAATAAACAGGAGGCGTTTCTGTAACAGTAACAGTAACGCAGTATGACGGCAACAACGTTACTTAACCTCAACGTGCACTTAAGCATAGAACACAACATACTCCGCCCACATCAGGAAAACCATAACAACAACACTACAAACTGCTAATTAAAAGTAAAACTGACCTAAAAAACTAAGGAAGCGACCGAAATACCACGTTTAAAATATGTAACGCGGTGAAAATACTGAAAGTATTTACATAACTACTTCGTTATGAAGTCAGTAACAGTTCCCGTAATAGGTATAAATACTCGTATTTGCACATGAGACAAACATGATGAAATGATGTGAAGTAAAGTAATTTTGATACTCGTTTTGCTACCTTTTTATAAAACGATTTAATTAAATTAATTAAGTATAGGGTAACTGCGCATAATAAGTGGCTTGTTGAAGTTATCGTTAATGTTTTGGCTCGTAAATGATCCAGCGAAACAACATACAAGGTTGTTATATGACTGACATTTAAATCGTGCCGATATATCGGATATTAAAATATGCAAGGATATTTAGTAGCTTATCACTACAATCAATAGGTACTCATAAATATTTCGATTTAACTTGGAGCAAAAAATAATATAAAATCATTTATATTGTAAGTAACTTTGAACGGTTAAGCTCAAACTTTTAGGCGTAGTTTTTAATTTTTGCAACTAGTTGCAAACAATTATGAGAGTGGGTCCAAATGAGTAGTGTAAAGGGTAGTATTTGAAACTCTTAAATAGAGGTCGAAATTCTAACCCGATAGCCGATGGCCCTGTTGCCCACGCCCCACTTCAATCATCTTAAAATATCGATATTTTTCAATACCGTTAACTATTTGACTGAGTAGGACTAGAATACACCACAATGGCACACCATTGGTCAATGAACCCGCCTTAAAGCTATTGCCAAAATAATAAATCGGGCAATAAATCATAGATGAAATAATGGAGGATCAACGCACCAAACGGTAAACGTACAAACACTATAAGATTCAAACTACACGCTGCTAGTTCTGAAACAAATTTCTTGGCATTAGAGCTAGAAGCAACTCTTTGGTATCTATATTAAAAGGTAGCCGTGTTTCTTTTAACTCTCAACAATCCTATTATAAAGGCAGTGGTAGCAGCCAAGATTTTTCAATATAATGTTGAAATAGTTAGCCTAAATCACGTTGCAGCCGCCGGAAATATCCACCCTTGAATCCTACTAGTCCTAACTACTGTTATAAATGTGAAGGTTTGGATGAATGAATGGTATCATACTTATTTAATCACGCCAGAGCGGCTGAACGGATCTGGATAAAATTTGGCAAAGAGATAGATTATAATAAAGAATGGCACATATTCTTCTTTTAACCCGGAAAATATACGGTTCCGTGCGATAGGTTTGGTTTTCAAAATTTCCATGCGAACGAATTCGCGGCGTTCTTCTCCTTACTCAATGGAACAGCAGACATTCCTAAAATAATTATAATTAATTAGACTAGATGGAACAAGTTTACGAACATGTTATGTTTACGTCACGCGGTATGGTTACTGTAATCCACATTTTTTTACGTTACGCAGCCACTTAGTTAATTATTCTATAATTTATGGTAACGCGGGCTAATTAACCGTTGCAGTTTTTGCAACATTCATATGTAAACGCACAACGGATGATCATCCAAGCGAAGATGACAATCAACAAATAATTATATTAGATACTAATTGATAGGCGATCAAGGACTTGTATTCTTTACTTTTTATGTAATACGTAGATAATCGATTACTCCACCGAGAAACGATTGGGTCTAGTTAATCGATTTAAGTGATGAAATAATTCGTGTTATTTAATGATTGAAATTAAAAACAAATAGCTGAAATATTAAGGTCTTCCTCAAGGTGAAGGCACTTCTTCAGCAATGAATCATCCCAAAGACTCGTCACAAGTTTTGCCTCGTAAGTGAATAATAATAAATATGTTGGGCAACTTAATTACAAACGGCAATCTAATGCAAACAACTAAATCGCAAAGACAGAGAGCAACTAGACAACTGATAAACTTACAAATATATTTCTAATTAAATACATAAATATAATATTACCAATCGTGTTCATAACAACCTGGGTGCGAATCGAACCCACGGCCTCTCTGGTTTAGCCGTCAGGGTCACAGAACCTGGGCTAGACCCACAGGCCAGTCAAGATAATAAAGGACTTTGAGTTTGAAGAAACTCTTCATACTGAACATGTTCAACAGACTGCAAGTTTTCACTGTGTCCAAATTTCATGGTTTATAGTCACAAGTATCTTTCTCTAACTCCATTACAAGTATTTTTTGTTCATTACTAAACATAAACAAACGAGCCGACGCGACGACGGACGGAGAAATTTCGACTGAATCGTTTCGCAACAAATAGAGCATAGAAATTACTTATGATATTGAAGTTAAGCCATTTCTTTAATCTACTAAAGAAAAAGAAAAGTCTATTTCTGTGTTGACAAATTATTATTCAGAAAGAGAATAATAATTTGTTGAAACAAACCTACGTAGTGTTTTTAGTTACTGTTTTAAATTATATTAAACAACAGTTTTGGTTCAGACGCGTCTTAAGATAATCAACGAAATAATACCCTAATCTCGATGGGTGATTTTCCGAAGATAACTTTTCACTGCGTAAGTAAATACATTATGGCGTAAAGGTAAATATTGACTGTATACACATTAAACACTGATATAATGAGCGGTTGCGATAACAAGATGTCGTTACTATAGAAGGTCTCGTAATTTTAGGTGAGTAGGAACCTATACAGTTCATGTAAATGTACAGGGAATTATGTTTGTTTGATTTGTTATAAATGAAAGCGTGTCTAATCTACGAGAAACAACGGTGATTATGCTAACCAAATTATTTTGACGGTAGGATGACTGCCGTCATACGTCCACAAACTCTAGTTGGTTTTCCAGATTAGATAGATAGCGTAAAGGAAATATAAGATTTTTCAAAATTTAGTTTACTCTAATAAGAGTATAATCATATAAAAGAATAACAGTACACAAATGCGCGTTGCTGACGCCTCTCGCTTTTTCTTTCACCTGTATAGACTTGCAGAGTATTACAAAATTGTAAATTATCTATTGAACCGTCCAGTCTGCCATTACAAAACATTTAAAACCCAATTGGACATGCGAAAAAATATAACAACCGAGTATCATAATATTTAATTACGTTTTTCATGCCAATATATATTTTTTTACAGGAAAAAATCTCGTGGGAACAGAAGATCTGTCGAAACAATAACATAAAATTAGTTACAGTATCAATTGCGTTGTTGTTACCGATGGTTTAGAAAAGGTATAGTAAAAAGTTAAATGGCTCAGGAGTCAGGACATGTGACTAGGTTAGATATAGGATGGGATGTGGGCTTGTAGACATGGTTACTAAGGCTGAGATCTATAGTTCGTAGTTAAAACTTTACTTTAGTAAAACATAACAAAGCATTATAGATGCTGATAGTTTACTTTAGACACATAATCTAAATCTAAGATTACGCTAAACTTGCGTAAAGTACATAAATTCTAGTGTTAGTATCAAGGTAATTTCTGACAGGTTACACGAGGCGTGGATTCAGTTCTCGTCTCGCTTATCCATCCTAACCTAACCAGATCTTTCACACCAAAAATATGCGACACGAAAATTGAAATTTAAAATCTCGTTGGGTCTATCTACGCCTCACCACGCGGCTGAAACCACATCAATGCTTAAAGATATACTTGAGCTAAATCTAGGAACACACCGCAGATCTCAGCCTAGTAGCGATTTCACGTAAAGTCTATACCATAGCAAATTAAAACCTACAGAGGTCTAAGAAAGACTTCATCAACATCATGATGATAATGTTAGTTGTAATAGAGTATGCCAATGCTTACATACTCGTGACGAATTTTATTAACCGATACCACCAATCTGAGAGTATTGGTGGTAGGTATATACAAAAGATTTATCTTAATGAATTATGTAAATTGGTGTTTATCGCCTGATTGGGTCCAGGGCTGTCATAGTTCAAAGTCTCAAAACTGATATAAAGTGAGTGGGTTTGATAATTGCGATGAAATGTAAATGGTGTCAAGATTTTATAAAAAAAAATAATGGTTGTCTGTAAAGTCGGTTTACGGTCGATAATTTTACGTGATAAAAAAAACGCGCCAATCGCATTGCTTGGCAACCAATCAATATCGTTAAGTCCAATTGTATCGCATGTCATGTCGCTGCAATCGTCATTCGCTATTGCTTAGCAACCAATCCTACTTGACCGTTGCTTGGCAACCAATCAATAACGTGACACTTTTTCGTGCGTGCACCCCGGTCATCATTACATAGTATAAAACAAAGTCGCTTACTCTGTCCCTATATAACTATGTATGCTTAAATATTTAAAACTACGCAACAGATTTTGATGCGGTTTTTTTTAAAAGATAGAGTGATTGAAGAGGAAGGTTTATATGTATAATAACATGCATTAAATAGTGGAGAAATAAGGAGCGGAGCAGCAATAAGAAATGTTGCAAAAACGGGGAAAATTTACACAGACGAAGTTGCGCGGGTCAGCTAGTCGATTTATAAGACGTTATCACATCAATAAGTTCAAGTAGTATCAACTATTAATAATTATAGTAAATTTTTAAGTGATATCCACTTATTTCATGGGATGATTTGATTATTTATACAATAAACATACATGATAGTGCAAAATTACAGTTTAATTGATTTCGCACAAGTCACAACCCTACGTAGGTACAACGTTTAGTTGAAGTCTTGTTACCTCCCCGATTGTTTCGCAGGTATCGAAACAATTGATACGATTCGATACATCACGCCTGTCGGCCATTATCGATTATTCTCCGTTCGGTTCTCTCTTGAGCAATATTAATTAACGTTAATGTGCGCGTGTCGTGCCCGTGTAGGCATATTGCACATTCACGTAGGCACAAAAAAGATTGCTTTTCAAACGGTATTATGACATTTTGCAATTATTTTGATAATAATGAAGTCGTGTGCACACAGGTCGGGAGCGATTCTAACCTTTTTATTCGCGAGAAACAATTTGTTATCGAATTAGCAACATTTTTTTTATTAATATGATTTTATTATTAAAACCTTTGCCCGCTTCTTGCTCCCACAACGTGATTAAGAGAGGGTAAGATATCGCAACTCCACTGCCAAAAAATATAGTGATTACGAGTGAGGTTGACGCCCCGGTCTATATGGTAGTGCAAAGCAGTGAAGAACAGATAAAAGAAAGCCGTGACACAAAACGGACTGGGTTGAAATTTTGCTCATGTAATGTAAGTGGTGTCTGCATTGCCTAGAACCCCGTTAGGGATTTAATTTTCAAAAATGTAACCCCTAAAGTGATAAAATTTCAATCATCGGAGGATTCTTTCAATCAAAATAACTTGTTTAACAAGTTTCTGAAGTGTTTTAAAATCTTGTTATCAACAAATGAAAAGAAACGTCACAGTAGCAGATAAGTTTACTGCGCCAGTAGAGATTGTAGTTATTTTTAGGTTTCTTATGTATAACCTTTTTAACTGAGTTATCGACTTGAGAGGTTATCTCACTTACGTATCTTGTTTTGCCACGTTTTATATCCATTCAACGGTTTTACGATAAATATACGAGTGCCTACCTACTAGTAACAGTACTTTTATTAAAACAGACGTACTGAGAAATGGTAATTACGTTTCATAAGTAAACAATGTAACCAAATGGCTACTCCAAGTCATAATAAAACCGAACACCAATAAATGACAGCATTGTTCGTTTTGGCTTCAATACAGCCATGATTGAGAACTAGTGAACAGTGTTCCAGTACACAATAGTGTCATTAATTATATCAAAGGAACTACTGTTATTATGTTAAGACTGAAAAACTTCTATAAGACGCTTGTCGAATAATATGAAATAGTTCTTTAGAATAAATCCCCATTTAATTAATAAACATCGCAACGTAATCAATGCAGTCGGTACCAGGGTAGCATAAGTAAACAGCAATCATACTTATCAGCTTGACGCTGCACCGATGCAATACAACTTTCTTCCTATCAGATCCACTGACCTTAATTAATATTGTTCAAATATCTCTTAAAGTGTTCTGCGAGCCTGGTACGTTGCTACGAATCATTTGGCTAGATAACTTGACAAATAGACTAAAATAAATAACTCGTACGTTTGAGAGAAATTGACATTGATTATATTATTTACTTCATTATATATAAATACCTCTATGTTCAAATTGTACAAACATTAAAATCTTGTCAGGGTACACTAGGTTAGGTAGGTCAGTTTGTTTAAACGTAGTAAGATAAATAAAAATAGCGTAACGATCTAAGGAATGAAGGAAAAAATGCTCTATTTATATGGCATGAAAGATCTGTAGTACCTGGTAGAGCCTGTTATAGAAACATATCGCTTGATTTTAGCCGTATACAACCGCAGCAATGTCCAACAAAGTCACTACACCCCACTCTTCCATTGTGGTATAAAAGAGAATAGAATCGTGCCACGTGAATAAGAGTTTTGAGTTTAACAAAAGTATGAATTTTGTAAATAAAGTCCGAATATCTCGCATACAGCTAGCTATCTGATTCGATCGCCACGTACGCATTCTAATTTAGGAGATAATGAAATAAAATTTGAAGTTGCACCAATTTTACGCAGTTTAATAGGTAATGGTGTAACCACCACAGTACTGCCCCCGTCACCCACGCTCGATATAATCGTTGTTGTAACACAAAGACCGCTACCAGCAGTCATTTGACTCCAGCACAAAATACGCGTTGTTTTTTTCAATGGCTGTAACCGGACCGCTTGTTTTAATGCATTTCGACAGTAAATCTATCAGTTTTATCGCTGGCCATTGTTTCTTATATTATTTACAGCGTCGAGACGTGCGCGAGCGCATAACATTGGCCTTCAGGCCTTGGTATGGTAATGGTACGAACGACATTTCTCCCTGTTAACCTTGTTTTACAAACAGCTCCCTTATATAACAAACATGTTAAATACAAGGTTTGTATGCAAGATATTCCATAGTTGATAATCCACCATATATATTGCAATTTAAAAAATGTGAGCAAAAATCACGCTGGTACAGTGATAATAATAATACCTTAGGACAACTCACACAACGCTATCTGATGCCAAACTAAGCAGACCTTGTACTATGGAAACCTGACAACAGATAAACATATTTATACATATATTTTTAAACTAGCTGTCCCGCGCAACTTGGTCTGTGTAAATTTTCCCCGTTTTTGAAACATTTCTTATTGCTGCTCCGCTCCTATTGGTCGCAGCGTGATGTTATATAGCCTATAGCCTTCCTCGATAAATTGGCTATCCAACAGTGAAAGAATTGTCCAAGTCGGATAAGTAGTTTCTGAGATTACTGCGTTCAAACAAACAAACCCTTAGCTTTATAATATTAGTATATATACATAGTATCGATAAATAACACCCAGACACAGAATAAACCATCGTGCTCATCACACAAAGTTTTATCCTAGGTGGGGATCGAACGTCGTGGGTTCGATCCCCACCCAGGATAAAACTCTTGCGTAGCAGTCGGACACACTCCCACCACGCCACAGAGGCAGTAAATGTGAAACGACAGTATGAACGCTTACTGTACAAAAGTGCGTGGGTTCGATTGCCAACAGGATGGGACTACGTGTGATCCACAAATTGTTGTTCCGAGTCTGGGTGTACTTTGTGGGGTGTGCTTATACTTCGTGAAATAAACAGGCTGATTTGTAATATACTAATAACCTCCCGCTCATGGATTCTTACATAACGCTAAATAACTCTGCAATTTAGTGTTGGAAAATATTTCATAAATTAACCCTTAATCATCTACCATATATATGTTTTTGGAGTTTAAGACCTTAACTTCCTACAGACTATTTTATTGGAGTAAAACCATTGTTTATTGTGAGGTTTAAGCCCTCTACCTGACAAAACTAGTAGATACTGTAGTATATGGTTGTGTGACAGAAGTAGGTGGCAGGGAGTGCAGGGTTCATTTGTAATATATTTTTTTTTTCAAATATAATACGAAGTTATTTGGCGTAATGTAAGGAGGTTATTAGAGTTAGAGTATACCAGAACGTGATGATGCCATTATGAGCCATTTCAAATGACGAAGACGACCAATATCGGCGGACTTACCCGTAGGGGGTCCTTATGGAATTTATTATTCTATTATTATTTTAATTACTACTAATTAACTTTTATTTATTTTTGATATTAAACGATTATTATTTTTATTAAAAATTTAATTATGTTTGAAATAATTCATATTAATTTACAATGTTGTTATTGATAGATAATTTGTAACTGCAAATGTGTATTAAATAAACCTCTACATTTTTTCTTTACAAAGATAACTGGAAATGTGGGATTTGAAACCGCGACCTACCCATAGATTTCGGCAGTCTATTTTAGTAGATATTTAGCATCTTCTCAAATCTCGCATCTTTAATATCAATCCCCTGAAACTTTACTAGTAAAAGTTCACAATAGAATGGTGCGCAGTGTAGTCAGTCAAGCGCCGCGTCCGCGCACCTCGGCTGCCGCTACGCCGATCGCTCCTGATAACGGTTCTCTTATCAGCGATACTGCAATCTGCTTTCTTATGTTGTTTATCGAGCACTGGCTCAGTTTCCCGGCTGTTGGCTCAGCGGTGACGTCATAGCAAGGTCGTCGCGCTAGGTCTTAAGCGTGGATTGGATGTGCCCGTAAATAAATATCATAGGACAACTCACGCCCGACCATCTGATCCCAAATTAGGCATAGCCCGTACTATAGCAACCAGACAACTGATAAACTTATTTAAATTTCTTAATTCATACAACACAGACAAAATGACACCCATGACCCAGACACAGAATAAACAATCCTTTCATCACACCATGATTTATCCTGAGTGGGAATCAGACACCAGAACCATTCTTCCTTAATTACAAGAGTAGTCTAATAATCTACACTATCGCTTTCAGGCAATGGAATTTTTTTTTCATTATCTACAGACCAGTATTAAATAAGTAATACGTAAGTAATTTACGATTGTTTTTAGATATTTACATAAACAAATACCTACCTACTTGATTTCAAGCTGTGTATCCCCCCCCCCACTCCCCTTCCCTTTCAATGAACTAATTCTAATTTCACAAGATGCAGCATCCGTAGCCAACAGTAATATTTATACTAAGTATACATAAACGAGCAGGAGTTGCATTTCACCCAATAACAGTATTAGATTATGTGCATATAATAAAGTTCTATTAGAACTCATTAGAACACCAGGGCTTCAAAATAAAGGTTGCCCAAGCATCCACCCAAGATCAGTTTCATATACATTACCGATGTATTTCAATTGATATTGAAATTGTATCCTTACCTGAAAATAAATAAAAAATAAATTAGTGTGATAAATATTAAAGTTAAATTAGACTGCAGTTCACGAAGTCCTCCTAACGTGCTACTTAGCTAGTATTATACGAGTAAAATCTCTTAATCCGTAGATCAACAGCAACTCGGGCCGTATAAACATTACTGTAAAAGCAAACCAAAATTTAAAAGAAAAATTGAATTTTTTTATACAACGAAATGAAGAGACGTGCAGGTCGCGCCTACGCCGGTAAGCGTCACGTCAGCCCCAAGCAGCATCAGTGCCACTTGCCTTGTTTTACAAAGATCTAAGCGGCATTAGTTATAAGTATTATCTATGTCTCAATTGCGACGTAATTATATTTGCTACAGTTCCCTTCAACTGAAACACAGTAGTATGTTTGTATATTACTATTTCATGGAAGAATGGCTGATACTTATTGCAAATATAACTAATATCTGTGATTTTATTCTGAGTTCCTGCGAGTTCTAAGTAAATGCATATTTACTGTTTACAAAACATAAAAACGAAAGTGACCAATTACACAAAATACATCGATATTAAAGTAGATAATTTAGTTATCGGGAGATATTCTAATTAGGATAGTCGAAGCAAATTCACAAGATAACGCAACTGCAACACTAAGTAGAACACTAGTACACGCGTTATCAACATTAATCGTTCTAGTCCGCGCGAAATGATCGCAACGGAATATTGACCGATAGCAACAATATCGCATCTATTGCTGAAGTACGTCCCCTTTGTACACTGAACAAGATACTTCTATTTATGGGATGAGTGACATACAAGCTAAGAAAGAAAGAAAATGTATTTATCATATTTTCTGCATTATTTTATTTAATCTTGTATTAAAAAGCTAATTTGTGTATTTATTCAGACTGTATGACACGCCGACTATATTCGCTGCCGGGTAGCCGGCGACCGGGTACCGGATCTCCGGCACCTTGAAAACGGAACGTGTGAAAAAGACCTGCTGGCAAGCTGTCAGGAGGTCTTTTTGAGTAGTTGTTATTAAGTCTGTTACAACATAAAAAACAGAATTTAGACCTCAAAAACTGAAAAGCCGATTATCTTCAAAACAACATAGGTGAGAAGGTGAGAAACCATTCTATTAATGTAAAATTACGTTTTCTAATTCACTTACACGATATAGAAAATTTGATACTTGTCTTCATTCTTGAAAGGGCCCGATATTCCGTATTCTTCGTCCCATATTCTTCTTCATGAGCTTCTACACTTGTTTTGGAACTGCCGCCTAACCACATTTAGTATTTTTTTTTCAAAATTATCAATATTTTATTATTCAATAATTTGACGTTTTCAAACACTCATTGACATGGTTTTACGAAATTAAGATATTCCAAGTTTGTTAATATCGGTCTTACAAAATATAGGCCGTATGCTACGACGATTATTTTACATTTAAGATCTTCCTCAAATTAAAATTTCTGTCTTCCTAAACAACGTTTTAATTACTTTTTTTCTTTTGCCGTATTTATTTATTAAGCTCTCTACAATCCGAGTGCATTTATGGTTTTAACTAGCTGACTCGCGCTACTTCGTTTGCCTCAATTTCCTCCGTTTTTGCAACATTTTTCATTGATGCTTCGCTCCTATTGGTCGTAGCGTGATGCCGTGTAGCCTATAACCTTCCTCGATAAATGGGATATCCAACACTATAATATTTTTTTCAATCCGAACCAGTAGTTCCTGAAATTATCGCGTTCAACCAAACAAACAAATCCTTCAGCTATAATAATATTAGTATAGATAAATTTATTCCATTTTTTATCTAACGAGGCTAATAATTATCTTTAAAACCTTAACATACATAAATACTAGTCCTATAAAAACACTGTCCCGCGCAACTTCGTATGCGTAAATTTTCCCCGTTTTTGCAACATTTCTCGTCGCTACTCCGCTCCTATTAGCCGTAGCGTGATGTTATATAGCCTATAGCCTTCCTCGATAAATGGGCTATCCAACAAAAAATGTTTTTTTATTCGGACCAGTAGTTCCTGAGATTAGCGCGTTTAAACAAACAAACAAACTCTTAGGGGTATGAAAAATAGATGTTGGCCGATTCTCATAGATACCGGATAAGCACAAAAAAATTCATCAAAATCGGTCAAGCCGTTTCGGAGGAGTATGGCAACGAAAACTGTGACACGAGAATTTTATATATTAGATATTTATGTACAATATGACATATTTTTGTCCGGAATTGATTTAAAAGTACCTACTAACTAAAAAGTTAAACTAAATATTACGTTAATAAAATAATATTAAGCTTATTGTTGAATGGCTAATACAAAAACAAGGAAAACCAAAACAAAAAAATTGTCCTTACCTACATTCGGTAGGTACCTTCGACGTAAGTCAATTTTTAAACCGAACAGTTTAAATAAAACAATTAATTTTTATTACAAAACAATTTGGCAAAGTTCAATAAAACAATTTAAAAAAAAAATGTTCCAAATAAAACAATTATAAAATAGTAAAAACTCACCGTTGGTATTAAACGTTAGCTGCACAATAAAATTCGTTGTACATAATAAATATATAACATCACTAACCACATAACAACCATAGGTAAGTCAAGGCACTAACATGTTATTTGGTATTCCGTAACTTTGTTATAGGTCCGGCAACACGGCCGTGGTCGAGTCGCGTTGAAGGCGCGGTGCAAACTGTGCCCTGTGCCGTACCGAGACCGAACCGTGCCCGACTCACGACACATCTGGGAAAGTGGACGGTGTTATACTGTACTAAACAACGGAAGGTCAAGTTCAGATCTATCTGTCTCTCTAGAATACTATTTAAGGCCAAACGTCCAGATTAAAGACGCATATTAGCTCTCGCTGTTTATGCCACCCTGGTAGTTTAGTTGCAATTCTGATTGAGAAATGATTTCAATTTATATATCTACCTACCTAAATGGGATAATTACTGTCTGCAATTTTGCATAAGTGGTCTGATTACGTAGTTCAAACGACCAATTGAAATTAATGCAAAGGTAAAAGTAATATTAATCCGTAGACGTACCTAATCAATATCTTCGATTCCAATAGGCTGTTATTAGAATCCAGTTAGATCAAACATTCGAAAAGCGCTCCATCCAACAAGAAACTCTTTTAAACCACAAAGGCAAGCCAAGAATTCAAAAACTTTTAGCCATGTAGAAATTGTCTTGCTCTCATTAAATACAAGAGAAACCAGTTGTAACAACAATTGGATATTGATAAAACACCGTTTTTAAACTAAAATTGGATCATATCGCCACAAAAATAATAAACTTAAATATTGTTTTGAATTGGAGAAAGCGTGACGCGTTAAATCGAAACGCCCATTCTAAGTGCACCGACAATGGTTCCCTTCAACATTGGCTGTCCCCAGCATCTGCAGCACGTGAATCAATCTCGCGACCTCTCCTCTCACTTGCACTCACCCCTTTCTTCCTAAGAGGGAAAGGGAGGAAAGTTGCCCGCAGCGCGCAAGTCCTCACCCCTAGAGTACGGCAGACGAATTATTGCCAGGTTTGAACAATCAATATGGCGGATTATGTAGTAATGGTAAAATGAATGGAATCATGGTGACGCGAGCACCATTTAAAATAATGTGCATTTTGTATGTGTCTGTGAATATTTTATGGTGTCATTGCATTATGTTTTATTGTTATGAGGTTTTCATGGCTTTGGTTTTTGCATGGTCGTGTACAATGTATTCGTTTTATGTAGTTTGAAAATTGAATCGATCGTTAATTTTTATTATTAAGATAGCAATATAAATTACATACAGCCATGAATTAATGCGGTACGTAAAAAATGGTATTCTGTAGAGTTCGAACCTTGTCTTGCCTGAGATGGAATTTATTAAATACTCAATCTATAATTATTGCCTTGCTTTATTTTGGATCGCAATAGTGAGAATAAGACTTACTTATAATAATTTTAAATGCATGCAATGTTTAACAAAAACAAAATGTGACCCCCATGCTACCGCCGACGTTGAATCCCAATCAAAAATCTATTATACCACCCAACCCTAATAGATATTAAATTTAATAGTATTAACACGTGTAAACAAAAATGACAACTAAAAACACTTTCCCATACAATAAATCAACATAAATGTGTCTCTGGTGGCAGCAACGACCATACAGCACCGGCAGTATTTAAAGAGTAAAAAAGAGTGCACATAACATTAAAACGCCCTCTCTCGGACAATAAATAACTAAATAATAATTTAAAATCTTGTTATTATAAACATCCCCTTAGCAGCTATAAATAATTCTCAGCTGATAAGTGATTGGATAGGTATGAGAACGGTGAAGTAACATACATCTCCTTGTATTTTCTGCACTCCTGGTACTCACTTCTACGATTCAACTATGATTCTAGTTGTTGTATCTAGTTGTAAGATTATCCCCTTCTCTTTTGCACTCTTGCAAGTTTTGAAGTAGAAAGAGATAGAATCAATGGAACGAGACGGGTATAGAACTCTGTAATATTATTTTAAGTTGTTAGAAAGAGATACCATATCTATACCACTTCAGGTTATAAGTTTGAAGTGGATTTCCCATCAGTAACTAATATCCATTGAAGTTATGAATTGTCAAGTGGTTTGGAACAGAGATTATGTTATTTTATTTCATAGACGATAACCTATTGCTAGCTGTTATGGGTTCAAAGGGCACATACATAGACATTGTGAGATTATTTTCATGGGAATTTTATTAAGTCGCTATTGGATATTCAGAAATTGTCATTAAACTAATCTCATTCAACTGTTGCTGTAAACAACAAAGGCAAGCATTAAATAAAGATTAGTTTAACAGCAATAATGAGACTAATGAACGTCGAAAAAACAACAGTGACATCACGCGGGTTCGAGTTGTGCCATATTTAAAACTAAGAAATGGGACACTACTTCTTTTAAATTTAATTAGTGGAGTTTCGTAAGTGGTAAAGGCACATTTTCACCAAAGACTTTGCTGAAACGAGGTTTTGTAAACTCCGTTGCGTAATCTAATATCTAAATAACAAACAAACAAAGTTATGATAGCATTTTAACATTTTAATTTACGAACGGATTTGAAAAATACTAAATGAAAACGCGATTTTTGCATTGAACTAGCATAGTCTGTTAAAAGTATACATAAACAGACACAAAAACTTTATAACTTATATTCCTACTGAAATAAATAGCGTAATAATTACTACCAATTATAAAAAATATTAAATAATCATTTTAATACACAATCTTAACATTATTGCATAAGTTAAAGAAACATTTTGTAACAAATACCTCATATAAAGTTATACGATGTTGCAAACTGAGTAATTAAACACTTCGAATTAGTTTCACTATATGTACAAATGCAAATAGGTAAATACAATTTCCATTGAACCCCTGCATGTATCTGTACAATTGTCACGTCCGACCAAATGACGCACTCTCTGTGTCAATAAGATCTACGGGGAACTAGTTTCAGATTGCGAGCACATTGCGGTAATTTCTTCAAATAAATTTTCACCTAAAAATCGTCTTTATCTTTATGAGTTTATTGCAGTCTTGCCGGTTTTTCAGCCAACTCTTTTTTACTCTTAAAATAATGTTTTTACTGATTTAGCACAGACACACGTATAAGGGTTAATATGTAAATTCACACGTTAAATGTGATCGTAATAGCAACTTATTCTGTGGTAATAACTAATAGTGGAAATGATGCTTTTGCCGCCTTTTTCACAAGACAAAAAGTTGTTTAGTCCTCTCTTCTCTATTGGTAAAATTTATATCTACTAAAGATTTTTTTTTTTTTGTTAAGTGAATTTGCTTTTTTTACGAAAGTAGTCTACATTAATTTTTAACTTTTAGGTAAAACTTTACCTACCGAGACAAATAAATGATTTTAATCTGTCTTCAAAGAATCTGCCATTTACAGAATCTGCCGTTTCCAGAATCTGCCGTTTAACGAAAAAAGGATTCATTCGTGGCGATACAGGCTCAATTGCATAGTTTTTATTCCATAAAAAAACACACGAAACATTTCAGCAATTGACATGGAAAGACTTTCTCAACAACCAAGTAGTTAAATTAAGTGTTGATTGCTAAACGTATGTCTTAATCAAAATCATTACATGGTATACACCGAACAGTGATGTCTGAAGCATTAATTACGTTAACATTATTACTTACAATAGTTTATTTCATTATATATGGCAATATATATGTGACCTTAACGCTACTATACCTTAGGCAACCAATTTTTTAATCAATTTGCTGTTGTAATTGGTGTACCGAGGCTTTGAGGGGCTTAGCAACAAGGGGTTATCCTAAGACATTATGTATTCCTGGTAGTTGAGTTTAAATAGATTTAAAAAAGCTCTACGATTTTCAGAAAATTCGGGCGGATCGCCAATCTATCCGCGCTTATAATATGTTAGGTAACAAATTTAAGTTTCAGTTTCATTTCAGTTTTCAGAGTCAAAGTTGGAAATCGATATTTCTTCAATCTACAGATGCCCATTGTTAAGCAATCCCCAATCGTTTCCACTACTGACGATCCTGGACCACAATCATCCAATTGGTCCCAGCTGCTTTGATCAGATCGTCGATCCATCTAGTGGGAGGTCGGTCCACACCGCGTCTGCCGAATTGTGGTCGCCACTCGAGAACCTTTTTTCCCCATCGGTTATTGGTTTTTTGAGCGATGTGGCCTGCCCATTGCTATTTCAGCTTGCTAATTCCCAGCGTTATATCGGTGACTTGTGTTCGTCGGCGAGTTTTAAACAAAACAGGCAATGATTCTGCCGGAAAGTTCTAGACAAAAAAAAAACAAACGAACATCCTTGGCTCCAATAAACTTGCGATGACGGTTTAAAGTTATACAAAGTTGCAGAGAATCGTAAAATAAAATATATATACTAGCCCTTGACCTTCAATTGAACTCACTTTTGCCATGAAAATCGAATATTTATTTATGCAATCACCAAGCAATCAATTGTTAACTATGTACTTATATTTGATGTGTTTCGGAAATATTGATTATCTCAACAACCTACTGTAGTTAATATTTCCGATAATGTAAGGTATATAAGTCATATTTAAATAGATAGTGCAAGTGATCTTATCGCACATAACATGATGTGCGCTATCGCTTTGGGAAATTATAAGTAAATGATGATTATGTGCCTCCATGATAATTAATAATAAAAGTAGGTTCATTAGATACATCGTGGTTTAGAATGTATAATAAACTAACTACTGAGGGAACATCGACGAACACGGTTTGATTTCCCCAAGGTGCGAGCGCTATGAATTACATGATGAATTACGTTTGATCTATGTGCAAAGTATATAGTACATACAGCTAAAGTTAATCGTGAGTAATAAAGAGTTTGCGGTACTACAGCCAGCTTTCCCGTAGCTTCGCAGGGAATTTTAGTTCCCGTGTGTTTTATGTTAATCTGGGGAATTTACATGTACGTTTAAATTCATAATAAAAAGTAGCCTATGTCACTCTCACTCCATAGCCATGACGCTAACGAAATTAAGTTCACAATAGTCCAGTAATCAAGTTAGTAGTTGAACCGCGTTAACCGATATACAGACAGAGTTACTTTTTTGTTGATGAATGATTAAATAGTATCGGGTAGATTTGCAACCATTTTATTCCGTTTTGCGCATATTACAGTTGGATCAACGTAACTAGGCCGGACTAAAGTAGGCGACAAGTGGTTGCGCAGATGCATTTTTTGGAAGTAAATGGTGACAGGAAGCGGGGGGCGGGGGCGGTAACTAAACCAAGAGAATTAGAGATGCGATAACGCATTACATTGTCATAATTAGTATTACTAATTCATGATTATTTTGGTAAAGAAATTGTTTTTCAAAGTTTCTTTATTATTTACTGTAACTGTTCTAAATTTAAACTTTTATAAACTCATTTAAATAGTGTTTTTATATTGTTGAATTAAAATATTGTTAGTATTTTTAATCTATTAAACATAATTAATCGTTTTCGTAAGTAATTTTAGGGTCGCATCTCTATGACCTGCGCGAAAGTGATAAGATCCTAACTTCAATCCGGTCAAGTTTCGTTGATCGTACTGTAGGTACAAGTAATTTTATAATATGTATAACAAGGTCTCCCGAGCAATTAATGCGACGACGTACTAGGGTACCAACAATTGAAGCAGATGACGGCCAATAAATTAGTAACATCGCCACAAGTGGTTCACATGATATCACTGTTATTTCCATATCGCGTTTATTTGCTAAGAAAACATACGATTCGATTGTGATACGGACACACGACACGTTTCTGTGATTCATCCGTCAAAAGTAACAATACTAACGCGATACGGTAGACGGTATCAAATCGATACGTCAACATTCATACAATCATATATTAAATACATTATTATCATGAAAATTTAGGAATTAACATCACAATGAGTGTTTTCAAAATCATTTAAAATTATTTGCGGTTTAGTCATCAAGTACGTACATATTTTAAATTATGTTGGTACGCGTTTTGTAATGCTCTAATTTATTTTCATTATAAGTAGAAGCAATATATTTTATTAGCATATTTTACAGGATACATTCATTCGTGGCAAATGTAAAGTTAAAATGAATAAAAAAAACCGGCCAAGAGCATGTCGGACCATGCTCAGTGTAGGGTTCCACAGCCTTGAATAATTGCATCAGCAGAAGAACGTATGTTCATGGCACTTACGACCTTTTGTTGAGAAATGCAGTTTTTTGGCAATAAAAATGTTAAGTATTTATTAAGTGCTACCTTGCTGCGGTTCAAAAGTTAAAGGGGGGGGGGGCATAATAAACCTTAAAGTGTTTTTAAAAGCCCTGTCGAATAATGTGCCACACGTTGATATTTGCTAAAAATATTTTTTTCAGCTTCTGTCACATTTATGGAGAAGGACCCCGTAAAAATAATTATTTAGCTATCAAACTAAGTAATATCAAATTGCATCAATATTCATTGAGTAGTCTTTGAATAAAATGCCTGTGACATACGGACAGACAGACAGACAGACAGGGACGGACATGACGAAACTATAAGGGTTCCGTTTTTGCCATTTTTGCTACGGAACTCTAAAAATAAGGGTAAGAACTTCACTATTGACAGTATGAGACCCATTTTGACCTTTTCGTTATTTCACCACAACAACTTCGAAATAGGAAGGACAACATTTTCAACTAAGTACATAAAAACCAATGTAGAAAGGGGTCCCGTCTACCGTAGGTGTGGTTTGGCGCAGGTGCAAGTCCTGAGTTGGCAGTCTGCCAGCAATGGAGGTACCAGGAAATAATAAGTTCGAGGAATACGAGGAAACGATGCAACGCAACCGAAGTAATAATATTGTACACTTAAGGTTTGGAACATACTATTTCATAAACCTTCTATAAGATATATACTCCTAGTATTATTCAGATTTATTTGTTAGAGCATTTCCTAGTTATTTGTGAATAGGATAAATAAATAAACACAAATATTATTTTGGTAGCGCTCTGTGGGCGATGTGAAAACAAACTCCTCAGTTTCCGACATATTGGTCACAAAACAAACAAAATAAGATTAATAATGGTGAAAGTGATCGGTGTCTATTTACACACATAATCCAATATTTATCCAGATTCTCTAATGTGAGAATAAACATTAGAAACGTATGCACTTTCCTATACTTGATCGTTATAACAGGTATGAGTCAATATTATACCTACTCGTTATTGTGTAAGTGGTTTAAATAATAATTATATTAAACGAGTACTATTGAAGAAAATGGGACCCAATTTTTTTAATGTTTTTAACAATCAAACCTTGTCCTGGTAATTACGAATACGACAAATAAAAATTACTGAATATCTGAAGTGATACGCTACATACATTCAGCAATAGATTTTTAGTTTTTAGATATATTTTAAGGTTACTTTACATTAAAAAAACCGGACAAATACGAGTCGGACTCGCTCACCTAGGGTTCAGTACAAATTTGTAGGTTATTATAAATAGTTGAGGAATAGAATGTCGCTGTTTTATAAATCTATATTTTTTATGATTAAATTACAGATATTTAGTTTTCAGACTTTTCCCTATACTTGTAGTATAAGACGGTATTAATTGCCAAATTTATAGTTCTAGGTAAACGGATGCTCTTGAAAATGTCGAAATGTAACTTTCTTTAAAAAATAAACTTACATACTTACGTATTTTTGCGGTATAAACGGCCGTCTTTCTTTTACGTTAACTTAGAAGTATGATTTCAGCTTCAAGGGACTGGAGACTTGAGTATAATAGTTATATTTTCAACTCGATACCTTCACGCGTTCCCGAGATAAAGGCGGATGGACGGATAACAAAGTGATCCTATAAAGGTTCAGTTTTTTAACTTTTGAGGTATGGAACCCTTAAAATGATTTCAGTACTTCAAGCACACCCTTTATTACGATAACGAGCTATCTAAAAAAAAAACTCGCAATAATAACTTCAGAAAACTCTCAAGTTTTAAAGAAAAAAGACAGCACGTCTGGTAACGAATGTCCTTAATTAAGTGAAGCACTTTCTCAAATATTTTCCTTCGTTACAGAGTTACTGCAGACTTTAATATTAAAAAGACTAATATAACTGCAGTCTGAGATGTATTGAAGTTAAAGCAAGCGTTAAATTAAGCCTCGTAGCTCCGGAAAACTAGGAGAGCAGGAGTTTATTAGTAGTTAACACTTGCAACTGGTGCAAAGGATTCCTGTTAAAGTCGTTTACAGCGAGCTTCCGCGCCGACGGAACACCGTACAGGCCCGAGCTCATAAAAGATGGAAGGCAGTAAAACCGGGGAATGTATTGTAGCCTTTGTACTATTGTATAATGTACTAGGAGCGTCGGTATAGTAATGCGGCCCTGTCTAGACATGCGTGAGCAGTGCGGCAAAATGCAAAGTAACACGCCTTCCCAGAATTTAGTTTTAGTATGTATATATAGGAAACTGTGCAATGAAAACAAACATGTAATGTTTAGTAGCTTACGATTCCTCCCTTTTACAACAAATATTAACACAATCAATATAATGTTTTGTCTATCTATAACGCTATGCTCCAAACAAATTTTTATTTCGTATCTAACACGGTTACTCTTTCTTACTCGCGCATTTTTCTCAGATTCGTTTTCATCAAAACCAAAATTAGCCATAAAAGTAAAAGCGTTTTGTATTCGAGGTACTAGGAATCCATATTCTCCGACAGTTATCCGTTTGATCTTACTGATGCATTTGACGTGTTGACTGATGTTTGCTAGTATAAGCTGCCTGTAAATGTACGCCTTATAACCGTTTGTTAGTCCCAGCGGTGTTCTATTTCTGATGTAGAATGTTTATCAACTTTTCTAACGCCATATGCGATGCAATGCTTTCATGTTGCGCACTTGAAAGTAAGTACGTGTATGAGTTTTAAGTTACGTATGAAGAAAAGATCCCATCTCTCGCCATTGAAGTGGTTTAGGATTTGGTAAACAGTTTATAAGTTTGATATTAGCTGCTCTTTTAAAGATCAGAAGCATTAACGGGTTTGATATTGAATATCGAACATTATGTTCGGTTGCAAGAATATCTTGGTCTCAACAAGAAAAATCTTCGACTTCCTTTGAAATATGTGGTCCTAGTACTTCAATTTTCTCGTATCTATTTTTCTTCTGAAATGCAAGTTTCTGTCTTTTTAATGTTTATTATTATGTTGTTGCTTCTCAGAGGTTCTCTGGGAAATTTATGAATAAGTTAGGTACAAATATTTGTAAAAGAATAACTAAACAGGGCACCTTGAATCATCGTTTGCACAGGTGGGTTCCGTCTGTTTTACAGCCTTCGCGAATTCATGTACAATATCGTTATTAAAATTTATTCGCACGCCGCTGGTAACTGCGTACTTTTGTGTCAAGAGAGAGGCACCACATGAACAAATAATACGCATGTAATTATGTGCACTAAATGGGAAGCAAACGTGACTGAAAACTACAGAATTGTAATGGTGCGTTTAGACACTTAATGCGACACTCAACGGGCACGAACACGAGCGCGAGCGTGTGAATAGGCGTGAATGTACTGCTCGGTTGTTTGTGAACAGTTTTTAACCCGCGCCGCCGGCCCGTGTCGGGCTGCTTGCCACGCGTCTGAACGCACCTTTAACTTAAATAACAACTTATAGATTGGTTGATGATCACTGAGGACCAACCAATGGTTTCCTCATTCAAATATTTTTAATTTCTCTTCGTCATAATATTATTCTGTTGATAGCAATTTACAAAGCGAATTTTCTAGCCTATTGCTGTTAATGTTGAGTATTTATTAAGCATTACTTCACGAAACACGTTCTTGTAGATTTGGCCGTAATTAATGTATTTTTTACTGCTATGTGAATTGATTCCGCCATTTTGAACTCCTTTCAATTTCTCATCTAAACATATCACAGTTTTAATTTCCAAAACGGCGCATTCAGCAAAATCCGGTGATCGTAAAGCTTCAGCAAAAATGTTTGCATATTCGCAATAACACTTTATCCCGCCAAATCCGCCAACGCAGCAGAGAGCAGACACAATTTCATTCATGCCGCCATATTGTAGGGGGATTAAGGCTCTTGCACACAAAGGGCTGTCAGCCAGACATCCTGTGATTGCCATTCACCGTGTAGTGTCCTCGGCACTCCTCGGTGACGGAGAATGTGTGTGTCAGCAGTCGCATGTTTGTTTGTGCGTGTGTGAAGAGATACTAGGGTGGCAGGAGTTTAGTGGAGGCTTGCAGGAGCAATACCATGGTTTCTTTCCTGTGCCATAAGTCAGATGTCTTTAAATTTTTTTTGAGTGAGATAACTAAGCGTTAATCTTAAACAACATATCAAAGCTCAGCAAGAGTATATCTATTCGTTATTTTATTACTTGTAATATGAATTGAGATAAGATAGCCGTTTCAAGACATCTCCAAAATTAAATTTAAATGAGCATAATCAACATGTCTTAGTAGTTTTAACCGAAATAAGGATAATATCTAAGCAATACATCACGTCAGGTATATCACGCAGCTGGATGCCTCTGCATACGGCGCGGTGATGTTACATTTGAATCGATATATGGTCAACAGTGACGTCGCCTCGCCTTCTACAAACAGTACTAAATCAAACAGCCGTGTCAGGCAAAAAAACTGCTAGATCAACTAGCTAATTTAGAACACGGTAAAGGTAATATTAACCCGACCATTTTGAAAAGTCCCATGAGACGTATAGTCCACGACGTGACAGGGACACTCTTTCATCTCGCCGAGAAACCACGTTACGTTTAACACGCAAAGGACCCTCCAGTTCCGCTCGCTGCATGTCTTAAAACTTGACGGAGAGCCCTCGTCAGCTCCGGAAATAAAAATATTATTTATCAACTTCAACATCGTTAAAGAACGAAATTAGACTAATATTTCCTCTTTTAAGATGGGAAATGTGAATATTTACGTACCTAACGTTTAATATAAACTATTTCGACTGCACGTTTGCTCTCGTAAGCGCTTGAAACCAGTTTATGTACTATTTTACTACCAGTATAATGCTAAATTATTCCAGATATTCTATCATGTTATAACTTACAAGGGATATAGGCCCCACACGCGAGGTTTTACAACGAACCTATAAATAAGTAGAAGTATCCGACCTGCAATTCATACTACAAATTATTCACTGCAGTCGTATATAAACTAATAAAAACAGGAAAGGCTATGAATATTACAAAGAAAAACAAAGAAATAGCTTCCCCCTCTAAACCGCTTCATTCAGTCTCAATTACCAGGCGCACAGGACGCGCGTGGAGCAAACAATGCAATAAAAACGCTGAGTGGTATGTATTGGATGACGGAGCAATTACGTCAGGATGCGGGTGACTAGCTCCTAGGGTATTATGGCGCCCTTGTCCTTCGTCGGCCACTTCATCATTCACCACTTAAAAACATTTTGTTTACATTGTCATGTTTTACGAGAACCATACAATGTGTGGTAACTTTCTTCTAATGGTTTAGAAACTAATTAGAATGTTAGATGAATGCGTAAACACGAGTTGGAAATGTAATGCCTAATGCATAATTAAAATTTAAGTAAATTAGCATAGGAAGGTAAGCGAAGCACCCACTCGTGTAGACTCTGTGGCGCTTATTGTCCGCGAATAATGACCAAAATTCATAATTAATAATGTTAATCTTTAAATAATTTCATCTAACATCTCATTTTGGCGCGTGCGTGGGCGGGCATCTTGTCCGTTTAACTATATTATGTTGATAATGAAGGAAATTTTATTTACACGGCTACATTTGGGTAAACCAGGCTTTGCTGGTTACGGTCCTTTGTAGTTATAATATTAACTATTACAATTTAAAGGAAAGCAGAGTAGTGTTCTAAGGGCCCTTCTAATAATAATAATAATAATAATAATAATATATTTATTTCTCAGTATATGGTACATTGAGGTCATACATTGTAAATTGGTTCACATATACTACCAGATTTTGGTGCAGAAATATTTGATTAAGTACGCATGCACAACTTACATTTCATAAATTTTAAGGAAATATTTAATGATGCAAATTATTTATCAATTAGTTACAATGTCAAGATATATAATTTAATAATAAGTGTTAATGTCAAATAATATAATTAGAAATAATGTAGTTATTCAGATATAATGTCAATATTCAGTTACCAATTGAAATTAAGATGATTACGGTCTAATAAGTAATACCCAATATTATTATAATGTCAAAATGTACAATTATCAATTAGTTACAATGTCAAGATATATAATTTAATAATAAGTGTTAATGTCAAATGATATAATTAGAAATAATGTAGGTATTCAGGTATAATGTCAATATTCAGTTACTACTTGAAATTAAGATGATTATGGTCAAAACAAGTAATACCCAATATTATTATAATGTCAAAATGTACAATTTAGAAATTCATTCACTGAATAAAAACATTTATCCAGAAGCCAAGAAAACATCACATTTCTAAATTTATTCAAAGGTAATATTCTAATTGTATTTGGTAACTTATTATAAACTTTTACTGCCATAAAATTAACGTTTCTATTACATAATTGGAGCCGTTGAAATGGAATACGCAGTTTCCCAATATTATTTTTAGCCAGTCTTGCAGAGACCTGTTCATTCAATGGAAACAGTTTAGGATATTTCTTCACAAATAAACAGAGTTCAAAAATGTACAAGCATGGAAGTGGGAGTATTTTCAGTTCTTTGAATAACGGCGTACAGTGGTCGGAATATTCTGCAGCACTTACAGCCCTTATACATTTTTTTTGTGCTTTGAATGCTCTCTCTACATCTACAGAATTACCCCATATCACTAAACCGTAACGTAACACAGATGAAACATAGCCATGATACGCGTTTAGGGCAGTTTTTACATTTGTTACTCGCCTAAGTTTACGAAGGGCGTATATAAACTTATCAATCTTATTACATACTCTATCGATGTGCTGCTTCCAATCTAATTTACTGTCTATTACTATACCTAAAAACAATGCTGATTGTTTTGGCTCTAATATTGAATTATTGTATTGAATTATTGTTGGTAATAATGTCAAGTTATGTGTCTGAAACCTAATTAAATTTGTTTTATTGATATTGACCTGGAGATTATTGTCCTGTAACCATTTTATTGCGTTAGACAGTTCATTGTTTGTATCAATTTCAAGATGATTTTTTTTTAAGCATCTTATTGTTAATGTAGTGTCGTCCGCAAATTGAACACATTCATGTTTAAGACATTTTTGAAGGTCATTTATGTAAAGTATAAATAGTAGGGGTCCTAGTACACTCCCCTGTGGGACGCCTGAATTATTGATTTTACGTTCCGAAGTAAACGTGGTCCTTTTATTATTTTCTATTTTACTAATAATAGTTCTTTGTTGGCGATCAGACAAATAACTTGTCATCCAATCATTTGCTTTTCCTCGTATGCCATATTTATCAAGCTTATGTAGTAGGCGTTTATGTGAAACAAAATCAAACGCCTTACTCATGTCTAGAAATAGCGACAAAACAGACATTTTATTATTTAAGCCTTCAGTAATTAACTTTACTAACTAAGATGCACACAGTGACTCACATGGTTATCAATTGAATGATCAAAGATTAAAACGTAATTTACAGTTACATAAAACAATTTATCAACGTTACTACCCAATTTGAAAAGCTTAACAGGAGCAATTTTATTATTAAGTATAGTGGGGTTTTAGGGGCCATTCATTAATATTATGTAAGGATGATTTTGGTGATTCTTGAACCCCTCCCACCCCCATGTAAGAATAGTCCTTCTTCTTACGTTAGATTCAATCTCGTTTTTCATACGCGGGAAGAATGACTATAATTTTTATTTATAACATTTTAAATGGATAAACCTTTTTTTTACAAAAAACAAACCGATTTGAATCATCTACATTTCTTCTTGCATATCCACAGAGTTTTGTTGTCTGTCTCCAAAACTCATCATCAGACCTTTACCTCTCTATTTCGGAATAAACCTACTTCGAACAAAACATTTTTTCTAAAATCCTTTATATATAACGGAGTTATGCCCGAACATACATAAAAAAAACATACGAATTAAGAACTTTCTTCTTTTTAAGTCAGTTAAAAAATGAACACGTTTAAGATTTCCCTAATTTAATAAACAATATAAAAAAATACATATAAATCGAAGTGTACATTACATGCATTTACCAGATTTTACGAGATTATTACTAGACTAGTTGTCCCGCGCAACTTCGTATGCGTAAATTTTCCCCGTTTTTGCAACATTTCTCGTCGCTGCTCCGCTCCTATTAGTCGTAGCGCGATGTTATATAGCCTATAGCCTTCCTCGATAAATGGGCTATCCAACAAAAAAATAATTTTTCAAATCGGACCAGTAGCTAAGCTCCTGAGATCAAACTCTTGAAACAAACAAACTCTTCCGCTTTATAATATTAGGATAGATTTCTAATGCAAAATTTCGACTTACAAAAATTACGTAACGATTGGTTTTATCTCCCCCCCCCCCACACAAAGGCATGTTGTTCTTCAACCCATCCCCCCTCGGGACTCTTACGTAATTAATGAACGGCCCCTTATACCATTAGTAAAACCTTAGGAAAGGATGAATATAAGGGCGTTAAATCTATAGTGCAAACATAGTTTTAGTCATTAAAGGTTTATTTTGGTGATGCACTAGGTAGGTACGCTAAGTGGCTTACGTTCTCTACACGGTACGCCCTGCATATTACTAATGTACGCATGTGTAAACACGCCTCAATATTTAGTGCCATTCAAAACTAATGTTCGGATCTGTTAAAAGAAATATAATGCGAGCAATTAATAAAAGAAGGCCGTGTGGTGCCGGCTTAAGAATAGTACCACCCCATCTCTTCCCGTGGGTGTCGTCAAGGCGACTAAGGGATTTCACTCCGGAGGACGGGCAGCAGCGTCCTCTGCGTAACTAAAGCCTTACTGCGATCGCCAACCCGCTCGCCAAGCGTGGCGATTATGGCAATTACCCCCAGGATCTACATACCAGTAGGTTCTACTGGGGAGACCCGTGCCCAGCAGTGGGCCATCATATGGGTTGATATGAATACAAGAAACGTCGGGTTATTCGTAGTGTCGATGTGTTCGACGAGTGATATAGATTAGTTCGCGATGTTTAAACTCTCACATATTTGTAGAATACACTTTTGGGTCAACGAAAGGTTTTAGCTACAGATTTATTTCTTTTCCTGGTGACTTCTTCCGCAAATCTTAATTGAAATTATATGCCTTTTAACATTATCTATGTACATATATTAAGCTGAAGAGTTTGTTTGTTTCTTTGAACGCGGCAATTTTAGTAACTACTGGTTTGAATTGAAAAAATCTTTAACTGTTGGATAGCCCATTTATCAAGGAAGACTGTAACCTATATAACATCATGCTACTATCAATAGGAGCAGAACAGCAATGAAAAAATGTTGCAAAAACGGGAAAAAAATACGCATACGAAGTTGCGCGGGTCAGCCAATACAATATAAGACAAAAAATGAGTAAATACGAGTATCTGTAGACTTGCTATTGCTACATGGTACTTCGCAAGTCGTGCAAAATTAAGTTTAATTTGTATTCAACAATCGTACTTTGTAAATGCGAGACAGATTGATCTGGTTCATTATCGACCGGCCACGACCACCACCATACATGGTGTCACACAAAAAATAACCAGCTTTAATTTCGTTTCATATTAACCACAAAAAACTGTTTGTCCGCTCCTTCTACTAGGAAGACAGAATACATTAGAACACTGAAAATTTAGAACATTTGGAAATTTGAGTAATTTCCGTGGAGTGACATGAAAGAAATAAAAAGCCATAATGTTCTATTTCTGAGTGCCGAGTGCGGCTAATTCACGGTCCGTTGCAGCGGGGAGGAAGTGCGGCCGGCGCATAGGTAGTTGCCCCGACAAAAATATCAATATTTGTGCCTCCTCGACCGACTGCGCTCCGTGTACCAACGCATTCACGACGCGACAAACTGGAAGGAGTTTAACATTTCAAAAGGTCTCATTTTTAGGACGAAAATAATAAATTGTATTTCTGGTATTTCCTTAAAGATAATTCACAGTCGTGATGTAAGTGTCTGATGCTGTAACATTGATAATAATCAGCTCATGGCGCAAAAACGTAACGAGAGCAAAGGTCACGCTGCACAGTATGTTATTTTACTTCGGTAGCGGACATCCTGTTTTTTTAATGTTTTAGGATGGATAAGAGCCAAACTAAATTTATATTAAAACTCCCAAAATATTATCTCGCATAGTTTTAGAGAAATTTAAAAAATCGAGAAATGTCCATAGAAACCATAGAAGTACTATAACTCCATTTTCAATAATGTTTTTTTTTATTTTATTTTTTATTATGATTGAGATATATTTAACGCACCAATTTATAAAAAAAAAAGTTAATAATCTCGTCTACTTTGAGCGAGAATATTTATTTTCTATTATTTGATGTTTATTTTTTTTCTTAGGCATCCTTTAACGGTCGCATTTTATTTTATTGCCTGATTGTTAGTTGCAGTGACTATTACTACCACAAAAAAAACTAGATGCTACAAACATAGGACTTCAGAGATATTAATTTTTTAAGTATTGTGTTAGGGTTGTCGCGTTATCCGTCAACTCTTTGGTTTCACTTTTGTTGCGGCCATAAAAAAAAATAAGGGTTAGGAATGATGGATGCAACTGGCCCGTTTGTATGTTTACGTGACATGCAAATTATATAACGAAATAATATTAACATAAGCTGGGAGTACCTCCATGTGGTGAAGGCGGTAACAGTTTTTACTGGCTAAAACTCCCAATAATATGTATTAAATGACCTGCATACTTCTCTATGCTTAAACGCCTTCGAGCTTATGTGGTTTCGTTGTTTTTTTGTGTAAATGTATTTGGCGGCACGGTAACGCAGGGGAGCAGCCGCCATTTAGCAGTTTGTTTTTTTAAGCGGAATTTGTTTGTGTTTATGGAGCCATAATAAACGTGGCAAACCAAAAAAACCTTTACCCCCGAAAGTCCTTCCTCTCTTAAAAGTGACAACAGAGAACGTAAATTTCTACCCATCTGAGTCAAATACTCAGTTTGAGGAAGGCTCGACTTCCTCAAACTGATTATATTTTGTCTCATATTCCAATTTTTATTCTAAATATGTAATATAATTTGCATCAGTCCTCTAACATGGTGTATAATATGTTAGTGGCTGCACCTTAACCCCATATTAAGTTTTTATACAAACAAACATTTTAAAAATTGGCGATTTGATAAGAGTGCCCGTGACTTGTATTGCTTTTCTCCAGCTTTACCTATTGTTTGCGAACTTGGCATTACATGTATATGTGGAATCCTGATGTTAAAACGACGTTGACGTAGACGACGAAAGCGTTGTTTTAAGAAAGTAAAAGTGTGTATAGAATTTTGAATTTTGAACATACCTAAATAATACAGAAAGGTAGCCTATTGGACTAACTTGGTAGGTATATGGTATCTAATCAACTACTTATAGAATACAAACACTTTTTGTGACAACCCTATTCCCATAGAAATATTAAAAAAACTTAGAAACGCTATATCTCTGAAGTCCTGCATGAAGGATAATCAATTTTTTCTCAATGGGAAGATACATTACTCGAGTGTATTTTGTTGGTAAAAAGAAATGCGACCGTCACATAGAAAATTTTATATAATTTTTTTTCTAAAATTTGAAAAATATTTTTTTTCTCACTTGCCAGGTCAAATTAAGACTTGTAAATGTTACACGCAATTAAATAAACAATCATCACTTTATTTGTAATTTTAACAAAGTTCAGTGTTGGTTAATTCGGGAAATATTTATAAAAAACATTTCGACCAAGTTCATTGACCTTACAAGAAAAAAATCGTAACTTTAAAATTAAGAAATATATTTATTATATTGTTTCATATTAATCTGTATTACGATGTTATCCATCGAAATCAACTATAAAAAGAGGGTGACCGCAACTGAAGGGAAATAACACACTGTGCGCTGTCACGCTCGCAACACTTCACTTCGGGCATCGTATCGTGTCAAACCAGATAAAATAAACGACACTTCAAATTCGAGACATAAAATGTTTGTAACTCGAAACTAAAACTTTGAATACAGTAAGTAAATACCTTCTCCAGCCGATGAGATTCTTTTTGTTTTTTTTTTTAAGACGACTCCCGCATATTGGTTCCAGCCCTGTGTCGCGAGGGACTTTACAAACATTCAAGTCACGGACAGAAAGTACACCCAGATTCGGAACAACAATTTGTGGATCACACAAAGTGGTGTCCCGTATGGGTATCGAACCCACGACCTCTTGCGTAGCAGTCGGTTACACTCCCACCGCGCCACAGAGGCAGTCAAAAATTGTTAAGGGGATGTCGCAATAATTTTTGAGTTTATTTCTGAAATATAAACGGCTATTCCAGTTGACTTGTGGCACTGGAGGTAGAGCGGTGCGCGCACATATCCGCACCGACCGGTCGAGCGCGGGTGCGCAAGAAGTCCTTTTGTCGCAACGAAGCCGACTCGAGCGGAACCCGGCCGAGCGCGACATCACAAATGCACGAACACGCGGTAAAAGTATAAAGAAAGTATTGACGAATATGATAACGCCAAACAAAGTCTCGCCGATATTTGAAATATGACGCAGACATCAGTTACCTCTCTCAAGTGTCTCATGCTTTAGAAATACTGACAGTTTAGACATTTGTCTTTCTTACCCATACTGACAGTAGGTACCTATAGAAGTCCTGAACTTACTAGCTTATAGGTTGTTCAAAGCAAAACAGCGCAAGTTACAGAAGAATCACATCACCAATAAAAATGTGCAAAGTTAAAGTCACGCTTGGTAGAAGATTGATTTTAGCTCATGTTATGTAAGGATGGAAATGTAATCTTAACGCATAGTCGCATAGATTAAACCGAGTGAGATTAACGAAACCAACGAAACGCATCGGGCCTGCGCATATTCAAAAACGAAACCATTTGTAAAGAAAGAAACTGGTAACACTTTCATTTAAGAATTAGACAAGAAAATTGCTGAAATTATCAAATCAAATCGTCATTAATTTTCATGAACGTTGCATTTCGAGCCCACCACGCCTTCCGCGTTGTAACCACGCCACAATTAATGGCGCACCATACCATATATAGAAACATAATAGAATTAATGAGTTTATTTCAGTGGTTGCGCAACAAGAAAGTCTAATTAATTAGTCATATATTCACTTACTTAAAACACAGTTGTATCGCAAAACAGGGAAAGTGAACATTAGTGATGACTGCGTACGTAACGAGACAAATAAAAATAAAGGTATTAAACTCGATTACAAACAAAACGTACCCACTCTACTTACTCTCATCATGTTTCGAACAACTTTCCATTTTATGGAAATATTAATTAAGAATCAATTGAAATTGTGATGGCGGACGACCGACTGCAATTTCAGTGGTAACACTATTTTTGAACAGAAACAAATTTGTCATAGTTTGGGTTGCCCCACCCCTATAGCTAGGCTATCGGCTCAGAAACTTTTCACATAAAATACTTGACGACTTTGGCAACAAAAAACAACAATAAAAAGGCTCCAACAGTAGTTCTATGGACGCAAACTTTTCTATTCCACTTGCCATTTGAAGTCAAAATAATAAATCAACGTATGAATTATAGCACTTATGTGAAAACAAAGACTAATCAATGATAAAAAATATATATTAAAAAATAAAAATAGTTTAAATGATACAAAATGTATAGGTACTTCAATTTTATTCGTGTTTACTTGTAAACGATATTATAAAAAAATAATCAAGCCATCATTTCATATCAATAAGCGTTTAGTCATTATCCAACGTAAAAATTGAGAAATCAACGATACTATCTAGGTTTGCAGAATTCAGCAATTAGGGGTGAATAATAAGTACCTACCACTGCTTTATGTCTGCTATGATAAGTATGATTGATAACATGTAAATATTCAAACACGACTCGACACGATGTAAATTTTAAAAAAAGATGAAAATAGTAAAATCACCAAGAAGTTAGAAACTTTAAATACATTGACTTCACTACCAAATGAGTAAAATCTATCTTGAGTAGTTTCAAATGTGCAGTTATTCGTAATATTTAGAGATAATGAAATTTCACATCCAGTAAAATAAAAGTAAAAATGACATTTGGTAGAAGACATAACTTTATCTTAAAGTACTTACGGCCGAAACACCGCAAAATGATCTTCGTAGATAATGAAACTTACCTGTAAAGAAAGAAACAATAATTTATTTAGTGTCATCATTTTCATAAAACTACCAAAGATACAATATTTTTTCGATACATGTACATAAAGCGTTAGTCACACGAAGCAAGGAACCGTTGCAATAGATCGATTTCGTTCGCAATGATTTATGTGCACATTGCACACAATAACGATTAAATACCTACACATAACTAAGCGGTTAATATCAGAAATTCCAATACTGGTAACATGCTTCGAAAAGAGCGTTATGATTTCACAGTAGTATCGTGAATCGCTTCTCAAGGTAAATAATAAATCTTCCATGAAAATATCCAGCGCACGTCTGCCATGGTTATTAAGAAAATCTACAAGAATAATAGACCCATCACCATTCGTGACACAAATCTTTCCACATTTGGTCCGTGGAGGAGACCAATTTCTACCACAAAACACCGAGAGTATAAAACGGAACCTCTATAGGCCATTCACTCGAGCAGCGCACACCAATAGATCGCTCACTGTCACGGAATCTTGGACCAATTGGTTCCAAGAGTGTTCCCAGATTACTCCACTTCGTAAACGATGATAGACACTTGCCCTGTTTTTTCTTTAATATCCAGCTTTTTGTCAACTTGCAAAATGGAAAGCATTTTGCAAGTTGACAAAAAGCACCTATTCTCGAAACAACCCTAACATAAATTACGAGCAACTTAGAATTGCTGAGCCATCTTTCTTCAAAATGCAAAAGGAATATATGGATAGCTGTATTGCCAACATTCCTAGCGCAGTGCTGGTGAATGATAGCCCCTCGTTAACATATAAAGACGATAGTCAGTATCGCCTCTCTTTGTGTCCCTACAAGGCATCAGCAGACGGACCATTCAAGCCTACATTATTATTAATGACACGTCGAATAAGCGCTCAACATATTATTAAGTCGCTCAAAACTGAACTGAAGAGCTTTCATTTACTCTCTCCAAACAATTAGCACTTATTGATGCATAAAAAGTATGTTAAATGCAGTACTAAGTAGTAAAGCAAAGATGTACACCTCCAGATGATAGTGTTGATGTAGTGTTTCTTCGAATAAGCTATATAAAACTACTATATAAAAATGTATTACTCATTAAGTGAACTGTAAAGTTTTTCGAGTAATAAAGTTCTCTAAACCGAAGCTGTCGAACAAGAACCAATTTTCGGAAATTCCTTCCCTAAAGGGCATCCCTTAAAGATTTTCCAAAAATCGTGAATAAGCTGTCGAACGACCAACACATTTCGAAAGTTGTACCGCTAATTAAAAAAATTCCAAGAATCCAATTTCAAACTAACAAATTTTACCTTGTTTTGCTCATAAAATGTACAATACAAAGTCGCGTGAACCCAGTCTTGTGTCAAGTACATCTAGGAGTTACTGCGATGGCAGTGTGGTTCACCAAAACGGAGTCAATTCTATAATGTCTGTACTGTTACTTCTCCTAAAACTGCGTCAGGAACACGCGAGCTTTTCTCTGGTTTTACTGGTCAGCAGGTAAACGGTATACCTTAATTGAAACCAGCAAGATGTTCAAGAAATGCAGTATAAACGTTCCTGTCCCGATGCACTATTTGCTATTTCAGAGAAACTAAAGCTCGGTGCGTCTGTCTGTCTGACATTTACGATGTCAATGTCAGATCTTTTTATAGAACACTATACAATCCTGGTAACCCAACCCGCCAGCAACCGTGCATACGAAAGCAATAATTCTATCACGATCGGTACAGCTTTTACGAGCTCGGTAACGTGCATACACGCGACACAAATAATAAACTTGCGCTATAAACGGAATGTTCTCGAAATGGATACAAATACATAATAAAAAGAAGTTTTAAGGTGGTGACACACAGTTGGACGAGCAAGTTGACGAGCGAAGTTAAATACTCAACAAATTAGAAGCGGTTTTCTGTATAGAAACGTGTAAGTATTACAATACTTTCAACTTACAAGCACTACGATGAAAGCACTCATACTACTACATTTTTTTTTTCTTTTTAGTCACTTTTTAGTCTACTATCACTTGCGTTAATAATAATAACAATAATTGTAATTAGCCCACGAGATTGTTGATATGTGAGATGTGGATTCAGCTGTCATTGTGCCGATAGTCATTTCAGTTCATGGACTAATCGCCAAGAGCCTTGACCAACACCTGCAGAGGCTCACGTTAAGTAGCTGGATCAAGGGTCAGATGCAGAATTAGAGTCAGATGCATCGTGAGGACGTTCCTATCTCTGGAGCCTTAACCACCGGTAGCTTGGTCCCTGTACTAGATGCCGGTGAGACACTATTTTTTTAATTTTTTAATTTATATGTTTTATATGGTTTTAAAAATGTAAAAAATAAGTTAATATGATTAATAAAGAGGAATAATAATAATAAAAAAAATTTATTCACTTAGGAAGAATAATATTACACCTGTTAAAAGTCGCTTCTACATGTACCTACATGTAATGCCTGTTCGCAAACAATAGGTAAAGCCGGAGAAAAGAACGAGGCAATAAAAACTCGCGGCCACTCTTTTTAAATTGCCAAATGTTTATTTGCTTAAAACTGTATTATGTATGTAAGGTGCTGCCACTATTACACGAGATTGAATAGGATACTTTAATGCGTACAACTTAAAAGGAGCATCCACTTACAATGTAAAAACTATGTATAATCTCTAAATCTACTGTTATATTTATCTCTGAAAACTATTTAATGGCCTGTATTTTCTAGTTGTAAAACTTTCTTGCATTCAAAATAAAATAATAAAAAGAAGTTGATAAACTTTCGCGATTTGTACACATTAATTATATATCGGGTCTTAATCGCGTTTACCCGTGACCACGGCCGTTGCAATACGGTCGAAACGTGTCCCAATAAACAAGGTATTTTACCTTAACTTATTCACGCGATTAAGACCCGTAATATATATATTTTCATAATAAAAAGAAGTATATTGTATTTTTACACTATAGTTCGTAAAATATAGCTTGATACCTGTGACTTTAGAGACTACGTTTAAAAGACTGCTACAATAAATTTGTTGTTGGAAAAGTTTTAATTTTTTAAATATTAATAAGACATTTGTATAGAAATCTAGAACACTTTTTTCAAATAGAACTTGTTATCAAGGAGATACTAGTATAAACAAAGGTAATTTAAAATATTTATTATATTTTATTATTTATATTTTTTTGTTAGCTTACTTCGTAAACTCTTTTCGCAGCCTGGTAGGGATGTGTAATCGACTGGCCAGCGAATATCGATAAAATAAATGTATGACAATTTCATTAATATAAATTGTATAAATGATTATATCTAATCGTTTTTTCACAACGAATTCGTATTTTTTTAGGCGCCATCTTTTTTGAGTCAGTACGAGTGCCCACGCCTTGTATACGCTACCGCCACGTGATTAATATTGTTTTGTCGTTATTACTGTTGCTTTGTTAAGTTTTGTTGTTATTTCTAGTTATTTGTTTTTTTTTGCACCACAATGCCGAAAAGAACAAAAAAAAACTGTTTTGAATAGCGAAAGTCGCGAGTTTGTGATTCGTTTGCGTGAGTATTTTGAGCGCGAGAATCAAAATGGCGGACCGCTACTACCGTTGGAGCAAGTGTGCAATAGAGTTGCTGACGCTCTTGGTATCGGACGAGCTACAGTGTCTCGAATTAGCAAAGAAAAGTATGGAGAATCGTCAAAGGAGATGGTGGCCGAAGATGAGGGAGGTAAAATATTATCGACTCCTAATAAAAAAAGGAAGAGAGTTTCGCCAGTCACCGAAATTGACGACTTTGATGCTGCCGCAATTCGAAATCATATATATGCGTATTACGCACGTGGTGAATTTCCCACGTTAAAAAAAGTATCCGTTTCGCTTAAAGACGCGGATTTATTTAAAGGAAGTCCACCATCGTTGTCCAAAATATTGAAAAAAATCGGCTTTGCTTATAAGAAAAGCGATAAAAGAAAAATTTTAATGGAGCGAACAGACATTGCTTTGACCCGAATTGACTTTTTGCGCAAAATCAAAAATATAACAGATTGGAATAAAGTGGTTTTTCTTGATGAAACATGGCTCAACGCAAACCACACTGTTTCAAGATCGTGGACAGACGATAAAGCGGAGTCTACCACCAAGGTGCCCGAAGGCAAAGGACAAAGATTAATAATTACCTACTCATGCGGGGACATCGTCTGGTTTTGTGCCCAATTGTTTACTGGCGTTTAAATCAGTAAAAACAACAGAGTACCATGAAGAAATGGATTTTACAAAATTTAAGGAGTGGTTTCTAACTCTTCTAAATAATTTGAGTGAACCACATTTTATTCTGATGGACAACGCTCCGTATCATTCAGTACAAAAAGATAAGGCGCCTACGACAAGCAATCGTAAAATTGAAATTATTACTTGGCTGCAAAACAAAGGAGTAAAAGCCGACAACAGCATGCTCAAGAAAGAATTGCTAAGATTAGTAAGCATTCATAAGCCCCCCACTCCAAGATATATTATAGACGAAATTGCAAAGGAAATGGGCCACACCGTCATCCGTTTACCACCATATCATTGCCATTACAATGCAATAGAACTAATCTGGGCTCAAGTCAAAGGTTCGTATAATCTAAAAAAACATATATAAAAAGCTTACAAAGAATGTAGTAGGTTTTTTGTTTGATCGAATACCTTTTTTTTCTAGGTTACGCTGCCAGACATAATGTAGCACCGCCTTTCACAGCGAACAAAATGTTGACATTACTACATGAAGCTTGTGTACATGTAAATGCTGATGATTGGAAAAAGGTAGTTGAGAAGACAAAAAATGTGATTCAAAAAGATTGGGAGCGCGATATTCAATTTGACAACATATGCGATCAAGAATTAATTATTAATCTACAGGACTGCTCCAGTGATGAATCAGAATTCGACTTGGAAGTTGATCTCGGCTGTACACCATTTGACAATTAAACTTTTAAATACCTTCAAATTCATCTTTCATTTCCTTTTTTCTTTCTTTCAATATCGTTAAAATGTATTTTTTTTAATAAACTCATTCCATATAAATATCGATAAAATACGAAAGACGTCCCATACCTATTACATGTCATTCTGACAAACGTCACAGGTATCAAGCTATATTTTACGAACTATAACTACTGTTCCCTGGGGCGATTAGCTATTGTGGCCTTTCCCAGAGTTTTATGCTACTTCGATACCAAATTTTATGAAAAACGGTCCAATTGTTGCGAAGATCTTTGATGATTGATGCTTCCCTAAAGAGTCTTTGTCATACTAAGTTTTTAAGACTCCATTGATGCGATTACGACGCATTGCTAATGAAGTAACGAGTATGTTGATGTCATGTGCATGGAACTTAAAAGGAAATGGAGCGTGGTAGTTTCGAATTCCAAGCACTTACACTTACTACACCTAACAATTAATTGCACTCGTGCACTGTGTATCGACAGCTTAATTTCTCAAGTGTTACTATTTTGCATATTTATTCCTTCTTTGGCAGAAATAATACGTCCAGTTCTGAAATTGGAAACAAAAATACATCGCAAGCGTGACATAACCTTGCCAAAAGTATTTGCAAATTTGATATCTGCTTAACTATTATATCTAGAACATAGATATGACCTTAATAGTTTTTATTTATTTATTCACCACTTTCAAGTGACGCCGACAAATTTATGTCACACTTTAACTGGGCTTTTATGGAAAAACTCACGCCGAATAAAATTTTGAACAGAAGACAATATTGATTTATGACTTATAGGTGTAGAAAAAGATGCTAATAAAATACTTATGGTCGAATACTCAAAGGAACCCCGTTGTTAGTCGCTTAATCTCATGCTGTCATTTTAGTGTTAGTCTTATATAGTTACAACAGCAACAGCAGTACTTTTAAGCACGCATCCAAGTTGCAAGCATTTGGGTAGTCTAGGGTTTAAACATTCAGACTTTTTATGCACCCTTTATTTACCAAAAGGCAAATGGCAAAAGCCGTCATCGAGACAATAAAATAAAAATAAAACATAATCCATTATCCATTCTTTAATAAGGTCTATCCAACACCCACGTACAGTTAGGGTGGTCCATATTTGGTCCACAGCCGATAGGATACATCACATAACTAGCGATATCAATAACAGAGTATATTTTTAATAATAAATGACGATTCTTGTGTAATCTGAGCCACATAGGACAGGATCTGAAGGCTCTAAAGCTTTTAATGCGTCCGTGGGATTCTCGGTCGTCGAGGCGAGGCGTGGGCGAGACAATAAAGGGACAGGTCTCAGTGACCGGCGGGTTATCGCTAACTGCCCACAAGATTAGAAAACGAGTACCTACACACTGTTAAAGTGGACGATTGTCGCTTTTGATGGTCGGAGGGGGCCCGCAATTGTCTTGTCAACTCGTTATGTTGTCGAGACGACTGTGTTAGACCTGGTTTTGATAGTACGGCAATGAGAGCGGTACTGCTGCAAACTTTGTTGGGCTAAATTTGATAATTTTCATGTTTATAACCCATTGTAGCTAACTGTTAACTTGATAGATAGAGTCCTAAGGTGCACCGGTTCTTGCGTTAGGTACCAACAGGATGATTTATCAGTAGATAAACTTCGCTGACCTGGGTCCTTATTCATGATGTTTTTTTTTTCGTTGTCTCGGCAATCCCGCGCGAACTGACACATGCTCGGTGCGCTCAAAGATGTTCATTTCTCTATTTACCATATATGACAATAATTCCGATAGTAAGACACGCGGCTTGCCGCGAAAACAAAAAAAGAAGATAGATTGTTTTGCCTGGCAGACTAAAATATTATGGACCTATAATACACATAAAGGGTCGAGAAGATACGTTGTCGAGTCAAAATCTATGTAATGGCCGAACCAATCAGCCAATGGGATAGTTTAATATCGATCGTCCGATATTCTTATTTTGAAATTCTGCAGCCATACAAACATGTATCGTGGTTGAGGAACATGAGAGACTACGAATGTAAACGGAAATTATGCAGAGTTGACTACCAACCTTCGCAATGCTGAGAAGTACTACAAGAATATTAGAATATTATCGGGATTGAAATCGCGTGAAATATTTAAAGGTACGACCTATTAAAGTTCGACTGTCGCCCCGTGTCGTCCTGTGACCACGATCAAAACTTCGGGTAAATAAAAGTTTCGTGCCTTTAAATATTTCACGCAATTAAGGCCCGATAATATTCTAATAAGTATGTGTAAACATTGCGAAAGTTTCAACACACACGTACAATCCGTACTAGAAGAAATTAAATCACACAGCGCATCTGAATTTGCCCAGCCAAAATGTAATTGTTTAAATTGATAAAATGAAGAAATAATTTCCAAACATTATCGCGCAGTAAGACCCTGCAGCCCACAACACATAATGTGATCTGTCCAATCACTCGTGTATCCGCCAGAGAAGTTTAACCGCCACAATAATGGAGTAGTGAGTACGCGTCACCTACACGCTGACCTAAATCTTCCTAATGCGATTGTGGCACTGAGGCAGTGTGGGGCACATACAGGACACATCGCGAACATTGAACTCACACTTACTCTTCGACAGGGGATATAATATGTATGTGTGTATGGATAAAGAATAATATCTCCGTGCGTCAAAATGCATTAAACAAAGGTAAACATTTTCATTTTAATACGTCTACAACAGAACTGCTACTAGTGCCGATTGGAGAGTGATAGGCATGGGCGGATCCAGGATTCGCACGAGGACACGCACGAGAAGGGGGGGGGGGCAAATGGGTAAAAAAAATCAATATAACACAAGAAATTCGGTACACAAAACTACCATCTCGGGGGGCACCCGTGCCCCACCCCCCCTGGCGACTTGTATGTGCAAAAATTTGCGCAAAAACTGCATGGAGTCTACACGATAATTACTTGCATGCGCTAACAGTTTGTGTGAAAATTTGCACAAAAACTGTGTGGCGTCCACGTCCATACTATACCGACTTGCATACGCTATACGCGCAATCTTATTTCCACAAACCGGACCGTGCAAGCGCATTCATATTGTACTTGCATCGTCTTTACATACATGCTTAATTGTGCAAATCAATTTTCTACATACTATCGTTTTGTGCAAGTCATTTGTGTCACCGCACAAATGCAACAAATTTGCCGTCTTAACGCGATGTTTACTTGCACAAACAAGAATCGTGCAAATTAGATTGAGCGTGTAACCGGGCCCTTATCTACTGTTTCGGAGAGTTATTGAACTATTGCTTACAGCTTCCTGGGCACAATCATATTCAATTTCTATAAAAGATGTTACTCCTTTTATCTATACTCCATGCTCTATAATAATCCTTCATCCCCCTCCCACAAGGCTACAGTTGCATAACAGCGTCTCATTCTACCAAATATTTAATTTGCAACGTTATAATTTTGTTTGTAGTAAACAAACAAGTCGAGATGACATTGTTTACTTGTTAGTACAAAATACAGAGTTATTAGTGTCAGTTTGTGCTCGTCTCGTAGTTAATCTCGTGTTTATTTCTCTTACATCATAATGATAGTGAGTTTGTTGAATAGCCGTTTGGACAAGCGGTTGTAAGCTGTGTTTATTTATGTTGCTGAAATATTACCTTTTTATGAATATAATGTGCTTGTAATGCTAGAATATTTAACAAAGATAACAGAATTTATAACTAAGTTAATAATACAAGTGAACAATGACCAAACAAAGGAGATTACAGTAAATTTGACGTTGACTTGCAACTGAGTGAGTGAGTGAGTGAATGCTCACGACTATTCTCGGCACTGTGCAAGAGGTCGATTTCCACATGGGGCAGAGGTGTATGAGGTCAGTTTATAATCGTATTTTGTGCCCTAAGGAAGGAAAGTTGTCATTAAAATATCTACAAAGGATTGTTCTATTGTAGTGTACACACAGGACATTGTGTTCCCTTTCATTATATAATGTCTAGATATAGCACTCCCTCAGTAAGAATATAAAAAAATGAAGCTACTATTTTTGACATTTGACAGTCGTTGAAAATGGCGCGCTAGAATAACTATGGCTAGAATATCTGTAGGCCTACTCTCTTTAAAACGAAATTCATGAATTTTCGTTTCCTTAAATTTCTTAAGTTTACTTAACCAAAAATTTATTAGAATAGTCCCCTATTCTAATACATTTTTGGATAAGCACAAGAAGTTCGAACTCATGCACGATTTTCTGGAACGAGTAGATTAAATAGATGTTGACGACTCTGTATTTTACCACCTCATTTTTGACCGAAACTTCGTTTTCATTGAATTAGAGTAGGCCTCCTGTTAACGAGTCTTCTTACCTCTCAAAAAGTACGTCCATTTGACCGTACTTTTTGACAATTCTTTGCTTCAATTTTAGATGCCAGATTAGGAATCTAGACATTAAATAATCGAAGTGTGTCCCCTTGGGGAAAAGGTAGGCGAAGGATGTATTTTTTTTAAAATCAAATGGTTGTTGTATTCAAAGTTTTAAATTAAACAAATTCGAGGGTCGTTCGAGTGTTCGTAGGAAGGCATTAACATGTGCGGAACTGTCAGGTCTCGGCGGTCATTCGACTCCCAACGATTTCCGCTCCACTCCTCACTGTGCGGAGCTGGGCCGGCCGCCCGCGCCCGCGCCGAGGGACACGTGCCTAACATTTATTATCCAAACAAATACTATAAATGAGAAAGTAAGTATATCTGTCTGTTCCGTTTTTACGCTTAAATAGCTGAATCAATTTAGATGAAATTTGATATGAAGTTTGAGTCCCGGGAAAGGACATAGGAGTTTTCATTGCGATAGCCGACATCCACGCAGGCGGAACCGCGGGAGAAAGTTAGTAATTTGTATATTTCTTTACACTTTTATCAATTTCGAAGTTGACTACAATGTAAATAAATTATTTTCTAGTAATTATGTGAAATAGTGAAAGAACACGTATTTTCTAACTGTTCTTTCACTATTTCACATGTTTGGAATTTATAATCATGAAAACGAATCTAGGTAAGAAATCATTTCACAATAGGAACCTATGACGTCATGATGTGTTATTTATTTCATAGGTACCTACACATTTTACAGAGTGTGTCGTTTTGACATTTTATAAAGATTGACAGTCAAAAACCCAAATTAGTACCAACTCAAAATATTATTGAAATTCGTATTCGTAAAGAAAAAAAATACCAATTAAAACTTAATATTTAATGTGTCATTCACACACTGGTAATTGTTAATTATTCAAAAAACAGTAGGTCGAAAACCAAAATAGATTGGCAAAAAAGGTACATAAATTAAAATTTGAATGAATTCTTTTACGAATGTGATGAAGTCATTTAACTAATTAATCAAGTTTATACAAAAAACGTTTTAATGACTATGAACGGATGGAATGACATTTGAGAGTTGATTTTAATATTTAACTCACGAATTTTGTTACAGTAGCAATATGTTTTTAATAATATATACTAATACTAGCTTTCGCCCGCGGCTTCGCCCGCGTGGATGTCGGTTATCGCGATAAAAACTATCCTATGTTCTTTCCCGGGACTCAAACCATCTCCATGCCAAATTTAATCTAAATCGGTTCAGTAGTTTGAGCGTGAAAGCGTAACAGACAGACAGACAGAGTTACTTTCACATTTATAATATTAGTATGGATTATAAAGCTGAAGAGTTTGTTTGTTTGTTTGAACGCGGTAATCTCAGGAACTACTGATCCGAATTTAAAAAATATTTTACTGTTGGATAGCCCATTTGTCGAGGAAGTCTATAGGCTATATAACATCACACTACGACCAATAGGAGCGGAGTAGCAACGAGAAATGTTGCAATAACGGGGAAAATTTACGCAGACGAAGTTGCGCGGGACAGTTAGTAGGTATGTAGAATATAATTGTCAATACAATCAATAAGTACTTAACTAACGGAATAAAGGAAACTTCCAGACAACAAGAGACTTCAACAATTTCACTAATTCGTAAGTGTGTTACTGTCATGGAATCCATTAACTGGTATCATTTGCACGCACTGCAGGGAGAGGAGCAGGCAGCTACCTGCACCTATAGTCTTCGCTTATTGTAAAAAATAAGGGCTCAAATCACAAAACGCCGAGAGTAAATAAGCAAAGCTACATACAAAATGCGCACGAGCAACGCACACTTAGACATCGCTCATGGCCATAGACCTATCTCGGACCACTATGTTCCGTCGGTGTTCCAAGATTCCGTGTCCTTTAACAATGGGTATATGTGCGTTGCTACACATATTCGGTCCGGCATCATTCGGCACAGGCCGGCCGGTATATGTGGATGAATGTTCGAGAAAAAATGGCTTTTAGAACGACCGGATCGGCACTTGTTATTGAAGCAAACATTAGTACTCGTAGTTGCTTCGGGTCGGCTTTGCCGAGTGTGCCGACCCGCTTATATGTGTAGCCTCCCTTACTCTTGATGTTACATGCCGAATACAGTACGATCAACGTAACTAGGCCGGACAGAAGTAGGCGACAAGTGGTTGCGCAGATGCATTTTTTGGAAGTAAATTGTGACAGGAAGCGGGGGGCGGGGGCGGTAACTAAACCAAGAGGATTAGAGATGCGATTACGCATTACATTGTCATATTTAGTATTACTAATTCATGTTTTTTTGTGATTATTTAGGTAAAGAAATTGTTTTTCAAAGTTTCTTTATTATTTACTGTAACTGTTTAAAATTTAAACTTTTATGAACTCATTTAAATAGTGTTTTTATATTGTTGAATTAAAATGTTGTTAGTATTTTTAATCGATTAATCGTTTTCGTAAGTAATTTTAGGGTCGCATCTCTATGACATGCGCGAATGTGATAAAAACCTACTTCAATCCGGTCAAGATACGTTGATCGTACTGTAGATATCTTGTCACCAAATAGGTTTTTTCCTAATAGTCAACAAGGTTTTAATCATTACGCGATATACGATACGATTGTATGTATATTTTAATGCTCAAATGATGATGATTGTTCCCACGATACGAAGGTCGTGATGGCCAACAGCCCAATGCCACGCGACAATCATCGACAGAAACCTGTTGCTTCCTAAAACTATTAATGACAGGAAGCTAGGAACGTTGATCGCATTGGATAATACAAGATTACCTGCGCTCGCGTATGCGTATTATTAAAGTAATCGCTTTAATAGTCAAGTGATTATAATGGCGTGTTAAATGGATGATCAATCAAACTGGTGGATCGTTTGTTTGTGTCATGCTTGTGAACGATTTAGTGCTACGTGTGGTTTAGTAGATAATTGAGGATTAGTTGAGGTGAGGATCCGTGGTCCTCATCATGTAGTGTAAAAGTAGGTACTGCAGTACCTACTTTTACACGAATTTTTTTTTTAGTGCGAGCGACTCACAGGCACAATAGCCTTGTGTACGAGGGATTCGCACTTGGCCAGTGTTGTCGTCTGGAGAAGCAATTGTGTAAAATAACAAAATAATGAATTCGGTTAATCAAGTTTGAATGAGGTTTGTGAATGAATATCGATGCAAAAAATAACATATATAACGCGGTTATAGTACAGAACCCTCAAATGGGCAAGTCTTGTGAATTTAATCAGTTTTTAAAGTTCTCTAACACTAATTATTTTAAATCTATTTTTGATTTGTCAGTACCGTGTATTGTAACTAGTCGTACACTGATATAAATTGGTAGGTAATTGATGTCGACATGACAAGCATATTCGATGTGTTTGGATCTAAGTAGGTAACACATGACTTGGAAGTTTTTACGTTCCAACGATTTATTGCACAGGAAACACATGTTTTATACACGCTGGAGTGGTGTGAAACGTATGGGGCCACTCCACTGTGTTGTGAACATAGGGGGTTTTAAAATTAAATATTCATAAGCAGAACATTCTATGTTAAAGGTTCATTAAATTGAATTTAATAAATAAAATACAGAATTGGCAAAGGAGATACAAGTCTTCCCGTGACCACGGCCGTTGCAATACGGTCGAAACGTCGGGCAATAAACAAGGTATTTTACCTTAAATTATTCACGCGATTAAGACCCGTAATATATATATTTTAATAATGTGTACAAATCGCGAAAGTTTATCAACTTTTAAGGAGATACAAGTAGAGCAGGGTTCTCTTATATTTTTTTTATTTACATATAGCCTATAAGTTACACTTTGCAGTAACAGACTGCGAAAGGGAGAGCTACATACCTTGTTCGTATACCATAAAAGGCATTTTAAAAATGCTTGAAATATTTTGTTATTATCATTGTGATTATTATTACGGCAAATTAGGGTACAGTTATCAAAGTAGGGCGCACAGCCGCCGGCAACAGACCGTAGGGCGAAACAACAGGTGTTGTCGAAATATACCAATATGGCGTCAGTGACGTCACACATGTTCTGTCATTTTACTTAACAATAACATAAAAACTAGTCCATTCATGTGTTCTCACACTGTGTGTGTGTGCGTGTGTGGGTGCATGTGTGGGTTTGTGTTGCATATTCATCATTGTTGTGGTGATGATAATAGCCACGTGTTTGTTTGTAGACAACATTGCTGTGTGTGCAAATATGCGCGCGGCACGTGGTGTATAATAACAGTGAGTAGGTGGCGCCACACGATTGACAATATTGGTTTTAATACCTATTTATTGCCAATAATTACGTTACACGTTATCTTTTAATTTGAAATGTAGCTTTAACTATGAAACAAGTGAAACACCGTCTGAGTGCGCAAAACACCCAAGCTTGGCAATTTTTAATTATTAAGTGGCTTTGTAAAAACCACTCCAAATTAAATGAGTGACCTCAGTCCGTTATACGTACGGTACGATGCCAATATAAATCAATGTATCATTATTGATACAAGCGGACGTTTTTGTCACGATCAATCTTAAACGATCAGAGCTAATGGACAAAAAATAATACACTTAATTATATTAGGAACTTGTTTTACCTCTTTGACCAACAGGAGTCTAAACTATAGTCGAAGATATTATATAAAGAAAGAAAATAATATCACTTGCGGTAGTAAGCGGTTTCAAAATTAGACCTATTCCTGTTTACTAGATCTAGTTAATTATGCAAGCAAAACAAATAATTGTAAGTGCGCCGTAATTATTGTAATCTGCTTAATTTGCGCTGGATTTTACAACGAACACGGATATAATTAAATGTATATATGGAGTCTCGGACCACCTTCGGGACACAATGGTCCGAAATTTGTGTCTGTAAGCTATGATTTCCTTCCGTGCTCTTGGTGTTTTACTTTGAGACGTACTAGGAAGTCAGAAACCAATAATAGAACAGACAAACGCACTTTTGCACAATAATATTTTTTCATCAAAGTACCAGGGTCTCAGACGGATAGAAGAGCTGTTTGTCCAACGGTTCGGGAGTCAACTTGTTCGTTCAACAACAATGTACGCCACAAAAACACCGAGGCCGGCTCTCGGTAAACAATATAATTACAATCTGCAAATGCTACACCTGTTGCTTTAACACCTACATACACAAATTAATTAATCGTACAATTTTAGGAAATGAAAACCTTGCGTGTGGCAGGGAAAACGAATGACTTCAACCAGTTACAGCTTTTACAATTAAATGGGTAGGTAATTAATTAATTAATAAGTATAAGTATTATAAATGTGGTCCTTTTTTACAACAGATAATACATATAAACATTATAATTTTTAAATTTTATGATTATGATATTTTACGATTTGAGTGATATATGTAATTGCCTAACAGTTGTTTATCAACCTATTCCTCAATAATTTATCTAGCTACTTAATTTATCTAAATGCTGTGTTGATTTGAATTTATGAATTAGTTAATTCATAAATTCAAATCAACACAGCATTTAAAAAATGTATAGATACTTATCCTATCATATTATTGATATTCCAATCTTAGGATGAAGCTCAAACACCAATTTACCTATTTCTAAAAAATCATTTAAATGCTTATATTTTGGGTAATACCTACGTGTATACTTCAGTTAATTACTTATAATAAGACCTTCCTAAAATATATGTTAGAATTAAAACTAATATAATCTATAACACACATCACATACGGCTCATACGAGTATTCCAATACCTCAGTAATGGCGCGTCGACGCAATCCGCGCGCGGGAATGCACCGCGTGATACATTGGCTGCGCTCAACTCTCGTGAAATTATTACTCTTACCGAGTACAAGACGCGAGGAATTTGATTTACTTTGCAGAATTATAAATAGAAAACGTTATATTAATTTACGACAAGTGTCGTCGCTTCATTATATTGCACGTAATAAATGTTTAGAAGATCTAAATACAATAGAAAGAAAATGATTACCACATCAAGAAATGGCTAATTACTCGTCGGATTGAGTGCAATAATTTTGATATAGAGAAATAAACAGACTCCCAATTAATTTTAGTGACGTATACGACTTTTACGCCCTTATCTACTACTAATATTATAAAGAGGAAGGAAAGATTTGTATTTTTGTATGTTTGTAATGATTAAACATAAAAACTACTGGACCGATTTCAACAATTCTTCATTATAATACTACATTATCCCTGAGTAATATAGCCCATATTTATTCCTAGAAAAAAATAGGGTTCACTATACCCAACCGTGCAAAGCCGGGATTAGTTCATAATAAACAAATAAATTAGTAGAAGTTTTAGGAGTACATATTTTATTTTATTCCATTTTTAAAATTGAATAGAAGCTCGATAGTTTAAATATGCTCTTGTGCTAATAGATTTGTTTACTAGCTGTACCGGCCATTATCTTTATTTGTAATTTTCTATTTTTTACGTAAGAATTTTCTACAGATTATTAAAAAACTAAAAAAAAATGGTTATCTGTATAGTCAGACGATAATTTTACGTCATAAGAAAACTTTGATGACATTGTAATGAACAATTCTCTGTTGTTTAACATCCATGCCTGTGACAGCTTTAAGCATGCGGAACGTGACGGACCGTGAATGAGACACTTTTTCGTGCGTGCACCCGGTAATCTATTTATAAGACGTTATCAGTTCAAAAGAATGAATGAAATCTGTAAAATTGTTCTCTAGTTATCTCGTGACCAAGGGATTAGGGATTCATTTTTACATATTTATAGATGATATTTATATGAATAAGGGAGAAAATCAATAGCTCTACAAAGGATCTAAGTTATAATTTGTAATCTTTTTTTTTTTTATATATGGGAAATCATCATATGACTTCTCCCGCTGTGGGCACGAGCGGGAGGGAGTGTCAGACTCCTACTGACTAAAACCCATTTGTGTTCCTTCTTTCGCCCTGGTGTTCCGTGAGCACAGAACTCTTTCGAACGATCCCGCACTCCCGGTGGGCGCCGGCCCAAATGGGGCCCCGTCACTTGCTAACACCTCTTTGGGGCGCGCGTGGAACACTAGCGCGCCGTCGACCCGGCCTAGTCCTAAGCTGGACGGCAAGCTACCCACTGATCGTCGTCCTCAGGCCTGCGCCTAGGGTGGCAGGATGTCGTCCCTTGTCACCCGTCGTCCGGGGCGTATATGTATAATTTGTAATCTAAGAAAGCATTTAAAAAAAAAAATCGGATAAATATGCGTCGATTAGCGAATCGTCGTTTTTGGAAAAAATCACGAGCATACAGGTAAAACAGTTATAAATAAGTAAATATGTGGATATCAACACACCTATTCCGTATTCATATCATAACAAATAAACAATGGTATTGATGTTTACTATAAAATCCACATCAAAGATACCATTAGGTCTGCATTGTTCATCATCAATCTTTACAAACAAATACCGGTCTCGTGCAAGTTGGAATCGCACGACGAGGAGGAGGGAGATGTACCTAGGATTTGAGAGGAGGGAGTTGATTAAGCCCACAAATCCCCCCCTCCCAGTTCCTCATCATCAGCAGAGACGTCCACTGCTGAACATGTTGGCTGGGTCAGTGAAATATGGACCCTGATGCTAAGCCAGAGGTCGTGGGTTCGATCCCCATCCAAGATAAAACTTTGTGTGATTTATCTATACTAATATTATAAAGCTGAAGTTTGTTTGTATTTTTGAACGCAATTATATCGGGAAATACTGGTCCAAATTAAAATACTTTGCTATTGGATAGCCCATTTATCGAGGAAGGCTATGGGCTATGTAACATCACGCTACGATCAATTAAATATGTTGCATAAACGGGAAAAATTTACGCAGACGAAGTTGCTGACCCACGCACTACTTCGTCTGCTAGTTTATAATATGATAAAACCTATTTAAAAATACCTATGTTTATCAGTAGTCTGGTTGTTAAAGTACAGGCTCTGCCTAGTTTGATATACGATCGCTCTTTTCTCAAATCTCGACTAGTTTAGAAATGTGCGAATACCATCAATTTTCGACACCAAAGTTTATTGTCTTGGTTTACAAACTTATTAAATAGAAGTCAAGAAGCAGGTACAATAACAGTAGAAATTACTGGAAGTAACCCAAGTACCTGTGTTTACCTGCTCGCACAAAAGGACAGTAATCCAAACATTGATAACGAGTTTCTGTAATCGCTGCAGACAAAGCACACTTAAATGCCAATGCGATATAACTTAAAGAATGGTTATCAGTGGCCAGTGGTGTACCAGTGGGTTGTCTCAACGTAACTTGGCCGGATTGAACTTGGCGACAAGTGGTTGCGTAGATGCAATTTTTGAAAGTAAATGGTAAAGACTCCGCTCGAGCTACATTGAGATAACTGTAGGTATACCTACCTACAATATTGTCACTGCGAATCCAGCATTTTGATTTAAGAGACATCAGGTCAGGCGAGGAAGGTTGCTGGGATGAATTGGATGCGGAAGGCGCAGGACCAGGTGCTGTGGCCTAAATTAGAAGAGACCTATAGATATCCAGCAGAGGACCAGTATAGGATGTTGATGATGTTTGACGCTGCTAAGAATCCTAAATTTTGGTTTGGTGAGGGTTTAGTCCCGCTGAAAATAGGTTTTATCAAGAGAAAGCATACGTGGATTGGATAGCCTCCTAGTTATGCCAAATTAAACTGAAGTTAAACCAATACCAATCAACGTTGCTACCAACCAACATTCTTGCTAAGGGGCGGGGAAACCATTTGGAGTCGATTCGTTTTGGTTGTATTAGTCGCGTTTCGACGAGCCGGTCCTTGGGTAGCGGGCCGCCGCGCCGCGCCGCCCTCGAGGCAGCCAGCCAGGTTAGTCTCCTTGGGGAGAGGCCCGGCTAGCCGCCTACGAGGGTTTGGTATGCTATTGTTCAGCCTATATATTTGTAAAAGTAGTTTTCATTCCTGAAGAATTTGGTAAGTATCTATACTTTGGGATAGACTTGCCAAATGCCAACATTAGCAAGTAGATATGCTCGTCCGCAAACATTCGTCACCCGCCCCATCAGTCATCCATCAATTAAGCTTAGGTGGGATCTTAATTACTTAAGTAGGAACTTAATTACTTAAATGAATGTCTAAAGATCTTGTACTACATCATATTAAAAAGTACAGGTAACTCTTATTGATTCAACTTCTAGGTACCTACGTAAGTTGCGTGAGTTCGTACCATCACTACAAGACATTTTCGTAAGCATAACTGGAAAGCGGCCGATTTCATGAAGACTGCTACAGTTTCAAAATTTACAATAACGTTAATGAATGCACATTGTAATATAATACAATAAGTGAATGAATAAATGGGTAGGTATGTACAATTGTTAGTTATTACTTAATGCTTAGTACCTAGGTAAAAACTATGTTTACCTAAAACTGTTGCATAACGTGGCGGACTGGCGGCCGTGGCCCGGAGCGTCCAGAACGATCGATTACCATAATTTTAATGACTTAATCAGATCATTATTCAAATAGAATTATTATTTAACTAGTTAACATTAGAATGCTTCTGATTAAATAATTAATTAAGTATTAGGAAGTAGAGGAAACAATTAGGTAAGTATGTAAATGGATTAGACCAATGAAATTAGTGCAAAACAAATACTTGTAAAAAACTAGTTTTGGTCATGAATATGTAATAATAATGATCCAATAATTTAGAAATAATTAAAAGTGATGGCGATTCAACCGGAATATGTAATAATGCTACTGGATAATTAGATTTAATCAACCAAATAAAGGCACGCGGAGTTAATTCAAAAAGTACCGACAACTTACCAAAAAGTAACAAACACCGCGCACTCACTGGCTCATAACAACTGCAGTTCCACAACAATGCTCCACAAAAACTCTCACTCACTCGTATAAATTAATTTAAAAGTAAAAATGTTACTTTTTCAAAAGTCCGCGTGTAATGTTGCGATGTTTTCATGGGCGACGCGATTGCGCGAGACTGACGTGCGCTCCACTACGCGACCGCGTGCGATATGCCGGCGACGACGACGGCGAGGAGGCGGCGACCGACGCAGGCCGGCTTCGGGCACCCCGTTTGTGCCGTGTCGTGCAAGAGAAGCGGACCGATATCACCGATAGAAGCTGATGATGATGATCACGATCACCACACCACCCTTACCAATACCTCGACTTGACTACGTTGCTGCAGGTAAAGCAACTGTGTTGGGTTTTGCCCTAGGTAGGTATACCTATTGGATCCTTCGTTTCTCAAAGGCCTTTCGTAGATCAGAATGACTTAAACTCGGTCAGTATAGAATCTTGTTATTTATTTGTTTATGGATTTAAGATTTACGTTGGTATATTGATCTTACGAGCGATTGATTTTTTACGTGGGTACAAGCAAGAAGCAAGTGACAGTAAAACTGACATTGACATTTTTGCTATAAAAAGCCATTTTCTAAAAAACACACAATTTTTTTAAAAAGTTTCTAAATCTTAACCAGAATCAACAAGATTTTTGAAAAACGATTTTAATCGATAGTTTAGTAAAGTAATTATTTTGGGATGGGAGCCAATGACGTTTCTGGGAGCATTTCCCATCAACATACTAAAATAAGAGGGTACAACGACTTTGACGTAATTAGTTATTATGAAATAATACTTACGTCAGACGGCCGGACAGGCAGACACTACAAATGTACAGGTACCTACTTACGTAGGTATAAAGTAGGTATCGTTTGCACCTATTCTACATTTCTGATAGTCCACTAAGTACCTAAATGTCGTGTGAAAATCGACCTTCAGCCAGCAGATTCATTGTTACACCCATATAATACAGATCTGCAGACATTTCTCAAAACTGCATCGTTTCGCCGGAGCTCGGAGCCACGGCGCAACGGCTCACAATGGCATTACGTGTAGATCTTGATCCTGACATTGTATTGTTGTGCGCGCGCGCCGTGAGAGCGGAAGCGAACCACCTAAAACATCATCAGCGCATGCTTGCCATTATATTGCATTTCGTAACAAGTACGCATAGGTAGATTACTCTTGTTATTTTCAGTACCTGGATGGCCAAGCTTAGCTCGATTTCTCGCTCCCGAAACCCCCTGCATACTAAATTTCATGAAAATCGCTGAAGCCGTTATAGTGATCCAGATTTTATAATTATTATAAGGTAACAAGAATTGCTCGTTTAAAGATAAAAGATTAGAAATTACATTAAAAAATTAAAGACGAAAATACGTATCTAAGCGGGAATGAAATCATTTTTCCCTGAAATAATCAGGGATGTTACCCGACTCCGACTTCGGCTCCGACCATTTTAAATCGGAGGTATCTAACGTACGGCGGCCGCTCTAAAGCTAAAAATCTCACGGAGTCCTTAGGATCGCGGGTTCGAGACTCGCCGAGCGATTTTTTTCTATACACATTAAATACCTATACCTGAACCATGTTTCTTTTTAGGATTCTGTAGCCAAAATTGCAGAAACGGAACCCTTATAGTTTCGTCTAGTTCGTCCGTCTGTCTGTCTGTCTGTCCGTCCGTATGTCACAGGCATTTTATTCAAAAACTACAAAATGAATGTGAATGAAATTTGGATAATAGATATCTTGTAGAAGCCGCTGCCTAATTTGATAGTTAAATAATAAAAATAAATATTTTTAGAGGAGGCACTCCATACATGTATCTAAAAAACAATTTTTTTTTAGCAAACATGTGGCACATCATTTGAAAGGTCTTCTAAAACCATTTTAAGGTTTTGAAGGAACTTTTGAGATTGTGTAAAAATAGTGTTCCCAGGTTCCTTTATCTTTTAAAAATTTAAACCGTAGTAGGTCCGAAAAATATGAAAACAATTACAAGGGTAACTCCTAATAAATGCTTTCAACTAAAATTATTTGCAACATGATCGGATATACATACCGACTTTGAGTTATTGCCGAAAAACTACGCTTCTCAATCTCAACAAAAGGACGTAAGTGCTATGAAGATACGCTCTTTTGCTGGTGTACTTTTTTAGGTCCTTAGGTTATATGTAGTGCATTTCTTTAGGTAGTAACAGCTGTGGAACACGGAGCATTTACCTAACTTGCCCGGTTTTATTTACGTAACTTATTTTCATGATCTTAATTTTAACATATCTCACTTCTCCAAGGTTTAAAATTAAAACCTCCCACTCCAACTTCAGTTCCAAAAAAACACCTCCGTAACATCCCTACAAATAATTATAAGACAACGCGAAGCGCTACTTCAATTAAGAATTACTAGCTGTGCCTGCGACTACACTCTGCCTACTGCACTCTCCCTATAAACGTTAGTGTAAAAACCCTCAGCTGTCTGACAATGAAAGTCCCGTCAAAATCCGTCCAGCCGTTTCGGAAATTAGCCGGAACAAAGAGACAGACAGATCGGCAGACAGACAGATAGACAAAAAATTAGTTTTTGTTATAAGTTTACAGGTTACACAGTTTATTTTAATATGCATTTAGAAAAATGTTGTTATTTCACATTAGCAACAAACAGATACTTGAATTTTATTTAAGTACCTACTAGCTGACCCGCACAACTTCGTCTGCGTAAATTTTCCCCGTTTTTGCAATATTTTTTATTGCTGCTCCGCTCCTATTAATTATAGCGTAATGTTTACAGCCTATAGCCTTCCTTGATAAATAATTTTCAATTCGGACCAGGGGCCTTACCCGCTTTCTTTGAAACGAACATTCTATAACGAACAAAATTTAAACGAAGGTTCGAATGGTAAGCTACTCTAATTCATTTTCCAATACACACACAAATTTCGTATTTCATGGTCAATTTTCGTGAACGAATGGATTGGATTATTGTTGCTAGCTCTAGATTTTTCTGTTTCTTTTAATTTATTCTTCAAATGGCAACACTAGTATTTTAAGAGCTAAAAGTGCCTTGTCGATTTGTCGATTGATTGATATCTTAAAAAATAGGTCTTTTTTTCCCTATTAAACTATGTAAACACGATCAAGATTGTTAGTCCAGAAAAAAAGTAATCAGTACTCAAAAATATTAACATTTTACGTTCCGTCTTACTTATGAAATACCGTTTCTCTAAATTCGTATCAAAAATGTAAAAAAAATGTTCTCTATTGTTTTTTTGTGTTCATTATTTGAATATTAATTAGATTTTAGTTTTATTTGGCCTTCATACAACATCAGTAATTAAAAATAATATATTTTTATATACGATCAATTTCATAGGAGAAACGGAACGTCCTCTAACGTTGTGACATTGTCAAAAAAAATCTTCAAACCAATTTCATCAAACCATTAGAACTTGTTCTGTTTCTTTTTGTTTCTTTGTATTCTAGCAAAGAGTATAATAATTTCCAATCGATGAAAGTTGAGCCATTGCCATGGGTACATGGGGTTGTTTCAGTGGAAAATACATAAACATTATCTGAGATAAATCGATATCACGATCTAGTACAAAATATGTACAAGAGTTTGATCTACAAATCTTTGATCAGCAATTAGATATCTCCATTCACAGTAAGTATTGTGATTTTCCTTGACTGCATTGTTTAGTCGATTGTATATTTGTGCATTCAGATGATAGAACTTTCTTACCAAAAGCTATAATTACGTGAGGCGTACGTTTAAATTTACATAATTCATTTTCAGATGACTGATGAATACTACATTTGTGAGGTATTCGTTATCTTAGCCATGCAAGCTGTGAATTGTGATCGGAGTGGAGACTATGTTAGGAGTGTTGCGGTGTGCAAGTCCCTGTCCGTTGTGGTCATAAGTATAGAAGTCTGTGTGCTATGTGGACTGTTGTGCTGAAGTGTTACTTAATTGGTTAATTCTAATCCAGTCACCTTGGCAGGATCAGCAGGTATGTTTACATGAAAATAGATTTTTTATTTATTCTTAGGGTTTTTAAAAATAAACTAGATAAGTTTAGTAATCCATTTTTAATATTGTGGTTTTACAGATATCACTGACTGATTGTTCATGTCAAGCTTGTTTTATGCATCTTAGAAGACATGTTATTTATAACCGGACACTTGATAAAGATCAAAGAAATATTGTTGCCGATGTTGAATCACAAGAACCGAATGCTGATATTGAGTTACAAATCGTTGCTAGTCAACTTGGCAATGCCAGATAAGGAACCATTGTTGAGCTAAATATTGAAATCAATTAAACTGCAATAAAAATAATCTGCTATTTTATTTGACTGTAAAATAAAATAAAATTGTTACCTCTCTTTTCCTATCCTGTGTATTCTCACTTTATTTATATGAGCTAGGCACTTTAGATAGTTCCTACTTAGTTATGTTTTACATAACTAAGTAGGTGCCTAGCTCAAAATTCAACACTGAACCTGCTGTAAATACTAACATCACAATCATTATATTATATAGTTGATTGTTCCCAATCGTCAGTGTCAGATTTATCTAGTCTACTCTTAGGGTTAGCTACCATCTTCCGTAGGGGTAATGCTTAAATGACTAATAGATATCTACTTAATATCGCTTTTAATCTACCAATTTACAGGTAAGTAGCAAGTACCTACTCATTGCGTATAAGCAGATACAGAATTAGGTCGGTTGTTAATTGTAGTGACAGTTAACTTCAAAATGTTATCATTTTAGGATCAAAATGACTCTATAAATGGGATTCGCAACTTCCGAGCTCATCGAGGCACTTCTCAATTTATTTGATGAGCACAAAAATCTAGCTCGCAGGAATTGATTATTAATATTTATTTGATTTCTTCACTTTTGACTGAGTGTCTTCAAAAGAGAAGAAATCAAAGAATTATTATTTCTTTTCTCACTCTTTTCTTGACTGAGTCTTACAAAGTCAAAGTCGGAAATTAGTATGTAATTTCCTACAAAATCTAGGCAGGAAATTATGTCAATATATAATTAATTGCCGAAGCGATGGCGGTTTCTTCTACGCAATGAGCGTTCTTTAGGCTGAGCAGCTTCAATTAAAAATAATCTTCAGCCATAATAATTGCTTTTAACATAATTCTTAATAAAAATGTACCACGACGAAAATCAAACGGTAGCACTTTTGGTTTCGTCAATTTTAGGTTATAATTCCGAATAATTCACCTGTCAAATTCTAAATTTCGTTCGGTGCATAAGGAATTAGAGTAGGCTTAGAGAATTTATATGTCAAACAATTTTCGTTTCAATGAAATTCGTGAACCAATAGAATTGGGGTAGGAAAGCTACGAATATTCTATAGAAACTTTGTTTTTCGTTGAAATAGAGTAGGCCTCCAGTAGTTCCTAAGATTATCGCGTTCAAACAAACAAACAAACTCTTCAGCTTTATAATATAAGTATAGATTTGTATAGATCATTTTTCGACATGATAGTTAACCCTATTGGCTAGCTACGTTTTACTTTAACATACATCATTGGTTCGTTGTTAATAGGTACGTACTTACGTAAGTAACAACTAGGTAGACTAGATACAGCTTTGTAAATAGTAAGTAAGAACCTATATTGTCTGGCTAGGTATAATTTCATCAAACTTTCAAATGTGTCTAAAAATATTGAGATATTCATTAGATTTTAAATACTTAACTGTAAGAATTTTAAGCAGCGGTACCTAGTGCTATTTAAATAAATAAAAAATAGATTAAAAAACTAAAAAAACAGGCTTTTGTAAATAGCTGTACTAAAAAGTTTATAAAAACTTTTACCCCCTTGGGAATTGATTTTTCAAAAACACCGAAATATGTTTTCTTTATTTTAAACCAATAAGCCAAATACGAAATTCCACACATCTAACTTCAAAACTAGCGGAGTTTCATATAAACTTACAACCACTAATTAACCCCCTTAGGGGATGGATTTTCAAAAATCCTTTTTACTTTTATCGGGTTGTATTGCCATTGGTCCTTGATAAGTGTGCGAAGTTTCAATTAAACCCGACGTTCTGAAGTGGGTGAAAAACACATCCAAAGATTCTGTTGCACACTAACATAAACGGCTATTAGGTACACTACCCTGAATCAGGGCCCTAAATCGAGGTAGCCTTGAAAATTTGTTAGAGAATTAGGGCCCTGATTAAGTGTAGTGTAACAAGCGCATTACGTATGAAGCTAACAAAATCGTGTTCAAAATAATAACGTAAACCTAAATCGTATTTAACAATCCGTTTTAAAGAGGCGATATTATCTTTACTCATGAAAGTGATGTAAATAACACAATAGATAAATTATTGCTTTGGCTTGATAGTAACCATTTAAAAATAAATCTAGAAAAATCAGTTTATATTCATTTTAATAAATCTTTTAATAATAAAAATAACACCGCACTCATAAATAAAATTAATAAGGTAACCCAGACAAAAATTTTAGGCGTAATAATAGACGAACATATTAATTGGAAAGCACACGTAGATACTGTTAGCAATAAAATAAATAAATTTGTGTATGCACTGAAACAAATTAAAAATGTAACTAACTTGAAAACTGCACTAACATCTTACCGCGCCTACATTGAATCCATATTACGCTACGGTCTTATTTTGTGGGGTAACAGCACCGACATGAATAGAGCATTTATTGCCCAAAAAAAATGCATCCGTTCGATCTGCGGACTAAAACCTGATGAATCTTGTCAGCCAGTATTCAAGAAACTTGGTCTGTTACCTTTACCTGCTCTCTATGTTTATGAAATATGTATGTTTGTTAAGAAGAATAAGAAATTATTTAAAACAGCAGACGAAATAAACCCTCGGAACAGACGAGACCCACATAGGTTAGTACTCACAGATTTCCCGAGACTAACTAAATATAATAAAAGCTGCTTGGCAATGTGCATACATGTCTTTAATAAGATACCTAGCACCTTAAAAGATTTAGACATAAGATTGTTTAAGATAAAACTTTACAAATGGCTTACTGATTGTAATTTCTATAGCATTAAAGAATTTATAAATGAAAATAATGATATATTTTGTTACGAGTAAGTTAAGAAATTGAAACTGAAATTTTTGCATGCTGTGATTGTTACAGCGAAAACATGTACGTACTACTACAATTTTGTAACACCATTTTATACCATGTTTTTACGCAAATAAACGTTTATTATTATTATTATTATTATTACTCTCTAATTTATATGCATTTATGTCGCTTAGATTAGTAAGGTAGGTACATAAACCACATCTTTGACATCAAGCACAACATTGTGCGCGCAGACAATATCATATTTTTCGCAAATCGCTAGATCAAGTTTTAATGAATAAATATCACGGATCACTATAAGTCTGTCGGCGGCGCTCCGCCCCTTGATTGTAGGGCGCCGCGGACTCAAAGGAGCCGCCGGCATCGCCGCGCCCCGACAGCTCAGTTTTGTTCTTATAAGTAAGCACAAAATACAGAAAGTATAGAATGTAATCTTTATACAACGGTCTAGAGCAAATAGCAATTCACACATAAACAATTTTATAATACACTAGCTGCCGCCCGCGGCTTCGTCCACTTTATGTTTGGACTGCCAATTCACCCCTTTAAAGATTTGCTTTAGGCTTTGCCTACATCATAAACCATGTACCAAATTTCAACTCAATCAATTCAGGGGTGTAAGCTGTGTGTTGTTATATCAGTCAATCACAGTTTCTTCTTATGCCTCTTGAATACACAGATAGCTGTTCCTCGCAACTTCGTTCGCGTCACATAAGAGGGCTAGCGAGAGTGGGCACCTACAATACAATTCTAAAGGAGCTGAAACATTCTTTGTTTTATCCACGAACCACTCGAGAACAATTGAAAAAAATTTTTTGCAACATTTCTCATTGCTGCTTCGTACAACTAATAGGAGACTTGTATCGTGATGATATATTGTTTATATGTTATTTATGTTAGCCTATAGTCTTCCTCGATAAATGGTCTATCCAACAGTAATATAATTTTTTAATTCGACTTAGTAGTTCAAAAACAAACAACCAAACTCTTCAGCTTTGTAATATTAGTAAAAATACTCAGATTTGCCCATTTGCCGGATCTAGGGGGCAAATATATGCGGCGTTATCGGGCACCCACCCATCCATACCTGGGTGGTGAGAGGCGAAGGTGAAGGGACTCCATCAAGAAGATCTCTCTGGCACCCTCTGGGCACAACAACCCCTCTTAAATAAAATCCTAGATCCGGTCATGCATATAGATATCTCTTATTGATAGGTACAGAATTACAGACCACTTCAGTCAGACTACTTTTGATGTTTGCGTTACGTGTGCGTTCCTTGAGCGAGCTGCAAGGTATAAATACTACATGTAAAGGTTACCTTCTGCACCCCTGGTATGTTGTGGTATGAACTTGTCGATGACGTGTCTCGAGTCTCCACACTTGCCGAAGATGGAGACCGTGCTGATGAAGCATGTCGTAAAAATGTACAAAGATTTTAAGGCTTTATCTGTCGCAATTTCCTGGTACTTTTTGCACGTCGCCGACCATAGTAGCCGCCAGCACACGTAACTATGAAAAACGAGGAAAAATGCTCAATGAAATAAAAACCTCTATTTCTTTTTTGTGTTTTGTATACAGAGATGCAATACGCATGTTTATTATAATTATCCAAATGAACCCACAACGGGTGCGGCGAGTTCCCGGCAACGAGCAGGCAGTCCCCACAACACTCACCAGGGTGCGCCTACACCTCGCTTGAGTGCTTTGACCGCTCCTGAACACACCCTCTGCCATTCATGAAGTCCTGGTACCCGTGCAACTAATGCATTAGGGTGTGACTGCATGTGTGCTCGTTCATTTCTTAGTTTTATTACAAATACGATGGGGTTAGTTTAATTGCCTTGTTTGTTATTTTTTTTCCTGTATTGTATGACTGAACTGAAGAGTTGTGTAGCTGTAAGAAGCTTACAAACAACGTCACTTAGGTATATCTATCAGGCAGGGGAGAATATTTATTTCTTCCTTTGCAGCTTTGCTTTACTTTGCTTGCGCCAACCCCACATACCTACATATCAGTCCTTTATTATAGTGTAACATTCAAACATTGTAAAATTGGCAATATGAAAAGAGTGGCCGCGAGTTTTTATTGCTAGATTATTTTTTTGAGCTTTACCTATTGTTTGCGAACTTGGCATTAGGCATATCGTCGGTCAAATCACGAAAGGGCGTATCCAACAAATTTTGGATTTTGAGATATTAGCACCATCGAAATCTAAATGTCAAGTTTTAGTATGTCACGAAAAGACGTATCCAAAACTCCAGTGGAAGCGGATTTATAGACCGTTACGAAGAGCCCTATCTACTATTCCTTATAATTTAAAAAATCACGAAGAGCCACAGCGATAGTTACGCCTTATCATGCGTTTTATTTTTTCTTCACGAAGAGGCGTATGCAATTTGATGCGAGTGAAAAAAAGACAAATCGAAACTTGTTTTTGTCATTCATCACTGTGCAAATACTAAACTGCAAAGTTTTTTTACGAGAGTTAAAAATAACTATTTTTTTTTTTGATAAATGTGAATAAATACCCGATTAAAGTGATAATTACGTGCGTGCTTTATACAAGTTACAAGGTAAAGTAAAGTATTTTTTTATTTTATGAGGAATTTACCTAAATCTGCAAATTTATTAAATTTATTATTTTTTCAAAACTTAACTTTTTTATTACTAGATTATTTTATTGACTAGACAAAATAAAAACGATGGTTCTAGTGATAATATAGCTACTTAGAGGTTGTGTTTAATCAGTCTGTATGAATAAATAGGATATTTTTGTAATAATTATTGTTATCTTTAGATACTGCGATCCTGCTGCTACTGCGTTATTTATTGGAGGGCCAATTTCGTAAATAATGGATGTGTTGGTGCTATGGAAAGACGGAACTCAAAATATTGTCAATACACGAGAATTATTTTCCGTTTGAAAAGGTCAGAAGATTACGGTTGCTACTGATGGTATGGTACATTAAGTGTTATAGGAGAATTAGAATCCTCTTCGTCTGAAGATGAACCACCACTTTCGTTTCATGCCTCTAAAACACGTATGAAGAATGCAAAAAATTGCTGCGAGTACGGTAATTGTCATTATCCTATTTTGACCACTTGTATCAAATGTGCTTGTTTCTTGTGCACTGAACATTATGAAGATGAAGCTCCCTGTTTTAATCATTTCGGTATTAAAACTATTTAGGTACCTACTAGAATATGAGCACTACCGCTATGAAACAATTTTGAATGGCATGAAATATAATATTTTTGACACACACTCTACGGAGATGTTTTTATTTGTACTGACGAGGTGTTTAGTGCTTGCCCGCGTTGTTCATGTCTTCTTTGCTATGACTATTTTGACAACGATTGCTCTACCTGTAAAAAACATCAAACCTATGAAGCTTCCCTAACAAACCCTGCTTTATTTGAAAATAACCATAATAATATAGACCAGAATCCTATTTAGACTACCTGCTTTGAATGTGCCTGTTTATTGTGCGATGCTCATTTTGAGTCGCTGCTTGATGTGCCATCATGTGCTGATCATGCTATAAGATAAACAATCTGTTGAATCATTCGTTATCTGCTTTTGATATCCATAATGCAGAGAATATTTACTACGATTCTGATGCAACCGTAACGTTATCTGATGCACATGCAAAAGCAATTAGAGGATAATTTAGCCCCCGAAGACTTTGTAGTAGATGGCGCCCCTAGAAGAGGAGAAAGATCAGTAAAAGTAAAAAAAGAACACAGTGATGACCCATTTAAGTGGCAGACGTTATGGAGTTCCGAGTATTGTGATAAATTGAGCCACTTGGAAACGCAATGCAGATCCATATCACTTATGTGAGCAAATACGCAATGGCTGAGGACAAACGTCGAAAAATTAAACCAATATTTTAATAAAATATCAAATGAAAAATATGAAGACCTAATGAAAATGTGTAGCGGAGATACACCGATAATAAGGAATCGAAAACATGTTTCTTACTACCAAAACCTTCCCCAGGACTAAATAGGTAAAAAACATTATAAGTGGTGAATATTGTAAAAAAATCTTTGTTTGATTTCTGTATTAATATTAGTTACTAGTTCTTCTTTGTTATTTTCAGGTTTAAGTATCTATAAATAAAGCCTGATCTTAATAAATACTGATTTTTATTTCATTTAAAGCAATAATACTCGGGCGTATATGAAATTACTAATATTGGTGGTACATCGCGAAGGGGCGTAAGTGAAACTTTTAAAAAAAAAAAAGATTACATCTCTATAATGAACTATAGTACACAAAAACTATAATTAAATATATAAACAGTGTTAGGTACTTCTTTAAATAAGGATCGTACCAAACACATAAACGTATTAGACATAAAGTTATGACAATACATAAGGGTACAATTTCATAAAAATGGCTCTCCTGTAAAATTTTGCAAAACACAGATACGCCTTTTCGTGTTTCGACCGACGATATAATGTCCCGACGTATCACAAAATATGTTGTTTCGCATCCTAAGTGAATACAGAATTTTGAATTTTAAATTTTTACCGACAATTTAATATATTTAATATATTAAAATAATTAATATATTTTTCTTATTTTTCTTTTATAAGCTGCTTCTGCATTTCGTGTGTCGTGTGTATAGACAATCACGAGTTCGGTATTTGTTTTATTACTTTTTTTTCATTTTAATTAGATGTAACTTATTATTACTTTGATAAATGATCATTCTTTCATTTATCTGCATTCCAGCACCGATTTCTAATACGGTGGAACTCATTAGTTATTTTAGTTTAGTCCTTACTTTCAAGATGAATACAATAAACAAGATGGCATTAGTCAAATAAAACTACCTTGATGACATGAACATGACCACGTTACCTATTTGTAAACTTATAAATTACTTCGCAGTAAATAATAATGCGGGGGTGTGTTACAACTTTTAATTGCATTACATTGTAATAAATAAATGATTAATCGATTCCTTCCTTAGATAACACGGCTCGACCAGGATTTCATAGGTCATAAAGCACATTATTTCCACTATTCATATTCATGGTTAGTCGTAGTGCGTAGTACTGGCAGTGGCACTTAGCGATGTTCTTATAGAGATCGCCCACGCCACCTCCGCGCGGATCTGTCCGCCTGGTGCCTCGCCACAGGACCTACTGGCATGTAATGACACTAATAGCTAAACAATTACAACTAATAATGACCGTAGCACGTATTTAACACCTACATCCAGATTTACTTGAGATAATGGTTGTGTATAATTGGATTATACTGCGCAGTTGACAGAGCAGACCGGCAAGGTGGGACGAGGACGTCTTGTGTAGAAAAAGAGAAAATACAGACCAAGTACTTAATCATAAACTGATCGTGCAATGCACATAGTATACCTAAAGTATGTCCATTTTGACTCGTTTTTAGACTTTTAGCTAGTTAAAACAATACAAAGGGCCTTTCTACAGCAAAACTGACTTTGACTGTCTCGGTGGAGCAGTGAACACGACTGTTGTGCAGGTTTTGAGTTCGATTCCCACACGGAACTGAGCTTTAGGATATTCATAAATGTTGGTTTCGACTCTGGGTGTAGATACTCTGTTAGTTATCTGTGGCTTGTTGTTGTTGGATGGAGGACTATCCTACCTAGTCTTAAAAAAAATACCTTTAAAGATTGCCTCTTTGTATTATGAATTTATGACGATTTATATTTCCAACAATGGACATCCATGTTTAACCTCTAGACTATAGTATGCACTACAGTATTATGTAACAAACATAAATATTTTTTTCTACAACAAGACAAAGTAGTAGGTAGATAGGTAGGTAGGTATTGTTAGTGTCCGTACAAGCAAGAATGTCCCAGAACTAAATAGACATGCAAGCATGTAAAGAGAACTAGATTATAATAAGGCTACTGCCGACATGAGTTGATCTCTTTAATAAAGTGTAAATGTAAAGTACTCAATGACAATAGCTATTCTATTAATAAATGCATGCACATCTTTACATGTCTCCCTTGCGCACATATTCGAAACAATGAGAAAACTACACAATTATAAACATCCTCACTCATATTATGAAAACAACGTAGGACGCAGGTAACGCAGGTACGTTCTCAAAACTAAGTAGTTCTCAAAGGGGATCTCCTGAAAAACATCGTCACATCTGCAGTGTTGCTACCAAAGTGTTCAGTTTGTGAATACCGGTCAAGTGGCCGGTGCACCACGCCGGGAGGCACGAACTGCTTGTGAAATGGGAGTAGGCCGCCATTACATCTAGATAAACAGCCACCAGCCTTGTAAACACAGCGGTATTCACGGAAAAAGTCACCACAACTCTGATGGTTACGTTATTTTTGGAGTATTGGGCATTCCCATTTTATGAAGATTCAAAAGAAACCCTTGACTTCAAAAGAATGTTAAGATCTGTGAATATGGAGGAGGAACATACACATTACAAAAAGGATTAGATTCTATAGTATTTTTTATAGGCATTTCTTGCCAATTACTTTACTTAAATTTTTTCTATAATTCAAAAATGCAATTTTGGATTAGATTCTAGTTACAAGTGTCTATGATTTCTTAGATATAAAACACAACATTAATCTGCAGCATCCTATTACCTTATTACTTCTTTAACGCATTTTTTTATAAAACTTTCGTTTTATATGTTAATTAAAAGAAATACTCAAAATAAGCGGTGCTAAACTGCTAAGATCTTCTAGCGCAGCTCAATGCAGAACGAAACCGTTTATTAAAAAAAACAAAAATCATAAGCAATCATGCGATTCATTCCCGCATTGCAGAGAATATGAAGTGAGGTAGATACTGCCCGGTCTGTGAGGAGTTCCGCATTGCGGGACCTGGGATATTAGATGCGGGTTCCCAGGATTTTAAAACCAGTTTTATTTTGAATAGCAGCTCTATTGTATCTCTGCCAACGAGTTAATGAAATGTCGATCTTTGTTTTGTCATCGTTCTGATATTTGCGGAATAAACTTTGTGATACTGTGTGTTGTGTTCTATCTTTTAACCTAACGGGCTATTGCCCGCAGATATGGTTGCCTAGATGACTGAAAAAAGTTAAGTATTTAACTTACCACTGTATGAATTCTCATCAAAATCGGCGCAGGGGTTCGGTTCACACACAATCTGCTGTTTGTCTCAGAGTTTCTTTCGCAAATATTTTTGTTTGTTAACAATTAATTGATATACATTCATGTCCGATCCATTAATGGTATTCATTCTATCTATTTACGTTGGATCCTATTTTATTTTTATTTAATAATATTCCTTTAAATAAAATGGTTTTTTAGGGTTCTGTAGCCAAAATTCACCATGTTCATCCGTCCATCCGTCCGGTCGCAGCTTTGCTCAGACATTTTTTTTAGGGTTCCTCCCCCTTATGTAAAGTGGGGATGTATTTTAAGCTATTGCATAGCTTCTATCGCGGGCCTTGAGCGCGGGGACCGAATCCAGAAATTCCGTAACGAAAAAACCTCACGCTCCCCACTCCGACGAGCACAGCGGTGACACTTTTTAGTTTTGCCATCTATCGATGAATAGTAGAACTTTTAATTACTTTTTTTTTAAATTAAAAAAAAAAATAAAAATATTTTATAATAAAAAAAAAACTTTTAATTTTTTTTTATGATTTAAAAAAAAAAAAATTAAAGAAAAAAAAAATTAAAAACATTGTTTTTTTTATAATTCAAAATAAAAAAAAACCATTTTTATTTGCTAATTGCTTAAATTGATAAAAATGCTATGCAATAGCTTTACCGCGGCAGTCCCCGAGTGCCACACATTTTTTTTTTCCCAATTTTTATTCCAATTTGAGTACCTATGTGAAAAAAATCACGGTAGTAGTATATAACTATAGTGAAATTAAAACGAAAACTATCACAGCTAGGAAGACTTTTCAAGTTTACGAGTACTTACTAGTTATCAAATGAGAAGTAGCATTTCGTACAAATTCCGTACATTAACGTTGTAAATATGAAACAAATATAATAGAAAACCCACTTCATAAGCCGAATTATTCTGATGGATCTACATTGTGCTTTGCCCGACATGCACTTGACCCGGTTTTTGTTTTTCATTTATTGATGAAAAGAATGCCAAAGAACATTATGAAACCGCATGGCAAATTACTTAATAAGAACAACACCAACTACTAGGTACGTTATTTGCGTAGTCTTTGTAAGTGCCTTAAAAACTAGACAGATGACGCCACATCAGTCGTTGTTGTACCGCAGCACAAATCCTCAAAGAATTCAGAATTCAGACCGGTCTGCAAAATACAATAAATATCAACTTTTCTTTCAGCAAGTAAATGCTATCGCCGAATTCTTCGATCCGATATCGTGAGCACGGACGTGGAGCAGTCACGCGATCTAACAACAATTTTGACAATTTCGCCAAGATACGTGTCAGCTGTACGATTTTTAGATAGATGCGGTTATATAAATATACATTCCAAGCAACATAGTTAACATACAATGAATTATAGATAGGTTCGTAAATAAAAAAAAACTATAGAACTGCTTTAAACGTCCCGAAAGTAACTTAACATTCAGATTATAGTCCCTATTAAAAACTGAATAGTCTCTAGTCTGACAATCTTACAGCCGTTTTCCCATGGTCTTCTCTAACAACTAGGGGAGTATATAAAGAGTACCTACTCAATTACAGAAGTTTTTTTCTGCAGCCGTTCAATAGTAATTGCATCTGGAGGCTGGAGACACTGGTTGTGTTATTAAATGACTACAATTCCACTCATAGGTGCATAACTCAATTTTTTGGTTGGTCCATTTTTGGATTCATATTTTTTTACGGATTTCGTAAATAACACATAGAGCACCCCTAGTTGTTGATGAAAACATTCATTAGAAAGCAGACGTTTGACGCCTCATGCGATCCCGTCAGAGCCCACAAGGGAAAACCTGCGAAATTGGGTTGTTTGTGTGACTTTACCAGACAGATGTGTGTAAAATTTAAATGTGTGAAAACATTTCGAGGTCAATAAATTGCATTTCTTTTTTACCTTACACAATATACAATTTTTACATAACTATTAATTACCCCCAACGTTGGTTTACTTTATCTACAATTTAACGTAACGAATGAAGAAAGCCGTTACAAGACACGATATCGACTATATCTGTTCTGTATTGACTGTTACATTACATGTGGTGTGTGCGTACTGCGTACCGTCGACAGCGCGACCTCCACGCCTTGCACCGCCTGTCGCTGCCTGCTACCCTGGTACCAACGTGACGTGACCTCATTGTGTCTGCTCTCTCTGTGATCTATGCGTTCTATGTAAATAATGAAATGATTATGAATATGTATTACAAACAATTCAATAAAATACAAATTGTATTCTCTATATCTCAATCATTTATTATGACTGCCTCAGTGGCTCAGTGGGGAGTACTATTGTACGGTTGTATGATAATGTTCGAGCCGTACTGGACACAACACTACTTTGTGTATAAATCCATAAATTGTTTTTCTGTGTTTTTGTTATACATATTTATCCAGTGTCAGAAGAACTATATATAAATTATGACTTTATTATAACCTGCCCAACTTAATAGCAGTTTATTGGCAGGATGCAGTTGCAATTTGCTTCCGTATTTATGTAAAAATTGTCGCACGACGCAGGGCTTGTGCTCTGCCACGGGAGACTTTGGGTTCTGAAATTCGTAGATTTAAATAGTAAATTGCACAACATGCCCAGAATAATCCCTCAGTTTTTATATTAATATTGATGCTCTAATACACACGACCTTCTGCAGCGGCACTTAGGTATACCCAGTGACATACTCATAGCGTGGGTATTCCACGCCCGCTTCCCCTTATTTTTATTATTAGTTTATAATTTAAATTACAATTTTATTCAACGAGCCCAATGTACGTCGTACAATTTTTAGAAAATCAAGATAAACTACCACTGCTTCGGAAGGAACATACATCTATGGTTTACTGATAGGGTGTTCAGTCTTGAGGTTGCAAAATAAAACTCACGTGTGATGTATAAGTAAAAGGTGAAAGAGGTATATTAAATAAAAGTGGCACGTTATATTTACAAAATAAGGTTCGCAAGTTGTATTGCATGTAGCAAGTCAGTGCATCGCGACCGACCAATCACGACGACTGCGGTGCATTCTCGGCGCCATATATAAACGTGTGGCACAGCGCGCGGCTTAGTGCATAAATAGTTATTGCGTTGGGATGTCGTCTTTTTCAGCACGCGCGCTACGGTGTCGGCGTCGCGATGTCGTGCGCTATCGGCGGCTTGGCATGTAGGACGCCACATCACTCCCCCTCAAGCGAAGCGTACGTTGTGTTTCACCGTGCGGCCGGATCTTGTGACGTAGGCGCTGCTCGGTGAAGACGATGACGTTGCGTTTTCGCTAGGGGTCATGATCGAAGATGCAGTGTCGCTCGATGCGTGGATCCGTGGCACTGCGCCGCATGATGCTGTGCTCGATGATCTAGTGGGTGAAGCTGTGTCGCTCGGTGCGTGGATCGGTAGCGCTGCGCCGCTCGGTGCTGTGTTGCAGATATAGGCCGGCTTTAATCTGTCGACAGAAATAACAGCGGTGCGAAGCGGTAACCGCAGTGTAAAGTGTTTCCCGTCTGGGCTGCGCTGTAAAACTTCGTACGGGCCATCATATGGAGGTGTGAGAGGTTTGCGTACGGTATCGTTGCGCACAAACACATGTGAGCAGGTTGCGAGATCCTTGTAGACGAAAGTGTTCATCGTTGATGCTCGAGCTCTCGGAGAAGGTGTTAGTGACGTCATCGTTTCGGTCAGCTGACGGACGAAATCCGCGTCTTCAATGTTCGACGTTGTAGGTACGAAGAAATCAGACGGAATGCGAAGAGTCGAGCCGTATGTCATTAATGCCGGGCTGACAGATGAGTCGTCACGTAGTGCATTTCTAAGCCCTAGTAGTACCGTAGGAAGTTCGTTGACCCACCTCCCGTCGTTCGTTCTCGCCATCAGTGCCGCTTTGAGGGAACGATGCCATCGCTCGATTTGTCCGTTCGCTTGGGGATGAAAAGCCGTAGTCCGTATTCGAGTTACGCCGAGTTTCTTCATGAGTGAGGTAAACAGTGACGACTCGAATTGTCTCCCTTGGTCCGTAGTAATCCGCAGAGGACAGCCGAATCGTGCTATCCACCCGTCGTACACAGCCTTCGCGACGGTCTCAGCTGTGACGTCACGTGTGGGAATTGCTTCAGGCCATTTGGTACAGCGATCTATCATCGTCACGAGGTATCTATAATCTTCCGATGGAGGTAAGGGCCCGACTATATCGACGTGCACATGTTCGAAACGCGACGACCGTTGAAACTCGCCGAGTGGACTCACGACGTGTCGTTGAACTTTAGCGCGTTGACAGCTGATACATGATTTCGCCCAAGTACCTACGTCCTTGTTGATCGACGGCCAGAAGAACTTTGTAGTCATAATTCTTCGCGATAGTCGTACTCCCGGGTGACTAAGTTCGTGCTGCGCTTTGAAAGCTGGGACGCGATACGGCGGTGGTAGGTATGGACGAGCGTTCGCTGTTGATGTTTCGCACCATATCGGTCGTTGAACTCCCGGTAGGTTGACGCGCGTAAACTTGAGATTCGGATTTTTCATAGATTCGCGTAGTTCGGAGTCCTCTTGTACCTCCGCGAGTCTATTATAGTCGACGGTTGCGTTGAGTACTTCGACTTCAGCGATACGTGACAACGCGTCAGCTGCTTCGTTCTTATCACCGTGAATGTACTTGATGTTAGTGCAAAATTGACTGATGAAGTGTAGTTGTCGCTCTCGTCTTGGTGTGTCGCTGCTACTCGGCGTTCTTGTTAGCGCGTACGTCAGTGGCTTGTGGTCGGTACATATTGTGAGGTCATTGCCCTCTACGAGTCGGCGTAAGCTCTTAACAGCTGTATACATTGCTAATAATTCGCGATCGTATACACTGTACTTACGTTGCGTCTCGCTCATCGTTTTGGAGTAGAAAGCGAGTGGTTTCCACGTATTGTCGATCTTCTGTTGTAGAACGGCACCAATACTGCTGTCAGATGCGTCGGTGAGAAGACATAGTGGAGCGTTAGGTATGGGATGCGATAAGACGGTGGCCTCGAGTATGCTTTGTCGGCATTGCTCAAAGGCTTGTTCGGCTTCGGGTGTCCATAATATTGGTGATTTATCGTTTTTCTTACTATTGTGTAGGTATTTGTTTAACAGATGTTGATGTTCGGCTTGGTGGGGTAGGCAGCTACGGTAGAAGTTTATCATACCTAGGAATCTTCTTAATTCTTGAACTGTGCTTGGTTTTGGAAACTTGAGTATGGCTTGTATGCGATCTTCAGTGGGTTTGATACCGGCCGATGAAACTTCGTAGCCGAGGAATTGTATCTTGTCCTTGCCGAACTCACACTTGTCGACGTTAAGTGAGACACCGTAGTTGTTCAGTCGTTCGAGTACCTGATGTAAGTGACGCTCGTGTTCCTCTTCTGTTTTCGAGTGGACCAACACGTCGTCGACGAAACAGAATACATTGTCGTCGAGTCCTCGCAGTACTTCATGCATAAAACGTTGAAATGTCTGACCTGAGTTACGCAGACCGAATGTCATGCAGTTAAACTGAAAGAGGCCAAATGGGGTTATTATGGCCGTCTTCGCAGCATCTTCTTTCTCCATTGGTATCCAAAAGTACGCCATTTTTAAATCGATTTTTGAAAATATTTTCTTTCCGTGCAGTTGGTACGTGAAATCTTGAATTCGCGGAATGGGGTACCGATCGGGGGTTGTCACGGCGTTGAGACGGCGATAGTCGCCGCATACGCGAAGTGAACCGTCCTTCTTCTTAACGACGTGTAGTGGACTAGCCCATGGACTATTCGACGGCTTGCAGATACCCATCTCCATCATCTTCTCGAACTCTAACTTCGCTGCTTTGTACTTATCTGGTGGCAGGGGGCGTGGCCTCGAGTAGATCGGTTGTCCTGTTGTCTCGATGCGATGTGTTACTTCGTGTTTCGTCGGTACTTTGAGTGACATGGGTCGCAGAACGTCTGGGTATTGTTTCAGCAGGTCGTGATAGGCGTGGTTGCGGTTGATGACGTAAACGGCTTCGGTACTTTGCACTGTGATGGTGTTTACACTGAGGTCGGTGATGCGGTCGATGAGTTTGCGGTGATGTAAATCGACTAGCAATTCGTGCCTCGCTAGAAAATCTGCGCCTAGAATTGATGTTTTCACCTCAGCGACCGTGAACGTCCACTTGTAGGCTCTACGTAAACCCAGGTTGAGCTCGAGTGTACGTTCTCCGTAGGTACGTATCTCCGTTCCGTTTGCGGCGAACAATCTGTAGGTATTTTCTGTCGGCTTCGTGGGTTTCTTATTTCTAGCGGCTAACACAGATATGTCGGCTCCGGTATCGACGAGAAACTTCTCTCTGCTGTTAACATCGACGACACATAGGCGGTAACTTGGTTTGTTAACATCGACGCCCGCCAACGTGGATGAACGTTCTAGTTTTCCGACTTCTGCTTCTGTTTAGCACACGGCGGTTCACATTTTCGGGCTTCGTCACCAAATTGAAAATGATAATAACATACCCAATCTGGATCTCCGGGCTTACGGTTCGTGTAGGCACGTACTCGCGAGTTCGACCGCGATCGATTTTGGCGGTAACGGGAATGATGCGTCGAATTTTGTTGTCTCGTGCGAAGTTCGGCGATTTCTAGCGATAATTTCTCGATCTGTTTAGATAGTAGGTCAAACTGCAGGTTTTCGTTTGGTACGTGTTTTCTTTCGAGCGTATGCGCGGAGTTTAACGATGTTGATGGCGACGGACACGTGGGACGCACGGCGACCGCGGCAACCGTCGCAGGTTCGAAGTGTTCCACCATTTTGTCAGCCATCGCAGCTAGGCCTTCGAGCGACGATTCGGTGTTCACGGCGAGCACGGCGCGCACTTGCGTAGGTAATTGATTGAGCCACATTACCTTTAACGCCTCTTGGGTCAGCAATTTCCCGCCTAAATCAGTCATCTTGCGCAGTAACTGGCTAGGCTTCATGTCGCCGAGTTCTAAGCCGCTGAGCAGCTTCTGCAACTGGCGATGGTCGGACTCTTGAAACGTGGAAATCAGCCTATTTTTCAGTGTAGCGTATTTGTTGCTCGCGGGCGGGCTCAGCACGATGTCGGCGATCTGCTCCAGGTCGTTGCAGCCGAGCAACGGGACGACGAGATTGAACTTCTGATCTTCTCCAATTCTGCTAGCCGCAACGGCGGCTTCAAACTGCGCGAACCATAGGCGTGGGTTTTGGCGCCAAAATGGCGGCAGACGCGCAGGCAGCGAGATTGTGGCGACGTCACACGTAACGGTCGTTACCTGTTCTTTCACGTCTTCTACTTCTTGTGGGCTGGTTTCCTCTGTAGACATCTTGGAGTTGCTCCTTGATCACGTCGGGGTCACCAATTTACTGATAGGGTGTTCAGTCTTGAGGTTGCAAAATAAAACTCACGTGTGATGTATAAGTAAAAGGTGAAAGAGGTATATTAAATAAAAGTGGCACGTTATATTTACAAAATAAGGTTCGCAAGTTGTATTGCATGTAGCAAGTCAGTGCATCGCGACCGACCAATCACGACGACTGCGGTGCATTCTCGGCGCCATATATAAACGTGTGGCACAGCGCGCGGCTTAGTGCATAAATAGTTATTGCGTTGGGATGTCGTCTTTTTCAGCACGCGCGCTACGGTGTCGGCGTCGCGATGTCGTGCGCTATCGGCGGCTTGGCATGTAGGACGCCACAATGGTAAGCAACTGTGCAAGAAACTCACAACAAGTATAACTTTTAGAATGTCAGAATGATTACAAGGCATTACTTTATTAACTGAACATCACAGGTAGGTATATACACATACAAATGTAATAAATAACAAGTATTAACATATTTATTTTCCAATTGAATAGATCTTAAAATAAACACATTACATGTCACTTAGCAACCTATACAGGTACCTACTGCTAAAAAGTATAACTAGAGTAGAGAGCTTTACTTAATTAAATTAAAAGAAGTAACAAATTATACTCTGACCCTGTCACCAAAATCAGCGAACATAAGTTTGACAGTTCTCGCGCTTAGAATGACTGCCAATCGGGGTCTAAGACGGCCCTGCGGTGTGGTTTTCAACCCGGGATAGGTATCAGCTCAGATGACACACTCATAACGTCCCAAATCCCGAACGTCTCGGCAAGAATTGGGAGGAGGAGGCGCGCCTGGCCAACCTGGGGCTTTCCCTAACGGTTGGGCTCACTGAGGCGCTGGGGTTTAAGGTTGCTTTTTCCAACACAGAGACCCTGTTATCGCAATTCCCCTGCAGGTACCTCGATAGCCGGCAGCCCGGTCCTCGTACAGGTCAGGGCCCAGATAAAGTATCTAGGCCTAGTGGTAGGCGGGGGCTGGCTCTTTGATGAGCACATCCGTGTTCTGACCACTAAGAACAGGGTCCGCTTAGGGAAACGCCAGCAGACCACGACAGTTAGTGCCATACGAGGATACCTCAAAGTGTCTATAGACGTGGAGTGCGCAATGGCTGACACCTTCGTGGAATTTGAAGGCGGAAGTGCTCGCCGAAATATATCAACGGGCGACGGCTGTTCGGTGCCCCTTCCGACACAGTTACACGCTTGGCGTGTATGGCCCTGTGGCGGGGTCGGCTGGAGGCTTCACGGGCAGGTATTTGCCCTGTGAAAACACTGCATGGGGCGGCAGCTTTTTTTTTTCTAAGTAGCACAGCAGTCATGTGATTACTTACTCTGTGGCAGTCAGGGTGGGGACACTGTCGTTTAGGTGACAGATCAGTAATTGAAGAGTCGGCATCTGTTTTTTGTTTCCGAAAATATTTAGTCACTACCTAATTACCTTCAAGTTCAATAGATGGCGTTACCATTTTGAACAAAATTTTAGGTTTTATTTTGTTTTAAAAAATTAATAAAACAGTGCTTTTATATTTGTTTTATCAAATAATTGTTTTTAAAAAGCTTTATCTTAAAATAATGTTTTTTGTCACTACTAAATAATACTGGCCTCTATAGTGAGAGTCCAGTTTGTTTCTGGTACTAGAAAAAGTTATCTTTTGACAACTGTCAAACAATTCATCAAAGAATTGGAAGTTTTATTAATTGATTGTATTATTTAAATGAATTTCATAGGCGATAATTTCAAAAGCCCTAAGCTATCAGTTATTTGAATAATGTATGTGTTATTTTGCGTTTGCGTGTTTGTTGTTCCATTTCATAATTGTGGCTGTGATAATTTCGTACAATTGCGTTGAATAGGCCCCGTGTTAAATTAAATCTATAGATTTAATTTTATCTTACAACGGACACTTTATTATTTAAAATATGACCTTGGATAATGTCGCGTTAGAATAAATATGTAGACTTTGTGCTTTTGTTAGAAAACCTAGTTGTAAGTAGGTAGGTACCTAATAAATATTATAATAATTAAACTCATCTTTTCTCATTTTTTTTTCTTATCACAAGTAACTGAATCATCTATCAGCAACAAGGTTGTTTATTAATCTCAACGATTCCATGACGTGTTAGCATTTTTCATGAGTCATTTTAAAGTTTGATATTCAATATAAAACTTAAAAATGCCTCTCTTAAAAAAATAAGAACATTTAAAACAATCGTTGAAATTAATAAAATGAGTTGTTGCTAATAAAACCTACAGATAAACCTAGCATATCATACCGCATGAATGATATTTCTGGAAACAAAATTCAGGTGGCGCATTGTCGTCTGTCAAAATCAAAACGGTTTGCTTTTTTACACTGCAAGAGGGCTCTCTTTTTCCGTAGTATTAATTTACTCTTTGCAGTCACTACAGTGGCAGCTGACAGTACCACTACACCACAGAGTACATTTTTATAAATAGGAACACTAACACTACACTATTGTGTGTGTTATCCGGTCAGTATTTATCTCAGTAGGTATAGAAAACAATTGAATGATGGGGCTTTCAATCATAATAATAAACATAGATTTTTGTTTAACTGTTTACCGAGACTGTTTGGAAGAAGGTCGGAGTTGGTAAATACTAGATGTTTTCATTTTTTCAATCAAATGTACAGTGAAATAATAAATGGTACACTTTTTAAACGAAACCCTGCACTGTCACATTGCGAAATCCAAATTAGACATCTGTCAAACGTCAGCTGCCGTCATCTGTCATCTTTTACGGCGGCGCGGAGTGTAACTTTTTTAGTGTTTTTCCATGAAAACTCAACCCAAAATTCACGTACGACTTTCAATAAATACTAAGAAACATGTTTGCAAAACCTTACAAATTAAAATCCAACACCACTTTGAAGAATTCAGAGAAGTACGATCGAGATCATGGGCACAGCCTTCGCACATTGTTTTGAAACACATTTTTCAATGTTAAAATTGTATCTTGCAGAAAACACCTAGCTCAGCGTATCCGGGATGAGTTCCCATCGAGTACAGAGGAGAAAGTAAAGGAGCTAGTGCCTGTAAAGTCGACCTGTATTTGTATGAAGTTGGTGCTTCACTCGGGCGACACTGTGAACGTATACTCTGTGGACAGTGTACCTATGATCATAGAGACAGAGGAGCGACTGCTGCCGACCGTCTGCGCGCTCTGGAGAGTACCAGATCTGGTGCCAGTCCTTATTATTCATAGTCCTGTGGTATCTAAGGTATGCTGATTTACTATAGCTTGTGTTTTAAGGCCTAGGTTTTACACACGACGGAAGTTTGAAGCTGGAATCATCAGTAAATCGCTTCTATACTGCATTTTGATAAAAAAATTTTCTTTTACTTATTGCGCAGCATATACAAGAAGATTTAATTGTCTGCAGGTTCATGGTGGTGCTCCATTATATCTGCCAGGTGTGGTGACTCCGGCCGGCGGTGTAGGCTTCCCCATGTTCCAGCGCAATGCAGTGATAGGACTCTGCACACAGGATAACTCTTCTGCAGCTATCATTGGTCGTGCACTTATGTCTAGTGCTGATATGCTGCTAAGAGCTGCGTAAGTCACTATAATCACCATCTCTACCATTCTGGTTTTGGTTCCCTAATTTTACAACACAAACCTTATAATCATCATCAACGATTCCCGCAGTAGGGTATAAGAATGTGTGTAATTGTACACATAATGTATCTGGATCCCCATACTAGCCAACAAAGTATTTCCAGAACTTTTGGACTGTAAATTATAATCTAAGTTTACAATTAAATAAATTGAAGTGTCTTTTTTTACTAAATGCATATTAAAGTATCTATGGTACTTAAAACAAAGACACAATTTTTAATTTTAGTCTGTCTGTTCTGGCTAATCTCCAAAACGGCTGAACAGATTTTGACAGGACTTTCACTGTCAGGCACCTGATGATGTAAGGAGTAACATTGGGTACTGTTTATCATCACACTAACGTCTATAGGGAGTAAGCAGCACTGCAAACCCACACCGGCAAAGTCTCAGGCTCAGCTAATATTAAAAATGTTTGGTGTTTCAGAGGGGTTTGTCTAGAAACATTTCATGTACTTGGTGACCAGCTGTGCAAGGACAATAAATTTAATAAAATTGAGAGGCCGAAGGCAGGCCCTGCAACATACAGCCAGGGTGATCCTACAGACAGTATCACTGCAGATGTTGGTCAGGTAATAATTGGTTACAACTTCACCAGTGTGAAAGACAATTACTTCAAAATCTACAGCTTAAATCTGTTGAGGCTCTGAATGTTCCTTTCCCAAAAGGCACACTAAGGTCCCCTAGTTTCAATTGCTTCCTCTCCTGAAATGCCCTTTCTCCATAAAGTACAATTAGCGATATGTGCATTCAATGAAACACCCCTTTCCCAGAATTGTCCTTTTCCCATTATGTCCCTTTTCTGTAATGCTCCTTTCCCAAAAAGGACTCTTCCTTTTAACAATAAATTTACTGTGTTGAAACTGGGAATGTTTTTAAGTAATATTAGCTAAATATTCAATCAACACTTAATAACAATTAACACAAATAAAAAAATGTCAAAGCAAGTTTCAATAATGTAATGTGTTTGAGACATCCAGATTTTTCAAACCACAACATCCATTTTCCGTTTGGCTGATTACAATGTTGCCTTAAACATGATATATTTATCTCCATTTTGTTCTTTTGACTAATGATATTTTTAAATTTTGATTCCAGTTAAGTCTGCAACCAACAATAAAAGAAGAATGGCCAAGCTTAGGCAAGCCGGCGGCCCCACCCGCCGCGACGTTACCGCCGCAAGTGACAGAGGCGCCCGTCGCGCCCGGCGCTCCGCCCGTACCTAACGAGCCCAAGCTCATTGTGGAGGACGAGCACGAAGAAGAGGAAGAGAGTGGTGAAGTAGGTGATGACATTACAGGTATATTATTAGTAGTATGTATTAAATAGCAGCAAAACCAGCCAACAACTAAGGTTGTGAGAAATTCCCTTAATGCCTAATTAAGAGAATTTCTTGTCCTACTTTTACCCCCACCAAACTTGTCCTACCGCCGGCGAAGTACCAAGCAACTATCAACTTGTTTATCGCCCAAGAAGCGTACGATAGATGTATATCGTAGATCACGTATGTGTGCCAGCAAAAAACTTTTTAATCTATTGCATAGCTTTTATCGCGGGCTTTGAGCGCGGCGACCGAATCAAGGAATTCCGTAACGAAAATTAAACCTAACACCCCCCACTCCGCCTACTATGTAGCTCGGCCGAGCGTTCTCTTACCGTATATGTATATGGTAACGACTGTACGAAGCTCGCACGGATGAGACGAGCTGCTCCGAAGTGTAATGAAAATAAAAAATATTATTTAAGTTTTTTTTTACTATAAAAAATATTTCAAAATTATTTTTAACTATTATTATTATTATTTATAACTATTATATCTATTTATAACTATTCACTACGCTCATTGGAAAAGTAGAAAACAAAAACTTGTTTATTCCTTGAGTTCCGCCACAGTAAAAATATGTACAGTATGGAAACTAAGTATAGTTTAAGTTAAACGGACGTTAAGAATACAAGGGTCACCACCCCGTCTCATCCCGTGGGTGTCGTAAGAGGCGACTAAGGGAGTAAAAGGCAAGCAGATACAACCAATGACTAGAGAAGGAAAACTCGAAATCAAATCCTATACCAACCTGTCTGACCAGCCGAGGTATAAGTAGTCCAAAACCTCAAATGGAGCCACACCAAAAAAGACGGCCCCTAGTTGCCGGCAGCTCTGCTATTCTTAGCCAAGGTGGAAGTGCTAAGAATCTCCGGGCTACGGCAGGCTACCATAAAAAACTTACCCTCGAACCGAACAAAGGACGAAGTCTAGGGCTGGATAAACATCTCACCGAACTTGAGGTAGAACTAGGTCAGATAAAGTGGCACATATCGGGGCTATCTGAAGTCCGCAGACAGGGGGAGGACACAATAACCCTTGAGTCGGGTGACCTGTTCTACTATCGAGAAGACGATCGGACCTCCCAGGGTATTGTCGGTTTCCTGGTCAACAAAAGTTTCGCTAACAACGTTATGGAAATCAGCGCTGTGTCAATAAGCGTAACTCAAACGTAACGTAAAAGATCACCAACAGGTATTCTCTGAAGGTGGTACAGGTATATGCGTATGCGCCGACCTAGACAATTCGACATACTTTGACGAGATAGCCGAAACCATATACGAAGACATCTCCAAGGCATTTCATGATACCAGGAAAGCTCATTACAACATTATTATGGGAGATTTTAATACTGAAATGGGAGTACAAGAACGCGGCGAAACAAAAATAGGACTAAATGGTGTGGGGTGCAGAAATCACAGGAGCCAAATGCTCATGAACTTTCTGGAGTCGCAAGGGTTTCTCTTGATGTATTCTTTCTTTATGAAACCCCATAGAGAGTGGACATGGCAAAGCCCCGATGGCAAGGCAAGGCTCTGGTGACAACCGCTTCACGAGAAAATTCGACGAGTTCCAGCCCCCGGAACAAGCCGCGTTTGGAAAAAGCTTCAGCACCGTAGACCACGTTCATACTGTTCAGCAAATTGATCAGAAAACCAAAGAGTACAATCAGCCACTATATATGGCTTCTGTGGACTACGAGAAAACCTTCCGTATAGACTGGCGATATATCAAGGTGCTGAAATGCCTGTATGATACCGCCACCATGACCGTCCAGATTCAGGATCACAATACCAGACCAATAGAGATGCGCCGATTGGGTTGGGAAACGTTTAACAAACTTCGTCGAGTCTTCTCTTTGCCTCTACCGCAAAGAGAAGACTCGACTAGGTCAACCGTAAGTGTCCACTTCTGGGCACCTTAGGTTATAACATGTAGGACACACTGGTTATATACGTATACCTTCTACAGGTATGGTCTTCAGGCATTTTTTTTTGGTCTGTGTGTCTGCACCGTAGGTCATAACAGGTAGGACGCACTGGTTATACCTTGGTTTTCAGGCATTTTTTTGAAAATGCCTAAAGACCAAGGTATGACCTAGTCCACAAATTCAAAGTCACGCAGCGGGCTATGGAGCGAACTATGCTTGGAGTCTTTTGAAGGATAAAATTCGCAACGAGGTCATCCGACAAAGAACCAAAGTTACCGATATAGCACGCAGGTTAATCACGCTGAAGTGGCAATGGGCTTCGGCCATCGGTCCTTCGGCAAACATTTCAAATGGAAGGACCGATGGCTGATGGAGCAAACGAGTCCTAGAGTGGAGACCGCGACTCGGTAAACGTAAGGTAGGACGACCCCCAGCCAGGTGGACCGACGACCCAAAGAAAGTCGCTGGAATGAATTGGATGCGGAAGGTGGAGGACCGGATGTTGTGGCGTAAGTTAGGAGAGGTCTATGTCCAGCAGTAGAGCGATACAGGCTGATTCATTGATTATTTTTTTAAATCACACCTATATGTTCTAAAAAAATGTTCTTTTTTTGTCTTGTTAGCCTTACAAGACTATTTTTTAGTTTTAGAGAGACTATTGATGACCTCAAATGGTTTTGACAATTGCATATCAAAGTAAGAAAGTTCATTACCACAGTTTGTACCCCATGTTCCAGAAGAATCTCTGCAACCCGAAGAGTGGTCAGCCCCTAGTGACGCGGACGGTCTGCTGCGCTGGTGCCTGCTCTCCTACCTCAAGCTGCACGCCAAGGCTCTGGAGTACCCCTTCAAAACTAACCTGTTATATAAGTGAGTGTTTACCTAGAATTTAATACTGGGACGACAATCTTATATGGGTATGGGAGATAAGTGAAAAAATATCCAGGTGTAAATACCAGTTTAAAACCGTTCGAAACGGTACCAGCATAGATATGAATATACAATATCTTGGGAGAACTCACATAACTCCATCTGATGCCAAACTAGGCAGTCTGTAGGGCTTCCAATCCCGCAGGTTGTCTTCAATCCTGGTAGGTATTTGTGGGACTGAACAATTTCAAGAGGGATCCCGCGTATAAATTAATACTATTTATAAAAAATAAACATAAACGGAATAATCAACTTGACTGAATTTCTCATTTTCTTTAGTATAATGTAACACAATATTGCACTCAACTAACTACTTAAATTGTGCATAATGTGTAAGAAACATATGCAAGGAACGCAACACTAGGTTTGGCATTTTGACAACAAATAATATGGATTTTATTTATTGTTTCAGAAATTTAATGCAGCTGTGTCCTCCAGACAGAAATGTTGACGTTAAGAAGTCGTCATATAAGAAGCTGAGCAAGTTCTTAGAGGCGATGCAACAGGTAACCACCAAGTAGCATCAATGTCAGCTTCTACTAACCGCACCGTTTGTCGCAGCCAACGTTTCTTAGATATTACCAGCCATCGTCCACGACAATAAAGTGAATGTTCAGGTTTACGTCATAACCTTGAAAATGAAAATAAGTGTGAAGTTGGTTGAAAAAAAACTTAGTTAGACTTATAAAAAACTAAAGATTGGCATAAAGCCAATTAGTGACAGGCGCGGGTACAACGGGGGGGAGGGGGAAGCAGGGGCAATCGGTCCCCCCCTCCAGACTCAATTAGAATTTAGACAGGCAATTGGCTCCCGCTCCCCCATCGGTCTATCGGTGGTGGATTTGGTGCATCAGTGTTGAATCAATAGCACCCTGTCATGCGAGCGACTCAGGCTTGACCAGTTCAATATAATGTTGCACCCCCCCCCCCCTCCCAAAACTAATTTCTGGTTCTGGATCCGCGTCTGATTAGTCAGCTATCATATGTTCTTTCCTTCGAACTTACTGATTCCTAATGTATTGGTTGACGTTTCAATTGGTTTGTATAACCGCAGCCTGCTTGGTCTACTTTATTCATGTTTCTATTATACTTTCAATTCTGTTTTTGTAAATAGTGATAATACTAGAATCTGCAAAGGGACAAAGGTTTCAAGTAGGTGTAGTAGTATATTTCTAAGACCTTATGATTTCGAAGGTATTCATAGGATACTAATGAGTTTAAAGAGACAGAACAACCAAGCTACAATAAGATTTACGTTGCAACGTTAAACGTTAGAACGTTAATGTCGGACAACAGACTACAAGAATTGGAACAAGCTATAACTCCTATAAAATGGGATGTCATAGGTCTTTGTGAAGTAAGAAGAATAGGAGAAGAGATAAGAGAATATGAGAAATACATTTTTTATTTTTATGGTAAACAAAAAGGTATACATGGAATGGGGTTCCTAGTAAAAAAATATTTAAAAAATAAAATAATTAGCTTCCAAGGAATATCAGATAGAATCGCCGTACTCAACATTCAATTAACAGAATCTAAACAACCATGGTCGATTATTCAAGTACATGCACCCACAGAACAAGATACAAAATTAGCGAAAGATAAATTCTACAAAGACATGACAGAGTTGATGCAAAAGAAGAACATAATTATCATGGGAGACTTTAACGCCAAGGTTGGTAGGAAATCTAACAAAGATGAATTTGTCTTAGGAGAGTACAGTATTGGTGACAGAAATGACAACGGACAAAGACTAATAGATTTTTCTTTCGCTTACAATTTTAAAATAATGAATAGTTTTTTCAAAAAACGAAAGTCGAGAAAGTGGACATGGTTAGCACCGAATGGCATAGATAGAAATGAAATTGATTTTATACTTACAAGAGAAAAACATATATTTAATGACATTGAAGCACTTAATAAGCTAAATTTTAATACAGATCATAGAATGGTAAGAGGAGTTATACAAGACAGAAACAACAATTCAAGAAAACATATAAAACACTCAACAATGAAAAAAACAATAACATCACCGATACCACAAAATATATTGCATGATCTAGGAACAACATTAAATAGATTGAAAGATACTGAAACATTGCAAGAGAAGTATAATATTTTGGAAAAAGAACTTGTAAATATAAATAAATCATGTACGATAAAAGTGAAGAAAAATAAGTTAGGAGAAGATACATTAAAATTGATGGAAGAGAGAAAAGAAATGTTAGACAAACGAAAAGATAACAAACAAAACATCGCAAGTATTAGTAAGAAAATTCAAGAAACGATAAGAAAACATAAAAAAGCAGAAAGACTGGATGTTTTGAAAGAACAAATAGAAAAAACAGGCGGAATTAAGAGAGGTCTAAAACAGTTAAAAGATCATACACCATGGATACCCAACATGAAAACTAAAAACAAAAAGAAAATACAGAAAGTCACGACAAAGAGACTATCAATAGCAAAAGTAGCGACAGATTTTTACAAAAACTTATACACGGAGACAGATATAACAACGCCAGAAGAAGAAAAAAAGGAAGCTTACGAAGAAGAAGAAATACCTTGTATACTAGAATCTGAAGTAACAAAGGCTATAAAATCACAAAAAAGTGGAAAAGCTTCTAGCGATGATAAAATATCAAACGAACTACTAAAAATGTCTCTACCCGCGATATCCAAATATGTGACCAATGTTTTTAATGAAATACTAGCAACTGAACAAATACCCATTCAATGGACGAAATCGACCATCATCCTACTACACAAAAAAGGTGAGAAAAATGATTCAATAATTATAGACCTATAAGCCTTATGTCCAATCTATACAAAGTGTTTTCAAAAATAATACTAGGGCGAATATCGAAACACCTGGAAGAAAACCAACCAAGAGAGCAAGCTGGATTTCGCGCCGATTATTCTACCATCGACCATATTCACGTTGTGAAGCAAGTAATTGAAAATATCAATGAATACGGGCAACTGTATTATATGGCATTCGTCGATTACAATAAAGCTTTCGATTATTTGAGTCATACATATATCTGGAAAACGCTAGAAAACCATGGAATAGAAGGAAAATACATAAAAATAGTAAAAGAAATTTACAAAAACACCACAGCAAAAGTCCAACTTGAACAACAAGGCGAAGAATTTAAAGTTCAAAAAAGCGTTAGGCAAGGCGATCCGCTTTCCCCAAAACTCTTCACAGCAGTGTTAGAAAATATATTTAGGAACTTAGACTGGAAACATTTTGGAATCAATATTAACGGATTGAACCTAAATCATTTAAGATTTGCCGACGACATAGTAATTTTTGCTGATAAACCAAGAATTCTACAAACTATGTTACAACAATTAGATGTTGAAAGCAAGAAAGCAGGTTTATCAATGAACCCAACGAAGACTAAAGTGATGACGAATGCCGAAAAAGTAAATATAGTAATAGGACAAGAAATTATAGAATATGTAGATGATTATATATATTTAGGACAACTTATTTCAATAAAAGACCAGTATTCTAAAGAAATAGATAGAAGAATATGCAATACTTGGAAACGGTACTGGTCTCTAAAAGAAATAGTTAAAAATGAAACAATTCCCATGGCAATAAAAAGCAAATTATATAACACATGTATTCTCCCATGTCTTACATATGGATGTCAAACTTGGCCTGCGACAAGCAAAAACAACCAAAAACTAGTAGTTTGTCAACGCAGCATGGAAAGAAGCATGCTTAACATAAGACTATGTGATCGATGGACAACTTCTAAAATAAGGAAAAGAACAAAGGTCAGTGACGTGTTACAAAAAATAAGAAAACTTAAATGGAACTGGACTGGACATATAATGAGGACTAATAAAGAAAAATGGACTAAGGATGTAATAGAGTGGTATCCGAGGAACGGGAAAAGACAACGAGGAGGTCAAATCAAAAGATGGGAAGACGATCTACCAAAAGGATGGAGAAGGTCTGCCAAGGATAGAGAGACATGGAAACAATTGGGGGAGGCCTATGTCGACAGACAACCTGACCAAAGTGGTTGCTAATAAATAAATTATTTTTTGCAATGTAAATTAGATTTAAGAATACTGTTTTCTAAGATTAGCATGCATGTTAAAAAGGTCAGAGAATAATGGCTTTTATTATTATTATTATTAATGAGTTTAAAGAACACAAAGGCGACGGGTCTCGATGATATTGCCACAGAGATTATTAAGGCCTGTGCTAATGAATTGGTACCAGTTTTGACATATCTGATTAATCTGTCATTTAAAGAGGGATGTTATCCTGAACTACTAAAGTTTTCGATAGTAAAACCCCTCCTTAAGAAGGGTGACAAGTCTCTACTTGACAACTACCGACCCATTACACTATTTCTGTAATCTCTAAAATCTTTGAAACAGCAATGTATTAATGAATTTCTCACAAAGAACCAAACTATTAGGAAAGAACAATTTGACATCCAAAGAGGTAAGTCCACTGCAATGGTTTGCTTTAATCTTATGAATGAATTAATTGATAAGGTGGATGACGGTAGGGACACTACTGTAGTATTTTTTTGACATGACAAAAGCTTTTAATTTTGTGTCTCATAAAATTTAGCTAAATAAGCATATTTAGAGAACAGGAAACAATGTGCACTCAAAATTATAACATAGGTAAAATTGGAGAGCTAGAAGTAACTTATTCTAATTGCGAAATTAATAATTCTGGGGTGCCGCAAGGTAGTTTTCTGGGTCCCCTATTATTTCTGTTGTATGTTAATAACCTCCCAGATGTAACTTCATATTCATGCACTCTGTTTGCGGATGACATTTCAATAATTATTACATATAAAACTAACGACATTCAAAAATATGCCCCGATCTCTAATAAATATAATACTGACATTTATAATATTGAACTATATAATTCTGACATCAATAAATCTATTAAATCTGTTGTGAATTGGAAGGATGATAATGATTTAAATGTTGATCTTACGAAAACTAAATATATTCAATTTACCACATACGGGCGTAAACCCAAAAAAAATAACGTAATGCATAATGACTTTGTTATTCAGGATCATACAATGATTTTAGATATAGTTTAAGATAAAAATATTTATTGGAAGTTACATGTAGCCAAAGTGTGTCATAAAGTAAATAGTTTTGTTTATGTCTTAGCTAAATTAAGAAGAATTTCATCTGAGAATACGGTCATGAGTGCATACCATGGTTATGTAGCCTCTGTATTTAATTATGGTTTGATTCTGTGGGGCAATTTTACTGAAGTAAACAAGGCGTTCATAGCTCAAAAAAAAATGCATAAGAGCAATTTGCGGGGTAGCACCTTGGATTATCCGGCAAACCTCTTTTCAAAAAGTTACGGGTACTTACATTGCCAAGCATGTATATATTTCAAATTGCCAAATTTACAAAACTAAATAAAAGATCTGTTTATCAAAGCCAAAGACATATACTTGAGAAACACTAAAAATCCAGCCAGAATTGTTTTTCCCAAAATTCCTAGAACTGAGCTTTACAAAAAGAACTGTTTTGCAATATGTGGAGTTATATTTAATCGCATACCTAACAATATAAAGGACGTGCCCTATAATAAATTTGTAAAAGGCTTCAAGACTTGGCTGATAGATAGTGGTTTCTATACTGTGAAAGAGTTCTTAAATAATAAATAGGCAGATTAGGTAAATGCTAAAACAAAACACTAACTTCTTTAACGTATATTTTCTGTTGACATTTGCATGCCCAATTTAGGCAGAACATGATGTACACATTTAATTTTAAGACGACCTTCCATCTTTGTAACAATGTTCTTGCAAATAAAGATTATTATATTATTATTACTATATTAAAAAATATAATACAAATATGTTTGGGCGCCATTCATTTATTACTTAAGACGATTATGCTGTTTTCGAGCCCTATTTGCCCTTTGTAAGAAAAAAAAAGAGCCTAAAGGAAGAAATATAGTTTGGTTTGGTTGTCTCTTAAATTTTATATTTCAAAATCAATTTTTTGGAAGGTTTTTTTTAAGGTACAAATATTTTTTATTTTATTTTATAATAGAAATGTGATCAACTTTAGTTTTATTTTTAAGTATCACCAATAAATAAACTAGTGAACCACAAATAGAACCATTCTCGCACGGTCCCTGTTCAAGGAAGGCTTGCTCGAAGTCCGCGAGATAGAAAAGGGCGTGTCCGCCGTGACGGCGGTGAATGTGGCTCACCCGGCGCTGCGCGCTCACCGCGTGCCCGCCGCGGTGGTGCAGCTGGCCAGCAGCAGGAGCAGCAGGAGCGAGCCGGCCGCGCAGAGCGACTACGTGCCGCCGCGCGTGCAGGAGATGTTCTGCGTCACTGCCGCCGTCGCCGACTTGTTCGCGCCTCTCAAGTTTGTACCCTACTAAGGTTTATTTCCTACAGTTAAGCACCATCATAGATCAAGACGTCTTCGAATTGGAATACACACAAAATATGTTATAGTAAAATCACCAACAGTTTTTACCCTACAAAAAAAATATTTCCTACAGTTAGGTACGGTACCATCATTAATCAAGATGTCTTGGAATTGGAATACACAAAATATGTTATAGTAAAATCACCAACAGTTTTTTTTTAGACAACTTGCAATGTAAGATTATGAGTCCCGCTTTACTAGCAATTGACTTGCCTAGATGACTGGCCTGTTGGTCTAGTGGTTAGTGGCCCTGACCTGGCCAGGTCGTGGGTTCGATCCCTACCCATGATAAAACTTTGTGTGGTGAGCACGATGGTTTATTCTGTCTACAATATGTACATACGTATTATAGATAAATTACACCACATACTTATATATTTCAAATACATATTATATAAGTTTGTTTATCAGTTGTCTGGTTGCTATAGTACAAGCCCTGCTTAATTTGGGATCAGATGGCGTTGATTGAATTGTCGCAAGATATTATTATCATTATTACGATGTCTAAAACCACGTTAGTTTTTGTTTCAACGAAATTGAGCAAGTAGTTTTGAAGTTATGATAAGTTTTGTTTTTGCATTATGTATTTAGATATTGCCATTGCACACAGTTCGCGCCACCTAAGTTTGGGTTTAATTATTGTCATTTAAGTATAGTCCTATGTATATCAGTTGTCTGGTTGCCAGAGTACAAGCTCTGCTTAGTTTGGGATCAATTGACATTGTGTGAGTTGTCCCAAGATATTATTATTATGATAATTCTGTTAAACCCTCCAGCTAACCTAAATGGTTTATGTCTACTGTCAATTCAATAAACTTAAAACAATAAAATGGTAACACATTACAGTAAATCCAAGAATCGAAAGGTAACTACTAAAAAGTATTAAATTAAAAAAAAATGAGTTCTAAAAATAAAAAATCTGCCTGCACAAAAAGATGAAAACAAGATCCCCTACAGAATTATATAATTTCATGCAGTAGAAGGCACTTTACTAAGTTCATCGAGATTCATTAATGCTTCCGACTGCATGAATTGTTTTTTATTTTTATATATTTTTTTTCTGAGTGTAACATGAACTACTACAGGAAGGGCACCCCGCTGACAGCCGCGCAGGTCCGCGCGCGCCTCACGGAGTACGTGAAGGCCCGCTCGCTGGCGGCCGAGCGCGGCGCCGTGACGCTGGACGCGCCGCTCGCCGCGCTCGTGCAGAGGCCGCAGGGGGTCAGTACACACCGGTTTTATCATAATTCTATTTTAAATTATAAATGCGTTCAGCAAGACCATAATTATGATTATAAATAAATAATAAGTAAAAAAAAAAAAATGTGTGGCACTCGGGGACTGCCGCGGTAAAGCTATTGCATAGTATTTTTATCAAAAGTGTTTTTTTTTAATTATAAAAAAACAATTTGTTTTAATTTAAAAAAGCAATTAAAAAAATATTTTTTTTTTAGTTTTTAAAAAAGTTTTTTTTTTTAAATAAAAAAAAAAAAAACATTAAAAGTTCTGCTATTCATTGATAGATGGCAAAAGTAAAAAAAGTATCACCGCTGTGCCCGTCGGAGTGGGGAGCGTTAGGTTTTTTCGTTACGGAATTTCTGGATTCGGTCCCCGCGCTCAAGGCCCGCGATAGAAGCTATGCAATAGCTTAAAACATTTATTTAACACATAAAGGAAATCAGTCATTAAATAAGATAAACAGCATAAAACGTATATTGTCACGTATGCAACAACAGAGACATTATTTTATATTGTTACATAAAGAAAGGTTTTAATACAAGTAACTCATGTGTGAAGAACGGCACTCATATCAAGTGATATGACGGGCAGGAGGCGATGAAGTGGGACGTCCTGATGCAGAGCACGCAGGGCCGCATGACGGCGAGCACGGAGATGCGCTTCGAGGACGGCTCCGTGAAGCTCAGCAAGAGCAAGCTCGAGCCCATCCGCATGCAGGTCGTGCAGCGCAGCGGGAATAAGAAGGTACGGACTTGGTTGTCTGACAACATTGAGATGATCATGAACTGTGGTGATGTATCCGACGTTGAATGTGCCCAGGCCAAAAGCGGTATAATTTACCTACTTTCTCATCACTTTTGTTTTCCCAGGGTATTAATTTCAAGACCGCAAGATAATTAAATTGTATAATAGAAACACTCAATATCGTAAATCGCCTTTTATACGCCCTGTTCGAGTTTAAATAACTCTAACTTTGTTATTGGTCGTGATGATAATTTCTGTGCCCCTGCTGAGTTTGCGCCCTATGCCTGGGCACCGCCGGCCTGGTCACGGCACTGCACTGCACTCAAAACATAATGTAAAAATGATAATCTTCAACGGCGTTGAATAAATTTAGATACAAATTATGCTAAGAACCAACTCGAAAAACTATTTCAAAAATTGATACATTCGTTGTTAAAAAAAAATACGAAAATTAATAATATAAGGATTTATCATTTCCTTGTTCATCATTCATCAATGTTATGTTATTAATCAGTTCTCATCGCGTTAATAATCGCAGTCATCATAGATTTATAAAAACTTGTAATAGAAAAAAATATGACGTCATTATGTTCGTTGCTTTCAAATAAAAAACGTAACCGTTTCCATTGTAATTCGTTAACGTTTCATTCCTGTTTTTTATTACAGAGTTGTTTTTAAACTTTCGTGATTTTGATCGTAAACATTACTATATCGAAGGTATAGTGTTTCGCGTAGGTAAAAAACAAGACCCATGATTTTCGCGCGCAAACTAAACTATTTCAATTTAATCAGTGTACACAACATTTTGTTGAGCAGGTGACGCTGGTATCGAACCTGGAGTCGTTCGGGTTCAGCCTGCCGGCGCTGGGCCACGTGTGCCAGACCGGCGTGGCCGCGTCCTGTGGCGTCACGCGCTCGCCCGGCAGCAAGTATGATCAGCTCATGATACAGGGAGATCAGGTACTGGCACTATGTTCACATCTCTGCTATAGTATGAAATGTCGAGAAGTCAATAAAGTCAAAGTAAAATCAAAGAGGCAAACTGTTCTCTGGTGCTGGTAAACTCAAATATCTTTACTTATTCCATACGACCATATAAATATTGAAATGAAAATTGACAAAAATTAGTTAGGTGGCTGTTCCAAAGTTGTAAAGCTCATGTGAAGAAGCTGCTAAGAAACTCATGGGACACTCAACAATTTAAATCGAGTTATAATAAGAGATTATGCTTCAGTTTGCAACAATATTTGTGTTTTTTCTACCAGGTGGCTATTTCATAATTTATTTCCCAGTATTGTATAAGTATTGAACAACTAACCTTAATAATAATGTAGCGTTTACTAATCTAGAATCTAGCTAATACTTAGTAGCTCCCGTTCCCATGGGAATACAGGGTAAAAAGTAGCCTATGTCATCCGGAGATCAGAGGAGAATCTTATACAAACTATTTTGTATATTTTCAGACACATTTTGTTGCCAAACTACTGGTAGAGAAGTATGGTCTACCCAAGAAATTCGTGGAGGGAGCCGACAAAGCACTTAAGAAGAAGAAATGATTGCATAGCAACTAGTGGAGACTATCAGTGATACAGTTGATAACACCAAGTGTGCAGTGATAACAGTGTGATTATTAAATAAAACAAGTTATGAGCTTTTTCATTTATTACTTCATACTTTTTATTTCTTACAACTACCCTATCAATGTCTATTCCAATTATTGGAGTGATTTATGGCAACCATTTTAATTATTTAAAAATATAGTGCTTAGGGCACACACATATCATAATGTATTCCTTAAATAATAATACTTAATTAGTAGTTTCTGATGTAATTGGAAGACAGAAGACTAAAATTCATTTCAATTCATTGTATATTTATCAATAATATCATGTATTTTTATTAAAGTAAATAAATATACTTTTACATCATAGTAGTAAAGCCGAATCACAATAAAAGGTGCCTAAATACCTATGTGTAACATTTATGGCAAATTTATTCAAAATCTGTTATATAATAATCTAGATTTCACAAAATATTTATAAGATAATGTATATACTGTCATAATACACCTATAAACTATATTATACTATACAATTGATAAAAATTTGAAATAAAAAGTTTATATAAAAATATTTTTTATATAATTTCTCTATTCTAAGGTTAGGGTGGGTTGGTGTCCGTATTTCATTCAATATGTACAAATACAAAGATAAAAACATAAAAAGATCTGTTATCCTGCAACAATCACTGCTGGCGAGGCTACAGATTATTATTGGAAGCTTATTACTTACTGACTACAGCTACTCTTACCAAAAATATAGAAAACCACAACCAATGTATTATAATAAGTTTGAGTCTGACACAATCTGCTATCTGTTAGCGCTATGACTACTTATGACTTATTCAATTTTAAACTAATTTTCATTAGAGATCGAATTTACAATCACAAACTTAAAAATTAAACATACTTACTTATGTATTCTAGAGCCATATTTGATTTGGAATGTTTAACAATGAAATATATCTACTATATTTTACCATAAAAGTTATATGTTCTATAATATATTTCTTCAAAAGGTAAATATTGGAGTTAAAGATTTACTTATGCATTTGTCAGTTTTCATGAAATTTTAAATGTCAAAAATTGATCAAACATTCCACAACAGGGCAGGCACAAGTCTAAACTAAACTATAATTATATTTTTGTGGCTGTCATGAACTTAAAGGGTGTTTTAAAATTCAACAATGACTTACGACTTTTGGGTTTCTTAACTGGTGCAACAGGAGTCTGTGGCAGAGTCTGCTTCATTGCCGAGCGAGTTCTCTCTGATACACTGCCCTCACTCACCTTTGTGGAGCAGGACTCCATGCTCCACTGACTCTTGGCAGAAAACATGGAATATCTAGAACTGTCGGAACTTTTTGAAGTAAGGCTAGTTTTAGATGGAGTCTTCCTAATACTGCTGTGATTTGCATTTGTGATGTCACCAAATATATTTTTAGTAGTCCTTGCTTGCTTCGAGGGAGATGAGTGATTCCAGTTCATAGAAGATCTCTTTTCGCAATTAGACTTCTTTAAATCTAAGTATTTGAACTTAGTTATGTCTTTAGAGAGTGTATCCTGCCTTGGAACTTGGTATCCCTCACTGTCAACATTGTCCAGCTCATAGAATGTGAGAGTAACACTGTCATCACTCTCCACAAATGGATTACTTGAAGTGAAGTGCACTTTCTTAGTGGACACCTCTGGGAAGATGTTTCGCCGGGGCATGTTCTCCTTTGTAAACTTGGTGGCTGTGATGACGATGCTGCCGTCGCCAGTGTCGGCCGACAGCGAGCTGTCGAGGTCCTCATACCCGTAGCTCTTCCTGCGACCGCGGGAGCGCACGGAGCCGGTCCGCGGGCGACGACGACGCGACACGAACTCCTTCCTATCCTCCTTCACTTGAGTTATCATGGGTGGCAACGTAATGCCATTACTTTCTGTGTCACAAGCCAACAAATCCAGTGAATCGTTGAGTGGAATTATTTTAGTGGAAGGGCTGTTTACAATCTCTTTAGCTATGAGGTCTCTCTCCCTCTTGTTAAGCGACTCCTCGCGCTGCCGCAGCGCCACCATGCGCGACATCCATTGCTGGCTCAGTGTCTCCTCTGATACTCGCTGGGGACAGTTGCTGTACTTGTCCACAGGGCCAGCTAAAGGCCTCCTGCTGCGAGGCACAAAGCCAGGCAGCTCTAGAGCTAGTGCAGCTATGGTGGGCGACAGGGGGGGCTCTGGTGAACATGATTCTTCAATCTCTATGATCGCTTTGTGTTTAAGATTCACATTGCAGTAAATGGGGCTTTCTCCAATGTTGAACAGTGTTCTTGGAAGGGGTTCAACAGCTCTGCACAGCTCCACAGCTTTCTCTGAGTCACATTTATTCAATTCTGAAGTTGTGTATGAATGTTTGGCTGAGATGAGGATCTCACTTAAGTTTTTTGATCCAGATTTAGTTTCCAAGTTCATTAGAACTGTGGGATGATACAGGATGACGTCTGGCCGCAGGTTGGTGCTCTTGTCGTCCGTCAGAAAGCTGACAATGTGTCGCAAGTCGTCACTGTAGTGAAATTCCTTGATCTTGGCGTCGCTTGCGCCGGAGCGGTAGCATAGCGTGTGGATGATGTCACCTATCTGCCGCATCACGTCCGGCGAGCTACCGGTCGTGGTCAGCTCGAAGCAGTTGATGCGAATCTCCCCATTTAGGCCCACAAAGATCGAACTTGCACTGATGCATTTCTGTATAATGACAATGTTAAGGTCCTTAATCGCTTTGTAAACTTGAGTGAGCTTGTGCAGCAGGTGCCATATGAAGTGTTCCGCGATCAACTTGTCGGTGGCCTTGCAAACTTCAATTAGTTCTTGTACGCTGTGCCATGAAGTGTACTCAAGGACAAAGTACAATGTTCTCGATGGGGTGTGAAGTATGGTGTCGTAGTATCGTAGTAAGCCCTCTGTTGTCACCTTACTTATTGTTTTCACTTCATTAACGACGTTTTGTATTTGTTCGTCCGAGTACGCGGAGCAATTGTACGCCTTCCACGCAAAAATGTTGTTGGTGACCTTGTGTCTCACTTTGTAGAACGTACCGCCACAGAAAACGTCTATAACTTGATAATCCTTTAACTTTTCCGCCATGTTATTAGATTTTATATTAATATTTTACTAATTTTACATTTTGAAATGAAGACAAAGCAACGAAACGTTTGAATTTGTACGACGGTTACACAAATAGTGATGTGCTGTGCTTAAATTTTTAAAATGTCCGACGAAGTTGCTTTGTTGTAACGGTTTTAATAATTTCAACGTAATTTTTTTTTTTAATAATTTGTCTTAATATCAGAATTAATGTACAGTAACTATATGGTGCTGCACATAAATAGTTTTTACATGTTCCAATTTTAAATTATTATAATTTCCATCAGTCCTATATCACGAAATATTATATTATTGGCATCTCGATGAACGATGAATTCAGTATTGTGCCTCCGACAAAATGTTATTACATAATGTAGGGGATCTTGTTTGCGTTTATTTTTGTGCAGGCGTGTTTCTTTTTTTTAAATAATTATACTATTTCAATTTATAGTTGTGAAATAATTACTTATTTAATATATATATATATATATATATATATATATATATATATATATATATATATATATATATATATATATATATATATATATATATATTTCAAATAATAGAAATTGTAAAATGTTTGTTTATTTTATTTATTTTTAGTTTAAAGAATTTATTAAGCGCTACCTTTGTGATTTTTTTCATATTTTTTGCCCATACGGTTCAAAAGTTAAAGGGGGGGAGGGGGTCAATTTATGCAACTTTCGAAACGATTATTTCAAAAATATTCACTCAATCAAAAAAGTTTGTTAAAACCTTAAAATGATATTTATTTTTATTATTTAGCTATTAAAAGTTAGTAGCTGCTACTACAAGACACCATTTTACTAAATTTTATCAATATTCATTGAGTAGTCCTTGAATAAAATGCCTGTGACATACGGACGGACAAACCCGCCTAAATAATAGATCCCCGCTTAGATTAATATATAAAAAAACAGCTGTTTTTTTTTAATATTTAATTAAAATTATAGTTGTGAAATAATAGAGGCACGGTATTGCTTTGAATAATAACATTTCGCATGTGTAAATAAAGTAAATAAATAAATCAAATAAAATTGTAAAACGTTTGTTTCAGACGAATGCGATATCAAATGGGTAACAAACTAGTTTCAGTAATAAAAAAATGTCGAATGTGCCCATCACTAAAGGTTCGTTCAAAAACGAAACAATTTCAAACAAAAAGAGAATTGATTATGTTTATATTTGTAATAAATTCCTATAAATGAATAGGTAAAATTGGAAACACGATGATTTCTTCATTTGTTTAATAAGTACATAAATGTGTTAAATGGGCCTAAATATTTGATAAAAATTATAAACTTGTCTTAGGCTGGTTTAGCGCCTTCTAGCGATGAGACAGATTACTTAAGATAATTGGGGGTCCTCAGACTTTCGTTATGAGCCATCTACCGCATTTTAATTTATTTTTTATTTATAATAATAATATTCGAAGTATTCTTAATTTTACCGAGTTTGACTTTAAGCATTTTCATTGGTACCTCCCTAGGTACCAATGAAAATGCTTAAAGTCAAACTCTGAGGGATCTGGAAAGAGGAGGACCTCCTGGAAATTTGTAAATAAACATTTGGTCTGTAGGTAGGTAGCTACTATGCATTTCAAATGAGTTGATAACTGTCATGTTCATGTTAAAAAATATGACGTCTTACTGAAAGGCCACTAAAGTGTAGAATATTCTTAGGGGGCGTCTAAACGGGCCATTTTTTACGGCAATTTGTGGCGGCACTATTGGCAACTAATTGCTCGGCCCATAATGGCAATATGTCTACAATTGTATGGCGCATGATCCAGTCTCCTAAACGGGCTACAGAATCCGGCAACAATAAAATAGAGGGCGACTGAAACCACAACAAAATTGGCCGGGCAACATTGCGGAAAATAGATCTCTCATTGTCCGGCAACCATCAAATCAATATTGGAGAGTACTGCCATGTCGCCGGCCACAGCATTGCCGCCACAAATTGCCGTAAAAATGGCCCGTTTAGACGCCCTTTTATAATTTGCCTATTTACTTATTTCTGTTATTGTTTATTAAATAATAAAGAATACTAATAATATTATAATAAACGAAAATGTTAGGTAGATACCTACATAGTTTAATGAAAATAAATATTACGTCCGTTCCATTACCTTAATACAAATACGTACTTTACCCGACTTGGTAGTTTTTGTTGCTAGCGGTACCTACAATTTTGACAAGTACAAAGTGAAGTTGTCGCGACTGCGATTATCTTCTCATTTGAAACGCATATTATTGAGACATCTTCACAGTATACACATCCGCTCCCTCTTCGACCCTCCCCGATCCTATCATATCCTGCCATAACCTAGGTACGTCGTACATCCATGATTTGTACCATGCTGTAGCTCAAACAGGGGAACTTTTTTGCTGTTTAGCTGGTCGACAAACAACCATAGTATTTCTTGCTCATATCACAGATTATGTAATAGTACTACAGACTACAGTCTCATAACTTTCATTGTATGAAGTTGCGGGAGTTGTAAAAATGGCGGCAAACTAACATGTCACTATTTTTACAGCTCCGCGTTTTTCGTGTAAAATTACCGAACTAATATTAAACTCAACGAGTGCGAATGCAGTTTTTTGTAAAATAAAATAAGACGTGACTTATAGGTCCAAGCGACCAGGTCATTAAAATCCAAAACTAACTGTCATTGTACTTATTGGTAGTTACCTCAGTAGGTAGTACATCATTATAAACTGTTTGTTTTCATCGTGAAACATACTCTCATTTTATTGCTAAAAATCATGATTTGACGTGTTACTTGGTACTGCCAAATACTCTTTGGCCAAATTAAAAAATTAGGATATGTTCTCAACATGTTCACAATGGGGTAAAATGGGTCACTTCTTTACACCTCGAGTTAAGTTATTGCAATTTGCGTAAGGGTCTCAATTTTTTTGACAATAGAATATAACCTATGTTACCTACTCTCCAATAATGTAGCTTTCTAATGGTCAAATATTTTTTTTAAATCGGTCCAGTAGTTTTTGAGTTAAATCGTTACAAACAAATAATCAATTTTTTACTCTTTAACCCTGGAGTCGTCGCGCGGATTACAATAGTAATCCACTGTTGCAAAACTTAGTATTTCAGAAAAACTACGCATTGGAATTGTTTGTAATTTCATGTACTTTTTATTAGATAGTTTACGCATTCCCCTAAGTGCAGCGCGAGCGCCTATCGCTTCAAGGTGTTTGTCAGGAGCCCCGTAAAGTTCGCGGATTACTATTGTAATCCGCGCGACCTATTACGTAAGTATTTTTTCCCAGTTATCGTTATTATTTTTTTAACATTTTACGGTTAGGTATTTTTAATGTATTTGTTTATGTATCTGTTTTTTATTAGACTATATACCATGTTATATGAATTTAGACTAAAAAGTACTAACTTGATACATATATCAAATAAAATTAGAATCACTGTGGATCAAAAGAGTGCTGCTCAAATTGAAGCTTGGCTTAATGAAGGTGCTGAGGGTAGCTAAGATTCTAAAGGTGGTTCCAGCTCGGATGATGAAGAAGACTTTGTTGAGGAGCAGAACCACGAGTCTGAATCTGAGCAGGAGGAAGACATCTCAAATGAGGTATTTAAAAATGACTCTGTATCAGCAGATCATCAGTATTATGTTGGTGTAGACAACACTATCTGGTCAATGACTGTGCCCTCGAATAGAGGAAGAACTCGCAGATACAATTTTGTTGATTCTGCTAAAAGACTTTTTGAAGCCAGACTACCAACATACATACATATAGCGAACAAAAATGTTGAGAATATTACTCGCCGTGAGTTTCCCATTTCACTCTCTTTGATATTGATGGAACCCTTGGCTCACCAGAAGATACAGCAGAAATCATTACCACCGAATTTAGCTTTCAAAATAAAAGGTTTTGAAATATATCTGAAGTCGGAGCCCAACTATCTACCTCAACATCATCGCGAAGTAGCTCGATAGGTCGCGGTCATAACTGCGGTAGGTCACGAAATAAAAGCACTTGCCGATCATGTAAATCTTGTCACAAATTCGTTTGCCCGGACCATTCCAAATATATATGTTCTTCTTGTTTAGAAATTAATGATTAGTTTCATAATTTTACTTACATTTATTATTTGATCCCAATTTGAAGCCAACGAGCCATTTTTGTATTAAAATAAGGATAAGATTTTTAAATATATTTTTTTAACTACACACATCAAAAGTGTCTAGGGATCAACATATATTTTTGCAATAACTTTTCTCCTGATTGATTTTTTTTTTTATTTCTTTAAGGATTCATCAAATAAAGTGTTTTCGTTTGTCACAGTAACGATAAACCAAGTCACCTTTGCATTAATAAAGAAATTTGCCATTTTCCTAATAAAGGGATTTTTGACATTTGAACCACTAACATTAAAGTTCGAAAAAAAGACTGAAATAACAGTTTTCTTTAAAATTTTATTGGGTAACTTAAACAATTAATAATCCGTGTTTCTACCGCGAACACTAACAACACAAGAACATCGGTTTGGCATACTCAAAATGAGTTCATCCAAATCACGCTGTGGAATGGCCGCCCATGTTCGTTGCAACAACAAAAAAAGGTCTTCTTGCGACTGGATACCCTCCATATTCGGCAGAGCTCTTCTCTGTAGCATATCCCATGCATGCTCAATCGGGTTCAAGTCTGGCGACTGAGCAGGCCAGGGCAGGACATTGATGTTAGCTGCGGCGAGAGTCTGTCTTACAACTCTTGCGGTGTGCGGTCGTGCATTATCATGCATTAACTGAAATAAGGGACCGATTTGCACTTGTAGAGGAACGATGACGTCTGATACAATCGTCTCAGCATAAATTTGAGCGTTGAGGTTGCCTCTGATCCAAATCAACTCAGTTCTTCCGCCGATCCAAATACCCGCCCATACCATGATGGTTCCACCACTATAAGGATGGACTTCCTGGCAGGATTTTAATCGCTGTTGGCGTCCAGGGGTTCTCCAGTGTCGTATACGTCTTGTATCCGGTCTCATACCAAAACGAGACTCATCAGAAAAGCACACGAAACGCCATTGTTCTTCTGCCCAATTTCTGTGTTCAAGAGCCCATTGATATCGAATCCTACGATTGTGCATTGCTATAGGTGGTACCCGTAGCGGTCTTCGGGAATGAAGGTTCACTTCATGCAAGCGGTTTCTGACTGTTTGGTCGCTAATTAAGTTCCCTGAAGAGTGATGAAGCCTCACGGCTAACATCATGGCGGTTATTGTTGGACCTCTTCGAGTTAAGATTTGAATTTATCGGTCTTGTCTCCGTGTGGTGCAGCGATACCGTCCTCCATGGCGCTCAGCCACGGTACCAGTGCTTCGGTAACGTGTCCAAAGTCGACTGATAACACTCTGACTTGTATTCAGAGCTAAAGCCACAGTACGTTGCCGGGAACCAGCTTCTATCATTCCCACGGCTCTGAGCATTTCTTCCCTGCTTAAATGACGTCGCCGCTCCATAATAACGTTGGTTTTAATCAGTAGTAGGGAAACAGTAGCACTAATAATGTCTTCAATGCGTTGTATGTTTTTATAGGGAAAATATTGACAGCTGATTTTCATCTTTTACTCGAATTTGATTCACAGTTCCTGATTCAAATTATGAAATGCACCAAAAAGGATCCATATAAATTTATAAAATCATAAATTTATTACAAAGCCACATCTCAATCTCAAGAAATCCGCATAAAAATGCTTGATCCCTAGACACTTTTGATGTGTATATTTAAAGTTAATATTTTTTGTTGTGTTAATTTAAATAATGTAAAATACTGTATGTTACTTCGTTTTTAAGCGGAATAAACCAAATTGATTAATACATTCTACTTTTGGCCTTAGTTTTAAATGGATTACATATGTAATCCACGCGACCACTTACGTCCCTTTTCTATGCGCGACGACTGTAGGGTTAAAGGGTGGCCCAATTAAAGTGTTAGCATTTGTTTAGTAAATAAATAAAGAAACAAATTTATTTCCTGTTAATAATAATAATAACTTTTTATTTCGGACCAGTGCATCCATATTTTGTTAGTAACAAGATGAAACTTAAAAACTAGTGTTAGTATTATAAAACTTAATATTAATTATAAAAATATGCTGTCCGATGATACGCTAAGCAACTTCAAAGTTTATTTGAGTGCATGTAGTTGCACCCATCGCTTGAGCAGCGGACAGTCCCATCGGTCAGCCAATACGCACAGGATGCTGTTGGTACTGGATCGCAGCCGTTCAAGCGTAGAGGCACGGCGCTTACGCATTATTGCGGAAAACTATCAAAACTATTAAGAGATGAGTCGATTATTTTGGACCTTGATTACTTTGCAAAGTAATGAAAAATTCTTAATTATTCTTCATTACTTTTTTTCAAAGTGTTGCGGTGTCTATAGCGGCAATTTTGCATCGAATAGGTATTGTCCTTGCGCTCTTCCACAGTCCGTGGCTTGACGCTCTGACGACGTTGTGTTGGCACTGAACAGCGTATTCAAAAAACTCTACAGCGGGCCTAACATTCGCAGCTTGCGGCTTATTGTGTGCGCGTTAGCGTTCGTTTGCACGTACTGAGTGCGCGATTGCTCGCCTGTAACATGTTACATTACATCACAGTACCCACCTATACATTTATAAACAGGTTCCAGAATATTGTTGTTCAACTAATCTTGAGCATGGACCCAGGGTTTAAATATTACAAAAATAAAAAAGTCATAAAATTCAAAATGTTTATTTCATTAGTGAGTATAAGCGTGTATGCGGCACAGCTGACTAGCAGTTACCAAAATAATATATCACAATACATGATCATTTTTCATTTACAATTTAAATGAAATATAAAGCCAATACAATGAATACATTATAAACAACTTACGATCACAAAATATACATAATTTCACATAAATACTCAATTGATATAATTTGAAGCGAGGAGCCTGTCGCCAGCCGGCGGCCGGCATCGAACCCGCACCGAGCCGCGGCCGACCGACACCTCGGCCACGAAGGAACCGGTACTAACAAGTATTGTGCGCGAATTAGCATCCTACCTACACTAGATCATACTCAGTATTATGGATACTCTTTAAAACCTAAATACCATTATTATTTACAATATTTGTATACAAGAATATAATTCATTATCATTGACTAGAAACTGTTTAGAAATAATAATATGAACATATCCATACGAGCCGTTAACACAAAGGAACATAGATCGCCGGCGCTCGGCGCTCGGCACTCGGCACTCGGCACTCGGCGCTCGGCGCTCGCGCTACAAGGAATGGACAGTTTCCTTCTTTGGTAACATATTTGAACATATATTATTTGGATCACATCGCTTTGGGGCGTCACGCCCGCACCCTGACGTTACACGGCACAACGTGACGTGACGTCACACGGTACAACGTGACGTGACCTCACGCCATGTCTCGTCCATGTCATGACGTCACACGGCACGTACAGGCGCAAGTCGTGTCGCAACACGTGGTTACAATTTCATTAAATTTTTAAAACATATTTCGCAGTATAATTTATATAATTGTAATAGTTGTTAACTACCTAATATCACTAGCTCAAACACGTGTGTTGGTATCGAGGCACAAAATAAAAATTTTCAAAAATAAAAGAGACAACAATGGTAAAATAAAATCTTATAAAATAAACAACAAGCTAACAGCGGCGTCCCGCGTCCCGCGCTCCTCGCCCGCGGGACCGACGCACTTCATACATACACGTATTTAAATTAATATAATAAAAAGGACGTACGCCTCCTTAAATACTGGGAATTAACTGAATGAGATCATGTTTACATCGCGGCGACGTGTCCTCGCATCGACACTGGAATTTGTGACTAACGTCTACGTTACACTTAGGCTCCTCACTGTCACATATCGCCTCACAACTGTACAATTTCGCGAACTCGAAGCTCAGAGGGACAACACGACCGACGACCGACTCCGTGGACAACGGAGGGACCGACTCCCCCCCAATCGTATAACTGACTCCCCAGTGGCACAAACGTCAGTCTAAACCGCACTCAACGTCAACATTGCATCGGTCGCCGGACTACATCAACAGAACAGATCGTCCGGACGACTCGGGCCTCGTTCGGACGACGAGATGGAGCGGAGAGGACAAGCGGCAAGCTAGGGGCACTCGATCGGTCGTATCGTACAAAACACGGCAGTGTATCTACTAGTTGGGGCGCTGGGGGTGGTGGTGGGGCGCCCTACCGCACGCCGGCCGTGCCGAGGCGCTGGTGCGCGGTGCTGGGGCGCGCGGGGCGCCCCGACTTGCGCGCCACGGACGTCGCCTCCAGCTCGGCTTCCTTCTTCACCGGAGCGGCCACGCTCTGCAAGTACAGTTACGCTTCACTTATTCAAGTTAATAAAGTAAAGGCGCGCACGATGTCAAATGTTTACTAATAAACCAAATTATAGGGTTGTCACGTCACTGCGATTTTCATACATTAAATACAAAATAACGATTATATTTCAATAGGTTATGAATTTACCCAGAATAAATAATTTAGCAATTATCAACTTTTATTAAACAAATGACAATCTTAACTTTGACACTTGAGAGTTGTTGGTAACAACATTGTTTTTAAACATTTCATATCAATTTCAACTTTAATAAAGATTATGTGCCGCGGCAGCGACGGCAGTAAGTAGGTACCTGTGTCTAGTTATTCCTAGATATAGCGCAGGTGTTATGTCTGTAGTATTATTATCAGTATCAGTTTCAGCAAGTTTCTGGTTCCATGCCGCAGTATATTTTGTGACAGTTACAGCAGCAAGTATGTAAATCACGAGGGTGTAAGTTCTGCTCGTGATGATTGGTGGCAGCGGCGTTAATTCCAGCACACTCTTGATTCTGTGCCGCGGCAGCGACCAGTGCGTGAAGCGGATGACATTCGGGTAAGATGTACGTCCTAGTCATGATGGGCAGCGGCAAAGGCACCAGGTGCAACACGTTCTCGACTCTGGGCCGCGGCCGGTAGGTACCTGTGCGTGCAGGGGGTGATGCCGCGGGGGGGTGTAGGTCCGGGTGGTGGCGGGCAGCGGCAGCGGCGCGAGGTCCAGCACGTTCTCTGCGCGCTGCCGCGGCAGGTTCTGCGCCACGGCCGCGGCGCTCGTGTGCCGGCGCCGGCCGCCCGCCGCCACGGGCCGCCGGCTCAGCGGCTCGAAGCCGCTGTGCTCGCGGAGCTCCCATGTGTCCGTGTCCTCGTTGTACCTTCAGGGAGAAGTTACTATTGTAATGACAGACAGCCTTCGAGTGGTGGGGAAATAAGTGTGGGAGGAACGTCTTGTTTTGACAATGATTACGTCATATTTCATCATCCTAATTTCCACATAGAGTGCATCTCAAAGAAGAGAAGCTTAAATCGTGAGAACTATGAGCTAGACAAGTTAAAGAGTATTACGATAGGGTATCCTACTCTGTTTAAAGAATAGTTTAATAGATCCGATCAGATTGGTGTTAGTCGGCGTCAAATAAAATGTCGAACGTAGTAAATCGATGGAAAGAAGTGATACAAACACTAAAGAGAGATTCAGAAATGAAAAAAAATATTAAATATAAAAAGTAAAAACAGATGAGGACAGAGGATGCATCCTTGTGGAACGCCAGCATTGATATCGAGCCAGCTAAATGACGGTTTAACCGTTTGAACGACTGCTGACCTCCCTGAAGATATAAAGAGAACCAATCCAGCGCATCGTCGGAAATCATCGAGTGCGAGAGAATAGACAACAAAATGTCGTGACTGACGGTGCTAAAAGCGTTAGAATAATCGACCAGAACTAGAATTGTTGTTTTGGTATCCTCCATACCCCGTCTTAAAACTGCCAATTACTTGTGTGACTGATTGCAGCGAACTCAGAATGTTGAGTGTTGCGGTGACATTTAGTTTTTACAAACAATGTTGAGTGGCACTCATCCTGTTCTGGGCTAGCGTGATGCTTACAATAGTAAGGGTCAACACCTGCTCATCTCTTCACTTGGTATTGTTAAACGAAGCATTAGTCACAGGATATAAAAAGCTTTCCCCCACAACTTTGTGGTGGTCTAGTATGGAAATATAATAAATCCACTACTCTCGTCGCAACCACTAGCGGTCCGATACCAGACATTACGGACAAAATATATTGTGAATACGTTCTTTGAACACAGGCAAAAAGACAAATAATTTATTGCGGGACGAGGTAGGCCAGAAATAATTTGGTGTTACGACATTTTGACATTGAATTTCTTAATTTTTAATAAGGTATACTAGGATACTTCTACAAAAATCTTGCAACAGTAACGAAAGTTTCCATGCTAGCCACACGATATCTCCTTGTTAACTCTCTGATCTCTCTTTCCCTAAGACAACTTAATAACTAAATAGAAACAACATACCTAGCCCTCAGCACAGCCGGTCGTCCCGCATCAGGTACGAAAGAATCAGCAACTAACAGTCTCCTCCTGAGCTCAGCTATAAGCGCGGCCTGCAGTCCCTCATGGTCTCTGCGCTCACTATCATGCGCCTCACGCTGTTCCACCATCTCCTCCCTCATCCCCGCATACTTCGCGAGGCACTTCTTCAACCTCTGAGTCTTATGATCTACCTCCTGCTGTAGATTTGTAAAGGTATTCGTGACTATCGCTGTCGTTTCTTCTTCCAGTTCTATTCTTTGTTGCATCTCCACTTCTCTCTTCTTCCTCTCTGCTATTTCTGTGTTCCTCTGCTCCAGTATGAGTTTGGTCTCATTGAGGTTGTTGATCAGGTCCTTCCCCCCTCCTCCCTGTACGAGTCTCTCTTCAAGAGACTTGATCTGGTGCTCCAGTTCCTCAGTCTTGCACTTTTCCTGGACGATTGTGGACTCCGCAAGGAGCTTCGTTTCGTTTTCTATGCTGACGGTTTCTTCTTCAGCTGTGAAAGACGAAAATGTTTAGTAAATAACATTAGTACAGTAACATTGTCTTAGTGCATGAAAACAACTAACCGACTTCAATCACGGATTATTTGCGGGCATTTATTTTTTTATATTTCGTAAAAAAATATACATTTGTGTTGAAGTATTGAAATAAAATAAAAATAGAAGCTTTCAATTAAAATAATTCAATTCATGAACAAAGCACCATTAAATTATGATTTAAAATAATTGAGGACTTCCGATGTCTGTTTTCGAAACTCATCATTAGATCTTTACCAAATTTATATGGTCCCATATAAATTTCAGAATAAACCTTTTCCGAATAACAAAATAATTTTGCAAATCAATGTATAAATGACGGAGCTATGCCCGAACATACATCTATAGTAATATTATAAATGCGAAAGTTTGGATGTATGGATAGATGTTTGTCATTCAATCACGCCACGACGAGTAATCGGATCTGGACGAAATTTAGAACAGAGATAGACTATAATCTCGAATAGCACGTAGGCTAATTTTTATCTCGGAAAATGTTCACGTGGGATAAATTTGCTTTTCAAAATGTTCACGCGAACGCAGTCGCGGGCAACAGCTATTAAAAAAATATATAAACATCCAATTGAGGACCTCTTACTTTTATGAAGTCTGTTAAAAATAGCCAATATTGCGGAAACCACAAATATTCCGTCCTACCCCGCACTAGCTACAAGCTACTCTCACAGTTAAATTAACTATCCATCGCTCACAAGGTACAAGCTACACTCACAGTTATCATTAACCATCCATCGCTCCCAAGGTACAAGCTACACTCACAGTTATCATTAACCATCCATCGCTCACAAGGTACAAGCTACACTCACAGTTATCATTAACCATCCATCGCTCCCAAGGTACAAGCTGCACTCACAGTTATCATTAACCATCCATCGCTCACAAGGTACAAGCTACACTCACAGTTATCATTAACCATCCATCGCTCCCAAGGTACAAGCTGCACTCACAGTTATCATTAACCATCCATCGCTCACAAGGTACAAGCTACACTCACAGTTATCATTAACCATCCATCGCTCACAAGGTACAAGCTACACTCACAGTAATCATTAACCATCCATCGCTCACAAGATACAAGCTACACTCACAGTTATCATTAACCATCCATCGCTCACAAGGTACAAGCTACACTCACAGTTATCATTAACCAGCACGCGGGGCCCCCTTGGCACCTTCTCCCTCCGAGGGCGACGGTCCCCCGCACCCTTCCGCTGCTCGATGAGGGCCCTGAGCCGCTCGATCTCCGCCTGGTACTCGCGCAGTTTGGCATCCTTCGGGTCCTCGTTGCGAACCGGCTTGTTCTTTATCGCTGGGAAGAAACAGCAGCATAACTTAATTAAAAATATCAAATTTTGTTTACAAACGTAAATGCAGTTGGGCCAATTCAAAACAAATATAAGTCGTTTTAAAGATACTTGCAACTTTTTTAGCAAAGAAGACTTTAGTTCGAGATGAATGCAGCTGTGGATGATCTTCACAATATGATAAAATTTGTCTCTTAAGTCTCGTCAATGAATGATAAAAAGTAGTAATATTTAGTGACTTTTAGTAATGTCTGTGTCCTCATACGTAAATCTAATTATGTATATATTATACAACGTGTTACAGAAGGGTGTGGTCAAATTCCAGTAGCGGATAGTGTATGTAGTCAGTATTGCACCTACCATGATGCCATAGCCAACTGCATTATTATTACATTCTTTTTGTCAAATTTCAGTAGCGTCTTTACCTCCTCTCTATATCTACCTGTACCTCTCCTGGTGCAAAATTCGATTGGATTATTATGGCATAGAACTTTTTAAGTCATACTTTTTAAAATCAATAATTTTTAAATTCATAAATAAACGAATGTATATATAATAAATAAGATTTTTGGGTACTCCGATTATAATAAAATTACTATGCGTTTCAAATGAGAAGATAATCGCGATCGCGACAACTTCACTCTGTACTTGTCAAAATTGTACTGCTAGCAACAAAAACACCCTAGTCGGGTAAAGTACGTATGCGTATGGAAATGGAACAGATGTAATATTTATTTTCTTTGAACTATGCACCTAACATTTTTCTTTATAATATTATTATTACTATTTTATAATATTTAATAAACACCAAACAGAAATAAGTAAATAGGCAAAATATAAGAATATTGTACACCTTTGTAGTCTTTTAGTCAGACTAATAAATAATAAAATACAGTGCATAAGTATAGTTCATTAGAGTAGGCAGGTACTTCTGTGTAATACCACAGATAATATAATACTATACAAAATGTCATCATGACAGTTATCAACTCATTTAAAACGCATAGAAGGTATGTGCACTCAGTATCATGGGCACATAGCAACCCTTAAATAGGACCACACATTTCTGGTACACCTTGTACGCGTAAACAAATTATTCATATCTCAACCCAACCCTAAATAAGTGACCCAAAACGGGTCCCATCGCGGGGCCCCACATCTGCACGTCAAGTGTGTGCGTACCTTTAGCGCGGTGCGCGTACCGCAGCGTAGTGATGGTCTCGTCGTAGTTGTAGGACGCCGGGCCGATGTTCGCGATCATGATCGTCTTGCTGTTGCCGCCCAGGGAGTCCTGCAGGATGCGCGTCAGCTTCGAGTCTCTGCAACGTGAGTATTAACCGTATAGAACCGCTCAGCTCATTTCTGAAACTTATGGAAAATGACAGGACGAAGTGTGGTTTTCATACATTACGGTTACGGGCCAGCCGGAAGACTACCGTCTGTCGATTTCAAATCATCACTGTTCCGTATGAACTGAATCTCGGTAGAAGAGCGAGACGTGTCATTTCTTGACTCCCTAAATTGTTCTCTTTGTCTTTGCGTCCCTCGCCTTCTCCTCATTGAACAATGAGAACCGACCACCTGGTCTGCTGCTGAGTATACCTGTAAGGAACATGCGGACTGTTCTCAGCGAGCGCGGAGATGACGTTGCCGAGCGAGGACAGCGCCTGGTTGATGCGCGACGCCTCGCGCAGCCGCTCCGCCGACGCGCCCGTCTTGCGCTGCCGCTCGCTGCCCGCCAGGTCCACCAGGTTCAACTTGCCCACGCTGGAACAACACACTGACTGTTCAATTGTGAGATAACAAGTCAATATATCAGTTCAGAGAGAAACAGCATATGAAATTGACAGCAGACGCATATAATTAACATCTCCTAAGTACCACTGTAGGCATAAGTTTATTGCACCGATGCATCCCCAGAATGTATTACAAATCGAGTGTTACAAGTGTCGCGTTATCTGACGTATGAGTTAAACAAAAAGGGTTGCCCCGGTGACTCTTTAATAAAGGTGAATTAATAAGGTTTCTTCAATATGGATTAGAATAGAATATATTTTTATTTTCAAGAACATGATTTACCATCAGCTCAGAGTTTTGGTCAGTGACCACCTATGGTCTAAGGCCAGTTAGGGGTGGCACAACTATTATTTTTCAAAGCCATATATGTACGTCGTGATTTCGTGAAGAAGAATAAGTAGGTAATGATCCTACATTGATACAAGTAAAATAGTTTTTGCGCTTAGTCAAATCTGTTTAAATAGATGTTTTTTATGTCGGACGCGGGCGTTTCTAAAGAAGTGGAACTGAAACTAATTGATATTTATCAATTAAGCACGTAATTGTTTGTTTAACGTACAAGTTGATTGCTAGTTGTACAGTTAACAGCTCAATAATGAGTGAATAATTGCGAGATACCTTGTTAATAGGCACGCCCCGTCATACGGTTTTTTTGTACTTTGGTTTTATTTACTTCTTGGGAAAAGAAACGAAATGCAATCCCCTCCATTCTCCGTTGTAAGCAGAAAGAAAGTGAAGAGGCGCCAACAAGTTGATTTGCCTATTGTGCCCACCGCAGAATAAAACTCTGGATCCGACCATGACCGGTTTCGCGTACAGGGGAGGAAGCAGATACTTTTGAGGGGGAAGGGGCGAACCCCATAATCCCTCCCTCTTAGATTCACTACTGCTACAGATCACTTTAATACAGTACGGGAGTTAAGGACGACACTTTTAAAAAAATATGAACTTTGGACTTTTCTAGGCAGGGATGGGCGTGACTTTTAGGCAAATGTTCTCACATAAGTATATGGATACCGTGATTCAGTGGCGATCGAAGAGATGGAGAGTTTTGAAGTAATTTTTATAGGCATTTCTTGCCAAAGACTTTACAAATACAATAATTGCATTTTTGAAAGATAGAAAAATTTGAATCCAGACTCAGGAATCGAACTGGTCCCGGTTTGGCTACGGAAGTCTCGGGTTCAATTCCTGAGTCTGGATTAAAATTTTTCTATCTTTCAAAAATGCAATTATGGAGAGTTTTGCCCAACGTTTACCGTATTATCGGTTTATACATGGGTGACTGTACTCTCTTTAAGCATCACATATCCCTTCATACATTGCAGCACAATGAAAGCACCTATTGAGCGTCCACCAAATTTCTGGTCATCTGTTTCCATACTAATATTATAAAGCTGAAGAATTTGTTTGTTTAAACTACTAGTTAGAATTGAAAAATTATTTTAGTTTTGGATAGCCCATTTATCGAGGAAGGCTAGGCTATATAACATCACGCACGAAAATTGACGCAGACGAAGTTGCAAGGGGGTCAGCTGATCAGGGAATAAAATGCATTTGTGTTTTGCGTGGACGCTTGTCACTATAACAACTCTTACTAGTTTCTGATAAGATTGGCTTCCATGAGTTAAATCAGTTTGCTTTGCCTTTATCACAGTATGTACCTACTAGTGCGCCAGTGGTGTTTCTTTCTAACAAATAGGAACAAACGAACGAGTCGTTCGTCACAGCTATAGAGCCAGTTACACGCACATTGTGATGCTCTAACCGAATCACAATAGCTTAGTTGCGGTCACAGTGATCAATACAATTGTTTGTTGTTTATTATAGAAATATGTAGGTACTTATTACTGATCTTGAAGTTACTGTAACTGATTAGCGTGACTAGATGTTGTATCGTTCTCAATATTTGTACATACTTCTTGGATATTTCTTTTCTATTTGGAAGACTATTTATAGAATATATTATAGAAGATACTTTCCTCAACTATCATAATGATGCATTTGTTCGTCTTTAGATAGAGTGATCGAGATTTTATTGTTTTGTTCTTTTTTATAGGCTCTTACAATTTATTACGTAGAGCACCTAATTCTATTCAACGACTTTATTTAATACTAGCTGATTCGCGCAAATTCGTCTGCATAAATTTTCCCTGTTTTTGCAACCTTTTTCATTGCTGCTCCGCTCCTATTGGTCGTAGCGTGATGTTATATAGCCTATAGCCTTCCTCGATAAATGGGCTATCCAACAGTAACAGAATATAGTATAATAGCTACTAAGTTATAAAAATATTCCTGCTCAATAAATATGGTATGATTTCTAATAACCTAAAATATGTACTTATAATATAATTATATATATCAACGCGATCGATTGTATAATGTGTAAAAATAGCGAAAGTGTCGAGATTCAACATAAAATTACACTAGGGAATATTAACAAATGAAATGTCAGAAATAATATTTGTTTACTTGTGTATGGATATCGCGGTATGACCTCAAAGCATTCGAATCCATTAAAGTTTATGTCCGTGAAAATCTGTTGAATGGTGTCGACTGTCGATGTTCCAGTTATAAACACACTTTCGGTTTTATGATCTTACCAAATGTTATATTAAAGTGTTATAGATATGCGGTTTATAGCGCACCATGTAAGTAGGTACTGCGTGATGGATGGGTCGTGTACCTATCGAACATCTTACATGATAGGTAATGTTCTTGTATGTGCATACTTTGTGATGAATGTGAACTGCGTGGTTTAGCGTTCATTTCAATTTGACTTATGTATTTGTTTTTTTTAAGGAGTTAAAGTAGAAAGAAAGGCAATAAAACAATGGCAGACTTGAAGAAATGTCCTGCCGAGATTATAGCACCTACACAGAGATCCCAATGCCGGAACCAGTATCTGTATACTAGAGCCCTGAACGTTACTGTACCTATATTATTTGTTTATTATTTCTATCTTTACTATATTTCGGAACTATACAATAGTTTGTGTTCCGGGTAAGGGCATAGGATAGTTATCGATAATCGACCCACGCGGGTGGAGCTACGGCCGAAAGTTAGTGCTTAATTAATTGGGTTACTTATGTATGACTTATGCAGGTAAGGTAGTATATTGGGTAACTGCGGTCTGTTGGTTTAGTGGTTAGTGATCCTGTCTTCTAAGACAGAGGTCGTGGGTTCCATTTCCAATCAGAACAAATGTGCCGATAGCAACAAGAAAGAAACATGAGGGGGAACTAGCATTGTTATTAAACCCATAAACTTTAAAGAAGCCCATATAACGCCATCATATCAAGTTATAAAGGAAATTAAAGCTAATCATAAGTGAAGGGTCCTTGCGCCCTGCGCGCGCGCATCGGATGCGGCTATTCACCGCGCCGCGTTTCTATTGGCTGCTTCCGTCTTGTGTTCGCACGCCTATTTGTTAGTGGTCAACATACACATCATATCAATATGTTCTGTTACATCTTCGCCTATAATTTCCTGTTGAAATATACATTTGGAAATATTATTCCGGTGATGTGTCTATACCCTAAGTCATAGGTGATTTCCGTAAAACATCTATTGATGTGAACACATTAGGTAGGTACTGTGTATCGGTAGAAAGGAACTGTAGCAAGTGCGTATAAATCAGATTAGAAAAAGATAATCCTTCTTATATTTAAAAACATTTGTAAATCGGCTTTTGTAGCTGACTATACATACTTAAACCCACACTATGATAGGTGCTTCGCCACCATGTTGGTTAAATGGTAGGTAATCGATTTATATTAAGATTGCCAATTAAGACTTGAGACGGAAATATTTCGTAAGAACGCTTCAGATTTCCTAAAAATTTCAGCATCAAATGAGTTGCGAAAATAACCTTGAAGGAAATAGATTATCTTTTGTTTACGTTCCACGACGATTTATTGCGAATGTTCAGACGAACCGTCTGTCAGACGAACGACGCGCCACGAAAGATGACATTTGTTAAGTTTTTTATATCATTGAGAGAGTAGAGATAATGTTTATTTATTCTTTGGTGTTTCAATGATGTATGTATGAGAGAAGTAGTAATAGTTTCATTATTATCTTTACATAGTTGTCGCTTTCAGCGTCTGTACGTTTAGATCTTCCAAATTACGCAACGTATTTCGATGCGGTTTTCACTGTCATTCAGATGATTTCTTCCGGATGGTTTATATGTAGACATAATACATGCATATTATGTGTATAGGTAGTAAAGAGACCTCCTTGCGAAGCCGAGGCGGGCTGAATATATCAACGCACAGTTCAAATTACTGAGCGGATTAGATTGATTGATTATAGATTTATAGCGTATACATCCGCTAAGAACGTATTTGTAAAAAAACCTTAAAAGCTGAAACGATGGTTCTTCATGTTATCAAAATCATGCTAATCGTGGGCAAAGCCACGGATAAAAGCTTGTAAATAATATAATATTTAAGTATTTTTAGCTTCTGTCAAATTGATAGGAGTATTATTTTGTTTCTTTAATGCCAATCACACTAATATTATAAAAGCAAAAGTTTGTGAGTGTGTATGTTTGTTACTTCTGCACGTCTAAACGACTGGAGCGATTTCCCTGGAATTAACACATAGGCTAATAAACCGCGGGTAACACGCGATACAGCTAGTATATATTTATATATATAATATAATAACAAATGTATTTATCAAATATAATACATTTTTTTATTAATGCTCAGGGTCCTCTTTTAAGCAATCAATGCCTGTGTTAGAGGACACCGCTCTTCCGCTAAATGTGTAGTGTTTGAATGATTGCACCATCCTATAGTCCGGCTTGTCTGTTGGTCAAAATTTGCTTCGAATATAAACAAACCGTACAGTATCCGCCGGATATTTGTCAACTAGATAACGTGACACACACACCTGGTGACATATAAACACGTTCGACAGTAACACGTACAAAGTATCTCTTATCATTCCCAAACATTACTTGACCGATAGAGCACGAATTGCATACTATATAATTACGCTATATATTATCTATTATCTCTGTCTAAAACGAAAGTTCATAAACAAACAATCCTTCTTTTAATTTGGCCTTCTTTGGTCTGAATTCTGATTCATAGGTCTTTCATTCTGAATACATTCTGTAATGTGTACAAGGCTGTTCCAAATTATTAATGTATTTGCTTAGGTCACCGACGCGACATAAAGAAGATCGCTGGGATGAACTGTAATGACTGGGTGAGCGTGGCGTATCACTGAAATGGACTGGATGCTAAGGACCGGGCGAGCGTGGCGTATCGCTGGAAGACTGGATGCGAAAAAACAGGGCGGGCGTGGCGTATCACTGGAATGAACTGGATGTTAAAGGTGGAGGATCTGGTGTGGCGAAGCGTAGTCAGTATAGACGAAGACTGATTAATTATAGGTGCCTACTCTTGTTTCTAGGTAAATTTAATATACGTAATGTAATACCTACAGTCCTTTGTTGACCTACACATAATTGTAACTTTATTTAGTGAGTCAGTGATGTCAGCTCGTCACACATTGTGTGTAGTGCATTACGCTTGTTCCAAGCTCAGCAAGTCTGTCATAGTTTCCTTGTAAGGTGCGTATAGTCGTACACGTGAACAAACATACATACGACACACGCTCTAAGCGCAAAAAAAAGATTTGTGTTCCAAGTGTTCAACATAGTAAGTAGGTACTCACTCACTCAACTACATCTGTAGTGGTAATCGAATTGTTGAGGTTCTTTGTTTAACCTTTTGTATGAGGTTGTGAATGCGTCTGATTATGTTTTCTATTTTCAAGTGACTGCTGATAAGACTATAAAGTATGTTAGTGACTCCGCTGAGGAACCCGACACTTTAGTTTGGGAAAGGGCTCGACTTGCCTGAGGAACACACATATCCAAGAGAGCCTTGAGAGCGCTCTCTTCAGATACTTTTGAAAGAGAGAGCCTGTATCGGTCTAGTAGTGGACCGCCGAAAATCGTATCATATGAAGGATAAATTCGACTTTGGGGGACATGTCTCGGTGCCGGAGTTGGTAACATTTAGTTTAATTTTAAGTTACTAATGAAAAGCAAAATCATTAATGTAATTTAGTTAGATGCATCATCCATTAAAATAAACTTAAATAAACAATACTTGACAAAAAATAAGTAACAACTTAATGATTTATAGCTAACTAGTCATGCATGATTGATGTCTTTTTATATACTAAATTATGTAAATTAATCTTAACAAATAAAAATGTTTAGACAAAAAACTGAGTAGAAGATCAAGAGGTTGAGTACCTATATTATATTCCTAAATATTACGTAATAATAACAGATGGTGTATGTTTTCAAAAAACAAGTTAATGTTGAAAGCAATAGATTTATTTATAAAAACTCTATTAAATAAATATAAGTTTTCCCGTCTAAACATTTGCATATTTTGATGATTTTTTTAAAGAGATGTATGAGACCTAGAAGAAAAAGATAGTTCTTTTATTAAATTTATCTCTAATGGCAAATTGTTTGTGTGCGCTGTTTCGTCTTCTCTTGGTTTGTCGCAAAGGTGCAAGTTATAGAGAAAATAGAAATACGGGACAAAAGTTGAAAATATGAGAAGGGGAACCCAGTTTCGCAATAGATGACATACGGACGGAGCCATGGGCAAAACCTAATGAAGAATATATTTGCATTTCAATTCAAATTCTTATTAATCAGGAAAGGATCTTATGTTTTAGTTAATGATTAATGAAGTGATCTAAGAGCCGAGGGCCGAGGACATGTTTGCTCAATTGAAAAATATATTAAAACCAACCTAACGTGCTATTATAAATTCAGCACTTATTGGTAGTACGTGAGCTAAAGATAATATCGGTCAAGAACAAATTATACTTTGTTGTTAGAGATTTTTTGCTACAAATATACCTATCTTGTTTGTTTGTCCGGTATTGCTATGAAGATGACTCATTCACATACTCGTTATTGTAATCTTACAACCGATCACACTTTTATTTATCCGTAATAACATCCTTCAACAAATGAAATTGTATGAGTTTTATTTTATGGTAAAGCACATAGGAGACTTGACTTTTACGTTTTCCATGGGGATAAGGAACAAGCAGCTCAACTCATGAATCTTGATAGATTAGGTACAGTGGGAGTGTGTCCGACTGCTACGCAAGAGGTGGGTGGGTTCGATTCCCACACGGGACACCACTTTGTGATCAACAAATTGTTGTTCCGAGTCTGGGTGTATTCTGTGTCTGTGACTTGTATGTTTGTAAAGTCTCCCGCGACACGGGGCGTGTACCCTACTGCGGAAGTCGCCTTTAAAACAAATAAAAAGGTGATGATAAATGATTACTTCTGTCCATGGGCATATGCAACTCTTTTTTCCAAAAATCCCAACTCATACATGTATTTTGTAAAATATTTGTTAATTTTGTTTGATTTAAGCATTAGTGATTTTTGATATGTATTGTGCACCAGAGAGAAATCAAAGCAATGCAACAGTTGGGCAGCACACAACACACACATCTGTTCAAATAATATACCTACATAATAATAATAATAATAAAAGCTTTCGGAAATTATTTACACGGCTGCTGCATCGATAGTGAGATTGGGGGAGAGATCACCATCTCTCCCCCAATCTCACAATCGATGCGGGCAATTGAATCTGTCAATCCGCTCTATAGATAAACTTATTTGATATATTAACAGGGGTTTATAGAGAAACTAGCTGATGTATCTATCTACTGTATGTTACTGTATCTACATAACCATACAAGGTAGAAACGTGTGTCGCGGCGCATAAATGTTGGGAGAGGAGAACTGCTGAAGGCTTCTAATTGATTTAATTATAGTAATTACAAGCATTATCTAATGATCACCAATGATGTAAAATAAATATTTATGGTATTTATTTTACATATAATTACCGTGAGCGCATCGCTTATTTCCACGATAGGTAGTTATTGTATTTAAATATCAACAAATAACATCAAAAACATCTCTAAACAAGAACCCAGAAATATCAATAAATACAACGTAGAATAGTTAACACCTATTCGATACGGGAAGTACAAATAAAGTGGTGTCATTGATTAGCAGTTTAGCACGTGGTGCAGTTGTACAACTGGATGCGCCCACGCACCGCGTCGCTCGCGTACATAGACTATAGAGCTGTCGCAGCGGCACACACAGTGCGCAGGCGCAGGCTCGAGGCGCCCACTACTGGGCTTGTAGGACAACACTATGGAATGTGCCTGCTTGTTGTATTTAGACAGTGCCGGAGTGGGCCTACATAATATTCCTAATATTTCACTTAAAAAATATTATAATTAAGATCTCTGTCGATATTTATAATAACTACCGATTTAACGCCTACAAACTACATTTTTTGTAAACAATGTTGTAATAATAAAAATAAAATATATATTTGACGAGAGAAAAAGACTTTACCTTAAACGTCTCCGTTAAAAATTATTAACAATATTTGTTTGCTGTGCCAACAGACATTTCTAAGATATAGCGCCTTTCAGTAATTCAGGCGCGATCATTGTCATTTTAAGATGAATACTGGAAGAAATACTTCTAATATCGTCATAAATTTGAGTATCGTTTGATTATTCAGGGGTAAATACGTAATATGTAAGTATGTATAGTACTCCGTGGTAAGTACGCTATTATTACTGGCTTTGTTCGGCTAAGACTTACTAATCCGTCTCTGTATTTAGCCCACACATTTGCGACATTATATTTACAACTTTTACTAATGAGGACTAGTCACACGTCACTACACACCACACATCCTATATTGACAAAAAATAGTTAACAATGTTCAGTTGATCGTGAGCTGTAGATTAATTGTTTAGACATTAAATTTCACTATTGTTCTGTATTATGTTGTAACAGAAGTCATTGCTTGTACCTAGACTAGATCAATCACAACTTCGTGCTCGTTATGTCAACCAAATTTTACTTGACTACGACGAAGCCATAACGAGTTTCTCTAACGAAGTCTTTCTCTATCTCATATGTAAAAAATGAAGTGATTCGTTAAAAGCTATCCTTGAGACATATCTATAACAATATTATAAAGCTGAAGAGTTTGTTTGTTTGAACGCGGTAATCTCAGGAACTACTGGTCCGATTGAAAAATTCTTTCACTGTTAGATAGCCCATTTATCGAGGAAGGCTATAGGCTATAAAACATCACGCTGCTATTAATAGGAGCGGCGCAGCAATGAGCAATGTTGCAAAAACGGGGAAAATTTACGCATACGAAGTTGCGCGGGACAGCTAGTGTAAGTATAGGTAAGCTGGCTGTATAGTTTTTCTAAACACCCCGTCTTTCATCTTTAAGCAATACTTCTGTAACAATAATACTATATCCATAGATAAATAAATATATTTTAATACAGAAAATTATTACCGCTTGAGAAAGCCTTGTCCTGTGTCGGTTCCTGCACCAGATACCACATTTCAAGTAAACCTCTATATAATTGCGATAAACTGTCACGATACGATAGCGAGAACATAATCGCTACTGAATGAAACATAATATGCAAATCGCGGCGTATCGGGGTTAACAACTGATAACGACGTAGCGTAAAGTTCATGCAGACTGAAGTGACCAGTTGACCACGGGCGAGTCGCAAGCTCAGAAGCTGGGGAAAGGGCACAATAGGGATGTTGACTGTCAAGTCAAATCGGTTTCTTTTTATGTAATGTCAAAGCGACAAGCTCTATATAAATGTGTATGGAATAAAAACGCATGACGTCATAAGTTCCTATTATCAAATCATTACTGTTAGTATTCGTTCTCATGCTTTTAAATTCAAAAACATGTTAAATTGTAAAATAACACTTATTTTCTTTTTTCCCGCGACGGCCACGGGAGACGGTATATGAGTTTGGGGTAAGAGGTTTTGTGTGTGTCTGTTATCAGTTTTCTCGGAAACGGCTGGGCCGATTACAAAATGTTTTTTGCGTTGTATAAGTCTCACTCCCGAGCATGTTCTTAGCAAGTCACATGCACAAAAATATTTGAGTTCAATTCGGGGCAGTAGGTAAATGGTAGACTCCGACGGATTTTCTTCAATTTTCTCCGTTTTTGCAACATTTTTCGTTGCTGCTCCGCTCCTATTTGTTATTTGTCGTAGCGTGATGTTATATAGCCTATAGCCTTTCTCGATAAATGGGCTACTCAACAGAAAAATATAAAATATTTTTTCAATTCGGACCAGTAGTTCCTGAGATTACCGTCTTCAAACAAACAAACAAACTCAACAGCTTTATAATATTAGTATAGAAGTATAGATAAACATGACATACAAACAAATTAAGCATACCGTCATGGAGATAGGCCCTGTTTAATAGATAGCCCTCAGACAATACATACCTACACTTTTATCAGTCTGTTTAATCCTATACTTAATTTATTACAATATCGATTTGTTTCTCGGAATCGTATCATTTGTGTGAGGAGATAACTTTAATCCTTTATATTCAGTAGACTGCGTACTAGCAACACGACGTTTCATTGGTCCGCCTACATTATATAACGCTTCGACTAATGACTTAACATTGAATGAACGAGTACTTGTTTGTATTAACATATATATTGTTACAAAACAAACTAGCCAAGTTAACTGTTGACTGTCAAGCGCGTGGCTGATAAAATAAATACATAACAAGGCAATGTTGTCTACTTGAAAACCCATCTAGGTACGTATTTTGCCTATTTTTGTTAAAAGTGTATTATGGTGGATTTAGATATAGGTAGTCTTTTTAAATTGAGAAATCCGCCATTCATTTTTTACGTAAGACGATTTAGGCCAGTTTTTGACCGGCCCTATGTAAGGAAAAATAAGAATTGGCCGACCCCCTTTCCCCCATTAATGTTTTTTTTTTCATTTATTTATTTATTCATTTGCATAAATGTGGTACATATGACAGATCTTTAAAATACATATTATTGAATCAGCACACTTGCCAATAACGGCATGCAAAGTACATTATTGACATAGGAAAGAACAATAAAAAAATTATTACGTAAGAATATAAAAGAAAAATGAATATTATATATTCATGAATTTAAGCTTATTTTATTTTTTCAAAGTAACAATATTTAGGAAAGTTTTGCGTACCAAATACATAATCGACTTTAGTTAGAACACTGGTGTCTTGCAACTCGTGCACGGGCACGAGGTGGGAAATCATTACGGTGTTAGATTTCACACATAATAACAATAGTCAATAAGCTCCGTCATGTAGTTAATGACTAATTGCGAACTTAACACATCAATGAATCTATCACATTGGAATAATGCTATACCCACATATTGGTAGATGGACGATTGGGTCGTCCACTGCTTATCTAACATGTTGTTAATGGATTTGTGTTCAAGTAACAAAATAAAATGAAATCAATTCCGTGCGATACTGAAACAATAGCTAGTTAAATGCTCCAGTTTACAGTCGCGAGGTTTTACGATCACAAACGCACAACAAACGGCGCAGGCCATCAGCGTTGGTGCCGGCGGCTGGCGGCGCGGGGCGCGCTACCTGCACGTCCGGTCTGCGAGCGAGGCTTTGTGTATTTTCCAAAAAAAACTAATTACGAACACAATCAACGACATAGCTAAACGTTTCGGCGGCATACGTACGCTTAGTTATTCGATCAGCGATAGCGTTCAATTTTGAAGTTTGAGAGTTGAGAATATCAGAAATTGTCTGACTTGCTCGGGCGACGGAGAGTTCACTCATGGCAGTGCTAGGGGTCCGATCAGACTTGCGAGAAAGCGTCAATATCGTAGAACAGATACTGACAGTTTAGCCAGAATAAAATATACCAGGAGAGCATTGTTTTTCGTTAACGCAAATATCTTTGTTTTACGCGTAATTAAGTATATATAAATAGGACGATTGTTGACAATTATCACACAAAATATATAATACTAAGATAATTTACCTACTAGACTTAAGAGTACCTACTTAGTGTACGATAATATACGAATATGATTATAATTGAAGATATCATTATGATTACGAATATAATCTGTATAATTTCTCGGAACTGATAGCGCAGATAGGAAACCAATAAGTACACTGCACCTAATCAATCTCAATTGACTTTATGCTACTTTTTTACGCTGAAGTAACTCTATATATTTTGCGGTAAAGCCTTTACCGCAGCAATCTATGGAGGCTAGTTACTTCATGGATATCACTTGCACGTTCGATTCATGATCCGATATTCGTCGATTCTTTGGTACCTAGCTCCCAAAGAACTTTGTTGATTCGTTCATAACTATGCTGGAATGAAACATCTATTTAAGTCTTCAGTTATAAATGGAAGTTCTGTCACTGCTGTGCTGCAAAATTTTGCCCTATACTGTATTGTTGAGTTCACTAAGTCTTTGTTATCGTGATAATGGATCTAATACTTTGTTCAACTGCCAGAGAAACCGAAAACCTTGAGCAATACTAACTAGATAAGTACTTGTACAATGTACATACAAAATGTGTCCTTGTCTCGTCCGTCCGTCGTCGGTCGCACCTCACACCTGTCTCTAGCTAATAATTACAGTAATCGTACAACATAAACAAGTGATTATTGGCGTTTATCAGATTATAGTCGTCCACATTAAGATGCTTGAGTGAGGCGTGACCTTATTAACGTAATTGCTACATAAAGTGCTTGCACTTATTTCATTATAACATGCCTATTGTTAGTTACATTAAATTCACTGTAATGCTAGAAGTTATCTTTAAATATTGATTTTAATATTACAGAAGCCATCAGGGGGTTGAGTAAGTACATTCGAAAGATTAATTAATTAGTGTTAATAGTCTCATTAAATATACCTCGAGAGGAAAAAATAATGTTATAATTAATGACAAATACAAGCGGCCCAAATGTGCACTGTATCGAATAAATCAAGGTTATAAATCATCGTAGTGTCGGTCGGCGCACGCGCGGTGCGCACGCCTCCGCGCCGCTGAAATCGTGAAAAACGCTCGCCTTCACGGTACGCCGCCCTTACTACCACGACCACCGCGACCACCCCTACCACCGCGCCACTTACTACATTCTACAAAATAATATGGACATTGAAAACGTTTCGAAATTACCTAATATAACATATCTGATACTTTTCATTTGGAAATATTGTTCATTGCAGCGTATGGGTTGACTGACTGAACCTTATAGTTTCTCTAAAATTTCAACTTTAATATTTAAACTAACTTATAATCCAACGAACATACGAAGTGTTATAATAAATTTTCCGTAGCGCAACTACTAGCCAAACCTCCACAGCTAGGATTTGAGAGCGAAAGAGTGAATAAAAACCAGCAGGTAGACCTGATGAAAAAAGATAATTCGCTAATATAATGTACGGATTCTTTCATACACACACACACACTTGCACAACATGTGGACACTTCACAAACTTGTACAATAATAATGTTCATTTTTTTTTTCTTAAAAGTTAAATTAGTTATTTAATATACGTATGTGGAAGAGCGGCAGCCTCCTAACACAGGCATTTTACAAGCCTAAAAAGAGAGCTAAAACAATTTTGTAATTAGTTTAGGTAAGTACAGTTACTGGAAATAAATAATTTATTATTATTCTTTCATTCTCCATTAAATTTAATTAATCAATTTCATTCTCGTTGGAATCGGAAAGCCGACCAGAGCAAACCGGATCATCTGATAAAGACATCATCAATTCATGAACGATAAGGTGTCGCTAAGTTTAGTGCTTATTAAACTATCACATACTACTTGCTTAGGGTATTGGCATTATGGCATCCGATGTTACACCAGTTAGTTTATAATGCACATCAACAAACATAATAACCGTAAGAAAATGTACAATAACCCGAACGTAAATAAACTGCAATCAGAAGCTTATCGGCATGATAACGTCGAGGAAATAGCCTGTGACTAATAAATAATATTTATGATTGAGATAAACCATAATTATACTTATTCTCCTTGAGTTTAAACATGATACCATTTATCTTATGTACCTACTTAGAAACCATATTCGGGGAGACACAATGTTGTAAACATAAAACATAATGTATTTTTGTTCGCATAAAGGTTTTACAGGCAAGTCAATAAATTGTTATTAGATCATCGCGGACAGATTTGGGCTGGGTCTGACGCAAAGATGCACTTTTCGCCGAGTTAGTCATAAAGAAGCTGGCATGTCCATTGATGGCTCTTGTACCAGGAGAACATGACGCACGAGGAGTTCGCCAACGCAGAACGAACACGTAGGCAGAACGATGCCAACAGAATTTTACATACTGGATTTTCACATATTAGAAAATCACGTAGTACCTTTTATGAAAAAGTGAAAAGGGCCTTTAGAAATTGGTCCCTAAGAAGGCAGCCCACCCCAAGGTATTGCCAGCAAATGTTACAACACAGGGCTTTTTAGATCATTAGGTATATGTAGACATATTCACTCTTCGAAAATAATTTCAAAAGCATCTGCAAAACGTATGTTTTTTGCTAAAAATAGTTTGTTTAGTCATCCTTTCATATATGTACGAGTAAGTATACACAAATAAAAAAAACAGATTTCATAATGCGACTTGACAAGTAGCAGTAGCCTGGCAAGTATTTAGTTCAGAACGGGGTTAATCCGTTCGGCATGCGAGTTGCGATTCACTAGGCTTCCTTCAGTGAGCTCGGCGGTCGAGCTGCCAGCACCGTTGCACGCCAAACTGCTATATTTCAGACTCTACATACACTAAGCTCGCGATATTATTTACGTAAATGTGGATAATATACGTTGTGTAGCTGATAGCAATCAAGGCGTTTGTTTGAATTATTTTTAGTCAAAAGAATCGAAAGAATGAGAAAGGCAAGTGAATTCTTTCAAATTGTTCTGATTGACAGTACGGATTTCTAATGTTTGCTGTCGAGACACATATACTTGGGTAAAATATTAAACTAAATTACCATTTTTTTCTAAAGCATTAAATTGTAATGTAAACTAGTAACATAGTTGTTTGGGTATACTTGTAGAAACATCATTGTTATGTAAGGAATACGTGCGTGCCACTACTTTGATTCACACATATTTTTCGCTTGACAAACACGGTTTACGGAAATTACAATGTTTCATTCATATTATGAAAAAAATACACATAGTAGGTATGTATATTTTTATAATTTATGAAGGAAATATTGAGATTTACGACCTACATTTGGCTAAACAATGAAATTTCACCGCCTTCTGTTTAAGTATTGTGTCTAATTAATCTAGAAGAAGGCTTTCTATACTAAAGCCTGCCCAGAAAAGTACGCAGCCAAATAGCGAAAACCCGATCTAAATCGGGTCGAATTATTTTGCAAAAAGAATAGAAAATACATACATATTGGTCAAACAGAAGTAACAGAGTATACGTACAAATTTTAATTGAATTTCGCCCAAATTGACCAAAGAGGCGAAAAATTTAAGAGCAATACCAAACTGGGATTTGATTGACATCACCATTGAGAATCACAATAATTTACAAAGAACAACACGTGGTCTCAAAGTGGAACTATTAGCGGTGTCGTGACTTCCCCATCGTGAATCGATTAGTTTACAACTGTTACCGTAGTTGTGTTGTAGTGCATTATCGTAGCAAAACATTCATAGTATAGTGTATGCCGTGTTGTGACTCGAGCTACAAGCGTGCTTCGATTCTACGAGTTCATAGTAAAGTTTTACTGCTATTTTACTACCTGGACCGTAAAATTATACTTTACTTAAAACAAAGACTAGCATAATGGCTCGATAATAGTATGATTATCCGCTTCTCTAGTCAAGCAATGCCAATGTGAACAATTACGACAACTTAGCGAAGATCTTTGCGTGACGGGCGAAACGCGATCGACGAGAGAACTTGCACCGACTTAAGCGAAACGTTCATCATTTGCGTCAGCGCAGGGTGAATACATACATGCTGCTGAAATATATGTAACCTTGCATATCGTCAGAATGGGCAATAATTTCCTCCTGAATAAACAGCCAGACTCAGTATCCGTCTTCCTAGAGCTATCCCTGTTTCATGTTTCATAGATGATACGGCTCTGATACCTACCAGGAGAGCATAACGCACAAGGAGCTATCTTCACCTCACCTGAAGTCAGGATCTTCAAAGTCACTCCATTCCTCTTCAAAATTTATCCACGAATCATACATATTTTTTACAAAAAAACACACACTTTCAACTTATCACAAGTACACCATTAACAAAGGTATGTCGGTCTGTCAATCCAGCGTATATCGCGCCTGAAGGTTGAACACGTAATACAAGGTGCTGAGCGCATCATCGCTCAAGTGGTCCAGTCCAGGCTGACCAGTGACCACAGCGCGCTCGCCGCCCACTCGCCTCCTCAATCACATTAATGTAACGCTCTATGACGAGTACTGGTTAATCAATTACATTGTGTGCCTACATACTTGGGCCTCTAGTCTCTTTGCCGGCGAACAAGCGACTGGCGATTGTCAGTTTTCTCTCAAAACTGCGTCTCATAGAGAGGTTAGTACGGAGAGTCAATAGAAACGCGACGCGACGAACGCTAACCTACAAGTGAAACTGTGAGTATGGATCGATACACCCGGGACGATTTTCACAGACTCGTCACAATTACTCGTCTACCCAAAAGCCAAGCGTTGTATTTATACGAAAAGATATTACAATCGATTTCTGAAATATCCTCTTGAATATAAATTGAGATATCTGCACGATTTATTGAGGCAGAAACGGCAACGTCCATATAAATAAATTTGATCCGACTGAAACCAATATCGAAGCTCTTCAAAGTCTCCACCCCGAAGATAATATGGAAAGCAATTTAGTAATTTGAATAAACACGTTCTACATAATGTAAAGAATACAGAACGATCGGTTTTCATTTGGCTAATCTTGTACTAAGTATGTGCTAACTGAGTCTAAATTAAGGTACAGTATACAATTCTGGGGTCATAGTTATACGTACAATAAACAAAGAGCAATTGTTTAGCAGAAGTGAGCCATAAGAACCATTATGCGCATACCACAAACATGAAGTTGTAGGGACCACTTCAAAATTTGAACCCTAAAAGCACCCTCGAGCACTTGACACACGACTCACGTTTTTAAACTTCGTGAAAATAAAATTATGATCTTACAGATCAAGTCCATTTTAACGATCAAAATACCTGCCCGTAAGCTACGAACACAGTAAAATATATATGTCTAGACTTTGGAAAAACGATTAATTTTAAAACGGTTTTCCAAAGTCGCGAGGGTTAAATTTTTAGTCGAGCTTGCATTCGTCAGCTGAGAACATTCTTGATCGATAAAGGACAAAGCCTGTACCTGTACAGTTAGACTATTTTAAACTTACTTACCTACTTATTTTTTTTTTTTGTTTTTAATAAATATAACTAGCAATGTGGGATTGAGTCCCACATTACTAGCAATCTTGTTAACCCCTCCAGCTAAGCTCAAAGGCTTGTGTTAGGAGTGGGTTCACGTCGGTAGTATAACGGGTAGGATTCGAAACCGAGACCGATGCCTTAGCCATTAGGTTACCGCCGCTTTTTTTTATAGTAAAGTCCTTCACAATTGTCAAATGGCTTAACATTACTCGAATTGAATATTTAATAAATTAATTGTGTTTAGGTAATCATTTGTCACTATACGATATCATAATTTATACTAATATTATAAAGCTGAAGAGTTTGTTTGTTTGTTTGAACGCGATAATCTCAGAACCGACTGGTCCAAATTCTTTTACTGGGCCCATTTATCAAGGAAGGCTATAGGCTATATAACATCACGCTACGACCAATAGGAGCGGAGCAACAATGAAAAATGTTGACGACGTTACGCGGGTCAGCTAGTAACCAATAAAATGGCTTATTTCGAATAAGCTAACGCTGCTAGACTACTAAAGACCGCGAGCGTATGTCCCCGTGTGCTCCGAAGCACCTAACTCAGTCTATTCACAATTCCTTGCGAAGAAAGTTTTGTTCATAATAGTTAAGAACTATTTGCCTATTTCAAATCTGAGAGCGAACCCTGTTGTACCCAGTTTCACTACACAGAGGAATGACAGTGTCAGCGATACTTAAGGTCGTTGTCGGCCAGCTCCATAAAACGAGCAATCTTCTTTTTTCTGTGAATAAATATTCGCAACATGACAAAGAAGGGTCAACGTATCAAACATCAGATGAGTAAGTGTAATTTAGAGCACATTGTTCTTCAAACTCGGCATGTAATTAGTACGGGTCTAATTGTGGCGCAGGTCGATATTTCAGTCTAGACTAAACTCGACAACTCATTGTTTGGGCATTTAGTTGATCGTTTGATTCGTTTCGTTTGGTTCAGGTTTTTTATTAAGACGACTCCCGCAGTGGGCTACAAGCCCTGTGTCGCGGGGGACTTTACAAACATTCAAATCAAGGACACAAACATTTTTTTACACAGGTTTCATTTTACTTTGAAGTTGAGACAAAGGTCTTGATTTGATTTTAATTAACCAACGTAAGAGTTTCTTAACACAACATGGTTTTTTTTTAAGTGAAAACTTCTTTAGTGGCATTGGGCACTTTTTTGATATGGGTAAAAAATGTTAAACTCGCGTCAGGATCACGTGACCCTGTTCGAAAATTCATAGATCACGTGACCTTGATCGAAAATTCGTAAGACGGAGGGAGAGCAATGAAAAACTGCTACAATATCATCAGAATACGAAGGTAAATTTCGCCACCATCTACAATGTTATTATACGAGCAGCTCAGGTGGTAAATCGGGCGGTCCAGAATCCAGAAGACCCCAGTTCGAGTCCGAGTAACGATTATTTTTATCCCTTTTTTTATATTAATTTTTGATTTTGATTTTTTAATTTGTGATGTATTATTTCATATATTTTTATTATTATGTCAGTAAGATCGACAAATATTATTCACATTTTCATCAGTATTCATTTTTTCTAAGAGATAAACTTTTTAATTCATGTCGTTGTCATTGTGATTTTTTAAATTGACATGTTTGTGTGCGATAGCGCAATAGATGAGTACCACGTAAATGATAGTACTAAAAAAAAATCCCCTAACCGTTCCGAAATATTCAAAAATGCACAACGTTAATGTTCAAGTTTTCACTTCTGCCGGCACTCCCGAAGTTTTTTATAGTCGGTTTCAACCCAAATATCTCTTGATGTTTGACACAGCAAGCTTATTCGGACCAAATTGAACGAGGGAACTAGTTTAATCCTAATCCCATTGTCTTCGCAGCGTGTGCAGGCCGCGAGAGCTTTTACCTTAGGGCTGCCAGTATACACATTACTAAGAACAAGTTACACATTTATTTGACCTATACATACTTTAAGTTTGTATGTGGCACACAAGGAGCTTATTAATCTTATTAGGCTGTAAAATATAATATGATGGAATGATTGAAAGTGGACTAACCTAAATATTAAGGACAGCTTTAGATATAAGTATACCAATTTAGTTCGTACTAGGTAAGTCTAGCAATTGTCCAAAAAACACAAACCCACCCTTCCCTATCGGGTTAAATGAGTGAGTAATAAAGCAGCTAGACTGAAATGTGGCGCCTGACCTAATTGTGCGCGGGCGGTGGGGAGAGGGGGGGGGGCGCGGACGCCGTGACGCAAGCAATAGGTTACCTAGCCACCGATTGTATGGACACATAGACACTGGACAACACTCAACACATATTTCACCGATGTTAATTAATAGGTGGCCATCGCTCAATATCATTTCGTTAAATATGTACGGCACTTCTACGAAATTGTATACCTACGCAATGTATATTGTTTTATGTACTACCCCAATAGGCTTGTTTCCTAGGTAGGTAAACAAAAAAATCCAAGACTAATTAGGAAATAACCCTGACATTTGAACTGCCAACAGTTAAATCCCGATTACATTTTTTGTTAAATTGGATTTTTTAGCATTAATCATATAATAAAAATAAATGATTTTATGAGAAAAAAAAGTAGTGACGTCTTAGACCACTATTTGTATGAGATCTCCATATTAAATCTGCGATTTGACATTTCTTAAAGAGTTGCTGTTTTGACTAGTTGGAAACTAGCCCATTAGTCGTTGTGTCACGTTAGGTATACTAATCAAATAATACATTTCGAACAAAGGGATTATGGCGATACCTCCATAAGTTCGCTACGCTCTAAAATATTATGGATGATTGTTCTTTAACAAGTGAATCCAACAGAATTACGCGCTAATCAACACAACTTGGCCTCAGTAGAAACAACCACTTATTTTATTATGAGGGAGGGGGCAAACGAACAATCGGCTTACCTGATGGTTAGTGATTACCACTTCCCATAGACATCTGACACACCAGAAGTTTAACAGATGCGATTATTTTGGCATTATGATGTGATTATTTTAGCTGTTTGAAATGGACATTGCACCGCATACTTTGTCCATATTAACTCTATCATCGGACTGGGGCGGTATGACATAGCAGTCGTGAACATATCCTACTTCTAAACAAGACAAAATCTACGCTTCAGCATGACATGAGTAAATGATAGTAACAAAAACGGTGAAACGTAACAACTCAACAATTTTCTCTAAAGAAAATATGTTTGAATGCTAAAAGTAAATGTCTATCAATTTTCAATGAACATGCGATGAAAATGCCGAACATATTATAAACATCAATCAAACGTAAATAATTACCATTTAACGTGCAGAAAGTATTGTCTCAATAGAGAGGAGATTCGGTTATAGAAGCAGTTAATTTGAAGGTTTTCTAAAGAGCTTATAAAAATATAGCCATCCTTGAAATGACAAGGCCAAAGTTTCGAGAACAGAACTCCTTGAGAAAATAAGATAAGGTCTAATTTTTGAGTCGCGACGAGCATAGCATTTTACATTCCTGGTAAATTTTATTGTCATCCGATTTTTCATAAAAATGTTTTTTAGCGTTTTGCATTATTTGTCCATAAGAGTTTGTAAAACAAAATGTGATAAAAGGCAAGAGAGATAGGTAGGTAATCAAAGTAATAGTTACGTTTGCATTTTTTTAAAGTTGTGAAATTTTAAATTTCAAAATGTAGGCTTTGAGGAACGAGGATACCTAGTTTCAATGATACATAAATAGAGTATGCCTAAAACTTTGTGTTACCGGTCCTGAATTATAACTTCCCCGTTTCCCTTCAGATTCTGGGACACCTATACGTTCCTTTCATAAATAATTTCCTAATCTCTGCATAAATAAGTGAAGGTACTGACCGTATCCGATTATTCTTCCGATGTGCAGTCTCTACGGTGACGAGGAAGACGGCGTGGCTCCTGGAGGAGTGCTCGTTCATGTCGGTGCGGCCGGACGCGCGGTTGCGGTTGCCCGCCTTCATGATGCGCACCATCTCCGCAGCACTCTTGCACACCACCGACGTCATCTCCGGGATGTAGAAACCGTTCAGCTCCTACACACGTTACTTGTTGTCATTTGGATGAATGGGGATGTTCAATGTCAAGTCAAATCAGTCTCTTATTATGAAATCTCAAAACGACAAGCTCTATAGAAATATGTATGGAATAGCAACCTATGACGTCATTAGTTCCTATCGTCAAATCATTACTTTTAGTATTCGTTTTCATGCTTTTAAATTCAAAAACGTGTAATATTGTAAAAGAACACTTATTATCAGAGCATTTTAAGATCTACTATTACCTGATTAGTATAAAATAATTTACTTTCATTGTAGTCAACTACCCAATTTGTTGGATTTGTCACATTGCCGTACCAGGATATCATAAGTTACTAAGAACATGTTCTAGTTAGATTTTTTGTGGTACCGCAACTTAGAACTTTGGTTTACTCTGTGCCAAAAGACACAACTGAGACTGAAAAAGAAATCAAAATATGGTAGCGGTCATTGCGATCTTTTGAACAAAGTTATTTTACTACTAGAATGGCCTTCAAATGCGCATAATTATGATAATAAAGGCATGCGTAATGGTTTAAGAGGTCAATGATAACATTTATGGAATATCCTCTAGGCAAGGGTGTTCCCGAGGCCTATAGGCTTGTAGGCCTAAAATTAAGCCTAATTGGTCTTTTTAGTGGCCATGGTAGAATTGTAGGCTTTTCAAAAGCCTATAGGTTTAAAATAACCTATAGGTTAAAATAGCCTTTGAGGCCTTTTTGCGACTAAAGTCTTTTTGAAGTAGTAGGCTCTTTATAAGCCTAAAGCCATTATTCAGTTTATGCCTTAGTATGAATTAAACAAGATTTATTTTTGTATTGTATTTATTTTCAAATTTAATGAAAACTATTATTATTTGAAATTATAAAAAAGGAGTGTGTACTTGTTACATATTATTTCTAAAAAAATTTAGCCATGATGACAAGCACATTGAAGATCTTATACTTTTGTTACCCAGACGATTTCTTTTTTTATTAATTAAATGTCCTGCCTTAGAGAATGATTGTTCACTGGGGACCCTTGTAGAAGGTATTGATAAAATATCAAACGCCATAGATTGTAAATGTGGTAAATTTTTTCCTTGAGTTTTCCACCATGCTATGACATCTGTATCCTCTGTCTCAATTGGATATGATAAATATTTTTGAAGTTCACTCTCATTACTTCTTCTCCGTTTGTAAATCGAAGAAAATATACTTTTATCAGGTGGCGTCGCTGGCGATGATTCTGACAATGTAGAAGGCTCAGGTTGTTGATTACCTCCTTGATTTTGAAGGGTGTATTTGTTATTATAAAATAAGGTTATAGACGTCAGAGGGTCTTCATAATCATTCATTCCAGAAAAATAATCAGTTTTTAGTCTAGGATCCAACACTACAGAAAACATAGCATAATCAGTACGCAGTAGAGGTGCAAATTCTTGCAACTTGGCAAATATAGCTGCAGCAGCATTTCTTATAAGGTTATCATCTATTTCCACATTAGAAGTTTGTTTCATAAGAACATCTAGTATGGGTAACACATAGTATATACTTGGATATTTTGACTTTGATAATAATAATGTGGCATCATAAAATGGCATTAACAAGTCCATGAATAATTTTACATGGTTCCATTCAGAATCTCCAATTAAATATTTTTGCAAATCACTATTGTTCTGACAAATGTAATTTAGAGCATCTTTCATTTCAAATGCTCGTTTTAACATCAGGTAGGTGGAATTCCACCTAATATTCATTTCCTTTACCAAACCTAACTGTGGCATGTGCAATATGGTGCAGGCTTCGAAATATACCTGTTTTTTTTTCGGCGAAAAATTAATTACGTTCACTAATTTCGATACAGCTGATATAGGATTTTGAACCTCTTGCAATCCTTTCTTAACGGCTAAATTTAAAATATGTGCCAAACACCTTGTATGTACCACATCTTCATAATCATCATGAAATAGCCTAAGTAACTCTAAGCACTTCACATTCGATTTCTCATTATCGGTAGTAATCGAAAGGATTTTTTTCTTTAAACAATATAAATCGAATATCTCTATGATTTTATTGAGAATATTCTCACTTTTGTGAGGATATGGTATTAAATCAAAGTCCAGGAGGAATGACTGCAACGTAGAAGTATTGTTTACAAAGTGTGCTGTTACAACCACGTAGGGTTTGTTTGCGACAGAAGTCCAAAAATCAAATGTTATGGAAATTTTATTTGTAATAGTCTTTAATGTTTCGATGATATCCTTTTGTTTTATTTTAAATAGTTCTTGAATGTTGACGGTAAGAGTAGTAGGGCTTAATGGCGAATAATTAGAATTGAGACCATTCAACATTTTTTTAAAATGCTCCTCATCGACAATACTAAAAGCGTGGTTTCCATGTATTACAAAGTTAAGCACTAACTGATCAAAATGTGACCGCTTATTCTGCTTACTCACATTTGTGCTGCTTGTAGAGGCACTTTCGTGTGTTTTTAAATGACGTACGAACGTTGAATGTGAACTTTTTATAGATAATCTTTTAGCACAAATATTACACTTTAATCCATTTTGAGATTTGGTAAAATGTGAAGATTTTACTTTTTTGTACTTTTTTGTACTAGTTGCAGTACTCGTATTTGGCGAAACATTTTCTTCACTCGCTTCTCTTTCGTGTCCTAAAACATCAGAGTCAACTTCACGTTCCATTGATTCCAAATGGTAGGTAATAACAAGATTGATACTGTTGTGAAGTTTCGAAGATCCTAATTTTATACACAACACACACTGTCAATGTACTTATTTCAATTGAATTCTGTAATAGTTCTGAGATTCACACTTGCAGGAAAACCGCAATAAAAAGAGTAAGTACTGTTCCCTGACTGATCGGCAGGAACAATAAGTAAATCATTCAAAACGCAAGCTACAGTACGAACGAACGGATACTAAAAATAATGAAATTTTTTGAGGGTAGTTTGATTAATCATTCACGACGAGTCATATCATAACAACAGAACGAATGGATACTAAAATAATGTCATTTTTTGAGGGTAGTTTGAATAATCATTCACGACGGGTTTTATCCTAACGACAGATAGTCACTCACAGATTCATACGTTGCTTGAGTAAAATCAAATACGCTTGACTCATCTTGTGTACGGTTAATAGTCCGACACTCAATGTTAATCCATGACATATAGGCGGTATAAAAACAGAAGTAGGTATTACGTCAGACGTGCTATTGAAATATTGAATTTGACGGGAAATATTGAACTTAAGTATGCTTATTATACCAATTTTTGTGTGAATAAACTAATAATATAATACTTAAGACAGTGAAAACGATTCATACAATTTGAAACAATATTTAAAGTCGTAAAATTAAGTTGACGATTATCATACTCGAACAATAAATAAAATCGACCTAGCTTAAAGGACTAAAAACCTTTAGGTATAGGCTTTTAGCCTTTCAAGGCTTTTAAATATAGGCCTAGCCTAAAAAAAGTCTAATAGCCTATAGTCCTCGGGTAGACAAAAAAAGGCTATGAAAAAGGCCTAGCCTAAAGGCCTAAAAGCCTTTTTAGGCTTCTTTTAGCTGTAGCCTCATAATTCATAGGCTAGTCTTAAAAAAAAGCCTAAAAGCCTATAGGCCTCGGGAACACTGCAAGGAATTGTTTATAAAGATCTAAAGATATTTCTTACTTTAGTTAACATCGGAGTACCTACCAGGATATCATAAATCGTAAAAAGTATACTATAATAATACTAGATAAGCAAGCACTAAACACAGACTGGCGACCACGACGCAAAGAAAGTAAAATTAACGAACAGTATCTTATTAACAATAAAATTGTATAATTAATTGTTATCCCCACTAGTGTTAGCCGAATGGTTTCATATCGTTAAGCGAGGTCTCGCCATTTTTGCGGAAGGCACGAATTATGTTCAAGTACGCAATGATAAAAACTACAATACTATTGGTAATTGGTGCTACAACGCCGGATATTTATACAAGTTACACAAATGTAGACCGAAATTATTTACGTCAAAGGCGAATAAATAAATACCAGTTAAAAATTCCTAAAGAGTTCCAAAAAGGGTCTCAGAATCGCAGAAAACCAAAACTTTTTATTGTTTTATTTTAATTAAGAATACAATGGCCCACCACAGACGACCAGTTAAGAGAGAGCTAAACTGACTTGAAATTACCAAACCAAATAATTCCTGTGTTTCTGAAAAAGTTGCCTGATATTTCCATAAGTACCTACGTACTTAATAATTATTTCATTGGCTAATTACGGGCCGATACCAATAATCTTCAACGAACTTATATAAATAACGCTCAGAAGAACGCGATTGCCGTTGGTTCTTGTTTATTTTAATGTTTTAGGGAGCAAACGTCAAAACTGCGACATGCAAACCCTTAAACAAAATATAATGCAAGTCGGTTATAGGTTGTAGATTTAAATTACGTCAGTATAAAGCAACCATTGTACCAAGTGCCTCCTACGGCTAGTAGGAGTACTAATACTCTTCAGTGTGCAGGATATATCCCTTCAGCTATGTTGATCATAAACCTATGATGACAGTACGTGCGGTTACATAAACTCGTATTTATTGTGTATGGTGTTACGTAAACCATTCGTTTGCACAATGCAACAGCAGACATATTTGGAGTCATCCGAGTGACGCATGCCAAGGTTGTCAGTGTTGCGGGTTTATGCTTAATGGGTAATTTCGTTCAACAAATGGAATATCATCCACATAGTTAAGATTCGTATCTTAAATTATTATTTCAGTACCGACGACACGACGCATGCTTGAAAAAACAATTCAGATAGACAAACTCATATTCAAATTATGTTTTTGTCAACACGTGGTATCTCTGTTTTGCATACAACAATTTGTTTGGATATAACTATGAATAATTTAACATCAATGTAAATCATTAATTATACAGTTTAATGTAAATACATTAAAACTTAAATAGCAATTATGAAAAATGTTGTAATTCATAGTACTTTCGTTTTCGCCACACGCGTTGCAATACTAGGAGCGCAAAATCATATAGGAGGTGCTGGTTTACATGTGTAGCGCATGTGAGCTATTGTTTGAGTGGACGTCGCCGGGCGACCGGCTGACGCGACACGTGTTATTATACCTAGCGGCTGTGTTAGCGGTATTGACATTACCACCCCCCTGCTTCTCATAGACGCCTAGTAGATTTTATTATTATTAAATACTAGCTGACCCGCGCAACTTCGTCTACGTCATTTTCCCCCGTTTTTGCAACATTTAACATTGATGCTCAGCTCCTTTTAGAAAGAACGAGTAGTTCCTGAGATAATCGCGTTTACTTTAGCTTTATAATTTTAGTAAAGATGTGTAATACGATTGAATGAAACGCATGTATTAAAATGAAGATGGATGACCATTTAGGTACCTATAAAAGATCTCCAAGATGGCAAGGCTGTAAGGGACCACCACAAACCAAGCACAGAATTAATTAAAAAACTTTTTACAGCTTGCGTGGAAAATGAATATAAATTTTCCAAGGATCTACCGTAAACAAGGAGAGATGTAGCCAAGTCTATTCTATTCAACACTAATAGGTACCTAAATGCCATACACTACATAAAGGCCCGTGAGTGATATCATCCACATTGAAGAAATTTCAATCGATATCAACGCGATGGATTGTACTATTCTATATAGGACAGCTGAATGGCTTCATAGCGAAAACTATTATAGCTGCAATGTTATAACTCAGTCATAAAATAGCGTATGGGACAAGATTAGATCAAAGCTTGCAAGATTTGATCTAAAATACGAAACAAACTGTTCGTTTATTTGCCGGATAAATTGGCAACTGTATTAGTAAATCCAAAAAAGTAGGTATTCTTTAAAAAAGTGACTTACAAATTACTATAAATATAAGGTTATAAACACCCTTGACCTATAGAGTACTAAGTACAAAGAGCCACAGACCTAGCGGCCAGTAGCGACTTGCGCCGATGGTCAAGGATGACAGTGCGCCGAGCACACCTCACATGAATTAGATAAACGAAATGACCTACTTAGTTCATCTGATCACTATCTGTCTGACTTGCCGGCAGGTTTGCACTCGGAAATTAGGTATAACGATACAAGAATTTGAATAAGTCTGACACCCGGGGACGTTTGTCAGTTCACACTGAATTTCAATAGTTATCACTTGAGAGAGTGAACATATTCGAGCAAATGTTTCCAACAAGCTTTCGAGGGGCTCCGCCCGCGTAGATGTCGTTTCCCGGGACTCAAACCAGCGTTCAGCGGTTTAAACGTGAATAAAAGAGATATTGAGACGAATTGAGAACCAGACAGGGTTACTTTCACTTTTATAATATTAGTATGGATAACTGTCGCCCGCGTGGAAGATTTTATCCGCTTAGGGGTTGATTTTCGCTTGCGACCTTAACACTGAAATACGCGTTTTTTGTATTTTTAACAACAAAGCTAAATACAATTTTAACAGTTCTAACTTCAAAACTAAGGGAGTTTCATACAATATTGCAACCCGTATTATTTATTTATGTTGGTTGCCAAAAACGCTGAATACATTTTTTTATTAAATTTTGGACCAAAAAGTCAAATACGAAGTTTCACCGATCTAGCGTCCAAGAGTTTCATACAAACTTGCAACCTGTATTTTACCCCCTTAGGGGTTGATTATCCAAAAATAATGAAACAGGGTTTATTTTTACTTGAAACGTAAAGGCCAAATACGAAACTTGACAGATCTATCTTCAAAAGTGACAAAGTTTCATACAAACTTTGAGACCCCTTTTCAACCCCTTAGGGGTAGAATTTTCAAAAATTCTCTTATCTACGTCATACAAGAAATATGTCCTCAAAATTTCACGTCTGTACGATCAGCGGTTTAGGCTGTGCGTTGATCCATTAGTCAGTCAGTCTTAAAATGCTCTATGGTTCATTGAGATAAGCTGTTGCTTGTAGTCAGGTGTTTATTTTTACCAAGCTTTTACAACATGTCAAAACCAATTAACAGATATAAGGATACCAAAGCTAAATGGAAACCGAATGAGGTCAGACGAAAATTACTAAAATAAACGATTAGCTAATTGAAAGTAAAAGCTTATAATTTACGATCACATAATTGCGTCATGCGGTGTACAGTTCCACAATATATTTAACAGGGTTGACGCGATGCCAAGTGCAAAGCAAATCGTAATGCTCATTAAGAAATAAAGAATGGAAGGAAGTAGCAGCTACCCAGATATCCAGTTGGACGTATGACGTGCATGGCGCTCGATGCGATTACGATCATATCGTTATCGCGTGCGGGTAATCGATATAGCGTTATCGATTAAGTATTATTAGATAATGTAATCGTGACAAGGCGTACGATTCATTTCTGCATGTGATTTTTCGCTTCGGATCCGATCACAACTTTTGGATTGTATTTACTTAGGTTACGCTGTACGGGGGCGTTTGAAGCTTTGTAACATTCGCATCTAATATGGCGTAAAATATTGGTCACTTAGTCCCTCCGCGCGAGTGCTAAGTGCCCAGTTATATCACGCAGTTATACGATTGCGGGTATTTGTCGAACAAACAGACACTCGCGAACCTTGCGTCACTGTCAACAGATCTTATGTCAACTGTCGCGTGAGGATAACAAGATAGAGCTTAAAGTCTGACACTTTTATACAGAGATATATCACACTTCACACTAATATTATAAAGGCGAAAGTTTGTGAGTATGTGAGTGTGTATGTTTCTTACTTCTTCACGTCTAAACGGCTGGAGTGATTTTAATAAAATTTGGTATGGAGTTAGCTGACACCCTGGATTAACACATTATGCGGGTAACATCGCGGGGCACAGCTAGTATAGGTATAAAGAGTTCTTAAGCTTCGATCAAACTTAGGTAAAACTTGAAAAAACTTGCTGACCGTTAGCCAAGCCTACGCTAAGATCAATAATTTAAACAGTGAGCTTGTGACCTGAACATAACCAAGCCTTAGTTTATAAATTTTGGAATGTTTGGTCCTTAAATTAGACACCAACGAACTGATTTCTATCTTTTAGACCTTTAAACATAAGACGAACTTGTGCCTATAAATATTGCTCTAGCAGATTTTATTTATTTTTATTTAAAAACTTTATGCAGTTATACTTTATATTGTACAAATGCGGACTTAATGCTAAAAGCATTCTCTACCAGTCAACATTAGGGTGATGCAGAAATAAAAAAAGAAGTAGGTGCAGTAAACTTGTTGGCAGGTAAACTATATAATAATAAGCAATACGTGAAAACGAAATAATAATATAGGTTGTTTCGACTGCCTATGTGGCGCGGTGGGAGTGTGTCCGACTGCTACGCAAGAGGTCGTGGGTTCGATTCCCACACGGGACACCACTTTGTGTGATCCACAAATTGTTGTTCCGAGTCTGGGTGTACTTTGTGTCCGTGACTTGTATGTTTGTAAAGTCCCCTGCGACACAGGACTTGTACCCTAATTCAAGAGTCGTATTTAAAAAAATATACATATATTCAATTACTTAATATTGTAGTTACAAAGAACAGTGTCCAGCGAGATATATTTCTGTTTCGAGTTACCTTAGGAAACTTTTAACCCTTCGCCTCTGATAACCCACACATACCTATACAAATTTTGGCGCACATCAGCCTACATTTTAAAATATACGCGACAGATTTGTTAAACTTCAAATAACATAAAAGCTGTAGTTGTACTCATTAGACGACTTGTCTGGTATCGAGTTTTTTACGGATTCCATGTAACAGTCAATACTAAACGCGTGATGTCACAATATTTACCAGTGTTCATTGAGGAAGGTTACCCAAGCCATACAAATATACATATAAGTAGGTACGTACACAATATTTGGCAACTCTATAATTACCCGCATTGTGCACTATTAAGCGATGGAACTGTTATTTGCGAAGCTATTTAACACTTACGGACCGTTAAGTAACACATAGCTTATATTAACCATATTTTGTGCTTTTAAAAACATCTCACACAGTAGGTCATTATATAATAGGCGCAGCGTCTTTACATAAATTCAAATTCTAGGTTCAAAAGCCACAGAGACTCAACGGACGAGTGGATTAATCAATAGTTTTTTTCCGTACGAGCGACGTACAAATCTTTGCATAAGGCGAAGTCATTAATTTAGGGATTGTAGAGTTGACATAGGTCGCTTGTGTGGATGTGGTGCCGAAAATTAGAATTGGCCTATATATAAAGAAACTATAGATATGATAACATCTATACCTATTTTATAAAGCTGAACAGTTTGTTTGTTTGTTGGAAAGCGATAATCTCAGGAACTACTGGGTCGAATTGAAAAAATATTTTACTGTTGGATAGCCCCTTTAGCGAGGAAGGCTATAGGCTATAGCATCACGCTACGACCAATAGGAGCGAAGCAGCATCGAAAAATGCGCGGGTCAGCTAGTGCTACATACAATACAAGTTCACTTCCTGTTGGATTCAAAACTGCTTTTATTTCAATACGCTTAAAAATATACCTAACCTTATCTTTTTTGAAGTCGGCTAATAAGTAAATAAATTATATTTTACTGCAATGAAGCAGACCACGCTGTTTTGAATATGCCAGTGATATTGTTTTAGTAAGTATTGCCATTTTAGTTCTAGTAAAGGTAAACATTAGCATCGGACCGCAGACGCCCTTCGCAGCATCATCGGGGTCACGGCCCACGGCTCACGGCGAGTTTAATTGATATTTAAATAACGACCAGCCTTTTGTCAACAGTCATAGAATATTTTAAGGTTAAATATTATAGCTGGCGACCCATGACCAAAGCCCTTGCAATTCCGACCGAATTTGAAGGCCTTTGTTCATGTCATGAGCCGCCAGTTTGACGTGCGCACGCACGAACTTGGCATTGTAGAGTCATTCTATTCCAAATTCTGTCACACGTTCAAACGAAATACATAACTTTGGGCTATTTAACACTGTGACAAAATATCATTTACATAATATAAAACAGATATTAATGTAGAATGCCATCAAGTTGTCATTCTAGAAGGAACTATATCCAAAGCAGCAGCAGCAGCCACATACCTGTCCTCTGATTGTGAGCTTCTTACAATCCTTCGCCAGCAGGTCTCTGACATCTTCCAAGTACAGTTCAACGTATGAGCAGGACACGAGATGCGTGACCTCTGGCGAGGCGCTGTTCTCGATGTGGGCCCAGATGTGTCTGAAGGCGCGGGGGATCACCCCCTCGTGGTCTGCCGTCCCTTCCATCGTGTGAGTCTTGCCGGTGCCAGTCTGGCCGTACGCGAATACGCAGCCGTTGAAACCATCGAGGACGGAAGCCACCAAGGGACGGACCTGAGAGAAAGACATGGTCAAATAAATACAGATAGAAGTGCTCATGTCTGTAAGACGAATTTACCGAAAGAGACTGTAATTAATCACGAAAGGTTAACATCTTGTTATTATACTCTATTCTTACCACGTCCTTTTTAACATTTCTGAGAATGGAACTCTGCACGTTAAATTAAAATAAATATCATCATTAAAATATTAAGTATACAATTATTTCATAAAGTACAATTAACGTTTTTAAAGTTTACTGTCAAATGGGACTTAATAAATAGAATAGAGATGATAAAAAAAATAGTATTAATAGTGCATCTATATATATTTATAGGGCCATGTACATTTTATTAGCTTGTTAACGTCAAGGTGCCGATGACGAGCGCTAACAAAATGACAAATGTATAACCATCAGATTTCTTGCATTTCAACCTAGACGTGGGTGTTCCTCAAGGTCAGGTTTATCATAACCGTCGCGGTGCTTTAACAGCTCAGGCCAAAAACGGAAGATAGACAAAACCTCGCCAAGAAAAAAAATAATTTAATCAACTTTGTTTTGCATAACGAGTATGTACCCATGTATACACGAATTACTGACGCATGCACACACATCCTAACCGATCGCATTAATTAAGATCACTCTTTTAGTCAATATCATCCGCACATCTTGTAACTTTTGAATTAAGTTTTGATTCCCATAATTACATAACTGAAACCCCATTCATATTATGTAAAATACGATACACTATCCGTTGATACGGTTATCCTATACCTCAAGAATTTTCCCGAATCAAGCAGCGAAAATAAAGTTAGTAGCTAGCTCAATGCTGCAGATCTAGTACGAGTTCAACATTTCCTTGAAATTAATACTTTTAACCAAAAATATATCTGTATCTAGCTTCAAGCACATCAACTCTCTGAAACGTTCATCGTGCAGTGACGTCACGCGAGCTTCGAAAACATACTCGTAGCCTTGTGCACGCGCAGATCACGCGGATGCCCATCATACTGTTATATGTACCAGTGCGGATTACGAAGATCCAAATACTTGTGAAATAAATAAATAGAACACCCAATAAAACAAACATTTGCACAAGGTGCAAAGGTATTAGAGATATGAAGTATGAAAGACGGCCTCGGAAATTGTCTTGTGCTTGTGTTCGATCGATATGATGTCACCAGCTAACATTATGTGACAAAGTAAACCGCATTAAAATAACACAAATGTTTTGTTAAAACTCATAAAACGCTGTGTTTGTTCAACAATTGTGTTTTAGAAGGAAAAATGACATAATACGAGACGTGGCGTGCAGGAAACTGGATAAAAACTCAATGCCAAAAAGAAAAACTTTTAAAACTTACTGTTGTTCAGTTATGTGTGTGAAACTACTATGCCAAATATTTGCTTCATAGATCGAGGAGTCTGACTTGACGCATGAGATATCACATTATGGGAATAAATGGTAAAAACTTTCTGAATACTCAAAAACCTGTGACGACACTTTTTCAATCTGGCCAGATCCGGACGAATTTTCATCGTTCAGGTCGGATCCGACCAAATCAGGACCTGTCGTCCTTTACGTTCGAAAATGACATAAATGAGTTCAGAGAGAGTCAGTCTTTAAAAAGGCTATTTTTTATTTGACATTTATGCGGTTTTCAGATATATAATGTTTAAAAAACATGTTCATCCTTTTTGCCTTCATTCATTTAAAAAGTTTCTTCGAGTTGTATTGTAAATGTTAATTAGCACGTGTAAGGCTTGTCATCCTTCACTTTTCATACGGGCGCTCTGAACAGAAACCGGTGGAACCAGATCGTTTGCTCCAGATGGAAACCTAACGCCGACGGTCAGCGGCTGATCACGACCCTCATATAAGGGACCAACTTCAGAAAAAGAAATAGCACGTAAAATAATGGTCGATAGATTTTTTCTTCTATGAGATGCCGTTAAAAAGTACACTTGAATACCACTTCGCTGTCTAAAAAAAAACAAGTGGTAGGTACAATAGCAATTTATGGCCTATGGTAATATGTTATAGTTATTCATAAACAAACGGAAAATCTTGAAATAAAAACGACAAAAGTGTGTTATTTCCCACCGAAGTGGATTGATTACAAGGAAAAAATTTGAGCACCTAAGTATTCTATCGCCACTTTCACTATCGGAAAATACTAGCATTTAATTTATGAAAAGTAATGCGTTAATTTTTCGATTCAGTTTAACTCAGTAAACGTTTTTCGTTGAGACTTTTGCTCAGTAATTGGCAAGAAACGATTATAAAAAAAACTGGGCATGATCAGTGTTAGGTCCCGGATCCGTTGCCGTATGAAAAAATCTGATTTGAATTATTGCACCAGCAGAGAAGCGTGAGAGAGTAGTTCGTGACACTTAAGCCGTTTTGTTGAGAAACGCAGTTTTTCAGCAACAAAAAAATGAAGTCATTATAATTATTAAATCAATGACGGTATATCCGATCATGTTCGAAATAATTTTAGTTTAAAGTAATCTCTATTCATTGTATAGTCTTTGAGTAAAATGCCTGTGACATACGGACGGACAGACAGACAGACAGATAGACGGACATAGCGAAGCTATAAGGGTTCCGTTTTTTTCATTTTAGTTACGAAACCCTAAAAATGGTTATGTAGGTACACGATACGTTTTGAGATGCTCGTAATTTAAAAATGCAAGGAAAATATATTAAAAAAAAAACCCCGCCTCCGCAAAAAAGATGGAAACAAGATCCCATACAGAATTACATCATTTCAGGCAGTCGGCGGCACTTTACTAAGTTCGTCGAGATGCATTAATGCCTCCGACTGCATGAAATTATATAATTCTGTATGGGATCTTGTTTCCATCTTTTTTGTGCAGTCGGGTTTTTCTTTTCTTTTGAGTGGTTATAGGAACTTTTATCACAGCTATCGTCAAGTATTGAAAATTGTAAAAAGAATGGTTGCTAACTAACTTTTTTAGTATCACAGTCATAGTCATGTTTTACCTTTTTGCAATGCTTAAGAGGAGCCATTTAATCTGATACCCATATTGCAGTATTCGAAACACCTTTTTTTCACATTTGTTTATTTTGACGCCGCCATGTTTGTTTTTTTCAAACGTCACCTATTTATGAACACTTGGGCGTTCAAGACGAATCTAACGACGCGCGACGTCTTAATTGTATAAATCCGTTTAGTGGTTTGTGAGATACGAGGTAATAAAGAATATTACATACATACAAGATACGCGCGAAAAACATAACTCTTCCTTACAGTGGGGTAAAAATAGAACGTTGTATCCGATCTCGTGTACTCTTCTAATATTATTGACCTCTTTTTTTTTGCATCAGTCCTCTAATATGGTGTATAATATAAAGGTGGCAGCACTTTACCTGCATAAACAGTTTATAAACAGAGAAACATTGTAAACATTGGCAATTTGAAAAGAGTGGCCACGAGTTTTTATTACCTGTTCTTTTCTCGGGCTTTACCTATTGTTTGCGAACAGGCATTACCAGTAAATGTAGAATCGACTTTTCACAAGTGTAGTATTTTGCTTCCTAAGTGAATAAATCATTTTTATTATTATTTTTATTATGAACGCAAGTATCCAGGTTGCTGGTTTAAAAAAATTACGATGTCCCAGTCAATTTACTACGATTCCTGCGTTTTTCTTTGCAACGATGGAGCTTAACCGCGAACATGGTTTTTATGATTTTAAATTTGGTTTAACAGAAAAACTTAGCTTTCAACGATTACAATCAGCGTAAGTCTGTCCCATCTCGAACAACGGTTTTTAGATGGTTCAGTGAATTTACAAGGCGTAAAACAAACCTCGAAGATAATCATAAAAGTGGTCGCCCACAAACGGCAGTAACTGCGGAAAATGTGTGGGCTACTGAAATGATGGTGTGAGAACACCCACGAACTACTTTACACGATTTATCAAAATGATCCAGAAAATAAGAGACAGTCATCAGTAGGGGACTTTTCAGAAGGAAAGTTGCCGACAAAACTGCAAAGACTTCGTAACGACGTCGACAACAATGTTGGAAAATCATAGATCTGTTAACTTGGAATGGTATACAACAGAAGCATAGCCTTTCTGCCTCAAAGCTTTGCTAAGAGGAGACCAAAGAGTGGGCTTCGTGGAATTATGCTGCATCACGACAACGCTTCGTCAAATACTCGTACTACCAACAAAGGCGTTTCTTGAGGAATCCGGTGTTGAAACCCCATCCACCGTACAGACCCGATTTAGCTCCCTGTGATTTATTCTTGTTTCCGATGATCAAGGGAAAATAAAAGGGTTTTTTTATGTGCCGAGGCCGTGGCCGCCTATGAAGTTGCAATTTCGGACCTAACGGATCAAGGCTGCCAAAAGTGTTTTAATAGTTGGTTTACGCCAATGCAACTTTAAGCAGAGAATGAAGAAATGTAAAATAAATATTGTTAAATTTATTGTTTAATTTTTTCTTGTCTCAAAACTTATCGAATTACCTACGTATAATAGATTTGATCATTTCTTTGCTCCACTAAAGTTCCTAGTCAATCAACAACCTGCTCATTTTCCCAAAAAAAATGTATTGGTACCGGATCCGGTCAACGTCAAATGGTGCCGTATTACCGGTTCCGGTTTTCAGGATTGCAATCCCTAGTCCCATCCATAAATTAGGTTATCACTTTCCATAATTTGGTTTCTGACATTGGTTTTACTTCCAACGTAGGAGTGATGACGTGTTCCCGCGTACTATGTTATTTCCTATTATAGGTCCTATACTACAATGGATAATAAATAATTAATAGTTAACACAAAACAGACGCCCATGCCGACTGGCAGCTGCCGAGAGCCGCCGAGGTTACTCTTGTACATCCAACACCCACTGTGGAGCTGATTCACAACATTTTGTCAAAAAAACATTGATCTTATTGAATAAGAGACCTTCGATATTGTCAAGGCAAAACATTGAAAGTGAATACAGCGAAATTGTAAAGCGTAGGATGTTGTGCGGTAGATGGTACATACTTGTCTTCCGCATAGAATAAAAGCATATATACTTATATACGATTTGAACATATTAGCCTCTGAAGTTCAGAGAAGTAGATAGATAAAGATCAGTTGTCTACGGAATGACGTAACATCCAAGAATAAACTATACCTAGACGCTCACTTTTACTACTTTTAGCCTTTAATGATATAGAATTCTTTCCGTCAGAATTAACAAACGATCACTAACAAACGATAAAATACTTCTTAAACTGTATGTAATACACAAACATAAACTTTATGCATCGTAAACGTTTCAAAGTCAAGCTCAAGGAGAGCGTATCTTAGTTGTCAGAGGAGTCGTGCCAAACTGCAAAGCCGGCGAATGGATCAGCTGGGTTTCATTAATCACCCGCACACGACGACCAATTATTCAAGTGGCAAATTTGCATCCGGACGGAATACATCCGTCATCGAGCTTCGCCGTTTATGAATATGAGCTGACTGATAGCTATAACGAGGCAGATGCAAAAGTGTTTTACGCGATGGATGGCATATGTTATAGAACTTCGAAACTAATTTGTAGCTAAGTACCATATTGTTTTTTAAGAAAGCTGGAGAAGCTGGATTTATTCGATTTCTAGAGGCCTATTACAATATATCTTGTTTGAGACGGTATCGTTTGGATACATGAGTCTCGAAAGTGAGAACCTCTGCACTCCCACACGCACTGAATGAGTTCGTTGTCGCTACAATTTGTGAGGAACGATTTGGACGGCACGCCATTAAGCGATTAGGATAATGTGATAGACTGACTTGGTTCTTTATTACATTCTTATTCAAATTGCCTACACAAAAGTGGAATTGAAAAGTAGATTGAGGGAAATTTTCCCTTTCAGGAGTTGTTTGTTCGATTTGTGTACAAATACTCGCTAACATCCTAGGTAATAATATATATTATTACGATCAATGCTCGTGTTTTCAATTATTAAGTGCTGTCTGTCTGTCGAATTTTTTTTTAATAATTCTCTAAGAACAATTAGAAGCAATCTGAACTGTCACGAATGTGTGATAGAACCGTTATGTCCTAATTCATTACTTCAACATTCTATCACATATCCTTATTTAGTAATGAACTCGAGTGTCAGGAGACATAGAGCGCGGGGTCAAAATCAAAGAAGATCAGCGAGCAACTTCAAGTGTGGTAAAAGATTTTTGATCTGAGTAGCTTATGCGATAGGTCAGAATTCAGCAGCAAGAAATATCTAGCTATTCTACGAATGTTCCAGTGACGTTGACAATTTCCAAGCCGAGTGTCGCATGCCTCGTCCACTATGTGAATAATGTGAGCTGGTAGAATATTTTTGGCAACAATACCGCAGCGCGTGCGTAATGCCGCAGTCGCGAGGGAATGCGCCCGCGCCGATGCGCACTCTGCCGTATATTCGCTGATTTCTCCTGATATTCATACGTTATTATTATACAACGCGCCGCTGAAAATGATTTCGAGGCTCATTAAAAATCAGACGAACATATTTGTACAGTTTTCTGAAGCCGTATTGAAGTTCCAAGACACACCAAATACAGGTGATAACCCAATCACCTGTATCTTAGCAGCGTGCTAAGTTCCCGTTTATTTAATATGAAAATTTAAGAAAAGAAGGATATATGTACCTACTCTCCTTAGTCAAGAAAAAAATAGCGGAGCTGCCAAAAAAGTAGAAGATGTTCATAAAAGTACTAAAATACTCATGCTATAAAATTTAAATCGTTAGACATCCAAGTAAAATACACACAACGTTCATTACTGAAAATATTAAATACTTTAATACGTGATTCATCACCGCACGATTACTTTGTAATTGCGTTATTAAAAATCCCAAGATTAGGAATAGGGTTGGCAATTATCCAGCATTCCCGGATTTGTTCTGGCTCGTAGCTTTTTAGACCTGCTTCCAAAATCCCATTATTTTTAAAACCGCGCGCAGCTATCTTTGGCAGCTTATACTCACATTGGTCTAAAAATTTAACTAATAACTCAAAGCTCCATTAGTCTTTGTCTTTGATGGCAGCCCTATACAAAGAAGTCGCGTGATTGCCCAAATATAACATTCGTCCGTATTAAAAGCGCTACGCGTAACCCTCACCTTGACTGTGGTGTCGAATGTGGGTCAGAACGTTTAGCCGGCCGCCGGTCAAATTTCGTTAGATCTTGACGATAGCGTCGGTGATCAGAGGCAACACCTGGTCTTATGTTCGGAGAACAGACCTTCTGTTTTCATAGAACTAACAGCTGGTGGCATCTGAATCGAAGCTTTCTTTAAACTACAATAGAATGCCGTTATATTCGTCAACAGAAAGTTGATTCAACATGACTACGATCTAAATAAAGCGCGTAGCGTGCTTCAATAAGCTTATTCACTCTTTCAATAGATTTCATCAGTTGTGCTGATTTTATACTATAAATCTACTGTGACTGAACTATCGGCCGTGTTTTGACGTGATTTGGGAGAAGCGTTTGCTATTATATTAGTTGATCAGATGCGGATCTACAATCTGTCTTGATTTATAGTTAAAATCATTTCATACTAATATAACTTTCTTTGTTACATTTAAAACTGTATAAATTCGCGTAATTAATAAGTTCTCAAAATTATAAGAAGAATATAATTGTACTTAATATTTAGATGTCCTTAAAACCAATTTCCTACTACCGCTACCGAGGAAACGAGCAAATTCAAATCTAGGTCGATTGTATATCTAAACTTCAAAAATACGTATTGAACGAACGAACTTTTAGCATCGACATGCGGGTATGCATCCGACAGCTGGAAATTTTCCCTAAGGGATCGATACGTGACAAGAACTTACTGTCTTTCTAAAAGGTTCATTCGATTTATCGATTACTAGAATTATCTAGTAAAAAATGTACAGTTGATTTCAAATACACTTGGCAAGAAGTCCCGTTTTGGCGAAAATAACCATACGAAAAAGCAGCACGTACCACGCTGTTATTTAACAAAAGACATTTAGTTTAAATTCTCAGAACCTCTCATAGTCAATTTGCGGCCTTTCAAAAGTATTTTTCTTACATTAATATTACAAAGTGAACTCACCATTTCATCGTAGATGGTCTGTGTATCTGCCGTGCAGTCGTAAGCAGCATCGTATGTGAAGAGTTTGTCTTGTCCTTTGGGATTGTACACCTGCACCCCGCCGCGCTCCGGCCAGACCTTTACAACCTACACATAGAAACATTAATTAGTTGATTGCAAAAAGTATTAGGTATCAAGCAAAGCACCAAGATTCCTTAAAAGCGCTTTAAAACCGGTTGAATATATTTCAGGAACTCCCAGAAATGAAATTTTATATTGTATTAAAGAGGTTAGCTGTGTCAATTGAGAGATAACTAGTGGTTTTTCTCTTGGAAGACAATCATAAAATATATCAGACCAAGTAAGGGATGATTGCAGATTCCAGATTTTAATGTTTCATACTCTACACGATCTGCACGGTCTAATTTACAGGACATCAAGTTGGATCTAGAAATGTTGACCCTTTGCTGTTGTTATTATTAATTTGTGAAGGCTAAAAGTACTGTAGATTGAACCAATCAGATCGTGTAAAGTATTAAGCGTTCAATTAGATATAGCCAGCCGACGATATTTTATTTGTTAAAAATCCACTTAAGTTGTATTTAACTGTTTCTTCCGCATTAGTGGTGAATTGTAAAGATATATTTTTTGTTAGCTACAAGAATTGATTGACTTTTTATTACAGAGGTGAACAACTGAGTCAATTATTTAATGAATATTCTAGAAACTAAATGGAAAATTATGGAAAAACGAATGTGAAAAAATGGTACCGCTTTTCAATAATAAAAGATGCCACAAATGAGCCATTCAACTAATTTCAGAGTTTTCTAAAACCGAATTGCCTTAAATAACCTCGTGCATTTCTACAATAATAAACTTGCGTACTATAGTGTATTTCCTGCGCGTGTAATAAATGAAAGCGCGTTGTATTGATTGGCTGTGTGGCTCCTTGAAACTTAACAAGCAACTATACCCATCACCTCCATTATTGACTTGTATACCAAGCCTACAAAGTTATTGACTACCTAATGATACCGTGATAAAAGTAGATTAAAAACTGATTTGTTAGTTTATTTTATATATGGAAACACTGCCGAAGTCGACATTTATTATGCAAATTAAGCAGTGTTGATTGGCAGCAAAGCTCGGCGCAGAGCATCACTTGTTGGTTTGATTTAGAAGATGTTGCAAATGTAACCATGGTAACTCGCAGACCATAAACGTAACGGTTGCTATGGTAAACTCGTTCCTACTTTTGACGCCTTAAATCTGAAATTCCTTCAGCCACCATTGTCATTAGTAACCATTGTGACCACAATGTTAGTGGGTCTCTATCTTAGTGCCCATCCCTGGTGTTAGTGGACGAGTGTGATCAGACCTGCACAGGAGCGTCAAGCTTTTTATTGTCGACGGGCGTTTTGGTGGCCAGGCGCTCGAACCATTTCTGTTCAGGGCGGGCTTTCTTCACCTAGAGAAACATTGCACGTCATTGAAAAAGCTGAAATCGTTCAACGATACTCCACAGTAGTTTTCTTATTTACTTATAATATTGACAACGTTCTGTATGAATATCAAACTAGAAGTTACAAGATCAAGCTTGCAGGAGACCGAACCTGAAATGCCAATTCCCAATATACTCGTATTTTCTCACTTGTTGGTTGCTTAGTTAGATTTCTACTGGATATTGACTGCAGCAGTCGTAATATTAAAAACGCCTCATCCCGATCACGTAAGTCGGTGCAGGAAAAAAATAAATTTGTTTTGAGTGCCTAGTTCAGCCTAGGCATTACATAATCTAATTGGATTCTCCGCAACTTAATAAAATAAAACACTACGTAAACAATGCCTATTTTACCAACGCGTTGTTATGCGGTGTTGAAAATTGTTATTGATATTATTGTTTTTGTCAGCGCGCAGCGGCTTCGTTTTTATTTAGAGCTTGAGTTTCCTGAGATCCTTATTAATCCCTTCGCTTGTCTACGTCACAAAAGAAATCTCCTTACAAAAAAAGACGTTTGGACTAAGGGTTGACGAGTGAGTGATTCTGTGCTGATAAACTTTAACTTAAAATTATTGGAACGACCGTGGTCACGGGTAGACCTGTTACCACGGTTCGCAATACGGTCGAAACGTCGGGTAATAAACAAGGTAAAATTATTCACTCGATTAAGACCCGTTGTATATATAATTTTATAAGATTCTGTGCTATTGTATTATCTTTCATCTCGTTTTCGCTGCATCAGATAGTAGTTTACACAGAGACGTTGCGTACATTTGTAAACATTGGTAGGTAATATTATGCAAATTGCCGTGTTTGAACAGACACAATGAGTTCACAATCATCCTTCATCACTTCGCCAGTCTGTTAAGTAATAGTACAGAATATACACAATTCGACATGGGAATAAACGCGATTGAACTAGAGACGTGTTCGAATTCGACCGGGTTTCATCAACCCGTGCAACCCGGCCGAAACGTCAGGCAATCATAACAGTATAGCGGCGGTGGCCTAATGGCTAAGGCATCGGACTCGCAATCGTAAGGTCGTGGGTTGGAATCCTACCCATTATACTATTGACGTGAACCCACTCCAAAACCGACCATTGCATTGATTGCTAGTAATATGGGACCCAATTTCACATTGCTAGTTATCTTTTTTTTCTAAAACAAATATGTAAATAGCTACCTAGCCTGGCCATAATGGCGTTTACTATCCTGTCAAAATATAGAAGTACAGAAGTTCATAATAACCACGTAAACTCAAACAACCCGCTTAATTTAGGTACATAACTTCAAGAGCACAGCAGTTTCCTTATTTCAAGGTACTAAATGTCAATGTTACTGGTGCCATTTGTGATCGTAAAACCTAACGTAATGACGAAGGTAATTTCAATAACCTTCAGCTGAATGTCCATGTGGCAAGCGTACAAATTAACATTTCATTATTACCTACGGTTTTTGGCGATGAATAAAAGTCCGCACGTACTGCTGACTATCTATCGACCATAGTTAGGTTGGGATCGCAAGATGATATATGTATTGTATACAAGTGCATAATTACAATGATTTGTTATCGGCTGATAAAACCAATATCTTCATACTGAATGTGAGTCGGACCAAACTATAGGCCAATAGAATTTCTGTGGTATGTCCTCGCATCATACCACTTATACGCTTATGTCTAGAGGGCTCCATCCGAGAGAACAGAACAGAAGATGTAAAAAAAAACATTTATTTGTTGCACCATGTCACAATTTTACAGAAGTTAATTACAATTAATAAACTATAATGATAAAAGTTGTGCCTCGCGGTTGCAACAAATGGGTGTCCAGTTTAGCATTTTGCCAAGTTGACAGAACCTGGCGCTGGTTTTCAACTGGAACCCAATAGAACGTGAGGTAATCTTCATACGTAGTATATGTCCGTAAACTTTCGCGATTTGTACACATTGTAGAATTTTAAAAGCTCCCGTTTCTTTTAAAATTTTTAATCGCGTAAATATTTTATTTTAAGGCTAAAATACCTTTGTATTTCGACGTTTCGACCGTATTGTGCAACGGCCGTGGTCAGAGTCTACCCGTGACTACGGCCGTCGCATTACGGTCGAAACGTCGAAGACCCGTAGTAGACATCGTTCGGAAGGCGTTACAAGATTCTGTACTACTGACCCTTTTCTGTACTACTGTACCTACTTACCCTTTGTTGGCATAAGTAACATGTGTATCCGTGCAAAATTACTGCCTTCTAGCACTAACAGTCTCTGAACTAAGTTGCACACTCCAGGTAGTAAACAGTTGTAGACGCGGAACCATGAGTGGTGTCGTGCGACAACGAACATCGACATGCGCACTATGTGCAGTGTGTGTGCGCCGGCGTCGCGGCAGGAAATCAAACAGAAGGCCGCTTTTCACGGGCAGGTGCGCGCGCGCCGCTACACACACTTTCAGACATTTGTTACTTGTCTGCTGGCGTAACAAGTGATTCAATGCTACACCCCTATAGCATTGGAATGTTCCACAAAATTACTGATTTCGCCAGTTAGGTAGGTACTGTCATTTGAACATTTTTTAACTCTTGATGGATGACATGATGAAAAACTATTAGTAGCGAAAGAATATATTGAAATAAAGTCGACTGTTCCAACATAGACAGACCCGCGCAACTTTTGTCTGCGTAAATTTTCCCCGTTTTGCATTATTTTTCATTGCTGCTCCGCTCCTATTGGTCGGAGCGTGATGTCATATAGCCTATAGCCTTCCTCGATAAATGGGCTATCCATCTGTAAAAGTGTTTTTTTTCCATCACGGTAGGTTTATTCTTAAAATTTATTCATGACATTCTACAACTTTACTTAACATTAATTGTGTTACAGTAGGTCATCATCAGCCTATCGCAGTCCACTGCTGGACATAGGCCTCTCCAATTGCACGCCACTTTGTTCTATCTTCGGCTTCTCGCATCCAGCTCCTGCCAGCCGTTTTGCGTAAATCATCACTCCACCTGGCCTGAGGGCGTCCTACACTACGTTTGCCGTGCCGTGGTCTCCACTCAAGAACTCGTTTACCCCAACGGTTGTCGGTTCTTCGGCAAATATGGCCAGCCCACTGCCACTTCAGCTTGCTAATCCGGTGGGCTATGTCGATAACTTTGGTTCTCTGCCGGATCACCTCATTTCTGATTTTGTCCCTAAGAGAAACTCCGAGCATAGCCCTTTCCATAGCCCGCTGAGCGACTTTGAACTTGTGGACTAGCCGTACCGTCAGTGTCCACGTTTCGGCTCCGTATGTCATGACGGGTAGGACGCACTGATTAAAGACTTTAGTCTTTAGACATTGTGGGATCGACGATGAGAAGACTTGACGTAGCTTACCAAACGCTGCCCAACCCAACCGAATTCTCCTGTTCACCTCGTCCTCGAAGTTGTTTCTACCTAACTGCAATGACTGCCCGAGGTACACATATTTTTGAACAACTTCGAGAACGGCGCCGTGCACCGCTATCGGTTCCGGTAGTACATGTTCATTGAACATGACCTTGGTTTTATCCAAGTTCATCCGTAGGCCGATGCGTACAGAGGAGTCAGCCAGGTCATTCAGCATCAGTTGCAGGTCCTGCAGCGTTTCCGCCATAATGACAATGTCATCTGCAAATCGCAAGTGAGAGATGTATTCACCATTGATGTTGATGCCCCGCCCTTTCCAGTGCAGCGTCTTGAACATATCCTCCATTGCATTTGTGAACAGTTTCGGGGAGATAACGTCCCCTTGCCTCACTCCTCGATGCAATGGTATAGGTTTTGTTTCCTGATTCTGTACTTGGACGGACATTGTTGCGGCTTCGTAGAGACATCTCATCACTTGGATATATCGCCAATCTACTTGGCATCGCTGCAGAGACTCCAGAACGGACCAGATTTCAATCGAGTCAAAGGCCTTCTCATAGTCCACGAATGCTATGCACAGGGGCTGATTATACTCTTGGGTCTTTTGTATAATCTGCCGCACTGTGTGGATGTGGTCTATGGTGCCATATCCGCTCCGAAATCCAGCCTGTTCCGGTGGTTGGAATTCGTCAAGTCTTCGCGCAAGGCGGTTCGTGATGACTCTTGAGAACAGCTTATAGACGTGGCTCAGAAGAGAAATAGGTCGGTAGTTCTTCAGCCGGGTCTTATCTCCTTTTTTGAAGAACAAGACGACTACGCTTCTACTCCACGCCTCCGGAGTTCTCCCTTCGAACAGGACAGCATTAAAGAGCTTTGGAGCTCCCTCAGTACGGGTTTACCTCCAGCCTTTAACAGCTCTGTTGTAACGCCATCCTCTCCAGGGGCTTTTCCATTTTTTTAGCTGTCTAAGAGCCAGCACGATTTCGTCAATGTTGACTTCTGGCAGGTCTTCGGTGTAGTGGCGTGTTAGAGTGGCTCTAGGACCCTCATCTTCTGGATCAGGTCGAGATGCATGCGAAGCGTATACAGTAGGTAAACCAAATAAATCCACACGGAAAACCAATTGAACCGAGAAAGTCCAACCATTTCACTACGTTACACTTTATAATCAGAAAGATAACAACATAATCATTATGTCCGTCAGAATATCACTTAACACCGATAACATTTATAACATATACATATAAAGTAGGTATTATTATATGTTATCAATGATAATAGTTTCAGTTGTAAAAGTGACGATAAAACCAAGAAGTTTATGAACAGAATAAAACAATTGGTTAGATTACGATCGGAACGAGTGCGATTGCCGAAACTTGGATGTGTTTAGCGGCACGCGCTCACCGCACTAAAAAATTATAATTTTGCAACATAATACACCTAATACAACAACAAGTAATAAACCAAGTGATGATTGCGTAAACTTTAACCAAGCTAATCATTAATCTTGGCCAGCCCAAGGTCGATTTCGTGCCTGCAGTTTCCGAATTGCGGCCAGAATGTATTGTAGCCTCGCAGCTCTGAAACCGCTAACCGCTTCGGTTTCACCTCAACAAAAACTAGTGTTGGATCTATTGGATCTTATACACAATGTTGGAAAGAGGATGGTCACAAAAAATATTATATTACCTCTCAAACTACAGTCGTGAGTACCTTTTTGCTCCAGCACTCAATTTCTCGAGTAAATTGTTTAGTGATACGTCATCGTTACAGTTTAAAAATCGATACAAGAAGCACAATTGCCTAGTACCTACCTACCTATAACATTTTGTTAGAATCGAGTCAAACGAACAAGCTCAGTGAAGTACTACGACTATAGTGTCCATCTACGCAGGGTTTTATGTCACACAAGCTAAGCTGCCTGGCGAGAGGAAATGTGAACATTTCAAGAATTTTGTCGCCGGTGCTCTGATGATAACGACACATGACTAGATGACCACCCATGATGACAATCAGAGCGATTTTACAGCAAATATAATATAATGCGAAAATTGTGTTGGTCCTTCTTTCATACCAGAATGGAACAAAGTTTGAATGTGTTTTTTGCAGAGACCGATCGAATGGCGACATAACCTACTTTTTACTACTCTTAGAAAATACCCAAATTACTTAGGACATTAAGGCAGCAAAGCGTATTGAGTGAGACTGTTTCCACAGTTTTACAATCGTCCATGTATTTTAAAGCTGTGCTGTTGAAGTGTTCCATTCTGCACAAATGAATCACGAACGTGATCTAACACAGATTGATGATCAAAGAAACACAATCAATAAACAAGTAGGCACAATGCATCGTCAACTGTTGTCGGCAGAAGGCCGGCCCTCGATGCTCGCGCCTCGACCAGATGATCTACACACCTAAATAAGGCATCACCCTGTATGGACATTACCGCTCACCTACATACGAAGGTACATTACGTGCGTATGCGCCTATGTGCCTGCGCCGGTCGACATACATCGCATACTCTTTGATTTATTTTAAGAATGCTTCACTAGAGAATGCTTTGGAGATTTTAGGAATATTTTCCACGTCTCACATAGCAAAAACAACATTTGTGTTACAAATAGACGTGACATTTTCACAGCCTTCATTGAAAGGTCAGGCTTATGGGAAATGATAGGCTTTGAACAGAGATTGGGAGCACGGAGCTTATTAAAAATACGACTAAAAATTTACCGCAACCTAGTAGGCTAAACCGCTTTGAGATTATTTTTCACAGCACAGGTACATTTTTCTTGAAGGTCTATGTAAACTATGCAAAAAAATGTTCTCTTGTTGCGTGAAATAAAATCTAATCAACATGAAGAAACACGTACAGATATCTTATATCTTTAAACGAGCAATTCTTGTATATATATATATTTATATATAATCTGAATCTCGGCAACGACTCCAGCGATTTTCTTAAAATTTTGTATGCAGGGGGTTTCGGGGGCAAAAAATCGATCTAGCTAGGTTTCATTTTTAAAAAACGTCGTTCTATCTGTATTTTCAGGCAATGAAAAAGTGCTACAATATCATTAGAATACGAAGGTAAATTTCGCCGCGATTTTCGTTGTTTTAATAGCTTATGTGGGAAACGGGCGATCCTCAAAGCAGATGACCCCGGTTCGAATCCGAATGAAATATATATGCTTTTTTATTTTATGATATTTTTTTTCCTTTTTTATACTTTGGATTTTTGTTTTTTGATTTGTGCTTTAGTATTTCATATTTTTTTATTATTATGTCGGTAAGATCGAAAAATATTATTCAAATTTTATCAGTGTTAATAATCTAAATATAATTTCCAAAAAAACACGATTTACCAAAAAAAGATCAGTGTAAGGTTCCGCAACTGTTGCCGTACTAATTACTATAATTGCACCAGCAGAAGAGCGTATGTTCATGGCATATCGGGCGGTCCCGAAACCGGAAGACCCCGGGTTGAGTCCAGATGATTATTTTTTTCCCTTTTTAGGGTTCCGTAGCCAAAATGGCAAAAACGGAATCCTTATAGTTTCGTCATGTCCGTCTGTCTGTCTGTCGATTAAATTTGGAGAATTTTTAGGGGGGCATTCCATACATGTAACAGAAGCTGTAACATTTTTTTAGCAAACTTTAGCGTGTGGCACATCATTCGACAGGTCTTTTAAAAACATGGGTTTCTAATAAACTTTTATTACACATTGAAAGAAAATTGCAAAAACTGTGTCCTCCCCCAGCCCCTTATCGATTGAACCGTGTCAAAAAATACGGAAAAAAACAAAAAGGTAGCGAAACATAAAGGGAGGGGACACAATTTATGTAACTTTCGGGGCAATTATTTCCAATAATATTCACTCAATCAAAAAAAATATTTGAAACCTTACATGTTTTTAAAGACCTGTCGAATGATGCCACACAGTGATTTTTGCTGTGTTTTTTTCAGCTTTTGGTAAATGTATGGAATGCTAAAAAATATTTATTTTTATTATTTAACTATCAAACTAAGTAGCGGCTACTACAAGACGCCTTTTCACCAAATTTTATCAATATATTCATTGTGTAGTCTTTGAATAAAATGCCTGTGACATACGGACGGACGAACAGACTATTATACTATAAGCGTTCCGTTTTTGGCACTTTGGCTACGGAACCCTGAAAGTACCGAGCAAAGCTCGGTCATCCAGGTACTATATATATATATAACAAGGCCGTCGATAATTAAACATTATGCAAACAGGCAGGTAATTAACTGATCTCGAATCGGAAGTGCACTTCTAGGTAGGTACTACTAGTTATTCCTATGCGCGACTCGTAACAGCTCGTTGGCTAATCACCAAAGCAAATGAACCCTAATGAGGCTTCAGAAACCCAAGTACGGTGTTAACTTGTTAATTAGATGTGTGCCGTGTAATGAAAGAACCAGCACGACACACGCTTTAGGGCCCGGCTAGAGATGGCGACGTGTGAACGATTTTTTTACTTTCTTCTGTAACATGGAGATACTTTGCAGATGTAACTCACTTACTCGTAATTGCCTCTCGTTTCGTCTTTTTTCGTCAGTCTCTTGGCCGATACAACCCAGTTAAAACTTTGCAAACAAATATCTAGCATGATCGCGTTTAATCCCCCAATGACGCTTTACAAGTAACATCCGTTCATTACATTTTATTTTTAAAAGTATCTAGAACTATGATAATATGACATTATCATAGCTTTCCTGCTTCTAATCTGTTGCAGACAAAATCTCAAGAACGTTCAATGTCTAGTCGTAAGTCGCACTTCATAATGTACAACTGTACGCCTGGACAAACGCACCCGAGGCTGATCGAGAGCGCCCTTTGTTTTGTACCCGCCGGCGGCGACACTTGAGTTAGCGCCGGCCGATGTCACGTTTACGTAATTAAGCCTCCTTAGTGTCTCGTACTGTCTTCGTAGTCAGAACCCGTTCGGATGACTCCGGCCATAATTATAACACTTGCCTACAATTATCACAACTTGTTCTGGAGAAAACAATGGTGTCAGGATTTATGCAGCCAGTTTTCGACGGTCAAAGCTAGTTTCATTGTGAAAATTATTTGCTATTACATTTACTGTTGTCCTGGTGCTTTTTAGATTATGGTTTTGAAGAGTTCTATGTCCAGAAAACGGATTCTTATGATAATGATGCTGATGAAAACACAATGACCGGATCTCGTTGCTAAGACAGTTTCTTCACCGGAAGATTATAAATACTTTAATCTTCGATCCAGTATTACTCTGAGGCTTTTACATTCCCAGTGATAACATTATCATCCGAAAAATATGTTTATCCACCAGTAGTAATCAGTACAGAATCTTTCCTTTACGAGAACTGGGCAGATACAATTTTAAATACCTATATGTATAATGGATAATTAAATAACACCTTTGAGAAGTCATCACTATGTTATGATTATGATTAATTATATATTTTTTCTATTATTAGATCCGTCTGTGCCTAGATCTATCCATTGTTCTTTGCATAGATAATGGATGCATCATCATCAATTAATTTAATAAATTCATTCCTTTATTTTTTTCTTTATCATCTTGCGTATTTAAATACCAATCTATTACTAATACAGTTTTCCTTACCGAACTTACAAACTGGAGGTACCTAAAGTATAGAAGGTAATGTCATTTTATAGCAATATGAAGTCTTTTATAATATTTATTTATTGAGGAAAAACTAAACGTCTAAACCAAACCGTTTTTTATACAGCTACTAGCTGACCCGCGCAACTTGGTCTGTATACATTTTCCCCGTTTTGGCAACATTTCTCATTGCTGCTCCGCTCCTATTGGTCGTAGCGTGATGTTATAGCCTTCCTCAATAAATGGGCTACCCAACAGTAAAATGATTTTTCAATTCGGACCCATAGTTCCTGAGATTACCACTTTCAAATAAACATACAAACTCTTCAGCTTCATAATATTAGTATAGAAGTATATAGAATAGGGATTCAATCATCGACCAATATAAATAGGGCCCATACAACTGATCTATCATGGAGTATATAGTCTAAGACGCAAGAATTTAAAGAGTATACACGGATCGAGCTTCACATTTGCTTCTGAAGTTACATTCTTCGGCCCTCGCAATGGCGATAGGCAATAGTTCATAACAAGCACCTAGCTCTACCAGAATCCCTGATGACGTCTAGAAAATATGCTTAGCCGTGTAATTTAGAAAACATAATCAAATGTTTATGTGGTCATCGTAACCACACTAAAGAGATTGAAGATTAGTTCCCAATAAGTCTTTTATTATGCTTAAATGCAAGGCATAGATAGAGCTTCACAAATTATTGATAGAAGTTAATGGACCGCCTGACATCTACTATCCCTCGTGCGTAACCGACCCTGTTTAAAAGGACGAGTTATTACCAGTGACGTTTCATTGGTTATTACACAGAGTTTCCGAGTCATTTCTGTTTAATGTCTCAAATAATAATGTTTATCTGCGTTATCTGATTGCCAGTCGTCATGCGAAGTTAACTCGTTCCTCGTGTTCGGAGAGTGCCGGGCGCGGGGTTGTGGAGCGACCGGCGGCGCCAGGTCGCGGCCTCATTCATTGTGCAAAACATTCAGGTTGATTACCTACAGGCTACAGCCTGGTGTGTCATATTGTTACGCTGAACTCTGGAATACACTCATTTTAGTATTTATAACTTTCTGCGAATTAAGGTACATTCATACCATGTGTCAGTTGAGACCCATGAATACTAAGTACGACTAATCTTAATGTAGGTCTTTTCCCAGTGCATTATAGTCATCAAATGCCTTCAGGCCTCTCGCAGTTTGCACCACGACACTCGGTCATCCTAACCTCCCAGAAACCTTTATGGTATCGTATACGCTTGTTTGCCATTTTTAACCAACTTCAAAAAGGAGGAGGTTCTCATAACGGATGTTTTATTACATGTATTTTAGGGCATAACTTCGTCATTATAGACGGATTTACAACAACAGGTTTATTCCGAAATGGTCTCATATTAATTTCGTAAAGATCTGATGATGAGTTTTGAAGACAGACAACGATAGTCCTCAATGCCAGCAAATCAATCGTGATTGAAGTTGTTTAGATGATTTTTTATATATACATATTTTTATAAAATAAAAAGAAAGAAGTTCTGATTTGAATGAGTTCAAGAAGAAATATTTTATCTATAAAATATTATAAAGCTGAAGAATTTATTTATTTACTTTTAGGAAAGCTTACAGACTAATAACATACTAATCTACTGTGTAGGTAGTAAAAATATTGCTAATAACAAGCTTCCACATTTAGCAACTATGTTAACACCAATTACAAAAAAAAAACAACGTAATTTAAAAAAAAACCAAGATATACATAATTAAAAAAGATTGGTTGTTTGTTTGTTTGAACGCGAAAATCTCAGGAAATACTGGTACGAATTAAATAAATCTTTTACTGTTGGATAGTCCATTTATCGTGGAAGGCTATAGGTTATATATAACTACGCTACGACCAATAGGAGCAGCAATGAAAAATGTTGCAAGGGACAATTTACGCAGACGAAGTTGCGCGGGTCAGCTAGATTGTAATATAAATAGTAAGTACCTACTTGAGATAAAGCCTGACTTGTTTCTATTTAGGATGTTGTTTGCAATCAACATTTGTTATCTTATATGACTATCACGATGATTCACTGAATACATAATCTTAGCATAATATGATTCAGTAAATCAGTAGGTAATAAATAGGTAGGCAGGCACTCATCCACTTGTCTCAAGTATAGTTAAGAGCAAGAATGGAAGAAGGTATCTGTAACATAACCCCTAATCAGTGGCGAACCTGGCGGGTAGGTGCGGACAAAAAAAATCAAACAACAAAAATAAAAAAATGCGAGTGGTATTCGCGCACCGAAGGTTCCGTACATACGCAACAGGGATTGCACATGAACCGAAAAATACGGAACTCTCGATGCGCGAGAACCTACCACTCGCACTTGGCTGATTTTTGTTCAATTATTTTGTGCGGGCAACCCGCCAGTTTGCCACTGCCCCCAATGGCATATAGAAGTGGTACAAACTGCGATATTGAAGGGGGCGCCAAATGCTATCAAGGCGCGCCCAATCGGGTGAAATTATTTCCACCGCTCCCCTCGAGCAAGGAACCCCCCATCGTAAGCATGGTCCGAAGGCGAAGGGCGCTCTATCATCAAGTTTTTGCCCCGACTCTAGATCCAGCACTGCCCAGTAGCTAACCATATTTTGGTAACAATTCTTTTACATATTCATTTGAAATACTCATATGTATAACAATTGTTACTAATATATTCTGCTTCAAATTACATTTTCTTTCAAGCTTAATTTCTTTGCAAAACAAACAGTTCCCTTGTACACATCTTTTTTTTTAAATTGTGGAAGACTAGTGCCTAAACTAGGCAGAAGTCTGAAGAAATAGTGGAAAGAAAAAGTCTATATTGCACCAAAGTTGCCAAAAATAGCTAGTATTTGATATCTAACAAAAATGTATGTTAAACAAATTAAATATCTGTTGCGCAGATTATAGTTTAGGTAACTGTATTGTGGGACATTACAACATACACTAGGAAACAAACGGTCCAACTAATATTTGTATTACTATGTTAAGTGTATGCAAACACTTACTTATTATACTATAGTGTAGAGCAGAGTGCACAACTAAGTGAATACATTACTGCGGTAATTCTTACTTGTAACAAAAGCAGTATGTCTCTTAATAAGAACAAAGACAGTCAGACTTGTCAGTAGGGATTTTAATCATTTGATTGTTATATTAATAAAACTGTGAACAAAGTAAACTGTCAGGATTTTAAAATGTGAATATTTGTGTCTTCAAATACCTACCTCTGTGGCTTTGTTTAATTCTTTTTTGATTTTGTTTATTCTCTAGGATTGTTGTTTAGGAGGGCTTGAACCAAATAGGGACATTGTTGCACCAGTTACAAAATTTGAAAAGTGAAAGATTTTGGGGTGGCTTGAGCCCCCTAGCCATCCCCCTTGGATACGCCACTGTCAATAGCTAATTATTGATTTGACAATTAATATTTGATTGGTAAGGTAAAAAGTTCTAAACATTTAATAAAAATAGCATTTTAAACAGTAGCAGTCCTGAAATACTGGAAAATTCAGCTTTTGGTTTGGGCCTGAGGGTAGTTTTTATCTAAGTAAACCCTAAAGAGGACACATAGGAGTCAGATACTTTGAGAGGGTTGGAGACTGAGTCCATTATTATCCCATTAGACCTTTCCCAGGCTGGATCAACTACTGATTTTGAATTACAATCATGTGACATGATAATAACTCTAAATATAAAGTGATTATATTCTTAAACCATTATGATACTACAACAATAACAAAGAGTAAATTAAAACAAAGGGTGAAATTATTGACTTTAGGTAGACCTTGGTAAATTAAAAAAAAATAACAATTTTTATCATGTAGGTAGTTTACAATTATCATAGAATAAATACATATTGTGTAATATTATGTGGACAACTGATTATTTTCAAGTTATTGTATGTTTAGTGTCAGATGTCTAATTTATTAATGAGCCTCATTGTGTAACAAGGGATTGTGCACAATCGTGCCTACTCCTTGTTGTATAGGCGTCGTCGGTTCGGCACAGAATGTTAACCCACGCTCCTGATTCACGACTACCACATTTCTCCTGCTAAAGAGACGAAATAGCGAGACACTGTCGCCTAATTAATTCATGAATTAAATCTCGTTGTCAAACAACCAAGCAGGTACATGCGCACGATCGTAATTAGAAAAATACACGTCCTGTGTGTATTTTGAAATCGTAGACTACACTCGTAATATTTGCCCGTGGTTCAGACGCCGGACCGAGTCGACGCACCAAGTCTGCGCAGCCTGGCGCCCGACATAAACAACCAGTAATCAACTGCTGCTTACCTCCTCGAAACCCTCGTTTTTTTCTTTCTCGGCGAGCGGTCGACATCGCACCACCACCTTGACGCACTCGTTCAGAGCCGTCCGTGGTCGAGCCGACTTCTCCATCTTCGAACAACCCCTTTCTTTGCGTAATTCTTTTCCAAGCTCAAAGTCACCGATATCGATCCATTCGGGGAGCCCTTATCGGTATCACCTGTTCAGAGTAGATTCCGTAGAAAACAAAAACTGTACAGCTGTTGGCCAAACTCACAATATAAAAAACCAGAACAACACGATTTTAAATATTTAGAAACGTAACAAAACAAATAAAAATCGTAAATGTATCACTACAATACTTTTCACAACCGACCGCCGCCAGCGGACATTACTTTTCAACTGGATCCATTTGATTTGACTTTATTTTCCCGCTGCGCATGTCAAAGAAAACGAGTTCCTGCGTCGCGCAAGTTGCTATACCAATTGTGTCTCTAATCATCACGCGTAAACGTATCATTTTGTACTTTATGCACATTGTTATAAAGTACAAACTTAAAAAATGTATAATAAATGTTTTGCTCAATACCGAGAAGCACTGTGTGACACATGTCTGTAAAATTCAAGCAGCTGAAAAAAAATTGACACATATTAACCAGTTGCCATAATAAAATATGTTTTATTCTGTTGTTCAGAGGTTTTGAAATAAGTAATAAAAAACCAAATATTTATTTTTTACAATGTAATGCATTATTGTTTTGTAATGTCATCAATTAGGAACGTAAGCAGTAATAGCAAACATTAATAAACCTTTATTTGCAAATCCTGTCCTTTTAGAAAGCTTAAAAAAATATATCAGTCGAGCAACACTAGCTGTCGGCTGTCATTCAATATTGAATGAAGTGTATTTTTTTTGAGTATTTGCGATTATAGTAAACAATTAGCTATTTTGAGTGTTGTGCTTGTGTATGTTATTTGTTATCATACGTACTCCATTATCTACCTGTGTAATAGCAACCGCTATAACATTGTACACAATGTCTGCAAACCTAACCGTAATACTCAAAAGAGCCAGCAAAGTTTATCATGAGGGAGTATGTTTTTCTAAACTTTTTGTTCCTTTTCAATTTTACTTTAAATCTTCTTATAACAAACTTAATTAAGAACTATGAAGTATGAATATTTATTAAGACATCATGCATGCTAGCAGACCAGTATGTCTTATTTATCACACACACAGTGCTATTACAATATTAACCATATAAAATATACCAGGAGATGATCGCGGGGATGGCGGTGGTGGAGAGCAACAGTGAGGTGCGACACGAGGGACTGTCGCTCACCATGGAGGGTGTGGTGAACCTGCAGCTCAGCACCAAGAATGTTGGCATATTTGAGGCATTCTCCAACAGTATAAAAGTAAACACTGATAACATTACAAAACAATACCTATCTACTTATTTTATAAAATACAAAAAAGAAATAAGATAGAAATTTGTTCATGTACTCATTAAACTCAATAAGAAGAAGTCCCTATAAATTCCAACTGACTTTGTCTATTGTATTATGTTGTATGTACTAACTACAACTTATGGCTATAACTGTTGTACGAACTACAATTATTGAATAAAGTTTTATCAATACTCATGCAGTAGTTTATCATAAAAAGCAACATACATCCACCCTAGATCTTATTTAAAATATTATCTGTACTACATAAATCTTAATAATAATTTTATCAATGCCTTTCAGCCAATAAATCTAATAAACACAAGCATAGAGCTGGCACCACCAGGCAAGATACCCACCGGTGTTACAGAGATACCATTTGAGATGCCTCTGCGTGCGCGCCAGGCTGTCTCCCCTGGCTACCCAGGCCTGCTGGAGACATACCATGGAGTCTTTGTCAACATCATGTACAATCTTAAGTGCAGCATGAAAAGGTCCTTCCTGAATAAACCTCTTAATGCAAGTTGCCAGTTCTTTGTGCAATATAAACAGGTAATTGATTTATGTTATTATTATTTTGTCTTCAATATTATGCTAGACTCAATCTTAAATCTAGAAATAAAAATAAGTTCTTGACACAGTGGTACTTAAAGCCATAGTTTTAATTGTTACAAAAATCATTACTGAAATATTATTAATATACAGTGTAGGTTTCGCTATGCATCAGGCATACAAATTTATTATTTCGTTACATAACATCATTAATCAATATGGACATTAAAATAGTAATAATAATATCTATAAGGTCAACAATTATTAGAAAGTTCAAAATTTTAATTAAACAATAAAATGTCATAAATATTACCTAATACCAGCCATTTCACACATCTCAAACCATTCTTTCATTTAAGAACTCTAATACGGATATATATACCTAATAAGTTTTATCTATTAAATGAAGTTTTATGTTTTTTTAAATTTGTCAATATTTGTGATGTTTTTTACCGAATGGGGCAACTTATTATAAATTTTCGGGGCCATACTGATGACGCTGTTACTAGATAGCGCAGTGAGAGCTGGATATTCGAAGTTTATGTGGATACCTCCTATTATTACAGTTTTCGTAATTATTAATATTACTTTTGACAAAGACGGCACACTTATAAATATAAAGACTTGGCGCGGTAAGCATTCTGAGTTCCTTGTAGTGAGGTTTACAACTGTCAGTTTGTTGTAAGTTGCACATCGCACGTACACATGTTTTTTGAAATTTAAAAACCATATTTTGCCACTGGAATTTCCCCAGAATATAATTCCGTATCTTAGGATTGAGTCTATGAAACCGTGATATGCTGTGAGGACTACATGTTTACTGGCTATTTTGCGTAGCATGTGAAGTGCGTAGGAGCATTGATTTAATTTTTTGCATACGCTTTCTACCTGATCCCACCAGCTTAGATGTTTATCTATATGTAGACCTAGAAATTTTGTGTAATCAAGGTGCTCTATTCTTTTACCATTATAAACAACTAGTTATCGCCCACGGCTCCGCCCGCGTGGATGTCGGTTATCGCGATAAAAACTATCTACTAATTTCATCTAAATCGGTTTAGCTGTTTGAGCGTGAAAGCGTAACAGACAGACAGACAGAGTTACTTTCACATTTATAATATTAGTATGGATTTCATCCACTTTATTACTCGTAGCTTTGTTTTGACGAGTTGTAAATGTCATCATATTTGTCTTTTTTAGATTTGCAATTAAATTACTATGTCTAAGCCATGTCACTATATCTGCTAAAGAAGAATTAATTTCCTCATTAAAATTGTCAATATCTTCACATTTATGTATTATCGTGTTATCATCTGCAAATAAAATCATTGGATGCTTGGTACACTGTGGCAGGTCGTTTATGTACACAAGAAACAACAGGGGACCCAATACGCTACCCTGGGGGACTCCGTAATTAACTTCTCTTAAACTAGACGAATAGAAACATTCTGTTTTAGTGCTAGACGATATTCGACTAATTTGTGTTAGCTGATATCTATTATGTATATGTGAATTTAGCAAATCCAACACGTTTCCTCGAATCCCGTATGCCTCTAGCTTACGTAGTAAAATTTTATGGTCAACATAATCGAAGGCCTTGGTCATGTCCATATATGTACATTGCACTCACGGGCGTTTTGCTATCTACACAATTAATTATATGATCTAAGCATTTGTAGATAGTCATATTGATGGTATGATTTTTTCTAAAACCCTGTTGAGCATTGGTAAAAACACAATTTTTCTCCAAATACGAGTTTAGGAGGCGAACATATATAACTTTCTCAAGAATCTTAGAGAAAACTGGTAGAAGTGCAATCGGTCTATAACATTCCATGTCCTCTCTGTTTGGTTTTTTGAACAGTGGCTTTATAATCATATCAACCCATATGATGGCCCACTGCTGGGCACGGGTCTCCCCAGTAGATCCTGGGGGTAATTGCCATAATCGCCACGCTTGGCGAGCGGGTTGGCGATCGCAGTAAGGCTTTAAGTACGCAGAGGACGCTGCTGCCCGTCCTCCGGAGTGAAATCCCTTAGTCGCCTTGACGACACCCACGGGAAGAGATGGGGTGGTACTATTCTTAAGCCGGCACCACACGGCAAACGGCTTTATAATAGATATTTTAAATTTATCCGGGAAAACACCACATTCTAAAACCAAGTTAAATATTATACTTAACACTGGTGATATACTACTTGCGACGTATTTTAATATTTTTGAATTAATGTTGTCGTACCCTGTGCTATTTGTGGACTTTAGTTCCCTAATTATGTCACAAAATTCTGTTGGTGTCGTTGGTGACAAAAATAATGAATTATAATGATTCCGGGTTAATTTGAATTTATATTTTTCCTTAATATCCATATGCGTACTCGACAAGTTTACCTGGTCAATAAAATATCTATTGAATGAGTCCGCTATCTCCTGTGGATTATCAATAACCTTATTTTGTATTCTGATTTGCCTTATATATTTGTCATGGTCTACTTTTCTACTTTTATTAATAATTGCCCACGTAGCTCTAGATTTATTTTTAGCGTTTTTAATATAATAGTTATTTTGTACTTTTTGTGTTAATTTTATTATCTTTGTAAGTCTTTTAGAGTCGTTTTTTAAATTTGATTTGTTTTCAGTACTTGGCATATGTCTATATTTCCATAAAAGTTGCCGTTTACGGCGACAACAGAGTCTGATTCCTTTTGAAATCCATTTAGGTCTTTTAATCGCCGATATGCGGATTTTTTTAATAGGAAAACATAGATCGTGAATCAGTTAAAATAAATCATGGAAATAGCTAAATGCATTATTTGGATTGTTGCTCTGATATATTTCACTAAACGCCAGACTATCAAGATACGATTTGATTTTTTCATATTATCCAAATTATAGTTAAATAAACCAATATTTTAAGGAAAAATCTATTATGTATAATATTATCCAGACACGTACCGCTTATTTTACGGGTTGGTTCCTTAATTGCAAATTTTAAATTGTAACTTTGTTTTAAAGGGTATACTTCCAGATTGGTCCCATTGTCATCAAAGTTTGGATCTGATGATGAGATCTTGGAGAAATCGAGTAAACTCTTCAAATATTAAAAGCACACCTATAGTAATTTGGGTATATTTTGTTGTGATTCTTGCATTTACTCTTAAAAAACACCTTTGAGTGAAATGAAACTGATGATGAAGACTACGGATGATCAGCGGAACTATTCAATCATAAATATTTGGGGGTTGTGATCTGAGTACCATGTTCGCTACCCGATTCTTCGCCTCCGGCAAATCACGTAATGAAACTCATAGTCTAGTATCAGGTGAACTCATCAAAAATCAACGGCCTTGTATCGCAACACGCAACATTTTGTAAAAAGAAATGAGCAGTTTGAATTGTGCTGTTATAAAAAAATAAAAACCAACTTCCAAAATAAATACAAGGTAACTAAAAAGCAAAAAATAATATAGGTACAACAAAAAATAATACCTTATATTTGTTTTAGAAGTCGGTTTTTATTTTTTTGTAAAAAAGTTTTTATCATATGACAACAAATAATTTATTATTCTTTCAGAATTATTAAAAAACGATGAAATCTGTTTATGTTAATAAACTGTATTTAATTATGAATTTATGATGGCATCTTGTACTCAATTTACATACAATTGTCATTGGAATACTATTTACATTTTTTTTTTCATTTTGATAGCAAGATCCAGCACCATTGAAGCCAGTGCGCTGTGAGATCAACCCAGCGACCATCCGCGCGTCGAGCGCCGCGGGGAGCCGCGCGCCCATGCCTCAGTTCCAGATATATGCTGAGATTGACTCCACTGTGTGTGCACTTGACAAACCTCTCACTGGAAAGGTAAGATAGTCTATACAGGGTGTAATCGTTAAATGTGTACAGACAGATATTCTGTAAACGTACAAGATATTAAAAAACTGATATTGAAAGTAAACTAAAACCTCTTTGAAAATGCCATAGTAAATAATATTCACTTAGGACATTTGCATAGATTGACGTTGTAAGTGTAGTGTGTAGAAGTACCGAGAGTACAAATTATCAAAATTATCAAGACCAGGGGAGAGTAGTTGAAAAACCTCGCGCCTCACGGAGACATCGCTAAGCTGCCATCAGTCGACCCGTGACCACGATCGGTGCAGTTCGATCGAAACGTCGGGTAAATAAAAGGTTCGTACCTACCTACCTTTAAATAATTCACGCGATTAAGTCCCGAAATATAACTAATATGTATAAAAATCGCGAAAGATTAAAAAGGATATTTGCATAGATGTTTAATTTAAACACCCTCTTAAATTATACTAGCTGTCTCGCGCAACTTTGTATGCGTCACTTTTCCCCGTTTTTGCAACGTTTTTATCGCTGCTCCGCTCCTATTGGTCGTAGCGTAATGTTATATGGCCTATAGCCTTCCCCGATAAATGGGCTACCCAACAAAACTATTTTTTTTAATTCGGACCAGTAGTTCCTGAGATTACCGCGTTCAAACAAACAAACTTTTCAGCTTTATAATATTAGTAACGATGATTGTGTTTAAAGCAAAAATGTGCGATATTTTTCCTATTATATTAGAACAGACTCATTAAGTGACATACTTTTAATATCAGTTTAAAGTTTTTTAGTATCTCTTCTATTTACGGAATAATCGCCTGTACTGTACACACTTACTACACCCTGTTTCAGCAAGCCTTTAGTTAAAAAATCGCAATTGATTCTCTTGCCTCCTATCTTGTCCTCTTTGTATATTCTTGGATACATAGTATACTTATAGAATACATTTCCTTGTTTCAGATACGTGTAGACGAGTGTACTGTGCCCATTAGATCAATAGAGCTGCAATTAGTGCGCGTCGAAACTTGCGGGTGCGCTGAAGGGTACTCCAAAGATGGTTTGTAATCTGATTGTTTAGAAAGAGTGTATTTTTGGTATAATAATGTGTATTTTAATCTTAAATCATTTTCAACAGCGACTGAGATCCAGAATATCCAGATCGGCGATGGCGATGTTTGTCGCAACCGTGACATTCCTCTGTACATGGTACTGCCACGACTCTTCACCTGTCCCACTACAACTACAGTCAATTTCAAAATAGGTATTGTATTATTAGCATACTTTAAAATAAAGATAGACTCTACATACATAGTAAAAAAGTACCACCGAATTTTATATAATTTGTTACAGAATTCGAGCTGAACATCGCAGTGATATTTGAAGATGATTATTTAGTGACTGAAAACTTTCCAATATTACTTATACGGACTTGGTAGTACTTATACTTTAAGGTAGTGTTAAGGCATCTTATTTGTATTGTATAAAGAAACATGTATATAATTTATTACATATTAGTTAATCTCTACGATACATTATCTTTTATTATCCCTACATTTAGGGTAGAATGGAACGCAATGATTGAATTTCAGAACTTGAGAGAGTAACTCAGATTTCAGAACTTTTATCTTTAAATTTGTGGCAGTCTAGCCGATAACAGATAATTTCTGCCAGTGTCAAGTATTTATGGTACACTATAGTTGCATAAAGCCTCGTTCCTATTCAATATTATTAGTTCCTATCAAATATATCCGTATTCAAATCATTTTTAGGGTTCCGTAGCCTAAATGGCAAAAACGGAACCCTTATAGTTTTGTCATGTCGGTCCGTCCGTATGTCACAGGCATTTTACTCAAAGGCAAATTGAAAAATTTGATAGCTAAATAAAAATATATATATTTTTTAGAGAAACACTAAATATAATAAGAAGAAAAAAGCGAAGCGGCAAAGTTTCTAAGTGTAGTGCTAGCCGCGCCAGGGACGTCTTATAACGTCAGTGAATGTCGTCACAAACAAGATTAGGGATGTGACTTTGTTATTAAAAATATTTGAATTATTTTTTTGTTATAAAGTCTGCTCATACCTAAAGCTGTAATTTCTGAGTAATGATCGCTAAGTTTAAAAAAAGGTGAAACAGGGGTCAAATTAAATACAATTGGTATTTAATTTCTCCCCGGATATGGTACTTATGTACTATGGTATTAGGTCGTGGGTAAAACGTAACATAAAGGTCCAAGCGACCAGGGGCCGTACCATGAACATTTAGATTATTTGCCAAGTACATGGCAGTTCAACATCGTGTTTGAACCTGGCAGGTTTTTAATTTGTACCATGAACTTTAAAAAATGCTGTCCTGCAGCAACGTTCTAAAACACGTTTTAATTTTACTAATTTTATAAAGCTGAATAACAAAAACAAACTCAATAAAAGCTTGATTAATCAAAATAAACGATTAAACTTCTGTGCGTCTTTTAAAAATCATAATATCTACTTTAAATAAGACACTAGAATAAAGTTATAAATTCCCTTAGGGAGGATACGTTTTCGAACGAGCTTAGCTACATGTCAAAGATAGTGCTGTCAGCATATGTTTATATTCTATGTAGGGTGCTAAGACTATCGTGATCTCGGAAAATATTTAAATTTTATCTCTCTCAATCAAAATGCATTTTGTCTTGATACTATTGCATTTTTTTCTTCGAAGTAATACATAATGATGATAAGCAAAATTATCAATAGTTGTACTTACTTACCTACTACTTAGGTGATTTTATACATGGTATCTCAATACTACCTACATGTAGGTACCTATTCCATTGCTACAATATTAAAATTTTAAAAACAAAATCGTAACTAGCACAAATAACGAGACCATTATAAAAATCCATTAGTATGTACAGCCCTATAGGTAGTATGTTTAGCTAGGACATTGGTGACCGTAGATTGTCACACCCTAATCTGTGGTCACACCCCTCGGTCCTGTGCCTAATCTCAGTCCGGTCGTGTCGGATTTATATCCAATCTGACTGAGAGTGAGAGAATAAAGAATGCACTTGTATCTTCGCATACCAAATACTTGTGCACTATAATATCTCTAAATTAAAATACTCTTTGCTAGTAGGTCAACTATTTATACATCAACTGCATGCTTATACATAGCTTGGCAAAGATAAGGATATTATGAGACCGTTTTGAAATTCATTTGCATAGACAGTATTCCTATTGATAGTAATAAAACACACAAGGTACTTAAGTTTGTTGAAGCTTTTATTAAGTATGGGCATTAACATAATTATTTTGTAGACTAAACATTCCTGCCAAATTTGGAGTTTACTACAAAGTTTATTACAATGGCTACAATTTCTTTACTGAGTTGATAACACTTAACAAATTTAAAAAAATTTGCTAAACTAAAGTAAATTTGAAAACAAATCAAATCAATTTATTTTTGCGAATATGACTAGGAACCTCTGTACATTTTTATATGGGAGCTACATAATACTATAAGTCTTTTTGTCATCAGTCAAAATATTGTTAGTAATGCTCCTTTTTTATTTACCTACATATTAAATTAGAACAACAATATATTGCGAAGTAAAATAATAGTAAATAACATTGAATTGGACTTTGAGCTATTTATCACTGTGTATCACTTATGTATTACAACCTACTAGACTTACTTGTATAATAAATGATTGTGTATTTATGACAGTATACAAAGAAAAAAGTTATTACTATTTAGGTACCTACTTTTTTTCATTTGTGATGTTTCATTTAGTCAGACATACACTACATATTTCACTATTATAATATTTTTTTACTTTTACACTACCTATTCAATAAAGTTTTATTAGTTGGTAGGAATGTGTATGTATGCACTTAATAGCAAAATAAATTGCTTACATGAATCAGTAGGTAAACTTAATTCTACAGTTTGCATAGATACATTTCTTTAGAGCTTTAAAGCCAATTTCTATTGAGTTGCTCTAAAAGGTGACATCATATCTTAAAAAGGACACAATGTATGGTATATAGTGATTACACTAAATTGGTTATCCACTCTTTGTGCATTTAAAATGCATAGGAATATTGTTTCAATTTGCTTTCTAAAACTCATCTTTAAGTGTATTTTCCAGTTAAAGTAATAGTCAAAATTAATACCTAAGAATTTTATAGTCTCTTTCACTTGATTATCAGAAAATTCAAGAGGTTGTTATTTCAATATTATGATTTAAGTATTTTTTTCTATTTCTACATTTTATCACAGTTTGTACATTCAACAAATTTCATGTAAGTACATATAGTACTAGTAAATCATGTTAGGCATTCAAATTAATGTATTTATTGTCACATTTCTTGCATTTTCTAACTAGGCATGATTTACTACTATAATAGGTGGTATCATGAGCAAATAAAACATCTTTTGTTCGATAGCTTTAAGTAGGTCGTTGATACACGTAGTAATAAAGTTACTTATTTCACTGAATTCTGTTCAAGAAACATGAACTTATCTTCATCGCACTTAAACGTAAGTCTTATGAGTTTTGTTCACAGAAACACAACACTTTTTACATGGAATATACATCTCCATTAACACTGCTATCGTAAAAATATGTCAATAATTACTTTTATATTACGTATTGTATTGATAATACGATAAACATTTCAATTATAGTTAGTTTACAATAGCTGCAAAATTTGATAGCACGGCAGTTCAATTATCGAGTTTCAAGTGTCAAAAGGTCTAAAATAGGCGCATGTCAGTTTCTAACCTGCTGTCAAATTCAAAGAATTGACAATTAAACAATAGGTCGCTCGCCGCCTTTAGTGACGTCATCGCTGACTCGCCTGCTTTTTGGCAAATTATTGTTCGAAATTAGCAGGACAGTTCAATTTTCGTCTAAAATTGACCTGTTATAAGAGCTCATGGTACGGCCCCAGGTCATTAAAAAAAAAGGAGTTGTAAAAATGGTGGCAAACTGACCTGCCATTTTTATAGATTCGATATAGGTTCTCGGAGCTGTAAAAATGGTGGCAAACTGACCTGCCATTTTTATAGATTCGTTATAGGTTCTCGGAGCTGTAAAAATGGTGGCAAACTGACCTGCCATTTTTATAGATTCGTTATAGATTCTCGGAGCTGTAAAAATGGTGGCAAACAGATCTGCCATTTTTATAGATTCGCTAAAGGTTCTCGGAGCTGTAAAAATGGCAGGTCAGTTTGCCACCATTTTTACAGCTCCGAGAACCTATAACGACTCTATCTTGTAAAAAAACCAGGCAAGAGCATGTCGGACCATGCTCAGTATAGGGTTTCGCAGCCTTGAATAATTGCATCAGCAGAGGAGCGTATGTTCATGGCACTTACTCCCTTTTGTTGAGAAACGCAGTTTTTCGGCAATAACTCAATTGCCACGGGCACGAACACGGGCTATTTTTTACGGCAATTTGTGATACGGTTATAACGTCAGTGAATGTCGTCACAAACAAGATTAGGGATGTGACTTTGTTATTAAAAATATTTGTATTGCTTTTTTGTTATAAAGTCTGCTCTTACCTAAAGCTGTAATTTCTGGGTAATGATTGCTAAGTTTGAAAAAAGGTGAAACAGGGGTGAAATTACATAATTAGGTTTACATCAGTGATTATTATTGAATCTTCTGTTACTTGGCGTTCTCGCTCGCATCGTGTGCAGCGATTCGCAGTTCTATCCTAACCGAATTGGCTCAGTTATAATACTTACAATACATAAACAAAAATTAAGTACTGTAAGTATTATAACTTAGACCGCCAAGTAACAGAAAATTCAAGTTTTACAAAACAAGAATGATTCCGAATATGAGACAGATTATGCATGGAACACGTTTTGATAATGTATTTTTCAACATTATAATGTCTTTGATGTAGGTGAATCCTAAAATTTACCAAATGAATAGTGGTAAACGCACCCCTTGCTAGAATCGATGAAAAAAATAGTCCTAGACCTTGTACATCAGCAAATATTTGAAAAGTCGTGTTTCACGCACTGATTAATTAAAAAGTGACAATGCACTTTTTACTATTTATTATCATAGCAATAAATCCAGTTTTCCTACGCAAAGAGATTAATAGTTTGCATTAGATGTTCGTAAACTTTCGCGATTTGTACACATTATAGAATTTTATAAGCTACGGGTCTTAATCGCTTAAATATTTTATTTTATGGCTAAATACCTTTGTTTATTGCCCGACGTTTCGACCGTATTACTACGGCCGTGGTCACGGGTAAAACGTAGTGATTACTTTCTCTGTGGTCACGGGCACAGAGAAAGTAATCACTACGTTTTAGTCACGGGTAGACTGATTCAGCTCAGCGTCGCCTCCGAGAAGCGCGGGTTTCGGAAATTACCCTCGCTTGATTTTTATCACTCACTATTACGGAACCATCGGTACTTCGACACACAAAGCTAACGACATCTGCACACTGACGTGTAATTTTTGTTTGGCGGTGTGTACACTTGTTGATCGCGGGATTCCACGATGTTGAAAGTGGATTGCAGCTGTGGTAGTTCCTACATCGGACAAACCAAACGCACAATAGCAGAAAGGCATAAGGAACATATGGCGGTTATGAAAAACAAGACAGCAAGAGCGGAACACTTGCTGGATGCGGGATCCAATCACTGGATTGAATTACATAAACCATAAGTCCTCTGGTCCTCTCCACTGACCGTCACTTCGACATGACTTCTTTAACTATATACATTTGTAGAAAATAATAAAAACATAACCCTTCTTTACAGTCGGGCAAAAAGGCTACATGTCAATAAAAAAAAACAACTGGGTTCAATGGCTGGTTGGCTGTCATTAATGTCATTAGTGTCAAATTAGCCGTACTACATTGATGTTGATACTCTTATCGAATGATATTTTAATTAAACATAAATTAAAACTATCACTATTTGATACAGAAGTAATAAGAAGCCATGTACCATTTTCCTAATCATCAGCTATATCATCAAAACACGTACCAGCAACAATGTCCGATGTTCGTTGACCACACCAAACATTCCACTTTACCAGTCGCTACACAGAATCAGTTTGAAGTCATTCAACATAGCTTAACATCTGTACAGCCCGAGGTTACTGACACACAAACAAACGCGCAAATACCAACATCAGGTAGCGGCAAAAAAAAGAAATTGGTGATCAATAAAAGCAGTGTTGATACTTCGAACTTTAGCATAGAGGAGAGGCTTGTAGCGGCCGTGTGGGTACACGAGAGGAAACATGCCAAGACCAGCATGAGCCAGGTCAGCCAGTAAAAATTTTATTAAACTAAAAAAATACTGATGATCACAACAACAACTGGTATTGCCGTTGTTGTGATCATCAGTGGACATCTTTCGGCAAAAACAAGCGCAACCATACCCTATAAATGTTTCTAATGATGATTTTGACAATATAATGCAAATAATAATACTAAACTTTTGTAATTCTGTGTGTAACTTTATAATTTTTGGGCTAGTAATATTTTTTTCATAAATTGCCAATTAACTAGTGTAAATCAATAAGTTATTACTGTGGTAAATGAATGCATAATAATAATAAATTTACAGATTAAACATGACTTCCGTCTGAGGTTTGGGCGTGAGCCTCCAGCAAAGAACACACTTCTAGTTTGGGAGCGCAAACTGTTCTCAACAGGCAGCGTGCATGATGCTCCTAGACCTGGCAGACCTGTCAAGAGGTAACCAAGCATTGCTTGACTATTTTAATGGTAGTGGGTACATTTTTAATGCCTCTCTCACAATCTGTTCTGTGTTGGTTTAGGTACCTTGTAACTACATATCTGAATATAAACAAATAACTGATCAGTCATACCCAGCATTCCAGCAATTTAGCCTCTTCGATCCTGTTTGTGTAATTCTTGGATTTAATTTAATGTATTTCTCATTCCTTGGAAGTTTAAAATATATTTAAATTCCCAAATGCAACTTTAATATACATTCTTAGATAATGTGTGTTGAAGAAAACCTTGTAATTCCATGTTTTTTTTATTCCATATTTTATAGTAGTACAGGGGTTAACCGGAGTTTGTGTGATGCCATTGATCTTCCATTAAATGACAATGCTAAATAACAGCTTCCTTGCAGTCAGGTAAAAAAAACCCAGAGTGAACAGACACAGGATATATCTAGGATTGTTAGTGGTATAAAGAGATATCAATCAGTTTATGGAGCAATTTTTAGGGTTCTGTAGCCAAAATGGCAGAAGTGGAACCCTTATATATTATGGGGCACTCCATACATGTAGTAGGAGTAAAAAAAATCAGCATACATCTATGTATATGTGGCACATTATTCGACAGGTCTTTTAAAAGCATTTTAAGGTTTCTAAGAAATTATTTTATATATGAGAATATTTTCGGAAATAATTGCTCCCAAATTTCCGAAAATTGTGTTTACCATGTATTAAACCAAAAATATTTTTTAAACCATACTTATGCCAAAAAAATTTGAAAAAATACAAAGGTATACAATACAATAAATACTTTTAACTAATATTTTTTAACATAATCGGATGGGATGGAACTTCGTTTTATTGAGAAGTGCAGATTTTCGGCAGTAGGCATACTGCCAAAAATCTGCACTTCTCAATAAAACGAAGTAAGTGCCATGAACATTCACTCTTTTGCTGATCCATTCCTTAAGAAATACAAATAGCAAAATCACACTTAGCCATTGAATTTTAAACTGAAATACTTTCAGAATGTCATGTCTATATATTAGTATTATTCTAAGCAACAGCCCGAGTTAGATAACTCTGGGTTTTTCTTCAAAAATGTTGAGCATGATACTTTGTTCGCTTAGCCACCTCTTTTAGATCTTTTAGAGTGGGTGTTTAGGCTGTAAGCTAGCTGGCTAAGCAGTGTTGTTGTGTCAGACGCAGACGCATGGAGGAGGTGTCGGCGTCGCTGCGCGCGGCGCCGGCGCTGTCGCTGCGCGCGCGCGCCCGCGCCCTGCGTCTGCCGCGCACCACGCTGCGCACCATCCTGCACCGCGACCTCCCACCCACCACCGACACCAAGGATACTGGACAGACCGGTACTTACTCTTCTGAACACAGTAGCTTGCCATCAGTACACAAGAGTTTCGTGTACAGCAAATAATGTTGCTAGATCTGCTTATTCAAATATTGAGATTAGAAGTGGGCCATCAAATTTACAACAAAATTGGAACGTCAAATAATATTTCGTACTCATTGCCAACTTCGCAAATTCATTTACTCCAACCTTAAAGTTGGGTTTTAAAAATCGGCAATTTTAATATAACCAATTTTGGCTGACCCCGTTCGAGGCGATAGCAGCGTCTTTTGAGAATTCTGTAAAAACGCACCAAAAGTCAGATATAATAATTATGGAAATAGTGAAATTTCTCCAAAGCCAACTACCAAAAAACCAGAGAAGAGTACACTTCAATTCATATTAAAATATCGATGATACTGTTGACGCTTTTTACGACGTACTTGTCCGAATAATCTTGATCAAAACACCTACACACCGTACTGTAAATAATAAATATTCAACGGGGTTCAGTCACTCTTTACTTAACACACTAAGGGAAAAAAACAAAGTACATAACAAATACAAAAAATATAGTAATCCTACAGACTTAATTACTTACCAAATGTTACGTGATCGGTGTAGATTATTGATACAAGATTGTGTTAAAAAATTCAAAACTGATTAAAAAAAGATCCTAAATATTTTTGGACTTTTGTCAAATCCCTAAGATCAAATAATTATGAAATTCCAGATGAAATGTTTTGAAATAATAAGACAGCACGTGCAGGGTGGGCAAAACATCAGCAATCTGTTTTCCGAATAGATACTTTCAGTCAATCTATCCCGATCTACGAACCTTACAAATTTCGACTAGTGATTACTACGTTTCTAGAACAGACGTATTAAGATCTTTACAATCGATAAACTTCAACAAAGGGCCAGGACCCGATTCTATCCCACCTATATTTCTTAAAAATTGCTCGGACCAATTTGCCGACCCTTTATATTACATCTTCAATATGTCTCTTTCTAGCGGATCCTTTCCTTCTAAATGGAAAGTTGCGCATGTCACCCCGATTCATAAAAAAGAGGAGACCAGAGTGATATCTCAAATTACAGACCTATTTTAATTTTATCCGCGATGGGTAAGGTGTTTGAGAAACTGATTCAAATTAAACTTTATTATCACCTGAAGCCCACATTTAATACAAATCAACACGGTTTCTTACCGGGCAGATCTACTGCTTCAAACCTCTTAGATTGTGTCACATTCATTTACGATCCAATTCAAGACAATACAATAGTACATGCCATCTATACTGACTTTTCTAAGGCGTTTGACGTGGTTGATCATAGTTTCCTAGTAAAAAAGTTGACTCACGCAGGTATCAGCGGATCGTTACTTCGGTGGTGTGAGTCCTACCTATCGAACAGATTTCAGCTTGTAAAAATCCGAGACTATAAATCAGAAGCAAAGTTTGTGTCCTCTGGAGTGCCTCAGGGGTCACATTTGGGACCCCTTTTCTTTTTAGTCTATGTGAACGACTTAAGCTAGGCCATAGCATCAGAATACCAGATATTCGCAGATGACCTTAAACTGTATCGAACTATCACCAATCAAACTGACATAAACTCTCTCCAAACCGATACTAACACTATTAACCGCTAGTGCTTAGCGAATGGAATGACCTTAAATACTTCTAAATGCTGTCACATAAAATTCACACACCTCAATTACCGAAGTCACGAGCATGCGGGATCTGGGCGTTGTGGTGGATACCAAGTTAGATTTTAGGGAACACATAGGCGACATCACCAGCAAAGGAACACGTTTAGCGGGCTTTGTCATAAGACAAACAAAGTTTTTTAACGACTACGAAATTCCTATTCTTCTCTACAACTGTTATGTAAGATCAATTCTCGAATACCGCTGTCAGATATGGAGCCCATCATATGCGGTCCACATCTCGAGGCTAGAAAGGCTCCAGAAACTGTTTGTGTATTATCTGTCTTATGCACATAACCTTTGCCGTACTCTAACATCTTACGATTCCAGACTTGCCGATTTTAAACTAGTTTCGCTTGAGAACCGACGCAGTATTGCCGACATTGTCTACATATCAACCCATAAGATGGCCCACTGCTGGGCACGGGTCTCCCCAGTAGAACCTACTAGTATGTAGATCTTGGAGGTAATTGCCATAATCGCCACGCTTGGCGAGCGGGTTGGCGATCGCAGTAAGGCTTTAAGTACGCAGAGGACGCTGCTGCCCGTCCTCCGGGGTGAAATCCCTTAGTCGCCTTGACGACACCCACGGGTAGAGATGGGGTGGTACTATTCTTAAGCCGGCACCACACGGCATTGTCTATCTGCACAAATTGGTACATGGTAAAATAGATAGCTTCTCTTTACTTGGCAAACTGAACTTTAGTGTTCCTCATTCAGGTAGTCGCATAAAAAATATAAAAGTCTTCAGTTTACCCCATTGTCGTACAAACTACAGTCAGCACTCGCCGTTATATCGTATGTGTTCTGCCTATATAAATGTGTGTAAACTCACTAAAATGCTATTTGTTCAAAAAATGCGAATTAGATATCATCTGAACCAAATTCGTGATCATGATGCATACAACCTTTTAAGGATTTTTTTATATAGAATGCGGTGTTCACTTCGAGAAGGGTATACACAAAAATATGTTAGTTAGCAAGAATTATCATGCACTGCCTAGTGTTATATCCAGTTAAAAGTGATTGCAATTGGGAAAGGCGTTTGTCCAGCAGTGGACCAATATAGGCTGATAATAATGTATCATTATTTTCAGGTACACATCAGGCCAGGAAAATTGTGAAGAGAAGAAAGAAAATAGATCCCCAAATGGAGCTTGGAGCTTGTGGACAAATAGTTCAGAGTGGATACTCTTGAACACTGTGTGAACCAACATATTATGCGGAGATAAGCACTTTGTTATAGCTGTGATGAACAATTTGTTGTTCGTATTTATATTATTGTTGAGACAATTTGTTAACATTCTGTAATGTGCTGCATTGTAAGCGGCGGTAGTGTAATAGTTAAGGCATCGTACTCGCAATCGATTGGTCGCGTGTTTGAATCCTACCCATTATAATACCCACATGAAAGTCAGCGTCAAAATGGCTGGTCGCCTATGGCAAGTGGGTCCAAAAGTATATTCAAGTATTCTTCACTCGATCGTACCTACAGCGATAAATGCGTACAATTCAATGCGTGTGAGTTGTCCCAAGATATTAGATATTATTATTATTAATTTAACGTGGTGCCGGCGCCACTCCGCCAGTCGGTTGTCACCGCTCGCGCATGCGTCATACCTATTCTACACTAGCATGATTAATGCTAGTGTCGAATAGGTATGACGCAAACTTGTATATCTAATGAAAACTTGTAAATTAAATAAATAAAGAGTAGGTACTTACTTCATTTTTTATTTTTATGTTACACATTTTTGCGTTGTATTTAAGATCTACTTAAGTATTTTAGATTACGGTATTGTTCACAAATAAAATTTGACTCCATTTTTATTGAATTAGACCCAGTTTAAAATAAATATAACATTTATAAAATATTTTTTACGTGCAGCACACAACAGACAACCTTAGTATCACAGCTAGCGCGTCAGAGTTACGTGATAGAAGAGAGCGGCAACGTATAAGTGAATATCGCGGTAAGCACTGAGCGCAAGCTGAATTGCACTTTGTTGCTTAGTGGCAAGAGTCGCAATTCGTTCTTCTTCTGTACTTATACTATTTATTCTGTGGTAATGTGTGCCTCACATTTCTAGTCATCTTTACACTTAAAAAAAATATTACAACTGAAAATAGGTGACCAATTTGACCATACATTGATGATGAACTACCTAAAAAAGTAGCAAAAAATTAATTATTAATATTTAACCATTTTTATTATTATAAATAATCATAAATAAAATACTAATATATTGACAAAGATTTTTATTAGTTTAACGACTATAAAAGACAACAAAAAATGAAAACAAATCATACATATTTACAATAATACGAATTTGATTTATATTTTTAGTATAATATCATTTTATACTATTTTAGGATACTACATATTATATTAATACCACCATTGTGAATGACTTCCATATAATTGTGAAACAATAAATATCCTAATTGAAGATCCATACACTCAGATTGTTAGTAGACATTTCTATCTGCTTCAATAAAATATTAAAAATTTGATTAATTTTACAATTACGTGAGAATTGCCTGTATCCTCTTATAAGGCTGTGTTTCTATCATAGTGTAGTTGTAGTACAACTAATGTAAGTTTTTTGTCTGCGCAAGCATAACTCGTTTGTGACCACTTCAGCAGAAACACAGCCTATGTATATCTTATAGTTATATCAGTCAAATAGTGAGCAAACACACTAAGTAGCACAGGTTCTATGTACTGCATTGTACAACTCTTGTATTACTTCTGATGCATCATGCTATACACATAGTTGAGTTGGGACATTCGATATATTTAGTGAATATTTCGACTCGTCTATGTGGTACGAACAGTATAATGACATATTTTCGTACGTTATGTACGTTTATTTTTGACATTCACGATAAGTTTTTCATCAGATCAGGAGGCCTACTCTATTTCAATGAAAACGAAGTTTCGATCAAAAATGAGGTGGTGATATACAAAGCCAGGAACATCTATTCAATCCAACGTTCCAGAAAATCGTCCATGGGTTCGAACTTCTTGTGCTTATCCAAAAAAATATATTCGAATACTCCCCGTAAACTGAAGAAATTTAAGTGAACGAAAATTCATGAATTTCGTTATAATGAAAGAGAGTAGGCCTGCAGGCACGGATCCAGAACTTCGTTCAGGGCGGGGAGGGGGGCTTTTGCCTGTCAAAACGCACCGGTGCAGTGTCAAAATTTTCTAAAATAAGGTTTTTAGTCGAGTATGGTAGGGGGGGGGGAGGGGAGAGACAATTGCTCTTATCGCTCCTTGGATCCGCTCCACCTGACAGCTGCACGGCGAGCGCGCGCTCACACGGCGAGGGCGGCGGGCGCGCGCGGGGCGGCGGGCGCGCGGCGCGAGCACGGCTGGATGTAGTTGCGGCACAGCCCGTAGAACTGCTGCGGACGGAGCGTGCTCTTCAGCGCCACGAACCTGCACCGCACCGAATAACTCAGTCTTTATTGCCCTTACTAGGAAGCAAAATACACTTGTGAAAAGTCACCATTCTACATGTACAGTCGGCCAAGAAAGTGGTCTACCCCCCCCCCCCCACCGAACCCTCCAGCTCTCTAGCCAAAAAGTACTCGAGGAACCTCTGCCGAGGGCGCTGCGCTCGGCGACACATTGTACGTACCTCCAGCCGATGTGCGAGGAGCAAGCGGCGCAAGTAGCGATGGTCCAGGCGTACCCGGGGAACCACGAGTACTCTGCCGAGGGCGCGCCGCTCAGCGACACGTTCCCGGCCGCGCTCACGGTCAGCAGGTCGTGCATGTAGCCGCCTGGAGCGCACACAAAGCGGACAGGCGTGAGCGGTAACTGTCTACAGTCTATCGTTCCGTCAATATAAGAAATATCAAAAGACTTTAAACTGATATTGGAAATAAGTCTCCCGGAGAACCTCTCCGGACAACATTTTGGCCATAAGTACCTCGCGACCTCAATTTTATCATCCTTTATTTTTGCCGCACTGGTACATTTGAAATTATTACGTGAGATTTGCTAAGACCGGCCTCTCCCTAACGTGACATTTGAACAGATTCGACACGACCTCTCGACCCCTCCTAAACTCCCACGTAATTAATGAACCTACTAGAGTTTGGAGTCACTCACTTTGGGGCAGTTATGAAAATGGCGGCACAGGTCATTAACAAACACCAGAAAAAAAAGGGGACTAAGATGGGATCCCTGTGGTACTCCTGAGGGAATATCTCTTGTTTCTGATAAAAATCCTAGAATTTTTACCACTTGGGAACGATTTTGTACATAAGATTTGCACCATCTAAGCAGGTTGCCACAAATGCCTGCATGATCAAGCTTTTGTATTAATTAAGTGTGATTAACCACATCGAATGCCTTGGAAAAGTCAGTGTAAATTGAGTGTACTTCTAATTTTTCTTCCAAGGCTCCAGCAATAAAATTGACGTAGCTCATAAGATTCGACATGGTTGATCGTTTTGGTAAGAATCCATGTTGGTTTGGTGTTATTTGTGGCATTAAGTAAGAGACTAACTTTCTTTGGACTAGCGATTTAAAAAGTTTACCAAAGGCTGATAAAATTGAGATGGGCCTATAATTAGCAACATTATCAACATTAATTTTCTTTTCCTAATAATGGGGTTATATAGGCTTCTTTCCATTTTGTGGGAAATATGCCTTGACTTAAGGATTGGTTAATAAGTATATGCAGTGGTCACACCAGCTGTGAAACGCAAGTTTTGAGAAATACGGGTGGTATCAAGTCTGGTCCCGGCCCCTTATTTGTGTCCAATAAATGAAGAGATGTGAGGATATCTTTTTGAGTGAACGAGAGATTGCTCAGGAAAGAATGTGATTTAGAATCATAAACATTTCCATTGTTATTATGGAGATTGATATTGTCTCCAAAGATAGAGTGAAAGTACTGGGAAAAAAGTTCGCTAATTTCATTGCCACCCCTTGCGTATTTATTTCCTAAAAACATTTCGTCTGGTTTATCACAACTATTAGATTTAAAAGATTTTACAAATTTCCAAAAGTATTTAGGATTGTTTTTCATGTTATGCTTTGAATTTTCTTTAAAATTAGAAAAGCACTCATGAATCATGTCATTACAACGATCTCTGAGCATATTATAGGTTATTTTATCTCTTGGATTGCAATACTTTTTAAAGCTGTTATGGTATTTTGCCTACTCTTTTAGTGCCTCGATCAAAGAGGAACTGTACCAGGGGATATTGAGACTGTCTAATTACCCTAAGTGGAGTATTATTTTTTATTATGGGGGTGATAAGATCGTAGAAAATGTCTACAATGCTGTCAATGTCATGGCAAGGTTAGAATTGTTCAGACCAGTTAATTTTTGACAATTCATCTGATATTTTGACGTAGTCGGCTTTAGTAAAATTTAACACTGACGTTTTGTTAATTTTAGGGGGCTTGTATGAATTTATTTTGAACAATACAGTGAGAGCCGGATGGTAAGTATTTATTGTTAAAAGGGGATCTATGTTTTCAGACACAGTAAATAAGGTTATGACAGTTAGTAAATACTAAATCTAACATCCCATTCTTGCTGTTGCTAACATTGTTCAATTGATGAAGGTTGTTAAAAGCTAGCATGTCTATCAAAAGGCTTTCTAACTGAAATTTGGCGGGAAGTGGGGACAGAGTGCATGTGTCTTCGTCAAAACCCCATTTAAGATATGGTAAATTAAAATCTCCTGCTAAAAGAAAAATATTATTTTTTTGCGGATTTGTGTTGAATGATTTGAGTTGTTTTTGTAGCGAAACTTTCTATCTGCACATGGGTAACAGGTGGCGGATAATAAACTATGCAGATACATAGGTCCACGATTGTATTATAGAGCTTAAGCTTTAAGACGACCCAAAGATCCTCGCCATCCGTTTCCCACTGCAATTTACGTAAAGGTTCAAATTCATTCCGATCTGCAATTAGCACGTCGCCTCCATGAGTTTTAACACTGCTGGTTGACGAACGATCACGTCTAAAGATGTTATACCTATTATCAAGAATTTCGTGATCATAGACCGTTTCATTTAGCCATGTTTCAGTAAGTAAAATTATATCAAAATCATGTTTCAATTCATTAATCATTATGTTTTCAATTTTGGTTCTAAGACCCCGTACGTGTAGATAGAAAATTTTGAAATTTTAGACACAAAGATTTATATAAAATAAAACTAAACTAATAACAGTTATGAATCTTAATCTAAACTGGTCAGAAAATCTATGTTCCTAACCATAAAACTCTTCGAGTTGACATTTTTCCTAATGTAGATCTGGCCGTTCCGATCCCAAACTAATTCATACTTCTTCTCTCTTGCAATTCTTCGAGTCTCGGCATGAAGCTGTTTATATGATGGCGACAAGTGTTCGCTATCGTAAATGGGCGATTTATTTCCTGCTGAGCCCAAATGCGAAGTGTTCAGTTTTTCTTTTTGATTTGTTTTATTGTAGATTTTGACTGCAGCTATTATTTCGTATCGCTTGAGTGGGCTTGGTAATTTGACTATTATAGAGCGCGGTCTGCTCGACTCTTTGTTGATCTTAGCAACTCGATGGTAATTAAGTAACTCCTGATTATTCAGACTGCAGCCAATTGTGACAGCTAGTTGTTGTACAATATTCTTAATGTTTTCGGATTTGTGTTCGGGAACGCATTGCATCTCTAGGTTGCAATCTCTAGACTTCTGCTCAATTTGTGCCAGCCTAGTGTTAAGGTCGTCAATTTGCGACAACAGTTTTTTATTTTGGGCTTCAAGATGGTCAATGATTTTAATTTTACCTTCTAATAGTTCCCTCAAGACCTCAAACTTTGATGACATGAAGTTCACACTCTCAGACAACTCAGTTAAGATGGTTTTAGTATCGGCACTGTCGTTTTTGAAATCACGCTTGATGTCATCTCGAAGTTTGATCATAGAGCCTTCAAGTTTTTTATCGAAGTGATTTTTCAATTCCTCAATCACGTTAGGAGCGTGGGTACTTTGTTTTATAATGTAGACACTCCATTAGAAAGAAAACTAAAAAGATCGCCAAAAACGAAGTCATAACGTAGATCGCTAAGATGCTCCAACAGTCAAGATTAAGGTCATTCTGGGGCATTAATAAATTATATCTCTCATTTTACAATCGCTAAAAAAAATTAGGAGTGTAAATTCTGAATGTTTCCCTGACTTTCCAGAATGTGGACACCCTGTTATAGGAACAATAATGAATCGGTTTTTAGTTATAAAATTACTTAAAATAAGGAAACTAAAACCGCTTTACTAATGTTACAGTAAATGTATAGGAGCCCTTAAAAAAAAAAAGATATTTCTCGTTTTACTCATTAGGTGACGTACTTTCAATATCAGTTTAAAGTTTTTTGATATCTCATAAATTTACGAAATAATCGCCTGTACACACTTAACGATTACACCCTGTATCATTCATCTATCTTTGTATATAAATAAAAATCAATATTTGTATGTTTCCCCTTCAGAAACCTTTGATCAGATTGTAATGAAACTCTGGCAGGGTGTTCTGAGGACGCGCGCGAGACGCGTGCGGCTCTGTCCCAAACAGCCGCAACGAAGCCGGCCGGGGACAGCTAGTTATAGTAAGTAGTACACTATTCAGCAGCTCATCACAAACACAGCAAGCAGGCAGCGCATGAATACCCGCTGCCTGCTTGCTGTAGTGTTTTATACTTATATATTTCTAAATGCATGCATATCATAGATAAATTAAACCAAGACGCAAAATAAATAATTCGGTATTTGAATGTCAAGTCAAATCAGTATCTTTTTTATAAAATGTCAAAACGATTCGTTCTGTAGACTCCGATTTGTATGCAATTTAACATTGTGACGTCATTATGTTCTGGTTTCAAATCATTTACTTTTAGTATTTATTTTAATGATTATAAATACTAAAACATATTAAATTCTGCACGAATATATATTTTTAAGATCATTTAAAGGCATATTGTTACTTGGTAAGTGTAAAATAATTTATTGTTATTGATTGATTTGACATTCAAATACCTAATTGTATTCAACGCACAAATTTTTTTCTCGTGGGGATCGAAACCACGATCTCTGGCTTAATGACGTTGGTGTTTTACGAAAAATGTTATATTTAAATTAGTATAACGTCAAATTTACTCGGCAGATATGCTATATGCCAATTAAAATAAGAAAGAGAAATAAGACAGCATTTTTGTGATTTAGGTATGATATCAGTAGTATGTCTTACCAAGATTGACATAGTTAGAGTGAACACCCTCGCTGGACATCGGGAAAATAGACTCTCTCCGCGCGATCTCCGTCAGGCACCCAGAGCAACATAGCACGCTTTTCTGAAATTTACATTACAAGGCATTACTAGCTTCACCCGCGGCTTCGCCGACATTTTTAATGCTTTTTCAAAGCGATAAAGATAAAAAACAATCTTAGAAACTAAATCGTTGCAAAACTTTGTTAAGTTTTTGAAACACCAATAAACCGTAAACCAATTTAACGCGGCTCTGCCTGCGTGGATGGTGGTCATCGCCCACCACGTTATACAAGAATACGAAAATGTCCGTTTTAATCGAAACTATAAATCCGTGAATGGCCCCGCAGGTCCCGGCAGCGCGTACCCGCTTGACGAAGCGGCACTCCATGTGCAGCCGCAGCAGCGCGTTGTCCACCACGAACAGCGCCAGGCGGTCGCGCGCCGACAGCGCCATGTTGGACGCCACCCAGAACGACAGCGACACCGGCTCCTCCGGCATCTTGTCTGCAACATTGTTCACTTACGTACCCGCTTGACGAAGCGGCACTCCATGTGCAGCCGCAGCAGCGCGTTGTCCACCACGAACAGCGCCAGGCGGTCGCGCGCCGACAGCGCCATGTTGGACGCCACCCAGAACGACAGCGACACCGGCTCCTCCGGCATCTTGTCTGCAACATTGTTCACTTACGTACCCGCTTGACGAAGCGGCACTCCATGTGCAGCCGCAGCAGCGCGTTGTCCACCACGAACAGCGCCAGGCGGTCGCGCGCCGACAGCGCCATGTTGGACGCCACCCAGAACGACAGCGACACCGGCTCCTCCGGCATCTTGTCTGCAACATTGTTCACTTACGTACCCGCTTGACGAAGCGGCACTCCATGTGCAGCCGCAGCAGCGCGTTGTCCACCACGAACAGCGCCAGGCGGTCGCGCGCCGACAGCGCCATGTTGGACGCCACCCAGAACGACAGCGACACCGGCTCCTCCGGCATCTTGTCTGCAACATTGTTCACTTACGTACCCGCTTGACGAAGCGGCACTCCATGTGCAGCCGCAGCAGCGCGTTGTCCACCACGAACAGCGCCAGGCGGTCGCGCGCCGACAGCGCCATGTTGGACGCCACCCAGAACGACAGCGACACCGGCTCCTCCGGCATCTTGTCTGCAACATTGTTCACTTACGTACCCGCTTGACGAAGCGGCACTCCATGTGCAGCCGCAGCAGCGCGTTGTCCACCACGAACAGCGCCAGGCGGTCGCGCGCCGACAGCGCCATGTTGGACGCCACCCAGAACGACAGCGACACCGGCTCCTCCGGCATCTTGTCTGCAACATTGTTCACTTACGTACCCGCTTGACGAAGCGGCACTCCATGTGCAGCCGCAGCAGCGCGTTGTCCACCACGAACAGCGCCAGGCGGTCGCGCGCCGACAGCGCCATGTTGGACGCCACCCAGAACGACAGCGACACCGGCTCCTCCGGCATCTTGTCTGCAACATTGTTCACTTACGTACCCGCTTGACGAAGCGGCACTCCATGTGCAGCCGCAGCAGCGCGTTGTCCACCACGAACAGCGCCAGGCGGTCGCGCGCCGACAGCGCCATGTTGGACGCCACCCAGAACGACAGCGACACCGGCTCCTCCGGCATCTTGTCTGCAACATTGTTCACTTACGTACCCGCTTGACGAAGCGGCACTCCATGTGCAGCCGCAGCAGCGCGTTGTCCACCACGAACAGCGCCAGGCGGTCGCGCGCCGACAGCGCCATGTTGGACGCCACCCAGAACGACAGCGACACCGGCTCCTCCGGCATCTTGTCTGCAACATTGTTCACTTACGTACCCGCTTGACGAAGCGGCACTCCATGTGCAGCCGCAGCAGCGCGTTGTCCACCACGAACAGCGCCAGGCGGTCGCGCGCCGACAGCGCCATGTTGGACGCCACCCAGAACGACAGCGACACCGGCTCCTCCGGCATCTTGTCTGCAACATTGTTCACTTACGTACCCGCTTGACGAAGCGGCACTCCATGTGCAGCCGCAGCAGCGCGTTGTCCACCACGAACAGCGCCAGGCGGTCGCGCGCCGACAGCGCCATGTTGGACGCCACCCAGAACGACAGCGACACCGGCTCCTCCGGCATCTTGTCTGCAACATTGTTCACTTACGTACCCGCTTGACGAAGCGGCACTCCATGTGCAGCCGCAGCAGCGCGTTGTCCACCACGAACAGCGCCAGGCGGTCGCGCGCCGACAGCGCCATGTTGGACGCCACCCAGAACGACAGCGACACCGGCTCCTCCGGCATCTTGTCTGCAACATTGTTCACTTACGTACCCGCTTGACGAAGCGGCACTCCATGTGCAGCCGCAGCAGCGCGTTGTCCACCACGAACAGCGCCAGGCGGTCGCGCGCCGACAGCGCCATGTTGGACGCCACCCAGAACGACAGCGACACCGGCTCCTCCGGCATCTTGTCTGCAACACCACGTGTGCCAATATTGTTAGCTTACGTAGCGACTCCGCTATAGGAATCGATAATAAACCGGCTACAGTTATTAAATCTGTAAGGCATATTCTTATTCGCCATATCACATATGTATGCAACCTTTGCCAAAAACCGATACCTTCCCTGATATACTAAAAAGACAACTAGCGATCGTACCTTAATAAATTTAATGAAGGTTGTTTTCGTTTCTAAGAGATGTAATGTCAGGGATCGTCATGGTCACTAACATGTCATTGCATGTGGCGGTGTAGGTCGGGTCGTCTTCTTTCCCTCCAATATTTCGAAAGGGATAATGACTGACTCTTGCGTCAAACTCGTGAACGCTACTTGGGATGACTGGTCGACCTTGTTATTATCAGCATATAGGCTTATTATTAATGGTCGACAAATATTTGTATAATAAGTAGTTTTTCATACAAGAATCGTATGACGACATACAAAAATTACAGAAGAGGGTAAACCCTCTTCTGTAATTTTTGTAAGTTGATGCTCACATCCGCATCATACAAAAAATAAATAAATTTTGAAGTTGGTGCCAAATAAAACATAAAAACTACTATTTCATGGCACCAACTTCAACACGTTTATTCATTACTACATTATTTTATACTTTTTAGTTGCCTTGTATTTAATTATAAAGTCGGTTATATTTTTTTGTAAAAAAGGTATTATTTCTCACTTTTTAGTGGTGAGTTTATAATTTATCTAAGTTTCAATAGCTTAAAGCACCTGTCCGATCAACAGCGAAAAAAAGAATAGCGAGTAGCGATTTATCGCTCAAGAAACGAAAGACCAAAATATTTTTTTAAATCGGTCCAGCCGTCTTCACGTAATTGGGTAACAAACACACAAAAAAAACAACAACGTACAGTCGAATTGAAAACCTCCTCCTTTTTTGGAGGACTACAGAACCCTTCATTGTGCGTGGCCCGAAACGCACTTGCCCGGTTTTAGTTATTAATTACACATTACAGTTTTAAAGCCTGTTTTAATTTTTTTTTATTATAAAAGATGATGCTAATTCGAGATATAGTTTGGTTAGTGCCAGTAGTCTACGCACATTTTAGTTTCGTGTATATCGTTGTATTTAAAAGTCGCGCACAGACATTTTTTTCAGTAGCAGTAGTAGCCTTCTGTTCTCTTCACCATCCAGCCCTTCGCAGCCCGCGCAAAGAGATAGATATGCTTGAACGTCCATAATCACAAGCGGGATGTATTACCTACTTTCGTGCCCAAACATGGTATATTGTAAAATATTTTGTGTTTTTACGTATTTTTGATCAAAATCAACTACTAGAGCGGGGAAGTGAGCTTACTGGCGGAAATGTTGACCGTTGACCATAAAGCTTTCCTAAAATTGGAATATTACGGCGTGAAAGGAAATACACTAGATTTATTTTGTTCATACTTAAATGATAAAAAAAATATAAATTAAGGCAACTAATATACTTCAGTGACAAAAAAATCTGGTGTTCCGCAGGGTTCTAATCACGTGCTAATTTTGGTGTACAATTTATAGTTTTTGCAGATAATAAGCAATAACAGAAACATTATAACTAAATTAAAACAAAACAGATCTGGAACAGTCTATAATTCTTAAATACTCTTTCTGTGAGAGTATTTAACCTTAAAAAATCTTACCCCACATATCAAGTTTATAAACATTCAAACATTGTAAAATTGGCAATTTGAAAATAGTGGCCTCGAGTTTTTATTGCCAGGTTCTTTTCTCCGGCTTTACCGTGTATTGTTTGCGATCTTGGCCTTACATGTACATGTAGAATCCCGACGTATCACAAGAGTTGTTTTGCATCCTAAGTGAATAAAGAATTTGGAATTTAAATTTTTTATTTTTATTTTATTGGGAATTCGTATCGATTACTTGCTCAACCGGAAACGTGAGATAAACGTCATCGATACGTCAATGTCATCAGCTTGCTAGACCTAGCGACGCAGAGAGATGAAGGCACTATAATTATTTAAAAAAGTGCATACTACAGAACGGCAGGCCAGCAGTACTCACCCAACATGATGGTCTTGAAGTACTCGTGCAGCGTGTTGCGCATGCGCTGGTAGTCGAAGATCTCGTGCACGAACAGCGGCCACGGCGTGGCGGCCGCCTCCATGCTGCGCACGCGCCGCTCCGCGCGCCGCGGCCTGCTGCGCCGCGTCACGACAACAACTTACATTAACTAACATTACAAAACAGACTGAAAGACACGAATCGGTTGAATGACAACTGTCAATCAGTACATACAGGTATCGTGGAGTTCGCAGTGGGTCGAGACTGTTCAGTCTAGCGGCGCTGAGCGTGTCGCACGTCGAGATCTCTGGCAGCACCGTCACGTCTACGAAATGCATCCTGGGAATAAACGACGAACTTAATCAAATATAACGTTACATTTACCTATTAAGAGTGCATGTATGCCTCTTAAGGAAACAAAAAATCTATGTCCATACTTTTTATTTTTAAAAGATAACTAGCAATGTGGGATTAAGTTCCACATTACTAGCAATCTTGTTAACCCCTCCAGCTAAGCTCAAAGGCGTGTGTTAGGAATGGGTTCACGTCGGTAGTATAATGGGTAGGATTCGAACCTAACGATGAATTCGAACCTCACGATGGATTCGAACCTCACGAGGTCGCGACCTCACGATTGCGATACCGATGCGTTAGCCATTAGGCTACCGCCGCTTTCTGAATGACAATGCTAGAAATTTCTGACCGAACAGACACAGGATGACAGTTAATTTAAAAAAAAAAACATTTCAGTTTCACACGATGTATGTGACTTAGCTATTTGTTTATTTTAAGAAGTGCTTTTTCATAAATGAAATATTTCAAACCTGGTGATGTAAAACTAGATTGTAGAATACCTGTTAAAAGCATTGATAGGCAGTGAGAGCTTGGGCATGCGCGTGAGTCTAAAGCGATGAGTGGCGCGCGCCTTGAACGTGATGGAAGAGGGCCCTTCCTCCTCGGTCTCCTCCCGCCCGCCCTCCAGCACTTCGAACACCTCGCACAGCACGCCGTAGCCTGAGATCACGTTGCCCGTCTCACTGTGCACATACATCTGTTTATTAGTTCACCGACAGACAAGTATAATAGGTTGTTTTTTTACCCAACTATGACAGAAGCAAAACATGAAGGGTTTAACACTCATCCGATTTTGAGTCAGTCAATTAGTTATTTGGGTCCAAGTGACTTTAGCTATATTTTATGGTATATGTCAGCCACAGGACATATTACGGTTTAATTATGGTATTATATTGGTATTTATTTATGTACTAGCTGTCCCGCGCAACTTCGTCTGCGTCTATTTTCCCCGTTTTTGCAACATTTCTCATTGCTGCTCCGCTCCTATAGGTCGTAGCGTGATGTTATATAGCCTATAATCTTTCTCGATAAATGGGCTATCCAAGAATAAAGAATTTTTCAATACGGATCAGTAGTTCCTGAGATTACCGCGTTCAAACAAACAAACACTTCAACTTTATAATATAAGTATACGGCTAAATGGAAAACTGGTCTTTCAAAAATAAATCCAAAACCAAAATCCTACGGTTTGGTAGCAGAACGTCCCATTCCCAAACTCGTCACGCTGTTTCAGATGGTCCCAATCCCAGATGGTCCTATTCCCAGATGGTCCTATTCCCAGATTGTCCTATTCCCAGATTGTCCCATTTCCAGATGGTCCCAGGGATGGTAACGCATGACACAATTTTAATGACAGGAGTATGAATAAAAAATGCTTCTTGAATTAACATACAAATTAACATTTATTGAAATTTAAAAAAAAGCACTGCACTCTTTTCTTTTCACACAACGCCATTTGGAGCTTCCATCACTGTTATCGTTATGTTTATTGTATGTGTATGTTCCACAAATTAAACTTCGTCCTCCTCGCTGATTTTTTATAAATTCAAAGTTATGATCCATCACACCGTTATAATTTAAAGAGAGAATTACAATGTATCCGCGATAAATGACTGTGCACTTAGTTGGGGAATGAACTAAACAGAAACGTAAACATCATAATAATATTCTATGAATAAGCATCTACCCTCATTTTTTTTATAAAATACGATATTAGTAATTTTTTAATTTTTGTACGGTTTTCTGACAAAATGACACTTTAAAGTAAGGAAAAACACAATATCAAGGATTATTAAAACATGCACACTAAGTTTTTAAAACAATATTTTTCATCCATGGTACAAAACACAAAAAAAGCGCCTGATTTTAAAACCTTAGCAATATTGGAAGAATGCTGTTCTTGCTGTAACGAATTATGCAGGCGTAAAGTTTATAAAAAAAGTATCCAGGTACTTTTTTTCATAAACTTACACGTTAAAATAAATTAAAGTCATGTCAAAATAGATTGAAGTAGTATTCATCAACGTCATTAACAGGCCTAATAAGGCCTAATAATTAATTCAAGAAGCATTTTTTATTCATGCTCCTATCATAAAATTGCGTCATGCGTTACCATCCCTAGGACCATCTGGGAATGGGACAATCTGGGAATAGGACAATCTGGGAATAGGACCACCTGGGAATAGGACCATCTGGGATTGGGACCATCTGAAACAGCGTGACGAGTTTGGGAATGGGACGTTCTGCTACCAAACGAATCCTACTATAGCAGGAAATGACAATCTAAAAAGATTGTCATAGTCCTGTATAAAAGAATATTAAAAGTATAAGTTAATGTACTCAGGGCACAGCAGTCCAAAGAGTCTGTCCTGGCTGATGGCCTGCGACAGCAGCGAGGCGTCGCCGGCGTGCGGCAGCAGCATGGGCACGGTCTCGCCCGGGAACACGCAGCCGTGGTGCGCCACCACGGGCACGCGGCCCTGCCAGCCCGCCTCCAGCACCGAGCGGCCCGGCACCGACACCATGCCCGAGCTCATGTACTGCACATGTTACACAACAGATACATACCTCTATGCAACCAACTAAATCGATAAATTACTGAATGCTGGTCCAAAGATAAATAATCATTTTCTAAAATTGTCACACCCCTCCATGCCTCAGAGAGTATAATAAGCTGTCAGTCCTGCACCTAATTTCTCATCACTTGTGTCAGATTTTCTTCCCGTAGGACTATGAGAGTGAGTGTGCGTTTGTGTCTACACACACACTGCATTATAATATCGTAATTAGCTAGTTTTTACCCGACTGCGGAGAGTAATGCGTTTGACGTGTATGTGTATGTGTGTTCATTTGTAGCACTATATAGACTAAACGCGTGGGTCGATTTTGATGATTCATTTTGATTTTTTAAATTTAATTATTAGAACATGCTTACAACAGCCAAGTGTGCATATGTCACAAGTGAGCATGAAAATTACCCATCCAAACTTCTGAAAATAATTTTAATAAGACGAAACGTCATCGTGTAAGCATTGATTCTAGTCAAGTTGAGGCAGCTGAACCTGATTCTTTTTACTATAAGATTGAATGTTGACTAAAGTCAGAGTCAACTTAACTTTGCCATTCCTAATCCAACTTTTACACTTTTTGTTATAAATGTATTCACAAGATGCAAAACGTGTGATGTGATACGTCGGGTTTCTACATGAACATGTAATGGCAAGTTTGCAAACAATAGGTAAAGCCGCAGAAAAGAATATGGCAATAAAAACTCGCAGCCACTCTTTTCAAATTGCCTATTTTACAATGTTTTAATGGTTATAAACTTGATATGGGGGTAAGGTGCTGCCACTAATATACTATGTTAAAAGACTGATGCAAATCATATTACGAGGGTGGATCGAAATATTCGCGGCCTACCACATAAATACTTGACTTATTTTAATGTAACTGACCTCATTCGATTTGTTTACTCTCTGGTTGTCACATTGTAAAATTCTGTCACAATAGCATTATCTGTTTTTTAATTAGACTGAATTTTGTGAGCCTAAGTGCAGCGTTTTTAAAGAATGGAAAAAATTGAGCAACGTGCGGTCATCAAATACCTGTTTAAAAAAAAACTGACTCCAAAAGAGATTCACGAAGATATGTCAACAACATTGGGGGAATCTGCTCCATCGTATACGACTGTGAAAAAGTGGGTTGCAGAATTTAAACGCGGACGAGAGAGTATTGAAGATGACCCTCGCTCCGGCCGGCCTACGACGTCTACGACTGAAGAAAACATTGGGAAAATCTGTGATCTGATATTGGCAGATCGGAGATTGACCATCAGGGAGATTGCTGACATTATTGGCATCTCATATGAACGAACACAAAACATCATAGTCAATGAACTTGGATTTTCTAAGGTTTCTGCGCGGTGGGTCCCCAGATTGCTTTCAGTTGAACAAAAACGAATACGGCTCACGATTTCTCGCGACAGTTTGGAAATGTTTGAGACTGATCCACAAGATTTTTTGGACAGATTTGTTACAATGGATGAAACCTGGGTACACCACTACACCCCAGAGTCAAAACAGCAATCCAAGCAGTGGAAAAAACCTGATGAACCGACTCCAAAAAAAGCCAAAACAATTTTGTCAGCTGGCAAGGTGATGGCGTCAGTTTTTTGGGATGCTAAGGGTGTCATCATGGTGGACTACCTTGCAAAAGGTGAGACTATAAACTCTGATTATTACTGCACCCTTTTACGTCATTTGCGTGAAACGATCAAAGAGAAAAGGCCAGGACTACTCAGCAAGAAAGTGTTGTTCCATCAGGATAATGCACGCGTTCACACGTCTGTTGAATCAATGGCTCAAATTCGTGATTGTGGCTTTGAATTACTGCCCCATCCCGCCTATTCCCCTGATTTGGCACCTTCGGACTTTCATTTATTCCCAAACCTTAAAAAACACCTTGGAGGTCAAAAATTTTCATCAAATGAGGAGGTTGAAACCGCGGTGGGTGACTTTTTTGAAGGCCTTGAAGAAACTTTTTTTATGACCGGCATACAGGCGTTGGAAACCAGATGGAAGAAGTGCATTGAGTTAAGTGGAGATTACGTGGAAAAATAAAATTACTTTTGTTTATATTTTATATTGTTTTCTTGCTGAGGCCGCGAACTTTTCAATCCACCCTCGTATTAAAAAGTAGGAACATGAGATAAAATAAAATCAGTGGTACAACATAGTAGGAGCATCTACTTACAATAAAATATTAATTCTGATATCAAAAGAAAGAAAAGAATGGCATTCATTCGTCACGCAGAATCTTAAGTTATAACAATCAAATCATGCTTTTAATCAATGTGACAATTAAAACAAAGTCACAAAAAAATCACCCAAGCATAATAAAAAAATAACAAGGAGCAAGCAACTAAATCCATTTTTCTTTATCATTTAAATATTCATCCACTGTATACCTCTATGTATAAGATGATTTATGACTACAATTTTGAACTTATTCACTGATAGACTCTTAATACTAGTTGGTATCTTGTGCATTTAACAACTTCTCACAGAAAGACCCCTTAATGAATTATGGGTGATTGATCTACTAATTTATGCTTATTTCTCGTGTTCACTGAGTGAACGTCACTATTATTGTGAAATAAATGCATATTTTGTTTAACAAACATAATGTTTGCAAATATATATTGAGTTGCAATTGTCTTCATGCCTATTTCTTTAAACTTTTTTCCAAGGGAAACTCGTGCACCTAGTTTTGTAAATCGCACGCCCTGCACGTTTTTGAAGAATAAAAATTGTTTATATATCAGCCGCCTAGTCTCTAGCAGTATGACATGAAGTTGTGGAAATAACCGACATAAACTAGCCTTGCCGTTTTCACATCCCTAAGCTGGCTGACTTTGCTGACAGCATACGCTGCAGAACTAAGTTTCCCTGCGAGACATGATATTTGGGCGCCCCACTGTAACTTACTATCTAAAGTAATTCCCAAAAAAACCGTTGAATCAACAAAATGAATAACTTCATTGTTTAAGACGATCGAAAGTACGAATGTATTGTACTAATATTTCTTACATTTGACAAACTAAACTTAATACATTTGTTTTTTTTATAATTTAAGAGCAAGTTTTTTGATGCAAATCAGTCAAGAACTAATGTGAAGGACCTATTTACTTCGTCAGAGATTGGTTTTGAATATAAGAGAAGTGTCATCAGCAGATATAACAATTTCGCATAAGTTACTAGTAAAAAATGGCAGATCGTTTATATACACCAAAAATAGAAAAAGACCCAGAATTCATCCTTGTGGCACGCCCATACTCACTGTCGATCCGAAAGACCTTATTCCATTAATATCATACACTGCATACTGTATTCGCTCACTAAGATAAGTAGCAACAAAATTAAGCGCTGTACCTGTTAACTAAGTGTACTATGCACCACACCACACAATCAAATGCTTTTAAGAGAACAGAAAACACCAATGTCGTCATGCGAGTTTCACCAGGCACTACATAGGTATTTTAGTAATTTAGAGCCTGCATCTACTGTTGACGTCTACCTTTTGTGAATCCATATTGTTTATTGATAGATTATTAGAATTAAAATGTGTTTTTAACTGCATTAGTAAATATAACATGCTATTTTATATAGCTATTTTAATTATAATGCAATTCATTAATTGAACAAAAATAGACCATAAGTCTGCTGTCTTTTTGTAATTTAAAACTAAATGGTACAGCACACTCTTTCACACAGATTCTTAGGCTTTAGCCGGACATGGATTTAAGGAGCTGGTTGTATTTATAGGTATTTCAGCAAATAAATTATTAAATGTTAGGGCTAGATCAAATTGTCAGTTACAACTTTATTACTAACACTCAATTTAAAATTAAGATCTGGCGTCTGGTTAAAAGTGGCTTTAATTTTATTCTCTGCTTGTTTAATAATAATAATAGCCTTTATTCATTAATCTTACATCTTACAATAAATATTTTATGTAAGATGAGTGTGGTGAGAATGGGTGATGCAAAGACAAGTCCCCACTGAGATTCTTTCTCTTTTCTTAAATCCTTTCTAGTATGTTTCGTCTCCCATGGCGCCTCATGGAATCCGATGGCTTATCAGGCTATTCCTATATTTCATTATATATTTGTTGACTTCCTCTTTCATATTGGGCATTTGTAAATGTTCCTGGATCTCTTGATTTCTGATGAACCATGGAGCATTTGATGCTCCAGTATATTTACCTAAACTTGGAAGAAGTATCAAATACCGAGTGAATAATACCTCCTCTAAAATCCTGGAATCATAAACTTGATTGAATCCCGGGAATCAAGAAATTGCAAATAATTTATTGTATTTTGAAAACTGTGATAACAAATTATTATTTCGAAGTATTTTAATACGTTTTTAGTGTTCCGTACTAAAACTGTTAAACTAAAGTGCTTTATTTTACATTTGGAAAAATAATTTCTTGAAAAAGAAAATATAATACGTTTTTAGTGTTCCGTACTAAAACTGTTAAACTAAAGTGCTTTATTTTACATTTGGAAAAATAATTTCTTGAAAAAAAAAATAAGTTAATCACTTGGTACTATCACAATGCTCCGCGGTATTACGTTTAACAGAAAGCTGCTATACTAACACTTAAACTTTCGCATTGCATGATTATAACTATTTAAGCGGACTCAAGTCTGCTTGTGACCATGGCTGGTGCTACCTGGTCGAACGTCAAGCAATTTTAAGGTAATTAATGCGCATTAATTATGTTAAATAAATAGTTAGAAAGCTTCTATGTATGCGTTTGCACAAGCTTCAAACCGTTGTTAAAGGAAGAGAATGATTGGCTTAGACATATTATGGGCGGGGGCCCATAATATGTCTAAGCCAATCATTCTCTTCCTTTCTCGGAAGAAATGCAATGGGAGTATTTTAGTTGTAGTTTGCTTTCAGTGCATGGTTCACGTCTCTTGTGTCTATTTTTACGCACGAGAATATTTTTTCTTACGATTACGATTTAAGTCACTTCAAGGTCGAGCAGTTTTTCCTTTCTAATATTAGGTTAGCCCTCTAATGGAACGCAATAATTTTTATTACAATCAGTATAGTAAATGTCAACTTCGATAACATTTCATCATAATCATAATCATAAATCCTTTATTTGCATAAAATGTGGTTATTCAGTCAGTTTCGGTAACAAATTAAGTAGGTAGGTAAGTATTACAAATGTCAACTTTGGTAACATTTTAACGGGTGGTGTCATAGGTATAATGATGTAACTGATATTGGATACAAAACTTTTTTAAATGCCCCAATTAATATGCCATTATCTTCTTATCAGGATTTTATTAAAGGTATTACCCACTCTATGTTAGATACTTTTTCGACGTTTAGGTAAATATACTCTACCTATACCGATCAATGATTATGAGTCTATCAGTGAATGAGTTCAAAAATGTAATCAAAAATCATTGGTTATTATACAGTCGATGAATATTTAAATGATAAAGAAAAAACGATCTAGTTGCTTGGGTGAATTTTGTTGTCACTTTGTTATAATTGTCCCACAGATTAAGAGCATGATTTGATTTTTGTAAGTAAAGATTCTGTGTGACGAATTAAGGCCATTCTTTTCTTTCTTTTGATATCAGAATTAATATTTAATAATTTGTTACCAGTACTTTGCCAAGTATTTAAGCACATATTGTTTTTACCCTTGTTGCAGATGCTCCTACTATGTTGTGCCCACTAAGGCTGATTTTATTTTATCTCATGTTCCAACTTTCTAATAATATAATTTGCATTAGTCCTTTAACATTGTGTATAGTATACTAGTGGCAGCACCTTACCCCCATATCAAGTTTTTAAACATTTAAACATTGTAAAATTGGCAATTTGAAAAGAGAGGCCAGTTTACCTATTTTGCGAACTTGGCATTTATTTGTTAGTGTACTTACATTGTATGTGGGTGTAACAGATTGTGGTAGCAAGCAGTTATAACGAAGGTTGTTTAAAATAAGTTAATTGATCCATATTCTCTCTTGCTACTTGGACTACTTCCTTGGACTTGAGAATGGGATGGACTGAAGAGTGTAGCTTGATGCAGAGATATAGCAATCCTAGGAGTTGCGGGCCACAATAATAACAGTTGAATATCATTATTATGAAACTGAGTATCTTCAGGATACTAACTGAGTGTGTAGCTGCCAGACCGATGTCATACAGTTCCCCTTCGGATTCAGCGTCGGCGCTGGCGGGCTCCGGAGCCGCGACAGCGCCCTCGCTTTCAGCATCATTGATGCCGCCTCCTCCACCGTCGTCTTCGTATTCATCATCGCTCGATTCGCTATCTGTGTACCATATACCATTTTAACACCTTCAATGCAAAGGGTTATAAAAACATAAAAAATATCAGCTGTAAGTAGCCATTTACAATTGTATGCGCACTTCTAGCGCAGTCTAAGGGTATTTTGTACTCACACTCACGGTCCATTTCCAGCAGTCGCAGAAAAAGATCTTGTAGCGACGAAATCTTGAGACCTTATATGCTCTCTTAGCCAAGAAAATATTGTATTGAAGCGATTGAACTGAATATTTATTGATATTTATGTCCAAATTCAATTCTATTCACCTAAATTTTTCAATCCTTTTTCTTATTATTTAGATGTGTTTACGAATACAGTACCGTACATATAAAACACTGCAAGTTTGTCAAACTGCTCATTGTACCAAACAACTAAAATTTTTTTATAATGTATGTATTTATTTTAATACCTTTACATAAATTATATATTTTTCAATTCAATATTTTAATCATAAAATTCCATATTAAGTATGATTACAATAAAAACAGGGGACTAATTTTTACTACTGTAATCGTAACTATTCATAACGAACTTCGTAAAAAGTCATTTAAAAAATAAATAGAGTTTGAATAGCAGTATTTTAAGTTTACATTGTTCTGTCAGTGACTCGTAGTAGAGATTGCAGAGGCAGCTGGCAATGAATATCCGAACGTAAATGCAAATGTCATTTGATTTGCACCAAAAATTATGTTTTATCTGTTGTCATTCACGATTTCGCGAACGCACGTCTAGTGAGTTGACTGGTATGATAAAAAATATCGAATTGTGTTTGAGAAATGTGAATAAACAGTGTTCGTTGCAATAAACAGTTGCACAAAAATGTATCGTAAAATAGTGTGGTGTTACGTATTCATATTGACATTATTGGATATATCGTTGAACACCAAACTGTCAGCCCAGGGAAAGAGCCATGGTAAAATCGATTTTAAAATATTAAAATAAAAGTGTTTGCTTTTCCTGTTATCTATCGCGTGTAATTATAGTTGCAAATACAATAGTAAGTAAAAAACCAATGGAATGTGGAATAGCAACAATAAGTTGGCAGGAGTCTTAGTGAGGCGGCAGGCGGCAGTGTGCGGCGCGATGTTATTTTAGATCGGGGCCGAGGCGGATTTGTTTGTCGTTTTTCTTTCAATATGTGTATAAGGGTATTTTAGTACCGTCGGGACGATGAAGTGCCGCTGGAAGCCGGCTATCTAGCGTGTGGACGCGGTCGTAACGCGCCACACATGCTGCAGACTTGCACATATTGTGACCCCCACTACATAACAAAAAGACCATTGCCTTGGCACACTACTCACTGACAGGCTTCAACCTAAAAAACCAATACTTTTAGACCATCTATTGTATTATTATAAAATAGAAGCAGAATGTAAGTACCAAACTCAATTAACTGAACATTGTTTTGTATCTACTTACAGGTGTCACAGTACATGATTCCCTTATAGAGGGGATTACATTTCAGGTAAGATAATTTATATTTTAATTCATAATAATTATAACAGATTGTGGTATTCAGATTGCAATGCAAGCTTAACTTTTCATTTCTTTACAATTTACACAAAAATTTATTAATTTTACACATTTGGAGGTAGTTTGTGAAAAAATTACAGCTGCCAATGATACTACTGCTAAGATAACATCATAGTATATTTGAATATCACATTATCTAACTTTTTTGTTCCTTTTTTTTGCAATCTATCATTTGAGATATTTAGCAATTGTTGTGTGTATGGATATGTGTTGTACAGATTTTGTTTATCAACTCATCTGTTGCTATCTGCTTCTACATCATGTATGAGATCTCAAAGGGCCTTGTCTTCATTCTTTTAATGGTTGTCGGTGTATTCATTAGGGTTACTGCTAGTGAGTTGGGAGTTTGCTTATTCAATTTATCCAAAATTAGGGACAAATTATTTTTAATGTCAGAATTAAAATAAATAGAGGCTGTGACATCAAAATGTAGCAAGAAACTTATTTTAATTGTTCACTAATAATTTAAATTGTTAGAGTTTATAAATAATATACTCATTATTAAAGCAACTCAATCACCCTGTAATCAATATGGTAACTCTCTATGGACTTATATATTACTAGCTGTGCCCCGCAGTGTTACCTGCGGTTTATTAGCCTATGTGTTAATCCAGGATGTCAGCTAACTCCATACCAAATTTTATTAAAATCAGTCTAGCCGGTTAGACGTGAAGAAGTAACAAACATACACACTCACATACTTTCACCTTTATAATATTAGTGTGATTATATCTTATATCTTTTGAACACTTTATAATAATAATATCTTGGGACAACACACACAATGCTATCTGATCCCAAACTAAGCAGAGCTTGTATTATGGAAACCAGACAACTAATAAACATACTTATATATTTCTAAATACATACATATTATAGATAAATAACTCCCAGACACAGAATAAACCATTGTGCATCTCACAAAGTTTTATCCTGGGTGGGGATCGAACCCACAACCTCTTACTTAAGATCTTACTCAATTGTAGAAATGGATTTATTATAAAGTGTTCAAAAGATAATAATAATAAGTAAAGATATTTATTTACTGACTCAACATGAAATCTTAAAATGAAGGTTTGATTGTTCATACATAGTAGAAAATGGTAGCAAAGTATGAAAGATTCATCACTAAAGTCTCAAAACTTGTACATCACTTAATTTTGAGACATAGTTTGTTTTCATACTCATACATATCACTTGAAAGTGAACATTAAAAACAGAAACAGTTTTGAGAATGACTCGAAAGTTAAATATTTAAAGGAAGTACAAGTTTATCACACTATTATTTTCACAAATTTGTTGAAACTTGGTTATTTTATCAGCACCCAAATATAAGAAACACTGTGTAAGGTAGTTTTTAATTTTCTCAATCAGTAACAGTTATTTGTGGAATGATACTATTGTGTTAACCAAAAAGTAGTTGTTATTTATCTATATTTGTTTTGATACCAACTTTATACCAACTGATTTTATTTTGCATGGTTGTTGGGTTCTGACTACATAACTCTTACTTAATGTTGGTATTCTTTAACCTTTCACACTTAAATTGGAAAATGTAATGATTACTGTGCACTAATTGTGTTAGGCATTAAAGTATAGCACCCTGTAGAAATGTTTGGGAAGATTATTGATAATAGTGCAACATAACTAGCGGTCATTCACCTCACACACTAGTGAACATAACAACATACAATATGTTTATTGTACAATTAATAACAAAGTTATAACTTTTAATTATTATTATTATTGTTGATCTTGCTGGCAGCTTTAACTGTATTATGAAATCAAATATCTGATGAAAATTTGTTCATAGATCAGTTAATATTAACTAACCCAAGTTTCAGTAGTTTAGGCTCTTAATCATCATCAGCCTATTGCAGTCTCCGCTGGACATAGGCCTCTCCAATTGCACGCCACTTTGTTCTATCTTAATCAGTGATATGATTTTACGAAATAAGGGATATTGAAGTTCAGGTTGTCAATCATTTTCCTTTTGATGTATCCACAGATAATGTAATCATTTAGCAGTATGTCCTGGTATTGATAGCTGTTTTAGGCTATGTCCTGTTTATCATAGGTACAGCATTGTACTTGTTTGACAGATAAATGGTTTGATAATAAATGCATGCTCCAGTCTTTATGCTTTAGCTCTAATATATTTTCAAAGTGCAAGGATTGTGTATGTGTTACAGTAAATATGATTAATTCAAGATCGATACAAAGACGTGCAGTAAATGTGGCAAAATAATCATTTTCATTAGCTATTATTCATAATAGGTAGGTAGTTGATCTTAGAAAAAGTATCGATCACGAATTGTTAATGACGGATGGTGATGATGGTTGATGATGAATTGTATTAATGGTGACACTGATGATAGATGACGATGATGATATACTGTCAAGTTTGTATGGGTCAATCTTTATCGACCAGATCTTAGGAATCTCGGTTCTAAATTACGCCCTTGGGGTGTCACAAACAAGTACCATTTGAAATTAGGGTGGGCTAATTTGGTTTTGTCATAGTTTTGAACTTGATTTACTACCTCTGTGGCGCGTTGGGAGTGTATCTGACTGCTACTCAAGAGGTTGTGGGTTCGATCCCCCGGTATGATGAGCACAATGGTTTATTCTGTGTCTGGCTGTAATTTATGTATAATATGTAGTATGTATTTAGAAATATATCTAATATATAAAATTTCGATCACGGTGTTTGTAATTTAACTCCTCCAAAATGGCTCGACCGATTGCCTAAAATTTTGTGTGCATATTGGGTAGGTCTGAGAATCGGACAACATCTATTTTTCATCCCCCTAAATGTTAAGGGTAGTCCAACCCTAATTATTTTTTTTTAATTTTTAGGTAAATTTTTATTTTTTTATGATACTGGATTCAAAAACCCCAATTTTTTTTATTTACCCCTATTTTGCAAAAACGGGTTAATTTGACGCAGACGAAGTTGCGAGGGTCAGCTAGTAAGTACAGTTGGATCAACGTAACTAGGCCGGACTGAAGTAGGCGACAAGTGGTTGCGCAGATGCATTTTTTGGAAGTAAATGGTGACAGGAAGCGGGGGGCGGGGGCGGTAACTAAACCAAGAGGATTAGAGATGCGATTACGCATTACATTGTCATAATTAGTATTACTAATTCATGTTTTTTTGTGATTATTTTGGTAAAGAAATGGTTTTTCAAAGTTTCTTTATTATTTACTGTAACTGTTCTAAATTTAAACTTTTATGAACTCGTTTAAATAGTGTTTTTATATTGTTGAATTAAAATGTTGTTAGTATTTTTAATCGATAAATCTAAGTAATTTTAGGGTCGCATCTCTATGACCGCCTCTATAACCCGCTCGCCAAGCGTGGCGATTATGGCAATTACCCCCAGGATCTACATACTAGTAGGTTCTACTGGGGAGACCCGTGCCCAGCAGTGGGCCATCATATGGGTTGATATGTATGTATGTATCTCTATGACATGCGCGAAAGTGATAAAAACCTAACTTCAATCCGGTCAAGTTACGTTGATCGTACTGTGTATATGTTCGTAAACTTTCGCGATTTGGATACATTATAGAATTTTATAAGCTACGGGTTTTAATCGCGTAAATATTTTATTTTAACGACGATTCGACCTTCGCAATAAGGTCGAAACGTCAGGCAATAAACAAAGGTATTTAGCCTTAAAATAAAATATTTACGCGATTAAGACCCGTAGCTTATAAAATTCTATAATATATAATTGGTTGTCTGGTTTCCATAGTACAAGCTCGGCTTAATTTGATTTTAGTTTTTGTTTTTATGATAGCGTTGTGTGAGTTGTCCCAAAATATTATTATACCTACTACTTGTTTCGAATGAAATATACCATTTTATTGCTTTACCTAAAGCATGTTCCAGACGGTTGCAAACAAGCGTACAAACCAAGGTGACCTTGCTGGTTTCCAACAGTGTAGACGGCTGTTGCAAACCAAGTACCAAGGAAAAACGGTGGGCCACACAAAGCTCCCGTCAAGGTCACCTTGGTTTGTGCCCTTGTTTCCAACCGTCTAGAAGACGCTTAAGACTTCCTAGATATTATACATAATAACTAGGCAAAATGATTAATTCGGACCTTATAATCATAATTCCTAAAATGCGTTTTTATTACGCACAGTGACTATATAATCACTACATTAATCAAATTTATTGTAACGTATGCACCAAGTTCATACAATATTATCTCCTAATCTAATCTTCTATAAGTACTTCCTCGCTTTCTTGACACACATATATATATTAGTAATCATTTTGTACTATATTTCACTTTACCATAGAGGACAGTTAATCAATTCTCGATTTTTGCCTGAACTGCATATAATAATCTCTCAATATTAATGTACCTACTCTGATGGCAATGTTTAGGTACATTGGCGGGCATTATATTGCAGCCAGTTAATTTAGTCCCTAACTTTCTATTGTCTCATATCACATAATGATTGCCTTTAATAGGTCTATAACCTTTACAGGAAAATATTTTGTAACAAATTTTAATTATACTTAGCAGGAAACTGCGTTTACAGAACAACTCAATTAGTTAATATGTGTTTTAATTAACTAGTTCAATCAGGCATCATAATAAATCCATTTTAAATAGATTTTTAAGTGTAATAGATGTGTCAATTTCATTATTTATAATGGAATAGCTGTTGGCTGCAGCTCTGTCTGCTTGTATGTCGGTTATTGCCATAAAATGTGAATGTTAAGTTTTTGTAATGTAATGTTAATGTGCCTAAGCTTCATCAAAATCGTCCTAGTGATTTCAGGCTTATCCTTAACAAATCATATCTGTTTACTTTATTAGGTATAATATTAGAGTATGTAGATTGAATAAAGCACTACTAAGCAGACTGAACACTAGAAAAAAATCATACTGTGGATACACCATGATCCATGGTACATTTATATGACAATCTTAGACAACAACTTTGACCATTCCCCCTGCTGACTTATCGCGTGTGATGGCATGTGCTTAAGGCGCAGGACTAACAGAACGGACATAAGACGAGAACAAGGCAAAGACGCGTTAAAAATTACGGCATTAACTTTTAACGCGTCTTTTTTTAACTCGCATTTGGCCAATGTCATTTGCACCTATAGCCGTCTGACTCGCAGTGGACAGACTCTCGCCAAACAAATATCCTGGGACGCCTATGTTACTCGTATAATATGCTTTCATTGCGAGACTTTAAGTTTTATATTCAAAGTCCATAAAAAGGCGCCGCTGTGTTCATGCCCTATCCCCGCTGTAAGTCCTTTCTGTGCGACCCGCGCTCTTTGAAATAGAGATGATGTAAACGAGTGGTTGTAATGATACAGGAATGGGGTAAAGATTCGGTGGGCGAAGGGGCGGGGCGCGCGGGCGCCGGCCGCGCGGTGTCGGCGGGCGCGCTGGCGCTGTCGCCGCCCGCGCTGGACTTCGGGCGCGCCGCGCTGGCCGCGGCGCACGCTCTCACCGTCACGCTCACCAACACCGCCAACACCACCATGCACCTCGCCTCCGTCGCCGGCACCACGCCCGACTTCCACGCTTCATTCTTCGAGTCTAAGGTATGTTGTGTAACATTTGTCCACTTTATTATCGTAAGTGGATGCTTAAAGCTTAAAGTTTTTACATCGTAAGTGGATGCTCCTACTAGGTATGTTGTGCCCATTGAGGCTGATATTTCCAATCTCGTGTACTCTTCTTTTAATATTTTTGACCTCTTGTTTTTGCATCAATCCTCTAATATGGTGTATAATATAATGGTGGCAGCACCTTACCTGCACATACAGTTTATAAACAAAGAAACATTGTAAACATTGACAATTTGAAAAGAGTGGCCACGAGTTTTTATTGCCTGTTCTTTTCTCGGGTTTTACCTATTGTTTGCGAACAGGCATTTCGACTTTTTACAAGTGTAGTATTTTGCTTCCTAAGTGAATAAATATTTTTTATTATTATTATTATATCTTGCGTAGGTTGACCATGGTTAATTAGTTTTACGGGGCAATAAAACCGAACGTAGGCTCATGATTGTTGTAGTTTCTTGTAACTTTAACCAACCCAAGCGCTCCTAGAAGTCCAGCAGTCTGCTCGGACCGCTGCAGATCTCTAGTAGGGGTGATGGTGATGCTAGGAACTATGTGTGTGATGTTGTTATGCCAAAATATAAGTTTAAAAAATGACCTCGTATTTTTGTGTAGTCTTCTTCTATTCTCACATGCTGTTAACTACTTCATACAAGTATTGCTCATATGCGAGTGTATAGTATTTAGAGTTTGTATGTTATTAAACATAGATTAAATTATTATCTTTGTCACAATAATTATAATCGCCTGATACGCGCTGACACAATCTGTAAACCGCCCGTAGTACCTAATTCGCGTGATGACGGGCTAATTAATTCTAACGCGGCACAGATTGATATTAACTATCATAGACCAAGTAGTACTCTGCCTGTAGTTCGTGTCAACTTCTTAGTTGGCAGGCAACAGGCAGACACGCAAACTGCATCAATTCCTGCCTTAGAAATGCTACACCCATTATTCTTTGCTGCGCCATATAAGGTTTATAAACACCAGTTGATTGATTAAATATGTTTATCTTCCTCAATTGGCTACAGCTTTGTCTGTCGTAGCAGATTTGATACCACGTGCAAGCTTTCTTTTATAATCCACTAACTGACCCGCGCAACTTCGTATGCGTCAATTTTCCCCGTTTTTGTAACATTTTTCATTGCTGCTTCGCTCCTATTGATCTTAGCGTGATGTTATATACAGTTGGATCAACGTAACTGGGCCGGAATGAAGTAGGCGACAAGTGGTTGCGCAGATGCATTTTTTGGAAGTAAATGATGACAGGAAGCGGGGGGCGGGGGCGGTAACTAAACCAAGAGAATTAGAGATGCGATTACGCATTACATTGTCATAATAAGTATTACTAACTCATGTTTTTTTGTTATTAATTTTCGTAAAAAAATGTTTTTCAATGTTTCTTTAGTATTCACTGTAACTGTTCTAAATTTAAACTTTTATGAACTCATTTAAATAGTGTTTTTATATTGTTGAATTAAAATTTTGTTAGTATTTTTAATCGATTAAATATAATTAATCGTTTTCGTAAGTAATTTTAGGGTCGCATCTCTATGACATGCGTAAGTGATAAGAACCTAACTTCAATCCGGTCAAGTTACGTTGATCGTACTGTAGCCTATAGCCTTCTTCGATAAATGGGCTACCCAACAAAAAAAAGTTTTTTTTAATTCGGACCCGTATTTCTTGAGATTGCCGCGTTCAAACAAACAAACAAACTCTTCAGCTTTATAATATTAGTGTAGATTTAAGTAAGGGGGAGGACCGGAGGACATCTGGCATTTACAAATAAACACTATCTCCGTATCTACCTCTCAGATAAATACCAAATGAGTCCGTTCACAATATTATCACCAAATACCCACGTGTTACAGAAAGTGAAAGTACATCCATATGTGAGTAGCAAGTTAAGAATGAACGCGTTGTCCTCGAGCGTACCCGTGGCGCGGCACAGCAGGGTGCCAGCGATACGCGCGCCCTCTGCCCTTATCGTACCGATAACATATCTCATTATCCGTCACCAAAGACGTAGTTGAATACTTTAGAGAACATCCATTGTGTAGAACAGACACACCTATTATAAAGTGACGTCGACAAAGAACCGGTCCTACAAGAATAATTTGATTGTTTTTGTGCTGTTATCACGGCTAAATATATTACATCGGACGACTGTGTCATGTAATATTAAGTAAATAATGAGTTGATTTCAAGGTTGTGTCTTGAGTTGACACTTTTACTTTTATTTTGCCCGCCCGTGTTAATGTCGGTTATTGCAATACAATCTATCCTATGTTTTCGCTTTCTCCCCAAAGTCTATCGGTAACAAAGGTATCTCCATAGTAACCTAAGACAAAATGTCAAATAATGACTTTCAAAGGCAAATGGTTACTTGACTGTGGTGGTTTGACTTTTAAAGGGTTACATTATTGTATTTTTTTCGTAGGGATCTCTAATTAAAAAAGAATACAGCCTATGTTACTAGCTTTATATTGGTGAAAAAATATTTTTTAAAATCAGTGGTTTAGGTGTGAATGCGTAACAAACACACTCATTTTCGCATATTATTATTAGTTAGGATAGCTGTTGTCCGCAGCCTCGCCCGCGTGGAGGACTTAAGCCCGTTATGGGTTGATATTCGCTTCCAAACGCCGAAAGACGTGTTTCTCTATCCACAAAGCCAAATATAACTTTAAAACTGACAAAGTTACATACAAACTTACAACCCCTAATTAACCCCCAAGGGGTTGATTTTTCAAGAACGATTAAAAACGTATTTATCTATTTTAAACCAAAAAGCCATATAAGATCTAACTTTAAAACTGACGAAGTTTCATACAAACTGGCCACCCCTATATTATCCCCTTAAGGGTTGATTTTCCAAAAATGCTGAAACCCGTGTTTCATTATTTTAAACCAAAAAGCCAAACTTACAACCAATATTTTACCCCCTCAGGGACTGAATTTCCAAAAATCCCTTCTTATCGGATGCCTACATTATATACAAAATTTACGTCTCTACGATCAGCGCTTTAGGCTGTGTATTGATCCGTCAATCAGTCAGGACAATTTTTAAAGCAAAAGAAAGTTTTAATAAGATAGGGAAAGTTGTTACTAGCAACATCCCTGTGTCCCTTACAGGGATGTTGCTAGTAACAAGTCTAAAACCTTGCTTACATAAACAAGATATAATAGTTTAGATTTATAAAGATAAATTAGAAGAAGCACTAGGCAAGTAAAAGATGATATGAAAGTATGTCAGATATTAAATTAGTTACATGATACACGCAACTCGTGATTATTATGTACAAAAATGTAAAAAATAGATACATTTAGAGAGTAGGTACCAATATTAATGCGGCGATGATAAAAATGATTGTTGTTTGTATGTGCGCTCGCTACCGGCACAGAGCCGGTCTGCCGCTGCTCCTATTATCAGCCGTGAGGGCTAATCAGGAGTCCCACTACGTCGTACACTATGAAAACAGATTTACTTCAATACCTGACCTCTAGTATAGGTGGCATTACTGCGTACAAGTAGATAAGCGTATAAGTGAAGTGCAAGTAGGTGCCGCTGCCATAGTTCTTCGGGGAGCAATTACCATCGAAACCCACTGTGATAGCAACTGTCAAGCCCAGATTGTGAGGAATGTAGAGAATCCACCAATATGATGGGTTCGCTAGGTTAAGCTATAAATATGAAGCGCGTTACGCAACTTTCCATCTCATCTTTTTTGAAGGAAAGGCAAACCTTGCGGGGTTAGCGTACGTGACAGGGATACTTACTTCTTACCATTTGTTTACCGTCTAACTTGTTTTACAGAGATATAAAATGATGTAGGTACACATTGTTACAGTAGTTTCCTCACTATAGATATAGCAAACAGCGCTCAGACTGTGATTCGCACTCCGTCAATTGTTTACTCGCCGCATAATAATTACGTAATGTTTGTTATTTCGTGATGTTAACTAATTTATCGCGTTGCGCTGAAATGTGGCCAAATATGAAGACGTATTTTGGAATTTTCTAGCCAATTATAGCCGAGCAATACTAAATTGGTTTTGTATGGCCTATTCTTTTTTATTTGAACTGCCCAGAAGAGACCGCAAGCGATAAGGTCGCCCATTGTTCATCTATGTCTTACAATGTAGGTAACTATATAGATTCTGATATACCCACCACTGACTTTGAATATTTAGTAAAGGTACAATAAAGAATATTTATTTTAAAATGTTTAGATATCCGTTACTGATTATGCAAATTTGGAAAAATTATCTGTATTTGATCCAAAAATATAGTTTCTTAAACCCAATTCCACAACACTCGGTACATTGGTAGTTGCAATAATAAGTTTGCGTTTGACCAATAAATGAAAATATTCAAAAGCTCGTAATCAACCCAAACTCGTATCTCAGTCTCTCAGTATACCAGAGCCTTCCTACTGGTTATCACCGGCCAGGTCATTACACTAGACTCAATAACAACACTGTTTAACTTGTACCCACACTACCCACTGTACCACTATGTTGCAAGTTCGTAGAAAACATCTAGATTACAGGAAACTTTTGAACATTGTAGAGGAACAATAAATGTTCGTTAAAATAAAATATAGATATCCTCCGATAGCTCGGTGACCTCTTACCTCTCAGACTCTCGGTACATACTGAGCACTAGTTTGCTAACTTGACCTACTGCTGAGAGCCAAATACGGTCGGTAAGTGCCTCACAGCTGGTTTATCACATCATTATCCCATATTCGTAGCCATAAGTTAGAGTACTTAAGTACATTTTATAGTTTTTACTAACTTTGCTTTTGATGGAAATAGCGGGCTATAGTTTTTACATGTCTACATCAGGTTTAAATATGATAATTCTGTGTATTTTTTTTTGATCTTATCCTGCCTTTTGTGGTCTGCGAATGATTTTGATATCATCCCTGAATAGTGAAGTTACGTGAAAATTGATTTTATCGTTTGCCTAATATCTAGTTTTTTAGTAGCTTCACATTCACTTGTATTTCTTATTTGCACATCCATCTCTCTCTCTCTCTCTCTCTCTATTTATAGCTTACATCAGGGCATGGGACCGTGTTGGTTTCAAAGAAGCCTTTTGACATTTTGAATTTATATGAAATGCGACACAATCCATAACGCTGATACTACCATTGCTCTGTAGCAGTACAGGCAGACAAAGACGGCTTCCCAAAGGTGTGACAACCTACTGCTTCGAAGAACTCGAATTTTACGCGGCTTCTATTAGCATAATTATGTTATTTGTTTCAGTGGTCAAATGACCGCTATCGTTTTGATCAATAGTTACCTACTCGTTTCTATATTTAACGTATTTATGTAATATGTAATTTTGTAATGCTCGTGCATACATAGTAACAAATGTAGGTCGCACCCTTGTGGCTCTGTTGACAAGCAATATAAATAGGTATCGAACCAAACCTCACGTTTCCTGACGCGGTTTCTTATCTGACGCACTATCACTGTAACAATAAATATATTAGGTATAGAAATAACTTGACGCCGGCGACAACACATTATTATGTTTATATACGAGAAATATATGAAACTAGATATTCATGTCACAGGTTAACAATTCTTAGGTATTGTGGTAAGTTCCAGAACGTCAGGTATCTACACTGTTTATCTTGTAATATTTATAATTGTCATACATCATCAGGGTTTTATGAAAGTAGTTTAATACATATCTCTTATCAGAAACCTCTTGTTAGAACCAAGCCATCTCCATATCGTACTCCTACGATTGAAATTTTAGTTCCTGCTGAACTGGTTGATCAAGTCTAACTATATTATGGTTCTAATTATGAGAATTAAGCAGTTTTAATCACTTAGTTTTGTCCTGTTTTAAGTTTCATTGTGCTGCTTGTGTCCTTATTGAACACAGGTCAGTTGCTTATTATTAGTTAGATGCGTATTATGTTGTACGTACGTACGTGTTGTCACGCAGTAGGTAGGCAGTATTCAAGCCTGCAGGTGATCAGTCGCGTTCGCGCCTGAACCTCGTTTGCGTGGGGCTTACAAGCAACAAGTAGATATTAATTATGTATGAGCTCGCAGCTCAACGGCTTCTATACACATTGTACTCTATACTAGTAAACTCGACACTACGGGACTCTGACGATGTCTTCTGACATCGTATTGTCATGTAAATGTCGAACAACAGCATGTAACCACCAATTTGTTGAACACTTGACAAGCGTTGGTAATTATTTAGGACTAGCTGTGCCCGCGACTTCGTTCGCGTGAAAGTCGGGTTTAAATTAAGGTACGTAACGAAATAACTTCTGTGTAAATATGTTGGAAACAGTCCTGTTGACTAAATACTTACTAAATAAAAATCGATCTGTTCTATTCTTTTAGATAGTTAGTTTGGTGTGCGGCTTAAGAAGTGGGTTTTCTGTTGTTTTTGTTTCATTCTTTCAACGTTGTACCTACTTATTACCTAATAATTTTTAATAGAATTTGTACGAAAATGTTGTTACTTCTCATGTGATCGTAAACTTGTAAAGCCTAAGTAGTTAACTGTGATAGTTTTCCTTATAATTTTAGTATTTATACTACTACCCTGAATTTTTTCACATACCTAACATCAACCATTTAGCGGGCAGGGGGACACTTGACTCTAACAAAAATGTTCACTATAAAGCCTAATATTATACACAAAGGAATCCTTAAATCTAAAACTAGTCTTCACAAACCCTAAACGCTTTTTAAAAGACCTATCTAATGATACCACACACGATGGGGTAGGTAGGTGAGAAAAAAAATACATCCCCACTTTACATATAAGAGAGGTACCCATAAAAAAATAATGATTTTCAAGATTTTGTTCTTTCACTTTATCGGCGTTAGTAATTTATTCATGCAAAAGTTGCAACCTTCTAGCACTAACAGTCTCTGAGCTAAGCTGCGGACGGACGGACATAAGGGAACTATAAGGGTTCTGTTTTACCATTTTGGCTAAAAAAAATGGGGTGTATTTCATATAGTGTTACAACGCAATACTAATAATAAAACTGCTGTAACACTTTAGTAAGCAAACACAGAGCGTGTCATGTGTGTCATGCCCGCGAAAATGTCAGATATCCCTAAAGGTACGGTTGACAAACAACGACCCCCCTCCTCCCGTCACCCGAACTACTCACACTTACGGTTAAAGATTTTTATTTTCTCAAAAGATTACAGTAATCACTTACAGAGAAAATTACAATAATACAGTATTTTAAATCAATTAGCGTAGTTAGTAAGGTAGTTGTAGAAAAAGTGTACAATTGTATTACAAACAAAAGAAAAAATATGTTGGTGTTTAGTTAAAAAGTGTTCGTACAGAAACAATGCATGTTTATTAAGGCCTATGACTTAGTAATGTGTAGCAGTAGGGTGTAGTGTCGAGATTTGTGTTTGCAGTATTTGATAAGGCGATTTAGTAGCGATACAAGTGTATTATTTGTATATAGGTATAAATATTATAATTCCACAATTTGATTTGTTTACTTATGATCCTTGTGTAGGACACTTGTATATTTTTGCATAATTTACTGGATATAAGAATTTGTGTAGTATTTGTTCATTATTGTAGATAAGAATTAAATATATAAATATAATAAACAGATACATACATATCCATATGATTATTATTATTTTATTTTATAATCATTAATATGATTATCTGTAACACATTTATGTTAAATGCATATGTATATACTCTAATATATATTTTTACAGTGTAGTGTGAGTTAAGTTAATTAGTAGTTAAAAATATTTTTATTTATTTATTCTATGATATTAAAGAAAAATCCTTTAAAATATGGCTTTTTAACAGTTTTTTAAATGATGATAAGGTTTTGGTTTCTTTTATATTTTTAGGCAATTTATTGTATGTTTGGGCACCTTCATAGAGAATGCTTTTTTTTCCATAATTGGTCCTAGGTGGTCTTAGACAAATATTATTAGCTTGTCTAGTCAGGCGTTTGTAACAGTCTATGCGTTTTGTAAAAATTAGTTGCGAATGAATATCCTTTGTTAGGACTTTCCTAATTAAGATGCAGATATTATATTTGTAAATTTGTGTGATATTCATAAGACCAGTTTCTTTATAAATTTTTGCAGTGGGTGTTAAATAGTCATACCGGAATAGTATTTTAATTAGTTTATTTTGTGTGGTTTGTAATAGCTTTAAGTTACTTTTGGCAGCCGATCCCCAGACTTCAATCAAATATTCGATGTGAGACTTTACCAAGGAATTATATATGATATATTTCACATTTTTAGGTAGACTTTGGGCTATGGGTCGTAGAGCACCTGATAATGACATTAGTTTATGACGAATTTTTTCGATGTGTGGTTTCCAGGTTAGCCGATGGTCTAATAATAGACCCAAGTATTTCTCCTCATTAATTTTATTTATCCTCTCGCCGTTGACTATCAAAGGAGTGTAATTATCAATTTTTTTATTTTTAGGAGAGAACATTATGTAGTTGGTTTTTGAAGCATTAATAGTTAGCAAATTTGCCTGTAACCAAACGTGTAGCATATTTAGATCATGCTGTGCCTGGTTTATCACTTCGTGCACCGAGTGTCCCGAATAAAATAAACTAGTATCATCAGCGTACAGAGTGACGTCACCTTTTAGTCCAATTTCATGTATACTGTTAATATATATAAGAAAAAGCAGTGGGCCTAAGATTGATCCCTGTGGGACGCCGCAGGTAATTAATCTTGTTGAGCTTTTATGGTTATCAATTTTCACGACCTGTGACCTATCTGTGAGATATGATTTAAAAATATCAAATGCTTTATTCGTTACTCCAATGCCTCTCAATTTTTCCAAAAGTATTTCATGACTCACGGTGTCAAACGCCTTTTTTAGGTCGATAAATATACCTAGAATTATTTGCTTTTTATCAATGTTTAGTCTTATATTTGTTACGAGGTCGATAGTTGCGGAAGTAGTATTGGATTTCGCTCTAAAACCATATTGTTTTTTAGATAAAAAGTCATTAGATGTTAAGAAGTTTTCTAAACGATTGTGCAATATTCTCTCAAAGATTTTAGATAATACTGGCAACACAGATATAGGTCGATAATTATTTGGATCAGTTTTACTACCCGATTTGAAGATGGGACTGACTTTCGCGAGTTTAAGGGAGTCAGGAAAGGAACCCTCGTCTAAGCATTTATTAATACAGTCCGCAAGACTCTCCGCTATTAGATTTTTAGCACATTTGACAACCTTCGTGGTTATTCCATCTATACCTGCGCTAGTGTTGGTTTTAAGAGAATTTATTATTTGAATTATTTCGCACTGTGTAGTTGGTTTTAGTGTTGACAGTTGCTTTAGGTATTTTTTAGTGGGGTTATAATGATAAATATGAGAGTTTCGGGGTATTTTGCTAGCTAGTTCACTACCTATTGTAGAGAAGAAAAGATTGAAATATTCACAGATTGTTTTGGTGTCTATGATTGAACCTGAGCTAGTATTTAGTTTCAGGGGCCTACTAACAATATTGCCTTTGTTGTTCGAAAGCCTGTTGATAAGTTGCCACATTTTTAGAGGATTTCTCTTACAATTTTTAAAAGCATCATTATAATAGTGACTCTTTGCGGTTTGGATAGCTATAAATGTACTGTTTCTCTTTTGAATAAACTCATTTCTTAGTTGATGTTCATCTGGATTTTGTTTTAAGTTTTTCCATAACTGATTTCTTTCTTCAATTAAAGCAATAATGTTGTTATTTATCCATTCCTTGCGGGGTGGATTTAGTATCTTAGTTTTTTGTATTTTGTTTTTGGAAATTGAACTCAACAGTAAGCCCTCCAAACTTGAATACTCCGAGATCTCTCTTGTACCAATGTCATCTCTTAGCGTTGCAAAAAGGTCTGTGTAGTTTATAGATTCATATTGCGTTCTCAGCAGCCGAATAGGTTTGGGTCTATTTATCTCAAGGTATATTTGTTTGTGGTCTGAGAGAGAAGAATCTATAATAAACATTTGGAATGTACTGTCCTTTAAGTTTGTAATCACATGATCTAGGATTGTTTTTGATTTAGCTGTTTCGCGGGTACAGTATTCTGGGTTTATTTTGTTTAATATTTTCATATTGTTCTCACTCAGTATTCCTCTATACTCTTTTACATAGTTTTCAGTACACAGTAAATCAATATTAAGGTCGCCAAAGACAATAGCTCGTTTTCTTTTTGAAAGGTGTTGATTATAAAGTTCCAGAAAGTTATTCGTGTTTGAAGATGGTTGTTTGTATATGACTCCTATATCCAAGGACAAGGTGTCTAAGTGCACCCATAGGAAGTGGTTTCCATCTTCAAATTGTTCGTCCAGAAGGTCATGTTTCATGAGTTTGTGAATATATATGGAAACGCCTCCACCACGCTGGTTTTTTCTATAGTTGTAGTAGTGTATGTAGTTTGGAAATTTTAGCCTAAGGGCTTCCTCTTCATCCTTAATCCACGTCTCTGTCAGCACCAGCACATGTATGATGGTTTGAAAGGATTCCATGACACATCTTAATTCGTCTAGCTTTCCTCGTTTAACTAGGCTTCGTACATTGGCGTATAGGAATTTAAGTGATTTATTATTTACTGTTACTTGAGAATATTTGTTACAGACTTCATAGGTTATCAAATTATTTTCTTTTATATTGCATATATTTCCTTTTGCATCTAGTTTTTTGGTTGTTGTTTCGTTATTTTAGGTATTCCGTGTAGATATTTTATAGTTATGTCCGTTTCGCCATTCTCAATACGCTTATTTAGTTCCTCTCGCAGTTGTAGCATAGTTTGTCGTTCTTTTACCGTACGGTCTGAATAGATTTTAACTGTTTTATCGTCGAGATTAGATCTTCGTCGTAATATATTCTGAGCAGTTTCTTGAGAACCGAGACAAACTTTTATCGGACGGGTTTTTTTTTCATCATATTTTCCCAGACGTATAGTTTTTTCTGGTTCCGGACAGGTTGGATAAATAGTTGTTATTATATTTTTAACTTCTTTTTTGTCTAGTTCTCTCTTCTTCTCCATGTTATCTGAGCGAGGTTCGGCAATGCCAGTCATTATTATATTCTTGCTACGCTCTGTGCGTTGCTGAATTTCTGCAATTATATCTTCACAAGTAGACGTTGGTGAATTATTGGCAAGCGATCCAATATTAGATTGTAGGGTTTGCACATCATTCTCTAAGCTGTTGATTTTATCCTGAGTATTGTTGACAGCAGTGGTCAGGCTCTCAATTTTTGTATTTAAAAAAGTATTATCAGAGATCAGTTTTTCTGTTGTTGTTTTAATATCATTTAACTGTTCTTTCATAGTGAACACATCCTGTCTTATAGTGTTAAAATTATTAGTTTGAAATTGTCCAAATTCTTTAAACATACCGAGAATTTCCGTTTTGAACTGGTCGAATTGTTGTGAAAAATCATCATCAGGTGTTTTTCGTTTTCGTATCGATACGTTTTTAGACTCTTGATCAAAAAACTCAGACTTTGATAGGTCAGGTTGAGAACTACTAGTTCCTGCAATATTCTTATTTGGTGATCGTAATGTACTCATCTCGTATTTAGTGAATTAGCTTGATGTAGAATTAAACTGTATTGGGTTACCCGCTCCGCTTGTCGCTCCGTCTGTATAGTATGTGTACCACCCTTATGATGCGTACGCACACTGTTATGAGTCAGCGTGGATGTATTGCGGCAGCGTTCACGCAAAGTATTAGTCACTCACTATTAAACAAATGTAGACTATGTTTCTAATACTATTAAGTTAAAACTTGTATGCACTTATTTTATTAATATTGAGTATTTATTTAGCAAAAGATGTGTACACGTCCACTCGCTACGCTAGTCGCGTCGTCGGTCGACACTTGACCGATGTTGAGCCATTCATTATCGTTGAATTGATGAACACGTAATCTCCAACCATAACCCCAAAACATGATCCTCGATGCACCTGTGTGATGCGTGGTCAAACAAACGGACAGACAGACAAACATTTCTAAAAATCATAGCAATGTGTTTCTTTTTAAAACTTCTTTTACTAAGTATAGATAGAACGTTATTGATTACAACGCCATCTACTTTCAAGAATGTTGCCACTCAGCATCTCAAGCACCTATACCCTAATAATTATTTGATCACGGTGAACAATTTGATTTCATAGATGGCGCTACATGTTTTTTTTTTACGTGTGTCTTTTTTTTAGACGAACACATAATTTCTGGAAAATGTCGAATACTTTTTAATTATAATGTAATATTGTTTTTCATTTCTACTACGATTAATTAATTACTCTCAGCAGTGCATGCAATACATATAATTAACTTACCTACGTGCATAATTTACTTGATTTTTAATATAAAAAAATATTAACCAAAGTAAATAAGTTACTTACGGTCGAAAAAATAACTAAAACATTGAGAAAAATATTAAAAAAGGATAAAGACAATTTAAAAAAAAAACAAAAAGAACATAATCAAACATCGGATTCGAGCCCGGGACTTCGTCGTCTAAGTCCGCTAGCATAGCTTCGAGGCTATACTGTTCGCTACTTACCATGTCAAAATAACTGTTCTTATGAAACTTAACAATGTTGTGTTTAGCTCCTTTTAGTTTTAGCGTTAAGTTATGTATTCCATGGGTTACAATTATAGATAATGTCTAATTGTGGAAAATTTTGTGATAAACCATTATGGTGCGACAAAAAATACGTTGCTACTCGTTCCCCATAGACGTTAGCGTAATGATTCATAGTGTAAATAATGTCCTATAATATTTACTATAAAACTGAAAATTTTCATAAAGATCCGTCTAGTAGTTACTGTTTTATAACGAAAAATAGCTACAGACATTATCCCTTACTGCTTAGCTCCTATGGGAAAAAGCGTGATAATTTATAGCCTAAATGTTAATCTGCATCTATTAGATTGCACGTGCAAAATTTCAACCGAATCTGTACAGTAGTTTTTGCGTGATGCGTGTTCAAACAAACAGACAGACAGACAGACAGACAGACAGACAGACATTTCTAAAAATGCAGCAAAGTGTTTGAATACTCTTTTCGAACATTTCCTAATATTTTTTTCACTAAGTTCGGCCATGTACAGACACGTGAAATTTACAGTTTTATTATATGTATAGATTTAAACTAGGTAAATTAGCATTACAGTTACATTTCAATCAACCAGCTTGTTGCAGTCCGCTGCTGGACGTACATATTTGTACATTACTCCTATTTAACTTCACGAGTAGAGATTATGAGATCTTGCAACTTTGGTGATAAAGGCTGATGATCAATAAATGTCAGAAGAATTTAAAACGTATTATAAATCGATGGATTCTCTATAATAAGGAGTTGCTGCGAACAAAGGCTTGGTTCAAGAAGTCCCTTTGTGTCGTAGGTTCAAAATAAGTACGTGTGATAGACCTCGTGGCTTCGCGAGTGAGATTTTTTTTTAGTCTCAAAGCAGAATGAAGAAGCATTAAGTACTTTTGAAGTTAAAGTAGTGTAAAGTTTTTATTTTGATTGTTTTACTCAATATGGACATTTCAAGCACACGAGTGGGAGGTAGTAGGAGGGTACTCATACTCTTGATTCCGTTTATTCCATTATGGAATTGTTGTCGTCATGTCGTCATCGTAGTTGAATACATTTGTTATTGTAACAGGTTCACATAAAAATTGTAGGCCTACTATTATGTCATCTTGTATTTTTCCTTCGCCTTTTTATCCTCATTCGTTCATATTTATTGGAATCTACCTAAGTCAATATAAATCGGAGAGAATCAAATAATTTTTCACCGACTGTCTTACAGTAAATATAATGACGTAGTGATCCAACATGGTACTGCTTCTTGTCGACTGCTGAAGGTATTACTTATTATCCTTACATCACAGACAGACATCGCTCACGGATACGTAATTTCTTTCCTTTTTGTTCCGAAGTTGTTCCGAGATTCCGTGTTTATGAGCGATGTCTATTGCGCTGCCTAGTATAAAGATTTGTTTTTGTACTCTCGGCGTTGTGTAGTAATGAGGTGATGACGAAAATCTCGCGTAGAATGAGGCAAGATGGCGCGCACTTACACAGATGCGTATAATTGTAGGTAGGTATATAATACAATATACTTGTATTACATATACATTACTAGTTTACTTCAAAATAAATAGAACAATATTAGAAGCCATTCTCGTTAATTAAAAAACAAAAACAGTAACAAGGTTATCGTTGGCGGCCTTTTCATCTTACGTTTGCATCTTTTTTACGTTTCCTGCTTACATCATTACGAGTAAATAACAAATAGTTCGTTGTTTTAAAAGGATAGATTTGTATAAAACAGTGAGAAATGTTCTGGGAAGTATTGTTTACACGGCAACAGCGGATGTGTTTGGCAGCTAGATTATGAAACTGCTATGAATTATAATATTTATTTTACTAGAAAGTAAAAATATTTAGTGTGAGTGACGAGCTCGTGAGTTGTTTGTCTTTGCCCCAGTGGAAAGATGCATATACTGTGTATGTATACACGTTACTTGTACAGCTTGCGTAAAGCTAAGAGCATATTTCTTTCCATTTGAGACCTTATTGCTCTGATTTTCGTCAACCCTGGTATGACTAGACAAAAAGGTATTTACTAAATTATGGTGTAAATACTATTTCTTCAAAACTGCTAGTGTACCTACCTTTAGAGTAATGTAGATATGAAATCTAAGCTGTTGCCCGCAGCATAAATACTTTGAACCTTTCGGCTTCGATTATAAAATAATCCTTAATTAGCGGGTGTCTGTTCCATAACCCAAATTTCATGTATCTAGTTTAGACTCGACGATGATGAATGAAGCAAGAGTTGTAAAATAGGTAAAAATGTGAGATGTGCGGTCGTAAGCTGGCGCTGGTGGTGTGACCTGGACCAGGCGCTAGGTCCGGTGGGCGGGCGGTGAGCGTGCACCGAGCGGCACGGTGCGTGGCGGGCTGGTGGCCTTGCGCGGCGCTATCAATGACGCAACTGTTACACTACTGTTTATCATCACGGCTAACACCCGCCCGCTAATCGTTGCGTATTAGGTTCCGGGTGACCAACCCACCTACTGTTACAAACACTATGTAATGTACACCGCGGGGCGACGTCTCATATATCTAACTATCAAAGATAGACACTTATAGGAACGTATTATAATTCTTAGTGGTTTAAGTGGGGTCCATACCTAACTGACTAGTAATCAAGCTACCCTTAGCTTTCTGGGATATGCTGCTGACTGACAGGTTTATAAATGACTTTATCACCAACCCAAAACTAACACTTTTGCGTGTCTCGAATTAAACCTGATCTCTGGTCGGATTTTCGTCTTATCTGCTGCTTCTATGTGTTAAAATATTCGATGTGTTTGTATGGGTTGGGTACACTGTATTTTATACGTGCACATGTAGATACACTATAGTAGGTTTATCCTGCGTAGTAGCTAGTGCGAATAGTTCTATTGAGTTTGGCTACTGTGACCGAATATATTACATACCGGGTATAGTTATAGTTATTTTCATTTATTAATAAATTTACTCGTTAAGGTAAGTCACTCAATTTCAGTTATTCTGGTTTATATCTGGTGATAACCTAGGTCTTAAGATAATGTAAGTTTAGGTTTTAACTAAATAAAAGTTTGTAAATATATTTGTGGATCGAGTAATAAGGCTCTAGCTGATGCTTCATTCAGCCCCGGCTGCCACCAGAACACCAAATAATTATATGATTTCGTTTTTTTCAACTTTTATGTATGTTATATACTTTTATATTTATCTTAAGATTGAGATAATATTAAAATGACTGTATCTGAGACGTATTAGCAACAGTTGTAACAGTGTCCACAAGTCAAGGCTAACGCCGGACTGTTTCTTCTAGCCGCGGCTGTACATGTTGATATCGTTGTCGCCGAGAACACCTCATAAATAATAATGAATATATTTCGTACGACAGGTATCTAGGAAACGTCTCTATGATAATTTTGTCGATATTTACTTTGCGTTTTCCGCAAAATATATTTTGTTACAAGACGGGTCTATCAAGTATGTGTATGTATGTCGATACAAGAATTCTGAGGACGAAGTGATCTAAAAATAACAAGGGTGCTATTAATAAGTGGATCGTGACGCGGAAGTAGCTGCTCGGGGTTAGGGTGCCCGTTGCTTCGGATTTGCGAGGATACATTTCGAATTTTACCTCTTCGTGACAGAATATGAGATTGTATGAAGTTTATAGTTAAACACCTTTTAAAGGTGTTGTTATGGTTTTAATGTGCACAAAATTTTATTTTCCCCTCATCCACGCAGTGTCCCTTTACGGTGGGTTCATGAAGAGAAATAGAAGGATATCCTTCTAGATCTAAATCTGGTCTCTGTCTCGTCGTTGCCTGCATGTTGATATGGTGATCCTAGCCAGGGTTGCCCACCTCCGGTGATATTTGTGGAAGTGGGTCAGATGTGCGCCTACATACCTACTGTAACATTGGTAACGCGTTACATCGATCCGAAATGGTATTAGCTCATCATTGGAATGTTTTCCCCATACCTCACGTACGTGGCCCAATGCGGTTTGACCACATATCATTTATTATTCCTCTTAAATTATATTAATTATCCTCGGACGTGTTGTCCTTGTCTGTTCGTACTTTATAAATAGTTTCTGTTTAGGAAAACCTCATTGCTCGCTAACTGAAACTTTAGAAACCTAAAAAAGGTTTTACGATTTGATTGAAACTGAATAAATAGATATTCTGTTCTAAAATAGAATTTGCTTCCAAAATGTAATTAGTTTTGTTATTTCCATCTCAATCACTTTATCGATATCGCATAAGTTTGTTTTGCAGAAGAACAAGTTTGACCTTTCGAGAAGATACGAATGTGATTACATAATTTCAACATTAGATATCAGTGGCACTCCGTCACCGATTATCTCGTTATCTTGTGACAACAAATCTGTGTTGTACACAACAGACCGCTGCTCTTGACGAGCCTCGCGAGCTGTCACCGTGAAGCATGGTCCACTTAATGGGGAGAATGTCGGCCACGTCCATCACAAAAACTAATTAAATTATTGTATGATGTAAACATTTGTATGCAATATTCATAAAGCTCGTTTTGCGGTTCGATTTGCTTTTATCTACTTTGTCAGTGCGGTTACTGTGTCTGTAGCGGTCAGGGTTTTACGTAAAATCCCCATTTTACCAAAGTGGAGACGAGTGAAGAGGACGTGTATTGTAGTAAACTACCAATAGATGGGGTACCTACCGCTTAATTTTAACTAACAGAGCATCATGAAATTCTATTGGAGATATTTTTCACTTCTCGTCTTCGCTTTGTACTTATTTCCTATATTGAGATTATCATCACTACTATAACTAGGGTTTACTATTCTAGGCGATTTCCGACCATCTGGCAACCTTAACTATAACCCTTGAAAGCATGAATGGACATAGATTCTGCCAAGTTATAATGCGTCGCCATTAGAACCAGAACTTGCGCAGAAATCAAAATCATTTGCAGGACATATTCCTTACCACAATATCATTGGAGTTATTTCAGAACTCTCGGTCTTTCTTAGGTACTACGTATATTAATACTAGCTGTCTCGCGCAACTTCGTCTGCGTAAATTTTCCCCGTTTTTGCAACATTTCTCATTGCTGCTCCGCTCCTATTGGTTGTAGCGTGATGTCATAATATGACATCACGCTATACGAGGAAGGCTATAGGCTATATTATAGCCTATAGCCTTCCTCGATAAATGGGCTATCTAACAGTGAAAGAATTTCAATTCGAGACCAGCAGGTCTCGAGATTACCGCGTTCAAACAAACAAATTCTTCAGCTTTATCTAATATATAAAATTCTCGTGTCACAGTTTTCGTTGCCATACTCCTCCGAAACGGCTTGACCGATTTTGATGAAATTTTGTGTGCATATTGGGTAGGTCTGAGAATCGGACAACATCTATTTTTCATATCCCTAAGAGTTTGTTTGTTTGTTTGAACGCGATAATCTCAGGAACTACTGGGCTGCACTAAAAAAATATTTTACTGTTGGATAGAGCCGATTTATTGAGAAAAGCTATAGGCTATATAACATCACGCTACGACATATAGGAGCTGAGCAGCAATGATAAATGTTGCAAAAACGGGTACAATTTACGCAGACGAAGTTGCGCGGGTCAGCTAGTATTAATATATTAGTATAGATAGGGTATAGAGAGACTGCTGTACGACGTGTAAAAAAGCAAGAAGTGGTTAAATTTTATTAGCGGACAGTGTACTATTGCACCTAACATGGTGCCATTATTTGAATCCTTTTTTTTATTTTAACATACATTAGGTACATAACAATACTTTAATTAGGCCACATATTTCTGTTACACGTTGTATAATGGGCGGCAATGGGTTAAATAAAAATATGGGTAAAATAAGGCCACGTGGTTTATAGATCCTCCCCAACGTGAGTGCAGCTGTGTGCCCGTAGTGCAGTGGTGCAGTGGTGCAGGCAGCACTTCGCGTCGGACGCCGGAAGCTTTTTGCATACAATGACCGTTGCGTGCCGCGCCCTACTTTATGTATTCGGTTTTGGTGAAACTCATGTATTACGCTCATACATCGTTTATAGTTGTTTTTTCTTTACTTTAAATTACCAACTTCGTGTTTTTATGTGAAGGTCCTTTTATGCATACTCATGATATACTTACATTAATTTTATGAAGCATTTCCGGAAGGGAGGCTATACACTTAGGCGTGTGATCACATTCGGTTCGGCAAAGCTGGCCCGAACACATGCTCAGCTTGCCGGTCGGGTAGTTCATTCGGGCCGGCACATTTATCTACACATTCGGTTTTACCGGCCGGCTGTGTTGATGGATGCTGGCCCGCTGGCACCCGGCGTTCGGCAAAGCCAAGTGGCTTTTTTCCGAACGTTCATCCATATATACCGGATCTGGAATGACGCCGGATCGAACATGTGTGTAGCAACTCTTATACAACGTTATTCTCCGACCTATGGTGTAAATCTGAAAGTAGTTTTATCAGAACTCAGAATCAGTAACACATTCAAATGGCCATAAAATAATATATTTTACAATGAATCAATAAATATAAAAACAATTAATTAAATCATTAAGTAATTAATTAATGATTCTGTAAGCCCAAGGCCTGTTGCACAGTGTAATGGGAACTGTTATCATCACTTATTTTAATTAATAAGGCATTTATTGCAACTACGCAATCAGATTCGTGCTAATCTGATTTATATGATTTCTTGAAGTAAAAATCTTCTTGGGGTGTCTGAGCTTTTGCGCTGCTAAACGAAAAATAACGTACTTACATTTTTTTCACTGTATGTGTGTACTTTGAAAAAAAAAATGATCCAGTTTAGTGGTATAAGACCCTGTTCAGATGAGGCGAATTACGCGCGTAAGGTAGCATAACCTTCAGCTGGACATGGATTGACTACTTAGAAAGGTCACTGAGATGGACTGAATGCGGAAGGCGGAGAAGCCTATGTCTAGCAGTAAAGCGATATCGGTTGATAATATTTTGATAAACAGCGCAATTAACTTTATAGTTTGTATTTTATAATTGTGCTGTTTACCATCATTATCAGTTTCTAATATTGCCACATGAATCTATTGCTGAAAGGACTAAGTAACATACAAATGCCTCCATGTAGACTTAAGTGTATTCAGTTTATAGAACATGTCTCCAAGGATAACAAATGTCAATGTCAATCATTAATTGATGTTAGTTTAGCGAAGTGTATGAAACAGAATCGTTATCAGAGGCGTGTTGTTCGTCGCTTATCGGATAACGGCGCGAGTATCTTCTAATTGCATATTATCACTGTTGTGTTCTGTATCTGTGATATGTGTGTGACGTCACTTGGTACTTCTCACTAAGATTTGTCACTCTCATTACCTATATATGGATTTTTCAGGTCAACGATAACATCTATTATATTTTTAGGGTTCCGTACCTCAAAGGAAAAAACGGAACTCTTATAGTATCACTTTGTTGTCCGTCGGCCAAGACCCTTTATCTCGGGAATGCGTTGAGTTCTCCGGCTTTACCTATTGTTTGCGAACTTGGCATTACATGTACATGTAGAATCCCGACGTATCACAAGAGTTGTTTTGCATCCTAAGTGAATAAAGAATTTTGAATTTAAAATTTTAGTGTAAAAAAAGATACGGCCGTTTATGCCGCAAAAAACGTACATTTCGACACTCTTAAGGAATAAATTATTAATAATAAATAAGGAGAAAATTATTTTCCGTTGACCAAGAGCTCTGACATTTAGACATGTATCTAATACCGTCTTATACTACAAGTATAGGGAAAAGTCTGAAAGCTATAGGTACATTTGTTGGTACGTTATTAAATCATAAAAAATATAGTCTTTAAAAAACTGCGAGACCCGATTCCTGAACTATTTATAATAATTATGTACAAATTTGTACGGAACTCTCGGTGGGTGAGTCCGACTCGCACTTGGTCCGGTTTTTAGTTAAGTCTATACTAATAAAATAAAAGTGTCGTTTATAGACAATTTCTGAAGTTATATCATATTAATCCACATGATATCCCACTGCTGGGCACAGGTCTCCCCAGTAGAACCTACTCATTATCGATCTTGGAGGTAATTGCCATAATCGCCACGCTTGTCGAGCGGATTGGCGATCGCAGTAAGGATTGAAAGTAGGTACTCCGTGGACGCTGCCGCCCGTCAAATCTCTTAGTTGCCTTGACGACACACGGGGGAAGAGATGGGGTGGTAGGTACTATTCATAAGCCGGTACTAAACGATATATTTCTAAAGTTAGTCGACATAATTTGATGAAAGCGGTATAGAGGTAGGTAGGAGGACTTTTTATCGCGATTACCGATAGGTACCTATAGGTAAGTACACTCGCGCAGGTACTCGGGGAACAGAACGTAGAAGAGTAGGAAAAAAAATAATGATTGCTCAACTTAAGTCATAATTCATAAATAACAAAAAGTATTAAAAGTATCTAGTGATCTGAAAATTGTATTACACATAAATCAAATTCCACTTATTTGTGTAACGGGGTTACTTGGAAATAAGTTCATGTTACGAGATTGCCTGGAAGTGACATAAATCCTTATTCATATGAGATTACCGGGAAATCCAGTTAAGGATAACTTTCCGAATTATGAGGTACCTGTAAATGATGTTACCCAAACCTATGAAGTAACCTTACATTTGGTTCATCAAATTCAATTTTTTTTATTCATAGGTAGTAAAATACCAAGATACACAACACACATTAAAGCAATAGGTAAAGCTGGAGAAAAGAACATGGCAAAAAAAATCTCATTTCCTCTTTTCAAATTGACAAAATTCACAACAATATTTATTAACTGTATAGGTATGCATTATAAAATTATATATACCACGGGTCTTACTCGCGTTTCGATAGTATTGTAGTTCACGGGTAGACCTACCTGTCTACCCGTGACCACGGCCGTTGAACGTCGGGCAATAAACAAGGTATTTTATTTATCGATTAGACCTGTAGTATAAGTAAGTATATAATTTTATAATGTGTACAAATCGCGAAAGTTTATCAACAGGTATAGGTATGGAGATAAGTTGCTGCCTATATATCCGTGATAGGGGAGTGATGGAAATTTTAGTACTTACTAGCTGTCCCGCGCAACTTCGTATGCGTACATTTTCCCCATTTTTGCAATATTTTTCATTACTGCTCCGCTCCTAATATTGGTAGCGTGATGTTATATAGCTTATAGCCTTCCTCGATAAATGGGCTACCCAACAAAGAAATAATTTTTCAATTCGGTCTAGTAGTTCCTGAGATTGGTTCAAACAAACAAACGAACTCTTAAGCTTTATAATATTAGTATAGATAGTATAGTTATAAATGTTGGGGGTGGACAACCCTTATCACTTAGGGGTATAAAAAATAGATAAAACCCGATTCTCAGAGCTACTGAATATGCATATAAAATTTAATAAAAATCAATCAAGCCGTTTCGGAGGAGTATGGTAACTAACACGAGAATTTTATATATAAGATAATATAAAGGGTGAATTAATAATTGTTAGTTAACAGCCTCTAAACATAGGTCACCTTTACCATATATTATGTGGAAAGGTCGTCAATGTCGGTTAACATACCTACCCACAGCAAAAGCCAATTCAAACATAACATTTCAATGTACTTAATTGTATTATTATCGTAATATGTCGCATACACAAATATCCTGTATACACTACTTCACTTAATTGCTATTACAAACGGCGGTGACTAATAACGTCATTGTCGTATCTCTATTTCTATCACTCATATATTCAGTCTGTAGTGTTCCTCTATTGACCATAGACCTTATTCTAAATTTAAAATAATATACTTATCTAATCAACTTCTCCTTTAAATTAAAAAAAAGTTATATCTTAATAATAACTCTACAGTGAAGGCTATTGAAAGCTAATTTCCCAGCCAGTGATGTCTCAGGCTACTCGCTACGATTCGTCAGTCCTGCTGTACACCATGTTCCATGTATGTAACGTGTTGTCCTCGTGCCTGCAGACGTTGCCGCCGCAAGCCAACACGACGTTCAGCGTGGTGTACCTCGGCCGGCGCGAGGGTCCCGTCTCCGCGCATCTATATATACATACCTCGCTAGGAGTACATAAGTATCCAGTAAGTTGTTTTTAATCACTAAAGTTTTAAGTTACAGATACAAAGAACACCTACACTCGAACCATCGATTGGACAGTACGGAAATCCAACCCACATTATCTTTATTATATCTAGCCGAACGCACTCCCATTGTCGTCGAGGCTGTCTTGTAATATTTTTCCGGGTCTGGCAAAGTAATACGTTTAATTAATAAGTTTACACAATATTGATTATGAAGGAATATTAATGTGAAGCGGCAGTAACATTGGATTAATTCGAAATTCGATTTTGGGTTCGTTTCCCCCTTTATATTACCGACCTGAACCAAGCCCGAACAAAAGCAATCGAGTTGAGCTGAAGGGGTTAACAAGATTGCTGTGCAACCCACGATACCGGCCTTTAAAATTCGATATTTCGATACCTACTCCCTTGTGCCGTAAGGATCTAGCATTTCCTTTAGGTTTTTAAGTTATATGGAATGTGTTGTGTAGGTGTCAGCGGTGGGCGTGGCGAGCGAGTGGGGGGTGTGGCCGCTGGTGGGCGTGCGCGTGCCGCTCAACGCGACCGTGGAGCCGCTGCTGACGATGCACAACCCCACCGATCAGACTATACAGGTGAAGTATCACGCACTCCTTTTGGCTCCTACGCAGGAGTCGTTTGCGCAAACTATCGGCATGACCTCTGCATAAAACATCCCAAGTAGAGATAGAAACTTCATACGGTACCTACTTGAACAACTCTGACATTGACGGGTCCGGAATCTCGAAACACCTTCGGTTGTGCGATTGCATGTCCGTAAGCGATGTTTGTATGAAGCTTTGCTCCTTTTCTCGGTATTTAGTGTTTTGTTCCCAGCGGACATCTGCGCGGATGGTGGCATCTGTGTAGGGACCATTAATAATTAATTATGAAAGATACCCGTTAGTCATCATTGTTTCACACTAATCCACTGATGGCTTTGACTTCTTTTTATTTCGTGCTCATCCTTCACAGTGTTACATTAGAACTCAGGTATGAGTAGGATGGATATAGCGTTTTCTTTTTGTCAAAATTTAGCAGCGAGCTTGCGTGTGAGTGGTGCATCGTCGGTTGGAATATTCTAAGATGACAAATGTTATTATACAGTACAGGACTTCCCGAATGACGATTTGGTATAACATGTTTTTAACATGTTATACCAACACAATTTATTCATGATGCAACGTGACATAATGAACCCAGATATTCTTTAAATTGACATTTATATTTGCCTATGCCCTTAATTATACTCTTAAATAACAAAATGTATTTCCTTATTTTGATGTTTTATGGCATGTTTAAGAAATATATAATTGTAATTCTAAAAATAGAAGATTTATAACCTAAGATGTTTCCCTTGAACTATATACATATATTGGGTGGTAATGGTAACCGATAGCAACGTTACGGTGGAGATACCAATAAAACAGAACAGGAACGTACATGCTAGTGAATAACAATCAGATACAGGCATGCCAGTTAGCGTATTCAGTTAACAATTATGTAGCGCATGCAAGGAGCTGTAATGCAAGTGACATAGGGGAAAGGGGGGCATAGTGGGGTATCTAATATATTATGTGTAGTTTTTCTGCTAATAGTGACGTTATATTTACTGCAAAGGCTTTTTTTGGTTAATTGACATGTTTATCATTATTTGGCACCCCATTTTCTTCTTTAGTAGTAACAGTTTAGTTAATAAAACGATATAACTCCAAAGTGACGATTACCCCACTTTGCCCCGTATAGTGGGGCAAAGTGGGGTATCAGGTGGGGCATAGTGGGGTATTTTAATTGAAATATACCAATGCTTTTTGTTATCAAAATATAATATTTTAACTCTTATAAGTTGGCAAAATAAAATCAAACATTCAAAATCAACATAATTATCAAATCAACATATCAAATCAAAATGTCAAAACATAAAATTAAATTAACATCTTTTATAAACCAAAATTATAGATCTTTACTTAAAAATTATAAAACATAAAACAAATAAACATCAAAAACCCTTCTGGTCATTAATCAACAATGCATAGGGCACATACATGTGTGGTTTCGTCATCCTCATCATCTTCTCCTGCGCAAGAGCAATGTGCCCAACGATTGCACTTTATGCATCTTATCCAACCCTCCGTTGACTGAGACCATAAGTAACCACAGTAAATGCATTCAGCATCTTCATCTCCTACGGTTTCCTTTTCCTTTTTTTGTTTTTTTACTAATTTGTTCTTTCTATTCTTTGGTTTATTAGGGTCTAAATCAATAGTTTTGCTGACTTTCCTTTTCATTTCCTTACTCTCTTTGGTAGCTTTCAGTGCAATAAGCTCATTTTTATAAGGCGATTCTGTGAGAATTGCTGTTTTCCCTCTTCGTCTTACAACCCTCTGTGTTGTACGGTTTTCCTTCGGCACAGGCAAAATTTGCTCAGGGGATGTTAAAAAAGAACTTATTGGTGGATCAGTCATCCAGGAACATCCTGGCGGTGGACAATCCTGTCTAGATTCTGGAGATCTTTGTTCTTGGGTCGTGAGATTTGTAGTTGACTCTGTAGGCGGAGAGACATTTTGTGAATCATTAGATGCTGTTAACTCTGTTAAGCATGGGTTTACCTCTGGATTTTCTGGATTATTTGTGGTTTCAGCTGGTGCAAAATCTGCGTCAGTAAAAACATTTCGATCCATAGGCCAGATTCCTGTCGCTCTAAATGCATTTATCGCGGTTGACATCGTGGATGCAGCTACAAATGCTAGACCGAATAATGTTGCTGTCTGGAATTGGGTCACTACACGACCTGGGTGGCTTCTTAACCATTTTTTCACTTCGTTCCCGTAGTAAGTGCTAAGTGGCTTCATAAAAGCTACGTCTAATGGCTGCAGACGATGAGTACAGTGTGGTGGGAAACATAATAAAATCACTCCATTTTCGCGGGCCATATCTATCACCTCTATGGATTTCACATGTGTCGCATGTCCATCTAATAGCAAAAGTATTGGATCGTCTTTAGTAGCGTGTGACCATTCTATAAACCTCTTTAGCCAGAGTACAAAAAGATGGCTTTGTATCCATCCTGATTCATGACATTCTCCCCAAGATCCAGCTGGAGCCCCGTCAAGTAATTCTGGTTTCATCCGCTTTCTCGGGAAAATAAACATGGGAGGCATGTAATTACCGACAGCATTGAAGCAAACAATGGTCGTCATTAATTTACCTCGTTCTGCAGAAGTAATAGTTCCTACTTGCCGTTTGCCACACGATGCTAGAATTTTAGAATGGCTCTTAGGTACGGTTGAAACACCTGTTTCATCGACATTATAAATACGCTGTGGATTTAATTTATACTTGTCGTAAATATTCTCCAGAAGATCAAAAAAATTGCCAACAGCTACTCGGTTGAATCCCATACTTCTGGCTGCGGAGGTAGGTTCAGGCTTTCTGTAGCTAACATCTCGATGACGTTTTAAAAAACCTTTAAGCCAGTCTATTCCTGCCAAACCGTTCTGTGTATTAAACCTGTGTTCAATTTTATTTTTTTCGGCTAATGAAAAGGCAAGTTTTCTAAGTTCCTGTGATGTAAGACCGTAAAATCTCTCTTCCATTATCTTAATATAACTTACAAGTTCTTTTTCTTGATTAGGAGAAAATACAGTAGTGTAATGACCTAACTTCTTTACAAACACAGTGTTGTCTGGATTAGCCCTATATTTTGCCACATACCGTTCAAGTGTAGTTTGTGGTACACCGTGTGACTGTGCAGCTTTTTTGTAGCCCATTTCTCCCGACACCACACAGTGTACTGCTTTTTCCATAGCCTCCATAGACCAAGAGTGTTGAATAGTTTTCTTTTTATATGTTCGAACCATTGTGACTGTAACAATCAAATGTTTGATTAAATAACCTTGATAATTATAGATTAATACGAGTAATGTAGGACATAAAACTCTTTGACGATTGACTACCCCACTATGCCCCATCTAGCATACCCCACATTGCCCCCACGTGTATTAAAAAATAAAATATTAACACATAAGTCTTACCTTTTATTTTAATCCAATTTGTTTTTGTATACTTATTTAAGTTGTAGTTTACAGCCAAATGGAGCACACAATCCAAAACAAAATATTACTAGAACATATCAATGTATCGTCATAAGATTAACAACATTTATTTAACAAATACGCGTTATTATTACTTTGGCTGCGAGCGCTCTAACCGGCGACGCGACTGCGTGTAACGTAAGCGAAGGTCATACGACGACTAAACACCAATCACAGCGCGTCATTTGAATCGTCGAACGTCTGTTTCTTTAACGAATGTTGTTGCTTCCCCGCTATGCCCCGCTACCCCACTATGCCCCCCTCTCCCCTACCAATACAGGCAAGTGTATTTTCACACAAATACTTAGTATCATGTGTACCTACATAACAACCCTTTGAATTTGATAACATCATTTTATTTAAGTATACTGTTTCTACGTTGTACACTTTGTGCAGTGGCCTATATAAGAGGCGCCTGTTCCCGCAGCCGCCTATCGATTGTCGTAATGAGTGCTTTTACTGCCACCCATTGTTTGATGAAATTGAATATACATATTTATTTATTATACCAATACGTTTCGTATTATTCTTGTGCGTACTACTATCTCTATTCCCGACTATTTACCCCACATGGTGCTGGGGTTCTCCCTATTTGTATCCGACCTCCACCTCGAAGGTATTTTTCAGTTGTTAATTTTTTTTCTGTTTTCAAATATTTTTATCTAATAATAATTAATTGAGAGTATATATATTGTGCATTATAAACGTGTTGCGAAAGAGCGTAGTCGCCTATACAGGTATCTTTTACTTAAAAGGAGACACCTATCACTAATTTATGTGAGTTATTATTACAATGAGTATTATTATTATTGTTTGATTAGTGAAAAATATTAGTCTATCATTACAAATTATTAAAATGTATCCATCCATTTAATTGTCAATGGCTCAATTCATTTTGATATTGTGGGATGAATATCAATGTCAAAGCGATCGTTAAATAATATTAATATTGTATGAGCTGATCTCTCTCTATATATATATTTGACCTCTACGTCGGTAAAATTCGTTTTAGCTGTTTGATCAAAGAGCTAAAACGAATTTTACCGACGTAGAGGTTTCTACTACTAATTGAGAACTAATGACATGATCGCGATTATTCGGTGCAGTCAGGTTTTAGTTTACCGGAAAAAAGTTTAGTGAAACGGAACCCTTATAGTTTCGCCATGTCCGACTATCCGCAGCTTAGCTCAGACACTGTTAGTGCTAGACGGCTAATTTCGCATGAATACACATATTATATACGCCGACAAAGTGAAAGAATAAAATCTTGAAAAACATTTTTTTTGAGGTTTCCAATTTCCTAAATCATATAGGGAGACCTATATCATTTAGGGATTTGTTTGTCAATATTAAGCTCTAAAGTGCAAACTTTTGTTTGAGTCAAGTGAGCCCCCCCCACCTGCCCGCTAAAATGGTTGATGTTGGGTGTGTGAAAACAATTACGATAGTAGTATATATTATGGTGAAATTAAAAGGAAAACTATTACAGCTAAGTAGGCTTTATAAGTTTACGAGTTACAACCGATCAAATGAGAAGTAACAAAATTTCAATAGTTATAGCGTTGTAAGTATGAAGCCACATTTTTCGGATGGGGGTGGGGGGACTACGGGACCCTGTATTGTGCGTGGCCTGACATGCACTTGCCCGTTTTTTTTAATTTGAAACTTTCACAAGCATTGAAGTAATTTTTATAGGCATTTCTTGCCAATAACTTTACAAATACAATAATTGCATATTTAAAAGATAGAAAATTTTGAAGTCCAGACTCAGGAATCGAACCCGAGACTTCCGTAGCCAAACCGGGGCCAGAAGCGAACCACCTATCTGGACTATGTTACTAGATTTCAAATTTTTCTATCCCTTAATGCTCGCGAGTTAGGCCCTCGCAGCGCCATCTAGTCGGTAGTTAAAGAACTATCACGGCTTTTGTTATTGCTTCGTTACAGAGCATTTTAACAAATTATGATGTCGCAAGCCGAATATTGAAGTAATTTTTATAGGCATTTCTTGCCAATAACTTTACAAATACAATAATTGCATTTATGAAAAATTTACGGAAGTCTCGGGTTCGATTCCTGAGTCTGGATTTCAAATTTTTCTATCTTTCAAAAACGCAATTATTGTATTTCACAAGCATATTTTTCAACCAAGACGCAGTGCGCCGCTTGTACGCCCTCGCCTTGGCTCTGTCTCGACTTTGTTTCTGCTAGAGACGTTTTCATTTCGTGCCTCTGCCGGTCGATACCGTTAGCACAGATTACTTACGTACAGATGGCAAGCTTTGTAGTAAACGTTCTCTATGAAGATTGCCCTTTCCATTCTCCGGTATTGTGTGGCGCTAGAGCTAGTGGCTAGTGTAACGCGTGTGACTGGGCGTGCAGGTGAGCGAGGTGTACTCGTCGGGCGCGTGGCTGGGCCTGCAGCTGCCGGACGGCGCGGGCGCGGCGCCGCGCGCGGCGTGGGCGCTGCCGCCGCGCAGCGCGCGCGCGCTCGTGCGCCTGCGCCTCGCGCCGCCGCCGCTGCACGCGCTCACCGCCTACATACGGATCAAGGTAACTGTCGCACGGTCTGTGTGCTGTCATTCCTCTCACGCGGGAATTCTACTAACTATCTACGTCGGAATCCAGTTGGTGTATAACCACTTTTCTGCTATTTCATTTATGAGGAGAGCTCAGTTTGTCACCGATTTCTAAAGTCAGTGAACGTGATCGGTCGCACCGTGTACTGAACAGAACGTGTTGTTCCGCAGGCCAACATAACGGGCGGCGGGCTGGTGGTGTGCGTGGAGGCGCGGCCCGCGCCGGCGGGCGAGTACGCCAGCCCGCTGCAGCTGCGCCTGCGCACGCGCGGCTCCATGGACCCCGCCGACGTGGTGAGTGCCCGCCACCTCGGTAACAAACATTCTATAGTACAATAACGCACGAGTAGATTTCCCTTGCACAGATTACAGTAAAGCCTTTGACTACGTTGATCACAAATATATTTAAGGGGAAGATATCAAGAATTGATTAAATAGATGATTTGTTAAGATGGTTTTCATCTTGTATAAAAAGTAGATTCGAGGCTTTTGTAATTACAATATATAGTAACCGAATTCAGTTACTATATCTTTAGTTAAATCCAATTTCCCAATGGAGTATCGCAAGGGTCCACTGCCGCCTTCACACGGAGCCTGTCCCACCGCAGGTGCACGTCTCGCTGGGCAACAGCGCGGCCACGGGCGTGGCGCTGGACGCGCGCGTGTGGACGGCTGGCTGCGCGCGGACGCCGCGCGAGGCCGCGCCGCCCGACGCCGCGCACGCCGCGCATAACGGCGACGACAAGGGCACCGCCAATGGGAACGGTGAGCACGCACTCTGTACACACGCACATTGGGAGGATAGCTTTTGGCTCTCTCTTTCTCGCTTCGACTCGTTTTTTGCCTTTAACTTTTTACCCCAACGGTTTGTTCACATCAAAGACAAAAGACGTAAAAATAAGGTGTTGATGCTTCCTTGTAGGAGTGAAGTCAGAAGGCGTGTACGTGTCGCTGCTGCGCTCGCACCTGGAGCCGCACCAGCCGCTCGAGCACGTCGCGCAGCTTACCTTTGATTGTAAGTTCTATGCTCTATATATATTGTTCTATCTCTTTCCCTCTTCTCTATATAACTCGTCTATTTACCCCTATTATATTATATCTCTCTCCGTCTTTTGTCTATTTATTCTCTCTCTCTATTTTTTCCATTAGTGTGTGTTAGTCCTCATTCGCATGAGCGATTTTCTTACGCGTGTGAAAAACCCAACGTCAGCGTATTTTTAACGCTCTCGACGTGGTCGTTCATGCGAACGCTTTTTCAAGTACGCGTTGCAAGAGTACGAACAAAAAAGTCTAGTGGTTAGTGATCCTGACTGCTAAGCGGTCGTAGGTTCGATTATACGAGTAGATACGATCGAAAACTGAGTGTGATAAACACGATGGTTTATTCTGTGTTTGGGTGTTATTTGTTAATAATATGTATATAATACGGCAGAAGTATTTGCGTATTTTTAATGTATTGTTAGTAATCGAATCTCTTTGACTGTGCTGAATGTAACTGGCTGGTTTTAATATAATTAAATGTTGACATTCTGAAGATGCAATAAAAAAAAAAACTACAGAACGCAAGGTTCATAGTAAACTCTTTCGGACGAACGGGGCTCTGTCACTGGTCGGACGTATGTCGTGTTTCCGTGTGTGTGTGTGTGCAAACATTGCACACACACACACACGGAAACACGACATACTTGTAATGTGCGTGCATCGAGAGAGTTTTGTATGAAGATTGTCTACTGTACTGTCCGGTATTCCGTGCTACAAGACTCAAGTGAGCGTACTGTACGTTGTCAGACGCCAAGATGTGGGCGGGCTACGGCGAGGCGGCGGAGACGGAGGGCGCGGAGGGGGCGCAGGGCGCGGAGGCGGGCGCGTGGTGCGGCGGCTGGCTGGCGCTGGGCCGCGCCGCCGTGCCCTACAGCGTGCGCCTGCTGCCCGGCACGCTGGCGCTCACGCCCGACGCCATACAGTACTGTATCCGAACTGTGTACCAGCTTTTATGTTACACTTGCTTTACAATATGTCTGTCACTCACGGCTACGGGGCTATTGCAGGTTCAGTGGGGAGGGGTTACACTGTGTGAATAAAACCGGAAAAAACAAATTAAGTCGTTGTCGTTAGTTAAAATACAAATTTCCCAGTGAGGTACAAGGAACCCTTATGGGCCCATTTCTTTAACGACATTCATATGAAAACCTGTAAAGAACTAAATATCCTGTAATTAACAAAGTCGTTGCCGTTTATTGTTCATTAAAAATATGGGGAGGGGGGTTTGAACACCCCATCTAAATTTCCACCTGGGTAAGCTGTTCCTTAGCCACGTAAAGTAAAGATAGAGTGAAGTATTATGTCCGCTCACGTTACAGTTTCGTGACAGCTCACGAAGAGGAAGCGCAGTTAGCGCGCGAGGTGCGCGTGCGCAACGAGTTCCCGGTGCCCGTGCACGTGGCGCGCGTGGACCTGCCGGACGACCAGGAAGAATACTTTGAGGTGCGTCCTTTTTAAAAACGTGTCGTTTTTGTGAGGTTTATTAGAGAAACGAACATTTTAAACAATAGAATAATCATCTTATTAAATTACCATTTTTTTATTTATTTTTTTGATTTGATTATTCATTCAGTCAGTGTCAAGTGTGTACAATTTAACTATACGAAGGTCTTTTGAAATTTGTGTATTTCATGTATTTACTGTTGTTGAAATGATTGTAGTGGAGCTCATGTACGTGTTGTATAAAAAGTAAGTTTGTTTGCAGGTGGAGTCCCTGGCGCCGCTGACCGTCCTCCCGGGCGCCAGCGCGGTGGCGGCGCGCGTGCGGCTGCGGCGTGGCGCGGCCGCGGGGGCGCGCCGCGCGCGGCTCGCGATCCGCACCAACCTCACGGACTACACGTTGCCGCTGCTCGTCTACAGCGGGAAACTTGATATTGTGAGTGTTTGCTGCGGGGAACTGGGGGTTGTAGTCCCTTTTCTATTACATATAGGTATGTAATTAGTTTAATAAATCACTGCGCGAACAAGGGTGGGAAAAGATACATGGGACAAGCAGCGGGCGAAAAAGTCGCGGCGCGTATGTGAGAGGGGGAGACGCAATTTAGACCGTGATTTTAGGTCCCACATTACTAGCAATCCTGTTAACTCCTCCGGCTAAACTCAGTGGCTTGTGTTAAGAAAGGATTCACGTCGGTAGTGTAATAGGTAACCCTTCCTCCTCAGTTTAGATTGATAGATAGAGTGGTGACGTGATAGTGTATTGCAGGAGTGGGAGTGGCCGAACTCATCGGACGGCACGCTGCGCCTGGGCACGGTGGGCACATCGTCGACCCGGCGCGTGCGCATGCGCCTGCGCAACAGCGCGCCCGCGCCGCTCTGCGTGCGCGCGCTGCGCCTCGCGCTGCCCGGCGCGCAGCTCACGCTCGACGACTGCCCGCCGCAACACGCTTGTGTTAGTATACGTTCTCAAAGCTATATGGGTCCTAAGTGAGAGCCCTGGGATACGCCACGAGACTCTGTTCGGACTACGAATTTATAGCTTCTGGTTGCGACCTCGGATCTAATTGTGGTGTGGTGATCGGTAGATTGACTCCATCTAAGCAAAGAGCTGTAGATTCCTGCATGAGTTTTTGTATAAACAAGTTGTGATCAACCACGTCAAACGGCTTTGAGAAGTCGGTGTAGATAGATTTGGAAGTTTGATCGACTTAAGATGTCACAATGATCGATATCGTATTGGTTATGGTTTTCTTTTTTAATTAGTATTAATGAATGATTCGATTCGTCCGCAGCGTTGTGTGGAGTCGGGCGGGAGTATATCGGCGTGGCTGACGGTGGTGGCGCCGGCGCGCGCCGGGCCGCTGGGCGGCCACGTGGAGGTGCTGGCGGCCCGCGCGGCCGCGGCCCCCGGCGCCGCGGCGGCCGCGCGCGCGCTCGTGGCGCTGCACGCGCACCCCGGCCGCGTCGCCGCCGCGGACCTGGCGCTCGCGCACGCCGCGCCCGTGAGTACACGCGCACACACACACACACACACACACTGTCACACGTGGCGCTGCACGCGCACCCCGGCCGCAAATACATACACACACACACACACACTGTCACACGTGGCGCTGCACGCGCACCCCGGCCGCAAATACATACACACACACACACACACTGTCACACGTGGCGCTGCACGCTCACCCCGGCCGCAAATACATACACACACACTGTCACACACGCACAAATACACACACACACACACACACTGTCACACACGCACACACATACACGCGGTGCTGTACAAGTAAACGTGCATAATACACTTGGTGGTATAGTGCGTTAGGGCACTGAGACGGCTTCAAAAACCATCTATGAGGAGTATTACGAAAACCACGTTAAAATTGTTCTCGTTTGACGATATTGTGAGCTGGTGTCGGCAAGTTCCACATAATATGACCTCTCTGCATTGGTGTCGCAGTACGCGTGGTCGTCGGCGCCGCTGGTGCTGGAGAGCTCGATGGCGCTGACGATGCGCGTCATGGACGTCACGCTGCCGTCGGACAACCCCGCCGTCACCTATCTGTGAGTGCGTCTGTTTCTACGTACGAGATGCTAATATTGTGGAAACTATCATTCTGCAGTACAATGTTAATTAATGTTGTTTTTACTCCAAATTTAGCGTAAAGAACATTTTATTTTAGTGATCTTTAAGTATTTTTATGTTAATCTAAACATAAAGGAAATATTTCGGTCGAACACGACTCGAACCTGTGATCATAGTTAGTCTCAGTCCTTAGTATGCTACGATGTTAGGCAATGGTCGCCATCCGCGGCAACACCGTCAGTTGTAGTGAGCCATAGTGTGAGTGTGCGTGCGCAGGCCGGCGAGCGAGCCGGGCGCCATGCAGCTGGCGAGCGGGCGCCACGCGGTGGGCACGGTGGTGTTCGCGCCCGAGAAGCTGTGCGAGCCTGACTGCTACACCGGCCTCGACGTCACCTCGCCAGGTACGTCGGACATTTTTTTTTTTTTTTTTTCTCCTGGGTTCACGCAGACGTTGATCTAGAATCATGTTCTGGGGGGCGGGTACTTTGATCCCATACTGGTTAAGTGTGAGTAGTTTTGCCCGTCAAAACGGACCAAATGTGTGGCGAACAGAGTCTGAGAGGGGGGGGGGAATGCCTTGTTGCCCCCTCTCTTGGATCCGCGCCTGGGTTTTTTGGGGGTACAACTCCCTCGTATCGTGCAAGGTTACTACACTAAGGGTTACAGTTGTTATACCCCCCACCCCGCTCCCGCAGAGGGCGCGGCGTGGGCTGAGCGCGGCGCGCGGCCGGACGCGCGCGCGCTGGCGGCGGACGCGGCGCTGCAGGCGGCGCGCTACCGCCGCTACGAGCAGCGCGCCGCGCGCGGCAACCTCACGCTGCACGTGCACACGGACCACGTCGTGCAGGTACTCACTACACGGGACCGACCGACCTGCGGGTTGCCACTGGACTCGAGGAGCGTCTATTTCTAGGGCACGTAACTGAGGCGTCAATGAGAGACGGATTGACAACGACAATGACAATTTACTTTGACAGATCGTTACATCTCTCCCTGACAAGCTAACGATTCGGTACATTATATAATAACAAACTATACGTATCAATAAATGCTATCCATACTAATATTATAAATGTTAAAGTAACTCTGTCCGTCAGTCTGTCTGTTACGCTTTTACGCTCAAGTGTCGTTACAACTTTTGGTCTTAATTTTTTCCGTCTAGCCCCCTTTCGCAACGCGACAAAGGAACTTCGTTCCAAAAATGTAAAGAAATATTTCGATTTTTGAAGTTCACCCACCCATTTCAATGAAACCCGGCGAATTAGGTAAATCGTTGTTGTGTTTTCTGAGGAGTCACAGCGCGTCCAGACGACTGCGCAGTCGGCGACCTCCCCCTTGTCGCACGTGCACAGATGCGATATTGAAAAAGGAATCTGCTTACATTAACCTCTTGACCTTCGTCTATAGCTTTTTGAATTGCCTTTTAAACTGTTTTAACGGCATTCTCGGCCGCCTCGTTCCACTGAGGTCTATAAGGAGCCGACGTCGTATGCTTAATACAATTTTTACCGCAGTACATTTTAAATTTCTGTGAGAAAAATGGTGGTCCTTTGTCGGTTACGAGCTGCGTCGACAGACCGAAGCGTGCAAATATACTTCGCAAGACTTCTGTAGTACGATCCGCAGTTGTACTTTTCATGGGTATCGCCTTTATCCACTTAGTGTGTGCATCTACAATGATAAAATATCGTTTCCCCCCACAATCGGCGAAGTTCGCGTGGATGCGCACCCACGGTGCGACATGCGGCACACGAATTACCTTCGTTTTCGATATCCTGATCGCACCATGATCAAGTCGTGCTTCTTAAATGTACGTTAATGGCTGATGGTCGGTGCGTAACGTAAATCGCCTCCCGAATAAATATTGATGATGGTTTGTGACTCCAAACAAAATAGCATTAATGTGTTTATAGAAGGTCTAAGCCATAGACCGTCAACAGTGTCAGTTATTTTTTTGAAAAATGGTGATATTTACGTATTACTGTGTTTCAGTTGAAGAGTATTGTAGCAAGTGTAATTACTGGGCAAACGTGCGCTCTGGCATTGAGATGTTTGGGGCGCACCCAAACATCTGAATGCCAGAGCGCACATTCGGTGTGGAGGGTTCGGGTGGCACTGATAGTGAGCGAGGCGCCGCAATGTGCAGATCCCGGTGGCGGGCGGCGTGGGCGCGGTGTGGCCGCGCGTGGCCGCCGCGCACGACGCGGGGCTGGCGGGCGTGGGCGGCGCCGTGCCGCTGCGCGTGCGCGCGCGCAACCCCTCGCGCAGCCACGCGCTCGTGCTGCAGCCCGTCGTGGCCGGCCCGCTGCCTCAACTGTACGTATACGTATACACACAGAGCACCACTATAACTATTTATTCCCACCTTGTACGAGCGTGGTGGTACAATTTATCATTATTTGAATTAAAACCGATTTATTAGACAGAACCGCGGGGTGCCGCGGGGAGATGTTTCGGGTCCTACACTATTTTTGATTTTTATAAATTATATGGCACGGTACATCGTTCATTGCCAAAATAATTTCCTTAACCGATAGTCGTGTCCCTCCACTTTGACAAGCTCCCGGTGTACCGCGCCGCGTGAACCTAGTTGTGTGCCGCAGGATGGGCAGCGCGGAGTCGGCGCTGTGCCGCTCGGAGAGCTGCGCGTGGGCGCTGGACGCGTTCCGCCTGCTGGAGTGGCGCGCCACGCGCGGCGCCGCGCGCGCCTGGGGCGCGTGGGAGGGCGCCGCGCGCGGCAACCTGAGCGCGGCCGCCGCGCTGCCGCCGCTGCTGCTGGCGCCCGACGCCGAGGTGGAGCTCAAGCTCACGTTCGCGCCGCAGGAGGCGCGCGCGCTCACCGCCTTCTTGTATCTGAGGTGCGTGCGCGTGCTGGCGTGCTCTATATACTAGCTTCCGACTAGTCAATACGACAACTCTTAAAAAAATGTCAAAACTCATTTTTTTAGAGATTTCATACAAACACCTGACTACTATTTTTTTTAGTTTAATGGTAGTTATATTATGGATGCTAGCATACACACCAATTAGATTTTTGATTATTCTTTTGTTTACCTAGGAAACAAACATGTTATATACCGTTTCAATGTATCAAATGGTTTCTGTTGTCGCAGGAATAATTTGACGATAATGGAGGGAGTGCAACTGTCAGGTCGCGGCGCGTACCCGAGCTTCGAGCTCGGCGGTCGGCGCCCTGGAACAAACACACCGCTTCTGTTCGAGGTACTTACAAATTTTTATATGCTTTAAAAAAATATCGCTGATTATTTTATCAATCTAAATCTCGTGTAGTGTTGGGGGGACGAGTAAAGAGATTCAAAAGAAACAGAAACTTCAATTGTGTGTTAATTATAAAGGTATGATATATTTAAATTATATTATGTAGTCAGCTATGGTATGTACCCGTGATACTGAGTGTAATCAAATTTTCTCAAGATCGAAGTACCTACTCTATTTTTCTTCATCCGTAATGGAGGCGTTACGCCGAGCGCTTCCGTCACAGTTAGGCATTTAGCGTCACTCACACCGCGACGCGGCCGCCCGCGCTCACTCACACATAGCGTCGAAGCGCGGGACTATAGTCTGCGCCAGCTAAATGTGCACAATAAGTCATTGATCCCACTTGTACCTAAAAATCACAATCTTAACGACTAAAACCGCTAATCTCTTATAAAGCTGTCGCGTAACTGTCGCTAACATTATTTTATCGAGTTTCATAATACGCAGTAGTACCGAACATCATAACCAAACGGGATACAAGTCACAAAATGCATAAATTTGGGGCTCATTTTATTGCTTTTTTTTATACATTAAAACAAACGTACATACGATGAAATATTAAATTGGTAATGTTTTTAAGTACTTGCAAGATATTTTCAAACTTTTTTTTTTTTCGTATTTCCTAATCTATTGTTGGATGAAATAACATATAATAATTTGACTTATTATCAGCTTTAATTTATTTGTAATGGCAAAAAAGAAATGAATAAACAGAAGTTTTATATATTTACTTAAAAAATAAGATTTATTAAGTTGTAGCCCTTTCAACTGCGCGGTGTATGACGTCACAACTCACAACAGCGTCTCAATAAGTCAGGGGTTCGCTACCTGTTCACTATTGTATGACGTACGCGGCCGGCGGGAATTTCATTCCGAATCAGGATTGCACTTGCGACTGACGACGACTGCATAATTTAAACTTTTCTTTCGTTTTTATTTGTACTTCAGTTGTTGATTATTTTTGTTGTTAAGTTTATTCGATATTTACTTAGTTGTTAAATTTGTTTCGTTATTTAATTGTTAAATTAGTTTTGTTATTTTGTTAACATTAGCGGTCTTACATAAAAAACGCAATCAATATTTCTCCTTAATAAACATATAAATATAATACAAATATAAGTAAGGCGGCGTAAGTTAAGGACCAATTTATTATATTCTTAGACTATATTTTAATCTAACGATATATCATACGTAAGTATAATACATAAAAAAAAAATTATATATATTATAACAAAACTAAATTAGAAAAAAAAATCTATTTCTTGAAAAATTGTTTGTAATATATGCCTAGTTCTCGGATTCAAGGACGCCCCGTACCATGATTAATTTGTTTACGTACGATTAGCGATATTATTCATACATTGTTGTCGTATATTCCCGAATATTGAAATACATTGGTAGAGGGGTGTCAATAACTTTTTTTGCACGTTTAGCTGGCGCGGACTATGAATAAAGTCGAATACAGAATTATGAATAATTCCTATGGTGTAATTATTGACATTATTGATGATTTACAATTTGGACATATACTTATATAATATTTAATATTATTGTTGTTAATTTATGCAAGTTTTAATTTACTGAAATATCATTAAATTGACCACGAAGTAAGAAATCGTTTGGAGATTACGAATCTACGCAATATTGCCACAATAATGTGTACTAGGACTAGGTATATTAAAATATAGGTAGGTACCAGCAATGACGTTCATGTAAAGGTACCAGTAGGTACTTACGACTTAAAATAATGATATTTAGGTTTATTTCGTTAGAACAAAAAGTTTTGCCTCTTGAAATTTGTATCTAAATAGGTTATTACGTATGTAGTTTTGTGATTGTTAATTTACTGTTTGTTAATTTAAACATATAGTAGTTAGTACACTTTGTAACAAGCATGAAATGGCTTAGGTTAGGGTTTGTTCATTAATCATGTGATGTTAGAAAGGCGGGAGGAGTTTCGGAAAAATCACGAAATATCACTAGTGGCGAGTGGGGGGTGTAGTGAGATATCACGTTTATTTTTCTTTGAACAAACTAATGAGACGTCACTAAATGGACCTAAGTACCTAATAGTCCTAGCTGCCTATTTCTGATTGATATTCCTATTAAATGGTAAATAGGTTTAGAATTACTTGTTAAATTAAAATACTTATACATTTTATTTTAATGTATTTGTTATTTACTTTATTTCACTCATAAAAAAAAACAAAAGTATGTAAGACGATTTAGGGGGAGAGGAGGGGGGGGGTCGACTATGTTTTATTTTTTCTTACAAGGAGGTCACCACCTCCTTGTAAGAAAATCTCTTCCGAGTCTTTTTTTACGTAGGATCACAAAAATGCGCAAAGTTAAGATTATACTTCGAAAAGGCGCACGCGCATGAGTGCGGTGGAGCGAGAGAAAAAAAAAATCGGGATAAAAGCGAATTTAGAAAAACAGGTCATTACCGCGAAATATCATCGCAAAATACCTGCATCAATGCTAGATAGTATGGGAAAAAGTATGTAGTGGCAAAGGGGGACAAAAATATCATTACATTTTTATAATAGGACTTACAGTTTTCGAGATACAAGAATTAAAAAAAAATGTCACTTTTGTTTTCTACATTGAGGACAAGGGTAGTTAGTGTATCGGATAGGTACTTAAATACCGCGCCACTCTGACGGATCTATCCAGTCAGTCTAAAACTTCACCACGTATCACTAGATAGGAGGGGGGGGGGGGGGGAGACAAAAATTTGCAAAAGAAACACCACGTGATTAATGGACGACTCTTAAATTTTAATAATCCATTTCTAATTCTATTCTATTGCATCTGTTGATGTATTTAAAACAGTGATTGTTTCGTTTTTATCAATTTATTAATACCTTTAACTTAAAATTTGTCTGACATACAATACCTAATTCCGTCGGTCATCTATGATTACGTGTTCATCATCATTTCGACTTCACCAAATGGACAAAGTAGAAGTGACCCTATATAATGATATAATTGCAATGGGCAGGTGTCGGGGTGCGGCGCGGGCGGCACGGTGCGGCGCACGCTGGTGGCGCGCAACACGGGGCGCGTGCGCGTGCGCCTGCGCGAGTGGCGCGTGGCGGGCGCGGCGTGCGAGGCGCGCGGCTTCCGCGTGTCGCCCTGCGCCGCGCTGTCGCTGGCGCCCAACGAGTCGCGCGCGCTCACGCTGGCCTTCACGCCCGACTGGACGCTGGCGCGCGTGGCGGCCGCGCTGTCGCTGCGCTCGGAGCTGGGCCGCGCCAGCTTCGCGCTGGCCGGCGCCGCGCCGCCCGCGCTGCTGGCGCGCTGCGGCGCCAACGCGCGGCCCGCCTGGGAGCCCGCGCTGCGCGCCGCGGGCGAGCTGCTGGCGCTGGCGGCGCTGGCGCTGGTGCTGGCGGCCGCGGCGCTGGACGCCGAGCGCGAGCTGCGGCGCGCCAAGCACGCGCGCCCCGCGCCGCCCGCGCGCGCGCCGCTCGACCTGCGCGCCATCGCCGAGGAGCCGCAGGTGCCGTAGCCTTGTTGTTTGCGAACAGGCATTACATGTCAATGTAGAATCGACTTTTCACAAGTGTAGTATTTTCCTAAGTGAATAAATATTTTTTTTTGCATCACAGCTTGTGACAAAATAGAATAACTTTAGTTAGTAAATTACAGTGGGGCGCCCAAATATCATATCTCGCAGGGAAACTCAGTTCTGCAGCATATGCTGACGGCAAAGTTAGACGGCTTACGAATGTGGAAACAGCAAGGCTAGTTTATTTCGGTTATTTCCACAGCGTCATGTCGTATGGCGGCTGCTACTGCTTTGGGGCAAGGCGACTGATATTCAAGCAATTTTTATTCTTCAAAAACGTGCAGTGCGTGCGATTTAGTAGTGCGGGAATAGTATATTAGTCGCAGCACCTTACCCCCATATCAAGTTTATAAACATTCAAACGTTGTAAAATTGGCAATTTTAAAAAAGTGGCCGCGAGTTTTTATTGCCAGGTTCTTTTCTCCGGCTTTACCTATTGTTTGCGAACTTGCCATTACATATGGACATGTAGAATCCCGACGTATCACAAGTGTTGTTTTGCATCCTACCTAAGTGAATAAAGAATTTTGAATTGATTTTTTTTTTCAATTTTGAAACATAGATCAAATTAAAACTAATATGTGTTAAAATTTTAAAAATGTAAATATCGCGTAAGTAAACGTTAAATAACACTTATTGTTTACTTACGTGACGGTGACAACATTGAGGAGTTATTTTTTTTCGACATGTATAGCTGAACGTCCCACGCTCTCTATTTCAATAACGGTTCAACGTAAAAGATATGCTTTAAACAACATTTGTAATCTATTCTCTACAACTTAAAAAAAGTTCAATTAAATTAGAAATACCCAAGTAACATACTTTAAGAAAAAAACAGGTTGTACTCTGAGAGTGTCGGCAGAATTTTTGAATATTCTTCATTTAATTTTTTTTAATGCAGAGTTGGCTTGTGGGATCTCCATATAAATTTGTAAATAGGTAACTGAGACACGAGAAATTAAATCGATTTGTCCTTCGACCAGGCGCCGCCCCCGCCGGTAGCTCGCCGCCCCCCGCCGCGGCGCCGGCGCCCCCCACGCCCCCCCGTGGACCCCGCCGCCGAGCGCCGCGCCTTCGAGCGCTGGCGCAACGACGTGCTGCGCCGCCAGGACGACGACGAGCGCTCCTCCGAGGACAACGAGCACGCCGCGCACGCCGAGCACACCGCCCACGCCGCGCACGCCGCGCAGGACGAGGCCGCGCCGCTGCTCGACAACGAGGCGTGCGAGCCAAGCGACGAGCCGCCCGCGCCCAACGACGGCTACGAGGCCGACCCGGAGACGGAGGACCGGCCGCAGGGCAGCGGCGACGACGACGCCGCCTCCACCGGGTCCGGCTCGGCGTCCGCGTCCTCGTCCTCGCCGGTCGCGGACGTGGACGAGCCCGAGGACGCGAGGGAGCCGCGGGCCGAGCCGGCGCGCGGCCCGTCGCCGGCGCGCGCCGGGCCGCCGGACGCGCCGGGTCGGGCGGCGCGCGCTCGGCGCGAGGCGGGCGACGCCGTGCGCCGCGCCGAGCGCGCGCGCGCGGCGTCGGGCGAGGCGCGTTCGAGGCCGGCGGCGCCCAAGCCGCACGCGCGCAAGGACAAGGCGGGCAAGCGGCGGCCGGGCCCGGCGGCGTCGCCGGCGCGCTCGCCGGCGCGCGGCGCGTCCCCGCGGCCGGCGGCGCTGCGCTGGGGCGCGTCGTGGAGCTCGGTGGTGGCGGCGCGGCCGGCGGCGCTGGCGCCCATCGGCTCGGACGTGCGCCGGCGCGCCGAGCCGCCGCCCGCCGACCACTCGCTCTTCTACTTCAACGGCGACCCGACGCACGCGGCGCCGCGGGACGCCGACTTCGCGTGGCGCCCGCAGCCGCCCGTCGACAGACCTACCTTCTCTCCGGCGCGCGATTTTCTCGGTGAGATTATTTGATCTCTTTGTGAGTTATTGCCTTTGAATGTACAAGAAAAAACCAACTGGCAAGGTATGAACAGATGAGTCGATATAGGTAACTAATCGGTCTGATAGGCTTACATATTTCATTCATGGAAAATTGAACACTTTTCGATTGGCGACCTTACTATAACTGTGTAATTTGATAAAAAATATGTATCATCCGGTTATTAGATATTATAAATAACATTTTAGGGACTTTTGAATGTGACCACACCTTTCTATTACACCTTGTATAGCCAGATTATTTCTTCCATACTCTGTGTCTCTCGAATTTGTCTAATCAGATTACCTTTTGATGTTTCCAAGTCCTGGAAATCCTAAATACCCTGTTTAATGTTTGATCTAAGGCAATATTCATTACAATTTTACTTTTTTATATTGGATATCGATTTAGTTAATTGAATCCTCAGGAGGGGGAGTACCGAAATCAATAGAAAAAATAGTACCTTATTTTTATATTGATATTTGGTTTGGTTCATTACTAGTGATCGACGTAGGTAGTGCCATTTAGAATCAATGATTCCGGGATTTTTAGAGTTCCGTATCCGATCACTTTCTTGTCCGTCTTTCTGTCCGTATGTCACCACCGATGACAAATGTCAAACACAATGTAAAACTTGTTTATGAATAAAGTTCGAATCGAATTCCAATAATGAAGTATCTCCTGTGACAGACGAGCCCAGCGCCGTGGGCGCCGTGGGTGCCGTGGGCGCCGTGGGCAGCGTGGGCAACGGCTCGTACCGCTCGATGTCGAACTCGGTGTGGGGCTCGGCGCTGGAGCCGCGGCCGGCCGCCAGCGCGTGGCTGTGGGGCGGCTTCGGCGACGGCGCGGCGGTGCGGCCGCCGCCCGGCTTCGGCGCGCCGGCCCGCGCCGTGCGGCCCTACGACCCCTTCCGCTCGCTCGCCAGCATCTGGGCGCCCGGCGCGCGCGACTGGCGCAGCGACGACGCGCCCGACGACCAGCACTAGCGCGCCGCGCCGATGCGCGTCACGCCGCCGCTCTAGTCAGCGCCGCGACGCCGAGTGCCGCCCGCTCCGCCCTCCGCTATACGACGCACGCTGGACCCTACTTCACCGCCGCTATAATCGTCTCCGGCGCTGTTGTGTGAAAGTGCATTTAAGGATGTCTACGCCATTGTTAGTGACGTATACGATACCGATTGTTTACCGTAAGGAAGTTATTAGTGCTCTGTCAACTGAAACTCTGTCGCGTTTTCAGATTGAATTTCATAAAACTGTATTTTGTGTACGTGGAACGGATGATATATTGAAATAAATCTTCATGAAGAGGCAATCCGACTCATGCTACGAACAAAAAATGTATGGAGCTATCGGAGATGCATGACGCGATGTATGGCAGGATCCCAGCGGGTGCGGCCGACGCTCGTCGACGTTGTGTGCATTACGGATAACGTGTTACAGTGTTCCCTACTCGATTGTCTGTTCAAGACTGAATTAAACTTACACTATCTCAATGATAACACTCGTCTTTTATTCCCTCGTCCTTTTAATTGAATGTAGCTACACGGGGCATACATCATCAGGTAAGAAAAAAAGTCGCGCCAGTCAAGATCGTTACTTTCGTTAATTGTACCGGTCAGTTTGGCCACCAGGATCCTCTTAATTATTTTAAAAGTCTAGAAATCCATTCTTAGGCTAGTCCACTGTGTGAATATTGTTCTGCAGGTTTATTTTTTTATGATTATTGAAGTCCTATATTAATCTTGGCTCAGTTAATAAATGCTTTCTTTGATGCCTGATAAGCTAAAGTAGCTATCTTATAGGACTGGCCTGTTGGTATAGTGGTTAGTGACCCTGACTGCTAAGCTGCAGGTCGTGGGTTCGATCCCCACCCAGGATAAAACTTTGTGATGAGCACGATGGTTTATTCTGTGTCTAGTTATTCTATATATTTAGAAATATATAAGTATGTATATCAGTTGGTTGGGTCTGGTTGCCATAGTACAAGCTCTGCTTAGTTTGAGATCAGATGACGTTGTGTGAGTTGTCCCAAGATATTATTGGATCACACGCGTGGGACTTGTGCAAAATAAGATGACACTAATAATAAATACACTCCAGTGCAATGAAATGGAACATTATCACAAAATATTATTTTAAATTTAAATATTTACTGCTATGTTTTTATATGTAGTATGAAGATTATTTCAATACCTATCTAATGATACCACATAACTGATGAAAATTTACCTCAGTGTCTGTAAAATAGGACTACTACAATAAAATTGTTAGTGTGAGCTCGAAGTAAGCAGTACGGATTGCCGGACCTACTCCAAGTTGTACCTGGAGTAAGTTTAATATTGAGTAAGATTTGGATACATTATCATTTTGTAATCACCTTATAATTATTTGTATGGTATCATTGTATAAACATTGGAATTATCTTTAATACCTCATTACAAAAAAAAAAATTAGGAATTGAACCACATATTATTTTTACTTATTCGTGTATGTGCGGTTTCATTCCACCAGAGCGTATAATGACAACCCACGCACAATTGTTTACCTTTTTATAGTCTTAGCATTTTTATTAAACCCACAAAAAACACAAGAGCCACTCTGGAGGCACTATATTGAACTGCTAACTTCTACGAGTTGTCTTCCAACTGTAAGGCTGTTGTGCATACTACTTTACAAAGCACATTCTCTGCTATCCCATTTATTAGCATCTGGTTAGTAATATACACGTAAACACTAACCTAACCAATAAACTCTGTCTACCTGCAGTTCTAATATAGGGTTGAACTACATCTGGCCGCACCGATTCGCACTTTCAATATGCTTCGTCTATCCTTCGAGATTCTGGCTGCAGTAAATGAAAGAAAAGAAAGAAAGAAAATATATTTATTTTGGTATCAACACACGAGACAAGAGTAATAACAGGCAATATAAAAAGAAAGAATAAAATAAAATAAGTGCAATTAATAATTAAAACTATTCACATAAATAATAATTAAAACATACAAATTATAATTACAAAATTAGCAATAAAATAAAAAGAATAAAATAACAAAAACATACAAATAATAATTAAAACTTCGGAAAGTAATTGGGCGTCTCGTGGCTGCACCAAAATAGGAACCCAGTTCAGCTTATTGCCGGGCGCATATTATATGCGCCTGACGCTGGTTTTCAACTGGGTCCTAGTGTGTGTGTGTGGTGTGTGTGTGCGTGTGCGTGTGTGTGTGTGAATGTACAAAAATATTTTACTTTCAATAAATACCATAAATAATTGTGTCTTCTTTGTCTCACTTAGCGCTGACGATCGGTGGTGTTGTGCGTACCAATATTACCTATGCACTGAATGCAGTGGATGCCATTGCCAACCTTTGAAGGAATAATATACCATACCTCGAGGTTGTAACAACGTAAGTGCAAAATTATAAAAGTTTTTGATCGTCAAGAAGTATTTTTTTAAAGTGAAATTTATATTGTTTTTTTTTGTTTATGATCCTTATCGGAGGTGGTATATTATTCCAACAACGTGTGGCGGCATATTTAAAACATCCCCTAAACGCAGTCGTTCTATACTGAGGTATCGACAGTGGATTCGATATGGTGCGGCTTGGGTAATTATAGGATTCGTGTCTCCACCTCAGCTTTTCGAATAGGTACGTTGGTTTTTTCGTCCTAATCGTTTCAAAGAGAAGAGTAGCCAAGTGCAATGTTCTCCTAGCTGTCATTTTGAGAACATCGTTTTGGTTGAGAAACGGGGTTACATGGTTTTGTCGGGGTATACTGAAACAAAAACGAGCACAGGCATTTTGGACGCGCTGGATCAAGCGCCCCGTTCTGGATAGCAAACATGGACCATATACAGTGTCAACGTAATTCAGCTTTGATAAAACAAGGCTATCAACCAATCTCTTTCTCATATCAACGCTAAGATATTGACGCAATCTGTAAAGAACTTTTAACCTGTAAAAACAGTTTTTTACAACACTATTTATATGTCCTTCGAAACGTAACTCTGGATCAAAGCTAAGACCTAAATTGCTAGCAACTTCCACCCTTTCTATATTAGTATCTTTTATTTTTATCTCAGGGTTAGCGAGTATGGTTTTTCTTATTTGACCTTTACTGCCCATGACGATAAATTTAGATTTTTGGCCATTTAAAACTAAGGAGTTTGACTCAGACCAATCTGTCACTCTTTGCAGATCTGCGTTCACTCTATCCACGGCAGATGACGTATCGCGGGGGTCGAAAGAATGAAAGAGCTGTATATCGTCTGCGTACATGTGATACTTACATTCGCGGAAACAGGTAGTTATGTCTGCGCTGTAGAGGATGAAAAGAATTGGTCCAAGCAAAGATCCTTGGGGTACCCCCCTTTTGAGCAACTGTGGATGCGAAATGAGCGCTGATCCATCTCGTTTCCTAATTTCGACTTGCTGGGACCTATCAGAGAGGTAGCTGTCGAACCATCTGACAGTTTCCCACTCAAAGCCATAAAAGGCAAGTTTCGACGGTTCTAAGCGACAATAAAAGGAAGAAGCATAGAAAAGTTTGAATTAATGCGATCAGACCTAAGGCTTTTTTTACGAAGACGCGGGGCGTTGTGCGTCGCGTGTGGCGTGGTGTCTTGTGTCGCGTTGGACGTTTTTTCTGTTCACGGAGAAGAGGCGGGTGAAGCGGTAGTTAGCGTCGCACTCAGGACACTAAATAATTGACTTTTTAACATAGAATCCATACTAATATTATAAATGTGAAAGTAACTCTGTCTGTCTGTTACGCTTTCACGCTCAAACAACTAAACCGATTTAGATGAAATTTGGTATGGATATAGTTTAAGTCCTGGGGAAGGATATAGGATAGTTTTTATCGCGATAACCGACATCCACGCGGGCGGAGCCGCGGGCGAAAGCTAGTAGTATTATATTATGGTATGGAATGATATAAAAGAATTCACTTTTAAACATAGAATTTTCTCTTAAAAAAAAGTCGAGTCTAGGCCATGTGATTTCAAAATAAGAACGGCAGAAAGTACCGACGCGGGCCACCGTCGAGATAAATGCCGCTCGCTCGAGCCGCAAAAATCCTATCAATCGTCGATTTCAAACTAACGTGTGTAAAATTGCTTCTCCGTGAACGAACTCATACAACATGTTTGAATTCAGTGCGGGCCGCGCCGCCCAACGCCCCGCGTCTCGTAAATGAGGCCTAAGGGTTCAACGAATCAAATTGAGATCATCATCAATTTAGGAAAGTTTAAGGTCAATTTTGTTTTAATAAAAGATTAGAGTTATTAGATCATATTTATAATGTTATTTTACAAAAACATACATTCGAGAACATTTAAAACAATGCTCTAACCTTATATTATTAATATCCTTAAATTTTATAAAGTTTTCTATACACGAGAACACAGAAGCACCACACACAAGCCTCTTTGGTTTAGTATCTGTATTTAGTGGAATAGTCTTTGGGTGAGACTACAAGACCTCGTCCTTTGCGCGCACCTCTGTACACAGTCTCGATGATGTCGATCATCTCTTGCTTGTCCTCCAGGGGCCAGTTGATCTTGTTGTTGTTGCCGGTGCCCAAGTCAATCATTATGTGTTTGTTGCGGAAGAAGAACATCACCGTACATGGATCATACAATTCGTACCTGCAACATTATGTAAGGGAACATATGAGGCCGATAAAATCAAAGACAGCTAAACGCCATAATATCGTAAAATGAGTTAACTATGGCGCCATCTAGTTTAGTCAGTTTAACACACTTTACCATATTCATTTTACTAACAAATGCAGCTAAACCCCTATAAAATTCGAGTCAAAAATCGATACTGGCATCAAAGACAGCTATATGCCAACCAGTAAGAATCAAATGTAGCTACGAGTTACGCCAACCAATCAGAGAGCAGGATTTCAGAAAACGAACATGGCCGCTGCGATACAATTTATGTGAATGTGTCGTCCAGTTTTTAGCATTATTCTTCTGTTTTTATTGTATTACGTGACAACTCTTTTGTTAAACTTCAAATTTGGATAACCATGGACGTTCCTGTAACAAAAGCAACTGCGGGCAAGGCTCGTAAAAGAACAAGAAACCCCGAGAACTGGAAAGTTAATATTGCTAAGAAAGAAAGGTTAGTGATGTGCTTACAAGTTTTTAGTTCCAAATACCGACTATTATATTATTATGTTAACACTGCAATAAAAAAAATATAATGTACATATTATTATAAAAAAATTAATAATCTATTATCCCAACAATATTGCGCGACTGATTCAAATAGAGTTTCTTAGCCGTGGGGAGTTCCCCAGTATTCATTTAATAAGTCTGATAAACAGACTGGGCCCAGAGTGCGTAATTTACTAGAGATAGTTAGTCGATAACAAGTCTTTTACAAGACTACGCACATCTATGTTGGTTCGAATATTGTTATAACAAGATTTGTACGAGTCACGGAGGAGCAATTCCTTGGTGCGATTAAGAACATTGACTCCATTTGGAATGTTTGTCCGTTGGAGGACCAGCTCGTAGCCGGGGGGTATCCGCTTGAGGGCTTGCGACAAATTTCTCTTTTGCGCGCGTACAAACTTATAGCAGTCGTCCCTCTTGTAAACGTGGAGATGGTGCTTTGTTTCGTCGCGTTCAGTCATCACCGCTAGCTTAGGCCGGTCGTCGATGATTTTTTCAATTAATTTAGCCATTTGTTTATCTTTATCTATCATCAGAGAAAGCAACTCGGAAATTTGATTTTGGCCGATTTGCGGAGAAACATACGCGCCCGTTTTCCTGATGGTAGGCAGCACTTCCTCGTAAACGAATCGCATAAACTTTTTTGCTTGCGATTTGTTTGAGCGCGCTAGTAGAGCGTAGATACCGGGTTCTGATACAAAAAGTGTCTCTGGATGCCAGTTTGGTGGCGTTTCAAGATGGGCCGTGAATGGGCCCAACTTGTTCCATGGACATTTCCATTCATCTGGAACAATTCTATAAGCTTTTTTAACATTCTCATAGCCCAAGAGTAAAGCAAACTCCTTTAGTTTACAATAAATATTATTGTCCTTGGTGATGTACGCCCAACATTTGAAATTACTGTCCTCGTCGCCGAGTTTGGCCAACGGAAAATTGAAACGTTGCAAAGACATGATGCTCTCTTATAACACAGCATTTTTCTATTTTGCAGGTACATGCCAAAGAAAGCACCTGAACGAATAATATGTTCACATAAAAATAAAAATCTAAAATGTTCAAGTTTGACGATGACTGACATTATGAATTTTCACAGTTCGTTTTATTCGTCATATAAACGGAGTGAACAAGATGCTATGATACTGAAGTGCTGTAAAATGCAGAAGGTAAAAAGAAGGCGACCTACCAAAAACATAAGATTTGGTAGAGATTTTAGTATAAAATATAGCGTTTTCAGAGCTCGCAATGATTGTGTTCCTGTTTGCCAAAAAGCGTTCTTGAATATACTTGGCATAACAAAATATCGTGTAGAGTATGCTTTGAAACATTTATTTCATACAGGACAGATTGCCAGAGAACGAAGAGGGGGTAATCGAAAAATAAATAAATTTAAAGATCAGAAGGAGTCCGTTCGAAATTATATTATGAAACTAAAATGTGTCGAATCGCATTATTGTCGATCATCCACTCAAGAACGCAAATACCTATCTAGTGACTTGAGTATAAACAAGTTATACAAAATGTTTAAATACGAAAATCCTCAATCTCCTGTAAAACAATCATATTTCCGGCATATTTTTAACAGAGAATTTAATTTAGGTTTCGGTAGACCCAGCACTGACGTCTGCTCAACTTGCATAGAATTAAATGAGAGAATCAAAAAAGAAAACGATCAAGTCAAGAAAAATGAGTTAATGATTACAAGTAGAGTACATAAATTACGAGCAAAAGCGTTCTTCAAAATGCTACAGGAGCAAAAAGATGATATGATAACGTTTTCCTTTGATTGCCAAAAAAACAGTCCACTACCTCGAATTCCAGACCAAAGTGCTTACTACAGCCGACAATTTTATTTATTTAATTTCACAATTGTGCAAGGATCCTCTAAAGACAAGCTTAACAAGAACACAACTTTTGCATATACCTGGACGGAAAATGAATTTGGTAAAACAGCTAATCAAATAGCATCAGCCGTCTATGATCGATTAAATAAAACGAATTTATCAGGTATCTCCGTCATACGCTTATTTGCTGATGGATGTGGCGGGCAAAACAAGAATAGCATAATGCTAAGTATGCTATCTAAATGGCTATTGGAAAATGTTTCTGTCGAACGCATTGAAATAATATTTCCCGTAACAGGGCATAGTTTTATGCCCCCGGACAGAGTTTTTGGTAATGTAGAAAAAGTTCTAAAGAAACAAGAAGTAATCATTCAACCAGAAGAATATTGCGAATTCATTTCAAGTAGTGCGACGGTCACGAATCTAAGGGATATTATTATATTTGACTTCAAAACGGCCGCTCAACAAGTCTTTAAGCCGACAGCGAAATGGCCATTCAAAATAACCCAATGCAAGAGATTTATTATAAAAAGATCTAAGATTTCAGGAAACACAGTTATCCGCGGTGAACAGTTTTACAATTCAGATTCAAATAAATCCTTTAATGTCTGCAAAACTGGAAAAAAAACAAGTATGCTCCAACCTACCACCATTCCAACGGGAGTGCCTGTGTCGCAGGCAAAAATAACCGATGTTGAGAAATTGTTGACAAAACATTTTGGATTAGAATGGCAAGAAAGAGAAGACTTACAATTTTACTTAGGTATTATTAGAGGGCCATCGGTTGAAGGAAATGAAAATTTAGAAGAAAGTTTTTGTGAAGGGATAGCAGAAACACCTGTCTTAAGAATATAATAATGATAAAACTATAAATGCAAATATTTCACTTACTTAATTGAAAATTGATTAAAATTTGTAAAATAATATACTGTTATTGTTTTTACTTTATCGAACGTTTAAGAACATCACTAATCCGCAGGATTCAAAATGGCGACTGTAATTATCAAACTAAGTTATATCCAGTTAGTCAGAATCAAATACAGTAATATCCTATAGTTGGAATCAAAGCCAGCTAAATGCTATTTTATTTTCACTTTGTACTCAAATATACAGGAAGCTTTATTAATTAAAATTCAGATTATTTCTAATATTCAAATTCTTTACAAATCTATCTTAAAATATAGAATATTGTAGCTACCTGAACAAAATTATCGATTTTTGTAGCTTACTGATTATTTGACAGACTTGGATTTAGCTGCCTTTGATTTTATAGGCCTCATATTTGAGTCATCTACTGTGGTCGGTGCTAGTTGGTAGTGTAAGCAAGGGTATGTATATAAATGAAGAATTATGTAAGAGGTCATCCATTAAACACCAGAAGTTATTTTTAGCCAAACTTTGACACCCCTCCCTCCTCATTGGTGATCCTTGGTTATGTTTTGGCCTAACCCTCCCGTACCCAAGATCATATTATGTATTTTTTTGGTACGAAAAATATCCCATTAACAGCCCCTAAATGGTAGTTACTGAAATTAAATGTGTATGTCTTAACTGAATGCTCATGTATGATTCAGATGAAATTTGGTATTAGATAGTTCTTTTGGTATTAGAGTCCTGGAAAAGGACATGGTTTTTACCACGGTAACTGACATCACTTGGGCGGAGCACAGACAATCTAGTATATTATAAGCTATGTATTTAAACTTGGTGGTGGTGGAATATCAATTTATCATCAGTTTATTTTTACCATGTATTGTTTGCGAACTTATCAATTTTGCTTTTTAAGTGATTTCATTATAAAGACTACAATTAGAAAACTGTGATAGGCCCACGACTCGACACTGTTTATATAAGAACAACAGTACAACTAAAAAAAGTATTTACATTTTATTGAAATCTGGTACTTCAGTGATGTCCACAAGATATATGACGGCAAAGTTCTTTACTTTCTCGGCGATACTGTAGAGCACTTCGTCCATCTTCATACATGTTGGGTCCCAATCGTGGCCGAATCTGATGACCTGTCCAACAAACATAATTTATCAACATACTTTGTTCCTTTGTATCTGTTATTATTCGGTACTTGGTGCACACCAACATTACAATTCGTAAAAACATGATGTTTTGCGATGCCTTCAGATTTGTGACTGATCAGTAACTCTATAAAATTTAAACTTTATTTCAATTCCAACTCACCACAACACGGTCTTCCTCTGATAAAATGGCTTGGTCTACTTGCCAGCCGTTGTGTAAATGTCCCAGCATGTAACTCATGGCGTAGGCTTTTATGTATTTTTACTAAATTAAAAGAAAAATGGCCTAAATAAATAATTATAATAGAACAACAGGACCTAAAATTAATATTTTTTGGACAAGTGCCTGTCTTTTTATAATGTCAAAATGTCAATGTCAAATTGCCAAAATGCAAATGCGTTAATTCTTCTTCTTCTTCTTCTTTGAGTTTATAGCAATCTAGCCGTTTTTACTTGTAAAAAATGATATAATTATGTGATAATTGAATAACAACGAGGCTTTGTGCATGTAATAAGCACTTATATACTTGACACTGGCAGAAATTAGCCGTTAAACTCGGAGCTGTAAAAATAATGGCCGGTTAGTTTGCCGCCATTTTTACAACTCGCGTCAAATAATGACGGTGACAACCAAAGAGCAAGTAAAGTAAAATAGTGACAAAACAAATGAACATCGGTAAAACATTTTTTTAAGACAACCTCCGCATTATGCTACAAGTCGCAGAAGGCTTTACAAACATTAAATTCACGTTCACAAACTACGCCCAGACAAAATGGTGTCCTAAGTGGGAATCGACCTCTGTTTTAACAGACACGATCACTAACCACTACACTAACAGGCCAGTATCGAAAGAGAAATCTTTAAAAACACCTTTGAAGAAAAGAGGTTGGTTCTTCAAATCTTTTTTAGTAGTCAACAGTAAATTAAAAGTGAAGAAGGCAAATAAAGTGGCATTCATGCTGATAACATATGAATTGAACTAGGTGAATAATAGACGTATTGACATAGCAGGCATTTTGTGATACTTAGAAAGTGGACGTTTTAGTCAAGTGGTCATTTTGGAAAAGTCGCCATTTTGGGAACTGGTCATTTCGGAAAATTGTACCAAGTGGACGAAGGGAAGAGAATCAGGCATTACAGTGCGCAAACAATAAAATGCGTTTATTTCAAGTAACACCCATATCAAATTTAAATTTAAAAAAAATATAAAAATAGAAGTTAAAACAAGTTAAAAACAATATAAAAATTTAAAAATTCTAAAAATGAAGTGTATATTATCCTTCACAATCCTAATTCTCCTTCCTATCTACGTGAGCGCTTCAATTTTTTCGTTACCAGGGGTAAGGCCTGTACGTTCCAAAAGTCCGATTGGAAACAGAAAAAGGAGAAAAGAAAAAACGAAAGTAGAGTAGAATTGAAAGAACCGTCAGAGCGAATGGACGTAGAAAATCATTGAATGTAATAAATATTGAATTTGTGAATAAAGCGTGGGAATTAAGTGAAGTAACTCTTTAATTCCTCTCTCCAAGTGGAAATACGACCCAGCTGCGGCCCCTTCCTGCGATGCTGCGTCGCTTCAGTACCTACTTATTTATTTGAGCCTGTTTATTTACTTAACATATACATATAATACAAACAGCAGCTGATATACAAACTATTTTTATTCATCAAAAACGTGCAGTGCGTGCGACATATCAACTTGGAGCACGAGTTTCCCTTAGAGAAAAGTTTAAAGAGATAGGCATTATGACAGTTGCATCACAATATATTTATGCAAACGTTATATTTGTAAAACAAAGCTTACATTTATATAACAAGAATAGTGATATTCACTCTGTGAATACAAGAAATAAGCACAAATTGATAGGTCAATATCATAGGCTTCATAAAACTCATAACTCATTCATGAGACTAGGTGTTATATTTTTCAATAAAATCCCAGTCAGCATATCGAGTCTACCAATAAATAATTTAAGAATGTAATCAAGAGACATCTTGTACAAATAGCTTACTATTCAATCGATGATTATTTAACTGATAAAGATAAATTCATGTAGTTCGTTGCTCCCTATTAATGTATTTTGTTGTATAGTTTATTGCATTTTATTAGGTGAATATTGTTGTCACAGTTTGATAATGTTACTTAGGTACTAGTTAAGAAAACTATTTACTTTTGTAAATAAAGATTCTGCGTGATAAATTACGGCCAATCTTTTCTTTTTTTAAAAAAACATGTATACTTATTCATTAAGTAGCAGTAAATTGGCCAATATTTAAGCACATAAAGTTTTTACATCGTAAGTGGATGCTCCTACTATGCCCTTGAGGCTGATGTATCCGATCTCGTGTACTCTTCTAATATTATTGACCTCTTTTTTTTGCATCAGTCCTAGGTCCTATAATAAGGTGTTTATTATAATGGTGGCAGCACCTTACCTGCATAAACAGTTTCTAAACAGAGAAACATTGTAAACATTGGCAATTTGAAAAGAGTGGCCACGAGTTTTTATTGCCTGTTCTTTTCTCGGGCTTTACCTATTGTTTGCGAACAGGCATTACCAGTAAATGTAGAATCGACTTTTCACAAGTGTAGTATTTTGCTTTCTAAGTGAATAAATAATTATTATTATTATTATTATTAATAATAATAGATAAAATAAAACAAGCCTTTATTGCTGTTTTATTTCAACTTATTTAACTAAATATTAAAAGCAAATGATAACAATAGAGGTAAGAAAACTATAAATTAACTTAAATTTTAACCTATTCTCAGCATTCGGTTTATCTCTCCTCTTAACAGCTTGTCTTTCGACAAAGGCCTCCTCTAAGCATTTCCATTTGTTTCTGTCCTTTGCTGTACGCAACCATTCTGGACCGGCTAATTGCTTCAAGTTGTCTTCCCATCGCTTGGCTGTTTTCCTCTACTTCTTCTGCTTTCTCTAGGGTACCATTTCGTTATTATTCTTGTCCATTTCTCTTTCTTTTCTCTCAGCATATGTCCTGTCCAACGCTATTTTAATTTTCTGTATATTGATTGAACTTTTCCAAACGTTGTCTTTCCTTTGATATTTTTTAATTGTATTTTATCCCTTCTTCTTACTCCCAATACGCTTCTCTCTATCCCATTTTGACATATATTTAATTTATTTTGTTCTTGTTCAGTTAAGGCCCAAGTTTGGCATCCATATTATATCCATATATTTTTGTTTCTCTGCCATAGGCATTTCTTTAATTTTCATTACTTCACTCAACGACCACAATCTCTTCCAAGTGTTAGCTATTCTTCTTTCTATTTCTTTCTGCATGCTCTCTGTCGGTGATACTAATTGACCGAAATAAACGTACTGTTGATTATTAACTGTAATAGCATCTTTTTGTGAGGAATTGCTCATTACTTTTGTGTTCGTTATGTTCATTGTGAGCCCTGCATTTGCACTTTCGTCTAATAATTGCTGTACCATATTTTCCAAGGTCATCGAGCATTCGGAGAAAAGTACTAAATCATCGGCGAATCTCAAATGACTCAGTTTGTCTGTCCAATAGACAAAAGAATAGAATAAAATATTGAAAGAATGAAAATACATATAAAAAAGGAAGAGCTATGACTATCCCAGTAGGGGATAGTCATAGCTCTTTCTGTTTCTTCTTTTAGAATAGGCGGTATAGGTTCAATATCTTGTGTGTCGTCTGTCATAGTAGTAACAAGTTTATTATTTTTGCTTGTGTACAGCTCCTTATAAAATTCCGTAGCATATTTATTATATCCGATCTTTTTGTGGTACATCTTCCTCTTTTGTCCTTCATATCCAATTCTTTTTCGATTCTAATTCTTTGAACGCTTTTTTTACTTCGCCTGTTTTCTTAATATGATATTGGAAAGTATTTGCCCTTTTTGCTTTCTGTCTTTCCTTATATTTTTGTTGATAGTTTTACTTATTTCTGCTATCTCTTTTCGTGTTTCTTGGTTTTTATTGCCTTGTAAAAGCAATTTTATTTCTATAAGTAATATAATTGTTTCGGTGGATAGTGTACCTACCTTTATTATTTGTAGACACTTTTCGAGCTTCGGTTTTAAGAGTATCGCAGTATGTCGCTTCAAATGGTTTAATGTATTATTTTTTTCTAGAACTTATTACACTTATATTCTCTAGAATTTATTTTAAGCTGTTTTTATGTTCACACAGGGAACCGATTCAGTGTGCAGCCTTCTACTTTTCTTTGTATATGTGCCTCGTAACGTAGCACGAATCATTTTATGGTCCGAGTTGAAATTTAGGTTATGTAAAATTGATAGATCTTTAAAAACTTTTGGTTTATTGGTCATAGTGTAATCGATTGCATTTTTAAAGAGTCCATTCGGGGATGTCCGTGTCCATTTTTTATTCTTTTTCTTTTTGAAGAAACTATTCAGGATACTTAATTTGTTTTCTAAACCAAAATTCACCAATCTTAGTACATTTTTGTTTCTGTTGCCATTACCGTATCTTCCTACAGAGTACTCTTCACCACTTTGAAATTCCCCAATTTGTCCATTAAAATCACCCATTATTATTATATTTTTGTGAGCAGTATCAACGGTACTTTGTAATTAGGTAGAATTCTTTTATTTTTGTTTATATCTTTTTTTTATCTTCTTCAATTGGCGAGTATACCTGAATAATTGACCTTAATTCATCTCTGCTATTTTGTATGGGAAGTTTGATGTTATCCGAATTAATTTCGTCGATTGCTGTTTCGAATTCGATGAGTTTCTCTGGCGATCTTAATGATCGTGTATTAAGCATCGCTATGTGTATGTTGCAGTTATTATTCTTTTTTTGTATATCTATCCTTAGAGGGTGTTGGTCGGTTTCTCCCACGATGCATAACATATATATTACAAACAAAATAATAGTGGTAGGTACTTGATATAATAATATATGTTATACATGCAGTTAAGCTCTGGCAGGTATAGGCCTCCTCAACCTTTTCTTGTCTTTGCTTTCTTCGTCCAGTCTGAACGAGTAGTTTTTGGCAGTAGTTTTCTAAATTATTGCTGAAAAGACTAGAGTTGTTTAAGATTCAATGAAATTTATTTATTTGTAAATATGCGCACAATACATAAATATGGTAAGCTGCCATATTTCACCAACAGGCTTGCAATTTTTTTACTTTACAATTTAATGATTATTATTAGGTATTTATAAATAAATGAACAGTTGAACTCGTTTAGGTACTTGTTCTTCATTCAGCTCATTATGAAGTAGGCTTCCAGTAAATTAGTATTCTAATTTCCATGAAATTTTATAATTTCTATGGTCAATTTGGGGCCATGGAAAACAAGGTTTAAAATTGCGATTTTACCCTTATGAAATAAATAATTGGTAAATTAGCAGTCACCAGCCACAGTAGCCAGCAGGCCACGAAACAAATTCAAGGAGCCAAACATACTTTCATTGGTGGCTCGAAAACGAACAGATACGGACATGATTTTTGAGTATATTAATTACAAACAAAAATACAAATAATTTCTCCATAATACATATACATATTAGTGTAGTCCAGTCTCGTTACTCCCCCGGACCATCTAAGCATTTTTATTTTACCCACGTGTAGCTTTTGGACATGGCTTGCTTGACTGACCAGCACTCAGCGCCATACAGCCTCGCTGGTCTTACTGCTGTTTTATAAACCTTGCCCTCAGTACGCATACGCGGATCACAAAGTACTCCCTTCCGGCAAACGTTGCGTGGTAAAAGTGGCGAACACTTACGTGTTTATTCAACGTTAATTCTGTGGGAGACATCTGCTTCTACATTTGCATCACGCGTGACAATTGAACCCAGATATCTGAACTGGCCGACCTTTGGTGCTAGCGTTCCATTCAGGTAGTAGACGTTGCATCTACCGCTCGTGTCATTAAAACGGCATTCCAGATGTTCAATTTTTTATCTACTTACCCGAAGGCCTGCGTGTTCCAAAGTAGTGATCCATTCAGTTCATTCAGCAACAAGTGCAACGTAGTCGGCGTATAGAAAGTTCCAAGGTAGTTTCAGCTGGATATTTTAAGTAATAAAGTCCATGACTATGTTAAACAGTAAAGGGCTACGTGCGGACCCCTGGTGAACTCCCACTTCAACCCCAAATTCCTTGATTGAAATGTGTTTCCCTATATACCTCCTATAGTCCGGCCATAAGTTCTGTTACAAATGAAAATGCATTTTTTTTAATGAAGTAATGTAATATTACTAAAACTTATATGTACATATGTATTTATTAAAGTCTCAGTAAAAAGATCTGTATAAAAGTCTTTGGCTTATTTAAAGGTCTTTAATCTGTCTGGCCACGAATCTATGGATTTACGCAGTGTTTCCATGGGAAATTTCGCCACTACTAGCTCCAGAGATTTTTTAAGAGACTCAATGTCGCCGTGTCGTTTAGAGCAAGCCATGTCCTCCAAAACTGACCATAATTTGTAGTCTAAAGGATAAGGTCGGGGCTAGATGAGGGCCAGTCTTCAGCTCTTATAAAGTCCATAACGTTGGTTTCAAGTCAGGCTTGGGTAGTTTAGGCGATTTATTTAATATCAGCCACCTAGTAACACAATGTCATGGTTCCCTTATGGACTCCAGTCTCTCACAAAGGATCGTCTTAACATAGTCCCTGTATTAACATTTTGTAAACCTTTGTGAAGAGATATTTTTTCATTTAAACTATATAATATAGTATTTTTTTAATATAAAACCTACCTATATTTTAAGCTGAAATAAGACATATTTTGGATAAAGTCAATGATTTAAAACATCGTAGAGTAGTTTTTCAAAATCAGTCATCATGCCTCTGGCATGTAGGTAATTATGGCGTTTAATGTGAAAATATACATAAAATACGTGATAACTGGATAAGAACTAGACTTTGTACTTTAAAGAAGAAAACTAGTAAGAAAATAAACTGGCGGATGTACAGAATGCGCGAGCCATAATCCTCCCGAATAAACGAACGGAGGAGAGACCAAAAAAATACTAGCGACGTCACTTCTCTAGTATCTATTTTTGTTTTCTGAATTGTTTTTAGTTTTTAAGGTCCCGTGGCAAAAATGGCAAAAACGGAACCCTTATAGTTTCGTCATGTCCGTCTGTCTGTCTATTCGTCGTAATATGTCTCAGGCATTTTACTCAAAGACTACTAAATTAACATTGATAAAATTTGGTGAAAAGGTGTTTTGTAGTAGCCGCTAATTAATTTGATAGCTAAATAATAATAATAAATATTTTTAGAGGGGCACTCCATACATGTAACAGCAGCAGATTTTTTTTTTGTGAACAAACTTTAACGTGTCGCACATTAATCGACAGGTCTTTTAAAAACATTTTAAACGTTTTTGATTGAAGGAATATTTTTGGGAATAATAGCTCCGAAAGTTGTATAGATTGTGCCCCCCTTAACTTTTGAACCGTGTGACCAAAAAATATGAAATAAATCACAAAGGTAGCGGTTAATAAATACTTTAAATTATAATAATATTTTGGACATTATCGGATATACCGTCATTCAGTTATTGCCGAAAAACTGCCTTTACCAACAAAAGGGCGTCAGTGCCTTAAACATACGCTCTTTGAAATTATTCAAGTCTGCGGAACCCTACACTGAGCATGGCCCGACATGCTCTTGCCCGATTTTTGTTTTTATCGGGATCTCTGTAACAAAACAATATTGAACGATTTATTTAATACTAGCTGTCCCGTTTTTGCAACATTTTTCATTGCTGCTCCGCTCCTATTGGTCGTAGTGTGATGTTATATAGCCTATAGCCTTCCTCGATAAATGGGCTATCCAACAGTGAAATATTTTTTTAATTCGAACCAGTAGTTACTGAGATTACCGCGTTCAAACAAACAAACAAACTCTTCAGCTTTATAATATTAGTAACGATCAGACAAATCAGACAAGACCCGTAACACAGGGTTCCTTAGTATAGACTCCAGTCTCTCACAAAGGATCGTCCTAACATAGTCCCTGTATTAACATTTTGTAAACCTTTGTGAAGAGAATCATCACTGGGATTCACGAATGCCTACGACTGCATGATTTAAGGTTATCTTGTTTCAATTTTTTTTAGGCATTCGCGTTTTTTGATTTTTAATGTAAACTATCGAGCTTCTATTCAATTTTAAAAATGCAATTAAAGAGAATGCTCTTAAAACGTTTGCTAATTTATTTGTTTACTATAAATAAGGCCGTTAAACTGTAATTATGATTGTAATCAAATTGTACTACAATGTTTATTGTGATAAATAAAAAAATATTATTATAAGTAAAGGGGCACGACACTAACTTGTAGCTAGACCCACACCTGGGGCCTTACCCGCTTTCTTTGAAACGAACATTCTATAACGAACAAAATTTAAACGAAGGTTCGTATGGCAACCTACTCTAATTCTTTTTTCAATACACACACAAATTTCGTATTTCATGGTCAATTTTCGTGAACGAATGGATTGGATTATTGTTGCTAGCTCTAGATTTTTCTGTTTCTTTTATTTTATTCTTTAAATGGCAACACTAGTATTTTAAGAGCTAAAAGTGCCTTGTCGATTTGTCGATTGATTGATATCTTAAAAAATAGGTCTTTTTTTCCCTATTAAACTATGTAAACACGATTAAGATTGTTAGTCCAGATAAAAGGTATCAGTACTCAAAAATATTAACATTTTACGTTCCGTCTTACTTATGAAATATCGTTTCTCTAAATTCGTATCAAAAATGTAAAAACATGATCTAGTACAAAATACAAGAGTTTGATCTACAAATCTTTGATCAGCAATTAGATATCTCCATTCACAGTAAGTATTGTGATTTTCCTTGACTGCATTGTTTAGTCGATTGTATATTTGTGCATTCAGATGATAGAACTTTCTTACCAAAAGCTATAATTACGTGAGGCGTACGTTTAAATTTACATAATTCATTTTCAGATGACTGATGAATACTACATTTGTGAGGTATTCGTTATCTTAGCCATGCAAGCTGTGAATTGTAATCGGAGTAGAGACTATGTTAGGAGTGTTGCGGTGTGCAAGTCCCTGTCCGTTGTGGTCATAAGTATAGAAGTCTGTGTGCTACGTGGACTGTTGTGCTGAAGTGTTACTTAATTGGTTAATTCTAATCCAGTCACCTTGGCAGGATCAGCAGGTATGTTTACATGAAAATAACTTTTTTATTTATTCTTAGGGTTTTTAAAAATAAACTAGATAAGTTTAGTAATCCATTTTTAATATTGTGGTTTTACAGATATCACTGACTGATTGTTCATGTCAAGCTTGTTTTATGCATCTTAGAAGACATGTTATTTATAACCGGACACTTGATAAAGATCAAAGAAATATTGTTGCCGATGTTGAATCACAAGAACCGGATGCTGATATTGAGTTACAAATCGTTGCTAGTCAACTTGGCAATACCAGATAAGGAACCATTGTTGAGCTAAATATCGAAATCAATTAAACTGCAATAAAAATAATCTGCTATTTTATTTGACTGTAAAATAAAATTATTACCTCTCTTTTCCTATCCTGTGTATTCTCACTTTATTTATATGAGCTAGGCACTTTAGATACGAGTAGTACCAACTTAGTTATGTAAAACATAACTAAGTAGGTACTATCTAAAGTGCCTAGCTCAAAATTCAACACTGAACCTGCTGTAAATACTAATATCACAATCATTATATTATATAGTTGATTGTTCCCAATCGTCAGTGTCAGATTTATCTAGTCTACTCTTAGGGTTAGCTACCATCTTCCGTAGGGGTAATGCTTAAATGACTAATAGATATCTACTTAATATCGCTTTTAATCTACCAATTTACAGGTAAGTAGCAAGTACCTACTCATTGCGTATAAGCAGATACAGAATTAGGTCGGTTGTTAATTGTAGTGACAGTTAACTTCAAAATGTTATCATTTTAGGATCCAAATGACTCCTTACATGGGATTCGCAACTTCCGAGCTCATCGAGGCACTTCTCAATTTATTTGATGAGCACAAAAATCTAGCTCGCAGGAATTGATTATTAATATTTATTTGATTTCTTCACTTTTGACTGAGTGTCTTCAAAAGAGAAGAAATCAAAGAATTATTATTTCTTTTCTCAGTCTCTTTTCTTGACTGAGTCTTACAAAGTCAAAGTCGGAAATTAGTCTGTAATTTCCTACAAAATCTAGGCAGGAAATTATGTCAATATATAATTAATTGCCGAAGCGATGGCGGTTTCTTCTACGCAATGAGCGTTCTTTAGGCTGAGCAGCTTCAATTAAAAATAATCTTCAGCCATAATAATTGCTTTTAACATAATTCTTAAAAATGCACCACGACGAAAATCAAACGGTAGCACTTTTGGTTTCGTCAATTTTAGGTTATAATTCCGAATAATTCACCTGTCAAATTCTAAATTTCGTTCGGTGCATACGGAATTAGAGTAGGCTTAGAGAATTTATATGTCAAACAATTTTCGTTTCAATGAAATTCGTGAACCAATAGAATTGGGGTAGGAAAGCTACGAATATTCTATAGAAACTTTGTTTTTCGTTGAAATAGAGTAGGCCTCCTGTGATGTAGGTACCACATTATCTTCACACTACTTATAGGCTCTAGAATTTCAAAGAGGGGTCAACATTCATGAACTTTTTTAAATAACTATAAGACATATATATTTGAGACGTTACACCAAATCCTTTAATTTGTTTTTATGTTACACCATACCGTTCTCAAAGGTTTTTCAATTTCTTCGTTTGCCCCATAAATTATGTTAAAAATTCAGACTTCTTATTATTTTCCTGCAATCTGTAGTTTAATGACTATCTTTTGCATTTTTATCGGGGGGGGGGGAGGGACTATTTTCAGGCTGATTTCCTTATTAACTTTAAATAATTGTAATAAAATGAATAAAATTAAATATACTTGACATGCTCACAACAAGTCCTTCCAATTGATATGTTAGGTACACGATACAGTTAATTTATTAAATAACGGTTAGTTTTAAAAAAACACGTTTGCCCCTCAAAAGTGGCTCTCAAATTCAAAAATCTTTTATTTTGGATATGCGTCCGTGTTCGGGTCACAGAAATACATAAGTGAGCTAAAATTGAACTTAATCGGTCCAGTAGATTCGGATCAAATTGACTGTGACAGAAGGACGAACAGAAACACGAGTGATCCTATTAGGGTTTCGTTTTTTCCTTTTGAGGTACGGAACCCTAAATAAAACAAAGTTTCTATGTAACCTGTAAACCTACTCTGTAGAAAATGTTAAAGAAGATAGGTAGGTAGGTACTTAAATGTAAAGTCTCGAAATAATGTATATTGAAAAGTAATGTACTGTATTTAGGTACCTACTAAGTTACAGTGATATTACTGTGTGTGAGGTAGGCAGTAGATAGTTTAATATAATGAATGTATCTAGTTGTTTGTGGGAAGTACTTATAGGTAGGTACAGAAGGTGTGCGTGGTCTGCAGGTACCAGGCTCCTAGGCACAGACGGAGGTGCCGGTTGTTTGTTTACTCGCGAGTAGCGTGTGCTGCACGGTGTCGGCGGCGCTCCGCAGTGGAGCAGTGGAGCGCGGCGGCGCGGCGCGCGGGCGTGCGCGGAGGACGGGGGAGGGGGGGGGGGGCAGCTGGCAGCTCGCCATCGGAACGCGGTCACTCACCAAAACATACAGATTTCTCGGGAAAAAATAACAGACCGCTCGCAGAACTCGGTGATACGTCAAGTCGGCCGCACACTCGAGTGCACCGACGACGTAACGTTATACTTACAGCTCGTTGCGATATCACCCATTGCGCGTTTATTCCCATATAGTACTCGCGAAGCAGTCCCTACGGGTCCTGCGGTGTTGCGGTAATTGTGTCGCGTGTAACCGGCGGCCGGCGCGGTGCGGAGCGCGCGCGCCGCGGGTCGCGCTGGTCGCGCCGCCACGCGCCACAACAACACCGCCGTGTGGCGCCGTGGCGTCGTGCGTCGTCGCGGATGACCTGCTCTAACTCTCATAACGCACGTTTAATCGGTGAGTTATGTACAAATCTGTGTCAATCACTCCACAAGTGTCCCACTTTCCTACTGTCAATGTCGTCTGTTGGAGAGCGAAATTAGCTCACAATATTGGGTAAGATGTTGTCTGATAGTGGAACTCTACCGTAAAGAACATCGAACATAGGTAGGTGCCTATTCAATTCGATATTGTTGTATTTGACGTTGGTTCATGTGGGGATGCCCTGGAAAAGTGGCTTTGATATGTTAATGAAATATTTCTTAGCCTATCTTTGCATACGTACCTATATGTACTTACTTACACAAATTTAATCAGGCAAATTGTTTAATGTGCCGCTACATAAACGTTGCAGGCGCTAGATCTCGCTGTCATCGAGGTATTTATAATGATTACACGATCTGTAGATGAGTATCAGCCGCCGCCGCCCGCTTGCCGCTCGCGCTGTGTGACTGCTTACGAGAGCACCCACATAACAAGCGCATGCACACGTTCTATTAATTATGCACAGTCTTCATTCCCTGAAATGCGTTGTATAGCGGCGCCCCGGCGCGTAAAACGCACACGAGTTTTATTTATCTCTCAGTAAGGCTAAAGAGTGATATGTACCTAGTTAGTACAAGATGTGTCAAGTCCAAATAACTGATTGTCATGTAAGGTTACAATAACCGGTATCATTTATGACATACTTTGACCCCGGTGTCCGTATCTACTTGTTCTTTCGGTAGGTAGGTATGCCAAGTTGTCAGTGCCTTCGGTCCACAGCACCAGTGGATGACTGGTGCCTCTATCACCTGACCTCAGCCCGCGGCGGTGGCGTGTCTGCCATTCTTGTAGTTTTGAATGTTTACCTACTTCTGAATGGAAATATAACAAACAGAGGCAAATGTTCAACGTTGTAGGTGCAAAACTCGATGATTAGGTAACGTAGGTACGTCTTGGTGGGTACATGTCAATTATTCTTCCGCAAAATAGTGATGTTAGTACAACACTGTGTTTCGCTTGAAGGTCACTGTAGCAAGGTTAGTTACTGGGAAAATGAGACTTATGAATTAAATGAGGAGCGCGGTGCGGTGACATTCAGATCTTTGCCAAGCATTTGGGTGGCACTGATATCCGAATGGGCTAGCGTGACGCTTACCATCAGGCGCACGACCCGCTCGTCTCCTCATTTCGTAGTATAAAAAAAATAACTAGGTAACCGCTATAAATATTATAACATTTCAGCGATTCCAGTGTGATAACGATGGACGCCGTGTACCCGGCGACGGCGTCGGCGTTGGCGCGCGGCCGCCGCGTCCTGCGCGCCGAGCCGCGCCATCGCCACCGCACCATGCCGGTCACATTTGCCGAGATCAAGGTAGCTTACGTACTTACGCTTGCGGCCTCTCATCACCAGACGTGAGGGCTTCGAATTATTTAAATACGGACTAAAACCTTTAAATCCAGCCCAGACCCGTAGGCCACACTACTAGCTAGTAGTTATGACTTTGTAGATGCGGTCGATGCTTGTTTTATTTAATTAAATACCTATCAAATTAAAAGTTTGTTGTAGTTGTTGTTCGTAGTGGAGCTCGCGAGAGTCTAACTCGTGGCTCTATAGATAGGATGAATTGACAAACAAATTGATTGATATCATTATCAATTTGTTTGTTCATGTTTGACGAATAGGTCTCCGAGAGTATATGACTCGTTAATGTTGTAATGTTGTTGGAGATGATGTTGTCGAACGTAATTTCAGGAGGTGGACGAGGAGTCCTGCGAGGCGGAAGCGATCGAGGAGCGGTGCGGCGGCGGCGCGGGCGCTCGGCGTCGGCCCGACGTGCTAGAGGAGCGGCTGGGGCGCCAGTTCGCCGAGTTCCGGCGGCGCCGCGCCAACAAGCGCGACGTGCTGCGCGAGCGCGAGCTCGAGTCCCCGCCGCCGCCGGCCGCCGAGCGGCGCGGCGCGGGCGCCGTGCTGGCGCGCGCCGGCAGCGAGCCCGGCGCGCTGCACCACGCCGACACCTGAGCGCCGCGCCGCTGTCCGAGCGTGGCGTCTTGTGACACGAACAGACTCGCGGAACCTATCCGGTTCTTCCAAATAGAAGAAACACATTGTTTGTAAGTTGGTGACGACGTTTTGTTGTTCGGAAGCTGGCGGAGGTCGCCGGCCGTCGCCCGTGCTCCACGAGCCGCGAGCTCGCGGTGACTCGGTCGCTTCCACGTGTCGACTGTCGTGTTTTTTGGGATAAAATAAAAGGCAGAAGTGACAATTCTCATATAATTATCGTACAATAAAATAAATAGCACTCTCAACCACGCGTCACTCGGACACTTCAATAAATAGACACAACTGTATAACTATGTATGTACACGTGCTAACCTTGGTATAAATATTATCATTATAATAAATAATTAACCAATACATTAATATAAAAGTGTCAACAAGTCTTCATCGGTACAGGATCTATTAAGTATGTCAAGTTCCTCACTGCATTTATGCCTTTGTTTTTAATTATCTAAGTGTTGTTTCATTAACACAATGTTATCAGACTCGACGATGAGGTTCATATATAAATAGTTTGTATGTCTCTGAGCATGAGTTAAAAAAATAAAAATGTCAAAACGTTGAGGCGGGCGTGAGGCACGGCTGTGCCTTCACATGTTCTTAGTTCATGTAAACTTATATTACTTAGGTTAAAGTACACTTACGAGTCTTGGACTTCAAATACGTACTCACATATAAATAACGCATAACAATACTATAGTATATTATATAACACATAAGTAATTGGCACTCATTGGAGCGAGGCGTGGCCGCGCCAATGCGCGAGCACTTCTCGCTACTCTATACTCTATGGTAACTTGTATCAACAACATACAAAACCTAATTGTTCGTAACGACTCATACTTAACTTTAATTTGTTCTTTAGCGTTATTTTATTGTATAATAGCTACTAGGTCGCATCCACATCACGTCGGTAGCACTGAGCCCGGCGGCGACCCGGCACGCCACCGGCCGGACGTCCACGGTACAAGAATAATATCGCTTACGTATCTATCCGTACACGGTACGGTGGTATACATTCATCGCATACCTATGTAAATATAATCGACTCACAAATACTTATGTGAAAAATTTCCTAAATAAATAATTAATATTATTTTGTCGTAATACTTTATTTCGTAGCTGGGGCGCCTCCCTCCCCGTCGCCGTCTCCCTAATACTGTACAAAATATCATATATTAGACTACGTCGTAATTAATTTATTTGTCTGGTTGTCTGGTAGCACGAGGTACCGCTCGTCACGCGAGTGCGCGTCGCGGAGCGTGACGCGAGCGTGACGCAATCGGGACACGGGCGTGACGCTCGAGCGAGCCGGTGCGGCGCGCTATGGACGGTGCGCTCAGTCTTGTGCGCGGCGCTCAGCGCGGCTCCTCGTCGGGCTGCATCTCCGCCTCCGCCGCCGACGGGATGGTGTGCAGGTGCCGCGCCGCCAGCGCCGCCGGGCCCGCCGGGGAGCCGGGCGGCTCGTCCGCGGTCACGGCCGGCTGCCGCGTTAGCCTCGGCCGGGCCGGCCCGCCGGCCGACGGTCCGCCGGCGCCGCCCGCCGCGCTGCCGCCGGATCGCGACGTGCGCCACGTGCCGGTCGACGCGGTCGCGTTGGAGCCCGACGAGTCGTTTCGCGACGACGACAGGTTGGAGTCCTGCGAGGTCTTGCGCGCCACCAGCCACGAGGCGGCCCGGCGCGGCGGCGGCGGCGGCCGGCCGTACGCGCGCCACGAGTCCGAGCGCGACGACGAGAACTCCACCGAGGACGACACGGAGCCGGCGCGCGCCGGCGCCGTGGCGGGCGTGCGCGGGGCGGGCGCGGGTGCCGGAGCGGCGCGGCGGCCGCACGCGCGCAGCCAGCGCAGCAGACGTTCGCCCTGCGCCGGCGGCTCGCGCTCGCGCTCGGGCGCCCCGGCGCCGGGCAATAGTCGTCGGCAGGCGCACGCGGCGCCGTGCTGCCCGCGCGACGAGCGCTCGGCGAGGCTGTTGGTGTTAGCGGGCGTCTGCCGGTTGCTGAAGTTGGACGAGTGCCGGCAGCGGCCGATGCCGCGCGTCACGCGCGACTCCTCGATCGCCTTGCACACGAGCGCGCAGTCCTTCTTGAACTGCTTGGTGAGGATGGCGTACAGGAAGGGGTTGCAGCACGAGTTGAGCGGGAGTACGAACACCGTGAAAACCTTGGCCTCCTCCAGCGACACGAGCTGCGCGCCGAACGCGGCGGTGAGCGCGAAGAACGCGATGGGCGACCAGCACAGGAAGTCGGTGAACACGAGCAGCGCCATGCGCTTGGCGATTCGCGAGTCGTTCGAGTTCCACGCCTGCGAGCCACGGATGGCGCAGTACATCTTGAGGTAGCAGCCCAGCAGCACGAGGAACGCGACGCCGTTGATGGCCAGCAGCGTGACCACGTAGCCCAGCGCCACGGGCGTGCCGGTCTCGAAGGGCAGGCACACGGCGAACTTGCGGTAGTCGGACACGCCGAGCAGCGGCAGCGTCGCCGCCACCAGCGAGAAGGCCCAGCCCGCCGCCATGACGGCGGCCGCGTGCCGCAGCGACAGCCGCTTGTTGAGGTGCATGGCGTGCGTGATGGCGTAGTTGCGCTCCAGCGTGATCACCGCCAGCGTGTACACCGATAGCTCGGACGACAACACGCCCAGGAAGCCCGCCAGCTTGCAGCCGCCCGACATCTGCCACGCGATGGCGTGCGCGCGGAACTCTCCCAGAGTGCCCGCGTCCACCACGGCCAGGAACCCTGCGACCGACACACCATCGTTTCACACGACGCTCAACATTTACTGTAAATATTTGATACATATAATATAGTAACAAAACGGGGGTCACCTAGGTAGATTCCCATGAAGAAGTCTGCGGCGGCGAGGTTGGTGACGAGGAAGCGCGGCACGTCAATGCGGCTGCGGCTGCAGACGAGCACGAACACCACGGTGCCGTTGCCGAGCAGCGCCAGCAGGAACACGGCCCACACGCCGCAGCGCAGCGTCCACCAGTCGAACAGGTCCACGCACGGCAGGAAGGGCCCCGGCAGCGGCAGGCACTGCACGCGCCGCTCCGCCGCGTCCTCGCTCAGCTCCAGCGCGCCCGCGCCCGCCCAGCCCTCCAGCAGCGCCTGCACGCCGCCCGCGCCGCTCAGCTCCGATACGTTAACTGCAACACGATCGCACGCATCTTTATTTATTTTTATTAAAAAAAAAGAAAACGAGCAATGTGGGACCACATTACTGGCAATTTTGGTAACTCCTCCAGGTAAGCTCAATGGTTTGTGTTAGGAGTGGGTTCACGCCGGTAGTATAATGGGTAGGATTTGAGCCCGCAACCTCACGATTGCGTGAACACACAACAGTCACAGTGCCGCGCTAGTGACTCACAGTAGTGCGACCAGATGTCGGTGGTGTTGGCCCAGGCGGCGACGTCGACGCTGCGCGGCGGCAGGATCACCAGGTCGCTGGGCGACTCCCGCTCGGCGTCCGCGCGCTCGGCGCCCGCCTCCATCAGCGGCATGAACTCGCAGCAGTGGTACGCGTACGACAGCACCAGCGTCTGACAACACATACATACACGATGTATTTAGCACAACTATTTTTTTGCAAAGATTCTAAAGAAGCACACTGCCTGATAGTTAACCACCGTCAAATCAGGGGCACAGCAGTGCCCCCCCCAAGTCGAGCGCGAAGCAAACACTGCCGTACCATCCTTTACTGGAACCATTTTGTCGCATTTGCAGGCCCCTATTTGAGAACCTCTGGATAAGACCAGAACGCAGAAATTTTCGTCATCCAGTAAGCTATAAATTCACGCTAAAAATAAAAAAAATCAAGTCTGTAGGTCATTTAGTTCCGAAGTTAAGCAAAAGCAAAGTTTCGCATTTATGACACTCACTCTCTCACTCACTCATGATCGTCAAAATAGAACTAGTACTTCCCAAAAACTCAGAGAGCTGAAATTTGGTACAGAGTTAGGGTTTAAGGGCCACATAAAGGAAAACTAATAAAAACTAGGATAATTGAAGATCTGGAGTACCTGGTGACCCTTATTTAAAAACACAAGAGCCCAACCAAACTAGTAAAGATCGACATACAAAACTGGCCTTTACAAAAAATATTCAACTTTGTTTGCCTCTTTATTTGATGTCAAAAATCGGAGGTCTGAAGTATCTGATGAAGAACCCTCAGCTTGTCTTACTTTATCTAATTGTTAGTTATTTAGTACTCTTAGTTTTCTAAATAATAAAAGAACTACTCCTAAAAAGAAAAAAAAAAGTTGTCAAATAAGAATATAAATCAATATGCCCACGTTTCTACAAAAAGAAGTGAAATTCCACAGTAAAATGAGACACTAGCGTCCAATTACCAAGTATGGGCTATTATCTCGCTTATCAAACATAGGTAGTTACAACAGATATAACATTACGTGTAAACAAAATTGACTTGTACCCACTAACGTATAAAGAATGTTCAACGGCCAAGTCACACAACATTAACTATATAAAGAAATTGCAGTAAGGAACCTTAGACTTGGCACGACTTTGTCTAGATTTCATTACTTTTTAGAGATGAACAAGCAGCTCCATCGAGACTTGGCTAGTTTTTTATAGAATGTTTTTGATGGAATATTAATATTCGCAATCCATTACAATGTTGACCACCTCTGTGAACGAGTATGAGCTTTCAAAACAACACTCAAATTCGTAACTAATTTTGAAGAGATAATCTGCTTTATTGATATATACACCTATCTGTTTTGTAACAAGAATTATTAACAACAACGAGTAGGCACTCAAAACAATACACAGCATATTGTACAAATAAATAGTGCGAGTCCCGCTGACACAGCGTGGCTGCGTGGCTGTACGGCACTGTGCGTCTGGAGTGCACTGCCACTGTCTTTGTTGCCGAAGGACTCTCGAAGGAAGATGTGTGCAAATATAAATACGTATGTTCGTTCGTAGGACGCGCGTCTCGCACTCTTCTCACGGACCTTGATGACACTTGATGGTGGATGATTACTGGTGTCTCACAACAAAAATGTTAGATATCTATTATCAAAATGTTCAAGGACTAAGAACTAAAACTAATGATTTTTATAAAAATATTACTAGCTCCAACTATAAAATTATTGTATTAACGGAAACGTGGTTGAGTGCAAACATATCCAGCGCCGAGTTGTTTGATCCCCGATACGTAGTATATCGTAGGGATCGAATTTGCTCGCAAAATACTAAAATGGATGGCGGTGGAGTAATGATCGCAGTGTCACGAGACCTTATGTCTACTAGAGTTAAAAATTTGGAAACTACTGATATGGAGGACTTATGGGTAACTGTAGAGATCACTTTAAATCACACTGTAAAGCGACTATCAATCTGTGCAGTTTATTTGCCTCCTCCAGTAAAACTTAATCAACTGTCGAGGCTATTGAATTCCCTGGACAGTGCAATTAATAACAGTAATGATACAATTATAATGGGGGACTTTAATCTTGGTTTCATCGACTGGCGCGCTGGCGATGGTTGCACTCACATGACTCCGTTCAATTATAACGTAAGTCTAGGATACAGTCTCGTAGATTTTATGCTGTCGAATAACTTATTCCAGTTTAATTGTATTAGGAATTCTGACGGTCGTTACTTGGATTTGGTCATAGGGAGTATTCCAAAAGCATATGTTACTAAACCTTTGTGTTCCCTAAGCAAAATTTATCCAATACATCCTAATCTATTAGTGAATATTCCCTACGAAGATAATTTTAAAAGTCTAGTACCACATGTTACCGATAAGTATAATTTCTACAAGACTAATTATGAGGCTGTTAATGCAGACCTAAATAACGTTGACTGGAATGAAGTTTTTTATAATTGCATTGACGTGGATGAAATGGTGAGTGAATTTTATTTGATTTTAAGGCAAGTCATTTTTAAACATGTACCCATTAAGGTAGCTTCAAAGGCACGATATCCTCCCTGGTTTAGTAACGCGCTCATTAAACTTTTAAATGAGAAAGAGAAAGTTCGTAAGAAATTTAGAAAATACGGCAATCCTCGGGACGAAATTGAATTTCATTTACTCCGTAATCGCTGTCATAAACTCTATGATACATGTTACAAAGATTACAAACACAAAATTGAATCAAGTATGTCTTCAAATCCCAGAATTTTTTGGAGTTATATTAAAAACAAGCGACGTGGAAGCTCCACATTACCATCTAAATTGTACAGCGATACTACGGTCGCACACAATGGCAATGATATAGCAAATCTGTTTGCTGATCAATTTCGTTCCGTTTATTCAAATTGTGTCCCTGTCAATCCTGTGTCTTATACATTGGCTCTTCTTAACAATAACAAATACATTACAAAGCTACAATTTACAGAATCCAAAACCCTTTGCGCAATCAAAAAACTTGACGAATTAAAGGGAGCAGGACCTGATTCAATTCCTCCAATATTCATTAAACGGTGTGGTCGATCGCTATCACTACCGCTGACACTAATATTTAATCGTTCCATCACTGAGGGAAAATTTCCTGAGGAGTGGAAAAAGGCACGCATTGTACCTGTTTTCAAGAAAGGAGATCAAGCAAATGTAAAAAACTATAGGCCAATATCCATACTATCGTGTTTCTCAAAGCTATTTGAATCAAACTTGTACCCCCTGATTGCTACTTTAGTCAAAAACAATATAACCAACCATCAACATGGATTTAGAAGTGGCTATTCCGTAACGACAAATTTGGTCAATTTTGTTTCCAACGTATCTCAGGCAGTTGATGCTGGGTCACAGATAGACGCAATATATACCGATTTTAGCAGTGCCTTTGATAAGGTGAACCATGTAATTTTATTGCAAAAACTACATGCTTTTGGTGTGGGTGGGTCATTGCTGAGCTGGTTTGAGTCATATCTGCAAAATAGACCGCAAAGTGTGGCTGTTAATGGCTATGAGTCACAGGTTTATTATTCAGTTTCCGGGGTGCCTCAAGGCTCACATCTAGGACCAGTCCTTTTTCTCATATTTATTAACGACATTACCTCTCGCATTAAACACTGTAAGATCTCGTTATTTGCGGATGATCTAAAAATATATCGTGCAGTCAATTCACTCTGTGATTCTAACTAAGCTAATCCAAGACGACCTTACAGAAATCTTAGACTGGTGTAAACTAAATTGTATGACCCTGAACGTCAATAAATGTTTTCACATTAAATACACCCGCAAAAAGAAGTCACTTGACACAAAGTATGAGATTGGTGGGGTCTGTTTAGCCGAAGTGAACGAAATCCGTGATTTGGGTGTTATCATTGACTCTAAGCTAACTTTTACAACGCACATTGATAAAACTGTAAAGAAGGCAGCGCAGATGCTTGGATTTCTAAGAAGGAACACTATAGGTTTTAAAAATGAAGGTACAAAAATAATCTTGTATAACGCTCTCGTCCGCAGCAATCTTGAATATGCTAGTACTGTATGGTCACCTTTTTATGCAGTGCATTCGCAACGAATCGAAAGCATTCAACGAGCCTTTACTAGAAATCTTGCTTTCTCTTGCAGTGGTTTTTCCCATCGGAGTCCATACAACCAGCGGCTATCCAGATTTGGAATGACCACCCTCAGTAATCGAAGGCACGCTTTTGACCTCTGTTTCCTTCATAAAATAATAAATAATCAAATACATTGCAGTGATCTTCTTGAAAAGGTACGCCTGGCTGTGCCTTATTCTTATCCAAGGCATAAAATTATAAAAATCTTTCATGCACCCTCTTATAGAACCAATTTGGGTAGACAATCACCTATACACAGAATAATTGATCAGTGCAACACTATCCAGGCTCGCTATCCTGACATTGATATCTTTCATGATTCACTCAGCAAATTCAAAGCGAAGATGCAATTAATATTTACAAAACCGAACTGCTAGTCCTCAGTTTAAACAATGTCTCACAAATTGATATTTTAAATTATTTTAAATATTGTAAAAATTAAAAAAACATTTATTTTGTAATTTAAATTAGCTCAAAATTAATTCTACATTTTACAGTGAATGTTATGTACACCGTAAGTGTCATATATATCAGATGTAATACCTATTTGTAATTGTACCAAAAAATGTATGAATATGTATGATGTGGTTGTACTTACTTAAATAAATAAATAAATAAATAGACCTGTCCTACCTGATGCCTCGATAGCAATGGTGCCACACAATACCCAGAAACTATCACCGTAAATACGCTTTTTTACTTTTACACTAGCTAGCGATTGCATGTTTCATTTCTTATGAGTTAAAGTAAATGTAGAGTCATGTTCACTTTTTCATTGATACTCCGCTTCTATTGGTCGTAGCGTGCAATGTTATATAGCCTACTAGCTTATACCCCGGTTCCGCCCGCCATTCTAATGTATGGCGCAGCTCACAATCATTCCCCGTTCGTTTTAGGGTAGATACAGGCATTTCGAGGTGCATGTCTCGCAATTTTTGTATCCTATATCGTGATGGAAACCATTAAACTCTCTTTGACGGAAGCGTCCTGAGAATGGTTCATCGCATCTGCAGGCTTTTCGAATGTCGGAAAAAATGTCGTAGTGATACTTAGATACATGAGTGAGCGAAAGGTACAGCGTCGAGCTGTAAATTATATTAAGACTCCTGTGTATATGTTCGTCTTAATTGCTCATTTCGTCGTCCTAAGTCTGCCCAGGACACTCGCTATTGAACTGAGCCTCAAACGGGATTTTGAGCGATCCAGCTAACCATTATTTCTTGGTTTATTTTGGTATTTAAGTTGGTATAGATTAGTTTTCGAAATTCTTGTTAGACATTTATACATATAGAAACACTTTTCCTCACTGCCTAAACCGTTGGTCTTAGAATCTGAAAATTTTGGCAGTGACGACTTTAAGTGACGCTATCTTTAACTCCGTCATTTTGGAAGTTACATCTGTGAAAACTTGTATTTAGCTTTTTGGTTTTAAATAAAGAAGCGCGTGTTTCAGCGTTTCAGGCAAATCAGCCTCAAAAGCAACAACTATGAAACACTCATGAGGATTACAGAAACGGTATTTAAATACGGTGAGCAAAGCCTGAGTGCACTGTGGTGCCGATGTTTCATTTTTAGATTGTTTGCCTAAATTGGTAAGAGAAAGTTAAACACCTAGAGAGCCCACGTAGACCCTCAAATCACTCTTGCCTTAATCGGTCTACCGATAGAAAGCCAGCAGAGCTTTGTATGTTCAGGAGTGAAATTGTCATTTTGAAGGCCTGGAAGTACCTGTCCCGAGTCTGCTCCAGACACTGCTGTTGAACCTTGCCTCATGGATTCAAGTAATTTTGAGAGGTTTAACTATAGCCCATAACCATTATTTCTTGTATTATTTTGAGATTTGAGTGAACATAGATCAGTTTTGGAAGTCCTTATAATATTTTAACATAACATAGACACTAATTAGATTTACCTATGCAAAAGTGTACAAAATCGCAGGTAAGTTTAAGGTTAATTTTTATCGCATCAGCCGCACATCTTCAGCTGCTATCGACCGCGATACTCGGAAATGAACCTTTAGCGTGAACAGAACCTGACTGGCGGCTTGCTTTCAGAAGTAGACATTTGAAGGCTCGAACTATGGGAAAACAATGATGTGTCTCCACGGTGATAAAATCATCGCCTTTGACGGCGCAGGTAAGTCGGCGCTTTCTGGGAGGTATCACGGTAATACTCTGAATACCCTGATACTCTAATTTTCATTTTGCATTAAATAGATGTCACTGTACGGCTATGGAGCAGTAGTAGAGCGCCCTCGATAAAGGTCGTGATAAAGGACCTAGATCAACTGAGACTTTAGTACTGAATGAAACATATATGACATACACATCATCAAGTTATATTTAGTTCTGCTTCTTCAAAAAAAGTTAGATTTTTCCACAGCCTGGTCAGGTGCTTGTGATTCTCCCTGATAAGACCCATATCTTCCTAATACTTCAACTTCTGGTACTACTAGTTTGATGTGGTATTTTAAACTTTTCACAGCAGCTTTCCAGAGCCCACCAGCACATGGCCAAGATGGAGCGTCGAATTTCACACCTCTATCACTGACATTAACATCTCGTGGCATTTCACCCTACATACTTACTGATGGTATAAGTTAGTGGCATCCGATCCCAAGATTTAATCGCTCGCAGGGTTGAAGTAGACACACACACGCACACAACCATACAAGAAAAATTAAAACCATCTAATACACTATGTAATACTAGGCCTAAGTAGCAAATTTATTCGAAGAGCGGGACCTCCTGCTACAGTTAAAAACAATAACTCCTGCTACAGGTTTATAAAGCTTACTAGGAGGATCTCAGAAACCTTTATATTTAGTATCTTCTTCTAAGGCTTTTACAAAATAAAGAATTTATTTATTTCAACGTTCCATCTTGGCCAAGTGCTGATGGGCTCTGGGAAGCAGCCGTGAGAAGCTTATTGAATGATAGAAATTTAGATTTTATCTCAAGTTCTGTTTGTTGTTTGTTTTGTTCAAGACTTCCTTATCAAATGTCACTCTTGTTAAATAATCCCAGTGTACAGTGCATTGAGATAATGACTTATACTACATTAGTACATAATATTAAGACTAAGCTGATCGAGACATCTGCGAGGTTAAGTGATGTTACCATTGTCGGTGACTGTTTTCGAAAAATGACACACTACTCCGTGTCTCGGAGAGCACGTTAAGCCGTTGGTCCTGCGCCTGATCTCTCTCCGTACTTGTCGGATTCCCGTCCCATCGGACTATGAAAGCCAGGGTATCTATCAGGGGCGAAGGGTTAAAAAAATTCTGAGGTAATATATTCGATACAAAAACACCTTGTTGAACATGGTTGTTTATACCCATAATACTAAGGAAAGCCGGAAGTAATAAGTGTTCTATGGATCCTCCGCCACTGGTATACACTTGTGCACTATAATATGTCGTGCGCAGTTGGCTCCTCTCTAATGAGCCTGGCCGCCGTAACCATTGTTATTGATGGTGTGGTGGGTACCTGTATCCTGGGGAAGGTCTCGGGCGGGTGGAAGTTGCGCAGATGCGGGTTGTTGTGCGCCTTGAGGTGCAGCAGCCGCTGCAGCCCCGCCGCCGGGAGCCACCCGAACACGTTGTTGCCCACGTTCCTAAGCACAATCATATATGTACCAACATCACACGCAACCATGCCTGCTGTCGGTTACCTACTTCATAATTATATTGAGTTGTGAGTAGAGTGGAGGACAATATGTCACTTTATCAACTTCTACTAATTACGTACCTACCTATAGCTACATGAAATAGAAGTTTACCAAAAAGGTAAATTTAGCTAAAATATTTTTTATTATTTAGCTAAATCGCTTGAGTTAAAACTGCCTTTACGTTGGTTGTCTAATGGGTGGTATTCGAAGTCACGACCTCTCGATTGCATGATTCGATGAACCAGTACGTTACCATCGCAATGTAGGATATTGTTTTAATGAAATTGTTTCAATGGTCACCAGTTAATTTTTTGTGGAATTAGGTATTCTATTTTTTAAGTATTTCATTGTTTTGAGTACAAATATTCAAAATTAAATAAGATCATTTATAATGATCTTATTTGATTACTAGCTCAAGAAATGATTGCTGTTATCATGTAGATACGTATTCTTCTTATGTAAGTACCGGCATATATGTAGGTATATGGGCCCATGGGTTTATTCCATGTCGAGAATTTCAATGCAGGGAAGGGCGCAAGATCTCGAGAGCCCTCAGCTAATGTAACCCGATATTTTATTATGTTTCCTATCGCGGAGGAACTTGCCCCCATTCTATTTTATAGCTCAAGTTACAGATATAATGGGCGGGTTGTTTGTAGTGACGGTACTTAAGAGCAGTAGTTATCGTAAAGAACTCACAGGTCTTCCAGTTTGGAGATGGGCACGAACGCCTCCATGTCGATGTGCTCGATCATGTTGTCCTCCAGGTTGCTGCAAAATAGAGACAACGTAAGCAGTTGGATTAGGTAGGTACACTCTTGGAATGAAAATGATTCATCAGTTTTCAAATACACTCAATTAACGCTTTGCTAACACATGGTACCTTTTCAAACTATGTATCACATTAGACAGTTGTAAACTCGTATGATCAAAATTGTGCCTAACTGTTTGACAACAGAGTTTTAATTTATTCTGACAAATTTTCCTTGACTCTAAGTAGTTGAATTAAAACCTCTCAGATTATTAACTAACGGCCGGTCTCAATAATCTACCTATCGATGGATTTGCCTACTAGAGGTAGAATTTTGACATATTTTGTATGGAGCTTATGTCAATTATATAGGTACCTCTAGTAGCCAAATCCATCGATAGTTAGATTATTGAGACCGGTCATAAATGAATAGATGGAACGTATATATCTTTCTCATTATACCTGCCAAGAAGCTGTATCTATGCTGTCACCCAATTTTCTCAGTTACTACTCTACCATTGTCTATTACCTTGAAATAAAAACTTTTTCGTATTTTGTTGATGTATGTCCACTCTCCTAACGAAATAGATTTTATTTCAAGGTTCCATCTATCTATAGCTTTAGTTGAATTATTAATCTGAGTAAAACCTTAATAATAGTTTGACAATATTGACATGTTGGCGTTACTGTTCCTTGGTTCGGTTCAAGCAAAATTGGACTTTAAGGTGACGAACATTTTCCTTCCGCGACTGTACAAATACTCGTAGTATATTGCTCTATGTACGTTTAATAGCATTAGCTCTAGTATTTTTATCCTAACCAGAGATACACATTTACTTGCATTATGAGAATTTATCATTAGGTATTATTAGCAAGTAGTACCTACCCAATTACCCAGCTAATGAAAACATTAAAAAGAACATTAACTGAGCACTTAATATGTATTTACAAAACGTGGCGTAGGTAGATGCTTAGACAACAGAATTACAAACACGGCTACGTCTCTATCAATAAACAAACATGTAACTAAAAGCCAAACGAGAAAAGTTCGACAAAAAATGGCAATAACAAGAGGGTTGTACTCGAAATAATAGAGTGGAGGGTCGACCTTTAGCCATTTATAAACCTATTATGCAAATACTTCGGGGTACGGCCGCCGCGGGACGGGCTTCCTGAAGGTACCTCGCGGTAATTAGCGGCGCGAGGTCCGAATGTCCCAGCGAGGGCGCGGCGACGCGACGTCGCCCGAGCTCCACGCCGCCAGCAGCGTCGCGGCACCTCGACCGCAGGGAGCATGAACACTATCGTAACGTAATAGGTCCCCAGTTTTATGACATGCTACAAAGCTATAGATAAAGCCACTACCTGATCGTTACACGCAGATAGCCACGGCGGCGCTATTTTATATCCAGCAGTAAAATAGTTCGGAGACACAACTCTGCGGAGGCAACGTTAAAATAAACGAGACGTACGGTACAGTGCGTGCGATATTGACTCACATCCGAGCTACTGAGTTACGTGTCGGGTTATGGGCACTTCCGATGCCGGACCTGAATTTACTATTTATATTTTCACAAAAATAAAATAAAAATTTACTTTTACTTGTAAATTTAAAAAGTTTCAAATAGTTAAAAGTTTATATAAGTTTAAATGTATGGAGGAGCAATTCATCTCAGGCGGGATTTGTACCGGCACAAAGTTCATTTCAGTTATCTGCCTTTTGTTTTTCCTTATCCCATTGTCTTTATGTTCACATACCTACTTACCTTTAGCGAGAAAATAATTAAAACCGGTAGGTTGTTGAACAACAATTGTGTTTACGACTGCCGTTATTTGAAGTCAGAGGTCAGGAAAATAGTTTCTGCGCGAAAATCTCGGCACTCGAAAGTAATAGAGGCTTTTACAAAATTGTCTATAGAACAGTCTCGTTTTATTTTCCTCGCGTGGGACCATCTGTGGTACAATATGAACAATTTAGTGATTATTTAAAAATTACTCGTTTTCTTACACCTCAGGCAGACTATGAACACGGCCCTAGATCCGATACTGTACATAGATAAAAGGCTTTTTAGTTTACCAAATGATACAAAATGGAGGTCACGATTAGACACCATGTATGTAAAATTTATACTTTCACTCATATCTGCATTGAGTGATACGAGTATCAGATTTCGACAAATTTGTTAAGTTCTCAGTGGTAGAGCTATCAGCTGTTAAATATTAATTTCAAAAGCAAGGAGCGCCCAGCTAATATGTAATTTAATATCTAATTATAAAATGTAACTAATTTATATATAACATGTTGTTTGCGAAATGGTCTCGAATGAGCAACCAGTACCTAGGTAATTAATGTGAAACAGGATCGTGAATCGTGCGCGTGCGACTGTCTGCAAGCAGCGCGGCGCGCGCGCGGGCCGCGTGCGCTCCCGCAGCCGCCACTAGTTGCGTCACACACATACAGTTGCATCTACAACGGCTGATTAATAGCACCGAGCTACTACATAAATAACAAGAGATTGTATATCGGTTTGCGATAAACTGGTCTAACATTTATCTCAAGAGCTCCATATGTTCGGACTAAATCTAAAGCTAGCCAAAGTGGTCGATAAATCTAGAACTAAATCAATAAATCTAAACTGGACGGATTCAAGATTGTTCTTGATGGTTGGTTGGTATAGCTTATAGGTTGGCCCTTGAGTGTTGTGACTGCTTCTGACGCGGAGGCTATTGAGGTGACAGTCAACCTTACATCTGTCATCAAAACGTCCCTACTTATGTAGATAAGTATGTCAAATGTGAAATGAAAAAGTTGTATGTTGTTATTAGAACAGGTAAGCAGTCGTTAAATAGGCATCTGTTGTGTGCGGATAAGCGGCGGCGAGTATCGGTCGGCAGGTAGCGGCTCCGGCGACCTTGTGCGTAAAGCCTACGGCTCCGAGCTTACGGAGTAATCCGCGAAGGTCGGCACAATGTGGGTCAGTGTGTCCGCGCTGCCGCCGCTACTACGAGGTATTCATCGCACGTGTGTCCTTTATTTAGATTTTGCAAACCGTAAACGGTTACGCAATTGCCGAATCACAGAAGGGTTCAATTTGTTGAATCACCGTTATTTCTTGAGTTTAGTAGTGCAGAGCTACGCAACTTTGTTCCTAGTGATGATGTGGTAAAGAGTTATTACTTGATTAGTGTTACTCACAGCACTTGCAGGTCGGGCGTGTGCGCGAAGGCGTCGGCGGGCACGTGGCGCAGGCGGTTGCGCGCCAGCACCAGGTCGTGGAGCCGCCGCAGCCCGCGCAGCGACGAGCCGTCCACGAACGCGATCTCGTTACCGGACAGGTCTCTGAGCAACATTGTTTAAGTAACTACTAAGTATTGCAACGCGACAAGTTCTGTAATCTGATTGAACGAGCTTTTGTTCTTAAATATAAATGCGTAATTAACGCATGCGGACAGTAGGTTTGGTCTTCTCTTTGGAAAAAAATACCAGGTTTTTTGCGAGACTAGAATTTAAAGCTTTGTGTTCTGAAATTCACTATTGTTCAGAACGAAAGATGTAGTTGTATGAAAGTGTGGGCTTAGTTTAATACATGGTCGAAAAAGTGCTAGGCGTCAAGGCCAGCACTCGTCGAAGGAGCCGTCTCGTGCTTCAGCTCACTTGAGAAGCTCTCGGGCGCGAGCGGCCCGCGGCTGATCGACGACGTGTTAAATATCGCGGTCACGGCCGCGTCGACCACTTGTGTGAGCATCAAGTTTGTTTGAAATGTCGCCGATGACATATCGAGTCTCGGCACGCGGCGCGGCGATGCATCGACATGAGGACTTGACGGACTATGCATAGGTACCATTAACATCTCAAAATAAATGGAACATCATGATTTTAGGATATTTCATTAATACTGCTGCAAGTGTCAGTATTAGTGATTATGAATAATTTATCTAGTGCGAGTTTCTTTCAGTGTTGTTGTTATCGCTGCAAGTAAGGTTTAGGGAAACTATCTTATTTATTTTCCTCGTCGCTGTATGTCAAATGTGTGAGAGGGGGGAAAGGTGTGATAGGGGCGGGGTGTTGCGCTTGTGGAGGACATACTCACAGCACGCGCAGCTCGGCGCACTCGTGCAGCTCCGGCACGCGCTCCAACTGGTTCAGCTTCACGTCCCTGCGGACACCACATCACCATGTTATTACAATCGCGAGTATACCCTCTCACTCTACACGACACAACTTCCTCGTTGTTGTCGACGCCTTCGCTAATTTCTCCGCGGACCACCCCGGGGGACTAGGTACCCTATTTCGGTTATAGATCAAACTCGAATACCAATTGACGTCATTAAAATTTGAAATATTCAAATTCGCTATTTGTAGATAACACCTTGTTAATAACTGTGTCAGGAAACGGGTCATTAGGTCAATATCAATGACGAGTGCGGGGTGAGATGTACCGGTGGGGCGCGAGCGGGGGAAGGAGGGGGACTTATCCCATCGACAATGGGTGTTTGTTTACATAATATTGTACCAAGTATTTGTATTTTTAGTAGATCACACGCTCGAGCAGTCCGTTGCTGGGACGCGTAACACAGCTCCTTGATGACCGAGTATACCTTTCGAGAAATACATCTCGTATCCGATGATCGTTTACTAAAAACGTTTGTAATAATGTTTTTTTTTTATCATTCATCATCATTTCAACTTTAATTTTTTCCTGTTTAGTACTAGCTAATTGCTAATTTAAAGTATAATTATATCAATATATTGGATTGCAGGGGTAATATTACTTGGTAAGACTAAAATTTAGAACAGTGAGGAAGATGTTTGTTTACTTTATATTTTTATCATTTATTTATAATCTATACTAATATTAGAAAGCTGAAAAAATTGTTTGTTTGAACGCGGTAATCTCACGAACTAATGAGTGAAATTAAAAAACATCTTTTACTAATAGATAGTACATTTATCGAGGAAGGCTATAGACTATTAGGAGCGGAGCAGCAATAAAAAATGTTGCAAAATCGGGGAAAATTGACGCGGACGAAGTTATGCGGGTGAGCTAGTTCCTAATATTCAGGGTTAAGTAAGTAGGTATAGCTTTTATTGAGACACGCGGCAGCATGTCAAGCGACAGTACAATTATGACTGATAACATGGAGAGGGACGCGTCCTAGTACCTAGTAGTTTCGTTGCACTCATTAAATAAGATTTATGTATGTTATTTAAAATAAAATAAAAAAATATTTATTACATTATTTATTTTCCTTCATACAACGGTATTCTTGGTGTAGTGCAAACCTGAAAGTAGTTTGCTCAGAATTAGTAACACAATCCATTTGGGTAGTTTTTGACCAAGTTATATTATTCAAAAAATTCAAAAATTCTTTATTCACTTAGGATGCAAAACAACTTTTGTGATACTTTTAATTAATTAATCAATTATTAATAATTCTAAAAGTCCAAATCCTGTTCAAATGTGATGTGAAATATATTCACAACTTATTTTTCATTACTAACCATGGATTACGCACTACGAGAAGCAATGAGCATGATAGCGCGAAGAACACAAGACAACTTGAATGACTTATAACTCTGCAAGTTTTCAATATTTTCATTTTCTTTTTTTATATGGTTTGTGAAGTAAAAATCTTGTTGGGGTGAGCTTTGTACTATTCCAAAAATAACGTTGTATATCTATTAGCATATTGTATGTATCTACTTCTTTTTAAATAAATATATTTTAGATATGTATATTTATTAGTAGTCAATTTAAAATAATAATATAGAAAATAAAAATAAAAAACCACAAAATTAAATGTCATGTTTTGTAATTTTAGTTTTTATTTACCTTTTTGTTTGTTTACTGTTTTTTGTTTGTTGTTGTTATTGTTTACTTTTTTGATTACTGTATGTGACAACGGCAGCAAAAACAAAAATAGGGCCTACGAGAATATCAGCATTGCAGTTACCGGACTGGCAACAATAGCTGACGTAGGTCCTACTTGTCCGGCGCCGAGTCATTATATTGTATTGTTATAAGATTTTCTTTTTCTTTCTGTAAGTGCACTGCATCGACGATTCAGTCGATGGTGCACTGTGACAAATAAAAACTATTTTCTTTCTTTCTAATGGGTAAGGCATCGAACTAACAATCGTAAGGTCACGTGTTCGAATCCTACCCATTATACTATCGACGTGAACCAATTCCTACATTAGCTATTTTATTTAGCTAGAGCTAATGTGGGACCCAATTCCATATTATTAGTTATCTGTATATTGTGGCAGAAGCTGGATGCGAGAAACCGAAGATAGAACAAAGTGGCGTGCAATTGGAGAGGCCTATGTCCAGCAGTGGACTGCGATAGGCTGATGATGATGATGATGATGATGTATATTGTAAACGAACTATTTGGATTCATCATCATCATAACGGAAAGGAGAAACATACATCTATTTTAGTTTATTATAGATCTGTCTGTGTCTCTATTTCAGTTACGTTCACGGCTGATGGAATACAATAATTACTTGATCGGAACTAGCATCCACACAAGTACACAAGGAACCAGTTCCGAAACTCTGGGGATTTGCACGGATTTTGAGAATTATACCACTAGTAGGCTATACTGAATATTTTTTTTAAGATTGGTTCGATTTGATTCTGTCAATTTTCCAAAAGTTTATCTATAATATATTATTTTGGTTATACGAAATTTACAAGGTTAACTAGTACAAAATAATAGTTGAATCAAAAGAATCCTTAAAACAATTTTTAATTGATATAAAAAAATGTTACTTTTGTGGTTTGTCGCAGTTCAGTCCACCGATATTTAAGTCTGTCTATGTGTCACTCGTGTCGAGTATGGAACATGTCGAAGTTCCATACTGTCGCAGGGTGTCGCAGTTCAGTCTGTCGAAATAGTGTTTTCGTAGTTTAATCTTACATTCAATTATTATTTTTGTCAGAAAACAAGCGTGCAGATAGCCTGAACCTGTCTCTCAGCGGAGTATGCGTGCCGTATGTGCGCACGCGTGCTACTCTGCAGTTCAACGCAACATTTACAGCCGCGTGCTACTGACGTCACTGTGCGAGGTACTATTTATGCGGAGCAGGTCGGAGCGCGGATTACTTCGCGAGCGGCGCATTCTCACGTCTAGCTTAGATTCGAATAGTTAAATCCTAATCGATTGCTAAAGCTCCGATTTCCAAGGCGGTATCTCTGTGTACGGTGCGGTATAATGAGATACTGCTAGGTATTACGGGAAGATAGGAAACAAAATTATTTGTGGAGTAAAGATAGAGCGCAGCATACATAATCGTCTGGCGATACTTAGCTACATAATCGATTTGTTGCTTAAGGTACATAATATTGGAGATGGAGTCTGACTCTGGTAGCCGATTGTGCTTGTTGCCTTAGCGTTTCTAGCGCCTTTGGACTGTTGGTTTTAGGCCAAAAAGAACCAAATTTCCACCATCGCGTCGTAAGTGAGACGTCCTTATAGAACAGTAGGGCTGTCAATGTGTGACGTGTGTAACTCACAGCGAGCGCAGCATGGGCGCGTGGCGGCAGAGGTCGTCGGGCAGCGCGGCGAGGCGCGCGCGGTCGGCGCGCAGCGTGCGCAGCCGCGCCGTGCCGTTCAGTGAGGGCAGCACGCGCAGCCCGCGCGCCTCCGACAACACGCTGCAACAAACCAAACTTTACTGCTACCAACCCCGTGCTACGACGCCTCTACGATAGTAGAAACTGTCAAAAACATGCCGCAACTACCCTACAAATCGTAGACTCTTCGTAGCAACGTGCTACGAAATATCCCGACTGACCTCGACTTCTTTAAAATAGATACCTGGGTGAGTTACTTTATGTAACTTTGGTGTATTTTCGAAATAATTGTAAGAAAGCTTTAGTTCGTTTTATTATGATTCTTAATATAATTTCGTATAGTTCGAAATCCAGTAGCAGCATGTACTTCGTAGAAAAATATTTTTTGTGTATATCTAGTAAACTGCTCAAAGTGAACAAACAAGTCGTTGTTACAGAAGCACGGCGGCGGCGCTCCCGTTTGCCGCTCCGAGGATGCTCATTACACTAATCTCCGGCAGTAAGCTGGTGATCATCATCAATCTGCCGCGGAGGACGGGTGGGGGGGAGGGGGAATGTTTGTCCTACTTGCGCCAACCTTGACCGACAATAACAAAGTGACGACACGTATGCGTGAGTGCGTGTGCCACCTACCGACTTGCGTGTGAATGCTCCTGCGTGCGCGATGTGCAGGAGGCAGGGGCAGGAGGCGGGAGGCGGGAGGCGGGAGGGAAACTTTTTTAATACAATCGTCCTTGTGCGATTATTTACACAAGCGAGCCATTTCCTGGTAAGTTCCCCATACATTATACACATATTTACCAGGATATATAATTTATGAGCGGCTCGCCAGGGCCGAGGGACGCTGGTGAGACGACCTCAGTTTCAAATAGTTTATCCGGACATTAGATTACCAATCTAACAGAACAAGCTTCTTGCCATTAAATCTTTATTTTGTTATAAACTGCTACTTTATTTGTTAGATAAATTATGATTGGAGTTATACAATCATAATTTATCTGACAAATAAAGTAGCAGTTTATAACAAAATATAATGGTTTTCATTAAGTAAACAATTCAAACAATAATCTTTGACCTAGTTCGTGAAATGTTTAACACGTTGTTTCTTAAGAACTATAAAAGAAGGTGCCGCGAGCCGTGAGTTCGTCGGCTCTCCAGTCACCATCACTGGCTGGCAGGTAGTCCCTGGCGACAACAACTTATTATGAAGGCATTTTATTTAAGAAGATTTTATCCAAACAAAGTCGAAACATTGTCCATTTTGATACTGTTTCAAAAAAACAAGACCGGCATGTTTTGTTTTCCTCGATACAAATACGATACGATCATCATCTATCTAAATTCTGTCGACAATATTCGCGTAAACAAACCAACCATTTCCAAACAATGTTCCTTTACGAGCCCTGCGCCGAAGCTCTAATATATTTACTAAACATTTTTGTAACACAAATCGGATGTTCGGACAGGCTAATGCGCTTATTACACTACACTGAATCAGGGACCCTAAATCCTTAAAAAGAGCGGTGTAATAAGAATTAGGGCCTTAATTCTCTAACAAATTTTCAAGGCCACCTCGATTTAGGGCCCTGATTCAGGGTAGTGTAATGGCCGTTTAACTTATTGGTGAGCCTCGGTCTCGCTCGGGTCTCGGCCCAGAGCCGCTCGTCAGCTGTTTATGTTTGTCCTGTCCAGTCCGCAAGGGAGCGCCGCCGCCGTGTCGACAGAATACAATTATTTATTTATATAAAATTCTTTGTCCTGACTGACTGATAGATAGATCAATGCACAACCTAAACCGATCGTAGAGACGTGAAATTTCGAGGACGTATTCCTTATATTATGTGGACATCTGATAAGATGGGATTTTTGTATCTGGCTCTTTGGATTAAAATAATGAAATAACAATTTCAGCGTTTGTGGAATAGGGGCTGATTTTCCAAAAACTACGGGTTGCATGTTTTTTTCAAACTCCGTCAGTTTTGAAAATCGATTTTTAAAATGTTTACTACCGTTTACTACACTCGTATTTAAAATAAAGCAACACGTCTTTTAGCGTTTTTCAAAAATCAACATCATAGGAGTGGCAAGTTTGTATGAAACTTTGACAGTTTCAAAGTTAGATCTATAAAATTTAGCATTTATACTAATATTATAAAGCTAAAGAGTTTGTTTGTTTGAACGCGGTAATCTCAGAAACTACAGATCCAAATTAAAAAAATCTTTCACTCTTTGATAGATATCAAGGGAGGCTATAGGCTATATAACATCACGCTACCACCAATAGGAGTGGATTGAATGTGAATTGAACAAATTCGTCAATTATTTGTTAAAATCCGAGGATATTTTTTTCTAATTAATAGAAAAAAATATCGGGAAAAACGCAATATTTCAAACTCAAACTTAACGAAGGCAAAGCCGCGGGAAAGATAATGCAAACTAAATAAAAATGTGAAAATAATTCTGTCTATTACATTTTCACGTTTAAACCGCTATACCGATTGAAATGAAATTTGGTATGGAGACAGCTTAAGTTTCGGGAAAGGACATGAGTTAGTTTTATCGCTATAACCAACATCCACGCGGGCGGAGCCGCGGGCGGGGCCGCGGGCGAAAGCTAGTCTCATTCTAAGAGATTGACATTTAGTTCGGAAACAAGGAAAACGGGCGTTCTTAAATTGCAATAAAGTTGTTATTATTAAATTTGTAACGCGACACTACGTCTAGCGCGACCACGATGATAGGGATGGGGAATGTGCTATTTAAACTACGTGGGACACTCAGAAAGTTTTGTCAACTAAAAAAACTAATTTCTATGGATAAAATATTTTAATTAAATCTTTTCAAAGAACTCTCCACCAGCCTCTATACAAAGTTCCATGCGTCTGAACCAATTTTCGAAACATTTTTACCAGTCCGTCGCAGACACCTCTTCCACGGCCTTCTCGAACGCTGCTAGCGCATCTTCCGGCGATGAAAACTGTATCCCTTTCAGCTATATTATTTTAACTCGATATGCCAACGGAAGATGGTTGCTTTTGAAGGTCCTTCATCCAAGCCATAAAAGCCATTTTAAATCGATCAAATGATTCATCAGGTTTTAGGCCACATTTAATATCGTAGAAAATCGTCGCACGAAAATGTTCTGCTCTCTCGAAAAAATGGACAGGGAAACTCGAACAATGGTATTTTTACCCGACTGTAGACTACTACAGTCGGGTAAAAATACCATTGTTCGAGTTTCCCTGTCCATTGCACGTTAAGTAAAAACATAACCCTTCCTACTAAGGAAGGGTTATGTTTTTACTTTTAAATAACCAAAATTTTCAAAATACATAAATACAAGTGGCCAGTGCCTTATACATAAAAACTTTTTTTCGAAAACTTTGTGAAAAATATTGTAGGTTAGGAAGTCACAAGCAGGAGTTCGCTGATAACGATCGTGGGTGGAGGTGGAGGCGAGGCGGTGCTCGCACTGCGCCGGAAGCGTTGAGTGTCGGTGCCAGTTCCGCGGCTTATCCGACGGATTCAGTTCCGGCGCCGGTGCGGAATAATTTCCGATGTCTTATCGTATCGGTGGCAGGAGGACACCGGGTGGACTCAGTGACGTCACTGAGCTGCATCACGGATTTATTTGCATTACGTGGTGACAGAGCGTTGTGACATTCGTATAGGTAACTGTTGTGAGCTTTATGTTTACAATATATTTACTTAGGTACTTCGTACTGTTTGCTAAAAAAAATTATAATTACTAAGACTGTTAAAATGAGGTAAGTACAAGTACAATGCTCAAACGGAATTTCCGTGTTCTAATTTTTGTTTACTTGATGTTTATCAATTGAATGAGTTAAATGATGTAATCCAATCTATTTATCATTCTTATTAATCAGTGTTGGCCCTGAGCTCGAGCCGCTCCGCGCCTGAGGCGCTAGGGAGGATGTCCTGCCCCGCGCCGGTCGCCGGTCGCCTCAAAACTGTTCTACTAAGACGTAATTGACATTCAGCCGAGCGTGGAATTAAAATAACCCTCTTGATGTTTGCACAAGAAATTTAATTAATTTTTCGCGCAATAAATTTGTTCAAGTATTAAATAACGAGGTGAGCGGCGCCACGTAGTCAGTTGGCACGGTACATCATACACACGGGGCGTGAGGGGCGCGCCAAATGCGCCCGTGCAGGTAAAGTATAATGTTTATACGAGGAGAGCGGATGTCGTTGAGGAAAACAACGGAGCCTTGGACTTGTTGTTTTCGTGATGTTGCTCGGAAAACGTGTTCTAACACCCGTCACCATTTCAACGCGGAAATGTTCTGAAGGTTCGTACACTCATTGGATATGTGTAGCGTGTGAACATTGCATAACAGAATATATCTCTGAGTTCTATAATCCCTTCCCATTCAAGTAATAACTCATTTGTGCTTGATAGTAATATTTTTTTTTTTCCATGCCCATTATTTCGGCATCTTTCATTGCAGAAAACTATGACTTTGAATATCTGTACCTACCTAGTTGCCTGAGTTTTCAAAATAGGAATATTCGATCTAGGCGCCGGGACGCGGTTATATTGTAGTGGTACAGTTAGTGTATGATGTATACTGACAGCGTAGTGAGGTAGGGTAGGTGCTGCAGCGCCTTGGGGTGCACGGAGCGCAGCGGGTTGGCGCGCAGCTCCAACCGCGCCAGGCGCCGGCACGCCTGCAGCACGCCGGCGTCCACCACCTCCACGCGGTTGCTCGCCACGGACCTGGCACACACAAACAACACTAATATATAGGACTGATCATAATTGGCTAATTATGATCAGTGCGAAAGTGCGTTTAAGGCTTTAAACGTTCCCATTATTGGCACACAGGCCCATTGGGACAGAGGACAATAGCCACATTCCAACACGCGGTCCCAGAGCAGATTGATGGAAGTTATTAAAATATATTCGACTTTTAGGTTTTAGGACACGTCGTCGGTTTCTTCACGATGTTATCGTTCGCCGATTTAGATCTGTCATTGATGACACAATTCATACAAATTGCCAAGGTTTTGCCGTTACCTAAGTCACCACGGCTGTACTGCACTTGTCAACCAGTATTGTTGGTACCCATATTGTACCTACATTGTAGTAGTAAGTAGATCAAGTTGACTATAGCGTCTACGGCATTGTGCTACTGTCATCCACCATAGTTATAGCAAACAGACGCTCATTCCAAAATGTAGACCATTTAAAATTCCCATCAGGTTGGCAGCTAGTGCTCTTTCAAATTATCCGGATAATATTTTAAACAATACGTGACGGGAATAGATACGGTTATGCTCAAAACTGAAATGTTGGTCGTCTCCACCACTACTCTCTAGGGCGCACGGGCGTGGCAACGGGCAATCGGTCTCGGTCATCTCGTGCCGACTACTGACTGACCATTATAAAATATCCAAGTAGCAGCCAATTTGCCTTGTATCTATTGACTACGATAACTGCTTATCGTCACATCTTGTGCACAAGTTATCCTTGAACTGTAGCTGCAGGATGAGAGATTTCTTAATTGTTATGAGTTTTCGTTCTTTAGTAAACAGTTAGGAATGCGTGTACTTACAGGTCTTCGAGCAGCGGCAGCAAGCGCACGGCCACCGGCACCTCCGCTAGTAGGTTCTCCTCCAAGCGGCTGCACAAAATAACATCAAACGTTAACATTGCATAGTGCCATTGAATTTGAAAATATCCCCATTATTCACAGATTTACCGCAGAAACAGTGATTATAAGGGATCAAAAGTAACTTGTGTCTGTCTCTCGCCAACCGGTAAATCATCTCTAGGTACCTAAGTGGCCGATGTCGACGACAAACTATTTAGCTAATTAATAACTAGAGTTGCTTGTCTGCCTTCGCTCTGCCCTATCTGGCCCGACATCAGGCGGTTCATTTACGAGCGAGGTATTTGTAATCGGCTTAGTGCGGGCGAGTGAGTGAGGGGGCGGATCAGAGCTGAGAGAGCTCGCTCCGTTGGACACTACAGATGTTCTGCGCTAGACCGGTGCCGATAACTTGTGAGATTTATACGCACCCGTTATCAGCCCGCACTCGTGCGGCAATGTACCCTATTTTCACATCACATGCTCTCGACGACGAGTGAGCCTAATAACATATGTTCATTGATACGATTTTCGCAGAAACAAAGTTATCCTCTAAAGGCCCGTTCGTAGACCTTGATGGGTCGTTTCGGTAATGAATACTAATGACCGCAACAGGGCGCTCCTACGACGTTGTAACTTTTAAGTGTCGGTGATAGCGGCGCGTCGGGCCGGCCTCGCCTCGTCGCGCGTCGCTCGGAGTAATTGAGTGCGGCACGACAAGTTGCGCGGAACATTGTACGTGCCGCGGCAGAGTGATGGCTGATGGCTACCGGTGAGACGGTCGGTGGACCTACCTGGTAGGTGAATTTAAGAGGGAATACTTTGCACCTCTAAAAATATAAAAAAGAGTCTAGTGCTAGAAGTGATGGAGTGGATAGGTACTCACAGAACTCTAAGTCCGGGCGTGTTGGTGAAGGCGCGTTCTTCGATGAACGAGATGCGATTTCGCTTCAGCACCCTGAAATGAAATGGAAAGTCAGAACCAACATCTTTTTACATCATAACCAAATAGGTGTTACTTAAATAAGGACGTCAAGAAACTGTATGTACCAGTAAGTATTATCTAACTAATACCTTATACCTTTATACCTACCTACTTTTAGTTCCTACTGATCTATTGCAATAATTATAATAATCTCTTACTATTATAAAATTGTAAAGTAGCTGTATCTGTACATTAGAGGTATTTAAAAAAACTAACCTAGATCGACTAATTAATGGTTTCTGAGTTCAAATCTCTGCTGTGTTTTTTTCGTGTTTGTTTGTTTGTATGTTTGACCTGGGTTGGCGCAAAAACTACTGGGCAGATTCCATTCAAATTTTGTGAGTATAATTACTTACGCAAGGAATTATACTCACAAAATCATACTAAAGAAGCATTTAGTTAACCTCAAAAGAACACTGTGAAACTCTTTGTATGAAAAATAGTAAAAAATCTTTTGCCCCGACCTTATAATAAAATTGTATTAACATTAATTTTAACTTCAGCTCTCTTTATATTGCAATGCTTGAAAAAGGCGCTAAGTTTGTAGTGTACTTAAAAAAAAATGGTCGACTCCACTAGTGACCGAAGAGCTGAAGAGTTTGTTTGTTTGAACGCGGTAATCTCAGGAACTACTGATCCGAATTGAAAAATTATTTTACTGTTAGATAGCCCATTTATCGAGGAAGGCTATAGGCTATATAACATCACGCTAAGACCCACAGAAGCGGAGCAGCACTGAGAAATGTTGCAAAAACGGGGAAAATATACGCAGACGATGTTGCGCGGGACAGTTAGTATAATAAAATTGTCCATTATCTGAAATAAATACCTCTATCCATAAATAACATCTGTACACTTAGTTACAATACATTATTTGACTTTGATTTTTGATTCCTAATTTTTTTCTACTTTATCGAATTTTCAGAATAAGTATTTCCCATCTCTAAAATATAGAAAGGATGTAGGGAAATAACCTAATTAGCCCTGTCGTCAGCGTCAGAACGACCCGTAACACTTGTTATTATGAGTGAACCATAAAATATTAACGTATAAACGTTCATTTTTGTAAGAGTAGAGAGGCGTGAGGCACAAACGCTGATTTACGTCATACGCGTCGTTGGCTCGACGCTCGGCGCTCGACGCTCGGCGGCCGCTCGGAGCAATGTTATCGTTTATGAGGGAATTACAAGGTGCGTGGGTGAAGGGCGCAATCCTTTATTGTTGTGGTTACAGTTCGTAAGCCATATCGTAATAACATAATACCCTAAAGAGGTTATCACGCCTCACTGAAACTACGATATTAGGGATGTACCGAACCCAGTTACGTACGATACGTTGTTACATGTTTTAGTTTGTATCTATTGAACTGGATTTAAGTTTTTCGAAGACAATAGGAGAAGCTTGTCTTCTGAATGATCACAACGAAACTCCTCTTATCGTACATAAGAGACTAAAAGGTCGTTAGATATGACAAGGAGAATAACGTTAGAGATGAGATCATTGAGTAAGGGTTAATAAGGCAACATATATATAACGTGTAACAGAAAGGTGTGGTCCGATTCAAGAGTTGGTATGTGCCTGAGATACTGAGTGCATATACCTAATTTTATCAAAATCGGAGTACCCTAAAAAATATTTACAATATTTTCATTCGTTTATTTATGAAAGAAAAAGTTATTAATTTAGAAAAGTATGACTTAAAAAGTTCTATTCCATAATAATCCAATCGAATTTTGTATCAGGGGAGGTATAATTCTTATGCCATACGCCTTTTATTATTGAATTTTGACAAAAAGAATATACTATATTTATGTAATAATAATGCAACCAGCTATGGAACCTTTGTAGGTGCAATACTGACAACATACACTATCCGCTGGTGAAAGGGGTATGCCCACCAGCAGTATCGCTAGTATTTACGTTGTGCCACAAGTTGATTAAATGTATGATTCTTGTTTCTAATTATAACGTTATTATACAATGATATGGAGTCTCACATTTGCCGGAATATTGAGATGCAAATATTAGTCTTTCAGTTTATTTATTTCCTTTTTTTTCGTATGAAGTTATTTTTAACGGTGGTAACACTATTACAAAAATAAAATCGTAATATCGATTAGGGTTATTATCGATTTTTATTAAATAATTAATATAAATACTCTATGAATTGTTGCACCGTTTGAATGTAAAGAACGATAATATTTATACACTATACTTTTTAATAAGCATATTCTTTGATACTTTTAGATTAGGACCCGGCTCGATTAAAATTAAGAACATAGTACTGAATTTTAATAAAAAAATCGATTTGTATAGGATATGACAAAAGTTATGGCAACACTGAAATGTAATGTCATGTCACTTGTTTATCTGTGCATAAAGCTTGTTGGCGCCGGTTCATTATGAAAAGTTTAAAGTATTATTAACAAATAGCTTTTGTTATTTCTCGTGTTGTGTATGATATTGTGGTTACATTACGTGAGTTTGAGATAGAGGCTCCATATACATAGTAACAATCAGAAATATTTTTTGAGACAGAGACTCGTACCAATATTGTGACAATTGTGAAGTGTTTGTGAGATAGAGATTCGGATTATATATCACTGCAAAGCCGAATTTATAGCCATAAACTAGTGTTACTCATCATGTGTAATACATAATTAATACGCAATATCATAGTTATGTCCTATTTAAAAAAAAAAATGTATATAAATATTTCGATTTTCGAAGTTCATCCACCCATATCAATTAAACCCGGCAAATTAGGTAAATCATTGTTGGTTTTTCTGAAAGTATATATTAATGTCTACATAAATCAGTAGTTTTCATCTTGGCACAACAAAATTTGTAGCGATACTAAATTCCATAGTCACTTGAACAATCGCCTTTGTAACTGTAAACCTGCGAAGCTACATGTGTATGCAAATTGCAAAGCGATAGAGCCCACGCAAGTCATCATTATCTCCTTAAATCGCAAGCACGGACTGATGTAGACGTTCAGCAGCAGGAACACCTTTAGCGCGTTTAGTAGGAAGCTGAAGCCTTAACCTGATAATGATGTCGTCAGCCGCTCGCACCGCACCGCACCGCATCGCGTACGACCGCACTTAACTTGAGCAGAACGATCACTTAGCGCACAGTTACTATCTCAAGTGTTCGTTAACCACTAGTCACGCGGCGGGATGCGGACGTGATACGCGCCGCGTTATGTGCCGACTCACCAACATTATGTGCGGCCATAATGCTTCTAAATTAAGTGCGTATACCATTAACATACGACAGTCAACTCTGAAATAACGTTAAGTATATTTTTTACTAAGTAGGTACTAAAAATAAAAACCCTAAAAATGTTACTACATTTTATGCCTACAAACCATACCTATGTATATGTTCGTAAACTTTCACGATTTGTAAAGTCTACCCGTGACCACGGCCGTTGCAATTCGGTCGAAACGTCAAAAAAACGTACTTAGCTTATAAAATATGCCTATATAATTTACAGCACCGCAGTGGGAGAAGTGTCTGTGACTACTATAACTAGGTACTTTAGATTGTGGGTTGCATTGCCAAATGGAAAATAAAACTTTTTATAGGTAGGTACCCTATTTAGATCTACACAATTTTGTTGCCACACCCAGACTCTGGGTGTAGGTACTCGTATATTATTTTCATTTAAAAAAGAAGACTCCTGCAGTAGGTTACAAGCCCTGTGTCGCGCGGGACTTTACAAAGATATAAGTCACGGACACTAAGTACAACCCGACTCGAAACAACAATTTGTGGATCACACAAAGTGATGTCCCGTGTGGGAATCGAACCCACGACCTCTTGGATAGCAGTCGGACACACTCCCACCGCGCCACAGAGGCAGGCGAATATTTGTCAAGTCCCTTGCTACACATAGCTATTGTATAAGAACATTCTATAAACATTAGGAACATTCAGCAGTATTGTAGACGTCGTCTAAAATAGTTTATGTAACGAATAAGTTAGGAGTGAATAAGTAACAAGAAGCAAGTGTACTCAAACAAGTTTAGGTCATGAAAACTTGCCGAACGAACGGTTTATATCGCGCGGATGATCTTCTGTCGTAAATATGGCTCGGCTATAGCCGAGACATGGAGCTGCTCGTAAACTCAGAACAGTGTCCATTATGGTAATACGGGGCCAATAAATGAAACAAATAAAGTCACAGCCTCGGGCCTATCCATTGAGCGCGTCGGCTCGGGTCGGGCTAGTCGGGCACGGGCGCTCGGCTCGGGCTTGGTAAACAAGCCGGCTCGTTACATAAGCGCTGGCTGCGGGACACACGCCGACCGGACGGACATACCGATATTGTAAACATTGTTCACTTATTGTTCTGCTTCCAATTCATCAACGATTAGCGGACGTGGCTCATGTTGTAGGTGCTGTCGTAGGCTCATAGTATTTGATATCTACATCATACAAATTGCCGAATAGACTTCAACAAATAATCATATTGCAGCGCCGGCGCTTTAGAATGAGGAATACTCGACATAGTTCTACAAGATTGAGTACAAAAGCTCTATAACGAATACATACATGAGCGTGGGTGCATTGGAATAAATGGAATTCTTTGGTTCTAGGAAGATGATATGAAGCCGCAGTGAGCGCGCGGTGGGAGCCGAGAATGCGAGCCACCTTCGCAGTAACCGTCCTACGGTGCTTACGTTCAATTAAATTAGAAGCGTCATTTAACTCATTCGTATCAGGGAACAGTGGGAGCTGGGAGCACCGCACATCGCTCACTCGGACCACGGTTGGCAATAAATGGTGGAACGTTTACTCTGTCACCTCAGACTGTCTACGAGAGATATGTTAACTTAATAACTAACTACCTAATGTAGGTACCTACTTAAATATGTAGTTGAGTAGTTCCGGGGGATTCTATGAGAAACGCAGAAGTAAGGTGAGGCCCTTCCACGCCTTTGCGTAGAGTGTGTCAACGGTCAATAAATATTTAGTTTAGTTAAGTAATAGATTTCTAAAAAATACAATAGAGCAATTAGGATGACAAAATGCGAGTGCGTAATAATCTGTTCACAGATGAGGCATAGACTGTAAGTGTTCACTTCATACTGCTCATTCAGACGTGGCCCACACTGAGGTGCTGATAATAAAACCAATATCCCCGTCGACTGAACACTGCTCAATTTGGTCATACTCGTAGTTCGTACTCACTGCACCGCACAATAATACCTTTACTGCTTAATAACCTCACGGGACTTCCATTAAACTGATTTACGACTCACTGGAGTAATCAAAATTAACCGTTTAGCTTACAATGCACTTAGTAACTGTGAACTAAAGTAGGTAGGTACCTACTTGCCTAGCTATCCGAGTTCGAATCTGATTTAAAAAAACTTTTTCTAAAGTTAATTAACAAGTGTACTCTATCTCATGAACATTACGTTGCAACACAATGGAACTTGAATTAACTATCGACCATTTCACTAGCAAATAACCGGTTTATAATGCCAATACAATGGAAAATTGGGAAAGTTGTGAAAAACTAATATTTTACAGCGTGAGACATTCTGTGCAGTCTGGTTCAGGCGTGCTTTAACCTCGCCCAAATGAATACTAATGATCGACCGCGTGAGGTAAACGCCACAGACGTTACAACCTTACATTGGTTCAAACTTAAACATAGGAATTCCCTTCTGAGGTAGATACCTTTCTGCATTTTATAAACGTCCTGCTCCTGCTGCCTTTGTTCTATTTTTGGAGTATACATTTACAAAGAACAGTAGGTATATTCTGCAATAGGTAAATATTCCCAAAAGCGATTCTCTCAATTTTAAATCTTAGGGAATCAACACAGACGTACGTCTGTGTACATAATGACTAATTAATTCGGTATAGGAATAAATGACGTGGGTAGGAGGTATCAATGTTCTGTGTAGGTAGGTAATGCGAGTGTTGAGAGAGTTGTTGAGAACGAATTATTAACTTGATAGCATTCTGAGTACACGCGGCTAGAGAGAACGATCGATAGCTATGATTATTTTGTTTAGCAATCAAATAGTAACAATCTTTATATGTTGTAGATAGTGGGATTATTTATTTCATGATCGCGCTTACTGCTGATACGCAAGTTATAGACGTTTCACACCACCTACTCAAAGTTCACGGAAAACTATTTTTTGAGAATGTAACAAAAGTTAAGACGTAGGTAGGTATATATTCCTTGTTTTTAGTTTGCAAATGTATTATTTAGTAGCTACAACTCATATAATAATAATAATATAATATCTTGGGACAACTCACACAACGCTATCTGATCCCAAACTAAGCAGAGCTTGTACTATGGAAACCTGACAAATGATAAACATATTTATATATTTCTAAATACATACATATAATAGATAAATAACACCCAGACACAGAATAAACCATCGTGCTCATCACACAAAGTTTTATCCTGGGTGGGGATCGAACCCATGACCTCGTGCGTAGCAGTCGGATACTCTCCCACCGCGTCATCTAAGGGATAAATAAAATTTGACAAAGTGTACACCGAGACCCGTGAGCCCGTAGCAGCCTTGCATAAAGCCTTCTAACTTTGGCATTTAAAAGTTTGGCCATCTTTTAACGAAATTCATGTAAGTACTTAATTGAAAAGATTTTTCAAAACAATGGTCTTGTTTTATTATATAAATAGCTATAATACTTTGGTAAATTCTATTGATTTGGATAAAACGAGAACGAGGACTGGCGCAGATGAAAGTAAAGTTAGTGAGTAGCTGTAAAGTAAAGCTATTATTAATTTATTAAAATGACAATATTACGAGCAACTTAAAATTTGTGAGTGCAGCGGATTCTTGGAATGCAACGAAATAAATCGAACGACAAATCCTATCAAAGTTCCATCTCAGATTGTTACGCGAAACGAGATTGTTATTGACCACTGAACGTGCGGATAACGAGCGATGAATAAACATGAGTGTGAGGAGCGAGCCGCGCGCCGACAGCTCTGTGCCGCGTGCCGCATGTCGCGGGCGAGGCGCGACGCGGGACGCGCGGCACGCGGCGACGGGACAGATATGGTAATGCGCCGCGCGGCACACATAAATCACCGCAATCGTACGATCGCGGTTATCGCTTGTAAAACGTTACAGTCAGCTTACATCCAATATTTTTTTGGTAAAAGCAAGTAGCATTTTTATTTGACAAAAATCTGATTCAATACTTCGTTTTGTATAGTTCAATTGAAATGAATGAATAGGTATTTATTTATAAGTTTAGTGAACCGATTGAGAGAGTTATCGAAGTGTATCGTTATCGTTACCCGCCTTCGTCCACACAGCATCTGTCTTACGCGCCATGTAGCGAAAGTAGTACATTAGATTATCAAAGGGCTCCTGTGCCGCGTGACAGCTGATCCGAGTCGATGACGCGGTGAGAAGGGTTCGTCCGTGGGCCGTCCTCGCGTCCTCTCCCGGCGACCCGCGACCAGACGCGTGATTGTACTTCGTCATGTGTCAAAGTGAATTAGATTTTTTTGGGAACATCAAGTTCGATGAACGATCTCCGACCTGCGTGTGTCCTACGTTCGCTCATGTGACGACGCCGACCATCTGTTACAAACTTATGATAGTTTGCTCCAAGATTTGTTTTGGAAGAAACATGTTGCTAGATATTATTGGAGTACTAATGTGACAGTGTTGATGGATGTTCGGAGTTCAAAAACTCTTTGACTGATGTTCCTATATGCGTTATGTAGACATGTTTAACGGATCTTAAAGATATAAAGTCAAGGAGCCATCAACTATCAAGAGTGCATTATGCCAAACTTTCGGCCCTGACATGTTTGAAGAATCACGTCACCGAAATGAAATGTTTTGATGTATACGACATGCAATGTCACTCGGCTCCTACTAACGTAATGTGATGTAGTTGAGTGACGGCAGCGGGCGGAGGGCGGCGGCGCGCGTAAACAAACAAAGTTGGCATTCATTGAAGAGGTGCGCTTCATTCATTGTCGCTTACACTGACATATTTGCGTGAATGTTCCGCTGAGCTTATTCGTCACCGGATGTTCACTAAATGACTGTGTCTGAAAATAAACGGTTTCTTTAAATATGATCACGTTTGTAACCGCATAAATAATCGCGTGGACGTTTTCATTGAGCGATATTGTATTTAAATAGTCGCCAGCCACAGGACGGCGTCGCTGTCGCGCTTGTCTGTCGGCGGTGCACTAAATGTTTCAGATTCTCTTCCAGTCACTCTATTTCTTGAAATGAGATCTCAAATAGTGGTCGGGTAAGGGGTGTGGGTGTGCGGTGAGGGGCGGGAGGGGAGAGGACCGAGAGTGCGGGGGATGCGGCGCGGTCGTCGACCCGCGGACCGCGCTCCGCCGTTTGCACGACAATGCCCCGCGCCTAACTCTGCGTCCAGCCGCTATAGCTACGTATATCTGCAACGTCGGAGACGACCTCCGGCGATGCCAGCAGCCACTGGGACCAGATGTATCGCTTCATCATTGTAACTAAGTAGACGGCGGTCAGACCGCAGCGACTCTACCCACGAGCAAGGCTGGTGCAAGTATACACGAACACGTAGCGCCGTCTCCGAAAATAAATACATTTGGTCGCAGATGTTACAAGAACGTGATCTTTACAAGTTGGAACTGGGAAACGACACAGAAACATCGAGAAAATGCATCGTTCAGGAGCTACTTGCAGCAATTAAGACCGACACACATTAATATGTACATATTTCTGGGCGGACAACGCTGATTTTGTAGTATCGCAATGATAATAAGTGTTTCGTCCCAATTCAATCAATTTTACTTTGACTACCTCTACTCAAAATCCCGCGGTAGTTATGTATAGTATAGAGTCTATTTCTTTAGGTTTAAACAGCACGCGCGACGTGGTGTGACCCTGTGACAAGTATTCGAGTGGTAGTGTGTCGTACTAAGTCGTCCGCCGGCGCGCGGCGCTCACAGTACGGGTGTGGGTGGTGCTGGTGCTCTGTGTCCTGTCCGCACCATTCATGCATCGTGACTAATGTGTTTTTTTATCGGTGTCGGCGCCCGGGAGGCGGGCGGTGCGGGTGCAGGTCTGAGGACCGGGGGGGGGGGGACTGTTCGCCTTTTCGCCACCGACGCGAAAAATATAATTGCGTTGATTTGCGACTGAAAACTGCGACACTGACCACAGCTACTGCGCTCATGCGATTAATGGCGGCGGCCGCGGAAGACGCGTGCCCAGTATCACCTCTCATTAATTGACTGGCCTGTTGGTCTAGTGGTTAGTGACCCTGACTGCTAAGCTGGAGGTCGTGGGTTCGATCCCCACCCAGGATAAAACTTTGTGTGATGAGCACAACGGTTTATCCTGTGTCTGGGTGTAATTTATCTATAATACGTATGTATTTAGAAATATATAAGTATGTTTATCAGTAGTCTGGTTACCATAGTACAAGCTCAGCTTACTTTGGAATCAGATGGCGTTGTGTGAGTTGCCCTATATTATTATTATTATTACTAATAAGTTCGTTCATATATTTTTCATTTTGATGACAGCGTTACAAAGTGTCTGATTACTTACATCCCAGAAATGTATAGCTCCTTGGGGAAACCACGCGGGCAGAGCTATGGCCAACGCTAATTTATGAAGTAAAAAGTGAGTACAATCATCTGGAGCGATGCCAATAGAAGAGCCTTTAGTACGAGGAAGTGTGGCGTTCTAAACGTCTATTCTCTCGCTCTTTATAATAAACCTTAAAGACTTTTGAATGCAAATCAAGTGTTCAAGGCACAAGGTAAAATACTGCAGTCAGTGTCATTGCGTAGAGATATTATAACGTATAAACGTTGCATGTTGTGTCTCTTGTCTGTTGACTTGGCTTCGCACCGTGCGCAACATTTCAGACGGAACCGAACCAGTCCGCTTCGCGACGTGATAGCGTCGCCAGATCTACTGATTTGCAGTGCCTATTTTATCTATGCGTGGTTGTTGGCCGTGTGTGATAAATTGATAATCCGCAAAATCACGTACCGTGGGAAGTTTAGTACTGTTTGTAAATAATATTGGCGATCAAAAACCAATGACCGAAAGTTATTTCTTTTGTTTATAGTGGTTTCCCAATGCGAAAGATATCTTTGTATCCCGAATCAAACAATTTATTTCAAATGGCACTGATATTGGCCAAAAATGTAATGTTTTGAGATTTAGTCGGTATGTACAGTTTATTATATCCGTAGTTTCGATGCCAAAATTACCCGTGAACATTGCAACAAATATCTTGGGACAACTCACACAACATCATCTGATCCTGAATATGATATTTCTAAATATTTAGAAATATCATACGTCTAATTGCAGTAATACAAGCTTTGCTTAGTTTGAGATCAGATGATGTTGTGTGAGTTGTCCCAAGATATTTGTAAGATAAATTACACCCAGACATAGAATAAACCATCGAGCTCATCACACAAAGTTTTATCCTAAGTGAGGAGCGAACCCACGATCTCCGGCTTAGCAGTCAGGATCACTAACCACTAGACCAAGAGGTCAGTCAAAGTTACAAAGTTTAGTACTTAATGATAAAAAAAAAATGTTCATTAAATTAAACAGCACTTTGAAGTTTATTGTTTGATGATAATTGTTCATCGTGACTCTTTTTTTTTAAATACGAGTACGCAGTTCTTAGGATACAAGCAGTGTGTCGCGGGGTACTTTATAAACTTACAAGCCACGGACACAAAGTACACCCAGGCTCGGAACAACAATTCGTGGATTACACAAAGTGGTGTCCCGTGTGGGAATCGAACCCACGACCTCTTGCGTAGCAGTCGGACACACTCCCACCGCGCCACAGAGGCAGTCAACATTGAAGGTCACCATGTCTAAATAAGCACATATTCTAAAGTTATGAACCAATTAAGATCCCAATTAAGATTGACATAAACATGTAGTAAGAAAGGATTAAGTAGGACATAAAACATTCACCCCAAAGGGGATGAAACGGCTCAACTAATAGAATGAGACGCCAATTTGTTGAACAATGTTTATATCGGTAAATTAGTGATATCGCGCGAAGTTACGGCGGCACATAGACATCGCGGCGTATTTATGAGGGGTGTAAATCTAAGAGAGCAGTAGAGCCTCCCTTCCACCCTTCACCCTCGCCGTACTCCCCCCCTCCACCGTGGCGGCGAGTGGCGCGCCGGGACGGTCGCCGCGGACGTAACACCACTAATGTTTCATTGTGTGTAGCACGCTGCGTACGCTGCGTGCTGCACGTAGTGACGCGGTTGTGTAGCACGCTGCGGTCCGCGCTGACCGCCAGTGACGTCACACGCGGCACCTCATCTCTCGTGCTCTTAGGTGCAGCTTAAATATTTAGACATAACTGATAACCGTGTATTTATGTATTAGGTTATACATATGTAGGTGTTTATATGGTCGGTAAGGAAACTTCACCATAAACAACTCGTTGTGGTATGTAGTATTACTCTCGGCCCGGCATGACAAAGATTGTTTTGTTGTGTGGCATATATTTCAGTAACTTTATTGTAGCCCAACAACAGTTTCAGAGCTCGCTTGCAACTTACGACCGCAGTGAAACAACTTGATGTAGTGTCATGAACTTATGAAACTCTAATCTAGGTATGTGCGTTTAATACGGACATGCATAAAACCGAGATTAACACGAGCTGAAGATATGTACTTACTTCAATTATGCAAAAACGCGGATGCTGAATTGATGAACTGTAATAAGTACTAAACGCACGGTAAAAAGCTTTTAAATACTTAGAATCACAACCGCGTTGAGATTTGTACTAGTACGTTACCTAGTATCTATACACTTTCACTAAATGAACAGAAGTTTGTTTGTAACAGAACCTTTAATAACGAGCTGATGGCTAATGACTAAAGCCGTTATATCTCAGCTAACGTCCACACAAATCGATTAAGTTATTAGCGAAGTGCTCCTCAATGGAACCTGTCCAAACAGCGAGGGCCACCCTTGAATTATTTCATTTATTGTACAACTTTTCTCAACTTCATGTTGGCTTAGTGGATGCTGTCTGTGACCAAATCCCTCGCAATCATTTATATCTGGTTTGTTTTACGGACGTTTTTTTCGTTGTGGACTTTTCCTCCTCTTCTGTGCAAGGGTAGGTATTTGCCCTTGACTTGTCAGTTCAAGGGCGACTGTGAGCCAGTTACAAATTTACAATCTTCATAACTTGTTATACATAAGTAGAAAATACGTTTCTTTAAAGCAGAAAATTCTCGAGTTTTGACTTACAAAATCAGTTTAACTTTAACACAATTATATTTAGTTCGTTCGATACATCAGCTGTAGAGTCTCCTCTAGGACTAGGAGAATCATATCCTATCTATCTGTACTGAATCGTGAAATAGCTAGGTCTACCTAGCTATTCAACGATTCAGTACATATAGTTAGGATATGATTATCGTTACATTTCAAATTTAGCGAGAATGAATTTACGCTCATTAATTTACGATCTATAATAATATGAACACGTTAGAGGCGCTAACTGAATTAATAAGTGCGCAGTAAATCAAACAAATTAGACTTTAGATGCCTCGCTTCGGGAACGTATTAACTAATAATAGATATTTATTATTAGCAGTGCGCGGTCGTTTACTTGTACCTGCTACGTGCGGTTTGTGTATACCTACGTCATTAAACTAGGTCGCCAGTAAATTGCCTGTTTTGGGGAAATTTGTATTGCTAGGTACACTAGGCATCATAAAAGGCTCTCGTGATTACAGCTAGTAATAGAAATTGCACCGAATCTAATCTTATGATACATTACCCCAAATTCCCCGCGGATGCCTGCTCGGAGATTGTTAAGAGAAAACATAGAACTGGCGAGATATGGAAGGCCATCTGAGACGGTGACACAGGTACAGTGTGCGATCCTCTGACATGTTATGTACGGTAGGCATTACACTTCTTACCTACATAATGTTATTTGTGTTGAGCGGTTGTTTACAGAAGAAGGAAAATAGGCAAATCTCAGCCATAAACTAAAAAGAGTCTGTAAACGAACAAATAATACATGACGTCAGACGTTAGCTACGTTGTTATTACAAGGAGATTCGTACATCACGACATTATTTATTGTTTTGTCGGTGGTTTGTTACGTAAGTGTGATCCGGGAGTCGGGAGTCCGGACAGCTCGCTCCACAGCCACATCGCGAGCGCGCGCCGCTGAGCTCGCCCACTCCACGGAACGGGGATACCTGATTTATGTCCAGAATAATAACGATCACAATCATGGAATGTATCGACACTTGGCGAATAACTCGACGTACCATTGTTGTTGTAGTGAGGCGAACGGAGTCAATGACCGCTCCCAACTACCAACTCTATCAGATACGAATCATTTGAAAATAGGAGGAACTTTTTACGAGTTGTTTTTACCGTTCAGTTATTTGGTTATTTTTATTGTACCGGTATTAGTGCGATAGTTTTAAGTGCCGATAAATAAAGTTATACCGTATTGCCAATGTTTTAAGGCCACTGAAAAAAGCTGTGCATCATTTATTCAGCACAGGAATAAATGAGCGTAGCTGTAGTAGTGAGTAGGTATACCTATAGCATGTTACTCGCTGTGAAATTACATAGGTATATATACAAGCTTTATTACACTTTTCTGTTGTGGTAAAGCTGGAAGTGGAGGGAGGAGTAGCGTTCCATCGTTCTTTATAAATTGCAGAAATGACTAAGATTAATTTTCATAGACATCTAGTTACATATAGTTCGAGAGTAGTGAGTGTGATTGTCGCACAGTCGCACAGTCGCACAGTCGCACTACATGTACTCATGAATATGCAGAACGTTTCGACACTGACGCTTGTTGGCGAATATAAGAGTTGTAGCTGTAGCACCGAGCTTCAGCCGCGGGCACATTGCGTGATGTTGCGTTGCATACCATCGCGAAGTATTACCATCAGTCTAAATGGTAGATACCGAATAACTCACGATGCGACATACCTACCTATATAATTGTTCCTAATCTAATGCAACGATGTAACTACCTCATTTACGATCTCAGAATCTACTTAACTTTAAAAACATAATATTACCGGTGAATAGAGTATTTCGTTCAAGCGCTCCGGTGCACTCAAAGGTATTTGATATGAACTTCAGATAGTAGTCCGACGTATGTTGTTGCCGGCACGTGCGCCAAGTGCCCGAGTCGTACAAACTTAGTAAATGTTAGTGTAATGTAGTGAATGAACACCGCTCAGCGCTGCAACTAGTTCACCTTTATAGCGCGCGGCGCGGTGGAACCGGTCGCGCACTGAGGTAATGAGACGGCGACGAGCGGCATACGTCAGCGGATTATATCTACGATATCCACATATGTCTACGATTATGGCATGGCACGGTGAGCATTAAGCTCAAATTGACCAGTTAGATAGTACGTAGGTACCTCTAATTACGATTCACAGAAGACACCTGTGGAATACCCATCGTAGGTATATGACTATAGGTACACTTATATAACAATCAACCACATTGTAAAGTTTGTGGCGAGACCTGCTCGATGTGGCCATCGTCACTACGAACAACATTCCATATAAGAACAACAGAGTATGTCTGTACTTGCGCATGTACTTAGATACCAAGTAGGTATGTTATAGAATCGCAATTGACTCACGAAACTCGTAAAATTTGGTTCTGCGATCAGAAATGCCCGATATGTTAATTCAGAGCAGACAGTTGAAGTTAATAATTGATTTTACCGATAGAACATGTTATCTTTGAATTATTTGAACTTTTTGATTTGTACTTGGAGCGTAAAATTGTATTCGATCTCATATCAAGTTACTTCCATAAAAAAGTATGTAAGGGTGTGATTTGAATACCTAACAGTGTGTATTAACATAATTTTCATAGTTTAAGAAAACTAGTGTGTAGGTACTCACAGTGTGTGGAGCGCGGCGAGCGGGGGCAGCGCCGTGTCGCTCAGCTCGCTGATCAGGTTGCCCGCCAGGTTTCTGTCAACATCGATAACACCATGTAACTTCTACTACAATTATTACGTTGCACAACACAAATACATATTAATAACTACTGTAACTCTGTCTTTACATCACGCTTACGTACGTGACTATGCTGCGTTTACATATGATCATCATCGCAACCTGAACCATGTTGAACCTGTATGGAGACGACCAAACCTTAATTTGATTTGGTCTGAATTATAATATTGTGACTTGCGAAGCCGAATTGGGCCTTCAATATTTGGTTACACGTTGCACAGAGCAGTAATCTAATTAATCTATAGATACTGGCAGATATAATGACTTGATACACGAACTAGGGCATCGACGGGTTAAACTTTAGAGAACTCTTGTGGGGAGTATCGAAGTGTGTGGGTAGTGTTATTACGTTACAGTCACGAACTAAACGCAAACGCCTTGACCCTACTATATTGTATTGGTTCATTTGTTTTGGTTCATTTCAAACATCTGGTACAGCCAAGGTGTCAAGGGAACCACTTTACTTTTTTGTTTAGGTACCTACTGTAAAATTGAGTTTTTTATTTGATCATGTGCATCCTTATATCAGTGTATCTTAATTAGCTTCTAGATTCTACCATCATAGACCATCTGTTTAATTGGACTTCTTCGTAGCCGCACTGGAAAATCCGTAGCTACGATAAGCTGGACTTTTTTATGTGCATAACATCACAGAACTGCAGCATGTTGCAACAAATACTTACTTTGAGAAATAAACTATATACTTATAGGTATAAAAGCGACATACATAGTTTTGAATGCTGTTAACTTTATTTTGAATATTATTAACTAAGAGATGTGCGCCGGCATCAATACACTGTTGTGTGCTGTTGTTGAGCGAAAATCGAACAATAAAACAATACACGAAAGATATATTAAGAGACAATGTAAAACACGTCTTTATGTTAAGTAAATTACGATTAATATGTAATGTTGTAAATAATGTTGGATTGTATATCTGATATTTGTGCCGTTTCTGCCTGTGTGACATCCGTTTTGTGACTGATTATATTCCCATTAATTAATAGGCGGAACGTAGAGATGCTGTTACCTCGCCGCCGCCGCGCGATGGCTGCGTGTAATCGAGTTACCACTAATTTGGTGTGATTAATTATATTGTTCATTGGATTTCAATATATTAACTTAATCACTGATCTACTTTCATAAATATTTATGTGAGCGAGTTTTCTGCCGGCCTCGGTCGTGGCTCGTGGGCTTTTCCCTAATCAACAACCTAATTTAAGTCTATACTGCTCTAACTATCCAAAACAATCTCTCAAGCAGACTTCGTCTTTTAGAAAGATTTCGCTATTTAAAGTGTTGTCCGTATTTTAAAGCTCTTTTAATAAAGTCAACCATTCATCATGAAGATTAATATAAAGAGGAGTCCATAACATTTAATCTTTACATTACAAATCTGTCAGTAGCACGAAGTCGGACGACATACTTCAAACTGTAAGTGGAGCAGGACGCGGCGCTCGAGCGGCGAGCGGCGCGCGGTCGCCGGTCGCCGTCACGCGACGAATGACCGTAGAACTGTCACACAGATTCACTTTAAAGTCTCAAATGTGCCACAACTACGAGATCTTAGGACCAGATAAATTTAAATTTATTTCAGCATTAATTAGATGTCTGCTGTGACATTAGTGAGCTGTTTAATTTAGGCGTTTCCTGCGAAATTAACTGGGACGTTTCGTGAGAAAGAAACGAGGAAATATTTAATATTTTGTATAATTGTAATAGAACGGCGTGACCGCGGTGACACAGATGGACGAGCTGTCACCACAATCACTCTCCATTACAATATTCCGCGAACTACAGCGCTATCGTCTACCTATTTATATGTAGTGTTGGTCGCCGAACAGCCACTCGCAGCCATAACCGACCTGGCGACAACTTGTGCTACTGCTACCGCAGTACCTATCACACATCTTTTTGCATAAAACTTAAAAAATAATGATTCACGCGCTTTTGATGACATGTTGTTTTATACTAAAGTTTAAATACTTAGTAAGTTTAATTGTAATAGTTATAAAGAGACGGCCATACTCGACTCCACGTAGCTACTCTGTGTCCTAGTGCAGGGTGCCGCAGATAAAGCGGTGAATGAAACAGTTTATGTAAGAAGTTTGTGTGAAGTGGGTCGCGCGGGTCAGATCGCCACTCGTTTGCTAGTTAGTTAGGTTGTTGTGTACTCACAGTGTCTGCAGGTGGTGCAGCGGCGCGAGCGCGTGCGTGGGCACCTCGCGCAGCAGGTTGCGCGCCAGCCGCAGTGTGCGCAGCGACCGCACGCCCCACAGGGCGCCCGCCTCTATCTCCGAGATGAAGTTGTCCTCCGCTGATCTGTGCAGCATTACAATACATCGTACTGAGTGTTGTGCATTTTGTATACCTACTTATATAGATTTACACTGACGGACTCATAAACTGCATCAAAGTTCAGGTTTACTCTAAAAGGATTTTTTTATAATAAGTATGCAAACTTTTTAGATTAAATTATATAAATATGGAAAGACTGGCTCTTAATCTTAAAAAAAAATTAAATTTAAAAATAGAACTGCGGTAAAACAAATGAATATAGCCGGGAAAAGAAAATTTACTCGTAGTATCAGATTTGCGTGTTATTTATAGCAAAGTTTTAAATTAATTCTCATTGATTTTTTTTGTTTGGTCAATTGAATTATTGTTACCAGCATAATTGTTGGGTTAGTTTTTTAACACATCGAGAGTTTTTGAACCATAATATGGATACTTCGTCCGAACAAGCGGCACAAATTGTAGCATTGGTGCGGGAGGGCTTGGATCAACGAACGATTGGTAGAAATTTAAATTTAAACCAGTCTACGGTTTGTAGAATATACAGAAGGTTTGTAGAGACAGGTTCTTACAGGAGGAGACGTGGTACAGGCAGAACTCGAGCAACCACAGGTCGTGATGACCGATTTATTGTTACAACTTCCCTGCGAAATCGTTTCCTCACGTCAGTTAACATCAAAACCGAGCTTAATGAAGTGCGTGGAAAAAACGTGTGTGCACGAACAATAAGAAGAAGGTTAAAGGAAGCGGCTATCACCCCTTTTAGACCAGCAAATGGTCCAAAGTTGTCTGCAGCTCACAGACAAGCTCGCTTAAGATTTGCGCGTCATCACCTGAATTGGACAGAAGAGCAGTGGGCCTCTGTATTGTTCACGGACGAGTGTAGGACATGTTTATATGGTGCAGATGGTCGCAGAAGAGTCTATCGTCGACGTGGGGAGCGATATGCTCAAAGTTGCATTGAGGAGCGTGTTCCTTTTGGAGGCGGTTCATGTATGGTCTGGGGTGGCATATCGATGAACGGGCGAACAGAACTTGTGTTCATAGACATGGTCCGTCAAAACGGTAATAGAGGGGGTTTGACAGCACATCGCTACATAACAGAGATATTAGAAGATCACGTGGTGCCTTACATGGGATTCATAGGCGAAAATTTTACTTTAATGCAGGATAATGCCCGGCCGCATGCAGCTGCACAAGTTCAACATTATTGCGAAGAGGTTGGGATACGTACAATGAATTGGCCAGCACGCAGCCCGGATCTTAATCCCATCGAGCATGTTTGGGACAATTTAAAAAGAGCTGTATATGCGAGAAACCCTTCGCCTACGACAGTGGCAGCACTAAGAACAGCACTTTCAGAAGAATGGGACAATATTCCGCAAGATCTTTTAAAAACCCTTATAAAATCTATGCGGAACCGATTAGAATCCGTAATAAGGGCACGTGGGGGTAATACACCTTATTAAAACACAAATAAACCCTTGCATAAAGTTTGTGTCTATTGTTAAAACCAATTTTTTAATTAAACAATTTTTCCTTAAACTTCTGTTTTTTCTTCAAAAAAGGTCTTAAGGTCCTTTCCAGTACATAAACTTAAACTTAAAGATATGATCCTACGCTGTTTTAAAGTTCACGAACCAATCTAGAGGTTTCAATTTAAATCTGTATAGAAAGTTTGCATACTTGGTTAAAATATTTATTTCAAAGTCGTCTATTACTTTGATGCAGTTTATAAGTCCGTCAGTGTAGTTTCTAATAATAAGAATATAAAAAATAAAATTAGACATACCTATTTAATGTGTAATATATATACAATATCATTTTTTTGTTATATAAATTAGGGTTGTATGGTATTGATTTTGCTTGGGGCTAATTCGAAGATTGCTCTGCCCTACGGGTCCGCTCTGGATTTTAATAAAGGGCTTAAATACAAAACTGTTCGTTTAAAAGGAAAAATGAATTGAAGAGCTCATTCAAATGGTAATATTATGCGAAGGAAATCTGAAGTAATCACCTTCAATCTTTTTAAGGTTATATTAGCGTAGCGTAAACAAATCATCGGAAAACTTAAGTTTATCCAAAAATAAACTTAATTAAAATCTGTACTTCCGAGTAAAATAAGGAAATCTAACAAAGTCGTAAAGTGAGTAGTTGGTAGCGGTCATTATATTACGTTTATGTAAATGAAGACGAAGTAGTTCGAGATGGGAGCGAGTGCGTGACGCAGCACCGGCGTGGCGGCGTGGCGTGGAGGCAGTGCGGCGCCGCGCCGAGCGTGCGTGTGTCCTATGACTCGTGTGCAGGTTGTGCGGAGCGAGGTGTTTATGTAAATGGCACAAGGTCGCCGGAAGCGGCCGGCTCTTCCTGCCGGCAGCGCCGCGCCGCACTCTCGCCGCTCCAAGGCGACGTGCGACGGGGACGGAGCTTAGTTTATCTACACAAATCCATTCTTGGACAGTGCGTAACAACAAACACATCGATTTCGTATGCACTATAAATATTCTAGATACTCGATAGATGTTAAGTTGAAACTTAGATAAGTACATAGTTGTCCAATAGTTCAGTACCTACTTATCTTATCTCTGTATAGGATCTGTCTCTTTAACCAGTTGACAATTGGCAGCATGAACTGCAGATTGATTGAGACAACTCACTGTGATATAGGGCACGTAGTAGTAGAATAGAATGTCTTGATATACGACCGTCTTTTATTGTACAATACAAATTCACGCACTATATTATTATAAATGCTCAAAAGAAAGCAGAGTGTATCTTGTTTCGGACGCCGTCGGGGAGCCGGCGCGGGCCCGGGCACCGCCGCGGCCGCGCGACGACGTCACGGCGCGTTGTACCATTACGAGCCTCGTTACTCACTCACCGGTCACACACACAATAATATTTGAATATCTTAAGGGTAAGTAAAATCCGAATATGACAATGTCAGTGTTGAGTGGGGTTAACGCGGCCTTGTGATGAATTTGCTTAAAGGAAAAAGTAACGCTCGTGTACCTACGCGTACTACGTACGCGAGGATATAAACGCTTGTAAACATTTTTTTTAAATTGTGTTTAATGGGAGCGGGCCCTCTCGGGAACATAATCTCGACGTAAAACGAGATGTTGATTTATTGTTAAAAAACCGGGCAAGTGCATGTCAGGCCCCGCACAATGTAGGGTTCCGTAGCCCCTGACGGATGGACGGACGGAAATGGCGAAACCATAAGGGTTCCGTTTTGCCATTTTGGCTAAGGAAGCCTAAAAACTGCATATTAAAGAAACAATCAGTGCACGCTTTCTTTCTTATAAGTACGTATTCATTTAAAAGAAAAATCGATTGGCTCTCCGCGAGAGAGTCATCTCTCATGTAGGAAATAAAAACTTGACTCGCGAAGATGGAGGCTACTCGGTCAGTCCCGATACGCAATTAGTTGAAAGGGTTGTCAGTGAGCAATTAGTGAGTGAGGCGTTCTCCACAGACAATATACAGTACACGTCACCAACAACATTGTTCACGTTATGAATTAATACAAACCACTTTAAGTTAAAGTTTACGATGTCGTGGGCGGCATTCATTACTTGTACATAAAGTATATCTGTAATGAATACTTGAGAGATGATTTACATTGTAATGACTGTGGGGCTACGCTACAACTGAGAAGTGGCTGGTGAGGAAGTAGAGCCCCGAAACCAGGCGCGGATCCGCGTGGTGGGCACGGTGGGCATGCCCACTACCCCAAATGGGTTGATTGGCTATTGCTACGAGAATTACATTCCAATCTTATAGGTATTTTTTAAGTGGTAAATAATTAAAAGAAACCAAGTGTGAATTGGTACGCATTACATAAGAGCAGGTACAATATGTTTTCTAGCTATTAAAGATTCATCAATATCAAAATGTTCAGCTTTTGGCTAACTTGCCCGCGACCTTTTGACTATCGCGCCTACAACCTTATTTGTGGGCTGGATCTGCGTGTGCCCTAATCTAACCATTAATTATTGTGTTCGTAAATTATAGAAAACCTGATGCCAAACTGTCCTGAGGATGCTTCGTACAGAGGCAAAACACGCATCGAAGTTTCATATCATGGACTTGGAATATTGCAATTCAAATGCCACCACCAGTACCACTCGACTTGGTTGTCACTATTGTTTTTGCTTTTGAATGTCTATCTTTTTGAGAGGTTCGGTCAGCCAATCTATTTCGATAGTCGTATTAGGGACATTTCCTTACTATTTCAATCGCGGTGGTTCACAAATCGAGGGTTTCCCTTTCCCTTCTTAATAATCATTTCAAGATAGATTTTCGCCATGTGACGTCTGATTCAATCAGTCTGTTAATTCGAGTAAGATTTGCGTGGTAGGTATCACTACATTTTTATGAGTATTTAAGTTATTTATTTATATTTACCTACTGGGAACAAAGGGCGGAGGTTTCCTTTTAACATAGCTAACCATGTAGGACTGTGGACATACTGATGTTTAGAAAAAATAGGAAGGCTTATGAAGTTGATACTTCGGCCTGAAACTGAACAAAATATAAGTTTCTTCTAAAATATTAAATAATTTTGTGAAGCGTGAAACAATATTTTTGTTTATTCTTTTCGCTCAATTTGTATCCGGTGCCGTTGTGTTTAGTGAACAAAGTAATAGAAGTCAGCTTTGTGTAACTTGTTTCAGTGGGACGCCCAAATAAACACTGACTACAGGCGTTTGGTGAAAGCAAAGTTTTTGTTGGACAAGTTAAGATTTACAATGATGGCGAGATTTGTTGGTAAATATAAAGCTTCGTCGGCGTTGCGACTTGCTCTGTAGGTATACAGTACGTCGCGCCGGCGGGTTGGACCTACTACTTTTGGATTTTATAATTTATTTATTTTCTAGAAAAATAAATATCAAATATCATCCCGGAAATATTCTAATTCAATAATTTTGTTTTCTATTTTAGTAAAGTGTAAAAACCAGAATAGTTTAGATCAAACTCACATATAAGAGTTGACCACAGTCAGCCAGTCAGACCACAGGTCACAAAGTCGCCGCGCGCCGGCCGCAACCACAGGGCGCCAGGTGCCTGTCCCTCGCTACGAGCTAATAATGTGTGGAGCAGTCAGTCCGCAGTTTGTGGTATGCGGGTGTGCGGTTTGCCACCGAACGGAGAGTTCATTAACAAAATACCTTTATTTAATCAGGCGACAGGTGATGGTTTACACAGGTAAGAGGTAAAAGTTCCCGAATCGTTACACAGGCAATAATTCTTGCTACCAGTTTTTTTTTATTTTTTCACCGCTAATTTATTACAATGTTTGTTCACAAGTTATTTAACAGTGAACACTGAGCGTGACCAGCGGTCTCGCTCAGTGATGAATGTGTCTTGTCTGCTTAAAGCTGATCTGAATACCGAAACATTAATATTGATTGGTAGAGACATGAATCTCGCATAAAGAGATCGTAATTCTAAAAGTAATCTATCACGGACGGCCGACATGTTTGTTCGGCGAGTGCTGAGCACAAATAATATGTATTAATTCAATTGATCGGGTCGACGCCACTTCTCGTTATCGTCTGCCGTCGAGTCAGGCACGGTCAGCTTCGCGCGGCCACTTTCTCCGCTGTCAAGCCGTAACGGTTCCGTTTATGAACCCGTGTATGAACACTTCGTTTTATTGCTTACTAAATAATCGCCGCGGCTTAAGAACGTAATTATATAATACAGTGAACAAGGCAATATTGAGGAATTTTAATAAAATATTAGGTTATTATTAGGTTTGGTGCTTAGATATATTGAATTCAAAATATTCAAGGGCCCTTGCATGTTAGCATTTTGACTCTAAAGAATCAGTTATTTCCTTAATAAAGAGGTGAACAATTTATAATAAACACGAGTTTTAGGTTCCGTAGCCGAAATGGCAAAAACAGAACCCTTACAGTTTGGTCATGTCAGTCCGTCTGTATGTCTGTCCGTCCATTCGTATGTCACAGGCATTTTACTCAAAACTACGCAATATATTTGAAACAAGAAAATAAATATCGAGGACTTGTACAAGCCGCTACTAAGTTCGGTAGTTAAATAACAAAAAAACTATTTTTTTTTCAGGAGACATCTGTGTATGGCACATCACTTGGCAGGCCTTTTAAAAACATTTTACGATTTGTAAGATTTTTTTGATTAAGTATATTTTCGGAAATAATCGGTCCAAAAGATGCGGCTCCGCACCGTGCCGTGCACCGTGCCCACGAGGCACCGGATCAATAGTGCCTAATGTGGAGAGCGAGCAATGAAGGATGAATTAATGTGCGTCACATTGCCCGCGGCTCCGTTCGCTAAACATGTCTAAAAGGCGTGTGAAAGCTCCGAGCGCGCGGTTCGCACGGCCGCGGCACGTACCGCGAATATTTCGCAAATTGTCACACGTGCACTTCGGTGCGCGGGCGGAGTTGCGCAGGCGCCGCATCTGTCGCGCGCTGCGGGCGCTCGGCGCGCAGAGCACGCGCTCTATTTACTACAACACTACGAGCTGCCAGCTGTTGCCGGGTGCCGGGCGACGGTAAACAAACTTTACTTTATTGTACGCTTGAACAACGCAATTATTGCTCTACCTCAACGCTCTTTGCTCTACACTTTCAATTTTGTCGATCGGCATTAAAGATAATAGATTAAATTAATAAGTAATGTAAGTATCCTCAATACAATTCCGATATCCAATAACGCGAGTTACGCATCATTTGTATGCGGAAGAGAGACGTGTCTTTGGAGTCCCCTCGCAAGTCGCAAGTCGCACGTCAGCTTACATCGTGTCGGACGACGTTAGAATGTGTCGTGTGTCGGACACACAATGGGCTCACTTTATTTGAGCATTTCTTGAACGACAAATAAGGATAAAGCCAATCCTTCCTCCGATCTTTATTATATCCGTTCGAGTTAGGGCCGGCCTCTTAATAGTAAGGCTCGGTTTTACTGAACATTAGATTTTCCACGGCGAGTTAATGACTGCGGAGCTTTAAGTCAACAGATTTATAAACTTGCTATAAAATGACAGAAGGTTACAGGGCTTTGATAAGGGGTGACGGCGAGCAGTCACGCGACTGCTGACCGCGGCTCAGGCACGATGGCATGGCGTTATCGGCGCCGCAAACGGTAGTGTTAACAAGACACTTGTGACACGCGGCACGCGACACGCGATCACAGCCCAAAAACCACCGGCCGCAGCACACAGTACATAGCACGCTGCTCGACTTCAATGGATGTCTGCACGCGATACCATAGCACTTGCTATCACTACTTCATAACTCTGTAAACAAGTTAAATCAGCTGTGATGTTTTGTGTAAGCTGTGTGACATGTAATTCGGATAACTTATAATAACATTTTCACTTGAATAAAATAATACAAAGAAGGTAGGTAGGTACATGAAAAATATTAAACACTTCTTGAGCCATCAAGAACCTAATCTCTTTTTAAAACAACTGTAAGTTTTCCCGAAACATTCTTTACAATAACTATATCAAATAAAACAACTTTCTCACAAAAAAAAATCTACTTTGAAATTGGGTTCAATAGCCAGGTTTTAACCAAATATTGATAACTAGCTGTAGCCCGCGACTTCGCCCGCGTGGATGACTCTACCCCGTTATGGGTTGATTTTTGCTTTCGAAGAAAACGCTGAAACACATGTTTTTTTATTTATAACCACATAGTTAAATGCATTTTTTACAGATCTAACCTCAAACTGACGGAGTTTCATACAGAGTTGCAAACCCTATTTTCCTCTATTAGGGGCTGTATTTAAAAAACGCTGAAACGTATTTTCTTTATTTTAAACCATAAAGTCAAATACGATATTTCATAGATCTAACTTTAAAACTGATGGAGTTTCATACAAACTTGCTACACCTATTTTACCACTTTAGGGGATGAATTTCCTAGTTATCAGATGCCTACGTCATATAATAAATAAGTCCTCAAAATTTCACGTCTGTACGATCAGCGGTTTAGGCTGTGCGTTAATCCATCAGTCAATCAGTTAGTCAGTCAGTCAGGACTTTATCAATAGATTAGAAGATATATATTGCAGATAGATATTGCAATTGAATAATTTGATGTTGATAATTAAAGTTGGAAGTCACTGTAGAGACGGTGTAGCTTTTCATAATAAAGCAACATATATATTATCACGATAAGTAATGTTATATCTATTCAAATTCTCCGTCCAATTCTTGCCATCAAAGTGTGTTACACAAGTTCATACGGAGAAACAATCGAAAAAAACATCCTAAAATTCGCTGAAAGTTCAGTAAAATGATTCTAGTTGATTTGAAATTATGTATAATAAGTATTTTTTTAGCGAGTGTCGGTGGTGGGCCGTGGCGCGAGCTCGGCGGGAGGTCGGCGGCGCGCGGTTGATTAATGTTCATGTTTCATCTGCCCCGCGCGCGCCGGCTTTACCTAAATATCCTATCGCAGCTTTTCGGTCACAGAACAGATTAGATTATCGCTGAGGATGTATAGGATTGCTACAGACTCATTATTTATGCGATATTTATACCTGTTTATTCCTAAACGATATCAATTCTAACTCCAGTCAATTGCAAGTAATCGAGCTTTATGAATTTGTGAAAGGATGGTAGAGACAGGTACACATTTGAAGAATAATTTGGGGGGGGCGATTTGACTGCAAAGTCTTACCGTTACACGAAGCATTGTAACAAATAAGTAAATGTTTATTGTATCGGTCAAACTAAATCTAAATATATTTCAATTATGACGCTAAGTATCTATTTAGAATGTAAATGATTAACTACGATTAACTTTGTTTAGTACGATAAAAAATGTAGTAAACATTTTATAATGATAAACAAAGTTAAAATAAGATAAGTGTATCAAGACGGTCAACATATTTGTGGCCAATATTCTTGTGTTTAGGGTTCCGTTTTTGCCATTTTGGCTACGGAACCCTAAAAACATTTATAGTTTTGTCATGTACGTCCGTATGTTACAGGCATTTTACTCTAAGACTACATAATGAACAATTTTTACGTATATACAAGATATTTTAAACTACTCTAAATTTAATAATATTAATATTTACACTACCTATGTACAAATCTATACTAATATTAAAAAGCGGAAGAGTTTGTTTGTTTGTTTAAACGCGCTAATCTCAGGAACTAATAGTCCAATTTGAAAAATTATTTTTTTGTTGGATAGCCCATTTATCGAGCAAGGCTATAGGCTATATAACATCGCGCTACGACTAATAGGAGCGGAGTAGCGACGAGAAATGTTGCAAAAACGGGAAAAATTTACGCATACGAAGTTGCGCGGGACAGCTAGTTACTACATAAAATAAAATTAATGAATATTGATGAAATTCAATAAAAAGGTGTCTTGTAGTAGCCGCTAATTAGTTTGATAGCTAAATAATAAAAAAATATTATTTTTAGGGGGGCTCTCCATACATGTAACAGAAGCTGATTTTTTCAGCAAATATCAACGTGTGGCACATCATTCGACAGGTCCTTTGAAAACCATTTTAAAGTTTTTAAAAAACTTTTTTGATTGAGTGAATATTTTTAGAAATAATCGCTCCGAAAGTTGCATAAATTGTGTCTAAACTTGAACTGTGTGAAAAAAAATCTAAAAAAAAATCACAAAGGTTAATAAATATTTTTTTCTAATTTTTGCTTATTTATTTCGGACATGATCGGATATACCGTCATTGAGTATTGCCGAACAACTGCGTTTCTTAACAAAGGTCGTAAGTGCCATGAACATACGCTCTTCTGCTGTGAAACCCTACACTGAGCATGGTCCGACATGCTCTTGCCCGGTTTTTTTAATTTCATCTCTCTTTGACGATGACATTGGCGCCCAACGTGGGGTACTATTATTTATCAAAAGCTAATAAATATTCCGTGCGTTCGATATTTAAGCTATTACTAATTCATCTATATTAGGCAACCACAACTTCAAATTGACTAAAAGCTGGATATTTAAGCTACTAAAATAACTTAGATACCTCAGTTCTAACAACTTTCGAAATTAAAGAATGTACTTAAAACTCGTCAATTTTGGAATTATATATTTTCTTAAATTATCCCCAACGAGCGCTAAATGCAATCAAAACTTAACAAATTGAGTGGAAGTAAGAGAGTGTCGTCGCCCCGCAGCTCGAGCTGCTCGACAGTTCGATACTAGTGTCTGGTGGCACGTCTTTGTTTTCATTATTGCGTGTTATCGGATCGGCGCGGTGTCGGCTCGCCGAGGCAGTGAGGCTGTGAGGCTACAGAGACCTCGCCGACAGCTGTATTAGCAATATGTAAATGTTATTGTAACGTGTGCACAATAGCCGCCGCCGCCGGCCCGCGGCCGTCGACAGTGTCACAGTGCAGCCGCGATCGATACGCGCCACATTTGCCATGTGTGCATGCGACATTCGCCACACCACTACACACTATTACACGTTTGATGACTAAAGCGCATGCCATCACTATAAAGTTGTACAACACGTCCACGATAAACAAATATCAAAGCAATCTACAATGAGGATATTTTAGTAAAGTTTCTGGTTTATGGTTTCGATTTAGTTTTCTATATTGATTGTCACATATCGTTATCTCCTTGATTTGAAGAATGTCCTTGATTTAAAAAAAACTTTGCTAGTACAAGTCGGGTCATGCACAATGTATGGTTCCGTAGTTGCCTGTTACAATGATTAGTGTAAAAAATGGTATTTCTATTGTTTTGTGTCTTATTTATTAACGTGATAATAAATATAATTTCTACAAAAATTTCATTTCTCTTTTGTTATTTCACTTGTTTATTCTCACTTAGTCAGCTATTAAGTACTCGTAAACTTGTAAAGCACTCATAGTTGTGATAGTTTTTCTTTTAATTTTGTTATATACAACGTTATTCTTGGTATAGTGCAAACCTGACAGTAGTTTGCTCAGAATCTGTAACACAATCCTAAGGGGTAGTATTTGGACCATGTTATATTTTTCTATTAAATAATTAATTGAGTGTTATATTGATTAATATCAGTCTAACAGTCCAAATTCAGTTCACAACGTGATGTAATTATCACTTATTTTTCAATAATAACCATGGATTACGTACTTCGGGACGCAATGAGCTCGATAGCTTATAACTTTGCAATTTTTCAATATTTTCATTTTCTTTTTTTTATATGATTTCTTGAAATAAAAATCTTGTTGGGGTCTCTGAGCTTGGCACTATACCAAAAATAACCTTGTATACTACTACCCAGATTTTTTCAAATTTCCAAAAACAACCATTTAGCTGCCAGGGCCTACCCCTGGGGACACTTGACTCTAACCAGAAATAGCAGTTTCAAGCTTAATATTTCATAAAACGGATCCCTTTATCGAAAAATGGTCAGCCTTCGCCCGCTGGCACCTACAGCAGGCGGAGGCTGCGCTGCCTTCGTGCCTCCGGTTCTAAATAACAGGCTCGGGGTGTCACAAACAAGTACCATACGAATTGATGACGCATGATGATGATTGACGACGATGGTATTAATGGTGGCACTGAAGATTGATGACGATGATGATGTACTGTTAAGTTTGTATGGGTCAAACTGAACCAACCCGATCCTAAGAATCGTATCTTCTCTGGCGTTGCAGAAAGTGCAGCCTCTTCGCCCGCCGCGTAACAAAGCGCTGGCACCTACAGCGGGCGGAGCCTGCGTTACCTTCGTGCCTCCGGCTCTAAATAACAGGCTCGGGGTGTCACAAACAAGTACCATGTGAAGTCGGGGTGGGCTAACTCGGTTTAGTCATAGTTTTGAACTTGATTTACTGTATACCTACCACTTGTTTTGTTTGAAATATACCCATTTTATTACTTTATCTAAGTCTTGCTATATATTATACATACTAACTTGACAAAGTGAATAATTTGGACCTAATATCATTATTACTAAAATGCATTTTTATTATGCATAATTTATAGTGATTTTATATAATCACTATGTAGAGTAAATGTCACATGTCACCATCAAAGTTATCATAACTTTGATGGTGACATTTACTCTACATTAAACAATATTTTTTAAAAGGGATTTAATAATTATGCAAACAGTAAGTATTTACAAAACTATGGATGTATAATATTATACGAGTCCGTAAGGCTCATTAGGACAAGTAAAATACCAACAAAACCTATATCAAATTATAACCTACAATTTACTGAAACCCAATTATAGTAATGTGAAAATGATCGTTCTGTTTCTGTACTGCTGAGTACTGTCGAAAAGTCAGCCATAATGAGTCGTATGATGGTCAAACGTGATTTCTGTCAAGTTCTTTAAGTTTCACATTCTCGAAACTGACGTTCCAATAAATAAAGATGAGATTGCCAACTTTCAGTACATTTTATGTTCGATCAACTTTCAATGACACCCGACATCTTCGTATTTCAGTTCATATATTTTTCTTTAGCGAAATATCCTTTGTGACATCTGTGAGAGTGAGCCTCCAGCCTTCGAAATAAACGAGTCGTTTTTTGGTCGATGTATGCGATTTAATATTCAACAGTTAAGTTTTAATTAAGTTTACAATATACCGTAAATTTCTTAAAATAATTATATAATTAGGCTGTTCGGAATATGCTATGAAAGATGTGTGAGAATCTAACTATTGTTTGTTTCATTTTGAACGTTTATAGGTTTTCAATTTCAGTTTCTCTGATTCAGTAAACATGTTGAAATAAAGAAGTTAAACTAAAATGTTATCTTTGTTTTGTTATTTTTGTAAACGAAAATTTATGGTTGTTTGATAACGCCAATTTTGTAAAAAAAACTACTTATTCAGCAGTTCCTAGCTCATAAGAACACACTTCCAAGAAACTGATATGCCACTTTTTTAAAATCAATTCATTTGATTTCACAGAAAGAAGATATTTTAGTTTAAAACTAGACTTTTGTTAGGTATTTTATCGAGAATTGCTCCCAGCGTGTAACGTAAATCGTAGTCGTATATATCGATTGGTCCATTAAACGAGCGGCGGTAGATGGACGCGCGATGACGCGGCGCTGTGCAGTCGGACGCGTACCGTTTGTCTGCAAATAGAACACGTTCCAACATACAGTCGACATTGTTTACCATCACTTAACTGGTGCGCCGCGCGCCCGCCGGTGAGGGCGCATGTAAAATATGGCGCCAGTTATTCAGCGCACTATTTCTTTTGTGAATGTTGTGCGTTATTTATCGTTGTGAGTGAGAGGGGAACGCTCGCCGGAGGATTAATTTGAGCGCAGTGATATACGGCCGGCGCTACGGGCCGCGTCCGTCCGCCTGAGCGCCTTGTTGCTCGCGCGGCTCTAATCTTCCGCGGCTCGTCGTGCCTTTAGTGACGCGGTCCGACTACTTATTGCTTGGTCCTGATTGTTTGAAGAAATTATACAGTTTCAGTCTAAGTCTCACTTAATCAATACCTTTCCAAAACACACAAATCCCTCCAGAACTTTTATCTAAATATAATATGCACCCAGCATCTTCTTCAATGTCCATTTACAAGGTAAACTAATCGTGTTTGTGCCAAGTAGGCTCTTTGTATTCTTCCATGTTCCTAAGATTTGTAGACAAGATGCGGGGTCTGTCCCGGAGTAAACAACCTTTTGAAAGGACCAGCCCTTATTTGGTTCTCAGCCGAGACGTGTTCGTTATTCGGGAGCACAGCCGCCCATCGCGGAGTTGTTTGCGGCGCACAGATGCCGATATCCCGTATTTGCGAACAAATTACTTTTCCTCATCGACAGTATCAATTTGCCAGAGAGAGAGCATCCCGATGTATAAGTATCGATGTGCTATTGAAGTGTCGAGACATCTGCGTCTTTTGGCGCCAATACTGACAATGAACAGCTACGGGCTTTGTAATTCGTTTTAAAGGAAATTATACCAACGAATGTAAAGGCATCTGTGCACCATTTCTTATTGATGACGATACAAAAATGTGTGATCAAATAGTTTTCCAAAAACTCGTTTATGTGATGTAGGTATGTCGATGTGCTTATCGATACGTTTCTTAAGGCCTGCGTTATTTACCGAGTGAGCTACCAGTTAATCGAGCTTCACTCACTGTGACGCTGACGGACTGACGGCTGACGGCTGACGGCTGACGTGCTCCACTTTACCCTGCGTCGTATCCGCCGCGCACTGGACGTTACGTGACCACTTTATAGCTTTTGTTGCCGTAAAATACTGAATGCTTTGTTTCGGGTGCTTGTTGTTAAATCTAATACACTTACTCATACATAATATACTCAGAGAATCCGTAAAAAGAGCTCTATCTATAAACATTGACTTCAAAAAGTAATAACTGCCTAATTTGGTGGAGCTGCGGGCGCACCAGAGAACCGAGCCTCCAAGCGTGCTTGCGTGCGTGCTTGTATAAATGTTCGCGCGTGGGTGATGTGATGGTGTGTATGTGTGACTCACAGGAAGTGCAGATGGTGCAGGTCGGTGAGCGCGTGCGCGGGCAGCCGGCGCAGCGCGCAGCGGTCCAGCCACAGCCGCGCCAGCGCCGCAGCGCTCAGCGCGCCGCCCGACAGGGACTCCAGCCGGTTCATCGACAGGTTCCTATACAACAACAACGGGTCACATTGACCTACTGTTCGCACTATCACGCTTACGCTAGTTAGGTACATCTTCGTATACCGAAGTTCTAACTCTCTTTCAAATGTTACTTTTCTTTAAAGTTTTCAAAATTTCAATTCAATGTCTACCTTTCAAAATGTAAATGACCCACGGATTCTGTAGAGTTTATTTCATTTAAATGTGCTATCCACGGAATTTGTAAATGCCCATAAATTGCAGAAGTTATTGATTGGATCGTGCCAATATGATAGCCTTCGATATCAGCGAAAGAGCGCGTCGTGCGTGGGCGCGCTGAGTGGCGCCGCGCATCGGGAAGCGTGCCTCACGCGCCACGCGCCTCTGCCGAGTCAATAGACCGACTTATCATTGTGACTGCGCGGTGTTGACACACAAGTGCGAGGCAGTTTGGATGACTATCGCATGTGTTTTATCTACTGAATCTGGACAAAGTGCGAATGGCCGGTGCCGGGCGGTCGGTGATTGATGGCTCCTAAAACTGTCGCAGCGCCGTGTTAAAGCGCCGGAACTTCGGCGCGGCGCCGCGGTGGAGGGGATAGAGCCGTCACATAAAAACGTTAAAATAATAAAAAAGCTTTCGTGCGCAAATCAACAATTTACGAGTATTGCCCGTAAGCCGCTTATTATATTGTGTAGGCACATACATTCGTTGAAATAATCGAAATTTTCTTAACTATAAAAGAGTAGGTATTCAAGTGCGAATATTCTGTAGTGTTAGTAAAGTGAGTGTGTGAAGTAGGGTACTGGATGGTACTTACAGTTCCCTGAGGCCGGCGGCGGGGCGCAGCGCGTCGCGTGCTATCGTGCTAATGTTGTTGTTCGACACGTCCCTGCAACAATCACAGATAGCAGAGTTAATAACACTGCCGTGCTGCTGGTTTATTGTTAAATAGCATTTTCAAATTCGACATTACACCCGCAGGTTGCTAACGAAGTATTCAAATAACGTACCAATTTGGGAAAGATTTTTCCGACTTGGTTTGGGAACGCTAGTACAAAAGTTTCAGTCCTGTAAAGCGTGTCAACAGCCCAAAGATAAGCAATGCAGTAGCCCACAGATAGACGATTGAAAACAATAAGAACTTACAAAAACAGATTTTCTGTTGATTATGATGAGCGAGGATAAGAGGCAGAAACCGCAATGAAAATGAAACATAATATTATCATGATTTGTTTATTTACATCGAGTTATCGACTATCGCATCGATATGTCCGCATATATTTTCTAATATAATAATATATTACGGACGTCCATAAATTGCACTGATAATGCTGGTAATAAATCTCAAATCAAATAATATCAGTACAGTATTATCTATATTGTTGAAGGGGAGTAGGTGGTGGCGCCTGTGACAGTTGGATCCCCTACTACTACTACTACTACAACATGACTGTTGTAGATAGAATGCTGTCCAGAAACATTATTGGATCTCAATTTAAACTGTAATCTCTACATATAAATAAAGTGAATTGGCAAATGTGTCGCTAAGAGCTCAACTCGAGGATAGCTGTAGGTAGACCTACCAATTAATTATAGGCATTCGCTAAGAACGGATTTTGAAAATTTAAGAACTACACGAGTTTAAAGTTCAATAAAATTAAAACATAACATGTAGTACTGCCTCTGTGGCGCGGTGGGAGTGCATCCGACTGCTACGTAGGTCGCGGGCTCGATCCCCACCCAGGATAAAACTTTGATGAGCACGATGGCTTATTTTGTGTCTGGGTGTTGTTTATCTATAATATGTACGCATTGAGAAATATATAAGTATGTTTGTCAGTTGTCTGGTTTCCATAGTACAAACTCTGCTTAGTTTGGGATCAGATAGCGCTGTGTGAATTGTCCCAAGATATTATTATTAGAACATAAGTAAAAAGTGAAACCGTAGAGTAATTTTATTGATTATTAGTAGTAGTATTAGTAACTTTATCCATACTTATTTTATAATTATTTAATATTATAACTGTGAAAGTAACTCTGTCTGTCTGTCTGTTACGCTTTCACGCTCAACCAGCTGAACCGATTTAGATGAAATTTTGTATGGAGATAGTTTGAGTCCCGAGGAAGGACATAAGATAGTTTTTATCGCGATAACCGACATCCATGCGGGCGGAGCCGCGGGCGAAAGCTAGTACTTCATAATGAAGGAGGACCTTTAAAAAAAAGGATTATTGGTTGTGCTGCTGCTAAGAACACTTCTGATCCAATTTTTATTTTTTATTTTTTTAACGCACTACTCTTGCACTAGGGTACAAGCCCTGTGTCGCGGGAGACTTTACAAACATACAAGTCTCGGACACAAAGTACACCCAGACTCGGAACAACAATTTGTGGATCACACAAAGTGGGGTCCCCGTGTGGGAATCGAACCCACAACCTCTTGCGTAGCAGTCGGACACATCTCACCGCGCCACAGAGGCAGTCAATTAATCAATTAGGTACACGGAGGGTATCTAGTTAAATTTCGTTTCAGAGTTGTTCTCATTTTCCTTGTTTGATACAACCAGTTAGTTATTGTTTCAATAAACAAAGCACTAAATTACAAAACATTTCGATTGATAACGAAGGTCGCACTCCAGATAACAGCTTATAAAGTAGAGCGCTCGCTGTCTGTATGTCTCTGATATATTGCACAGGCCTTAAAAACCTTTGAATGGAAAGTATAAAAACATACAATCACTGAGATTGAAGAATCAAAGAAAGATTGAAGATTCAATTCCCGGTCTAAGTTTCAAATATTTTTTGTTTCCGTCTTGTAATATGAGCAAAAAAGGAATATATTGGGAAGGAATATAACAGTGGTACAAAGTTGCATGAGCGTAGAGCGATTTGTGGTACATGCGCTTGCCAAATGAGCAGCGCAGGTTGGCAAGTGCTGAGGCCCACCGGCCAGCGCCAGGCAGGGCGCCGGGCTCGCGGCGCGCGGTGGTCGCGGCTCGTAACGAGCGTGTTCACCTCGTTATTGGCACCATCCATCATGTTGGCGGCGGTCGGCGACACGCGCGCCTCCACCGCGGCGCCACCCCACGCCGCCGCCCGCCCGCGCCGCTCATTCATGCTCCTCACGGCTGCGACCCCGCTGACAAGCGTGGGCGACACCGTGTGACAAACTTTGTAACGTCATCTAGCGTCTGAGTCTCTTGGCTGTCGATGAGGTGCAGCTGATAAGGATGCATCACCGCGGGATGGTCTTGTACTGTTGCATATCATGCGACCAGCGAAACTTCGCGCTACAGTTCATCATTGAATTATTAGGTAGTTGCCTTAAATCAGTTTACATTTATCTCTGTTCTTCCGTATGTCACTGAAAGAAAGGACTTAAAATGTTCGTGAAAGCTGAGGCGTTTCCGAAAGCTTATTTAATGGGCCGACACGCGAATGATCGACAATCGCAGATCGTGTCGAAGTCTTTATTACAGCTCCGGGAATACAAATGTCGTCGACGTCCCCTCCGGCGCTCATGAACTATTAATAATAAATCTGCCAGCCTGCCAGCCCATTGCGGCCTATATATGCCATCATAATAAATTCTATCGAGTTCTCATCAAATTATTTGCGATTAAAATTTAAGAAGCTCTCACATAGCAACCATGTATAACAAGCAAATTAAAAAAATGTGAATACTATTATTATGGTATATCTATGACCTTTTATAATTTCTTCAAAACAATGGCTAGCACTAACGATCCAGTATTACAAAGAGGGATCGACGCCAGATACATTGTTTGTTATCAGTGCGAAATTAGAGCTAGATCCAGGTCAATTGACAGCATGGTGACCGTGTGAGCGAGTGCAGTACTGTGGGGGGAGGTGCGGGGCACGCGGGGTGAGGTGAGGGGGAACACGGGCCATCGGCCGCACTCACCAGTTAATTAATTCGTTCGCCCTCGCGCTAACCCTGCGTTGATGAAGCAATACTGCCGCGCGTCGGCACGACTTGATCAATGACCAACACCTCGTTATCCTTCATGAAACATTACCCACGACTTCACCCGAGCGCTTTTTGCGCCTCACCTTTGAACCGGTGCGACACCGTGCGTGTGTCACGTCTCACTCGACACAACACACAGCGACGAAGCGCCGCGCTCCGTGTAAGCTCAAGTGTAATGTTTGGTTAAACAAATTTCAGTAGCGGATAGTGTATGTTGTCAGTAATGCACCTACAATGGTGCCATAGCTGGTTGCATTATTATTACATGGATTATTATGGCATAGATCTTCTTAAGTCATACTATTTTTTATTAATAACTTTTTCACTAAAAATAAACGGTATGTGCACTCCGTATCATGGGCACATACCAACCCTTGTATATGACCACACATTTCTGTTACAGGGTAGTCGAGGTGCCAACATCTAATAAAAGAGGTCTGTTATATTTTAAGTATGCATGACGTTTCTTTTCCAATGACGTTTTCCAAAAATGGAACCTACCTAAATCGATTTATCGCCCCCGAAACCCCCTGCATACCAAATTTCCCATCATCCATTATATACATAGATATATATGTAACAAGAATTCCTCGTTTAAAGGTATAAGATAAATTAAATAAAATCAATATGAGGAGGACCTGAAGAATGCCAGCAGTGAACCCGCTGTCCATAAGACCATAGCCGGCTTATCACGTTCACGACTCAATCCAAAATTTTAATACAAAACAAGTATGGCAATTTCATAGATCCCTTGGTATCCGCCAAACCTCACCCCACACATTCTCATTTTTCTAGCTCCCCTACATCCGGAAAAATTGTCTCTGATGGTCTCTGATGTCAATTATTGTGGAGGCATTTAACGTGATACCAAGGAACTATACATTGCTACACTCACGTTGTTATAACATTTTGACACATTTTGGGATAAGTATTTCCATGGGGACAGGACAACTGATTTTGTAGGTTAAAGCCCCAGTAGTAATGTAGCAATTGAGGAGCAAACACGAAATAAAACCTTTGTCTCTGATAAATTTGTTGTTGTTTGTTGAGAACTGAACTAGGTCACTCCATCACTGGGACGATAAAACAAACTCAAAGTACTTTATTCACTTACGTTACAAATTGCAATGCTTAGATACCTAATCTAATATTCCAGATTTCTTAATCTTTATCCATAGGTAAGTGTGTGTCTGTATGTGATCCAACGTATATGTATATGCAATGAATTAGCAGAACCTTAGGGTAGGAAGTTATTTACTAAATATTTGATTTTAAATTAATAATAATAATTATAATAACATTTATTTCAGCCATCAATGGCCCATAGAAATGAATACCTTACAGACTTAATGAGCGAGGGGCGTGTACACAATGTATCTGCACCGTGAACCACGACAATATCGCCACACCAATATGTTTGAGCAAGCGCTCTGTGATCTGTCATGTGGTGAAAGAAGAATCATAACGTATTTAATGTTCAACGCAAATGTCACACTATGGAATTAATGGAATATCACTTATAAATATACACCCATGTGGTCCAGTCGAAGTTGAATTCGACAGTGGAACTGAGCGGAGAGGACAAGTGTCAGAAGGAGAGAGACAATGCAGAACACGAGATAGAGTATGAATAGAAAGAGGAGACTGGTTGTTATAAAGCAAATTCTTGTACTCGGCAATCACGTAGAAAATATTGATAGTTTTAGTAACATTAAATTTAAAAAAAACTCTTGCGCAATTTGGACCGCTAATTTTAGGATGTGTAGGTCTGGTCTGTCAAAACTCAAAAGAGTCGACTTGGACCATAAAAGTTTATATATATATATATATATATATATATGTATATACATTTTTTTTATGACGACTCCCGCATTAGGGTACAAGCTCTGTATCGCGACGGACTTTACAAACATACAAGTCACGGACACAAAGTATACCCAGACTCGAAACAACGATTTGTGGATTACACAAAGTGGTGTCCCGTGTGGGAATCGAACCCACGACCTCCTGTAGTAGTCGGACACACTCCCACCGCGCCACAGAGGCAGTCATATTACATATTGCACAATTAACATTGAATGTTACGGTTACGTATAATAATAGAGCCGAGTCGAAATAAAATACAAAAGTTAGATTTTATACAATATCGTTATGTTTATCAGTATCACAGTACTGAGTAGAACATTATTATCTTGTACTAGGTATGATTGTGAGTATCGCGCGAGTTGCGGCGGCCAGGTGCAGGGCGACCTCGCACGTTGCGTCATCGCCACCGCCACCGCGCTGCACCGCCGCGCCGCCGCGCGCGCGCCCGTGACGCGGCGTGAATGAACGAGGAGCCCGTCATCGTCTGCGCGCTAGACGTTACTTTATGCCGGGTACTCTGCCCGCACTCGCTCCACGCACCGGCGCCGTAATGAGGTCGTCGCGACACCTCCTCAGCTATCGGCTTCGTTCGCACACTCCGATCAGGATCCGGTTACATTCAAGCCCTTCATTTATATTTGGCTCTGTAAGACTGATAAATGATTCAACAAACTAAATTTATAGGACTTTGAAATTACATTCTGCTTGTTCAGTTTAAAATTGCGAAGAAAATAAACTTTAATTTAAAACTAACCCATTTTGTTACATTATACCATTCATCTATACTAATCACACTAATATTATAAAGGCGAAAGTTCACAAACTTTCGCCTTTATTGGTATGTCAGTGTGTATGTTTGTTACTTCTTCACGTCTAAACGGCTGGAGTGATTTTAATAAAATTTGGTATGAAGTTAGCTGACACCCTGGATTAACACATAGGCTAATAAACCGCGGGTAACACCGCGGGGCACAGCTAGTATTATATGTTGCTGAAGAATTTGTTTGTTTGTTCGAACGCGATGATCTCAGGAACTGCTAGTTCGAATTGAACAATTTTGTGTTGGATAGCTTATTTATCGAGGAAGGTAAGCTATGTAACATCACGCTATGATCTATAGGACCGGAGCAGCACTGAAAAGTGTTGCAAAAACGGGGAAGCTTTTTGAGAGCTTCCGTTGCGTGCGCTGCGTCAACGGTTTAAGTTACACAACAACAAAACGTATGACGGATGTGCTCCAAAAAAAAAGTCCGCGACAGCAAATGCCTACTTTTAAGGTTGACCCACTATTACCTTTTTTTACCCGACTGTAAAGAAGGGTTATGTTTTTCGCGCGTATCTTGTATGTATGTATGTAATATTCTTTATTATCTGATATCTCACAATCCACTGAACGGGTTTGTACAATTAAGACGTCGTTAGATTCGTCATGATCGCCCGAGTGTTCTTAGATAAGTGACATTAAAAAAAATATATAAGTATATGGCGGCTGTGAGATGTCAAAATAAAGAGGTGTGAAAAAAGAAATTGTTTTGAATACTGCCATATGGGTATCAAATTAAAGGGCTCATCTAAAGCATTTCAAAAAGGTATAACATGATTATGACTGTAATACCTACTAAAGAAGTTAGTTAGCAACCATTATTTTTTTTTAATATTCAATACTTGACAATAGCTATGATAAAAGTTAGTTGTTACATCGGGTACATATTACAACTACTAAAAAGTATTAAATAAAAAAATAAAATTATAAAAATAAAAAAAACCGGGCGGTTTTTTTTATTTTTATAATTTATTTTTTTATTTATGGTAATCAAATTTGTTTTTTAATAAACATGTTATTAACCACCCTGATCCAAATAAATACGTTATTTATTACAAATATTTAATTTTGAATAAAACTACAGTGAAATTAGTCTCGAGAAATTTTTGCATATGTAGTGGTGTGTATGTTACTTAGATATTAGAGCGCGTTTCCACTATATCGTTCTGGCCCTTACAAAAATGTTTCAATATCCTAACATTACTATTTAATTTAATACTTATCCCTAGCAACACTCTGATTTTTGTTTTCAATAAAAACAAGTTTTTATTTTAAAGAAAAAGGTTTTGACTTTAATAAAAAAAATATGTCATTCAATTTCACGTCCTTGAGCAAACGACAAGGCGACTACCGTGAAACAATAAAATATCGTGTCGTTCTTTAGATGATAGTAGTTTAGCTATAGGTAAAAAGTTTTGACCATAATAATTACGAAACAAAACAAATAAATAAATCGTCACTTGAGAGTGGAAAGTGGAAACACGCACAAAACCAGAATAAACCAGTTTACTCTGTCCGCAGGTGCCACGTGCAGTCTGACGTCAGTCGCTTGATACCGTTAGAACATAAAGCACGCATTTCATTAAAAAATTATAATTATTAGATACGTAGTAGTTTCATTGTGAAATTTTGTATTTGTTGATTGTTGTTATTGTTTGTTATTATTGTTAAAATATTTGTTGAAGTGTTTAATTTCAAGTGTGTAAGTGTTGTAACTTTATATTGATAATTCGAAATGGCTCCAGTGTTAAAACATGGTCGAGGCAAGCCTTTGACTTCTCAAACTAAGGAAGTTTTGTACTGTTTGTACAAATATTTCGAAAATGAGTGTAATAACAACCCGAGCAGTATTATGACCCCCACTCAATTAGTTGCTAAATCAACAGGAATTTCAATAGCATCCGTCAGAAAGGTAGTATCAGAAAGCAAATGTCGTCCTTCAGATCAGGAAGTAACATTTAAATCTCCTAAAAAGAAACCGAATCGTAAACCTACAATAGTAATCGATAACTTTGATCAGCAAGTCATCAGAAGAACAATTCATGACTTCCACATCACAAATAAAGAAGTTCCCACTTTAAAAACTTTGCACTCAAAATTGAAAGAAGATATCGATTATAAAGGTTGTGTCAGCACGTTACGAAAACACGTCATGTCATTAGGTTTTAATTGGAAGCAAACAGAAGATAACCGGAAACTTCTTATGGAAAAACACGAAATTAGATACTTGCGAATTAATTATTTGATGAAAATTGCTGAATATCGTGAACAACGCCGACCAATTGTTTACACCGACGAAACATATATACATACATCACATACCCTCTCGAAATCTTGGTCAGATGGAAGCACTTCAGGTTTGAAGCAACATATATCGAAAGGCAACCGCTTAATCATTGTTCATGCCGGTGGTATCGATGGCTTTATACCAAATGCATTGCTTATGTTTAAAGCCGACCAAAAAAGTGGAGATTACCACAACAATATGAACTATGACAACTATTCAAGGTGGATTCAAACTCAATTAATACCCAACTTACAACCAAATAGTGTTGTTGTTGTTGACAACGCACCATATCATAACTCAATACAAAATCCTGCACCGAATAGTAATTCTAGAAAACAGCAAATGATAGACTGGCTGACATTTCGAAACATTGAGCATTCATCCACGTTGCTTAAGCCTCAATTATATGAACTGATTCTGCAAAACAAGGCGAGATTTATAGAGTACAAGATAGACGAAATATTACGACAGCACGGTCATACTGTGCTGCGTTTACCACCATACCATCCGGAGTTTAATCCTATAGAAAATATATGGGGGATAGTGAAAACATATGTCGCAAAAAAGAATGTCGCAATGAATATGAAGGTTATAATGTCATTAGCTGAAGAAAAAATGAACGCCATAACTGTAGAGGAATGGAGAAAAGTTTGTTTGCATGCTATTGAGGAGGAAAGCAAATATCAGGGTAGAGACGCAGCTTTAGACACAATATCAGAACGAATCATAATTAATTTAAATAATTCATCTGATGAAAGCGAGGATGGGGATGATTGTGATATGCCTGGGGTTGATGAATTATTAGAATAAAACATTTATGGCCGGAGAACACCTAATTCATACACGTCTTCACTGAAGTGAAAACCGGCATTCAATGCTTGTAATGTTTGGAACTGGCTTGTCTGCCTCATACAGTTCCATAGATTACAATGCGGTGGATACACATTTTCACGACCGTATTAGTACGTAGTGCGTATGCGTAGACGTGCACGCATTTGGTGTGCTCCAGCCACAAACGTATATTACCTTTAAAACAATAAAAACTAAAAATAAAATGTTGTTTTTTTTATTTGCTGACCATACACTACTACAAACGCAAAAATTTCTTCAAGCTAATTTACCTGTACTGTTACTTCATTTGATTTAAATGAAGTAACAGTAGTTTTCAGTAACAGTAGTCTTAGGAGATATCATAGTTTTAAAATATTACGCAACAAAATCAGGCGTGGATCCAGAACTTTGTTCAAGGGTTGTTTGGGTCAACTGGCGAAGTCTGAGTTGTTCATGACTGGGGGGGAGCATTAGATTTAACACCGGTAGCTAGGGGGCGAAATAAGCCTGTCAAAACACATCAGTCCAGTGTCAACATTTTCATCAATCGAATATCCTGGGAGGCAGTCAAGTAACGCACGCGTATTTAAAAGGCCTATTTAATATAATACAGCGCGAGTTTCGATCAGGTATTTAGTATGAAGTTCCGCGGCTAGAGCGGAATAGTTTGAAGGTTAGAAATATTACTGCGTACCTACTTAGTAGCTTTGCGAAGTAAGCCGCGCGGCATTTTGCCTATGGAACGATTATGGTCAGCAAACTGTATTTTTTTATGTTTTTTTACGAAATAGTATAATCTATACTAATATTATAAAGAGGAAAGATTTGATTGTTTGTTTGTATTGAATAGGCTCCGAAACTACTGGACGGATTTGAAAAATTCTTTCATCGTTGTGAAGCTACACTAACCCCGAGTGACATAGGCTATTTTTTATCCCTGTATTCCTACGGGAACGGGAACTACGCGGGTGAAAACGCGAGGCGTCCGCTAGTAAATAATACTTTTAAAATAAATAAGTTGATTTCTTATTTAATTACAAAAAAAATGTATTACTTTAAAATACAAAGTACGCCACACAAATACCTCCATAATATGATTATATTCCTATATTTTATTTTTAAAAGACCACAGTATCGTATCGTAGGCATCCGGCGTTCCTCTATTATTCCTGTTTCACTCTTATCGGATCCATATTCACGTTCTTTCTTAGCGTTTTCGCGCGACTGGCGCATGCGCGGTGCGCTCAAAGTTGTCCGCCGCGCATGCGCGCTGATGCATTTCTAAGCACATACCTACTCTATTTACCAATATGGCATGATTTTGACAGTTCGCGCTACACTACAGCAAATCTTTAAAGGGGTAAAATGGCAGTCCAAACACAACGCGGGCGAAGCCGCGAGCGGAAACTAGTATGACATAAAAGCTAGTCGCGTAGCTTTTATGTCTTATAAATTGTATAATGTAACAAATTGATGGGTTTGTTTTAATTTGAAGATTATTTTATTACTTTTAGAACATTTAAAAATATTTCTTTTTAACTTTTTAGTTTTTACTGGACATGTTTCTGAGTTTATTAATTTGTATTTAATTAAAATTGTTTTCAGCCACATTGAATCAGACCGACTGACATGACTGCTGAGTACCAATGGCTTCCTTCCGGCTCTCTGTAGTTGTCCAGATAAATCTAACGAGTCCAAAGACGAGAGGAGGGTTGGTAGGAGCAGGTTGAAATACCACCGATTCACCATCCGACTCCATCATCAGATCCTGAAAATCATCTAGGATCGGAGTACTTGTCAAGACGAATCAAATGAGCCGTTTATGGTATATTATTGCATTGTCACCGCAGAGTCCTTTTTCACGGTCTTTTTTCCGATTTCGCGGCAAGCTCGTGCAAACTGTCAAAATCTTGTCATAATGGTAAATAGAGAGCTGAGCTTAGAAATGCATAAACGCGAATGCGCGGCGGTCATCTTTAAGTGCACCACGCATGCACCAGTTCGCACGAACTTGCCGCGACAACGAAAAAAGAACGTGAATAAAGAACCTGATACACAAATGTGCAAAGAGAGAGATAGAGAGTCTAATCGAACGTCAGGAAGTGGTACTAATTTAGCTTCCAGATTTGACCCACAAATACTTTCAAACTCATTAACAAACAAACTCACAGACTATTACCAGGGCAAGATAAACAAAAGCTTGTAAAATATTATTTTTCAGTTAAAAATAATCTCCTTGTATTGTGTTTCTAATAAATTCCGATGCACTTTGATTAATTGTGTTGCATAGCTCCTTAGTTTTTGTCAAAATCTTCTGCGAAGTGTTCCCGTAATACATGAGACGTCATGAGTATAGTAAGAAAATTCTCATAGATTTAAAATAGCATTGATATAAATTCCAATCATAGCTAAATGTACTCGTATTAGTAAACACGATTCTATTAAAATCTGGACTGTTATGCTCTGGAATGTCAAGGAGCAGCGGCGGCGTGTCAGCGGTGTCAGTGACGACGGAGACGAGTGCGAGCGAGGTCTGTGTGCGACCTCGACTCGCGTCCAGATCACTCCAATAAGATTTATTTGTATTTGTCATTGAGACGTCTAAACTTCAAAACGTCATGTTTTAATGTCGGATGTCTCAAACGTTTCATCCGCGCCCACTGCGAGGCGACAGGCGCCGCCGCCCAGCGCCGAGCGCCGAGCGCCACGCGTCCGGATTACGGCTGTCTAAATATTTACACATTACAATATTGTATTGTTTGCTGAGCAGAGCTTTAGCGCCTGCTACTAGTTGGTCACATCGTGTCAGCTTCTATTCGTGCGGGTTCATATCCATTGATATGTATTTTTATTTGTCAACGTTCGCTTTTCTTATAACGTTAATAACAACTGATCGACTCGATCGATCAATACTGCGGTATTTCGTAGCAACGCTTAAATTGAATCGATCTAACAAATATAAAATCTTTAGGCTGTACGCGGTCAAGTGGATTTATACTGCACACGCTAACGAAATCTTTCAACACTTGGCATTGCTCCTATCGTATGAAACGTAATATCAGCGCGTGAGCTACAAGGAGATTTATTGTATCGATTTTAACGGATATGATTTTCAGTAATGGTTGATGTACCTAGTTATCTAAGAGTACGAGACGGGCGAACGGCGCGCGCCAAAAGATAATACGCTAGCGTTAAACATAAATTGATCTCGCCAACTTTGATTTATTTACACACATCTCATAAATCACATTTCATTCGATGATTGATGGTTTTACCTGCCATTAGCACATCAGAGAAGCGCTCACGGCGCAGCGATACTGGTTTATTAGTGCTCACTGCGACTCTGGAATATCTAATAGAAACCTTTGTTCGGATTACATTAGGATGTCATCTATACTTCTATTGTTGTGAGGTAATTTTTGGATCTACTAAATTGATTTTGAAAAATCGAATTATTTCCAATAGAAAGCCACGTAATTTGTGAGTGTCATAGGCTATACAACATAACGCTACGACCAAAAGGAACGGAGCATCAATGAAAAATGTTGCAAACGAAGTTGCGCGTGTCAGTTTATATAAAGCCTTATTTATGAAGTCCGTCTCGTGAAAGAAACACAAATTATGCTTTGGAATATACAATAATTTACTTAGTAATGACAACGATGTCCAGGGTTACAATATGAATCTGGAACACGACTTACATCTTGTCATGTCATTACGTGTCTACAATACACGATGGACAGTATCATTGTTAGGGAATCTAGTTAAATGCAGTTTATGTTGTCCACTTCATTAGACTAATTCGTTTGACAGCGCTCTACGTGTTTCGCCGGTCACACAACGCGGCGTGGTGCAACGGTGACAGTGCGCCGGCTGCGGCTGCGGCGCCAGATATAGACAGGTATTTATATACGCGCACGGGCGCACGCATGTCTCGCAGTAGAGCATGCAGTATGACGACGCTACGGACCATAGTGATCTTATATCGGCTACCGACTGTCTCTACTATCATAATCGAACCACGAATACCACAACATGCCAGCTTAGATGTCATTACTGAAATGTGCATTAGTTAAAATACCTAGTACGAAAATGAATGACCAAATTAAAGACGCGAGCTTTAAGGAGATCAGACGAATCACCAAGTTGACATTGTGATTCGTTTGATCTCCAACGGCTGACAACGTTTAAACATATCAGTTGAACACATACTATGTGATCAAAAAAGTTCTAGTTATTTGAACTTATATCTATCGTTAATGGTTACTTTAAACGAATTTAATGTAAATAAATACCTACACAAAAAGTAGCGTTCATGGCACATAAAGTAAAAAAGCAGCGAAACAGCCGTAAAACCCGGGCACGTGCATGTACAGCCACGCACAATGTAGGGTTCGATGGTTATCCGAATAATGCGGTTGAAGCCCACTTCTTAAACCGCACTTTTCTGTTGTTCTTGTTACATACTAAGAACGGCATACCTGCATGATAATAATTTTCAATGGAATTTGTACGAAAATGTTGTTACTTTTCATTTGATTAGCTGTTGCTCGTAAACTTGTAAAGCCTATTTAATAGAGAAATTTACATATTTTTTTATAAAATTTATGTTAACTTCTCTGTTCAACACAGTCAATGTAATAAACCGCTTCAACTATCTATGCTACATTCTTATTGCATTGACTGTGTACAGACACCTTCAACACAATAACATATTTTTGAACATGTTATGGATGATGTCTTGCATAAAGTAAAACGCCTTAATAAAATGTGATAGTATGTGGTGACTTTAATGTTAATCTATTAAAGAATTCTTATTCAAGGATGAGGATTTTGGCTGTATTAGTAGGGTATAATTGGGGGTTCTGGATCACTTCCTCGCTTCGCTCGGCGCGTGATCCAGAACCCCCAATTCTCCACACATAGAACATGATCCAGAACCCCCAATTTTCTACACATGCAATATGATCCAGAACCCCCAATTTTCTACACATGCAATATGATCCAGAACCCCCAATTTTCTACACATACGCGAGCGATTAATAACTACAATGTGTGATGCATTTATCGACGCGAGTCTGAGAAACTAATCAACCGTTTGATTTGGAGCTGAACTCTAAATAATATAATTATGTATGCGTATGTATGACTGCCTCTGTGGCGCAGTGGGAGTGTGTCCGACTGCTGCGCAAGAGGTTGTAGGTTCGATTCCCACACAGGACGCCACTGTGTGTGATCCACAAATTGTTGTTCTGAGTCTGGGTGTTCTTTGTGTCCGTGACATGTATGTTTGTAAAGTCCCCGCGACACGGGGCTTGCACCATACTGCGGGAGTACCTAGTCTTTAAAAAAAAATGTACATTCTAGTTCAAACACTTTTTATTTTATTTATTTATTAAGATTAATAAAAAAAAAAAAACATGATTTACATGAATACCTACTTAAAACTAATACATGCCCAAAAATAAAAACAATGTAACAATTACTTATAGGTAAACACCGCTTATTAAAATGCTATTAACATTTTAAACAATGAAATTTCTTATCGCACACAATCATCTACTAATCAATAAATAATCTCTCCCTTTAATTTGACATATCGATCGGGTACCCAGCTGGTGCAGTGGATAAGCCATTGGCTACTGCTATCGGGTCGCGGGTTTGATTACCACGCGAGCAAATATTTGTATGACATACAGATATACGTTTCGGTTTGGGTGTGACATGAAACTAGGAAAAAAATATTGGACTTGGTTACATTTTTCAATAGAAACATACTTAATTTGGTTTTAAAGTTACCCAGTGATAGATAGGTATCGATCTTATTGTTCTGAGAGAGTACATACCAATTCCTTTTTAGAAAATCGTCTCAGGTATACGCGACGGAGCGGCGCCATCGCCGAATAAGGAAAGTAAGCATGTGGTCATATTGAGTAAGTAACAATCAATTAATTTTAGATCTTATTTGCTGATAACATAGAACTCATTTTTTAGCACACATATCAAAATCGCTTTCTCACTTAGCTAGCGATTTGTCACTAAAACCACTGCTTAAAAATGTGATCTACAAATAAGACTGCATGGCATAATTTCATTTTAATTAGCACACATCTCCTGCACTTGCAGCTTGTCTTTGACAATAATATTTTACAATATATTGTGAACAAGAGAACAGGAAGTATGTACGTACAACTCTACAATCACTATTTATATCGAATAATCTAATAGTAAGTTGAATTTGTGAGTGAAATTTATTTATGGTGTTCTTAATTTTAGGTCGACCAATCCCTTCGATTCTGACTGCGAAATACCACCATCTCAGCCATCGCCGTCGGTAGAAAAAAAGAAGATAAGGAAAAAGGTTGTCGGAAAAACAAATAAAAATTCTGTGAAAAAAATTGCTCCGGCGGTGGTCAAATCTAGCTTTTTTGGGTCCGACTCGGAGACAGAAGTTGATTTGCCAGCGCCAACGAAATCGCTCAAAAAAAGGAAGCTGTCGGATTCAGAGGTATGCTGAAGTTTTTTTATTTGTAAATACGGAGTCCTTTTATTTTCCATTATTTTAGCATATTAGTTAGACTTTGATGTTCTAAATACGATTCCCGAGGGGTTAGGTAAAATTTATGGTTCAGTATATTTTTTTCAGAATCTGTCATGCTTTCCTTTTAAATTATTTACCTGACTACGGCGAAGCCAAAAGGAAGGGTAATGATTTTGGCAGTCTATGTATGTATGTTTGTATGTTCCACCACAGCGCCTAAACTACTCAACGGATTTTAATAAATGAGGTGTCAATGAATTCGTAAGAATAGCCCGGGTGACATAGGCTATATAAATTTTATCCGTAGTCCCGACTACGGATAAAATTTTTAGTTTTTTAAACTTATTCTTGTTTCTAATGATAATCATTTTTAAATTTCAGAACGAGCAAGAACTTGGTGGTGAACCCATTCGAGCGGCTGCGTTGCGGAGCTTCTTATCAAGACGTAGTGGTTCCGGTTATACACTTCAGCGGGACCCCACCCGGCAGGGCAACTACTACGTGGAACTGCGTGTTTACAACGCTCGAGAAGCGGAGGTGCTCAGCAATGACCGCTGGAAACGAGCACTAGTTACCTACAAATCGGCTGTTGACGACAGCAGTCCGGTGTGGAAAGCAGTCACAAAACTTGTGACTGTTGCGAAAGAAGATTATCGGAAGATACAACCGATACTCTATCAGTCAAACGTATTTTAAAATTAGGTAAGTGTCCTACTAGTACCTATTTAAAGGACCCATAATATTGTACCTACATATTTAAAAACCATTTAAAATACCTACTTATGATATACCTATATTTTTCAATGTTTTCCTTTTTTGTTCTTTTGAATAATATTAATAATTATATTAAACTTGTTTGAAAAGCATGTTCTATATTGTTGAATTTAAGTAAGTAAGTACCTATGCATAAAGTCTATAATTGATATTTTTTAATGTTTATTTCCTCAGATAATTGTAATGAAATAATATTGCATGAGTACTTACTCATATAATATTTATAATGATTATTTGTATGATTTTCTTTCAGTAAACCAAAAAACTAAAAACAAAAACCAAAAGCCAAAATCCAAAAGCCAATAAACTCGAATTAATGAATGTCAAATTTTAAAATTCATGACCATTTAATATGATCTTGAATCTTATTTTTTAAGAACTTAATAAATCCAGATCAGTAATTGTGACCTTGAACTTTTAATCTTGAAGTAATCAAAAATTATGACCTTTAAGTACTAAATTAAAACTTATATATCAACTATAGCTCAAAATAAATATTTTATATTTTGTCTAATTGAATTTACGATTAAATTTATGAATTAGGTACTGCTTTACTTTTTGTATTTAACATAACCAAACAAACATGAAATTTTGCCCAGATTGTAAAGTTTATGTTCAAAAATATTCATCACATAAGAAAAGTAATATACATAAATCAAACTGTTTGTTGAGTACTGAATTTGATAATGTGCAAATAATAGCTACAGCTTTTAAAAATAGAATTGCTAGTTACAGATTTAATCCTATGAATACAGATAACATATCACCAGAGATATTTTTATCAGATATTTCTAGCATGGTTTACAAGATTATTGAGACATTGCGAATAAAACACCGAGCGATTAAAATACAATTTGAGCTTTTTGTATTGTACAAGTTACCTAAAAATGAAGAATTGTCTTTGAAATCTTTTAATACAAAGTATTATGTGATAATACAAAATACTAATATAAAATTATTTTTTGAAGAATGTGTGCAAAAATTGCTGTATAAATGCACCGAATTTGAAATGTCAGAATCTGGCTGGGCTATAGAGTCGATTAATCATTTGGAAATGAATATAGTTAAGTATAATCCCTTAAAAGCTGGCAGTTACATATCTTTACCCCTAAAAATTCTTAAAACAAAATCATGTCTTAACATTTGCAATAAAGATAGACATTGCTTTCTCTGGTGTATTGTAGCACATATGTATCCAGCACGGCATAACAGTAATAGAGTTTCATCATATCCACATTACTTAAATTTATTAAATATAAATGGTATATCTTTCCCACCAACATTTGATGACATAAAACAATTCGAAAAAAAAAATCCGACTATAAGTGTAAATGTTTATGGTTTAGAAAAAAATAACACTATTACTGGGCCATTATACAAAACTTTACAACGGAAACTGACCCACGTAAATTTATTACTAATTGAAAGAGGAGACAAAAGTCATTTCTGTTTAATAAAAAATTTCGCGCGACTAGTGCATGATCAACTAACAAAACACAAATCTAAAATTCACTTATGTGATGAATGTTTTATATATTTTGATTCAGAGACAAAACTAAATAATCATAATTGCGCACGAATACAAACACTGCTCCCAGAAGAGAATAGCAAGCTTCGATTTTCTAATTATATAAGAACTCAAAGAATTCCTATTGTTATTTATGGAGACTTTGAAAGCTTACTTCGAGAATATTCAGATAAAAATAAAAGTCAGTATGTCGAAAACATACAAATTCATGAAGCAACTTGTTTCGCCTATTATATATGCTGTGAGAGTAATCCAGAGCTTAATAATTTAGTATCTTATCGAGGTCCAAATTGTTCAAAAAAGTTTGTAGATTCTATTGCTAAGGATTTAGAAACTTTATATGACATTTTATCTTTGCCTAGAGACATGATTCCACTGAATGATGAAGAGCTTCTTTCATTTAAGACTGCTACAGTATGTCATATTTGTAAAGAAAATTTTTCTAATAATGACTGTATTGTTCATGACCATGATCATTTCACAGGTAAATATCGGGGTCCAGCTCATAATTCATGCAATTTAAATAATAAGTCTGTAAAATTTATTCCCATAATATTTCATAATCTTTCAGGATATGACTGTCATTTATTTATAAAAGAACTTTCAAGTGTTTCCGGTCGAATCAATTTAATTCCAAAGACTAAGGAAAAATATATTTCTTTTACCAAATTTTTTCCATTTAATTCTCAGAAAGTAGTCCAATTAAAATTTATAGATTCTTTTAATTTCTTAAGTTCGAGTTTAGACAACTTAGTAAAGACATTGGACTCCAATGATTTAAAGCATTTACGATCATTTTTCATTGATAAAAAATTATTTCAATTATGCCTTAGGAAAGGCGTGTATTGCTATGACTATATAGACTCCTGGGAACGATATGCAGAAACTCAGTTACCAGATCGCTCAAATTTTTATAATAAACTCACATCCGATACAGTGTCTACTGACGATTACAATCACGCTTTAAAGATGTGGGCTATATTTGGTATTAAGAATTTAGGCGAATATACTGATTTATATTTGAAATGTGATGTCTTACTATTGTGCGATGTATTTGAGAAATTCCGATCTATGAGTTTATGTCACTATGAGCTTGACCCTTGTCATTACGTTTCATCACCATCATTAAGCTGGGACGCCATGCTCTTGTTAACTAAAGTAGAATTAGATTTAATATCTGATATAGAAATATATCAAATGCTAGAAAAGGGTATTAGAGGAGGTCTTGCCCAATGTTCGCTGCGATATGCAAAGGCTAATAATAAATATTTGCCAGACTATAACGAAAAAGAACCCGATACATTTTTAGTTTACTTAGATTGTGTCAATTTGTATGGGCATGCTATGACACAAAGACTTCCCACAGGAAATTTTAGGTTTTTAACAAAATCTGAAATAGCTTTATTTGAAATTGCATCTGTTACTGCTGATAGTGATGAAGGGTACATACTTGAAGTTGATATTCATTATCCGCCTGATATACATGACGAACATTCTGATTTGCCATTTGCACCAGAAAAAATGCCCGTTCCTGTTCCATGTGATGGCAAAAACACAAAACTAATTGCTAATCTGTATGATAAATATAGATATGTCATTCACTATGTTCATTTACAAGAATGTTTAAAGAATGGTCTTATATTATTAAATATTCATAAAATTCTAGCATTTACTCAAAAAAATATCTTAGAACCATACATAAATCTTAATACAATACTTAGACAAAAAGCTAACTCAGTATTCGAAAGAGATTTTTTCAAGAAGCAAAATAATTCAATATTTGGTAAAACAATTGAAAACAAAAGGAAACAAGTAGATGTTAAATTAGTTAATGTGTGGAAAGATAACTTTAATAAGACCAATAAAATAAAAGGGGCAGAAAAATATGTGAGCGCCCCTAATTTTAAAAATATGGCTATTATTTCAGAGAACCTTGTTGCTATTCAATTAGAGCCTGCTAAAGTAGTTTTAGATCGACCAATATATATTGGTTTTACGATACTGGAGTTAGCAAAGCGTCATTTATATCAATTTCACTATTCTGTTATGAAGAAAATATACAAAAATGACATAAGCCTTTGTTATACTGATACTGATAGTCTCTTGTATTTAATACAAACTGATGATTTTTATAAAGACATGAAACAAAATATAAAATATTTTGATACAAGCAACTTTGAAGACAATAATATTTATGGTATTCCAAAAGTGAATAAACAAATACCTGGCTATTTTAAAGATGAGATGGGTGGTGATATCATTACAGAGTTTATTGGTTTGAGGGCTAAATTATACTGTTTAAATAGTTTAAATAATACAATTAAAAAAGCTAAAGGAGTTAAAAAACCTATTTCTAATAGGCTCACAATTGAAAAATATAAAAATACTTTGAATAATGATATAAATTTCAGAGATACTATGTATGTCATTCGATCCAAAAATCACAAGTTGTATACACAGAAAATTAATAAATTAGTACTCAACGGAAATGATGACAAACGTCAAATTAAAAGAAATATAATTTATACTGTACCTTGGGGTCATTATCGTACTATGTTTTAAGCTATAATTGTGACTGTATTTACTATCTTTTCTGTTTATAATGTTACAGTAATTTAAAGCTAAAATTGTGAATCTACCTAATTTTAGAATCTACCATTGTTTATGTTAAAATAATTTAAAGTTATAATTGTGACTATGTATCTACATACCTACCTAATTTTAGTATCTACCATGTATTTACTTTATGTTTATAATGTTACAATAATTTAGAGCTATAATTGTGACTATGTATCTACCCATGTATTTACTTTGTTTAATGCATAAATAAAAAAATCTTATGAATCATAATGTTTCTTGTTTCATTTTTGTATTTGTGTAATAAATATAATTTGCCTAAGTACCTATAACCTGAGTCTGAGTTCAATTCTCAGCTCAAATACATGTTTAATACAAATGGTTACCTTGCTGTCTTAGTCCATTAGTGATTTATGACCGCATAGTGTGGCAACAGACCAGCTTTCACAGGATCTTGGAATGGCAGCGGTAATTTTTAACTCTCTATTAACTAGTTAACTAGTAAATTCTGTGTGGAGAACCTAAAGCATAAAGAAAATAACTAAACTTAAATAAATAGACTGGGATTTGATGTCTCAAGTACTCTAATATATTTGACTATGCAGAAGATTGTTGTGAGTAGAAGTGTAGCGGCTTTGTGAGCTTTCTTTTTATACACATTGTTTTCACAAGAATAAAGCATTGTGGTTCAGTATTTTACTGTTATATTAAAATAATATAGACACATAAGTTAAAGAAATCAGTCCCATAGCTAAATATCAGTTTTTTTTTTTAGTATTGGGTTTAATTAATATAAAAATATAAGCAGGAATTATAATCTTAGTAGTTATATAATAGTAGGAGGTAGTTTAATAGTTTATGCACACTTGCCATGCTAGATTTGCTGCACATATTTCAATACAACAATGAAGACTTGGAAATGTAGTTACGGCGTTAACGTTCAAGACTGGGCAACACTGAAAACCAGTAATAAGATGGGTCGTCATGCTCATCCTATGAATGCTGAGTACCTTGCCCTATTTTGTAGGCACATCGTACAACTTTCGTATTTTTCTTTGTGTTTTTATTTGGTTGGCATAGTAAAATAGAGATTTTGCGACATATTTTTGTTTTAAAGTGACAGTGACAAATGACATGTCACATGTTAAGTCACCTAGCGCTACGTCATGAAAATGTTTGTCAATGCGGAATTGCGGACTCTGACCTCCAGCCTTTTGCGCCTATACTTTATCTAAATATTTTTGTTTGTAGTTAATTAGTAATTTCGAAAAGGATAATTTATTTAATATTCCAAAAGCTAATTAAAATACCTGATTATTTAAAAGATAAATTAGGTGGTGAAATTATAACGGAATTTGTAGGTTTAGGCGCAAAATTATACAACAACATTTTGAGTAAAACAAATGTTTTGGTTAATATTAAATTTATTGTAAAAAACAAAATACTTGTAAGCTTCTTGTATTTAAGTTTGCTTGTAAGATGTACAGTAAAATATTATATTGTTAGTGTAAAAATATTTTTATTTACAACATGTGTCACTGACCTAATAACAAGCATAAATATAATAAAATTGTTAGTTAGGTTAATAATTTTTTATTTTTTACTATGTACTTACAATATATTTACTGGGTTGAGTATTCATTATAATAAAGGTATTATATAATCTTATATATTTTAAAAATTTATTGTTCCAATATGAAATAAACAGATTTTTTTAAAATAATATAATTTATCATGACAATAATAATAAGTAGATTACAGTATTTAATAAAAGATTACACATTATGTCTGCTTAACTTTTTGACTATTTTACTAACTAAATGTTCAGTCTCATTCATGACGTCATCGTAATCACTAGTCACTAAATATTGCACACTCACACCCGCGCTGTCAGGATCAAGGTTTATTTTATCCATATTACTATTGTCCAAATTATGTATGTATATTTGTATTAAATTACGAACTTGACCCGGCTCCTTACGCATAACAAAAGAGGTATTTTTAAAACATTTTGATTTAATTTTTTTCTTCTTTATTGCTTCTTGTTCCTCTGCTTTTTGTTTTTTATATTCTTCGCGAGATTTGGCTGCTACTTCTGCATACCAGCTTTCTCTATCCTGAGCATAATAAAAAGGATTGGTGATTGGGTCCGCATCTCCTATTAAATTCTGAAAAAAAAAAAAAAAAAAAAAACAGTCATTCAATAAATAAATAACACAAGTAATATGAAAAATGGATTTAAGTAAGTTAAGATAAACGCAATATTTAATTACCTCACGTAAATTATCTGCGATATCTATAGAGGGGCTGTAGGACGGTGCCAGAGACATGATTCTGTAAATAAATTAATATTAATTATTAAACACTTATTGAAAGTAAAAAAAAAATGCATGGCATTAAAATAAAATAGAAAAAAAAAAAAAACAAAACTTACCAGGCAATTGTAGTTTAATTGACAAACAAGAGGTCCAGCTTATGGCAAATACTGCAATGAAATGAAGCGACTACCTACCTAACTTAGATGTGGATTATTTTAAACAGTGGCATTTGATATTGAGTAATGCGAGAATGCAATATTTTCATTAATGATTTCAATAATTAAACGAACCTGTCTTAACCTGTAGAAACGCGATAAATGAATATTCTTTGTCATGTCATGTTTCATATAATATTTTTGCTGACGATTTCAATAATGAAATAAATCTGTCTAAACCTGTAGAAACGCGTTAGTTGAATAGTCATGTCTAATATGATATTATTATTTATATGCATATTGTGCACATGCTTAATTTGATTTAATATGTTTATTACGAGTAATTACATACTTACTTATGTTAATAAAACTTATCTAAACATGTAGGTACAGAAATAGTAACAAAATGTCATGTTATGTTTTACATAATTTCCCCTTTTTAGTATAAAAAGTGAACACAAAAACGTATGTTAGCCATTCAACATAATCATTGACAAGATGAAGTTGGTTAAGCAACCCATATCTCTGAAAGTTAGCGGTATACAATTTAATGAACCTTCTCGCCAAATCAGACATAGTGCTTTATTACCAAATACAATTCGTTGTATAATATGTGGTCCGTCGAACTGTGGTAAAACAAACGTTATGATCAGCTTACTGTTACATAAAAATGGATTGAAATTTAAAAATCTTTATCTTTACTCCAAAACTTCTTTTCAGCCAAAATATCGATTCTTGAGCGAGGTATTAAAAAGAGTTCCTCAGATTAACTTCTATGAATTAAAAGATGATAAAGATGTTATAGCTCCGAGTGAAGCTTTGACTAACTCTGTATTTATTTTTGATGATGTTGCATGTGAAAATCAAGTTAATATCCGTAATTATTTTTGTATGGGCAGACATAAACAAATAGATTGTTTTTATTTATCTCAAACCTATTCTAAAATTCCGAAACAATTGTTACGTGACAATGTTAATTTTCTTATATTATTTAAACAAGATGATACGAATTTAAAACATGTTTACGATGAACATGTCGGCTCCGATCTACAATGGAAACAGTTTAAAGATATCTGTAAAACCATTTGGAGTAACCCATATAATTTCGTACTTATTAATAAAGAATCGCCCGTAAATAATGGAAGGTACAGACAGAATTTTGATACATTTTTGAAATTTGACTGAATTTATATATAATAAATAACATGAATAACAAATTCAGTATTAGATCTTCATTCCCTGAACACAGTTGTTTTAATATAAATATGGAGAAAAATATTAAAATTGAATTAATGAAGTCTGTGAACTCAATAAAGAACAAAATAAAACAAATGAAGAACCAGGAACACTCGATGAATTTATCACTCGATAAAGTCCTAAAACCTGTAACAGATCCCCTTAAGTCTTTAGTTGACGCGAATTTACCTGCGGAAAAAAATAAAAATGTAGAAAATAAAACACTACTTAATTTGGAAGGCATTGAGTCCGATGATATAAATACTAGTTCATCGAGTAAATTTGAAGAATGTTACAGTCCAGATCTGGATTCTACTCAATTCATTGAAAGCCCTAAAAAGGAATCGCTAGATGAAATATCATTAGAGGGAGAAGATATCTGTGGTATATATGATGACCTTAATATACCGTTTGGAATTAGAAGTAAAAACAAGACTTACATGATGGGTAACTCAGTAGTATCATTTTCTAGTTTGAATAATGATAAGAACGTTTTAGTTAAAATCGATGACAAAGTTTACAACTTTACATTAGGTTTGAAAGAACTTTTATTTAAAAGAAAGCCTGATTTAAAATTAATATCAAATGAAGATAAGCGGATCTACAAAGATATGCTACATTATACAAATGCTCATAGAAGAAATTTTAGCCCCAGAGGTCAGATAAAGTCAAGTAAAGGTAAAAAATATCGGGAAATAATTAAACCCTTGTTTTCGGAAACGTCTGACAGTAAACCTAAATCAAAACTTGGAGGAAACTTACCAAAACTAAAAAAATTTAAAAACAACACTGATTTAGTATACTGGGATGATCCCAATGAATTGATTGAGAGATTAAAATTATTAATGGCTTCAAGAGACGCTGGCAATACAAATCATGATAATGAAATATTATCTATCATTGAAGAACTAAAAGAAGCTAATATAATAAAGGAATAAATAGGAACAGCAATAGACATTTAATTCAGTTTAACATACTTAACAATCACGATCATTACCAAAATTTGTTATTAAATCAATCTGAGCTAAAAGACAAAAATATAAATTTGAACGAAAAATCATCATGATCAAAGCCGATGTGGTAAATGAGCTTCATAAAAATGCCAGGATAAATATTCCTCGACGAAAAGTTATTATGAAAGATATAGACGATCTATGGCAGGCGGACTTAATTGATATGCAATCTATTTCTAAAGAAAATAAAAGCTTTAGATTTATCCTCGCTGTTATTGACACATTTTCTAAATATGCTTGGACCTTTCCTCTCAAAAGTAAAAACAAAGAGATTGTATGTAATACTTTTAAGATATTATTGGATAGAGGCCGTGTCCCTAAAAATATTCAAACTGATAATGGGACAGAGTTTTATAATAATAGATTTCAAAATCTAATGCAATCTTATAATATTAATCATTACTCAACATTCTCATCAAAAAAAGCTTCAATAGTCGAGCGATTTATTAGGACATTGAAATCTAAATTGTACAAAGAATTCAGTTTGAAAGGCAATTATAATTGGATAAATAATACCCTCAATAATGTTATTCATAAATACAATCACACATACCATAGAACGATTGATGAAATCCCTGCGAATGTGAATAATATAAATAAAAAACGTATATTAGAACGTTATGCAAGTTTAGTAAAAAAAGTTAGTGTAAAAGTAAGATATAAAGTGGGTGATTATGTACGTATCAGTAAGTACAAAGGAACATTTGAAAAAGGATATACACCTAACTGGTCAACAGAAATATTTAAAATTCGAGAAATACGTAATACAATTCCTATCACCTATTTAATTGAAGATACTATTAGAGGTCAGCCTATTTTAGGAGCATTTTATGTGCAAGAACTTCAAAAGACTAAACATCCTAATGTGTATCTAGTCGAAAAAGTTCTTAAAAAGAGAGGAAACAGAGTTTTAGTAAAATGGTTAGGTTTATCTTCTGCAGAAAATAGTTGGATAGATAAGTCAAATGCGCTATAAGAAACAAATTAAATAGATTATTGCAAAATAATGTCTGATTCCATTATTTATACTTATAAACTTAGATAACTGTCAATTGTTTATTCAACGCATTATATTTATAAAGTGTTTAATTTATTTTTAAACAGTCTTATTATGGGCACTGGAGAGAGTAGTCTTCTCAATTGGCTTATAAACCATTTACCATTTGAATTACATTTGCCGGGATACAATTACTGTGGTCCAGGTACAAAATTAATTAGGAGACTTGCGCGTGGTGATAAAGGTATCAACAAATTAGACGAATATTGTAAAGAACACGATATTGCATATCACAAATCTTCGAACTTAAAAGATCGCCATAAGGCTGATTTGATTTTGTTTAAAATGGCGAAAAAACGTATAGTTGCAGCTGATGCAGGTACAGGAGAAAAAATTGCAGCGCGTCTAGTGAGCAATATTATGACAAGCAAAATTAAAACTGGTACTGGCCTAAAAACTTACAGCCAAAAATCTTCATGCAAAAGGACTTCTGGAAAAGGACTTAAAAATAAATTTAAAAATGTTCTTACTGTCGCGAAAAAACGAATGAAAAAATTAAAACCAAAATGCAAGAAAGGGGCAATAAAACTAGCTATGGCTGCTGCCAGAGAATTAGTTGAAGATTCTTCTATTAAACTTCCCCGCGTTATTCCTATACCAAAAACGGGTGGAGTTTTGCCTTTGATTCCTATTTTTGCTGGATTATCCGCAGCGGGAGCCATAGCAGGCGGGGCGGCTGGTATAGCTAAAACTATAAATGAATTCAAGATGGCTAAAAAGCTATATGATGAATCGAAGAGACACAATGAAAAAATGGAAGCCCTTTGTATTGGAAATGGATTACATGTTAAGCCACATAAAAATGGTCTGGGAATTTTCGTATCAAAAGAAAAAAACTAAAGTATCGGCTACCCAATCGAGCCTTGACTAATTTTGACATTGTAAAATATGGAAATAATATTCCTTATTTTAGAGGTGTCTTTATGAGAGACGAACTTCCTACACACCCTTTTAAATATGAATGTGGTATTATTAATTTAGATATTTCTAAAAACCCCGGCTCTCATTGGGTAGCCTATGCAAAATGCAAAGATTATATCGAATATTTTGATAGTTATGGAAATCTTAAGCCTCCAAAAGAATTAATAAAATATTTAGGCTCTAAAATTCACTACAATTATGAAAATGTACAAGGCAATCATCCTTTCCATTGCGGACATCTTTGTTTAAACTTTTTAAGATTTTTTTGGATTAATCATGGAATAAAATAAACAGAATTTAAGAAAAGAGTTCAGTATGCAAGTATGTCTACTACAGTAACTATCTCCGGCAATAAATCAGAATTAGAATCATATTTTCAACCACCTCTGAGTTTATCTGGAAAATATGAGTGTGGATTATTATACTTTTCAATACTGAACTCAACATCAGGTCGTCGTTTTAGTAACAATACCTCATCTGTTATCAGAATTGAATGTGATTTGATATACGGTTCCTATACCAACGGATTACCAACTCACATTATTCACGAATTTGTGCCTAATACCGTTGTAGACGACCAATATATAGAAACGCCTCAGAACGTTATTTATTTTCCGGTAAACAAAAATACAATTTCATCTATATCTATTAAAGTTGTCGATCAGTTTGGTTACAGTATTAACTTCGTAGAACATATTCAACTGCGTCTTCATTTAAGAAAAATAAAATGATACAATATAATATAAACCCTTCAGTCAAAGTAAAACGTCTTATTTCTTCTACAACCACTAATACGCGTAGACGTAAGAAAAAAGTGAGGAAGTTGACTAAAGCAAATATAGATTTTCTTAAAGCTTTAGGTTTTAAAGTATGAATATACTACAGATTAATGATTTACCGCATTTCGATTCTTCAATCGAAAGTTATGAAGTCCATTCTTACAATCCCTACAATAACTGCTTCAGAGAAAATGACGAAATCAGAATTCCCATACACCAGCAAGATATATACGTGTTACCATCAGCCAGTTCAATTTACATCGAAGGTCAAGCAAAATTCTTCGGTAAAGATGGAAAGCCGATTGAAAAAATTGTTACATTTAGTAATAACTATATTTTGTTCTTGTTTCAAGACATCAGGTACGAAATGAATGGTATAGAAATAGATCGTATAAAAAATTCCGGCATAACGTCCACAATAAAATCTTATATCTCATTAAATGAAGCAGAAAATAAAGTGGCTGCCTTATGGGGCTGGAATTCAAACGGTATTAAAAATGATGGCCATTTTAGTGCTGTAATACCTTTAAATAAGATTTTAGGGTTTGCGGAAGACTATAAAAAAATTGTAATAAACTGCAAACATGAACTTATATTGAATAGAAGTAACTCCAATTTAAATAGTGTTATACTTGCTGATGATATTGCTTATTGCAAAATAGATATAGAAAGGCTTCAATGGAGAGTACCACATATAAAAGTGTCAGATCGAGAAAGACTGGCTCTTTTAAAATTACTAGAAAAGGATAAGCCTATTCAAATGGCATTTAGAAATTGGGATTTGTATGAGTACCCTTTGCTTCCTAAAACTACAAAGCATTCGTGGGCAGTTAAAACTGCGTCACAATTAGAGAAACCTAGATATGTAATTTTCTGCTTACAAACTAATAGAAAAAATAATAAACTCAATGACAGTTCGCGATTTGATCATTGTGAAGTTACAAATGTCACTCTCTTTTTGAATTCACAATATTATCCATATGAACTTTTGAGCTTAAAGTTTTCTGAGAACAAATACAGTATATTATACGAAATGTATGCCAAATTCCGTCAGTCGTATTACAACAGTCCAGCAGACCCATTGCTTAGTCTAAAGGACTTTAAAGAAAAGGCTCCTCTTTTTATATTAGATTGTTCAAGGCAAAACGATAGTCTAAAATCAGGTCCAGTCGATGTTCGATTAGAAATTGAATGTTCAACTTCAATACCAGATAATACTGCCGCATATTGTTTGATTATCAACGATCGTCTGGTGGAATATAAGCCTTTGAGTAATATAGTGCGAAGATTATCATGACTGCTATTGTAGACATTCAAGGTTTCAAAACAGAAGCAAATGAGTTTATAATAAAAGAAATTGCTATATGGTGTGATAACAAAATACAAGTGTTCTTAATTAAGCCACCATTTCCCTATTACAACTTGACAAAATCAGAAAGACGTCAAGTAAGCTGGATCGAGCGCAACAGAAAAATACATTGGGGTGAAGGATTTATTCCTTATTCTAATTGCCTATGTTTACTTGAAGATCTGTTAAGAAATAAATGTGTTTACACTAAAGGTTTAGAAAAAGTGTCATGGTTGCAAGTTATGTCGAATAATAATAATGTTATTAATTTAGAAGATAAAAACTGTCCTAATTTGTTAAGCTTGTATGAGCAATATAAAGATTCTGAAACCGTTTACAGTTGTATATATCATGACTCAATATGTTCTTTAAAAAATGTTTTATGTTTAAAAAAATGGTGTTTCGATAATAAACTTTTTAATTAAGTGGTTTTTTTTTTCTTATTTTGTTTGCTCAAAATTTCCCTGTTCCTCAACCTTAGTCTTAAAAAACTTTCGCAAGCATTTACGTACGTAATTAGCAAGATTAAAAATTTGAAATATCAGTTTTCTAAATAAAATACAAGCTTCGACTTACTTGCTGAATAACATGACATTGAGAATTGGAGATCGTGTACAGGTATTGATAGTAGAAAAGCGATTATGCGGGCTTCATATTGTAGAAATAATTAATCACGAGCAGTATAATGCAATCCTAATACCTTGCTCTAGAGATAACGGCAAATGCTCTAAAATTCGCTTTAAAGGGATTAAGCTATGGGCTCGAATAATCCAGCATCAAATCTACAACAATCTTGTAGATTTGATAGAAGAAACCTAATACATAGGAACAGGCTGTGCATAACAGCTTGAGTTGCTGCGATTAAGCTGTTCATAAACCGGTTCCTATTAAGTTGAAAAGATGAGCAGTTAAGAGAATCATCGATCATGATAGTGTGATATTGGAGCGCTCTGCATTGCATGTGTAGAAAATTGGGGGTTCTGGATCATATTGAATGTGAGGAAAATTGGGGGTTCTGGATCATATTGCATGTGTAGAAAATTGGGGGTTCTGGATCATGTTCTATGTGTGGAGAATTGGGGGTTCTGGATCACGCACCGAGCGAAGCGAGGAAGTGATCCAGAACCCCCAATTATACCCTACTTGTATTCAAATCATTTAATCTGTGTAACTTATTCTTAGAGCCTACCCGTATAACTGCCACTACAGCCACATATTTAGATAATATATTCACAGATATTATTGTAGATAACAAGAGAGTAAATAATGATATAGATTCTGACCACTGCACTGTGGTCAACTTATTTCTTTTAATATTAAGAGTAGAAAAGTAACTAAATATGTATAACTGTTCTTCCTAAAACTGTAAATCGATTTGAGAGTTTCAAAAGCCGACTCATTTGTAACCCTCCACTGTTGAATGATGACAGTGATCCTAACATTTTATATATAACATTATTTTAACAAATTTGGTCATAATTTAAAGGAGAATGCTGTCGGTCTCCCTAAAAGTAGAAAAAGATTATATGAGCTGTATGATGAACGAAATTATAACTGTTGCCAAAGATTTTAAACTTATGTAAAAAAATACGCTAAAACATTTAGGCAGGCTTGCAGAACAGCAAAGCTTGCTGCCTTAGTTCACAAATTAAAAGCAGTGATAATAGAATTAAAATGACTTGGGACTATTATAAATAGTGAGACTGAAAGAGTCAAAAAAAAAAAATAACTCAACTGGAAGGGTTAACAGATTGCATACGCGGCGCGCTCAGAAATATCCGCCGCGCATGCGCGTTTATAAGTTTCTAAGCGCAGCTTTCCATCAAGATTTTGATAGTTCCGCATGGGATTGCCCTAGTCACGGAAAAAAGATCATGAATGAAAGACCCAGCTGTTTTTGGTAAACATCAATTAATTATACTTAGGAACTGTTCCTGGTAAATATAATAAATATCGCCAATGTTTCTTAGAGTCGGACTAACTTATTAATAAGGCCTTCTCAAATATTTACACTTAACCCATTATTATTTTTTGGCTGATCCAACCAGACTCACTGATCTCTTACTATGCCAAGGTTCTAGTTCCGACACCCATCGGTTTTATTTTCAGCGATTGTCACCTATCTACCATTCATCCGATCAAATATCAAAGCTCTCTGTTTTCTGTTACCAAATGATTGTTTTTGACTCAGAAATCGTCTTTCTGTCCATTATGATCCAATGTAACCACATTGGCTCTACATACACATACTCATCGCCGGATCGTTGAACTCTTTTTGTTTCGTGGTTATGTCTTTCCTCCAAATGATACAGATGCTTGTGAACAGATTACGTTGTGTATTTAGCGCACAGTGCGCCAAGGACTGCACGAGAGAGCGTCTGGTCGAACTCATTAGCGCATGTCACGTTCTTTAGTGTACACTTTAAGTGCACGGCTGCATGTATCACGATGGTGACGGTGTGTCCATAGCCGTAATAATGTTGTACGAACATGAGATTGCATAATATCATGTAAGTACTACAGTGTTACGGAAGCTAAGGAGTTAAGCTGGGCATATTTACCAAAGATTACCTACGAGTATATGACGATACTTTTTACACGACCGCATCCACGAAACTTACGAGTTCACGACCATTGTGTTAACGTAAAAACTTTGTTATCATCGGTAAATTATGAACCTGTCTTTAAACGGATTCAATAAAGTATAAAAATCGCGAAAGTTTGAAAACAATAACTAGTTTTGTGTCCTGATGTGGCTCATTTTGCCCACCAACTTTGTAACCCAAAGTACATATTACTTACGTTGACTATTGGGTAGTTCTGACAATTTGATGGGTGCGCACGCATTAAATATTGCTCTACCGAGAGCATGACAGTAATAGAAAGATAAGATAATATAGTTGCAGTAAGATGATAACATAAGTTACAACAGAAACGTTACCAATCCACATTGTGTGCGGTGTTAATAGAAGCAAGTATCCGACTAGGTACGCGGTCGGTACGTACCCCGCACGCATGCACGCGGGTAGTAGGTAGGTATGCTATAGGTACCTATGATAGTTGGTGTTGTGTGGGGCAGGTGAGCTCTCATGGCAACATCAATAACACGCAATAAATCGGAGCGGGGCCTCGTTCTATATCAGTGCACCGGGATGCACCCTCCCCCCACCGCCCGGTGCAGGGGGAGGGGAGACAGGAGCGACCCGCGCGCAACGCTCGGGACGGGCCCCTGCAACTAATTGCCCTCGTCCTCGCATTTACTCTATAAATAGTTTCAAAAGATCTGCGACTCGCGTGATCGTTGAGAGCGGCCTCCACTCAACCCACAGACTTTGCAACTATTTAGTTCAACTGTCGGTAGTACCTACTCACCTATCTACATATACCTATCTACCAATTAGGTACCTACCATGATTCGTGAAGTGCAAGGTATATTTTCTGAGAGTCCTAACAACTTTTTGTTAGTAAGTAATTAGGTATACCTCTGTTTAAAGTAAGTTCATTTCTTTGAAGTTTATTTGTACGTGTAATAATATTAGCTGCAACAAGAACTGCGTATACATAAATGCTAGCTCGTAAAAATTCTTCTTAATTAGTTTAACTGTTCTCTTTCCACTTAACCACCGCATCATACAAAATTAACATAACATAGGTACTTAGAAGCCGATTGCTTCTTGCTATCTTGCATCACATACCTGTGCAAGATAACAATATCTAAAGGTAGTTCGTGACCACGGCTGTTCACAATTAACAATCTTGTGGAGTCGCGGAGTGAGGCAGTCAAGCAGGCAGGGGCTCAGCGCTCACCGCGAGCCGACGATTATTACGATTTACGATTATGAGCTCCACCGCCGCGTCTTCATCTCGCGCTCCCAGTCGCAGCTTACACGATCATTTTATTTATTCCTCACATAATTGAATCGTAAAATAAAGCTAGTCGTTTTATTTGTGAGCGCGGGGCGGCTCGTCTGGCTGCGGGACGATGCCCTGTGATGCCCACCATGCTCTAGATACAATCTCCCTTAACTCATAACTAACGTGACAAACGAGCTCAAGACTTTCTTGATGGAAAGAAGTCAAACAAAATAACAGACATTCTGGTTTAAAAAATACCGTGACGTCGTGTCCAATAATGCAGGTATAGTACATATTTAGACATGTTAACAATATATATTATACGACGAATCATTTGGAGCGGCACCTTCATCAGTTTAACCGTCGCGAGGTTGTTGAGCTCGCGCTCGCGGGCACTTGCTAGCTATTTATGCGTACGAAAAATAGTGAACATTCCGCTTTGATTAAACGCTGACAGGAGTCTGGTGCGATACGGCCTCCCCCCTCCCTGTGCACCTCTCCCGGGCCCCAGAGCAGGAGGCGCTGAGGGCGCGTCATCAATCACGCGGCGGAGGACGCGGTTATTAGCATCGCGGCTCTGTCGCCGACAGCGCCGCACCGCGCCGCACCGCACCGCGCTGGCTACGTTGCCGCGGGGATGTTACAGGATTCTAGGATTTTAGTAAGTTCAGATTCAATAAGAAGTCAACTAAGCTAAATCCTTGCAATTATAAACAGAGGGTTGCAGAGATTACTTCTTACTTCAGTAGGTATGAATTTATAATCTCTACGAAATTGAATCTTTTCGAACTGGGTAGATACATAATTTTAGCGAGTATACTGGACGTGCCTCTAAACTACATAATATAGTTATGTGTAAGTAGTAAGACTAGCTCGACACACCAAGCGACAAAACATTCAAAACACAAAAATAATGTTCTCATATAAAAGACATCAACGCACCAAATACCTTCATTTCCTGTTTTGACTTTTGAACTAATGTTTGTGACTGAATCATATATATTGGTATTGATAATTCATGTTTCGCTTTGATTGTTATCAACCATGTAAAGGTACTATTAGATAGGTACTAAGGTACTCTTGATGGGTACATGAGGGAGGGTACTCTCAGAAAACAACGGCAAGTGAAGTGGTCGCCGGCCGGCGCGGCTTGCTCTGACTCATGGTCGCATGTCATGTTCAGACATATTCAGTTGCTTTCATTTATTATAATTACAATTTAACTATTGTGTGAAACTATCTATACTTATCACTACTTAAAATAATGTGGCTGATTAGCCATATTAGACTTACATAGGTCAACTGTACCTAGATACAGCGTAGTAGATAGTACCATAAATTAGTTTACCATATGTAATGTTTAAAGTATTTATTATGCTAATTTTTATACATACATATTAAAAGTACCTATGGAGGAAAAAATCGTCTCAGTCGGAACTTGAACCCGCGACCTTAGGAGCCAAAATCGAATTTGTCCTCAATAAGATACGATTTACTGCGATAGCAAAGAAACTCACAGAGCCGGACATCGTATCATATGGAGGACCAAATCGGCTTTGGCGGGCTGATACCCCAAAGATCGCGGGTTCAAGTCTCGCCGGAGACGAAGTTTTCCTCCATACAATTTATTATGTAAATATAATTAGAGTGCATAGGAAAAGTGATTTAAGAGAGATTTAAGTCTTAACCCTATCGTCGCCGACAGTAGCGGGTTCACTTTGGTTACAGCTGTTACTTTTCAATTACATCCTAATAAGTACTTTGTTCTCTTCCTTATTGCTTAAAGTGAAATAATAAATAGGATAGAGCTGTACAGGCACTTCCTGTAGGTACCAGCAGGCTTACTCTCTTTCTTTAAAATGAAATTTATGAATTTTCCTTCTAACATTTTTTAAGTTTACTATAATACGTTTATTCTAATTAATCTTTGGATAAGCACAAGAAGGTCGGAAAGAACCCATGGACGATTTTCTGGAACGAGTGGATTAAATAGATGTTCCTGGCTCTGTATATTACCACCTTATTTTTGCTGGAAACTTGGTTTTCATTTAATAAGAGTAGGCCTCCTGTTCTGTAGGTACTCACAGGGAGATGAGGTTGTCGGTGAGCGGCGGCAGGCGGCGCAGGCCGCGCGCGCGGCACGAGACGCGCGCGCCCGCGTCGCCGCACGCGCAGTCGGCCGCGCGCGCCGGGCACGCGCCGCGCGCCAGCGCCGCCGCCAGCACCAGCGCGCCCGCCACCAGCGCCAGCGCGCGACCCATCCGCGCTCACCCCGCGCCCGCGCTCGCGCCGAGGGCCCACCGCATCGCCAGAACGAACACACAGCACTCGCTCACTGAGAACCGCGACCTGCCCGCGACACTGTACCGAGCGATTCGCGATCGTAGACAACTCGTATTCGGCCGTGAGTGGTGCGCGGCGACACGCAGGCGTCGCGACGGTGCGAGAGCGCGCGGCGTACTGACGCGCGCGGACCCGGCGCCGCGACAAGAGAGAGGCGAGCGGCGCGCGCCGGCCCGCCGCCGCCGAGTCTGCCGCCGCCGCTACAACAAACCGTTTAAATTGCAACTAGAAGCAAAAAACAGCTGACGAAGTCTCCGTCGTAGTTCGTGGAGGGTACATTCCCCATCCTTACTCAGTCTGCACAGTTTTAAATACACTTGCGCACATTAAATAAGGAATAACGTTTTTTATACGCTTACTGCTATCATTATTGCTTTCGGAATTAATAATAATATTTTTTCCACGAATGTTTTGAAAACGGTCAGTGTAATTGTATAGTGACCGTTTTCATGGGTTGATAGATGCAAACCACCTGTAGGAGCGGGCAGCGCAGGTAGGTGTCAAGTACTACCCTCACCCTCACTGTACTACAACTGAACTGGATGGGATGTATAATAACAATGTTGCATAGCAACCATTGACAAATGCATGATGGTTGCTAAGCAACATTGTTATTAAACATTTCACATCCAATTCATTCGGCTTTAGTATAGATACCGTTTAATATATGACACAACATAGGATCACTTCAACACGTTTGAATGAATAGATTCTCCCAAACATAAATGTGTGCAATAATTGCATTTTGAAAGATAGAAAAATTTGAAATTCAGACCCAGGAATCGAACCCGAGACTTCCGTAGCCAAACCGGGGCCAGAAGCGAACCACCTATCTGGACTATGTTACTAGATATCAAATGGTCTCTGTAACGAAGCAATAACAAAAGCCGTGATAGTTCTTTAACTACCGATTAGATGTCGCTACGAGGGCCTAACCCGTAAGCATTTAGAGATAGAAGAATTTGATATCTAGTAACATAGTCCTGATAGGTGGTTCGCTTCTGGCCCCGGTTTGGCTACGGAAGTCTCGGGTTCGATTCCTGGGTCTGGATTTCAAATTTTTCTATCTGTTTGCGAACTTGGCATTACATATGTTGAATCCCGACGTATCACAAGAGTTGTTTTGCATCCTAAGTGAATAAAGAATTTTGAATTTTGAATTTTTATACTGTTTTGAAGATCATATTAACGTTATTAAGGGCATAAAAGTGATAAAATACATATAAGAATCATCTTTACTTAGCTACCTGCACATACTTGTTTTGTTTACAAATCTCAACGAAAACCTATCTCATAAACTGTACGACGTAAGATACTCTTATTCCATACTAATATTTTAAATATGAAAGTAACTCTGTTTGTCTTTTACCTTTTCATGCTGAAACCACTGAAACGATTTAGATGAAATTTGGTACTTATGGAGATAGCTTAAGACCCGGGGAAGGACATAGGATAGTTTTTATCACGATCAGGAAGCGTTCATAAATTACGTGAGGTGTTTTTGACAAATTTTGGGCGCGCTCCCTCCCTCTGATAAGATATCATGAGATTTGTCATGCCTCCTCTTCTTAATCTTACGTCTTCTTCGTACTTCTAATCTTACGTAGATTTCACATTTGACTCAAAACTGGTCAAGTGAGAGCCACACGCATTACGGAGGCGGAGGGGGTGAGAGGTAGCAATGAATGTCAAAATCGGTCAATTTTTTTTGCTATATTTAATCTAGTTCGATCCCCAAAACATTACAAGTAATTAATGGACGCCCCCTAACCGACATCCACGCCGATGCAGCCGCGGGTGAAAGCTAGTATACATAGGAATTTATCCATGAGAGTATTACCGATGAATGAAACCTCGAACCTGAAAAAAGGGATGAAACCACAGGTTTTACTCCTCTAAGGTCAGTAGACGTAAAATCTGAATTAGATGCGAAATACGTGATCATCATAAACACGTCTATTTTAGGAATTTTATCTGATTGTACTTTGACAATCCTGGTTTCAGTCATAGTGTTAAGTCAAAAATTAGTAACTCAATATGAAACAATAACGAAACACAAATAACTACTCGAAACCATACAAACAACTTGTTATCTGAGGACGTTGAGTGTAAATTGACGTCACGTTTTGATCCACCACGTTGTGTTTTGGAACTTTACGAGGGAATTTAATAACAGGCACTTTTTGATTATTAATTCTGATAAATTGTAATAATAATTAAATAGGTTTTTGTTACAATAAAGATTACAAATTCAATTTTATGACCATTTTGGAGCCTATTCCCTCTAAAATAACATTTTAAAAAAAATCGGCCAAGTGTGAGTAGGAATCGCGAACTGAGGGTTCCGTACTTACTTAGAGGTATGTAAATAGTTCGATCATCGATCATCACGGGAATCTATCTAGACACACGGCGCTCTATCAACTGTGGTAACACGAAGTATTTTGAGCCACAGTAATGTGCGATCCACATTGCTAGAAGATAATAAAAAATATAGCTTTAAAAACCGGACAAGTGCATGTCGGGCCATACACAATGTACGGTTCCGTAGTCCCCTCCATTTTAAAGTTTAATATTTCTTACACGGACCCCTAAATCTAAAAATGGTCTTGACAACCCTTAAACGTTTTTAAAAGACCTATCTGATGATACCCCAAACAATGGGGTAGGCGAAAAATCACATCCCCACTTCACATATAGAGGAGGTACCCTTAAAAAAAGCTGTTAAAAATCTCCGGGTAGGATTCCACTGTAGATGACCAACGTCTGCAAAAAGGACTCAGAGAAACTACGAATTTTGACTTATAATATTAGAACATTGAGGACGGAACAAAGAATCACAGAACTAGAAAACGCATTGCAATATAATTACATTGGGATATTCTAGGACTAGCGGAAGTAAGACGAAATGGAGAAGACACTTTAGAAAGAAAATAAAACATATTTTAGTAAGCGGGAACGCTAGCAGACATGGTGTTGGATTTTTAGTCTCCCAAAAATGGCAGCACAATATAGAGTTTAGAACTTACCCAGATAGAATAGTCGTACTCAGGTTTCGTATAATCAAAAGTAAAATTCTAGGCATTCTTCAAGTCTATGCACCTACATTGAGCTACTTGGATAACGAGGTTGAAGAATTTTACGATCTCCATAATAAGGCGTGCGATGACAACTGCGGCACGTGGACAATTGTACAGGGAGACTTTAATGCCTAGATACAATGATAATAAGAAGACAGATACAACTGCCTCTGTGGCGCGGTGGGAGTGTATTTGACTGCTACGCAAGAGGTCGTGGGTTCGATCCCCACCCAGAATAAAACGTAGTGTGATGAGCACGATGGTTTATTCTGTGTTATTTATATATAATATGTATGTATTTAAAAATATATAAGTATGTTTATCAGTTGTCTGGTTTCCATAGTACAAGCTCTGCTTAGTTTGGGATCAGATGGCGTTGTGTGAGTTGTCCCAAGGTATTATTATTATGTATGTCGTTTCCATATCACGGGACTATGGAGTCCCGGTCATTTGGGAGGCGTGCGTGGGGCCGACACTTTAATCTATTGGCTATGTGACACAAACCGGCGAATATCGTTGTACACACTATAGAAATGTACCCAACGCCATTCCTCGGTTAGTGTAAAAACTATTGTCAAGAAGTGGTAGCTAAGAAACTGGGTTCTGGAGGTGATATGTTAGTGGAATGGTTAGTTGGTACTATTGAAGGACTTTGGCGCCAGCTCTGCAAACACATGGTAAAAACACTTGACTGTGACTCGCCACTCACTAGATGGGCCCCCTTCTGGCCGCCACAGGCATGCAGCCATACAGGCGACAGGGAGCAACATGGTTGTGAGCAGCGCGGGGTGTCGAGCGGTGCGGCGCCGGTTTTACAATCACGAAGAAGGCCCGTGAGCGGGTTTCCCCGTAGTTATGCCCTTGAAAATGACACTTCTACCCCCGAGCATACAAGCTCTGGCGACCTCCTTCTGGCCGGCCGATTAAGGCAAGCCAGAGTTGAGAGTCCTGCGGGCGCTCTTGGTGTTCCACTCCCGCCGGCCAGTGAAGGCAAGCGGGAGACGAGGCCCTGACCGACTCTCTGAGGCATCGGGACCACAGTGTGGCCACGCACATTCAGCTCGCCACAAAGCTGCCCTGCGGTTTGTGTACTCTTATTTTACCCTCATGAGACATTTTTGATTGGTGTCATAAGGATTTCAAGGGCTGCTACTATATCCTCAGAGTGCTGCGTTAATCTCATATAGGGAGACAACGACTAGCCCCGAGGGGTTTATTATTATTATTTGGGTTTTTATGTATACTCGACTTAAAGTCGGTAAATTAATGACGGCTACGGGTTGTAACCAAGTAACCGCCATTTACGTAACTTATTCGATAGAAAAAGAGATTCTTTGTTCGGTATTACTGGTGTCTAATCCTTCTGATTCTTCGTTCTGCATAAATTTTCGCACTATTCTACAGGTGTTTAATATGGCAGCTTTTTGGATGTTTATATAAATATTAGGTGATAGATCAAGTAGTTTTATGCTATGGTGTAGGTATTTTGGAATCACTCCGGTGGTAGAGATAACTACTGGTATAATGTAGCCTTTGTGAACTTTCCAAATTCTTACTATTTCTTCTTTCAGTTCTGTGTACTTATTGATTTTTTCCGTTATCGTCTTTAACAGGTTATGTGTATTTGGCACTGCTATATCAACTATGTATGCTGTTTTTTCCGATTTATTGTGTATTGTAATATCTGGTCTATTAAAATGTATAGTTCTGTCTGTAAGTATAGCACGGTCGTAGTAAATTTTATGGATGGTATTTTCTAAGACGGGATTTGGGATGTATTTATAATAAGGCGTCTGTGTGTCTTGTATAAGTTTGTAGTTAATGGCCAGTTTTTGATGTATTATATTAACTTTTTGGTTGTAGCGGTGAGTGTAATCAGTTTGAGTGAGTGTGGCACACGCTCCTGTTATATGTTGGATAGTTTCTGACTGTCTGTGGCATTTACGGCATCTATCATCCAAGGCATTGGCATCTTTAATTATATATTTCCTATAGTTTTTGGTGTTAATAATTTGGTCCTGGATCGCTATCATAAAACCTTCAGTTTCTGGAAACAGATAACCATTAGTAAGCCATCTGTTTGAAGCGTGTGTGTCTATATGTGACTGTTCTAGATCAAGAGGATGGCGACCATGTAGTGATTTAGATTTCCATTTATACATTTTACTACTTTCAACTTCAACTTCCGTAGGCTGGTTTTCTGTCTGCATATTGTTAGGTATCTCTGCTAAATTAAGAGGAGTAAATTTATTGTCACTATTAACTATAGCTCGATGGAGGTTACTAGTGGTAGCTTTATTGTAGAAGAATGACTTAAGGTTTATTAACTGCTGTTGCCATAGTTTAAAAATATCTATAAGACCCCTTCCTCCTTTTATACGCTTGAGCGACATACGTTCAATTGCTGATTTAGGATGTAAGTGATTATGTTTAGTGAGTATGGAGCTAGTTTTTATTTCGACAAAATGTATATCCGTTTTCGACCACTTCAGTATGCCAAATGAATAGGTAAGCACAGGAATCGCATAGGTATTAATGGCTTTAATTAATTTTTTGCCTGTTAATTGTGTTTTACATATAGTTGTTACTCTGTTTTTATATTCATCTGTGAGAGCTTTCTTTAGTGTTGTATGGTTTAATTGTTTTAAATGTTGGTATCCTAAATATTTATATAATTCGTCTGATTCCATGGCTAATATAGTTTCTCCGTCTTCAAGCGTGTGATCTCCTGGCTCAAGTTTTCCTTTTTTTATATTTAATGTTTTACATTTATCTAACCCAAATTGCATATTGATATCTCTACTGAAGGTAGCTGTTGTATGTATGAGTTGCTTCATATCCTTTGTTTTACTAGAATAAATTTTTATATCATCCATATAGATCAGATGAGATATAGTTGTGACTTCATTGGCATGTTTTAGGGCGTATCCGATTTTCTGTTTGTTTATCATATGTGACAATGGATTGAGAGCAAGGCAAAACCACAAGGGACTTAGGGAGTCACCTTGGTATATACCTTTCCTAATTTCAATTTCTCGAGTTATAATAGTAGTATCTGTTTTGCGTAGGTGTAAATTAGTTTTCCAAAATGACATTATTTCTTTTAAAAAGTTAATTAATGTTGAATTAATTTTATACATTTGCAGGACCTTTATTAACCAACTGTGAGGGATACTATCAAAAGCCTTGCGGTAATCAATATAGGTGCAATGGAGGTTTCTTTTTTTTGTATTAGCATGTCTATGTATTGTTGAGTCTATTATTAACTGCTCCTTACATCCCATGTGGTTTCGCCTACACCCTTTCTGTTCCTCTGCCAAAATATTATAGTTTTCGATGTGTGGGATAATTCTATTGGTAATTGTTGATGTCAGAATTTTGTAGATGGTAGGAAGACATGTGATAGGGCGATACTGAGATGGGTCACTGCTATTTTTACTTTTAGGTATCATGTATGTAATTCCTTTTGCTAAAAAAGACGGTATGGGCTGCTTATTTAGTATGATTTCTGTAAAACAACGGGCTAAAGGTTCATGTATTGTGTGGAGTTTTTTGAACCAAAAATTGTGGATATTATCTATGCCCGGTGATTTCCAGTTATGTAGTTTAGCAGTAACAGCACGTATTTCAATTTTTTGTATTGCATCAAATTCCATTTCATCTATTCCTGCCCATCTATTTTCTTCTTCGCTTATCCACGATGCTTCTTCATTATGTGTTTGTTCATTTTCCCATATCTGTGACCAGAATTCTTCAAGTTGTTCTTTAGTTGTCGTATCGGTACCATCTGTATTACTATTAGAATTTTTACCTATTTTCATTTGTCTATAGAAAGTCTTTTCAATTAGTAGCAAATAATTTATTTTGTTGCTTTCTCTGAAATGCTTTCTTATACCTGGCTAGCCTGTGTGATTTAAGTGATAATTTCTGTTTTAATGTGTGGAGATGTTCCACTGGTGTTGTATTATTATTTTCATGTCTGGTGTGTACTTAGTTATTTCTGAATATATATTCTGCCGTCGAAACTACCTTTCTTGATCTATTACCCTTAATGTACTGTATAAGTCTACCTATCTCTAATCGTAGTCGAACTATGTCTTTCTCTAGCCGTGTTTGCCAAGAAGGTTGAGAGTGTGTTTTGTGATTTGTGTGGTTGAAAGCTAAGTGTATTTTATACCCTATTTCTTCTATTATTACCATTGCACTACAATATACAAGAGTATGTACATCTGATAAAGTTGCGTGTTCTGTAATAAATCGGTCCAATAGTTTATTATTAAATATATGTATTAAGCTATTTAATCTTTTACTGTAATTTATCTTAGGGAGTTTTGGTCTCTGGGATCCATTCCGCTAAAGTCCAGTAGTTTTTGTTGTAATTGATCTTTTAGTTTTGTAACCTGTTCGTCATAGGCTAAGTCTTGATCTATAAATTCTGTTTCTGGTTGTAGAAGAGTGTTGTGTATCGAAAGGTTCGGTGTGTCAGAGACAGATAAGGTAGAGGTTTGAGTGTTGGAATTAGTATGATCCATAATTGACGCCAGTGATATCGGATGCAGTGAGTGACCTATTGAATTTGTGTTTTGTGAAGAACTAGGCATAGTACTTATGTGATTCCTAGCAGGGGATGTTAAAGTGTTACAACTGGTTTCCTGGGTGTTTAATTGCTGTCTAATTTCCTCTCTAATTTGTTTCAAAGTGTCTTCTGAAATGTATTTTTTCCTAACTATCATTCTCATTTGATCGGATACTCTTTGTTCAGTTACTTTAATTTCAGGGTATTTTTGTGAAAATATTTGATGTAAAGTTCTCCTATACGTCGTCATATCAGTTTCTAACTTCGTGATTAAATAGTAAGTACGCATGATAAAATTATTGACATCGTTTGACCATTTCATGCGCACTCTTGTTTTTCTCGCCTTAGTGGACGCAGGTAAAAAGGTATTTACCTCCTGCGTAACAGCTAAGGTTGGTGCACTACTATTCTCTACTATAATTGATGTGTCGCATGAGTTTTCATTCACGGAAGAAACTGGCGAAGGCCTATATGAGTTAGTTGATGGACTAAAAGGTTCTACAATCGAGATAGAAGAATTTAAACTAATATTGTCATTGTCAGTCTGTCCGTCTATATTGTTAGTTGTACTAGTCGAGTTATCAATTATGTACCGGCGAACCCCGGACAGCGGCCTAAGATTATATCTTCGTATGTTTGTGTTTTTTTCAATCATCAAATTCCCACGAGTAGCAAGAGATTCTAAAGTCAACCGTAGCAGAGCTCTGCGTTCACTACGGCAAGGGTAAATTAAAACTGAAGGGTCCCTGGTATTCAGAGTTCGCATACTAACGACTAAGCTCCCCCCTAGCCATGCAGCTCTCAGCGTATGCTGTTCCGCCTTAGCTTGGGTTAACTTCGCCTCCACATATTTACTTGTCCCCCTCTATTTGCCTATCTACCTCATCCAATCTATTTATACTTATTCTTCTAACTCTGTGTCTACCTCCACTATCAACTCCTCCCCTCCCCGTTTACCTACCTACCCCTTCACCTATCTACCTATCTACGAAAGCCTGCACTTGACCAAGCTGACTATCCCAGTGCAAGCTCCCAGGTACGTTGGCCACGCCAGTAACTTCATTTTCGTGTATCCGCCCCCCACGTGATAAGTTGGTCGATTAGGACGTGTGGCCCAACCACACGTCCTAATCGACCAACTTATCTTTTAGGGGGCTTATTATTATTATTATTATTATTATTATTATTATAGGTGCAAGAGACAAGAGCTAGATAATAGCAAGATGCTAGGGTGTTTATGGAATAGGCATTAGAAACAATCGTGGCAGGGGCAAGATTCTAGCAATTCGCGTTTGGGCAAAATTTTAGTATTAGCAACAGTTATTTTTATAAAAAGCCACAACGTCGTTGGACATGTCTTTATCCAGATAATATTAGTAGAAATGAAATAGATTTGTCTCTCTCTTCACACAAATATTTTCTACGTAATGTCGAAATTCTAAACAATTTTAAATTTAATTCAGATCATAGACCATTACGAACCACTTTAAAATTTGATAAAAATCTACTCCGAAACAAATGGCCAAAAAATCAAAGAAGCTTAGCCGCACAGATCTTTTAGCAAATAAATACCTATTTCATACAGGATTACAAAACAGTTTTAATAAACTAGATATACAATTTTAACAGCGTGGACAAGTGGACAATCAGTATAAAAATATTAAAGAGTTTATTATGAAAGCAGGTCGTAATATCAAAGCAAGTAAAAAGAAATAAACAAAACTTAGTTACTAAACCTGTAAGCTTATTGAAGAAGGACAAAAACTCGCTATTACCACTCCAGAATACTCCACTATCCGAAAAGATCTTCGCAATTACCATACATAAATCATACAAACAACTTTAGAACAGAACACATCTCATAAGGTAGCCAAACATGATATAAGCCATAACGGGCAGTCTACAATTGCTTCTCTTACGGATGGTGCTGGTGTTAAACGGTATGACAGAGATTTAGAAATTAGTACCATATTTTTAGAAACTCTATATAGCGAAAAATTTGATACTACATTTGAAGATAGCCCACACTCATGTCCAGAAAATGTCTTGCCCTTCACAACTTGGAAAGTCCATTGTGTATTACGGAGCTAAAAATATAATAAAAGCCCAGGCGACGACGGCATTACTACAAGAGCCTAAATATAGTTATTCTTCATTTCTTGGCAAACTTTTTAACACTATAATTAAAACTGGAAATCTACCCCAACACTTCTGTCATTTAACTATTACACTTTTACACAAGAAAGGCGATAAAACAGATATTGAGAATTATCGAGTGTCAGCTTTATTTGCACCTGTATAAAGCCTTCATCAAGGAGGTGGAGAACAGAATATCTGGTTTACTAGACCAACACTAACCGCTTAAAAAAGCCGGCTTACGACGGGGCCTCTCCACTACCAATCATTTACAGTCAATAAATCAAATTATAGAAAAACATTAAGAACACCAACGTCCACTTTATCTGGCGCTTGTCAACTGGATCATTACGGAGTAAAGGTTCTAAATTGATTGAAATCTTATTTAAAAAATCGCATGCAGTACATTGAAATCAATTTGGTCGAAGAAGGTTGTCAAAAGTCCTTAAGATCCAGTGTCAAAGTCATTAAAAAGGTTGTGCCACAAGGATCAATTTTTGGTCCAATTTTCTTCATTATATTTACTAATGATCTAGTAAGATTTAAACAACAGGAAATACAAAATGTTGAACTTATCCTTTATATTATGCAGACAGACACCAACGCAATAATTACCGCAAATGACATGGTAACCCTAGGCACAGATAATTTATTACACAAAACTTTAACTTTATTTCATGAGTGGTTTGCTTTGAATGAACTTGTATTTAATACTAGTAAAAATAATTTACTATTTACGACAAATTTAAAAAGCAGCGAGGAAATAAAATTAAACTACAACAATACCTGTGATATATAATAAAGTTCCTAGAGAAATAAGAGATCTCAAGGTGAATATGTTTAAAAAACATCTGAAGGAATATTTAATAAATAAATGTTACTACAATGTTAAGAATTTCTTAGACGGTGAATAATATTATTATTGTAATTAAAAAAAATGTAATTCTCTTATTTCGGATGTCCAATGATTATTAAAATTAATTTAATTGTTTGACATGTCACTATTTTTAATCTTTTATTATTATCACATAAATTTAATTTTTTTTGACATAAATACGAAATAATATTACTCAATAGCAATGTATAATTTTAATATAATAATTTTGCATGCCGATTGGTGGAATATGGAGATACCTACTATATATTTCATAAGAGCTTACTGTAACCATGTTCGCAAATAAAAAAAAAAAAAAAAAAAAAAAAAAAAAAAAAAGTGACGAAGTAAAATTCCTGGGAACGTATATTAATAGGAGACTCAATTGGAAAAGGGAAATCTCGTGTATTGAAAACACGATTAGTTCAGCTCTCAGAAGTCTCAGGGATGTGATTTCTGAAGATCAGCTGAAAACTGTATATTACGCAGTCTTCCCGTGACCACGGCCGTTGCAATACGGTCGAAACGTCGGGCAATAAACAAGGTATTTTACCTTAAATTATTCACGCGATTAAGACCCGTAATATATATATTTTAATAATGTATATTACGCACTTATCGAATCCAAATTACGTCATAGTAATAAGTTTACTTTAATTGGGTACCTATGTTTGTGTAAATTGTTAATTGTTACTTTATTGAGTTTTGTGCATGTTTTTTTTATATGTAAAACATTTTAACACAATGCAATAATTATTTTTGAAATAAATAAAATTAAATGGTGCCGTCAATGGTTCTGTACGGCGCACCCGTGTGGGCGGCGTCCCTGACCGCCCAGAATAGGGTCCACTTAGGCACACCCCCGTGGGATCTGGAGGCGGAAGTGCTTGCCGAAGTGTATAGGTGAGCGGTGGTGGTGCGAGCAGGGGGTTTGGTGCCCTTGCCCGAGGAGCTATGTGTTTGGCGCGGTGTGGCCCACCAGCCAATCATGGCCCAGTGGCAGGGCCGGCTGGAGGCTTCACGGGCAGGTGTTTGAACCATGGAGGCGCTCCAGCCGGTCCTGGAGGAGTGGGCAGGGCAGCACGGGACCCGTTCGTTCCGGTTGGTGCAGATCCTTTTCGGGCACGGGTGCTTAGGGATGTACTTGAACACGGTCGCTAGAAGGGAACCGAGTCCCGCCTGCCACCACTGCGACTGCGGTGAGAACTAGGCGCAGCACACTCTCCAGCATTGTCCAGCTTGGGAGGTGCAGCGTCGGGATCTCACCGCAGTGGTCAGAAGTGACCTCTCGTGGTTCTGTCCATGATCCGGGGCGAGGAGTCGTGGAAATGCAGTCGCATCCTTTCGCGATGACGTCAGGATTTTTTCCCGCCAAATAAAAAAAAAAGGAGTGCGTTTGCGTCGGTAGTATCATGGGTAGGATTCGAAGCAGCGACCTTACAATTGCAAGACTGATGCCTTAATGCCTTAGCCATTAGGCTACCGTCGCTTTAGCGTTTACAATATTTGTTTGTTATAAAATGTATTATTGTATAGTACCTGGATGACCGAGCTATGCTCGGTATTTTTTTAAATGACGTTTTCTAAAAATGAAATCTTGCTATTTCGATTTATTGCCCCTGAAAACCCCTGCATACTAAATTTCATGAAAATCGTTCAAGCCGTTGCCGAGATTCAGATTAATAGGTAGGGGCAAAAGTGTTTGCGTATTTTAAATATATTGTTATTAATCAAACCTCTTTTGTTGTACTGAATGTAACTGGCTGGTTTTAATACCATTAAATGTTGACATTCTGAAGATGCAATAAATAAAAAAAAACTAGTTCTCGCCATTTTTCAATTATTTTTCAAGCAAGCAAAATTAGCGACGAAGAAATTCGGTACATTTGAAAGTTTTATTACAAAAAGGTAAAAATGCGACGAACGCCGCGAATAAAATTTGTGCGGTTTACGGACCTAATGCGGTGTCAATACGAGTAACAACACAAATGTGGTTCAAGCGTTTCAAGTCTGGAAATTTTAGTGTGAAGGATGAGGCTCGCTCTGGACGCCCTGTCACGGATAAAATCAGTGCCTCTTCAAAAAAGTACAGCAAGATCGACATATTAGTAGTTACGATATTGCTGAAGAACTGGATGTTGATCACAAAACAGTTTTACGTCATTTACAAAAGTCTGGGTACAAGAAAAAAATCTGATATTTGGGTACCACATGATCTCACTGAGAGAAACTTAATGCAACGTGTTTCCATTTGCGATTCTTTGTTGAAACGTAACCATTCCGACCCATTCAAAGTCAAAGTCAAAGTCAAATATCTTTATTTCGTAAAATCAGGTTAATGATTATTTGAAAACGTCAAATTAAAACATACTAAAAATTTTATAAAATTATGAATGTTTGAAAAAAAAAAAACAAAATGAGGTTAGGTGGCAGTTCCAAGTGTAAAGCTCATGAGAAGAAGCTGCCAAGAAACTCATGTGCCACTCTTTTAAAATCATCAAATTTTTTCTTTACAAAAATAAATTTTACTGAATGAACCAGTGTGTCTGGTGAGTGTAATCGTTTATAAAATAAGGATAACTAAATAAATAATAATACTATTAGTAACTCTAAAATGAGTATATATAAACGTATTCAGCAAACACAATACTTCACTTCTTACAAAGTAAATATGTATATATACATATAATCATAAAGTACATTTTAATAGCCTGTGAGAGAAAGCAGTTCAATCCCAAGCGTTTTTGTCTTCCATATAATCAATTATTGAGTAGTAACTTTTCATACACAATTTTTTCTTAATGGTACACTTAAATTTATTACGACTTAATTTTTGAATGTCGCTAGGGATTTTATTGTAGAAACGTATACATTGGCCCCGAAATGATTTGTTTACTTTTTGTAACCTTGACGCTGGTACAACAAGTTTATGTTTGTTCCGCGTGTTAATATTATGTTTTCATTTCTTAAACGGTTGATTACAAGTGATGAAAAATGGGTCACTTACGATAGTCAAAGCATGATCAAGCCCCACAGACCGTAGCAAAGCCCGGCAAAACCGGCCTGACTCGGAACAAAGTGATGCTGTGTGTATGGTAGGATTGGAAAGGAATCGTCTACTATGAGCTTTTGCCGCCGGGTAAAACTATCGATCCTGACCTCAACTATCAGCAACTAATGAGGTTTAAATAAGCAATTGAGAAAACCGGAGCTGTTAAACAGGAAGTGCGTGGTGTTCCATTATGACAACGCCAGACCGCACTGATCTATAGAAGCATAAAGTTAACCTCAAAAGAACAGTGCGAAAACTACCTGTCAGATTTTTTTGATCAAAAATCTCAAAAATTTTACAGCAATGGGATCATGATCACCCACAAGATGGCAACAAGTCATCGATCAAAACGGCACACATAATATGTTTGTGCCATTTATGCCTATATAACTAGACCGACCATTAATACTGTTACATAAATTCTTTTCTTTTTTTCAACTTTTTAATTACTTTGAATTTGGAACGCGTTTATTTTTAAAAGTTCTTTCGATTTCGCGCCATTTCACATATTTTTTCGTGTTCATTATCAATTACAATATGGATTGGGGTGTTAAAGTGAGTATAGAGCCGTTGCCGCGTCGGTCATATTCCAGACACTTCAAATGCTTGGTATCAGCCGTATGTTCGTATATCGTACTATCAACAGATACAACAACACTTCCTCTGTCAAAGACCATAAAAGATCAGAGCGGCCGCGTGCTGTTAGAACTACAAAGGCTGTTAATGCTGTAAAAGCCAGAATTCGTCAAAATCCCATTAGGAAGCAAAAAATATTATAGTGAGAAATGAAGATTCCCGCTAGGACTCTGTCGTGTATTATAAAACAAGTACTGAAGCTCGGTGCTTATCGTCAATAAACAGGACATGCCCTAAATCAATCTTTACAATGAAATCGATCAAAACGTCTTCTGTCGCGATACGCAGGTGAAGGGCACAGAAATATCCTCTTTACCGATGAAAAAAAAAATCACGATTGAAGAGCACTACATTATGCAAAATTATAAAGTGTACGCTCAGAGTTCTATAGAAGCTGCTCAAGTGGTCGGAAAGGTACAAGCGTGGTCATCATCCTGCGTCAGTGATGGTTTGGTGGAGTGTGTCTTATTAAGGCGTCACAAAGCTACATTTTTGTGAGGAGTGAAAACTTCAGCCAAAGTGTATCAAGAAACAGTCTTTGATCTTGTTGTGAAACCTCTCAGCAATACACTTTTTAAAAATGGACCATAGACCTTCCAGCAGGCTTCTGCACCTGGTCACAAGGCACGAACTCCTCCAGCCCCTTTGAAACCAACGTTCCGGACTTTATAAGAGCTGAATACTGGCCCTCATCTAGACCTCAACCCTTTTAGACTACAAATTAGTGGTCAGTTTTAGACGATATGGCTTGCTCTAAACGACACGGCGACATTCAGTCTGTTAAAAAAAATCTGGAGCAAGCAGTGGCGAAATTTCCCATGGAAACAGTGCGTAAGTCCATAGATTCGTGGCCAGACAGATTAAAGGCCTGTATAAAAGCCAAAGGTGGCCATTTTGAATAGAATATTGTTTTTATTTTTTGCTGAGACTTTAATAAATATGTACATTAGGGATGGGCCGAATTTCGGTTCACATTCGGTTGAACTGAACTTCAGCATTCGGGCGAAATTCGGTTCAAATGCCGAACATTCGGTACAATAAAATATTAAAGTAATTCAACAATAAAATATTAATAAAATTAAAAAAATATTTACAGATTAAGTCCAATACTTAATCTGTAAATATTTTTTTTTTTAGTACGCTAAAATGACAATATGTATTAGTAATATTACACCATCTGAACCAAATGAAATGTAAACATAACTCGTATTAAACTTCTCGTAGCAGCTCCTGAACATTATGAGATATCGTGTGAGGAGGACTGTATTGTCTGAACAACTTCTTCTTCATTGCTCAAGCTTTCTATGTCTTCGCTCCTTGTCACATATTGTGCTATAAAAGTACGTCTTATAAAGAGTACATTGTCAGATGTAAAAATAACATTTTGAAGCTCGGATCCAACAATGTATAATCCAACAATGTAAGGAGTAGTATTTATCATCTTCAATCCCCTGGAAAGGTCTATCGAATCCTTAGTGTAATGTAAAGTAGTAATGTAAACGCATGGTGTTGGCAATTAGAAGAAATCATTCGAACTGCTTTTTTGTCAAACACTTGGGTATCATAACGTTGGGTTTTACTACTGATATACAAAAATAGGTAGAGCTAGTGATTTCTTCAAAAGGCTGAATTTTTTTTTTGTCTTACTGTCGTATTTTGTAAGAAATTGTATCATTATTGTTCCAATAATCTCTCAGCCATATATAAGGTACTGTTTCAACGTGGGCTGACGTCTTGAATTAATTAATGATTTAGTGTACTAAGCTCAGTCTGCATCAGCAGTAGTTTCTTTTCAGCTGATTTAGAGTGATGAAAATGAGTAACGATACGACGACCAGCTGCTATGCTTTCGTTAAGATTTTCCTGCGCTTGTAAAGCATGTAGTAAATTACTCGCTGCAAAGTATAAATAAAGCACGATTTTCTTACAAAAGGACTGTCATTTACAGCTTTCACAATATTGCGGCCATTGTCTATCGTTACTATATTATTTTGTGTAAAATGTTTCATGCATTAGCTATTTCTTCTAGGGCACACCAGGTGTGTTCTGCTGTATGCTGTTGCGTAAAAGTTTTCATTTGCAGCAATCTATGTTGCAGTATAAAATTGCTATTAAGCAAATGCATAGTAAAACTGTAAAAAAGGATGCTATTCATGCACGGCCACATGTCGCTTGTAACTTAAATCTTTTTAGCTGCAGATAGCTGGTCGAATTCTTTTTTCAATAGTTCGTATAATTAAAGTAAAATTGAGCGCGAAAACAAGATTAAACAAGTAACTGTCAAGAAAGCTAGGTATAAATAAATATAACCTAGGTTTAGCCGAAATTCGGCCGAATTTTTTATTTCCATCGAATGTTCGGCCGAAGTTTGTATTCGGTTCAAATCACATTCGGCCCATCACTAATGTACATATAAGTTTTAGTAATATTACATTACTTCATTAAAAAAAATGCATTTTCATTTGTAACAGAACTTACGGCCGGACTGACTTTATTCTAAGATGGTTACAATACATACCTGTATTGTAACGATCTTAGAATAAAGTCAGTATAACACCAGCGATGGTAGTTTATGTGAATATCTATGTTTAATGTTAGAACTAAATGTAAGTACCTACCATATACACAGAAATAAAAAAACATAGGTAGGTATCTATTGTTTTCTTATGATCGCTTGGGCTTGTGACACTTATAGTTTCATGCTAAACCGTAAATGGCGAAAGTTATGTCTGGGTGATTTTCAACAAGTGATTTTTTTGTATCATTTCGACGAGACATTTTTATAACAACACTTTTTACATATATTTAGTAACATAAACAAACTTTAACCTTATTTGTAACATATGCGTGAGTGGAGATCAAGTAAACAATAAAACTTACTGAAATATTTAAGGTTGAATTTTTGGGAGTCCACTGAAATGAAAAGTGTCCACTGAAATGATAAATCGTCCACCGAAATGACTAAACTGTGCACCGGAATGAAATTAGCCCACTGAAATGATACAGCCAAGGACATCATTTATTTATTAGGTGGATTCCGTAGATTGCCTAAAACGAAATTAAATAAATCTCCATTGTGATATCACTAGACTGTGTTTGTGATATTTATTAAATATAAGATCAAATTATTATCTTAGAGAAAAATAGTATTATAATTAATTTAGTTAAATTGTTTGCGAAACGAGTATAGTGTTTTTACTGGTAATAATAATATTGTTTGTAAATAAAAATTCAAAATGTACTAAATCAACTCTTATATTTCTAAAACACAATGGTTTAATAAAAAACAGTATAAAAATATCTAAGTATTTTCAACACTTCTATCCTTAAACATAACAAAAAAATCTTAAATTGAGATCACGTTATAGTTAATTATTGCAAACAGTTTGGCTTGACAATCTCTTTATTTATGTGAAAGGAATGAAAATAGCGTAATCACTAGTAACTTAATCACTAGTCTAGAACAATAGAATTAATTCTATTGTCCTAAACTATCGGTTCGTCGGTTGCCATTGTGCATTGCCTTCCTTTTAATAAGTAATTAGGTTATACCTACTTATCTAAATTTATAAACAATAGAATTTCCATGGCTTACGAGTAGGTAAAAAAAAATTCTTCTCATGTTACTTTATGATCAAACCATTAATCCTTTAATTCACTATTATCATTATTATATTATATCTAATCAGCCTCTTTTTATGACTATATTGTTTTTTAATTATGTAATTACTTATTTATCAAACATTTATTATCACAATGACGTATCTACTATATTAAAGTCCTCAGTCTTCTTTAAAAAGTTTAACTTGACTATCTAAAAGGAACATTGGATACCTAAAATTATATGAGTGAGTTTCATGACATTCATGACAGCTAATATATAATAAAACTAAATCAACATTATTCAATTAAAAATATTCAAATCCGACGACGAAGACGAAGATAATTTTCTTACTGTTCTCTTTTTCAGTTTAATCTTGATTTCTTCTTCGCTGTCAATATTACTTGACTTTTCACACTTATCAATAAATGCGGTGTCAGAGTTCTCAAAAAATGAACATGACGGAGTGCTAACTTCAGCGAAGTCCCCATACTTTTCAAGTAATGATCTGTGTATCATTGATGACTCTTGTTCTATATTTTCTTTATTATAACTTATCCCAATAGGACATTGGGATGTTGAGGGATCAATGACCGATATCTTATTAATTTCAATTGAGAGTCTGTTTAGTCCGTCTGTGACACTATTTTGTTGTAAATCTTTTGTAACTTTCTTTGCTTTCGAAGCTTTGGGAGGTAGTACCAACTTTTCTGTTAGTGTGATTGGACGCAACTGTGCGTTTTTATTATTAACAAAAGTCAATAATTGGGTCCCAGTAAAGTCATAAAAACCTAAATGTTTACCGTGAGGGCACCTTATAGTTTCATTTAGGCATTCTCGTTCGATACAGGACAAATTACGAAGTGCCAAACGGTTTCCTGACTCTTTAGACCAAACAACTTGATGAACCTTCATAGTTCCAGCAAAAGTCTTCAAGTCTTTGGGCAAAAGCCAGTCTTTTTCTGTCACCTGATAATCTTCAACAACTTTAATTTTCACACCTTTAACAAAAGATTTCAGGTTTTGGACCAGTGATTCAATATTAGTAATATCATGTCCATATGAGACCTGTTTATCTAGAGTTCTCTTTAACACTCCACCTACTCCATCTGCTGCGCTTTTCCCATGACCACACTCACAATAGTTCCAAACTATGTTGGTCAGCATTGGACAATAGGTAGACAACTGTGTGATTATAAATAATATCTTTTTGTTCCTGTACTGCGCAGATGGCGAGTCAGAAATAATATAAAGATTGCGAACTAGAGGCGCAGTGATCTCAATTTCTGTCAAAACAGGAACAAGATGTGCCCATACCGCAGCAGCATCGTGCCTTAAAGAAGTACTAACAGTGCAAAAAGACTGAGTTTTACAAGTGTCATTGTTTACTTTGAAATATATAACGACTGTATGTAAAGTAAACTGTTGTCTGCTACCACCACAATGAAGGGATTGAATTTCGGATCCGTATTTAGAGTTATAATTTTCACTAAAATCAATTTGAATAATGCAGTCTTCGGTGGTCATGTTTTCCTTTAAAATTTTAAACGCATGATTTTGATTTTTATTGTTGACGCAATGTTTAAGGAATGGTTTCAGATTGGTTTCAAGTTTTTTTATAAGATCAAGAGGTTTCACCCAATGTCTTACTTTTTCAATTTTAATAGCTGATTTTTCTACATTATTTTTGACGTATGTGCTTTTGTTTTTCTCCCAACTCCAATACGCCATGTTTACTTCATTATTAAACTCATGATAATCAATATGTCTTTTTTTACAGTTTGGGCATATTCTTTGCAGGCAATTTATGTTATCTTTACTACAACATAGTCTACTTAAAACGTCGGATATTGAATTTTCTGTAATGAGGCGGTTTCTTTTCATGGACTCAATGAAAAGTTTCATATTTTCGTGTTTTTCGCATAGGCACGTGTTTCGCGCATTCACATTTGGTTGGGTGACCCAAAACGGTTTCATTCTTGAAAATGTTGCATAACTTATCGGTGGATTGCCTGATTCCAAATATTTCAAGTGTAAATTTTTAAGAGTGTCTGTCAATAGTCTCTTCTGTTTTTTTAAACCATGTCTTGAGACGGTGTCATTTTTTCCAGGACAAACGGTTGAATTTTCATCTTCTTCAAAAAAATTCACAACTTTCGGTAGAATCGGATTTTTTTTCTTTTTAGGTTTTACTTTTGCTCTTTTTTCTACTTTTAAGGTATTTTCTTTTAAATTTACATACTGATTCTGTAGCCTGAAACATCTTTTTTTGAACATTTCTCTTTGCCTAGAGACCTGTAATAGTTTGTTTTGTAATTCTGTTATTAGTTTAGATTTAGTTCTTTGATATTTTCGAAATTTTTCTTTAAGCCCTCTCTTAAATTCTAAAGATGTAATTGATGATTCTGAAACAGGGCTGTTGGGGCATAATGTTGATTCGATACTACTCAGATTTGGTGGAAATGTTATTTGTGGTGCGCCGGTTGTTGGATATGTTATTTGTTGTGGTTCTACACAATGAATCATAGTTTGTACATTCTCATCAATATCGTGTTGAATATCGGAACTAAGACTGCTATCGCTGTTCATCCGCAAGCGGCGTCGTAAAACGCTGTGATGAGTAGGTATTAGAGACGAACATGGATCGTCTTGGCGGAAAGTGCTTGGACCAGGATTGTTGGAGTAATTATCTAAAAAAAATGGATGCGTCGATAGTCGGGTTGGTCTTGGACTGCTTGTGTATACATGATCCAAAGTACGTTCAAGCTGTGTATTCGTACTCGTGCTATTATTACTGATCAACCGTAAGCTGCGTCGTAAACTATTGCAACAGGTGGCTCCTGAAGTCAAAGATGGCGTATTGCGATGGGAAGTTATTAGTCCAGAGTTATTACTCGTATTATTCTCATCACATTGATTTGGTATGAAATTCCCAGATGTCTCATCAAACTCAGCTTGAGCCACTATAGGAGCTGAGGCTGCTCTATTTTTTTTTCTATGGTAATAGGCGGAAGCACTTACTTTGTTTTTTTTTCTTAAGATTTTCAATTTCCTTGGAGTCATTTGTTGCCTAGAAACAATTAACCCTGCTTCTTTTTTTCTGGCATATCTCTCCCTGTCTTTTCTAAGAAACTCTTCGCGTGTGACTTCATTGCTCTTAATTCTTTCTTTTCTTCTTCTTTCGTACAACCTTCTTTTTTCTAACCTTTCTTCTTTCGTCTGTACCTTAGGTCGCGGCATTCTAAAATCAAAATACATAATTTTTCATTTCCATTTTTCTCGTATCTAGAATGGTTTTTCAAGTTTCAATCCATCTGCATCTCCGACAAATACTTTTTCTAAAATTCTATACTCTCAGACACACCACGAGTACATACTTTAGCTCTTTCGCGTGTACGCAAACACACCCCTTCGACTTATTTCTCACTCACGCCTGACTCGCACATACAAAATGTACCTACAGATTCGATCATTTATATTCTACTACAGTTGTTTTTTTTAAAAGATATCTATCAATGCTGGTACATTACTAGCAATCCTGTTAACCCCTCCAGGTAAGCTATTAGGTCCAAGTGAGGTAATAGCTTACCTGGAGGGGTTAACAGGATTGCTAGTAATGTGAACCCACTCTAACACAAGCACTTAAGTAGCCTTAAGTGTTTGTGTTAGAGTGGGTTCACGTCGGCAGTGTAATGGTCAGGATCGAACCCGAGTCCGCTGAACGCAAGTCCGACCCCTTATCCATTAGGCTACCGTCGCCTTAAAGTTTGTCATTAACTATCATTTAATGAAGGAAAACTCTTGAAACAATTATAATCTACAGTTACAATGTAAAAAGAATAATATTAGTAAGAGGTGACTCTCTGGCTCAACCATGAAATTATCGTTGAGAACACACGTCGTCTAGCAGTAAGCACACCTATTATATATTTTCTAACCAGATATTGGAAACTGTTCCTACTTATTGTATTGTGATAAATACCTAAATTAAAAAAAAACAAATAATTACACATCAAAATAATCACAAATATCGTAACCTACAATATCTAGAATTATATCACCAAATTTAAATAATTCAATATTCGACTCAAGGATCTCTAAAACTTATGAATTTATCATTTCGAAGTTACATTTCATTCAGGTGGACTATTATCGGCATTACGATCCACCGAATCCACTGAAATGATAACACCGAGATGATAAAAAGAAGTAAGTTTTACATTTAACTCCGATATTAGTATTGTTATTAAAATGTTAACACTGCTGTAACAAAGCATATCTTACGGCGAATTTAAAACACAATTTTGAAACAAATTAAATGAACCTAACACAAGTTATAACGGCCACAGAAATGAAAATATTTTTGTCCCCATAACACTGAAATGATATACTTACTTTTTGGCGGGAATCCACGTTGATGTAATGGCGCGTGCTTGCGCACCGACGAGCAGAGGCGGACTGATTCGAAGTGAGGCATGGCTCGGGGGGCGCAAGAACGCAAATTTGACTTTTACTAAAACTTACTATGCACCGCAATGATAACTTTTTTCAGAACGAAAGTTGACTGCTTATCAAATGTTATAAGAAATAAGATAAACAAACAATATTCGTTTTATTTTATAGGTTATATTATAATTTATTGATACAAAATTCGATTTTAGTCCAAATAATAAATGCAACTGCAGGGTACGATATTTTTCGAGCGGAATTCGACTCAGGACAGGTCACCGTAATGATAAAATGTCACTTTGTAATTATTTTTTTTTGTGTAATAGAGGACATTACTCAATTATTTCTTTTGCCAAGATAGAGAAGTACCTACTTTACTATAAAAAATAATCAAAGTTATAAAACCTACACATTGCACTACCGTTCTCAAGATTGCCGTGTATTTTTTTTACTTATGCGATTCACCCGTCTATTAGATTATATTTTCAAATATTTATTTCACTCTCGTTATATTTACTTATTTCTTATTTCTCGTTATATTTAATTATTCTTAGTTCGATTTATTATACTTTAAATCGAACTAAAAAAATCGGGTTTGGGATCATGCTCAGTTCAGTATTAAGAAATGCACTACGTATGAAAAAATACATATGAAGGTTCTTTATAGTACTTACGTCCTTCTATTGAGAAGCTTGGTTTTGCGCAAATAATTCAAACACCGTTTATACGATCACATTGAAAATAACTTTAGTTGAAATTATTTATTAACTGACCTTTGTAATTTGTATCATTTTTTTGGCCATGCGGTTTAAGAGACAAAGGACACAATTTTGCAACTTTCGGAGCGATTACTTCCAAAATTTGCCAGCCTTCTGGGCACGGTGCCGGTCGATAGCGATGCGGAGGAATTCTATGACGCCTGCTTGTTTTAATTTTATTTTATGTAAGTATTAATTTGTACATAGGTAGTGTAAATATTATTATTATTATATTTATACTTCCAAAAATATTCCCCTCATCCAAATATTTTTTTAAAACCTTTAAATGTTTTTAGAAAACCTGTCGACGATTACATGTATGGAGTCTAGAAATATTTATTTTGTTACTAGCTGACCCGCGCAACTTCGTCTGCGTAAATTTTGCCCGTTTTTTCAACATTTTTCATTGCTGCTCCGTTCCTATTGGTCGTAGCGTGATGTTATAACCTATAGCCTTCCTCGATAAATGGGCAATCCAACATTAAAATATTTTTTCAATGTGGCCCAGTAGTTCCTGAGATTATCGCGTTCAAACAAACAAACTCTTAGGGGTATGAAAAATAGATGTTGGCCGATTCTCATAGATACCGGATAAGCACAAAAAATTTCATCAAAATCTAGCTGACCCGCGCAACTTCGTCTGCGTACATTTTACCCGTTTTTGCTACATTTTACCTTGCTGCTCCGCTCCTATTAGTCGGAGCGTGATGTTATATAGCCTATAGCCTTTCTCAATAAATCGGCTCTATCCAACAGTAAAATATTTTTTCAGTGCAGCCCAGTAGTTCCTAAGATTATCGCGTTCAAACAAACAAACAAACTCTTAGGGATATGAAATAGATGTTGTCCGATTCTCAGACCTACCCAATATGCACACAAAATTTCATCAAAATCGGTCAAGCCGTTTCGGAGGAGTATGGCAACGAAAACTGTGACACGAGAATTTTATATATTAGAAGATATTTTCGACCGGAGAGGAAAAATTATTAAATTACTAAAATGGCTATTAAAATAAGGGTTGATCGTAGAAGGGTGAAAATTAAGGATTGTATGTATTTTTGTATGTTGTATCATAAAAAAATAGAAATTAAAAATTTTGTCTAAAAAATAAAAAATAAAAATTAGGGGTGGACTACCCCTAACATTTAGGGGGATGAAAAATAGATGTTGTCCGATTCTCAGACCTACCCAATATGTACACAAAATTTCATCAAAATCGGTCAAGCCGTTTCGGAGGAGTATGGCAACGAAAACTGTGACACGAGAATTTTATATATTAGATTATACTATCGAACTAAGTAGCGGCTTATACCTACATGACATCTATATTTAAAATTTCATCGATAAACATTGTGTCGTTTTTGAGTAAAATGTCTGTGACTCTTTGACATAGAGACGGATAGACAGACAGACAGACAGACAGATGGAAATGACGAAACTATAAAGGTTCCGTTTTGACATTTTTGCTACGGAACCCTAAAAAAGTAGATACGTAATAGTGTTTCTCTAAATTTATTTCGAATAAAGCTTTTACAACATTTAACAAAGTGTCAATTACAAATAAAATTATTTTTGTGCAAACAGTGCGAGCAAACATTTCACAAAATCTTAGCGGTTGCTCCTATAAAACTATTTTACTTTTTTTGATTGCTGCTACCACTCTCCGGTGGTCATATTTTTAAAGCCAAGTACGCAGTAATACTTTAAAAATTTCTTCAAGTGATGAGGAAGTTGCCTCTAGCGACACCACGTGCTATCCATTGACCTTTAACTCGATTCCAACAGTATGACAGTGAATCCTGTGACGATCCCCAATACCTAAAAGTCAAATATTTATGTAGTTACATTAAAGGAAAGACGCATTCGGTTGTTATGGTGTGCATTGCAGCATCACAGTTAGTACCTACCGTGTTGATTAACTTCCTGCCGAGGGTGAACATGCCAAGCGGTGAGTAAGTGACGTCGTTGAGCGCGAGCTGCCGGTAGAACAGCTGCAGCTCGTCGCCGGCGGCGGCGGCCGGCGCGCGCCGCAACAGTCGGGCGATCAGGCGCTTTGTCAAGTTCATCTGTAAGTTATTTTTTTATGTGTAAAGTGCGGCCTCTTCTCCCTAACACATTAGTCTAACTTACCCTTGATCATTATTAAAATATATATATTACGGGTCTTAATCGCGTGAATAATTTAAGGTAAAATACCTTGTTTATTGCCCGACGTTTCGACCGTATTGCAACGGCCGTGGTCACGGGAAGACTCGCGATTAAGACCCGTAATATATATATTTTAATAATGTGTACAAATCGCGAAAGTTTATCAACATTTACCCTTGATCTCTCTAACCTGTAACTTACTTAATGGGTGTTGTTCAACAGAATGAGAACTTCGCATGTTACAATAGCAACCTGACGATGCGACGTGCATGATTATTTCATTTTGGCATGTTTTTTATGTTTAGATTAGATGGTATTCAGTTTTACGAACCAGTCGAAATTAAAAACATTATTTTAATAGTTCAACAGAGAAGAAAACCCAATAAGATATGTACCTCAACGTATGTAAAATGGCAGGGATCACAGAGACACTTGATGTTACCGGCGTACAACCACACCCACATAAAGTCAGGCAGCGCTCTGTACAGCTTCGATGGCCGGGAAACGACTGAAATTAATATTAAAAATAAAATTAGAGTGTTTTGGAAAAACGACTAATGTGTGTTTTTTATTTGTGGATTTTCCGCGTTTCATACTTTAACACTTGTATGACATTGAGAGCTAAAACAGCCAACGTCCTATAGGATATAGCTCCAAAGGTGTTGCTGGAAAAACAACCAATGTCCATAGTGTTTACGGCAAAAAGAGTCATGGTCCATGGCGGTTTAAAAAAAAGGTCATCGACGTTTCGCGGGTTTTATACCGTCGATGTCTGTTGTTGGCTTTTTGACGTGATAATCCATACTAATATTATAAATGTGAAAGTAATGGTTGATTGATTGATGATGAGTACTGATACAAAGGAAAGTTCCGCCTAAGTGTCACGTTCCGCTTGCTGATAGCCTGATAACAAGACAAGAGTAGTCTCAGTCTATCAGCGAATGGCGACGTCACGTTATTGATTGGCTAGGCAACAGCGAATGGCGATTGCAGCGACATGCGATAGAAGTGGAACTAAAGCTGTCACAGGCATGGTTTACTACAATGTCATCAATGTTTTCTTATGACTGACTTAGACAATTATATTAAATTACCTGGCCACTCAGATAGTTTTGCGATAAAAGTTTTTATGTATAAGGCATTTGTAATTATTTAAAAAAAATGGTTATTCAAAAGTAAAAATCCTATTGCTTGAATTTTGAATTTCCCTCCTCGTTTTTGAGGGAAAAATAAATTATCGTGTCTCATTTAAAAATGGATCTGGATAATGGATGAAGGTCCTTTAAAGTAACGATCTACCGTTGGCATAGCGAGTTCAAGTGCGGTCACCTTACTTTGGGGGATGAACAAAGAAGTGGTCGTCCTACGAACATGGCTGTCACGCAAGTGAGGGTGCTGGCAGTAAAAAAAAAAAATCTAGAAAACAGACGAATTACATACGAGGAGTTTGAGCATACACTGCGTGGGATATAATGTAATGATGGACTTGTGTAGCTCTGAACATAATGTTAGCGGGACTTATATTCTATGTTTGAATTTCGTGAGATATTTTTCAAAAACTATTTTCAATCTATGGAAACGAACATTCACAGCTTTATAAAATGTGAATCCCTCTTTTTTCTCACGCTATCTGATAGAAGAAAAGTCGAAACCCGTGTTATAGAAGCAATCGTGCGGCAAGAAATCGTCTTTGTCACAACTCTCCTCGATCTCCCCTACAAATTTATTAAGAACTAGGTGACTAGGTATATACAGTGTTTACATATTGTAAACACATACTTGATTTAATTTTTAGGGTTCAATAGTTCAAAATTCTTTATTCACTTAGGATGCAAAACAACTCTTGTGATACGTCGGGATTCTACATGCATGTAATGCCAAGTTCGCAAACAATAGGTAAAGCCGGAGAAAAAATCCTGGCAATAAAAACTCGCGGCCACTCTTTTCAAATTGCGAATTTTACAATGTTTGAATATTTATAAACTTGATATGGGGGTAAGGTGTTGCGACTCATATACTATACACCATGCTAAAGGACTAATGCAAATTGTATTATCAAAAAGTTGAAACATGAAATAAGTTCGGTAGCCAAAATGGCAAAATGGCTTATAGTTTCGCCATGTCCGTCCGTCCGTCCGTCCGTCTGTAGTGCTAGAAGGCTGTAATTTTGCATGGATACAACAACATATTACTTACGCTGACAAAGTGAAAGAATAAAATCCTAAAAGCATTTTTTTTAGGGTACCTCCCCTATATGTAAAGTGCGGATGTGATTTATTTTACCAGCCCTATTGAGTATCGTTAGATACCCCACACGATGGGGTAGGTACAGACTCGGGACAACAATTTGTAGATCACACAAAGTGGTGTCCCGTGTGGGAATCGAACTCGACCTCTTGCGTAGCAGTCGGAAACACTCCCACCGTGCCACAGAGGCATTTCATTGTTATTTATATGATTATTTAATTTTATTGTTAAATAGTTTTTTAGTTAATACGAATAAAAGGAAGATTTTGCCTTTGAAAATAAATATTAAAATGTGTTTTTTAATTAAATTTATTGATAATCTATTTAAAACCTATTACATTATTTTAAAAAATACCTAATTTTACACTTTAAATATATTTTTAAAATATTTAAAACTCAAAATCGAGAATAATAGATTATGTTGTAAAAAAAATGTTTTAATAGCTCGTCACGTGGCGTATAGCCTACAAATTTTGTTTACAGGAACAGCATAACTGAGCTAAATAGCAGATATCAGAGTATAGCAATATTATACACCACGTCAACCAATCATATCACGACCCATGTTTTCCATTGACACAGGTACGTTGTTTGTGTAATCATATATCAATAAGTTATTGTGTAAATGAGAATATTTATTATGTTAAACAGCTAAATGCCAATTAAAAGGAATTGTTTTATTTAAGGGGCTTCTAAGCGGGCATTATTTTTAATAATATAATAATAATAATACAACATCGCAGGTAAAACTAACAAGGCTAAGCCACATTACAGTAATGTCCCATTCATAAAGCTAAATATGTTTGAAATTTCTACGTATTAAATATATTTCGGGACTTAATAGCGTGAATTATTTATAGATACGAACCTTTTATTTACCCGACGTTTCGATCGAATTGCACCGATCGTGGTCACGGGTAGACAAAAATAATAATTTCTACGTATGGCTAATATTGTTTTGAAAGGTTGCCGGACGCTCGCTGAGCGATCGATTTTACCGCAATATTGGCAGGCGAGTTTTATTGAAGTTTGCTGTGAGTGACGTCGTTATTTATTGCTGTTTTCTGTGCTTTGTATTTTTGCTGACATACTGCAACACATTGCCTAGCCATATATCGCTCGGCTAACAGTTGCAATAAAGCTTTCTGTTTTTCACTACGCAAGAGGTCGTGGGTTCGATTCGCACACGGGACACAACTTTGTGTGATCCACAAATTGTTGTTCCGAGTCTGGGTGTACTTTGTGTCCGTGACTTGTATGTTTCTAAAGTCCCCCGCGACACAGGGCTTGAATACTACTGAGGCATTTGCTATAAAAAAAAAATGTTTTAATATATTGTTTCGCTCAAGGTTTAGTTTTGTAACGCATCAGCAAAACGTATTACCCGAGCGTATATTCTTGTAATATTATTTATGTTGCTATGATTTAATTGTTTAATTTTGTGATTTGCACGGTTTTCCTAATAATTGTGATTGAGTTTGTATAACAGCTAGTTCAATATTCCTCATTTGTACGAAAATCATAAAGTTTCGTTATGTCCGTCCGTCCGGCACCTTTGCTCAGAGATTGTTAGGGTATGGGTTAGGTTGTAATTTTGCATGGATACACATATCATATATCAATAACATCTTGAAAAAAAAAAATAGGGTACCTCCCATATATGTAAAGTGGGGGTATAATTTTTTTTCTCACCTACCCCATCGTGTAGGGTATCATTAGATAGGTAATTAAAAACGTTTAGGGTTTGAACAGACTATTTTTAGTTTTAGGGATCCGTTTGTAAAATATTAAGCTTTAAAGTGCTAAACTTCTAAAGATTACTGTTTTACAAGTTTAGCTGTTTACGAGTAACAGCTGATCAAATGAGAAGTAACGAAATGGGATGGGGGGGAGGGGGCACTACGGAACCCTACATTGTGCGTGGCCTGACATGCACTTGCCCGGTTTTTTTTGCTGCTTAAATCATTGTGGGCCCTCCCGCCAAGGGAAAATTTTAGCAACTGATTGGACAATCAGCTGAGTTTTCGCTACTTCTTACATAATCCCTAGTGTAATGCCGTGACGATGTTTGTTATTACTCTCGTTTTGTTTGTTATATTTTTTTTTTGGATTTTAGAAACTTTAGAAACTTGGAGCTTAAAAGTTACATATCTGCCGCCGTAATAGCGTTGATAACAAGTATCTCTCATCTCCGTTTGAGGGGTGAGCCAGTGGCACTAAAGGCTGCAGTGACGACGAGACGCTACACATTAACAAAGCGGAGTCTTTACTGTTGAACTTTCCAGCAATTTCAACTCCTCCGGTAACTCGCTTTGGAACTGAGTGAAATGAAATGAAATGAAAATGCGTTTATTTCGACTTGGGCCTAGAAAACAACAAAAAGTGTTAAGAATAATTTAAACAACGCAAAAAAAAAATTATTAAAATGTATATACAGGGTGTAACAGAAAGGTGTGGTCAAATTTCAGCAGCGGATAGGGTATGTTATCAGTATTGCACCTACCATGGTGCCATAGCTGGTTGCATTATTATTACATAGTTATAGCATATTCTTTTTGTCAAAATTCAGTAGTGAAAGGCGTATGGCATAAGAATGATACCTCCCCTAGTACAAAATTACATTGGATTATTAAGGCATAGAACTTTTTAAGTCATACTTTTTTTAATTAATAACTTTTCATTCTTAAATAAAGAAATGAAAAAATAATAAATGTTTTTTTAGGGTACTCCGATTTTAATAAAATTAGGTATGTGCACTCAGTATCATGGGCACATACCAACCCTTGAATATGACCACACCTTTCTGTTACACCCTGTATAAAAAGAAACATAAATAATCATACAAGTAGGTGTGCTGTTTGAGTTTGAACGGTGTGAGTCGTTCCAGTTTCATAGTTTCAAACATCCCGGCTGTTAGGAAAATAATGTTATCTTTAACTTAAAAAAAAACATTTTTTTAGAGACTCATACTTCATTAATGGTGTTGTGATTCGTTTGAAACTAACGAAACGTTTTTATTTTGATTGTTTGTTGTAGACTTAATCCCCACTGGTACTAGTGCTCAGAGCAGCTCCCCCTTCTGTACGTTTTGTGCAACATCTCAATGGCGCTGGTCAGACCCGCTGGTGGGAAGCCAACAGCATCGATTTGCTAACGCAACCGGGAAACACTACACTAAGCACCAACATTATCGAACGATCAAAAAGATCCAGTATTGCTCGAAGGATCAAAAAGATGTTGGAGTTTATTGTAAAAGTAAATTTGTATTGTATAAGTTATCTGAGTCGCACCGCTTGCACGTCACAGCTGTTATATTAAAATCTTATATCTTTAAACGAGCAATTTTTGTATATATATTTATACATAATCTAAATTTCTTTTCGTGATTTTCTTAATAATAATAATAATTTCTTTATTGCATCAAATATGGTAGGTACAGAGGTCTTATAAAAAATAAAAGTTTCACATATTTGGCAGTATAAGCAGGCAATAGAACAAAATCTGCATTCCAACATTAAACATCTTTATACACTTACGTAATCTATACACTTTTATTTCATTCATCTATGCCTGTAAAACTTACAAGGATATTTTTTTAAAAACTCATCAATAGAATAAAAGCATTCTTTTAGCAACCATTTCTTTAATTCTAGAGAAAACTTTTTAAATGGTAGTTGGGTAATAACTTTAGGCAAAGAATTATAAATTAGGGGAGCCATATAAACGCAGCTCCGTCGAAAGACTTCTACCCTAGGAATAGGCATTTCGTAATCTAGATGTGTGAACTATTCTCTTATTTTGATTATCCTTACGCTCAAATAGTGTAGGATTAGTTCTTAAAAACCTGGCTACTTCGTAAATATAAATACAGGGGACTGTGAGAAGATTATGCACTTTGAAGATAGGCCTGCATGAATCGGATCACTGCATATCAAACATAGCACGAATACACTTCTTTTGTGCAAGAAAGATTCTCTCTATTTCAGAAGAGTTACCCCACACGACTATGCCGTAACGGATTACTGAGCAGACGTATACGTGATAAACTGTTATAGAAGTATGCCTGGATGTAATATTTTTAACCTTTTGTAAGGCAAATACGAACTGATTGATTTTTTGCAATTATTGCAATGTGATTCTTCCATGTGAAATGCTCATCAGGAGTTACGCCGAGGAACTTTATATTACGTACTTGTTCTATAGCAACTTTATTATATTTTACATTAACGTGCACAGGTTTACTTTTGAATGTTTTGAAATGAAGTACGCTAGTTTTGGAAGTATTCATTTTTAATTTATTTGTATTTAACCATTTTATTACATTATTTAAAGTTTAATTAATTTCAATTTCATAATTTTGCATATTATTGCACTTAATAATAATTGTAGTGTCATCGGAGAACAATACACTTTGATGTTTAATTGACTGTGGCAAGTCATTTATAAAGAGAAGGAACAGTAGTGGCCCCAAAATACTACCTTGGGGTACTCCACAGTGATTCGTTTTAGCTTCGGAATCAAAACTTTCTAGGCTATTATGCAATTTATTGAACCTTGCCACCCTTGTTATCTGTTTTCTATCAACTAGGTATGAATGAAACCATTCTTTTGCTGGTCCCCTGATGCCGTAAATTTCCATTTTTTTATAAAAGTTTGATGTGATCAACACGGTCAAAAGCCTTACTTAAATCTAAAAATAATGCACATGTGGGCATTTTATTATTAATATTGGTAATAACTGCTTTAACTAATGAAAATATCGCTAAACTAGTTGATTTATTTTGCCTAAACCCGCATTGTTGTTCAGCAAGAATATTATATTTATTTAAAAAGTGCAGAACTCGCCTGTACATGACTCTTTCAAAAATGTTTAATATTACCGGAGTTATAGCAATAGGCCAGTAATTATCAACATCTGATTTCAACCCTTTTTTGTGCAGTGGCTTTATCAAAGAAAGCTTTAAATTGTCTGGAAAACATCCCTGCTCTAAAGATAAGTTAATAATTTATGCTAGTGGCACTGATACATATTGAGATATATTCTTAATGAGTTCTGTTGTGATATTATCATAACCAGCCGATTTTGTATTTTTTAATGCCATTATTATACGATGTATCTCAGAAGCATCGGTTGGTTCAATAAAAAAATACTTTTATCGTTTGATGTTATATTTAGCCTGTCAGAAATATTATCATTAAGAATTGTAAAATTATTATTAGCCATATTAACAAAGTGTTCATTAAATTTATTAACAATGTCAGACCCAGTTGTTAGTGTTATTCCATTGTCAATAATTGTTGTAATGTAATCCTTAAAATTCAGTATGCAGGGGCATACTAAATTTTAAGAAAATCGCTGGAGCCGTTGCCGATATTTAAATTATATATAAATATATACAAAAATTGCTCGTTTAAAGATAAAAGATACCACATATACATTATTTTAGCAGGAAAAGTCATGCAGAAGATAAAAAAACAAAACAATAAATAAAACAGTAAAATAATAAAAATAACAATAGACAAAAAAGAAAACAGACACAAATAACACAAATTAATAACAGAAAAACCCAGTAAAGGAATACCTAAAGAGTCTGTATTTGGTATTTATTTATTTTCACAATGCTTTTGGGTGTTGAAGCTATAAATAGATGAGTATATGATGATTCTCCGCTGCTGAATCATATCACGGCTCACCCGACAGGACTGTTTCCAACATATTTACACAGAAGTTATTCCGTAACATAAATTTCCTTAATTTAAACCCGATTTTCACGCGAACGATGTCGCGGGCACAGCTGGTTTATAATAAATACAATAATTGCATTTATAATAAATGTTCGTAATGCGTACAGGCTATCCGACAGGCGTGGTAGTTAGACGAGGCGCAGCACAGCAGCGACGTGATGGTGAGCTGCACCAGCAGCAGCCCGTAGCTCTGCAGCGTGGTGCGCACCACGTCGCACAGCGCGCCGTACAGCCCCGCTAGCCGGCGCAGCGTCGCTGTCGCTGTCCTCGACTCGACGTGATGAGATACCCTGCCTGCCATTACACACTGCACTTGAGTGGAGATGGATCATTTGACAGCACTTACACTTGGCTGAATGGTAAACATGCCAATACTATTGATAACGATGATGATTTAACTTTTACCTTTATCGGCTCCACCATAATACGTTGTTTCATCGTAGAAATTAAATTCAGCGTCCAAAGCTGAAATAAAGCAAACAATAAGTAAAACCTATCAACCAGATATTATGTACAACGTAGAATAAAAAGTTACTGACAATCGTCCAGAAGGTTGTCGACGAGACTCTTGAGGCAGACGTTGAGATGCCTGAAGGAGGCGAGCGCCGCCGAGGCCACCAGGTGGAACTGCAGGACGAGCGCTTGTGAACTCGCCACGAGCAGATGCGAGCTCATGTCCCACCACAGCCACGCCGCTGGAACACGCAGCATACTGACATTTAATGAGATACGCATCGGCTGAGTTTACTGAGTACACTGATACGACCATTCATACTCACCACAATTATAGTCAATAATGACTTCGTAAATAAACAGCCCAATATTAATTACCACAATGGCATAGTAGTAGATCACCATAAACACGAACGAGTGTATGTCTCCAGGCTTATTTTGTTTTTCATATTTATTTATCTCCAGATCGATCTGAAAGTCGATCGTAACCATTAATTCGTAAAGTTAATTGATTGGTGGTACTAAATGAAATGCATGTTGTAGCAACACCTTGTGTATCTGCGCCAGGTTGTGCACGAGATGGCGCATCCTGCGGGCGCCAGTGGCCGCGCCCAGGAGCGCGACGGGCAGCGTGACCGCCAGGTGGGCGACGGCCACCGCGTCGTCCAGCCAGGTGCGCGCGTCGAGCTCGCGCGGATGCAGCACCAGCCCCGCGCCCAGCGACACTGACGCCGTCACACCTACACTCAGATGTATGCTAATTACTACACTTATTTATATTGAAGCTATAGCTTCAGAAATTAATGATTAGTATGTATGTACAGGTCGGAAAAGATAACAAGTTTTACTATATTAGAAAGAAAATTGCCGTGTTCGTATGCCATTGTTTTAAAGGACAAGGTGACAAAATAAAATAAAACATTGTAGAAAAGAATGCCAGATAAAAATATCATGTCACTACATTCATATCATCATACGTGCAGGCCTAAATGAGTAGACAGCGCATCAATAAATAATTCGAGATCTTTTGTATACGACTGTACCTACTGCTTTTTTTTTATCTCGATGACGACGACGCGCGACGGTAACTATGCTATGGTCGCTTGCCGCCATTTTACATGCATTGTACTAAGGTGTTATGTACCCAGCGATCCCGCAAAATTGTAGTTCGTCTTGAGGTCGCCCGTACCTAGCCAGATTCATGCGCCACCCGGTTTCGGCGGCTGCGCGCCGACAGAAAAAGTACCTACCATATTACTTACCTAAAATACTGGTGTTATACCAGCGAACGATAAGTTGAGGAAAAATAAAAGCCCATTTCTGCTGAGCTTGAATGTGTAATCAAATGAATGATTGATCGTTATCAAAACTGATCTATAGTTACCTACTATCAAGAGAAAACCTAGTTTTACCTACTTTTCAATATTATTTGGAAACTTAAAGAACGTGTAATTACAATTTTGTGTTGTATACAAATATCCAAACACACTGCAGCAGTAATAAAAACACACATATAAACACTCGCGAGCGACAGTCCGATTGAACTTCTGTCCCAGACTGCCCGAAACGGCCTAAACGCACCGTCAATGTGTGCGTAACAATTTGGTCGCTTAGTTCCTAGTGGACTATCTATCTCGCCGTTATACGTAATTTGTGCTATTGTAAACAAACCACGAGCAAATTCGGGATTGAAAACAGAGGACTCTCAATGTGAAATGAACACTAAATATTTTTTCACGAGCGATGCGTATGTCACCTTATTGTACCTATTAAAGAGTATAACTGTGAAGTTAGAAGGTGTAGATACTTACAGACAGTTAGAACGTATATTATTCCATAGACGTGCGCAGCTTTCGACACCTTGATCTTCCAGCCGTCGAGAGCTCTCTCGAAGGCGAGCGGCGCGGACCCGGTGAGGCTGGACACATACAGCACGTAGCTCATGCGCCCCGCCACCGCGCACTCACCGTGGGACGGCTCCATACTGCGTGACTAGGCTTTGTAGCAACGTACGAGAACAATTTGTTTTGGATGAAAGAACAGAGTCTACTTGTACGGAATATAAAAAAAAAAAACTAAACTAAGTTGTTAGTGAAGGTGACCCTAGTACTAATATTATGTACTTACCTTCTTACTAGTTATTCTTTTTGATATATTTTTTTAGAATTGGTAAGTGGTGGTGGCTCGTGGACGCTCGATTATCGCGTTCAATCCAGTCCATGCAATAGGTAAGGATCCTATGTCCTTCTCCAGGGTACTATCTCTCTCCTTGGCAAATTTCTTTAAGATTCGTTCTGCCGTTAAGTCACGAAAAGGTAACAAATCAGACAGGAGACAGGTAGACAATATTATTATTATTTTTTTAAAAGAGTTGTGGGTCACACATTTCTAGCAATTCTGTTAACCCCTCCGGCTAAGCTCAATGGCTTGTGATAGGAGTAAGAGTTCACGTCGGTAGTATAATGGGTAGGATTCGAACCCGCGACCTCACGATAACCATAATACTTTATTATTATTTTATTAAGTATAAGTACGTACTTGATTTCTGTTTCTTTCAATCATAATTTGTTCCACGGTTGGTTTGCATCTAAACATAGTTCCAAGTCGGCATTATTATAATATAATTGTAGACAAACAACTGAAAACGTGTTTTCCAAATAAAACAAATAAATTATTCTGTAATTTTAGTAATCAGGAAAGTCATCAAAAAGTAAACAACGAAAATAAATGTAGTAGCTCTATGTCACAAAAGTAATTGCGGGTAACGTGTTTGCTTTCGTGACAGGAAGCGCATCTAACTCATCACATTTTAATAGGAGAGCTAGTACCAATTTTTGGGTAGGTATTTGAGGCAAGCTCAACACTTGTCACATACCTCTCCTATTATACCCCAACTCGGAGCTGCAGACCTGGCTGTTGAGTAGCGGGGCTAAATCAACCCTACATTTAAAAAAAATTTTTTTTTGTTTTCAGTTTGCCTCAAATACTACCCAAAAAATTATGCCCACTCTCGGACTATTTCTACCTCTATTTATACTCGAATTCTTTCAAAGTAACGTAAATATCTCAAATTATATTTACCTGTATGTACTTAGGTATGTAGTAGGTATACATGAAAGACAAGAAAAAAAAAGATTTGCAAAACGTCATACATGCAAAATAGCTTATAAAAAGTATTTTAAGTATTATAATACAAAATTATGACACGAATGAAGATATAAAGATAAAATTCTTTACCTTCCGTGCTAGTCAACAGGTTGCGTTACCGTGTTATATTTAGAATTGTATTAAACTAGGTAAAACATAAATATCATTATACTTGTCTATGCAAGTGTGTTTGTGTGTGTCTTTTTGTGTGACCGTAATTATTTGCAGGTGAATCTACTTTTACCAATAGTAATTAGTAATCCATAAACTAATTTAAATTAATTAAAATGTTCAAATACAACGTGATGCTGCTCAGAATCTGTAAAAGAAAATAATCCTATGTAGCGTTTAGAGAGACACTCAAATTTTGTTTAAGTACTGAAGTTAGAAGAATGTCGGTGTGAGTACTCACAGAAACTATAAGCGGCCGAGTGAGGTCGTACTCGAGCCTGGTGACGTACGCGACCGGGTACAGCGCGAAGTGCTGGCAGAACAGTTTGATCTCAGCGCTGAGAGCGGCGTCGTGCGCGCGCGCATGCCGCCGTAGACGCGTGAACAGACGCCGCGTTGTCTCCATCTGACCACAACGAGACGCCAGTAAAGGAAACCTCGTCGCTAGTGCCCGCAACTTCGCCGCGTGGAGTTGCAGTGCTGATCACTCCATATAGACGTTAGCGTGATGATTAAAGTAGCCTAAAAGTAGTTTTGTCTTAGTTGAACTACGCAGACCTTGTGTACGGACCGCGATAACTTGCACGAATCGACCGCCTAATTCGAAGGGTACATAACGCCTGAGCACGGTTTTGTTTCTCTGTGCCCCCAAAAAGCCATGTTACCCCATTTCTAAACGAACATTCAAAATGAAAGATATAGACGCAAGTTACATCTGGCGTGCCAACTGTTCGGCGTCATCAAGTGCAAGGAATTTACAGTAAACTCAATTGTGTTACTAGCAGAAGGGAATGCGAGAGTCGACAATACGTAATATGCTCGCAATAGTTAGTAATACTGCAACATAAATCAGCGTCATTTAAGGGCAGCTTTCGTTACGCTACGTCTAAAAAATGGAAAAACACAAAACCTACAAACACACTATTGTCAGGTTCCAATGGGTTCCAGTTGAAAACCAACGCCAGGCTTTAACAGCCTGGCATATGCTGAACTGAACCCTCTTTTGTTGCATCTGCGAGGCAACATTCGTCATTATGGTTTTCCATTGTTTCATTTGTAATTACAATTATATTTAAACAGACAGACCGAAAAAAAACTTTGTTTTTTATTTAAGTACCGTATATATTATACATTGGAGACTTTGTAGTAAACAGACGCGCGTAATAATATTAGCATTAATTTTATAGATGTTTATTATGATTTCTAAATGCTTGCAATTATAGTGAACTAGCTGTCCCGCGCAACTTCGTATGCGTGCATTTTCACCGTTTTTGGAACATTTTTCATTACTGCTCCGCTCCTATTGGTCGTAGCGTGATGTTATAGCTTATAGCCTTCCTCGATAAATGGTAAACTCAACTCTAAACAAACACTGAGGATCATCATAAAGGTCGGAAATGTAGTCTCTCAGATGGCTGTGCACTACCAGTCATTGAAGGAAAACCGATTTAAAATCCACACTTCTTTAGAAGCCTTGAAGGAAATCCAAGACCTAGCTAAATGCCTTAATGACTTCAAAAACTCCATCAGGGAGACCATGGAAGTAAACAGCAATGAACGAGTGACTCAAAAAGACAAGCCATCCTTTGTGGAAATGGTCAAGACCCATTACAATGATTTTCTGCGCCCTAAAAGTTTGAGCTCAATAGCTAATTTCCCTAAAGATGGTCAAAAATCCAGTAACGATACCAAATCTCCAGTCCAAAAAATTATCTGCTTAGAGCAAATTGAAATTGCACGTAAGAGGATTACGTAGGACCAAGAACGATGGTGTAATTATCAGCACTGAAACAAGAACGACATAGAGAAGCTTCGACACATAAAAGAAGACCAGAGTCATCGGGGTTCCAGTTACTTTACGTGACTAGGAAGTGTTTGACCTCATATTTGAGCAAAATCTAGCCGACAAACCTAACGCGTGAGTCGTACATGTCCTCTATGAAGTTGAGCCACAAATCGGGAATCGAGATATATTAATAGCATAGCATTATAATGAGGACACCTAAAAGCGTCATAATATTACACAAACAATGTAAATTATTCTAAATTTTATTTTATTTGTTACCTACCTATACATATTTTACTTGATAAATATTGTTAAAAATTATAGTTCACTACAAGTGCCCTTAACGCCTGTGACACAGGTTTACCCTAGTACACCCTGTTATTATCCCTATAAAGATATGTTTTATGAACTAAATATAATATATAGATAACAACTGTTCAACATATTAATAATATAAGATTGAACTAAATATTTTGGGGTCTCTATTCGGGGCTAAATGATGTAGGCCGAAATCTTCACTATACTGTTTATTGAATACTGGTTATACACTTTATTGATATCTAGTTACACACAACTTCAGTTACAATTTAATTGGGATTACTAAGACTTAGTCACAATACAACGCTTTACAATTTGCGGTCTTAAGTAACCCCCCGGACTGGGATACGTACACGGAACGACTGCCTGTACATTATAAAAGAATGATTTGCATTGGGGAATGCCGACGTCACCGTCGCTACAAATATTATATTATTAATATGTTGAACAGTTGTTTGATCGCCTTATTACAGCCTCTGCCTAGTTTGCGATCAAATGACTATGTGTGTTCTACCAAAATATTGTTATTAGACGTTAATATGTATCTGCTGTCTAAACTTATGTAAATGTTAATTTTTGTAAAAGTTTTTATTTATTATTATTAATTTTATATACTTTCATGATATGTATTTAGTAACAAACTGTAATTTTGTCATTACAGTGACATTAAAATGTTCAAATACAAAGTTATGACTATACCTATACATATGACAGCCTATACTTACCTCTTCAGAAGTTCGATGAGCTGGCTCGATCAAAGTTAATAATTTCCCGAAATGTAATAGCGCCCACAGCAACTGCATCATTATACCAAAAATATTGCCCAGGTCATTAGTTCCAACTAAAAAAAAACTGTATGTGTACTACTATACTTTTTCTGTGTCTGTATGTCTGATAACGTAAGTAGGTTATAAAACTTAAAGACAGAATACCTACGAAATGAAAATGTCATAGAAATCAAACTAAGGCAATCAAGTTCGTTAAAATTCGCCATACTTAGCTCAGAAAAGAAATTGTATGTTGTGATGATTAGGTGTATCTGTATGGAGGTGATCATCGCCACGAGCATCGGCGCGTCAGCGTCGTCCTGCGCCTGCTTCACGTCGCACAGCGCGCCGAACAGCCGCGTGAGCGCGCGCAGCGTCGCCGGGACAGACACCCGCGCGATCCCTGCCCCAGCGGCAGAGCAGCCACACGGCATTATTAAATAAATAAACCTGCTCTTTCATTAACACCTTGAAGTAAGTCACTAATTGTTTTACCTCTCTTCACATCCCTTGAATCTTCACCATGCCGGACTGATTCTTTGACTATTTCATTGAAAACGGACCATTCACCCTCTTTATTTTTTTCAGTTAGCGTTGACACGGATACTGCAAAGATAACACTAGGTAGTATCATCATTCAATGATGTTTTATACTTGATACATAATTGAGTATCATGATGTTAAATGTAGTCGACTTGATAAGACACAATGGATCTAACTTCGCAGCAGTGAGCAGCAGATGGTAACCGAATAAACTAACCTCCTTTTAGCATGTTGTCGTGGAGTAACGACTTCAAACAGGAGTTGAGGCGGCGCGTGGTCGCGCGGAGCCGCGTCGTCACCGTCGCGAACTGCAGCGTCAGCACCAGCAGCGAGATGTGCAGCAGGTAGTAGCACATGTACAGGCTCGACGTCACCACTACAATTACATTTTCTTACTTAGTTTTCTTTTTAGGGCAGAGATAGACTCTGTTAATGAAGTGGAAAAGTAACAACTTGCTCTAACTCTAGGCTAGGTTGTTGAAAATTGTTTAATGTATTATACTAACCTTTACCGTTTATGTTCACCACTTTATACATAAAAGAAGCGTAGGACGAGAGCACAAAGAGGCTCGCAAATATCAGCCAATAGATGACGGTCCACGATTTGCTATCGAGATCTGAACACGACGGATTATAGCGATTTAGTTTTTTGTTGATCTGAAAGTAAAATTAGCTTGTTTCTTTTTCCACAGCTATAACATGGTTCCAAATAATGTAATGTCATTTTATAAATCTAAAATTGCATTACATATCTTGGAAAGAAAGTAATCTAGACTAAACATCAAAGAAATTACTTGATCGAGCTGCCCTAGATACGCGATCATTTCATGCATTCTGTGTACGTGGGGTGTCGCCTTCACCACGATCATTACGGCGTAGATGTCAAACAACCACGGTATACTTCGGGACGCTCTGTTCACCTTGAACGAAGTTTGAAGGTCCACGGTCAAGTCTGTCCACACTGCCATCGTAGTAAGGACCACTGGAAATATTAATTATATCGGTTTCGGTAAGATAACAATTTTAGGACATGTTCCAAGATCTGGCCATATAACATTTGTGAACTTGATTTATTTCCACCCATCTGTCTATAAGGTTACTGCAGACTTATCATTATTAAGCATACTTACCGTATAAACAGAATAGGGCTTTACTGTAGAAGCTGTAGAGTAGCGAGACGCTGATGCGCCACCCGCCGCGCGCCCTGTGGAAGGAGAGCGGCGCCAGGCCGAGCGCGCGCGACGCCTGCAGCAGGAGCCCCAGCGGCGCAGGCACCCAGCACGATGCCAGAGCGGGGCGCGCATCTTCCATGCTGCTATAATTACTTTACTGTTCTAACAAACATATTTTTGAGAATTAAGTTCAGACATTAATGTCATGTTACATTGCTAGTGACTGGAGTTACAAGGCAAAACAACAATGACGCTAAAAGTAAATACAAACTATCTACGTTTAGATCACAATGAACTATGTTGTATCAGTGTAAATAGCAAATAGATTTTTATCTCAGGTAATTTTGCTTCTAAATTGACATAAAAAGTTTAAATAATGCACCACACCTAGGAATCCCAACCCTCCCGGATTGCCCGTCAGACTCCGGTAATAATAGTTAACCTGCCGACCTCCCGGGGTGTTGATGCGTTTGATTTCAACTTTATTACCTTACTGTTAATATTGACTTTTTGTAACAATAAATCATACGTTATCATATATGGGTTCATCAGATAAGTAATAATAATATAATGATATTTATTTATTTTTTACTACAAACAAAGTTACAGATTTTGGTTTCTTATTAAGAACAGATTTACATGTTACTCTAATTAGAGGTAGGTACCATACCATAATTATTTGCGGTGACTAGCACCCTTGCTAAGTTATTGTAAATAATTTGTGTAAGGGTGCTAGGCCCCCAATCTTGAATAATTGTACAACAGTAATATTAGGGGAGCCAGGGGCATGTACTAACAGATTTTACTTTTTTATGAATTGAGCGTAGTTTATACTAGTTAGGCATATATTTTTTAAACTTTATGAAGCGTCAACTATCCCTCTATGATTTTTGATTAATAAAACCTACAAAGGCCTAACAGCCTTTCCGTAAACACACGTTTTTTTAAAAAATGTACTAGTTAATACTTGCCCCACTTTGGGGGTAAGTTTTAACGCCCTTGGGGTAAGTATTAACAGTCGTACCTTGGTAAGATTGTGATAATATTTCATAAATATGGGTATAAAACCAAACAAAGTGAATCTTATTTAACATTTTTATTATCAAAAAGTAATCAACAATAACACTTTAAATGAAAACTAATTAACACTTTAGGCAATATATGGTCTGTCTTTTTTAATGGTAATTATTAATTACTATTAAAAAAGACAGACCATATATTGTCATATATATAATCAACTAAACAAATTAAGGTTAATCCGACCTTATAAAACAAAAGATAGTTATTTTCTTCAGTCTTCTGCAATCACGTTATTTTTAATATATTTTGTATTAAAAACTATTTACTTACAACTAATGAGTCTTTAACAGTTTACTTAAAATTATTATAATTCTTTAGATATGACAACTTTACTAATCATCATCATCAGAGTTACAATTTAAACATATAAAAGATAATTTGTTTCCCTTAATACAAGTTCCATGGGCCCATTGATTACAAGATCTGCACTTAAACCAATCTCCTCCAGAATTATCATTCGAATAAGATCCACCACAGATCAAACAAAACCATTCTTCAGTTTCACTTTCGCTGTCTTGTAAAATTTTCTTTTTGGCTTTGTTTTCCTGTGTGTTGCTCTTCTTACCTTTACCTTTGCCTTTATTCTTAAGTTTATTTTCTTTATCAGTCTTTTTAGTTACATTAGGTTTAGTTGCTTTCTTCTTCTTGGTCTCTTTTAAATTAGCTTCCTCTTCTAATTTCTGCTTTTCCGGTGTGTCTGTCAAAATTGCAGTTTTTCTTGTTCGTTTACGATTTAAGTTAGCAAGGCGCGGAGGCGCCTTTGGCATAGGTCGAAAATCTTCTATTGAAAATGTTGCACACTGACTAACATTTGATATCCCAGCAATCGGCTCTTTAGGTATATTAATATTAACGTTAGATAAATAATTATCAACAACAAAGTTTGATGAACCAGTAGATGTAGACGGTTTAGACAACTGATCGATAACTTCAGACACACTAATATCAATATCAAAACTTTCTTTTTCTATTTCTGGTAGCGCAGATGAATCTAAATTCAATGACAAACTGTGAGTACTTAAATTATCTGATGAGTCCGGCTGATCTGAAGAAACAAGCGTTCTGGAGCTGGTCTGACCTTGAACATGCACGTTCGAATCATCAACAGACGAAGGTCTTTGCTGTTCATTAGAATTATTTTCCGCATTTGGGATGGGGCGATCTGTCACAAAAGATGGTCCAAAGTCAGAATCTTGAAAAACATCTTCATTGCACGGCCAAATACCAGCTTTTCTAAATGAACTAGTAATGTTATTGGGAGTAAAAGCCAAAGGAAACGCTTCTTTAACTATTGCTGGTATATTATATATAGTCATTGTTTTACCCGGATTAGTAGCCATCCAGTTCGTTTGTTGTCTGCTAATATAATTCTTGAATGGTCCGTAAACCCCAACATCTAAAGGCTGCAGGTTATGTGAGCAGTGTGGAGGAAAAGACAAAAGAATGATGTTGTTTTCTTTAGCCTTATTAACGACTTCTGCATTGACATGAGACTGATGATTGTCGAGAAGCAATAGAACGGGATCTTCGGGTGTCGGTTTGATGTGCTTAATGAAGTGATCTAAAAACATTGCAAATTCTTTTTGAGTTATCCATCCTGAACTGTTTCCTGCACCTATAGACTGAGGAGGGCCATTACTAATAAATATGTCACTGTAACGAATTCTTGGAAATATGAACATACATGGCACGAAATTCCCAATGGCATTTGCTGCAGCTACCAAGGTTACTAAAGTACCTCTTTCGGCTGATGTGACGGCTCCAACTTGCTTCAAACCTCGTTGTGCTACGATCTTTTTTGGTTTCTGTACAGTTGTGACTCCAGTTTCGTCAACATTCCAAATCCTACTTGGAGGGAAGTTATACCGCTGAAGAACTTCCCTGTACTTTTCAAAAAACTCCTGAACATTTGTGCGGTTGAATGAGGTGGCTCGGCTCAAACTCGTGGCTTCAGGACTTCGAATTGACAAGTTTGGATTTCTTTTCATGAAAGATGTGAACCAATCAGTGCCAGCCATTTTATTCCTATGCCAACTTTCTGGGATTTTTTCTATTCTGTGATATACAGCTGCGTCATATGCTAATTTTCTGACTTGTTCAGGAAGAAGTCCGAAGTAAATACTGGCACATTTTATAAGATAGTCTGTGATGGCAGATTCCTGGACTTGAGAGAAAACTAGTCGGGGCTTTTTATATCCAATTTGTGGCTCCTTTCCTTCCTTAATATTTTTGACATATTTATAAAGTGTCACATGGCAAATATTGAACTCCTCCGCTACTTCTCTATATTTTCGATTATTATCTAATATTTCTTTTGAAGCCAAATCATATACTTCCTGAGAAGTGGAGCCCCGTCGGGTTTTTCTTTTGTAAGTCCTCATACTGAAAAGAATAACAACTGAATGCAAAATCATGCCAAGTTTTTTTTGTAAAGGTACGTACAGATTTAGTAACATAACATGTAATAAAACATTGTTATATTATATGTTTCAGTACAAAATGTGTTAATGTTACTTAATCTGTACGCACCCTAAGAAAGTTTCGAACAATGTCTTTGTTGCATAAAGTACTTACGGGGTAAATATTAACATGTTAATACTTACCCCACGTGCTTTGTTAAGACTTGCCCCAGAGGTAGATGTTTTATAAAAATATATGTTTAAGAAAACCACACCGATAATGTGGTTAGATGGCAACTAAATACTATACAAGATGAAATGAACAACTATATAAAAAAAAATTAATTCGTTTATGTATATAACTATTCAACAAATCAAAAAATAACGAGTAAAAAAATTATGATTTACCTGACAAAATTCACACCTCACACACAACTTTGTTCCGCGGCAAACGGGCGGCGACTGACAGGTCGCAACGTGTCTGTGGTCATTCCGTGATGCCTATGATCGTACGTATTTCACTCGTTCATGTACAATTTGGCGGCAATCGACCTGTTAATACATGCCCCCGTTAAAACAAGCCCCTGGCTCCCCTACTGCCTCTGTGGCGCGGTGGGAGTGTATCCGACTGCTACGCAAGAGGCCGTGGATTCGATCCGGACCCAGGATAAAACTTTGTGTGATGAGCACGATGGTTTATTCTGTGTCTGGGTGTAATTTATCTATAATATCGTTGTGTTGTCTGGTTGCCATAGAACAAGCTCTGCTTAGTTTGGGATCAGATGACGTTGTGCGAGTTGTCCCAAGATATTATTATATATGTGGGGATGTAAGGGGGCGCATCACCATCTTTCGCACCAAGCCAACCTCACCTGCACGCGGTACATCCTGCTGTACAACGAACGAGGCTCTGGCGACCGGCTGGTGGCGGTATAACCATCCCAATTTAAGGCGTAGCTAAAGTAACAGGTCCGTGACGGGCAGCAGCGTCACTGATGCGAGAGCTACGCCCTGCGATCGCCAACCTGCCTGCCCAGCGTGGCGATTATGGGCATTACCCCATATTCACCAAGCACAAAAGCCACGGCCCCCAGTTCCCGGCAGTCACGCTATTCCTGGACATGATGGCGTCCACGGTAACGGCGTGGCGGGAGGTGCTAAGAATCTCCGGGCTACGGAAGGCCACCACAACCGACTGACCCTGGCGACGTATAACGGACGCACGCTACGGCTAGACTCGCATCTGGCACAACTTGAGATGGAACTTGGGAAGATTAGGTGGCATATCCTCGGGTTAAGTGAAGTCCGAAGAGAGGGAGAGGACACCATAACCCTCGAGTCAGGCCACCTAATGTACTTCTGCGAGGGAGACCAACAATCCCAAGGTGGTGTTGGGTTTCTGGTAAATAAGTCCCTTTCTGACAACGTTGTGGAAATGTCTAGCGTGTCGAACAGGGTAGCGTACCTCATTATCAAGCTCACCGAGAGGTATAGCCTCAAGGTGGTGCAAGTGTACGCACCGACCTCGACACATCCAGATGACGAAGTGGAGGATATGTTCGATGACATATCGAGGGCCCTCCACTCCACTACTAAGACCCACTACAACGTTGTTATGGGGGACTTCAACGCTAAAGTGGGAGTACAAAATTGCAGCGAATTGGTAGTAGGATCCCATGGATTTGGAAGCAGAAATCATAGGGGGCAAATGCTAGTCAACTTCCTCGAACGGGAGGGGCTCTTCTTGATGAACTCCTTTTTCAAGAAACGGCCCCAAAGGAAGTGGACGTGGCAAAGCCCCGACACTATGAAAAAAAATGAAATTGACTTCATCATGACGAACAAAAAGCATATATTCAGAGACGTCACCGTGATCAACAGGTTTAATACCGGTAGTGATCACCGACTTGTCCGAGGCTCTCTGAATATCGACTTCAAGGCGGAACGTGCCCGTCTGATGAGGTCCAGGCTTCGACCTACTTTGCTCCAAACCGTGATAGGATCCGAAGCGTTCCAGTCAAACCTGGATAACCGATTTGCTGCCATGGAAACCACAACAGACGTAAACCAGAAGCTCGTAAATGTGGTTCGGATACTCAGGGAAGAAGGTACGCGATTTTGTGATATGCAGCGTAAGGGCAAGAAGTCAAAGCTTTCGGAAAAGACTTTAGGGCTAATGAAAAAACGACGTGAAAACCCACCCGTCACTTCGTCAGAAAAGCGCGCTCTAAACCAAGAGATCAACAAGCTTATACGACACGACCTTCGGCGTTCCAACACTCTTTTCATTAAATGAGCAATCGAGCAGAACCGGGGGTCAAAAGTGTTTGTACAATCTCTTGGAAGAAGCCACCTGACGAAGTTGACCACAACAAGTGGAGAAGTCGTTTCTTCGAAGCCGGCAGTCCTCTCCGAAGTGGAAAGCTTCTATGGCCGGTTATACGCTTCGCATGCATCTCGACCTGATCCTGAAGTTGAGGGTCCTAGAGCCACTCTAACACGCCACTACACCGAAGACCTGCCAGAAGTCAACATTGACGAAATCGTGCTGGCTCTTAGACAGCTAAAAAATGGAAAAGCCCCTGGAGAGGATGGCGTTACAACAGAGCTGTTAAAGGCTGGAGGTAAACCCGTACTGAGGAAGCTCCAAAAGCTCTTTAATGCTGTCCTGTTTGAAGGGAGAACTCCGAAGGCGTGGAGTAGAAGCGTAGTCGTCTTGTTCTTTAAAAAAGAAGATAAGACCCGGCTGAAGAACTACCGACCTATTTCTCTTCTAAGCCACGTCTATAAGCTGTTCTCAAGAGTCATCACGAACCGCCTTGCGCGAAGACTTAACGAATTCCAACCACCGGAACAGGCTGGATTTCGGAGCGGATATGGCACCATAGACCACATCCACACAGTGCGGCAGATTATACAAAAGACCCAAGAGTATAATGAGCCCCTGTGTCTAGCATTCGTGGACTATGAGAAGGCCTTTGACTCGATTGAAATCTGGTCCGTTCTGGAGTCTCTGCAGCGATGCCAAGCAGATTGGCGATATATCCAAGTGATGAGATGTCTCTACGAAGCCGCAAGAATGTCCGTCCAAGTACAGAATCAGGAAACAAAACGAGAGTGAGGCAAGGGGACGTTATCTCCCCAAACTGTTCACAAATGCAACGGAGGATATGTTCAAGACGCTGCACTGGAAAGGGCGGGGCATCAACATCAATGGTGAATACATCTCTCACTTGCGATTTGCAGATGACATTGTCATTATAGCGGAAACGCTGCAGGACCTGCAACTGATGCTGAATGACCTGGCGGACTCCTCTGTACGCATCGGCCTACGGATGAACTTGGATAAAACCAAGGTCATGTTCAATGAACATGTACTACCGGAACCGATAGCGGTGCACGGCGCCGTTCTCGTAGTTGTCCAAAAATATGTGTACCTCGGGCAGTCATTGCAGTTAGGTAGAAACAACTTCGAGGACGAGGTGAACAGGAGAATTTGGTTGGGTTGGGCAGCGTTTGGTAAGCTACGTCAAGTCTTCTCATCGTCGATCCTACAATGTCTAAAGACTAAAGTCTTTAATCAGTGCGTCCTACCCGTCATGACATACGGAGCCGAAACGTGGACACTGACGGTACGGCTAGTGCACAAGTTCAAAGTCACTCAGCGGGCTATGGAAAGGGCTATGCTCGGAGTTTCTCTTAGGGACAAAATCAGAAATGAGGTGATCCGGCAGAGAACCAAAGTTATCGACATAGCCCACCGGATTAGCAAGCTGAAGTGGCAGTGGGCTGGCCATATTTGCCAAAGAACCGACAACCGTTGGGGTAAACGAGTTCTTGAGTGGAGACCACGGCACGGCAAACGTAGTGTAGGACGTCCTCAGGCCAGGTGGAGTGATGATTTACGCAAAACGGCTGGCAGAAGCTGGATGCGAGAAGCCGAAGATAGAACAAAGTGGCGTGCAATTGGAGATTCCTATGTCCAGCAGTGGACTGCGATAGGCTGATGATGATTATTATTATTTTTTGTTTCTTTTTTATCTCTCTCTTTTGGAGAGGTAGTTTACATGTCAGGCGGGCCTAAGCCAAGCGTGACACGTTCAGTAGAATAGATTGATGTTAGTGATGAGGATGTAAGAAACGTGCGGGTGATGCGGCAGGTGTTCAGAATAACGGCTTTTTGTAATAGGAGTAACGAATGTGTGCCCGCACATTCGTTACACCATGTGTAGGATATCCAAACTTTGCGTGAGACTTTTGGGTACTATACCTGTGGAGGACAGAACTATTGGCACTATATGAACAATACTTGCTTTCCATTGAGCTTTCAATTCTATGGCTAGGTCTTGGTATTTTGAGAGTTTATCTGAGATCGTTGTTTGGAGATTGTTGCTATTGGGGATGGCTATGTCTATAATGTATACAGTGTTATTGCTTTTATCATGTACTGTTATATCTGGTCTATTATAATGAATTGTTTTGTCTGTAACGATTGTGCGATCCCAGTAAATTTTGCAGTACCTGTTTTCTAAAATTGTGTCCGGCTTGTACTTGTAATATGAATTCTTTTTATGTATAAAGTTAAAGAAGTGTGCTAAGTGTTGTTGGACTATTGATGCAACTTGGTCATGACGATGTTTGTAGTCTAACTGCACAAGAGATTTACAGGCGCCTGTTATGTATTTGATGGTTTCTGATGCTGAGTTGCAGTATCTGCATGTATCGGTTGTTTGGTTTTGGTCTTTTATAATGATTTTTTTTGTAATTTCTAGTTATAATTATCTGATCTTGAATAGCAAGTATAACCCCTTCTGTTTCCGGAAACAGTTCCCCTTTTTTAAGCTATTCCTTCGACATTTCTTTGTCGACGTGATTTTGGCAAAGGTCGGTTCGGTGTCTTACGTGAAGGGATTTTCCAATCCATCTGCTCGTTTTTTGTTCTATTGTATTGAGAGTTTGGTTGTGTTTTGTGTTGGTGTCTTTTAAATTAAGAGCGAGGAGTGCTGTAATTTAGTGTAAAAGTAATTTCTAAGTGTAGTTATTTGTCTATAGTGCAGGTTTTGAACATCTATTAAACCTCTGCCACTTTCATGACGTGGCAGTGTGAGTCGCTCTACTGATGATTTCGGATGGTGTTTTCTATGTTTTGTCATGTGCGTGTTAATTGACGTTGTAAATTTTTAAGATCTGTTTGTGACCAGTTAATGATTCCAAAAGAGTACGTAAGTATGGGAATAGCAAAAGAGTTGATAGCTTTGATTATGTTCTTAGAATTTAAATGAGATTTTAATATAAGATTTAATCGGTGTTTAAACTTTTGTCTTAGTTCTGTTTTGGTGTCCTTTAAGAGAATTTTTCTTGATTGCTTAAAATCTAGATATTTGTATGTAATATAGTCGTCCATTGGTTCAATATTCTCCCCAGTATCTAACGCGTATCTATTGTATTCTATTCTGCCTTTAGTAACCGATAAAGTTTTACACATATCTACGCCAAATTCCATACAAATATTTTTAAAAAACTGTTGTATAATATCTGCGAGTTGAAAGAGATCTTCTTTATTACTAGCATACAGTTTTATGTCATCCATGTATAATAGATGTGTAAGTGTGAATCGATTGTCAGTAGTGGTTAAATTGTATCCAGTATTATTATTGTTGAGAAGGTAAGAAAGTGGATTGAGCGCTAAGCAAAACCACAGTGGGCTGAGTGCATCTCCATGGAAAATGCCTCGCAATATACGGATCGGCTCAGTAGTTATTGTTGATGAATTTAGTTTTAGTACAGTTTTCCAGTTTTGCATACAAGATTCTAAAAATGTTATTATTGTTGGGTTGATTTTATATATTTGAAGTGCATGGAGAAGCCAACTATGAGGGGCAGAATCGAAAGCCTTCCGGTAATCTATAAACATAGTGTGAATGTCATTTTTCTTACTGAATGCTTCGTTAATAGTCACTGCATCTATTATGAGTTGTTCTTTGCAACCTTGGCTGTTCTTCCTGCAGCCTTTTTGTTGCTCTGCAAGAATGTTGTGTTATATTAAATAAGCGTAGATTGTTTCACTTATGCAAGGGGTGAGGATTTTGTATATATTCTGAAGGCAAGTTATGGGTCGATACTAAGATGGATCTTCTGTATTGGTGTCTTTTGGTAGCAAATAGGTTTGTCCATGTGTTATACAGGGTGTAACAGAAAGGCGTGGTCATATTCAAGGGTCGTCACTTATACATGATAAATAGCGTGTGTACCTAATCTTATCAAAATGTAAGAACCTTAAAATTTTACGTCATTTTTAATCAGTCCATAAATTGTTATGCAAAATATCGCCACGAATAAGGCTACATCACTAACCAATCATTCAAGATTTTCATCGTAGTATAGTAGTAGTAGAGAGTTCAATTATGTTGGATGACCCTGCACAATGATCTCTTATGTATCACTGCGCGCCTGGTACCCGTCACGCGTCGAACATACGGACGTCCGCGCGTCCGTAAACCAAAGAAACAAAGGCAAACAAATGAATACCAACTAACTACTAACCTCTGTACGTTTTCCGTCGCCACCGGCTTTCACGACGACCACATCGAACGGACAAATGTTAATCACCATCTCACTGTTGTTGGTACCTACTTTGTTATCACATCTGGTGGACGATCATTTGAATGCACTTCACGGTACAAAATAACGTACTACGTACCTACGTTCGACTTTTACATCCCTACATTTTTGATATTAATGTTTTTAGGGTTCGGGGAAGTACCTAACTACCGTTTTTGAAACTTCAATAAGAATGAGATTTAGGTATTTACATACTTTAAGTTACGAATACACAGTATCACAAATCACAACACATCAATTTAGCACTAACTTCAACGCGCACTTGTTTGTTCGAATTGATAATACCTACATAAGGAAAATAGGCGCGAAACTCGGTGACGCTTCCCCGCATTCCTGGCACCACTCTATGTAACTAAATCGGTACCTACATAACGGTCAACAAAAAATATTTGTTGCGTTCGCCGAAAGTGGTAAGTACCTACGGGTTACGGGTCATGCATTACGGGCCACCGTTGGATCCCTTAAGGTACGTTTTGTCCAGGACCGAGCAGACTGTTTCTATCAACTTACTTGGTACCTAACCTACATCACGTAGATTACGATCGCGTCATATGCAATTGATACACAATTTCGAAATTATTCACTGTTACTAACTTAAAACAAAATTTCTTTATCAATTTCACATCACTTCCACAAAGAAAGACAAACAAAAACCAAGAAACGAAATAGATCGAACCGCTTCGGGCTCCGCGTCGAAAGCACTGACGGACAGTGACGGAATAAATAAGCAACACCAAGAATGAAACAAAGAAATGAAAGTGCCTAAAAACTTAAAACTTCTAAAATTACAAGAAAATGTATGTAAATTATCTTAGAAAAGTTTTAATTTAATTAATGGCAATATCAAATTATTTTATGAATCATAATAACAAAAAAAGAGTAATAAAAACTCATTTTGAAATTACAATGACTTCCGAATATTTCTGCCGAGCTTCCGATCAAATACCGAATTATTTAATGCACACGTTTTGTTTATGACGCCACGGCCTTGAAATGTTGGTGTCTCTGTCTAACTAGGTAATAAAACCAATAATCGGTCAGTTTGAGTTTGAGGCACTGATAATTGTTTTGAATAATTATTTTGTTTGGAAAGCTAATTTCCATGCATTTGAAGTTTTTGAAAAAATCTTTACGTGTTTAATGCAATAAGTTGTAATGCGTTAATAACGCGGGACTTCGCCATGAGTGTTTGAAGTTGAGCCGTGAGTTTACAATTTATTTTTGTTGCAAATCAACTGTTCACCTGAATGTCTGTGTGTTTGTCAATTACTTTTCAACACAAAATAATGATTATCGATTTAGATTGTAGATTGTTTTATTGTTTGTGATATTATTTAAACTATTAAAAAACTACCTTAACACCTCAATGATATTAATCCTACAATGAAATAAATTGTTGGATTTTGTGAAATTATGTAATTCTTTTAACGATTTCATGTAAATAGATTTAAAAAGTGTTCTCTGACAATAAAAAAAGACCAAAACGATGATTCATGTGAGTATAACATTTTAGAAATCGGTCACCCATCTATGCACCAACTGTGGTAAGGTTGCTTAACTTACGCAAACATTATATCATAATAGAAGTTGGTTCAACTTTGAGGTACACCGACAAGTTACTATAAGAATAACAAATTCGTATAATGTAAACAGTGTGTCGTCGCCGGCTAGGGTCAGTAGGTACCTTTGTTTATTTGTGATGTAATACCTACCTACCGTACCCTGGAAGACGGGGAATTTGGGAAGAAAGTTCGAAATTATGGTGTGAGCGGTGATGTTCAAGTTACAAATAATGTACGGTTTAATGCTGCCTGAATTCGTTACCTTGTCAACAAAATCAATGAAAATATTTAAATGACTTAAGTATCATATTTTATTACGTAGGTAATTTAAAGTGTCCTATTTAAAGCAATAGATGGGCGTCAGGCGTCATACCTGTTGTTCCCAAGTACTCCTCACAATGTCTGTTACCTTGGTACTCCGAACATTGGTTTTCGGGTTACCTACGTATAGTGTTTCTGTGTGTGTGTCAACATTAGTGTGTGTGTGTCTACATTTGTGTGAGTGTGTAGGTATACACACACTCACACAAATGTAGTCGACCAGATAGATTATTGTGTGACAGAGATGAATTATTTTTATTAATGAAAACTGCATTTATTTTACTCTTCGTCCATAAACAATGATAAAGAACGAGAGGCAAGCTACGGAAGAGTGAAACAAGATACCAAAGGACGAATGAGAGTTAAAATGATAGAACGAGACTAGCTTGTCTCACTCACACATCATCACTTGTTTCATCTTTGCAGGAACAAAAGAGTGAAACAAAATGAAAGTGGGTGGTGATTTAAGGTCAAACCTGAAGTTCATTGCAGTTCATTGGAAACAGCTGATTATCTGTTAGTGTTGGGTACCTATCGGTAAAGTCGTATTTTCAGTATGTCGGTGTTACGCACTCGATAAGAAAGAAAATTCTTTATCTCAGTCATACTAATAAAATCAGAATTGGTACCCCCGCAGATGTTATACTTATACCTAACACTGTTCATTGCTAAAATATGACCACACCTTTCTGTTACACCCTGTATAGTCAGGTATCGTATGTGGTAGTTTAACGAATGTATAAAGATGTTTAAGTAAATAGGAATGAATATAAGTGAATTGTTTATACCAGTAATTGTGTATGTTGTCGGTCCTGGGTGATTTCCAATTGTGAGTATGTTTGATAACGTTTATGAATGTCTCTATTTGTATGTGTGAATTCCATGTTAGGGGTGTGGCTTGTACTGCTGTTGATGATGTGTGTCCATTCTGAACTTGCGTTGTTTTGAACAGGATTCTCCCAGATACCAGACCAAAATTGATGCAGATTATCATGTGACTATGTTGGTAACCTTTGCTTCTGTATATTTAGATTTTGATGATTCGATGTAAGGCTTCTGTAAAAAGCCTTTTCTGTGTTATTGAACTATTTATTCTGTCTCTTTCGGTTTGTACATGTAAGGTATCTCTTTAATCTACTTGCTGCTGCATTTAATTTCTGTTTTAACGTGTCCAGAAAGTGTTCTAATTCTGTATTGATATTATCATAATTGGCATGTATTTGACTTTAATTGTTTCTACGGCAGCTACAATTCTATTGCTTCCATTACCATGTATGTATTGTGTTAACCGGGCTATTTCTGATCTATATTTTACTATTTTTGTTTCAAGCCCTTTGGGGTTGTTCTAATGGAGTTTATTTTAGTTCCATTACATACAACTACTGTATACGCAGCTGAGTAAACAATTGTCTGAAAGGTTGCAAAATCTTGATCTGTATTTAATAAGTTGGGTAAAATATTTTTGTTTACATATTGAGCTATTAGAGCTAGTTTTCTTGATGGTCTTTGTCTAGGTAAATATGGCCTTGAAGTCGGTTTAGAGGTTTTGAATGTGTCTAATGCTGAATAAAATTGTCGATCAATTTCAATACAGTCTATGATACAATGGGGCACATAAGAGTTATGTTGCGATTCATGAGAGTTTGTGTGTAGTTTCACTGGGCAATATTAAATCTAGTCCTTGTTCAGAGTTTGTCTGGGTTCAAGGTTAGTGTCTCACTTCTATTTATAGTTTGTATTATTCTAAGTTGTGTTTCTACTTCTTGCCTAATTTGGTTTATCCTAGCATCTGTAACCATTTTATTGTTTACTATTGATCTTCTTTGATCGGATACTCTTAGCCCAGATATATGTGGTAAGTGTGGGTAGGTTTGTATGAGTTTTTCGTGTAATTTTTGTCTATTGGCTGTCAGATTGGTTTCCAGTTCAGTTATTTCAAAATAAATACGGAGAACAGTCTCATTTATTTCATTGGACCATTTCATTCTCGATGATGTTTGTATGAGTATAGGAAATGGTTGTTCATGTTGTTCTAGGTAAGTGGCTACTTCATTTCTTATAGCATTAAGAGTGCTTAGGGGTAGTAATCTGTTCTTGACTATGTTGATCTCCTACACTTTGCTTGGATGCGTTCATTTCGTGGAATTTAGGGGTAAAGGCATTGTGTAATGTTTCTAAGTAACCTCGTGTTTGGGTCTCTAGTTTGCTGGCGATGAAATATGAGCGCCAAATGAACTTGTTCATATCAACGGTCCAATTTCTTTTAGCGCGCGATTTGGCAGTAATGGGTCCATTAATAGTGGCATTCGCCTCTTGGATAACATCTACTGTCTGTGAAGATGATGGCAATGATAATGATGACGACGATGATGATAATGGATAGCGTCGAAGCGGGTTGGAGGATGACATGGGAGATGTAAAAAGATTTGATGATGATGAATGTGTTGGTGATTCAATGGGTTTGATGATGACTTCGGCAGTGGCATATTGTTCGAGGGGAACCCGCCTGTTCAGTCCCCCGTCGCCAACGGTTCGCATGCTGTGGCATCCAGCGTCGGCTCCAGATGCGCCCTGACGACCCTCCGGGAAGCGGCCTCAAATAACTATGAAAGTAACAATAAAGTATACGTGAACAAAAGTGAAAAGATATTGCAGTACAGATAACAACATTTGTCGTAAAAACAATGATATTGTACGAGTTACACCGTACATTAACCTTTTCAACATACGTCACACCTGCGTAAGTTGGTCAAATTACAGTAACAGCAATACACCCGCCCGTTGCGGAGCGGTAAATCCGGCACTAAAAACAGCGCGGAGGTCGTGCTACCAACGGTGGAGGAGTCGAGAACTTTCGCTTCACTCTTTATGCTCGGAGAACAGTCGCTTCACTCCTTACTCTCGGAGAACTGTCGCTTCACTGTTCTTTGTTCAGATTTTTCCTCATATAGAAATCTCTCTAGAAGCACCCAAAATTTTAAAGCGTATCCTAATTCAAATTTAGGATTTACCTAAGCAAATTACACACAGCCAGTTTGGAATAACAGTCGAAAGTTTTTATAAAATACAAAGAACTCTTCGCTTATCTATTGTCATAGAAACCATAAAAATATTTGTCGAAATGGCAGTTAAGATTTATCAAAAAATAATTGTTTACAATAAATATTAAAGAGATATTAGAGAAGAGATATTAATGTTAAAATAGCGAAATACCTACATAACAAATGGAATATATACATAAGAGGTACGAATTAATACTACAAGGATATATACATAAGAGGTCAGATTTATCACTACAACAGGTAGGATTTGGCTTGTTGAAATACTTGGATATGTAATAATGTGTTATTGTTAGTACCTATATACAGGGTGATTTATAATATACTAATAACCTCCTGCTCCTGGCTTCTTTAGATAACACTTAATAACTTTGTAATATCAGTTTTGAAAAATATTTCATACTAGCTGACCCGCCCAACATTGTTTGCGTTAGTTTCCCCCGTTTTGCAACATTTTTTTATTGCTGCTCGGCTCCTCTATCGTCGTAGCGTGATGTTATATAGCCTATTGCCTTCCTCGACAAATGGGCTATCCAACAGTTGGAGGATAGGGCCTAAGATTATCGCGTTCAAACAAACAAACAAACTCTTCAGCTTTATAATATTAGATTTATATTAAACCTTAATTGGAGTTATGAACTTAACCACCTACAGACTGTTTTGCTGGAGTAAAATCGTTGTTTATTTTGAGGTGTAGGCTCTAAACCTGACAAAAAAACATCGATTTTACTACGGGGTCTCTCAAATATGTCGTAAATGGTTGTGTAACAAAAGTGGTAGGTGGTGAAGTGTTAATTATATATATATATATTTTTTTTTTTTTTAATTAAGTTACGAAGTTCTTTGCTGCAATGTAAAGAAGCCAAGAGCAGGAGGTTATTAGTATATTAAAAATCAACCCATCGGAATATGAGAATAAGGGGATAGAGAGTAAACTTGTGTCTGCACATGCACTTGCTCACTATAATATTTCCTGCGTAGTTGGCTAGTCTTTGATGAGATTTGCCGCCGAAACCGATATCGGTTAGGAGACCGTTATTCAGATAAAAGCAAATCCATTATATTTTCTTTCAAATTATATTATTTTAAACAGTCAGGCTAGTTTAAAATAATTTATCTACAAGTAAGTGTGTGTCTATTAAAAATCCAATACTTTCTGAAGCCCATCTGAATAACAGCTAAACACATTTGCATTAACTATACTGCCGACTAAGTAAGGTTTCTAAAGGGCCCACAGACGATGCATCCATCAATCCAAATAGCCAGTGTCAAAAATTTATCGGGAATGTCAAAAACGTTATCCATTTGAATGGACTGCGTTCGGATTTCGAATTCCAAACTGACGTTCGTTTAGTCCAAATGGACGTATATCACGCCACGCCATTTAGAAAGCATCCGTATTGTCAGTGAGTGGGCAAATCAAGAACCTTAAAGTAATTGTGTCTATGGTTTATCGAAAGAGACATACCTTTTCTTTCTTAACATAGTGTCAAACCATGGTTACCATAGTTACAAAAGAGAAAGATGATCTCGCAAAATATCAAATTTATTCTCTTTACTTCTTCTGAAACAAATTTATGGAAGAAGGATTCTTGCGTACGTCCAAATGGAAGCCGTACGTCCAATTGGAAGACGTTGAAATGGAAGTATAGTCAATGGTGCCATCATTTTGCGTGCATCCATTCGGAATGCTTCCAAATGGACGTATCGTAAGGGTCTGACCGAAGATGCGTCCGGCGTATCTGTTCAGTGTGGTCGAAGTGCTAACGCATCATCGGTTGAGTGTTATAAGGCTGAACACTTTATTATGCACTAGCTGACCCGCGCAACTTCGTCTGCGTCAATTTTGCCCGTTTTTGCAACATTTTTCAATGCTGTTCCGCTCTTATTGGTCGTAGCGTGTTGTTAAATAGCGTATAGCCTTCCTCGATAAATGCGCTATCAAACAGTAAAATATTTTTTCAATTCGAATTAGTAGCTCCCGAGATTATCGCGTTTAATGAAACAAACAAACAAACTCTTCAGCTTTATAATATTAGTATAGAAGTATAGATGTTCTAGACAGTTGTAAACTAGCGTCCCCAACGAGGTTACCTTGGTAGCATCCACAGATTTTGTTTTCGTCTACACATAATTTGGTTTACAACATCCGTCTACATGGTTGGAATCAAGCGAGGTCACCTTGGTGAGGATGCTTCTTTGCCACCGTCTGGACATGCTTTACTCACTTGTCCGCTCTCGCGTTACACAACTGACGATACGCGACGTATTATGCGTCATTTATGCTGGAACCCTGAAAGTCAACCTTCCTTGTTATCAAAACTTATTATGAACATTCTCCACGACACGTTCCAATACGTAACAATATTTACCACCTACGCCACGTCAAAGCGTACACATTTGAAATTCAAACAGGGAGTGACGTTGGAGGAAACCAACATTTATATTATTGCCGTGTACGGAAGAAATAGTCTAAGTACGTAGGCAAGTGCTTGTAGAGAAATGGTGTAAAGTAATTTACATTAAGTTATCTGAACGTGTAATCTAATACAACGAGTATTAAATGCAGTCCAAATTTCCAATTGGCATTTATTTTAATAATAATAATAATATTTTTTTTTTATTTGTGAAAGATGAGTATACATATACAGGTTTGTAAAGTAAGGTGTGTAATATTATAAAAGCTCTGCATGTTTCGCCATGTCATTGGCATACAAATTTATAAGTTTTATGTAATTATGATGTAATTATGTTTTATATAATAGGTTTATCTACTATTAGTACTAATAAAAAAAAAATACGTGACAAATGTAAGAATGTGAAATAAACAAAAATGATAAAATCTAGCAAAACGATACAAAATATAACAATAACAAAAACAAAACGTCATAATAGTATGTTACGTACTCATAAAATCATCTAATTTATAAAAACATTTCGCAATAAGTTCTTTCTTTAGTTCCTGTTTAAATTGTTGTAGGTTTAGACTCTTTATATACACACATCAAAAGTGTCTAGGGATCAACATATATTTTTGCAATAACTTTTCTCCTGATTGATTTTTTTTTTTTATTTCTTTAAGGATTCATCAAATAAAGTGTTTTCGTTTGTCACAGTAACGATAAACCAAGTCACCTTTGCATTAATAAAGAAATTTGCCATTTTCCTAATAAAGGGATTTTTGACATTTGAACCACTAACATTAAAGTTCGAAAAAAAGACTGAAATAACAGTTTTCTTTAAAATTTTATTGGGTAACTTAAACAATTAATAATCCGTGTTTCTACCGCGAACACTAACAACACAAGAACATCGGTTTGGCATACTCAAAATGAGTTCATCCAAATCACGCTGTGGAATGGCCGCCCATGTTCGTTGCAACAACAAAAAAAGGTCTTCTTGCGACTGGATACCCTCCATATTCGGCAGAGCTCTTCTCTGTAGCATATCCCATGCATGCTCAATCGGGTTCAAGTCTGGCGACTGAGCAGGCCAGGGCAGGACATTGATGTTAGCTGCGGCGAGAGTCTGTCTTACAACTCTTGCGGTGTGCGGTCGTGCATTATCATGCATTAACTGAAATAAGGGACCGATTTGCACTTGTAGAGGAACGATGACGTCTGATACAATCGTCTCAGCATAAATTTGAGCGTTGAGGTTGCCTCTGATCCAAATCAACTCAGTTCTTCCGCCGATCCAAATACCCGCCCATACCATGATGGTTCCACCACTATAAGGATGGACTTCCTGGCAGGATTTTAATCGCTGTTGGCGTCCAGGGGTTCTCCAGTGTCGTATACGTCTTGTATCCGGTCTCATACCAAAACGAGACTCATCAGAAAAGCACACGAAACGCCATTGTTCTTCTGCCCAATTTCTGTGTTCAAGAGCCCATTGATATCGAATCCTACGATTGTGCATTGCTATAGGTGGTACCCGTAGCGGTCTTCGGGAATGAAGGTTCACTTCATGCAAGCGGTTTCTGACTGTTTGGTCGCTAATTAAGTTCCCTGAAGAGTGATGAAGCCTCACGGCTAACATCATGGCGGTTATTGTTGGACCTCTTCGAGTTAAGATTTGAATGTATCGGTCTTGTCTCCGTGTGGTGCAGCGATACCGTCCTCCATGGCGCTCAGCCACGGTACCAGTGCTTCGGTAACGTGTCCAAAGTCGACTGATAACACTCTGACTTGTATTCAGAGCTAAAGCCACAGTACGTTGCCGGGAACCAGCTTCTATCATTCCCACGGCTCTGAGCATTTCTTCCCTGCTTAAATGACGTCGCCGCTCCATAATAACGTTGGTTTTAATCAGTAGTAGGGAAACAGTAGCACTAGCACTAACAAGAAATCCGCATAAAAATGCTTGATCCCTAGACACTTTTGATGTGTGTATTTTGGTATTTTATTATACACACATCAAAAGTGTCTAGGGATCAAGCATTTTTATGCGGATTTCTTGAGATTGAGATGTGGCTTTGTAATAAATTTATGATTTTATAAATTTATATGGATCCTTTTTGGTGCATTTCATAATTTGAATCAGGAACTGTGAATCAAATTCGAGTAAAAGATGAAAATCAGCTGTCAATATTTTCCCTATAAAAACATACAACGCATTGAAGACATTATTAGTGCTACTATTTCCCTACTACTGATTAAAACCAACGTTATTATGGAGCGGCGACGTCATTTAAGCAGGGAAGAAATGCTCAGAGCCGTGGGAATGATAGAAGCTGGTTCCCGGCAACGTACTGTGGCTTTAGCTCTGAATACAAGTCAGAGTGTTATCAGTCGACTTTGGACACGTTACCGAAGCACTGGTACCGTGGCTGAGCGCCATGGAGGACGGTATCGCTGCACCACACGGAGACAAGACCGATACATTCAAATCTTAACTCGAAGAGGTCCAACAATAACCGCCATGATGTTAGCCGTGAGGCTTCATCACTCTTCAGGGAACTTAATTAGCGACCAAACAGTCAGAAACCGCTTGCATGAAGTGAACCTTCATTCCCGAAGACCGCTACGGGTACCACCTATAGCAATGCACAATCGTAGGATTCGATATCAATGGGCTCTTGAACACAAAAATTGGGCAGAAGAACAATGGCGTTTCGTGTGCTTTTCTGATGAGTCTCGTTTTGGTATGAGACCGGATACAAGACGTATACGACACTGGAGAACCCCTGGACGCCAACAGCGATTAAAATCCTGCCAGGAAGTCCATCCTTATAGTGGTGGAACCATCATGGTATGGGCGGGTATTTGGATCGGCGGAAGAACTGAGTTGATTTGGATCAGAGGCAACCTCAACGCTCAAATTTATGCTGAGACGATTGTATCAGACGTCATCGTTCCTCTACAAGTGCAAATCGGTCCCTTATTTCAGTTAATGCATGATAATGCACGACCGCACACCGCAAGAGTTGTAAGACAGACTCTCGCCGCAGCTAACATCAATGTCCTGCCCTGGCCTGCTCAGTCGCCAGACTTGAACCCGATTGAGCATGCATGGGATATGCTACAGAGAAGAGCTCTGCCGAATATGGAGGGTATCCAGTCGCAAGAAGACCTTTTTTTGTTGTTGCAACGAACATGGGCGGCCATTCCACAGCGTGATTTGGATGAACTCATTTTGAGTATGCCAAACCGATGTTCTTGTGTTGTTAGTGTTCGCGGTAGAAACACGGATTATTAATTGTTTAAGTTACCCAATAAAATTTTAAAGAAAACTGTTATTTCAGTCTTTTATTCGAACTTTAATGTTAGTGGTTCAAATGTCAAAAATCCCTTTATTAGGAAAATGGCAAATTTCTTTATTAATGCAAAGGTGACTTGGTTTATCGTTACTGTGACAAACGAAAACACTTTATTTGATGAATCCTTAAAGAAATAAAAAAAAAAAAATCAATCAGGAGAAAAGTTATTGCAAAAATATATGTTGATCCCTAGACACTTTTGATGTGTGTATATTGAGGGAGCTAAACATAGAACACTTTTATGCATTAGTGTTGTATTGGCTCTAACCATATATAGTCGATTTTTATCTCTATGACTGCGACTGACTGTATCGGAAACACGATGGATTTGTTTGGATGTGTGGATTTGTTTTGGCGAAGACAGCTATCTCATAAATTAAAAGTGACGGAAGAGTTAGTATTGAAGTTAATAAAGTATTGTCTACAGCTATCGGTGCTTTTAAGTCCAAACATTGCCTTAATACATCTTTTTGGGATTTAAATAAAATGTCTTTATTTGTCGAATTTCCCCAAAATATAATTCCAAAACGTAAGAGAGAGCCTACAATACCGTGTTAAGCCATAAGAAGAACCTCGTGATTTACTACGGATGACAATTTATACAAAGCGTATGCAGAAGAACTTATTCTTTTGTTAAGTTCCACAGTGTGTGCTTTCTAATTGATATTTTATCCATTACTATACCTAAATTTTTTGTTGTATCTACTGTGATTATAACTGTACCTTTATAGCTTATTTCAATGTTTGGAATAGCCCTACGTTGACTGAACCACATTACTTTGGTTTTTGTTAAATTTATTATTAAATTATTGTTATCCATCCAGTTAATTAATGATTCGAAGGTGTCGTTTATCTCTTTGCCATAAGTAAGTTTACTATCAAACTCTACAACTACAGTGCTGTCATCAGCAAATAGTGTCATTGGGTATTTCGTTATTTTTGGTAATTCATTTATATACAAGATGAATAATAACGGGTCATATACGCTTCCTTGCGGAACGCCGTATCGGACCATGCGTCGGTCTGATTTGAATATGTACTCTTTTTCTTTGTCGAAATATATTCTGATAAGCTCAGTGTACTGTGACCTATTTTTTTAAATGTTTCAATTAATTTAAGCAAGTTTCCTCTGATGCCATACGCTTCTAATTTTGTGAGTAATATGTCGTGATCCACATAGTTAAATGCCTTAGTTAGGTCGCAATATATGGCACATACGGGTCTCGAGCTTTTGTCTACATTTGTTATAATATGTTTGATAAAATCAAAAATTGCCATATTTATTGTCTTGCTTCTTCGGAATCCTTTTTGTTCGTTTGATAAAATATTGTGTTTTTCTAAAAATGAATAAAATTGATTATAAATATATTTTTCGAATATTTTGGAAAATATAGACAAAAGTGCTATCGGTCTGTAGCAATCCATGAGTTGTCTATTGACTTTTTTTAAATAAGGGTTTTATGATAGATATTTTCAAATTTTCTGGAAATGTACCAGTAACAATACAAGTATTTAGTATATAACTTAAATGGTCACAAATTGTATATGCTACATATTTGATCACTTTTGTAGATACTTCATCATGTCCCAAACTTTCAGTATGTTTTAGGGATCTTATGATATTTAGTATATCCTTATGTGAGCTAGGCAGCATGAACATACTTTTGTTACATTTTTTTATGTTTGAAATGGTTTTATATCCAGATCCTGATATCGGTTTAACTTTGTCAATAAAAAAGTTATTAAAGGCATTAACTATTTTGTGTGGTTCAGTAATATAGGTATCATTAATCTTAATGCCTTGTACTAGATTATGTGTTGTTTGTTTTTTTATTAATAATACCCCAGGCTGTTTTTGTTTTCTTCGTTGATGTCTTAATATTACAATTATTTTGTGCATGTTTGGTAAGGTTTATAATTTTTCTATAGAGTTTAGTGTAAGATTGCAATTTCCTTTTATTTGATTCATTAGGTTTTAGTCGTTACTTCCACAGCAGTTCCCTTTTTTATCTGCTGCATTTTTGTATACCCAAAGTGGTTTCTTCTTTATTTTAACTGTTAGCTGTCTGTAAGGAAAGCATAAGTTATACAGGAGTTTAAAATAATACATAAAGGTATCGAATGCTACATTGCCTCGTTTGTGTTATATGTTTCAGAGAACGAAATGTTTTGTAGGTGTTTTTTTAGTTTTTGCATGTTTTCTTTGCTATAGTCGCGACGTTTTATAAACCAATAGTCTATCAAATATGTCTTATCTACAGGAAACTTTAAGAGTTGTGATGTATGATCAGACAAGCCAAATTCAATGACGTTGAGTTTACATTTATTTCCAAAGTGATAAGCGAAGTTATCAATGCAAGTCCCACTTTTTAGTCTTTTAGGTTGGTTTAATTCTAATTTAAGATTATAATTTAAAAGAAGGCACTCAAGTTGCAGCAGTACGTTATAACGTTTAAGAGTATCAATGTTAAAATCGCCGGCAATTATGATTTATTTTTCTGTTTCTTAATGACCAACTGTATCATTTTTTCAAATTGTTCAAAAAATACAATGAGATTTTTTAGTTGAGGCGCTCTATAAATGCACACAATTAATGTTTTATAAGTAACTAGTTCCACTGCACAGCATTCGAAAATTCCACCTATTGAAAGTTTTGAGATTCCTAAAATTTCTTTACTTTGAATATTATTTTTCACAAGTATGCACGATCCGCCTCTCTTGCAGTTATTTCTGCTAAGACATGTTGCCATTGTATAGTTCGGCATTGACAAAGTGCCCTTCGTAACCATTCATTATGAAGTGTTCAGTTATGCATACGATGTCTATTTCGTTGTCCTTTTCTGATAACTCATTTAAGCAAACTGTGAGTTTATCGGATTTATTTAATAGGCCTGCGATATTTTGATGCAGTATGTTTACATATTTATTCGAGAAAAAACTGAGACACGTTACTTTGTTGGCTGTCTTTGCATTTCAGTTGCGTATGATCGAAGTTATAGTGTAGTAATAGCCTTGATAAGTTCATATATATCCTTAAAAATAGTTTTTACACCATATTGGTTGATAGAGCCTGAATATTTCTTATACATTTTAAAATCACATGCGAGATTTCTATTGGAGTCTATTAAATAGGCATGTTGATGTGATATTATATCCATGTGTAGCAGAGTATTGAAATGTTCAACTCTATAGTTGAACATAGTAGCATTATAGGCATATTTGTATGCAGCAGCGCAAAGAATAACGTTCGTGAATTTTATTTGTTTAATAATTTCTCTAATCTTAACAATTAAACCTATGTAATCTTTAGTTGTTCTGAAATCTGTTTCGCCAATCATAATTAAAATCATCTTTTGTAAAACCTTTTAACTTCTCTTCCAAATTACATAGTTGGTTCTTTATTCCACTATTCGGCATAATGTAGTGACACATTTTTGCGTTTGTAAGTGTATTTTCGGCGAGAGTATATATAATATTTTCAATATCTTCACTAATAATGCATATTTTACTATTTTTCGTTGACTTGGTATTACTGATTAGAATTATTTTTATCAGCGGCTACATTTTAAGAGGGAAGTGATGATTTAAACATTTTTTTCGGTGTTAAATTATTGTTTATTTTCGTTTGTGTTTCTTTAATTCTTGTATTGGGCTTAATAGTAAGTTCTGTGATTTCATCAGTTTGTGTGTACGGCTGGAGTTGTTTACAGGGATACCAGTATTATTTTCAGAGATTAAATTTTGTTGCCTCTAATGATAATATTTCGATTTCTGTATGTGCGCTATGTAGTTCCTTGGACAGTTTTTCTATTTGTTGCGTTAATTCAAATAGTTGATCTAGGCTAGAGATCTCGTCGTTGCTAATATTAGGCAAAGTAGTAAAGGATTCATCTAAAGTGTGAGTAAAATACTGGCATTTACCATTATTAAAATTAGGCTGTGTACATCGAGATGGTATGATCGGTGAATCCATTCTTGTATGTTTATTTTACTTCGAAATAAATACGATGCAGAAACCTACGAATTTTTTATATGGTATTATTTCAATCAATAACTGACTGTAGTGAAAAGAAAAAAAAAACTTCTAAATCCTACCAGAGTTTTACATTTGGATCAGAAATTGAACTGGAAGACACACGTTGAACATGTATGCAAAAAGATCAGCCAGTTTACGTATGGGTTGTACCGGCTGAAATACATAACGAGTAGAGACGCGCTCATAACTGCCTACCATGGATACATTTCCTCGACATTGCGTTATGGTATCATTTTTTGGGGGAACTCTGCTGACTGGCTCCTTGTGTTTAGAGCGCAGAAACGCTGTATTAGAACAATGTTCAATTTAAAGCCAAGAGACTCGTGCCGACCTTATTTTATTAAACATTGTCTACTAACTTTACCTTGCCTATACATTTACGAAAGCGCAATATTTGTGAAACAGAATATAAACCTATTCAGTAAAAGAGATCGACAACGTCACTTTGGTAAATTGTGTGTGGTACCATGTAAAACAACGCTGATGCATAATAGCATATTTTGTAAAGCGCCACTAATATATAACAAACTTCCATCGTGCATTAAGAACATAGACAATAAGGTCAAATTTAAGAAGCAGCTTATTAATATGCTTACGGAAAAGTGTTACTACACCCTAAATGATTATTTTAATGATAGTATAGTTGACATGCCTTGATTTCGATAATTATATTGACTGTAAATCTGATTAATAATAATAATATTGTTTTGTAATTAATTTAAATAACTAACTATATACTAATTATTTGTGAACATTTGCACACCAAATAGGTTAAACATAGATTGCACTAATTATTGTAATTACTAACACCTTTTTGTACCTGTGTTTTTGCAAAATAAATATATATTGAATATTGAATATTGAATACTAAGGTATCATTGGCCCTCTGGTGTCGAGTAGCGTAAACACACTTCCGTCGTTAGGCAGCTTGGCGGCACTGATTTAAATTGTTGAAAATTAACGTCTTTATTTAAGTTTTACTATTTTATTTTTTATCTTATTGAAATAAAAAGTAAAAATACTTGACAATTTCACTCTTATAATGATACAAGATTTGGTCCACATAATGAATTACTTTTCTTCACAGAAAAAATAATGATATAATGCCAGTGCATTATATCATTATTTTAATTTAAAAAAATAAATAAATAAATAAACAAATATATATACAGTCATATATATATTTGTTTATTTATTTTTTTAAAAGATTAACAATGTGCGATTAGGTCCCACATCACTAGCAATCTTGTTAACCCCTCAAACTAAGCTCAAAGACTTGTGTTAGGAGTGAGTTCACGTCGGTAGTTTAATGGGTAGGATTCGAACCCGCGACCTCACGATTGCGAGACCGATGCCTTAGTCATTAGGCTACCGCCGCTTCTCTCGCTCTATATTTGTTTATTTAATCACTATACACAAGAGTTATGAAAAGATAACGTTATATGGTCTTTATTACGACTTATTTTAAGAAACTATACTAATAATTACTTAATTAACACATAAAAACTATTTATTTACACTTTAAAATACGGTAACGATATATAGTTTAGTGTTACCACACTCTGCCACAAGTTATTTATTTTATTTATTTATTTTATTTATTAGGTTCACCAACAATTATTTACACTAACAATACATTAAAAACAAAGGTGAAATACGACAAAGAGTGTAACAATCACTTATAGGTAAACACCACATGCACTAAATAAAGGAGAAACAATTATAGACTTACCCTACCATTACAATAATTGCATTTTTTGAAAGATAGAAAAACTGAGTCTGGATTCAAAATTTTTCTATCTTTCAAAATTGCAATTATTGTATTTGTAAAGTCTTTGGCAAGAAATGCCTATAAAAATTATTTCAATATTCGGCCTGCGTCATCATAATTTGTTAAAATGCTCTCTGTAACGAAGCAATAACAAAAGCCGTGATAGTTCTTTAACTTCTACTACTAGATTAGATGGCGCTACGGGGGTCTAACCCGTAAAAGCATTAAGAGATAGAAGAATTTGATATCTAGTAACATAGTCCAGATAGGTGGTTCGCTTATGGCCCCGGTTTGGCTACGGAAGTCTCGGGTTCGATTCCTGAGTCTGGATTCAAATTTTTCTATCTTTCAAAAATGCAATTATTGTATTTGTAAAGTCTTTGGCAAGAAATGCCTATAAAAATTACTTCAATATTCGGCCTGCGTCATCATAATTTGTTAAAATGCTCTCTGTAACGAAGCAATAACAAAAGCCGTGATAGTTCTTTAACTTCCGACTAGATGGCGCTACGGGGGCCTAACCCGTAAAAGCATTAAGAGATAGAAGAATTTGATATCTAGTAACATAGTCCAGATAGGTGGTTCGCTTCTGGCCCCGGTTTGGCTACGGAAGTCTCGGGTTCGATTCCTGAGTCTGGATTCAAATTTTTCTATCTTTCAAAAATGCAATTACTGTATTTGTAAAGTCTTTGGCAAGAAATGCCTATAAAAATTACTTTAACCCTACCATACACACATACCAACATTGTAAAAACTATAGTTATAAAATTAAAGAGAAAAAAAAATACATAGTGGAACATAAAACAACAAAGAAAAATACTGCAAGGCTAACATATCTCTAGCAAACAATTCAAAATTCTAGATTAAAGTTTCGCAAGCGAATCGAAGTGGAGGTCTATTTGATCACTGCAATGATTTAAAACCTTACTGAGTCTTGCAAATGGCGAATTGCATCCTAAAACAGTCCGCCTGAATGGGGGACAGAGTGGGGTAATTGAGTTGCGAGGGAGTCTTGAGGGAACACGTAAATTAAAATAAGGTAACAATATGGGGCAGTCAACATATTGTTTAAAAATTTTACAAGCAAATAAAGCATCATTAAAGCATATCCTCTTATCAAGAGTGACTAAGGCGAAGTGCTTCAATCGGGCATTATATGACGGAATTTTTTTTGATACTCCATTAGAAAATGCAAGATGCCACAGGAAGCGTTTTTGAACGCGTTCTATACGCAGACTATGTAAGGCATAATGAGGCCGCCTTACCACACTACAATATTCCAAATGACTTCTAACCAAACTATTAAAGAGGATAATTTTAGATTTGTTATGATTAAAGGCTTTACAATTTCTAATTACAAAGCCCAACATGCGGGATAAAAGTTAGCTTTCTGTCAAACAAAACTCCAAGATCATTTATAGTATCTACCTCGCTGATTGCGATTAAATTAATGTTATAACTAGATTTAATTAAGTTATGCTTCCTAGAATATTTAACGTGATAACATTTTTTTGGACTTAAAAACATTTTTCATTATTACTACACCATTCAATTAGCCTATCGAGGTCAGATTGTAAGTAGCAAACATCTTCTTCAGACGTAACTATTCTTAGGAATTTGAGGTCATCTGCAAACATAAAAATCTTGGAGTGGTGAAAACAAGCAGGTAAAACATTAATAAAGTAGTTAAATAAAACTGGGCCCAATATTGACCCCTGCGGTACTCCAGAAGAGATTTTATGTATTGTGGATTGAAATCCGTTAATTACAACGTAAACGTAAAATCTATCTACTAAATATGAGCTTATCCAATCAAGCAAGCTCCCTGTGATACCATACGCAACCAACTTGCGTACTAGAATTTTATGTGAGACTTTGTCGAAGGCTTTGGAAAAGTCAGTATAGATTACATCGGCTTGGTGACCAGAATCAATAGCCGTTATCAGTGTCTCAGTGAATGGTACTAGATTCGTGCTTGTGGAACGTGCTGACAGAAATCCGTGTTGGTGACCACTTAGATATAGTTTCAAGTGATCTTGAAAATATGGACAGATTATTGATTCGAAAAGTTTGGCAAACGTTGAAAGAACTGATATCGGTCTATAATTGTGAATGAAATCATCATTGTCTGATTTGTGAATAGGGACTACTTTGGCCATTTTCCATTTGTATGGAAAAATGCCCGATGACAAGAACTTGTTAAAGATCAATAACAGAGGATGGACCAACTCGGATGCGCATGCTGTTATAAAGATTGGTGGTATTCCATCTGGACCTGTTCCTTTTTTAGTATCCAGAGCCTTTAACCTTCTAAATAAGGATTCGGCGTTTATGATAGGCCTGATCGAAGATTGGCTGTAATTATTTAATAACATCAAAAACGCAGAGTCAATAAGGTCTCTCTCTCTCATGTCTTAGATTTACATTAACGCTGTAAACGGAATAGAAATACGTCGCAAACAACTCGAAAATCTCTGTACCTTCAGATGCAGTTGTTGATCCGTCCGTCATTGTCATCGGATAGTTACTTGTACCGCCTCGTTTTGCCTTTATGTATGCCCAAAATACCTTGGGATCTGTTTTCAGCTCATTTTCCACCTTACTATTATAATCCTTATAACAGACTGTTGCTAAATTATCACATTGTTTACTAATTATTTTTAATTTGATTTTATCCAAGGGATTCTTATACTTATGGTAGCGTGTCCTTATTTTATTTTTGGCATTTAGTAATTTTATTAAGTTTTTGGTAAACCAAGGAGGAAATTTACGACTTTTAGGCACTCGATACGGTACAAATTTTTCTATAACAGTATTAAGAATTGCATAAAAACACTCAACCATCTTATTCACTCCATCCAGCCCCCCGAACAAGTCAAACCAATTAATTTCCCTTAAGATTTTTTTAATAGGTGTATAATTTGCTGTATAAAAGTTAGGCTTGATGTTTACATTGTTATACGGTAACCTTGCTTGTTTATTAAAATAGATTCTTACTTCTAGTGAAGGGTGATGTTAGTCAATATTACAAAGGGGGTTATAGCTTTCTAATACATCACACAAATAATACGTCGAAAGGACGAGATCTAGAGTACGACCTGCAGCATTTGTTACACAGTTGAATTGTTTTAGCTTGTTAATATGTACAAAGTCAATAAAAATTTCGCTAACTCTAGGTAATCCCACACTGTATTCTGATTCATCAACCAATTTCCAATCGATATTGCTCAAGTTGAAGTCACCCACCATATAAACATTCGAGTCTTTAATTTGTTCAAAAACACTGTTACAATTATTCACAAAGTATTCAAGAGAAGAGTTGCGTATAGGTGGTGGTAAGTAAACCGCACAGAGAACCATTCGACGGAGGCTGCGCGGTAGTGGTAATTCCAGGGTAACCCACAGATCTTCACAGTTACTTTCCCATGCTTCGACACGTTTAGATTTAAAAGAATTCTTGACAGCTATTAATACTCCACCGCCGTCTTTATTGCGAACTAAGTTGGTACTTTCCCTATCTCTTCTGTAAACCACGTATCTCTCGTCGAATAGCTCACTGCTCAGTATAGAACTGTTAAGCCATGTTTCGGTCAGAATGACTACATCGTAATGGTTACAAAGAATATTGCGATAAAAAAGTTGTATTTTTGTTCTCAGACCACGACAATTCTGGTAATAGTAATGTAAATTATTGAATTTTAAGGACAATTTTTATAAACTTGTTTAATATATAAAGAATTATTTTAACTTTTTTAAGGTTTCCATGTTCTTAATCAGTATATGATCTGAAGCGTTATTTTTTCTTACAAAAATCCTGCCATTCCTTACCCAGACGAACTCAAATCCTTTTTCCTTAGCGAATAACCTTGTGGCGGCGTGAAGTGCTTTTTGTGATGGAGATAAATGTTCAGCGACAAATACAGGCATTTTGTTGTTAGCTAGCCCAAAATCCAATGTATTGAGCTTATTCTCAGGATTGCTTTGATTATAGTTGATCACTGATGCCAGCAGCATGTCTCGAACTCTTGGGGAGGCAAGCTGGACCACAATTGATCGAGGACGAGTATTTGTTGTAAGAAGCTTGGCTGTACGAGTGCAATTTAAGATATCAGTATCTTTTAGCTCACAGCGGACGACTGAACCCAATTGCTTGACTACAGTAAACAAATTCTCCTGCTTATTCTCCGGTAAACATTGAATTTCGAGGTTGCTCAAGCGGGCTTGTTGCTCTAGGTAATTCAGCCAATGAGTAAGATCAGTCACAGTATTCCTTAGTTGATCATTCTCGGTCTTTAATTCTTTAATATTACCTTTTAATGTGACATGTTCGGCTTGAACTTTATCGAATTCCTTGATGTGGAAATTCATTGATTCAGTTAGTTCCCTCACATTAGATTTTATAGGTTCTAATTCCTTATTGATAACGGTAATTATTGTATTATTCAGCTGTTGAATCATCATGGATAACTCTTTTTTTATAACATCCTGGACAATTTAACGTACCTCTTCACTGGTCACAGTTGAAGTTGTAGGGGGGCGATTGAAGAGCGGGTCTCTTGTTGCCTCTAGTAACGGATACATTGCGTAATGGCGTACTGTCCTTATTGGAAAGTTTTGGAATCAAATTATTACACTCTGGACATTTCCATACGCTATAAGCTTCAGAGTCACATGGAATTTGCGGTATAGACATGCAGAGAAAATGGTATTTCTTCAGGCAGTGGCTACAAATTATATACTGCTCTTCTGCTTCCAAATTGTCACAATTGCAGCAGCCCCAACTAGTCCTTTCCGATGTCATATTGTTCTAGTAATAAATTAAGAACGTCGCAGTAAATTAAGAACGTCGCATGAATATAATAACAGCTTTTTCCAAAAGACTCGGTTTCAATATTCTTGTCCCTTTTCCCATAGACAAAATTGCGCGTCTAACGTATGTAATAATGCTGCTCTGGAACGTTCAATATAATCGAAATTAACAACGTTGGCAACACTTTCTTGTTGTCAATCGATGTTGACACATGTCACAATGATAATTGACGCAGTCAATTGTAAACAAATTGTGGGTACAAAATTCAGACTTATCTTCTTTGATTGTGAAGTAGTTGCGGCCGCAGAAGGCGCTGAAAACGATGAAACGGTTTTCTTGCTTGAGAAACTTCACTAATTACTCACTTTTATAGAGTTTTACGTTGATATTTATTATTAAAAGTTAAAATATGCGTAAGTAGTACACACAGGTGGCAGGGTTGCCAGTCTTGATCGAAGTTATCCCATGTTATGGTATTTGTAACCTACGCGTTGTCACATGGGTAAGGTTTCAAACATGTACAACTTCTAGCGGCAATTTCTCGTTTAACAGTGTCAAGCTTTAGATCATGCAGAATGTATTTGCTGTGGATGCATTTTGGAATGTTTAACATAGATCTTATAGCTTTAGCCTGAAACCTTTCCAGTATTTCTATGTTGCTATTACTTGCTGTTCCCCATAGTTCTATTCCGTATGTCCACACTGGCTTTAAAATGGCTTTATAAACTGCTATCTTGCTCTCGTCGGTTAGTTGGGACTTCTTACCAATCAGCCAGAACATTGAACGAAGTTTTGTGTCCAGTGCTTTTCTTTTGGTCCAGATGTGTTTCTGCCAGGTCAGTCTTCTATCCAGATGCATGCCTAGGTATTTAGCCGTAACGTCGTGTGGGATTTGATCTCCGTTCAATGTGATTGGTGGACAATCGCCTTTTCTTAAAGTGAAAGTGACGTGAATTGATTTGGTTTGATTAGCCTTAATTCTCCAAGTCTTCAGCCATTTCTCTATTCCAGTCACATGTTTTTGAAGATTTGCTGAGGCGATTGCTGGATTGGCGTTTACTGACATTTTTACAGTATCATCAGCGTATGTGGCAATGAGGGTTTTGTCATTAGAGGGAATGTCAGCCGTAAATATAAGATATAATACAGGCCCCAAAATGCTCCCCTGAGGTACCCCTGATCGAATTTTGAACAGGTCAGATGTGGTGTTGTTCAGTTTGACCTCGTAGCATCTTTTGTCTAGGTAGCTTTTCAGTATGGCGTAGAAGGAATGGGGCAAGTGTGTCCTGATTTTGAAAAGGAGGCCGTCATGCCAAACTCTGTCGAAAGCCTGGCTTATATCCAAAAACACAGCCGATCCGTATTCCTTATTTTCCAGTGCGTGGGCGATGGTATCTATTAGCCTATGAACCTGTTCTATGGTCCTATGCTTTTGTCTAAATCCAAATTGATGACCTGGTAGGATAGTATTCAGGTAAGGTTGCATTCTGTTGAGGATAATTTTTTCAAACAGCTTCCCAGGTAGTGGAAGGAGGCTAATTGGTCTGTACGATGAAACTTCTTCTGGCTGCTTTCCAGGCTTGAGGATTATGACTACCTGTGCAAGTTTCCACTGAAACGGGTAATAGGAGAGCCTTAGGCATGAGTTGAAGAGTATGACAAGAAACATTAAGCCGCGTTTTGGAAGATTGCTTAACAACGTAGAGTCCAGTAGGTCGTATCCCGGGGCCTTATTCGGTGGTAGAGATTTTATCTCTTGGTATATTTCGTATAGACTTACTGCTTTTAACGGGAGGCACAATTGATCTGGTGACTGTAGGTAGTCTAATATGTCGTTTTCTTGATCGGGATGGGAACAAGGCAGTGGAGTAAATACCTTTTCGAGGTGTTGAGCAAAGGCAGTTGTTTTATCTGCATCAGTTTTAGCCCAGCTTCTATCCTGTTTTCTCAGGGGTGGGATGTGTTCTTTTGGCCGCTTGAGGTTCTTGGTTGCACGCCATAGAGAATAATTGGTATCTTTGTATGCCGTGAGCTGAGAGAGGTTACTTTGTAAACATCTGTTTTCATGCTCTTTTATCAAGTCCTTCAGTTCTTTCGTTGCTTTATTGAATTTCTTTTTATTGGAAGGATATCTTGATTTAAACCATTCTCTTCTTAGTTTGCGTCGTTCACTTACCTTCGCAATTATGTTTCTTGGGTATTCCTTTTGTTTAGTTTTTGGTTTCCCATGTTTATCAGTAGAGATGGAGGCAGCCAGATGAACGATGCTGTTAAATTTTTCAACTCCAAGTTCTATATCGTCATTGGTCTTCAGACTAATACATAGATCAATATTACTGCATATAATTTCTTTAAACTGGTCCCAGTTAGTACGTTTGTTGTAAATTTTGGGTAGTGGCTGGGAGAAAATAGCCTGTTTATACATATTTAAGATGACTGGTGTGTGATCTGATGAAAGCTCTTCACATGTTTCAATCTTTAAATAATTATGCCCAAAGTTCTTGGAAATATAGAAGTCCAACAGATCTGGTTTTTTGTTTTGATCCGCTGGCCAGTATGTTGGTTTTCCGTGGGAGATACATTTAAGATTGAGATCCTGAGTGGCTTTATAAAGTTGTCTGCCTCTGGGATTGATCAACCTCGATCCCCAGAAGGTATGCTTGGCATTCCAGTCGCCTCCGCAGATAAAAACTGGTCCTAGTTTATTGAAGAACAACTTGAATTCGTCAGTCTCAATTTTGTGACGCGGGGGGCAGTAAATTGCGGTAAGTGTTATCTCAGAGTTTTTGCAGTATATTTTAATTGATGTTGCCTGAATTTTATCCATTTTGTGTGATTCTAGAGGATAATGATTAATGTTGTTCTTCAGTATCACCGCAGTCCCACCGTGAGAGTTCCCCGACGGATGATCAGTTCTATAGATCGTGTAATTATAAAATTTTAGATGTGATTTGAGTGTCAGTCTTGTTTCTGATATCAGGGCAACATCAATATTCTCAGTGTTCATGAAGAGCTCAAGTTCTTCCCGTCTGTCAGTTAGCCCATTGGCGTTCCAGATAATAATACGAAGATTTAGTCCCTCTGTGCTGCAAGTCGGGTAATTAATTTGGTCATCTGATCCATCATGCTGTCTATCATATCTTTCATGATCTCTTGAAATCTACCAAACATTGTGTCCAATAAGTTTGTTAGATTCTGTTGGCTCGCGTCCAGAGCAGGATCGCGCGGTTTAGTAGCAGGATTTTTACGTTGACTTTTTAATGCATAAGCATAGCTGTGTTCTGTATGGGGTGTTGATTTGTCATTCTCGTTGTTGCTCTGTTTTGGGTGTGTAGTTACGTATGTTTGTTTAGGCTTTTGGGTAGGTTTAAGGTTTAAGATTTTTTCCTTATATTGTTTATATTTTAAACAACCTTTGTAGCTCGCCGGATGTTTGCCTTGGCAATTAGCGCACACTGCTTCTGTCTCCGGAGTTTTAGTGCATGTGTTTGTTGCGTGATCATTTCCGCATTTGACACAACGAAAAGGTCTAAAGCATTGATTTTTAGAGTGCCCGAATCTTTGACATCTTTTACACTGCAATACTTCTTTTTTCTTGTAAGGTGCTTCGATTGTAACTTTGATATGGTTGATGTATTTAACATTGAAAATTTCCTTATTGTTGGCTTGTGGCTCTAGGTCTACGAAGTGAAGAGGCAGTTTTTGTTTTGTTGATCTATGCAGCACGTTAACTATTTGACGTATCGCATGCCCTTTGGCTTGTAGCTCTTCTTTAATGCTATCAATATTTTCTGTCGCGTGTAGACCTCTAATCACTACCCTATACGCTCTTTCACTCTTAAGTTTGTAAGTGTAGTGATTGACGTTATTCTTAATTAAGTGGTCTCTTATTATCTTGTAGGTTTCGATATCGACAGGCATTAGCTTTATGGTGTGTCCTGATCTTAGAGTAGTCATGGTAAATTTATCTATAGCCACCACTCCGACTAGAAGCTCTCTTAAAGGTATTATGTTGGCAACGCCAGTCACAAAAATAGGTTCAGGTCTTGGTATGTAATCCTTATTATGATTTGCACTTCCGGGGTCTTCGCTGAGGACTTCAAATTGGTTATAAACAGGAACTTTGTAGTCGACTAGTATTGTGTTGCTCTGTTTACTAGCGTGTTCTGTTGGGCTGTCGCGTATTTTTCGCTTTTTACTTGGTACTCTGTCTCGCTGCCAATCGTTGCTAGGCTGTTTATCCTTTTGTTGCGCTAAGGAGTCCGTCTGAATACTCTGACTGCATAAATCTGCATTTTCCGATTGCGTGTCATTGCTAGGGCAGCCACTAAAGGAAATAGATCTCGGTCTCACCTGTAAGAATCCTTTGTGGAGAAGTTGTTGTGTATAGGTTTTTTGGGATTTATTTTCATTATTCTGCATTTGATTCCCACGAGTATGGACGATATAGTGGTCACTCCCAGGGTGACGCCTTTCCTAAGAGAAGGCTATATACAATGGTGTTCCAGGTTCACCAAGGTTGGCGCTAGCGACTGGCACCTCCAGCCATGCATCCTCTTGGCACGTCTCCCACCGTAGGATTAGGGTGAATTTTTATTGAGGCTTTCTACCTCGCGGCACGGACAGTCAAGCCAGTGCCCCCGATTCAATACAGCACAGCCGCATTGCAGCGGGTGATGGTATATATTTTAGTAACTAAATAAAAATAATTTACCGAATTTATCATCACTTCAGAAAGACTAGGCTAGGTAAACTTTGAAGAAAAGAAAACTTGAAAATGAAATTTTCCAAACAGACACAAATGTACAATCGGCCTACTCGGCGGTCGTACACCCCTAAGGCTATAATAGCTTGCGAGAAACGTCCGGTCTCTACGTAAGCGCACTCACACAGGAACATCTGCGCCTTATCGAATGCAAGGGGGCGGGGTCCTTCGTCCTAGTGCGTTGCGTTGTTGTTGGGCATATTTCAAGCCGATTAGAAGATTGTAAAAACTATTATAGATTGAGATTGTGACTTTTGTTGTAAGCGCGCTTTTTGCAGTTGCGCGAAATAGCAATGAATTATTTTATTGTAATACATACAAATCTACATTTTATAAATAGTTTATATTGTATATTTATTCGTTTGTGTTGTTGAAATAGTAAAGAAGTAGTTTAAAGCTTGGAGAGGAATATAGTATATTTTGCCTCAATACATGTGAAATTGTGGACGGAGGTGCAGGAAACCGTTAGATTTTAATATTTTTTTAAATTACTTTTTGATCTGTAATCTATCTTTTCTATAAATATGAGTTAGTACAGGAGTTTAAAACTAGTGCCTGTAATTTATGACCTATTTTCGTTGTTTTATATTGTGCGTATGTTTTAGTATGATTCTGTTAAGTAGGTTCATCGAAAATATTTATTTAATTTTTGTAAAATTATTTTGCATTTTTGAAAGATATCCATATTAATATTATACGTGTGAAAGTAACTCTGTCTGTCTGCCTGTTACGCTTTCACGCTCAAACAGCTAAACCGATTTAGATGAAATTATGTATGGAGATAGTTTGAGACCGGGGAAAGGACATAGGATAGTTTTTATCGCGATAATCTTTATCCACGCGGGCGGAGCCGGGGGCTAAAGCTAGTAATATATGTTTAAAAAATGCGAAATGATCGTTTTGTAACATATATGTTACAAAACGATCATAAATATTTTTCAAATATTTAAGTTATTTGAGTCTTTATTTTGGCTTGCCCTCCGTAGGTATTTGAGAGGTAATTCAACTCATCAGCAACTATGAGTTCAATGATTAATCTATACTTAAATATAGTAATATAATATAGTATATAGTTTGTTTGTTTGAACGCGATAATCTCAGGAAGTACTGGGTCAAATTTAAAAAATCTATTACTGTTGGATAGCCTATTTATCGAGGAAGGCTATAACATCATGCTACAACCAATAGGAGCAGAGCAGCAATGAAAAATGTTGCAAAAACGAGGATAATTGAATCAGACGAAGTTTATGGGTCTTCGTCTGCTTCAGTCAGCTAGTATGCTATATATAGTTGTTGCCAGTGACTCCGCTTGCGTATATCTTGATTCGAGTGATAAGAATCCTACGTCCTTCACATGCTTTAAAACCTATATCATTTTGTAAGTTCTTTGTTTTAGGTGTTTTATCTAAATTTAATTTCAAATAACCATTGGATTGATTTAACGAAATAAAATATATGAAATTTAAAATTTAAATCGGGCTAGTAGCTTCAGTGTAAACTTCTACATACAACTTTAACTCTTTAATATTAATAGTATAAGTATGGTTTTAATTCAGCAAGTTATATTTAATTTTTAACCACAGATTATTTTAATAGAAATAAATGTATTACCTGGAATGAGGGCAAGAAATAAAGAAAAGTGTCAATTGTTTTATTAATTTTATGGATCAGTCAAACAATTTCATAACACATTTGTGCATATATAAATCATTTAATACTTAATTATACTTTAAAATTGTGGATGAGGTATGCAAACTAAAACAATAGGCCAAAATCATATTAGTTAACAATAACGATATATTTTTAATATTATTAAATTATTATTTTATTTATGCTATAAAGTCATTAAAGTGCTTAATTACCAATTACTTCATCAATAAATATTATATTAATAACGTCTTAGTTAATGAAAATATTCAGTTTTATTAAATTAAGTAACAATGTATAAATTATTAATTATTCTCAGATGCTAGCTTATATTTATTACAGTAAAATAACCAATTAGTTTAATTTAGATTACAATTTAAAATATGTAATTACAAACATTTAATTTCAATACAATCCATTGGCTCTACCGTCAATATATATTAACTGTGCTGTTAACAATAATTCGTCGTCACATTCAAACTTCCGGCTTCACATTTCTGGGCTTGTATCTAGTATTATTTACAAGCCATAAGTTCTGACGAATGTGTGCACTTGATTTAAAAAAAAATGCCTGAAAATTTAGCGTGTGATAAATCAAAACCTCTGTACTCGCAAGCGAAACGCACTCTTGCTTCTTGTAGTTCTTGTCCTAATTTTTGTAGCGGAATAATGCACACATTTCTTATAGCCTGCATGCCGCAGTCAAATAGTCTAGCGAACGTCGACATCTTGGTAAATGGCTGCACTTCGTATGTGCTGACCATTTGCGTTACGTGATCCGACGTTAAGAGAGTCCTCCTCAGCATCCCACTATAGCCAACGGCACGCTGTAGCTCTCTGAAAAAAAATACGAAGTTAAACTAAATGTATAAAAGATCTTCGATACCCACTCATTAAAAGTTTGAATGAATAGAACAGTAAGACAAGCTCATTTTTAAAAAAGGTGTTATTTTATTAAACCTAATATTATTTATTTACAAATCAACAGACAATGAACGAGTTGTCACTGATAAAATTAGATAATAGTTCATAAGTAGTTGAAATATGATTGAAAATGGAATAAGCGTTAATATGAGAAGCTACCGACTGCGAAAACAAATTCGCATGCAAACTATTCTCAATTCTATTGCAATTGATTTTAAAGATGATAATTGCCTTAATCGTTTCCAGTTTTAGGACATTTATTGTGCGTAGGTATCATGAACCAATTTTTTCGGCAAACATATTTATGGCACCTGGAATTACCGAACCGTGGGAAAGCAAAAACTTATTGTATGCAAACTATTTTCAGTTCTTGTGTAACGATTTAAAGACGATAATTGATTAAAGGATTCTCAGTTTTACAACTTTTACTATGGGGATCATTTAACTATTGTTTTATCAACACAATATACGCTTTATGATTTCTAAAATTAACTAAAGCGTGTGAAAGAAAACAATTTATTTTGTCAAAAGTAGTTTAAATGAAGGATTTTCAATACTTCAAAAAATTTTACATAATTTATTTTGTTTAAACATAAATATTTTAAAAAGAGTTATGCATAACATCTTTAATGTGAGAAAAATAAAAATATAACACCATGATATAATAAGGGTGGATTTAAGTATGAATCATAGAAAAAAAATATAAGTGTATAAAAGCACGAAATTCCTACTCTTCATATTTCAGTAGAGACAGCCTTTTATATGTTGCCACTCGATAAACAAAATAGTTTTTGTTCCGATTAGTACTACGTTTCGTTATTATATTTCAGAACGAGTGAAAGTCTAGTTCCAAGAAGTTCACCTTTAAAAAATATACGAATTACCAAGTGACTCAGAACACCATGTTTAAAGTAAACTAAATGTAAATATTATTGGACATCAAAAAATGTAAATGAACTTTCACTTTACATTGATTTATGAAAAAGACATTAACGGCATATGAATTTATAATAAATCAATTATAATATTATTTATTTGTTGAAAATCATAAGTAGTCCTATACCTATGTATGATAATATGTATATATATATATATATATATATATTAATTATTTATATATTTATTTATAAAATTACTTATTTTCTTATAATTTCGGTAGTAAATTAGTAGAATGATTTTTCGACAATCATCGTCATATTTGAATATATTTCATAAAATTTTAATAAACTAAGCACTTAAATCTTTCTCACCCATTGCACCGTCTATTAACAAAAACCATTTAGTAGTTATTGTTATTTTTTAATTATATACGAAATAAATACATTTCACTACACTACACAGTAAAATTAAAATAATAAGTTTATATAAAATATTAGGAATAAATAACTGCGAATGATGAAACAACTAATCCTAATGTCTGCCATCATCATTGAGAATATTATTATATTATAACAACGAAACAAACCTTAGCTATGAAATTAACCATAGTCTTCAGAAATATTGATTATATTATTATTTGGTCCCCCCCAATTACTTTTTAACCAATAGCCAATTCTATTGTTAAACATAATTAATAATTATTGTAATAAAATATAATTTGAATTTGACTTACCGTAACATTTAACTCCCGCGATATTTGGTAAAGGTTTGTCCTGTATCCTTGGCCATGAAGATCCAAAATTTGATTCCCGGGTTAAATTTCGGTTAATTGTGAAGACTCGCAGAGGTCAGCAAGAAAGCACCCAACAGTCCAATAAAACACAGCCACCATAGGTAAACAGATGAAGAAGAAACGGTCCACTAATTCACACCACAAGTCAACGAGAGTTCAATCAGTAGTTTTGGGGTCAACAAAATGGCAAGATCGAAATCGAAATCCGTAAACAGAATAAGTCGTGAGCAAAATACAGTAAACACGCGCGCGTCATCATACAAGGAAGTGCAAATTGCAACTAAGTTAACAAAAATGTTTTATGTTCCCGTTCCCACACCTTAGCCCCGTCCTAATTGGTTGGAAGTAAAATGTGGGAGTGGTTTTTGCGTTTGTGTGTGAGACCGAACCGTTGAGAACCGTTCATAGTAAAATATTTTCAGGTGGTCGAGCATCAAGTGGGCCGATTGTACATTTTTATATAGTATTTTGTTTCCAAACTAGGAACATATTCAAAACGATTATGAAATAAATAAAGGTTTCAAAATAAGAATAATTAACGGTAGTCACTCCAAAAATTTAAAAATAGAAATAAAACCATTGACATAGACAAGGACTGCGCCATAACCTCACAAAACTGACCACTCTCTAGAAAGAGACAACGCTACTTTTTGGACAATACCGGTAAAAGGCCGCGGTGTTTTTCTATTTTTCACGCTTTGCAGTCAATATATACTTTATATTTGAAAGGGATGACGCGGTCCAACAGGCCAATTCACTCAAATTTTTCTATCCCTTGATGCTCGCAAGTTTGGGCCCTCGCATGCGCCTTATAGTCGGTAGTTAAAGAACTATCACGGCTTTTGTTATTGCTTCGTTACAGAGAGCATTTTAACAGATTATGCTGTCGCAGGCCGAATATTGAAGTATTTTTTATAGGCATTTCTTGCCAATTACTTTACAAATAACATACGATAGTTCTTTAACTTCCGACTAGATGGCGCATGCGAAGGCCCAAACTCGCGAGCATCTCCTGGACATCGCGGTGACGAGTCCGGCTGCGGGTATGAGACCTCCGCACACTGATGCAAGCGGCGCGGAGGGAGGCAAGCTTCTGGGACCACCAATACACCCCCTTCCTCGAGGTGCGACGTTGTGAGCGGGGCATGGCCGCATCGCAGATCTGCGTAAACGCATCGCGAATGCGGCCAGCCATGACGTCCACCTCCTCCTCAGCACTAGCACGTGGCGAGGTGGCAAGCGCCGTATCGAGGTCTCCAGGTTGGAAAGGAAGACCTCGAAATCGGCAAAACTCCGGTTTGGGGAGAAGTACACTCCGTAGAGTGTGACTTCCCCCCAGTCGGCAGCAACATATTCCGAGCCCTTGTCTCTGATCGACAAGGGCAGGGAATGAAGCGCAGCGGAGCTGACGATTGCCACGGAGCCGTCCCGGTCACCTGCCCAATTCGGGCGGGGAGGAACAAAGTAGGGCTCCGCGGCTACGGCGACACCTATCGACCACTCCGCCATGGCCTGCAGGGGAAGGTGGGCAGCGGAGGAGTGGTTGAGGTTTGTCTGGAGTATGATGAAGGAGTTACCGCTGTCCATTTAGGAGTGCGGTACTACATTCATCACCTTCACCTCAGTCGGCGGCTGAGCTCCGGGTGCAGCCTGCGTCGATTGGCTGCTGCCCGGGAGTGGCTTGGAATGCATCCCTTGGCTTACATCCCTGTCACCCCATCATATAATTGGCAGGCAAATTGCCCGCCGGGACCGGGGCGGATGGCGTCGACCTTCACGTATCCGGAGGCACATTGAGTTTTTGTCTCGATGGCCTCTCGGATCTCTTCGGCCGTGATCGAATCATCCAGGCCCGAAATGCGCAACTCTGCGCACTTCGTGGGCCTGGCGATCTTAATGCCCTCCTTCCCCGCGGTAAGCCCCCGTAGCGTCTCCGCCACGATGTCCGCCACCCTAGCGCCGTCCTGGCCGGGCCACTCTAGGATCCTGGCCCCGGTCTGGGCGTGACGGAAGGAGACCTCCGCACCAAGCTTGTTGGCGTTAAGGGTAGCCCTAGCCTGGCGGAAAATCTCGGCATACGAGACGCTTCCACTTCTCTCCGCCTCCGGCGACAGCGTCATCACGACGGCTGCCGACTTGGGCGGAGTGAGTTTCGGCTTCTTCTTGCCATTTTTGGGGTGGGCTGGCAGAACAGCCTCAGGTTGTGCAACTTTCTTGGCTTTTTTCCCACGTCGCTTCTTACGCCCGCCGGCTGTCCGCCACTCCTCACCAGAGGGGGCTGTAACGACGGGAGCAGAAGCGGGCTTGGGAGCACTAGATGCAGTCTCCAGCGCTTTGGGTATACCGGTGACCGTGCGACGCGCACCCTTTGGAGCCCGCTGAGGGACGGGTTGACATTGAGTAACCCCCCGATTCTGCACGATGGCTGCGGACCTCGCGGCTTGCACCGCCTTTGTCGCTGGCTGAGCAGGTGATGCAAACGTTGCCTTCGAGGTAGCCGCTGCGGCGAAAGTCTCCACGCATCCCCCACAACAGGGTAGGGGCGTGGAAGGTGTGGCCGTATACCGCCCGGCTGCGGCCGGCAGCTTGGCTCGGGGGGGAGACGCTCCTTGATGGTCTCAAGTTTGGCGTCAATAACTGCGTCCCAAGCATGATTGTCAGCTGCCGGCATTGCGCGTCTGAGAATGTCTCCAGCGCCGCAGGAGCGGTAGCCGGGACCGAAACTGATGAAATAGGTAGGGCAATCGACGAAGTAGCCGGAGCAGCCGAAGAAGAACCGGCCCTCAATGACTGCATGTCAGCCCGCAGTTGTGTGAGCTCGGTGCGTAGCTCGCCTAGCTGCGCTTCTAATCGGGCGTTATCAACCCGCAGTCGCAAAGTTTCCACCTCCGTGGCCGTAGCACGCTGAGCCAACGTTTCCACCACTTCCTTCAGGGCCGAAGCAGAAACATTTAGGCCCTTCGCAAAGGTGCCTTTTAGGTTTTTTGACTTTGTGGCCACGTTCACGATTACAGCCACGGATTTGGTCGCGGTTTCAATTAGGTCCGGTGCGGTTTTCGGGGTATCGTCCCCTCCCGTCGAGCGGAGCTCTTCCAGTATTTGGCCAACTTGAGCCTCCGCGACCAACTCCCTCTTTGTACGACTGCGCATGTATGTCTACCGTTGGGAGAACACAGTAGTTGATGCGCCTGCTGCTCCATCGATGTCCGTTATAAACGCAGATGTATCTGGGGGTGAAAAAGGCGTCAATGAACGCGTTCTTGCCCCAAAACCTCCTCTACTAGAGAACCTCACCTTCCGAGAGACTCTAAAGTCTACCTCAGGGAGGTCCGCGTCATTTTCGGGTGAGCGGCGGCGCTTTGGGTGTTGTCTAGCGCATCTCGTCTTACCCACCAAAGCTTGGCTAACCACATTCCTGTCCCCCAACAGCTCCAAGTCGCTGATGGAGGACGCGGAGCCGCGCCGACTCCTGCACGTCAAGCTCCCCGTAGAAACGGTGAGAACTTTGATGTTCGAGCGAACAACAGGAGAGCATCTCCACAAATACAAATACAAAATACAAATACAAATATTTTTTATTTGCTATAAATAGGGTGGATACATGAAGTGGTCTTATAAGTAGTTTACATTAGTAGGTACTAGCCTATTTAGCCATTATCAATAGCATGCAAATATTGATCACTTAAAACTAGATATTAATTATAAAATGATTTTCTTTGTATATAACCATTACCACATTTATTTTCTACTCTTAAATAACTTTATTATCAAAGAACTCCTCAAGTGTATAGAAAGTTTTCTCGGTAAGCCAAGAACCAAGAGCTGACGGAAACTTTTTTAGAGGTAGTAATTTTAAGTTAGTAGGGATTTTATTATAAATTTTAACACACATTGCATAACAATTTTTTTGAAACCGACTACTCTTAGGAATCACGCCCAATACAAGCCGATCAGGATTTCTTGTATTTACTCTGTTTGTGGTATCTTTTGCTTGCTTAAATAATTCAGGGTGATGTTTAACCATTTTTCCTACTTCTAAAATATAAAGGCAAGCAAGAGGGAGTATTTTTAATATTTTGAAGTGAGGACGACAAGATACATTTGTGCAATGTCGCAAATGGACCTTATGCACCTTTTTTGGGCAACAAAAGCCTTTTGTATGTCTGTACCATTTCCCCAAATCAGCAAGCCGTACCGCAGCACTGATTCGACATATGCAAAATAGGCTGTGCACGCTGTTTCCTTATTTGCAACTTTTGCTAATTTGTACAGAGCAAAAGAAAACCCATTTATTTTGTTGCTTACTATAGCGTATTGCTATATTTATTGTGAGTCAATGAGAAGCGAGATGAAGGGTTGTAGATTATATTGACTTGACTTAATTGACTAGCTTAATAAATCTTAAACCTAAGTATTTATACACGTAAAAATATAGGAAGTAATATTATAATAGGAGGGCGATTTGTTTATTCAGCGCCTCTTAGCAGTACGTGTAGATTGCGTAATTTATAAATAATAAAATAGACAATTAGGAAGTGCAATCTAAACACGTACTGGTGTTTTATTATTTGGTATAGGAATATACTATGGCGACTGCCATAGATATTCCCCCTTTTGTAAAAAAAATATACATTTGTAAAAATTATTAGTTGAAAATTGTACAAAAAAATTGAAATATCTTATTAATTATATCTATTTCCGACAGTCTTAAGCAGCATTCGAGTCCCTGACGATTCGCAACAGGTTCTTCTCTATTTTTGCTCCGATTGCTCGGTAGATAAAGTATATACTGAGTATTAGTATTATTACAACTGCGGTGAATATGGCCACCATGATCCACGTGCGGAGGTCTTGTAGGTCCCCAGATAGCTTTGAATGGAGTTTTGTAATCTCCTCTGGGATCGCGGCGTTGTTCTGCACCATATTCACCTGCTCTTTCTCGTGACTGCTTGTAGAACCCATTGTAGTTGGAAGTCTTGTAACTCGAATGAATGACTGTGGTTTTGCATGTCTTTATATACTACGATTGGAATCTCACCGTTGGTCGGGAGATTCGTCCGGAACGTGTTTTATTCGGGCAGTTCTTATCTTCTAATTTTTTATCTTCTATGTTATTTCTAATCGTGCAATTTTGATCTCTTATCTCGTTGTCGTTTATCATAAAAGCTGGTTTGAGACGATCGATTGACACGGAGCTCTGTCGTCCGTTTATCCAGATCGTAAAAACCTTATCATTACGACTAATAACGAGATAAAGTCCATCATACGGAGGTGTAAGACTTGGCCGTAAACGATCGCAACGTAAGAAAACATGTGTGCATACTGATAAGTGTGGATGCACAAATATCTTATCGTTCGTACTCTGCCTATGTGAAACGGAGGTTGCTTTCTTTATGTTTTCTTTAATTTCTTTCACAAAATCGGCGTATGTCGAGTGATCGCTTGTTCCGAAAAATGCTCCAGGTAGTCTTATTGTTGTACCGAGGACTAGTTCAGCTGCAGAGTATCCGGTATCTTGCCGTAGACTGGTACGGATACCGAGTAAAACAGTTGCAAGTTCTTTTGTCCAATTCGTTGTATTTCCTCTTGCTATTAATGCTGTTTTCAAAGTCCTGTGCAGTCGTTCTACCTTTGAGTTTGACTGTGGATGGTATGGTGTGGTTCGAATTTTCGTGATACCCATGAGTTTAGCCAAACTTTTGAATATTTCAGATTCAAACTGGCGTCCCTGGTCTGTGGTAATGTATTCAGGGCATCCAAATTGGGCTATCCATCCTTCATATACCATCCTAGATATAGTTTCTGCAGTTATATCGGCTATGGGAAAAGCCTCTGGCCATGAAGTACAGCGATCTATCATTGTTAATAGATAACGCTTATTTTGCGACGTAGGTAAAGGTCCTACTAAATCGATATGGAGATGAGCAAATCTTCCTGTCGGCATGAATTTACCTAGAGGTGATATTGTATGACGATGTATCTTCGCTCGTTGACATTGTAAACATTTCTCTGTCATCTCATTGATATCTTTGTTCATATTTTCCCATATGTAGTTTGCTGAAATTAGTTTTCTTGTAGTGTTCTTTCCAGGATGGCTTAAGTTGTGAAAACTCTCGAAAATAGTTTTCCTAAATTTGAGGGGTATAAATGGGCGTTGCTTTCCTGTTGATGTATCACAGAAAATCTTGATATTCTTATCTCGGAAATGAATCAATTTGATATTTAACGATTTATTGGCTTGCAAACGTTCCAGCTCGTTATCCTTGCGTTGCCATTGTCCTACCTCGTGCCAATCAATTGCAGAAGGTAGGGATATCGTTTCGATAACTCGGGATAAAGCGTCAGCTACAACATTCATGTGGCCGGTTATGTGTTGAATATCTGTACAAAACTGTGATATATAATCCAAATATCTTATTCGTCTAGGGGTGTCATCCAATGATGGCTTCTTAACGAAAGCATGAATCAATGGCTTATGATCCGTGTAGACAGTAAATTCTCGTCCCTCAATTAATCTTCTGAAATGTTTTATAGCCATGTAGATAACGAGTAACTCTCTATCGTATGTAGAGTATTTCGTTTGGGCTTCACTTAGTGATTTTGAAAAGAACGCTATTGGTTCCCATTTTGCGTTTCTTCGCTGCTGTAGTACAGCGCCTACGCATTTCAGACTAGCATCAGTCATTACAGCGATTTGGGCGTTGCTATCAGGATATGCCAATGTAGTTATTTGACGAATGTCCTGTTTGCAGCATTCAAACGCGTGGTTAGCTTCAGTATTCCATTGTATAACAGTCTTATAACTATTTATTATACGGGAATTAACGCGCATTGTTTACCTTAAAATTGCTTGACGTTTCGACCAGGTTGCACCGGCCGTGGTCACAAGCGGACTGTCCCAGCGATGTTACAACGGTGCAACCTGGTCGAAACGTCAAGCAATTTTAAGGTAAACAATGCGCGTTAATTCCCGTATAATAAATAGTTATAATCATGCAACGCGAAAGTTTAAATGTTAGTATAACAGTCTTGTCTTTTTTCTTGGAATTATGCAAGTATTTATTTAATGGCGCCTGATGTTTCGCTGCGAGAGGCATACTACTTCGGTAGAAGTTAATCATACCCAAAAAACGTCGTAATTCCATCACCGTTTGTGGTTTAGGGTAATCGTTTATTGCTTGAATTTTGTCCGTAGTAGGCGTCAATCCTTGGCTCGTTACATGATAACCAAGGAAATCAATCTCTGCTTTGGCAAATTCGCATTTATCTGTGTTTATTGTTATGCCGTTTTCGTGTAAGCGCTTGAATACTTCTTCTAAGTGTTCGTAATGTAATTTAATATTATTTTTACAATCTGCCACAAAAATATCGTCCACGTAAATATATACGTAATCTAAGTCGCGAAATATGGAGTCCATAAATTTCTGGAAGGACTGTGCAGCGTTTCGTAGTCCGAATGGCATTTTTGTGAACTCAAAGAGTCCGAACGGGGTTATAATTGCCGTTTTTTCGGGTTCAGCTACGTTCAGCGCGTGAAATGCTTTTTTTATATCAATTTTACTGAATATCGCTTTTCCGCTTGCTATGTATGTAAAGTCGAGTAGTCTGGGTAAAGGGTACCTATCCGGTACTGTTATTTTGTTCAGTGCTCGGTAATCTCCGCACGCTCTCCATTCGCCATTCTTTTTCTTGACCAGATGAAGTGGCGATGCCCATTGGCTGCTTGACGGTCTGCAAATTCCCATATCCATCATGTTTTGGAATTCCTGTTTAGCAATCCTGTATTTGTCAGGAGGTAGCGGACGAGCTCGAGTAGCTACTGGAAAACCCTTTGTAATGATTTGATGCTGCACCTGATGTTTGGGAGGTTGGTTCATCGATCTAGGCTTAGTGACACCTTCATATTTCTCTAACAAGCACTTTATCGGTTCTGGTAGAGAAGAGTTTATCGATCGGATTGTTGCAATATTTGCTTTCAATAATCTTGCGGGCGTCTTAAGGCCTGTGTTTTTATCAATTAATTTTTGTCCGTGTATATCGACTAATAATTGATAATGTTCAAGAAAATCAGCTCCCAAAATTGGCATGTTAACGTCGGCAATGGTAAATGTCCATTTAAAACTTCGACGTAGTCCTAGGTTCAGCATTAAGGTGCGTTCACCATATGTGTTGATAGAGCTCCCATTGACAGCGAACAATTTGTATTCGCAGGCTCCGCTATTCTTGTCTGTGCGGTTTATAACAGATATGTTAGCACCCGTATCGACTAAGAATCTATAACCACTGTTAGAGTCAGTTATAGTTAGACGGTTTGATGGGTGAATTGCACAGAGACCCGTCGCATTCTGTGCTAGTTCTAGTTTTCCGAATGCTGGTTGTTTTTGTTGTTCCATGAACATGGTTGCGTACATTTATACGCTTTTTGTTTGAAACGTCTGTGATAAAAACAAAGTCCATTACTCGCCATTCTATTTTTAGACCTTGACCGTGTATGCGAATTGTTACGTGAATGGAATCTGGCGCGTTGCAAAGGTCGGCGTGAGCGACCGTTTTGCAACTCATCAATTTCAATTCGCATAGCTGCAATCTGTGACGTCAGGCTTGTTATTAAATTAATTTCTGCGGTCGCCGATCGTGACGTACTTCTATTATATCGCATGTTTTCGTGTATTTTATCGGCGAGGTCGCATAATTTATCTAATCCTAACTCTTCGGATACTGCTATGATTGACGTAATTTCTGCTGGGAGTTGTCGAAACCACAGTAGGCGAATTGTATCTTCATTGATCTTGCCGCAGCCTGCTTCCTTCATTTGTCTTAACAATTGAGACGGTTTCTGATCTCCGAGGTCCATTTCTGAGAGGAGTTTGTGAAATCGTCGATGCTCGCTTTCTTCGTAACAGCTTATCAGTCGGTCCTTGATAGTGGTATATTGTTTTTCCGCTGGAGGGCTTGTCAATATATCACTAACCTGGTGTATGACTTCTTTTGGTAATTTTGCTATTACCATGTTATATTTGTACTCTTCCCCCTGTTTTTGAGGTGCCATAATTGCCTCGAACTGGGCGAACCATAGTCTTGGTGAGTCGGTCCAAAACTGTGGTAATTTTTCTGAGACGGATATCGCTGCTATCGTCTCAGCGCTAGCGTCGCCCTTGATAGGAGAAGCTGGTGGGACCATGGTAAATTTTTGTTATTCCGCGTAATATTGGCCTCTTGAAATTTTAGCTGGTGAGACCCGCTTGTGGGAAGCCAACAAAAATGTGCCGAAAACGTACTACACTAAATTGACCGATCCTATGCCTGTTCTGGTAATCTATTGTTTCGCTAGATTCGCTGCTGAAAACCAAATTGGGTACCGATCAACTCGGAATTATATCAGCACTAGCTAGCAATAGATCACGTCGGGGTCACCAATTATAGCGTATTGCTATATTTATTGTGAGTCAATGAGAAGCGAGATGAAGGGTTGTAGATTATATTGACTTGACTTAATTGACTAGCTTAATAAATCTTAAACCTAAGTATTTATACACGTAAAAATATAGGAAGTAATATTATAATAGGAGGGCGATTTGTTTATTCAGCGCCTCTTAGCAGTACGTGTAGATTGCGTAATTTATAAATAATAAAATAGACAATTAGGAAGTGCAATCTAAACACGTACTGGTGTTTCATTATTTGGTATAGGAATATACTATGGCGACTGCCATACTTACTTTTTCTATGTGTTCTGTCCAATTAAATTTATTATTAATAATAATTCCTAGAAATGTCAAGTTATAAGTATTTAGTAAGGTATGTCCGTTAAAATTTATAGAAATGTCATGACTTTTTAAATGATTAAAATTAATTATGTTCGTTTTAGATAAATTAACTTGTAGATTATTATTATTCAGCCATTCAATAATTAATGTCAACGTATTGTAGATATCCGCCTCATGTAGGGTTGGCGTCATACTTTTATTAGTGGTAACTATAATCGAGATGTCGTCAGCAAATAAGATAGTTTTGTAGTGTGTAACTTTGGACAAATCATTTATGTACAACAGAAAAAGAAGTGGTCCTAGGACACTCCCTTGCGGTACCCCAAATTGGTTTATCATGTAGTCTGATTTGTATGTTTTCACATGGTTAATTGTGTTTAATTGGGAGATCTCTACACACTGGTATCTATGTTCTAAGTACGTTTTTATCCACTTTAGAGCTAGTCCCCTAATTCCGTACATCTCGAGCTTTTTTAGAAGTTGTTCATGTGATACAAAATCGAACGCCTTAGACATATCTAGGAATACCACTGTAGTATAATTCTTGTCGTTTAATCTCTGAAGAATATCATTTACAAGACAGAAAGTGGCATCTCTAGTGGATTTATTTTTTTGGAATCCATATTGATACTGATCAATTATATTATGTTTAATTAGATATGCTGTTAATTTGTCGTGCATTACCTTCTCAAATACCTTCGAAAATATAGGAAGTAATGTAATAGGCCTGTAATTGTTAGCATCATTTTGGTCCCCTTTCTTATACATAGGTTTCACTACCGAATATTTGAGTTTAGTGGGAAATGTTCCAGTTCCTAGTGAAAGATTGACGAGATATGTTATTATCGGTGTTAATTGGTTGCTACATAATTTAATAACCCTTGTACAAATCGAGTCGTAGCCTTCAGATTTTGTATTAGAGAGAGACATTATTAACCTATGAATGTCATACTCAACAACAGGAGACAAAAACATAGAGCCTGACTGTTTAAATTTTAAATCTGTGCTACGAATTTCACTATTTATTTTATTTGTAGTGCCAATGAAGTGCTCATTAAAAGTATTCGCTATTTTTGTAGGATCTGTGATTGATACGCCATCTTTAGACAATTCTGTGACATACTTTCCAGTATTTACACAACTCGTTTCAGTTTTAATGACTGACCAGGTGGCCTTGCAAATATTTTTACTATTTAAAACAAAGTTTGTATTTGCAAGCTTTTTTGCAGTGACTACACATTTTTTGAAGAGCTTATTAAACTTCAGGTAATTTTGTTTATCTGTTTTACTTTTAGTAGAATAGTATTTATACCGTAGCTTCCTTTTGTGTGTACAACTTTTTGTAAGGCCTTTTGACATCCAGTTGCGCTTTTTTGCAGTATTCACCCTTACTTTATTATTAGGAAAACAAAGATAATACAGCAAGCAACAATAATCATAAAATAAATTAAAAGCCGCGTTTAAGTTAGATTTCGTATACCAGTCGAGGTAGTATATACTAGGTAGGTATTTCTTAAATATATTTATGTTTTCATCAGAATAACACCTTTTAAAACTATATATGTTCTTAGGTATGCTATTTTTAAATGCTACCGACCAACAGATAATTTGTGCAGTGTTGTGATCAGACAAGCACAATGGTAGAAGTGAGCCTGTTGCATTTGTAATATTACTAATAATCAAATCAATACACGATCTGCCTCTGGTTGGTTCGGATATATGTAATATTAAATTGTATTTTTTTAGAATGTCAGTAAATTGTCGAGTAAATGAATTATGAATGTCAAAAGTATTAATATTTAAGTCACCAGCAATTATAATTTTATTTCTAGAGTATTTTGATAAATATTTGTATAACATTAAATCTAAATTATTAAGAAAATATTCAACATGTCTTTTTAGCTTGGAAGGAATTCTATATAAGCAAATAATTATTATATTATGAGTAATTAATTTAATTGAACAAAGTTCAAAATGGAAAGTCATTTTGAACTGATCGAAACATGTGATTTTTTTATATGGTGTACCTCTCCTTACCAGTATACATGTGCCGCCTCTCTTTTTTTTTCTATTAAAGGATGATGCTAATTCATAATTTATAATGTTAATATTCCGCTCAGTACCCATTTTCACAAAAGTTTCTGTAAAACACAATATATCAGGCCTAGTTTGAGTGTCAATTTCAGATAACGTGATTTCGAGTAATTCTATTTTCGATAAGACACCCTGAATATTCTGGTGAAACAGTATAAAATTATTAGTTTGGTTCGGCTCGAAAAAACTTACTTTTCTCACATTGAGTAGAGTTATAAATCACATTTGGTTCATGTTCACAGTGAGTACAGCTTTTCAGTTTCTTTTTGCGGTTAATAATTTCAAAATAATATGGTATGGTGCCTCTCTTATAATAACTGTGTGTATCTAACTTATTCTTATTTCTGCAGGTTTTTGAATTATTCAAATATAATTTTATTTTAGAAGGTAATAGGTATTCCAATTTGTACTCATTACAATCAATAAATAGATTGACCCGCTTACATATATAATCAACATAATTAATATAATTCAAATAATAATTTCTATCATTGTATTTATCAATAAAGGTGCACTTTTTCAAGCATGCAGTCCATAACTTTAGTGATTTATTAAGCATAAGACAGTTTAAGTACTGGTTATGAGTAACAGTCGTTATAAATATGTGTGAAGCTTTACTTAGTTTACCAATTATCGAACTGAGATTGTAATGTAATAATTGTATATTATTGTCATAGCTACCTATATTAAGAACTACTAAGTCGTCTTCTGATATCCCCTCTGCAATATGATCGCATTCTGAAAGTAATTCAGTACTTGTAGCCCCCGGTTTGATCATGGAAAACGGCTTGTATTTATATTCGTGTTCCTGATTCCTCGATCGTATAAAAGCAGCAGATATACCTCTCATTTGAATGTGATCAGCGAGAATAAAAATATTTTTTCTTTGTGTTTTTTTAGTACTAGTAGCGCCATCTAGTATTGAAATGTTGTTACATTCCTGCGGACATTGATTTGAGTTATTGGTCTGTGTTTCCAAAGCTTGATCGCTAGGTGGCACCAGCTGGTGGTTCAGTGGACATTTATTTTGATGTTTTTCGTTATCGATTGTAAAGTCGAGCCTAGTTTTAATGTTTTTTTTCTTGTGCATTTTGCTTGTAGACTTTTTTATTGTAGTACTTTTACATATTGTTGTTAGTTGGTCAATTTTTAGCTTATATTCCTGTATTTGCTGGTTTTGTTTGCTATTCTCATGTAATAAATTGTCAATTTCATTTTCAGCGATTTGTAATTTTTCTTCTAAGGTGATTATTTTTTTCCGCATTTCATGAATGTCGTCAATTAAAAATGTATTCATATTAGGATAACTTCTATTCAATTCATGTGTAGGTGGTGTATTTAGAGAAGAGTACAACACTTTCTTTTTCCGAGCTTTCAGATGACTCATCCGAGTAGTTTTCGATAGGAATATTCATTTTTGTTTTGTCTCTGAAGGTAATATTTTGTGACATTTAAGTGTTTCCGAATGATGAACTGAAGCGAGACACTGGTGTCGCATCTAAGTCGTCTTGTTTTTTTTTTGCATTTTTTCGGCCATCTTAAGAGTTAAAATGACTGCCTTAAAATATAAACTTACAAAAAGATATCTTTTGGTTGAATGGGATTTGAACCCGCGACACTCAGTATACAGTAGCGCCCACTAAGCTAATTTGTCTTTAGACGTAGCTGTTAAATTTTGTTATTGGTTTCGGGTGTAAGAGCAACTCTGTCGTGTCAGGTATATATATTTATGTTGATAACTCATTAGTCACTGTTGCAAGTCACTCACACCAGTTAATTTTTAAAATCAGAACGTCTAGTTTAATGATGTTTTTCATTAATAACTTTCACAATTCTTAATATTTCACTTTGAAACTTTTCACTTATTTGTATACATGAATTCTGCATCGATAGGTATAGCTTTCGAGTCAGTTACATAAAATTTTACCACTTTTAAATTTTTTATTTCACGGAGCAAATGAAAACAGGACTGTTCCGTACAAGCGCAGCGCGCATCCTCCACCCATCGCCGTTGCATCTTATACGCATCGACGCCCACCTACCGGCGTTGCATCTCGTACGCAGCGACGCTGCAGCCTACCTATCGTCGTTGCATCTCATACGCACCGACGTTGCAGCCGACCTATCGTCGTTGCAGTCGTTGCATCTCATACGCAAAGACGCCGCATCTCTACCTACCGATGGTGCATCTCATACGCACAGACGTCTATCTGCTAAATTAGCATCGCGACGCACCGACGCTGCACATCAACTACCTCCTAGGTGCATCTTAATTTTAAGTAGTTGAGTTTTCTACCGCTTTCCTGTAATTATAGTCCTCTAATCCTAATCTAAGCTTTTATTTCACCACACTGTTTCATAATACTTTAATACTTCGTTCCAAATAAAAACCAAACTGATTATTTTAAAAAACCGGATTCTGTTATTTTCTTTGTATTAGGTAGGACTTAAATAAAATTTTATTTTAGAATTGAATAAAATTAAAATTATATTACGAAGTTATTTAGTGTAATGTAAAGAAGACAAGCGCGGTAAGTTATCAGTGTATTAAAACCGAGCAAGTGCATGTTGTGCCACGCACAATGTAGGATTCCGTAGCCCCCCCATCTGAATAATGCGGCTGACGAAGTGGGTTTTCTGTTGTTTTTGTTTCATATTTACAACGTTATACCTAATTAATAATAATTTTCAATGGAATTTGTACGAAAATTTTTGTTTGTTACTAAAAAAAATCACATCCCTACTTTAGGATAGCTACCCTCAAAAAAATGTTTTTAAAAATTTAATTTTTTTAAGTAATATGTGTACCCATGCGAAATTACAGCCTTCTAGTACAAACGGTCTCTGAGCTATAGACGGACGGACATGGCGTAATTATAAGGGTTCCGTTTTGGCATTTTGGTTATGGAACCCTAAAAACCGGGCAAACTTTTTGAGAGTAAATGCATGAACCACTATGAAATATCACTGTAGGTGTGCTGTGCTTCACGTAATCGGATAACAACCACACAAAAAAGAACAACATACAGTCGAATTGAGAACCTCCTCCTTTTTTGAAGTCGGTTGAGATTAATTTTAATTGAAAGTATTTATTTGTTTTTTTTTTTCCTTTGTAATTATTTTCATTTAGCTTTACCAGCCATTATGGCTGTAGGGGCAACTCACAAGGAAGCTTCAGCGAAACTACAAACTGCAGTCAATACCATCACGAAATGGACGAAGAAATGGCGGATAAAGCTCAATGAATCTAAATCAATGCACATAGATTTTACTAACAAAAAGACAAATTATCACCCGGTACTTATAAATAACCTGACTGTACCCTATGTAAATACTGCCAAATATTTGGGCATGACACTAGACACAAAGCTCCGCTGGAAGGCTCATGTCAAAAAGAAACGGGATGAATTAGAACTTCGTTACAAAAAGATGTACTGGTTACTGGGAAAACACTCAGCCTTATCAGTACACAACAAAATACTTTTGTACAAACAAGTCCTTATGCCAGTATGGACCTATGGTATCCAGTTGTGGGGATGTACCAAACAGAGCAACTCGCAGATGATTCAACGCTTTCAAAATAAAGTACTCAGAGGCATCGTAAACGCGCCCTGGTATATTAGAATGGACGATCTCCATCGGGACCTTAAATTGGACCTCGTCACCAATACTATAAAAAAAATAGCCGAAGCTCATGAACAACGACTTCATCACCATGTGAACATTGAGGCTATCCAGCTCCTCGACAACACGGACATAGTGAGAAGACTGAAAAGGACAAAACCTTTTGAGTTAGTGTAGTGACCATAATATAGTGTAACAGTGCAGTGCAGTGTAATTAAAGAACACAAGAACAATGTGTCTTCATGTTATTAGAAACAATAAGAATGGTGTTAATGGACATGATCTTAAAATAATATTTTTAGTAGTTTACGTCAAACTCAAACTACTTATTAGTCTCTGTAGACTAGATTGTAATTACAATGGGGAACATCACGGTTCAACATTCCAAAAAAAAAAAAAAAAATTTAGCTTTACGGTTTTAAAGATAAAGGGGGGGGGAGACCATTTTTGCAACTTTCGGAGCAATTATTTCTGATAATATTAAACTTATTAAAAAAAGTTTAGCAACTTTCGGAGCAATTATTTCTGATAATATTAAACTTATTAATAAATGTTTTTGAAAGGCCTGTCGACCTAGATGTTTGCTGAAAAAAATACATCTTCTGATTATACATCTATGGAGTGCCTCCCCAAGAAATACTTATAACAGGAGCACTCTCCTCCACTCAAACTGTGGCCCCCGATTTTGTTATCATTGGATGACAGCAAACTTAAAGACGTATTCACGACAAAAATCATAGATATGAGACAGGGTGTTACTTACATAGGTAAGCCCCAAGAAAGCCTTTGGTTATCTCTAAAGTAGAATAAGCTTCTAGGGTTAAGACTTAATTGAAATAAAATACATTCGATCCATATCAAGCATTTATTATCCTTATTATAAAATTTAATTCAATTAAGCAAAAAAAATATATATCTAAGCTATTACGAAAAGGGCACATCTCGCTCATTTTGATAAATATGTTTTTTCATATTATTGTGTTCTAAATGCTTCCCTGCACCTACATATTTGAATTGGGACAATTTATACTATTATATCAGCTGTCGGCGTCATGGTGCGAATATAAATAATTTTGAAAAGGGCAAAACTCTAAGAAATTTGCTCTTTCCCAATAAAAAATCTTTTATATGTTCGTAAACTTTCGCGATTTGTACACATTATAGAATTTTATAAGCTATATTAGTGAGTGATAAAAATCAAGCGAGGGTAGTTTCCGAAACCCGCGCTTCTCGGAGTCGACGCTGAGCTGAATCAGTCTACCCGTGACCACGGCTGTTGCAATACGGTCAGAACGTCGGGCAATAAACAAAGGTATTGAGCCTTAAAATAAAATATTTACGCGATTAAGACCTGTAGCTTATAAAATTCTATAAAAAATATTTTATTCGGACAGTATTTTTTTAATATAATTTGCAATAAATACCGAGGCAATGGCCAACAACCTACAAATGGAAGGGAGCCTCCAGAAAAATAATATTTTCAAGAATAGCAATTTTCGAATTGTATTTAATTGTAGATACCTAAATTTAAAAAAATCGCGAAATGTATATGGATTTTTTCTTTGAATCATTACTATTTATTGTCGTAATATCGAAAAAAATAATGAGATGTGCCCTACATCTCATTTTTTTATATTTAAATATACACATACAATAGCGTTAACATCAATTTTATTTATAGCTTTCGATTACTATTGGATCCCAAAAATAACACAAAAATAAATATTTTAAATATTATACTTACTTCTTTAAAGATTTAAAGATTAGTTTTTGTAATTTCTTAAAAAGTTTAAAAAATCAGACATGTCCCTTTTCGAAATTGCATCTCGATGGCGGAAAGCGTAAACGTAGTAACCTACACATCTTTTAGACTGTTTTTATTTCATAATTAAAATGTGCAGCAAAAAAATCTGTGTCGAATGAGCTTACGCTCGTAAGTCTATGACTACTGAAAGTTTTTTTTTTTTTTTCATGTATTTGGCATTCAATCATCATAAATAAACTAGCGTAACACGCAAATTGTTTGCACGCATGTTTTCACCTGTGAAAATATACTCGAAAGATGCTGATTACAGCATTTACGCAAATTGTAAAATAAGGCTGGTTGTGGATAATATCATCACATAACACGTCAACTCTTACTTCATTACTTGTTACAGTAACATATAACAAACACGTAGTTTAAAGCATTAAAAATGTCGTAAATAGTAATTTTATGGTTTTTCTTGCGAAAAACCATAAAATTACTATTTACGACATTTTGAAACTCTTAAATTATTGTAAATTTAAAATTTCCTATAGATTATTGTATTCGATTACTGTGTTATCGCGGTGTTAAAATTAAACGTCATACTGACAGAAAGACGTCTTTAGAGAAGAAAACTTTGCTAGAATTACGTTTAAGGTCAAAAAATCACAAATATACGTCAAATGAATATTGAGTTACGATTTTTTTCACGAAAATATCTAAAGTTTTTTGGTCTAAGTGTAAAATTTAATTTTTGTGGGTTGCTACCTTTACGCTTTTCACCGCCGATATTGAAATATAAAGTAAAAATTAAAAAATAATTGATGTAGTCTAACATTAGCTCTCATAGTCGGCGACGTACTTGTCTATCTGGTCGTCGCGCTCGGCAGGTTTATACATCACGTGTGACAGATAGATACAAGGACAGATAGATGCAGATATATTCAATAGTTTAAACAATCAAGGGCGATTAGTTTTTTTTAATTTATAATAAATTCGGATTACGCTAAAAAATATTTTTGTTTTTTTTCATTTATTCATTGAAATTTATAAAATTATTTGAACCATTCAAAATATATCTTCTATACAAATATTATAAAGCTGAAGAGTTTGTTTGTTTGTTTAAACGCGGTAATCTCAGGAACTACTGATCCGAATTGAAAAATTCTTTCACTGTTGGATAGCCCATTTATGGAGGAAGGCTAAAGGCTATTATTACATCACGCTACGACCAATAGGAGCGGAGTAGCAATGAATAATGTTGCAAAAACGGGGAAAATTTACGCATACGAAGTTGCGCGGGACAGCTATTTTATTATAAAACAAAAAGGGATAAATAAATTATTACATTTTTTTTTAAACTTAATAATATTAAAATAGATTTACGTTAGAAGAAGTAAAATACGTTTTCGTTTAGAAGTATATAATTAAAATTTACTTCTAAACGCAACTCATGTCACGTGAGATTAACATTATGTGTAGGTTGTATATCTGGCATCAATAGTGTTCTTAATTCCTAAAAAAAGAATATGAGCCAAACAATTAGTCTCGTAGAAGGAACCAAGTCAACGTGTGAAGTACAACCGCCGCGCGCCGGTCGCATCGTAGCGATCGTTAGCGGACACTAACTTGTGGGCGCGGCTGCGCTGCAAGTAACTGTATTGGTTCAGTGGATACCTTATTATGTATTATTTGTTGTACAAAAAGTAAAAATAACTCATTGGTTTATATTCGTTGGATCTTATATTCTAGCTTATATGTAGGTATAAAAGAGTTACTTATTATTACTTATTAGTAACTTAACTATTAACTTTAGTGACGCAACACATTGGATGGGAAAAGGGCTGAAGACATAATAAATATATTATATTTGAACTGCAGTATTTTATATTGGGGTGTCCAACATTACCATTTATAGTTTATTGTACTTACGTACTTTTACGATAAAAAGATGCAAAGAAGAAGCAGCAATGAAAGATGATCCATAGGAGTAAATATTATAAATCCTAACGTGTGTCTGTTTGTTCTTACTTTTTCATAATCAAACGACTAAACGGATCTCAATAAAACTTGCCGAGGAGATAGATGCTATCCAGGGACAGGACATAGGATATTATTTACCCGACAGTGCAAGAAGGAGGGTTATTGTTACTATAATCGTAACGTAGGCGGAGTCGCAGGCGGCAGCTAGTTAAGTATGTATCTGTACGTAGGATCTATAGACGAACTTAAAAAAAAATAAAAAAAATATTGACAAGTGGTTATACTAGCTGTTGCCCGCGAATTTGTTCGCGCGGAAATTTTGAAAACAAATATATTTAAAGAGCATTTATTCTATATAAAACTTAAATATGCTTGTGCAGCCCATAATCTAATTCAATGCAATGTATCTAGATCGGTTCAGCCGTTTTGGCGTGATGACAAACTTTCTCGTTAATAATATTAGTAGGAAGTAGGCAATACGTATTAGATTTATTTTATGTCGACAGTGTCTGTTTGTCAAGATACTTTATCTCAGAAATATCTAAAATGAAATACTTTTTAATCTATTCCAGTCTATTTGCTATGGATAATTCACAACCCCTAACACCCAACACACACAACTCATAACCCCTCACTTCTAACTTTAATTTAAAATAAAGCACCTATAAAATACAATACAGAGAGCCCCCCCCCCCTCCATCCAATGCGCCCATCTCCCCCAGCGCAAGTAATAATATAACTAATAATAATAATAATAATAATCATTTATTTTCCTCTCTCACACAGAAAATAGTTAACAGATGTTTCGAACAAGCTTCAATAGATTCAGATTCAATTGGAGTGTATCTGTGCGAGAGACTGGTATCTGTACTAGGTAAACCTGTATGACAGATTACCAGCCTCTCCTGACCCTAGATATGAAGGTGTTTGGTGTCATCTGCTTGATAGGTGTAATACTTTAGTTATTTTATTTGCGTGTGTGTGTGTGTGTGTGTGTGTGTGTGTGTGTGTGTGTGTGTGTGTGTGTGTGTGTGTGTGTGCGTGTGTGTGTGTGTGTGTGTATGTGTGTGTTTGAGTGTAAGCTATAGTGTGTTGGATTAATATTTGTATTGTGGTTATGTACTAGTCCGGCCATAACTTCTGTTACATAAAAACTTTTCTTTTTTTCAACTTTTTAGTTACTTTGTATTTGGAACGCGTTTATTATTATTAAAAGTACTTTCGATTTCACGCCATTTTACATATTTTTATTTTATTTATTTTTATTTTATCTCATCAAAGGTTCTTCACAGCTGACAATAATTTTATTGTTTACATCGTAGACGGAACAATACGCCAATTACGAAGAACACATTAAAAATAAATAACTCAAATCTAGAGTATGTAGTGTGTGTGTGTGTGTGTATGTGTGTGTGTGTGTGTGTATATGTGCGTGCGTGCGTGTGTGTGTGTGTTTGGTTTTATTTTAGGGTTGTTATGGTTATGATGATAATTCATAAGTTTTTTCTATTAATTTATTTTTGTATGAGTTGCGAGGAGTGCTGAAAGGGTCAAGTGACGAAAACTTTTTATTATATGTGTCTGGTATGCGAATAAGTGGAGACATTTTTGAGTAGTTAGTCGTGGTCGATGCGGTAGCCAGTAATGATGTGTGTCTGGTTCGTCGAGAGGGAACGTTAAATTTTATTGTTTCTTGCAATTCCATGCTGTCAAACTTATGATTGAGTAAGTCATACAGAAATAACATATCTATTATTTGTCGTCTGTCTTCCATGGTGTTTATTTTATGGTACTTACATGATTCCTCATATGGTTTGTTTGTCACATGGGCTTTATAATTTAAATGTTTGATAAATTTCTGTTGTATTTTTTCAATTTTGTCAATGTGGATTTTGTAATACGGTCTCCATATTATACTTGCAAACTCTAAAATACTTCTTACATAACTGAAATAAAGGACTTTGCAGCAATGCAAATCTTTAAACGGCTGGCTGTTGCGTAACACGAACCCTAGTGACTTATACGCTCTACTAGTTATGTGGTCAATATGTGCGTTAAAAGTAAGTTTTGTGTCTAGAATTATGCCTAAGTCTCTCACTTGGTAACTTCTGGGAACCAGATCGTTATTTATGTAGTAGTTGAAGGTAATGAGGTTTTTTTTTCCTAGTAAAGGTTATTGCCGAGCATTTTTGGGTGTTGACGTTGATTTTAGTACATTTATAATAATCCGCTAGACGGATTAGGTCAGACTGAAGCAATGAACAGTCCGCAGGCGTGGATATCTTAAGAAAAATTTTTTTGTCGTCGGCATACATAAGGTGATGTGAATGTTGAATACAGTCAGGTAGATCAAAGAGATATATGTTTAACAATAATGGAGATAACAACGATCCTTGTGGGACACCAGAAGTGACATTCACATAATTTGACCTATAAGAACCCATCACAACAGCCAGACGTCTGTTCTTTAGGTAAGACTCTAGCCAGCGCAGAAGGTTGCCTTTGATACCTACGGCATTTAATTTCGCGATCAAGATGTTAAAATTTACACGGTCAAACGCCTTTTCGAAGTCTGTGTAAATGACGTCGATTTGTGCGTTTTGCATATTCGTGTCTATGTAGTTGGTGAACCGTAGAAGGTTTGTATTAACTGTGCGCGATTTCACGAACCCATGTTGAGATGTGGGTATGCAATGTTTTGAAGCTAAATAAATGTATAAACAACCTTTTCTAACATCTTTCCGAAAGTATTTAATAAAGAGACCGCTCTATAATTATTTATATCCGTTTTTGAGCCTTTTTTGTGGATTGGAACAACCTGAGCAACTTTCCATCGTTTCGGGAATTTACCGTCATTCAAAGACTTTTGAAATATTATTTTCAGAGCTGTAATTAGGCCTCCTTCACATTTCTTTATAAAGATGGCCGGTAAACCGTCTGGTCCAGCACCTTTTTTGTGGTCAAGTTTCCGAAAAATCGATTTTAGTGTCCCTGACGTAACCGTTACAGAGTGAACTATATCAGCACGTGGTGATTCCTGACACCTATGTCCGCGGGATCAGAAGGCTGAAAGACGCTTTGAAAGAATTTGTTAAAAATATCGCATATATCCTCGCCATTCGAATAACTGTTGCCATTATAGTTCATATGTCGTGGATATCTTATTTTTTACGGCTAACTTTAATATATTTCCAAAACTCCTGCGGTGACCTTTTAATATCAATCACGCATCTGTCTATATATTTCTTATACAAGTCTTTTTGAAGCTCCTTTACTCTTTTTCTTAACAAAGCGAACTCTGCGTAATCGTTAGGATTCTTGTACTTTTTCCATTTCTTGTGAATTCTAGATTTTTCTTTGATGGCATTGATTAGAGAGACTGGGTACCATTTGGGGTAACTAGTCCTTCCGGACACTTTAACTGAGGGAACGTATAAGTCGATTAATGAATTTATTTGAGAATAAAGCTTATCCACCTTTTCATCAACACTATTTGTAATTAAAAACTGATTCCAATCTATTTTACATAATTCATAATTTATTTTTTCATAGTCAGCTCTAAAGAATCTCCTAATTATACGTGGCGGGTATTGAATTGCTTTAAATCTGTCGTCATTCATTTGTATAACATGCGGTGTATGATATCGGTCGATATTTACCAGTGACACATTGCTAGGTTTACACTCTAAGCTCGAATTAGCGATAACAAGGTCTAATATGTTCCCACTGCAATTCGGTGCTGAGTTAAATTGAGCCAAACCCATATAATCGAGACAATTAATAAATTCGTTTGCCTCGACACCTAATACCGAATTCGACGTATGGCTCATGGCATAGCCATCCTCACTCCACGTAATAAAGGGCAAATTAAAATCACCCAATATTATGAAGGTGTCGTGGGTATTAGCGTTGTAATGTGTAAGAAGGCACTTCCTAAATTCATTTAGCGCAAAATGAGAATTGTTGTTAGGAGGTATGTAAACCGCGGCTAATTAAATGTCACAAGTTGAACCGTTCGTTAATAGTGATCGATGATTGTTACTACATAGTATTTTTGATTGTTAACCATACAGATTCTGTGTGGCCTGTGTTTATGTTGTTCCGTGATACGGCTGAAAGGTTACTTTTGATGCAAATTAAAACACCGCCACCTTTTCGGGTAGCGGGTCGATCATATCTAAAAACATCGTAGCGGTTAAGTATGAGCTAATTACAGAGTAAATATAAATAAATCTTAAGAAGAAAGTCTCTTTATATCTTCTACCGAGGTAATTGCCACTGGTGGGGATACTTCGTTGCAACGCATAAAAATTGTACAGTTTTTTACCCAGACGAATTTGATGTTTAGTTCCTGTGCGCGCTGGCGGCAGTTATTCAGAAGAATTTTGTTTGCTATTGTTAAATGTTCATTAATAAATATTTTTGACGAATTTTCCCCGAAGCCTATGTCTCTGGATGTTATTCCTTTAGCTTTGTCTGATTTCCTGAAGTTTGCAATGATGCTATCCTTTGCCCTTCTGTTCTTCAGTTTGGCTATTATTCTTCTAGGACGCCCCGGATGAGAATGATGCGGTTGTACTCGTGTTATAAACTCGATTTCATCTGCCGTAACATTGGCGTCGATTAAGGTAGCAATTTGAAGGAATAACTGTGGCAGGTTTTCTTGCGGCTTTTCAGGAACACCGACTATTTCGATGTTTAGGAAACGGTTTTGTTGCTGAGATCTATTGTAATCAATTTCCAACATATTTGATTTTCGTTGAAGGCTTGTAATTAGCTCGTTCTGTTGTTTGATATCTGTTTCCATCTTTACGAAACGGTCCTCGACGGTGCTAATTTTGTTTGCTATTTTGACTTGCTCGGATTTTAGTATCTCAACAGAGGTTAGTTTTGTTTCTATCACTTCCAATCTGCTATTCAGTTCTTCAATGATTTGGCTGATGAGTCTGCAACTTAGTTCGCTTACTTCATTGCGTAATTTCTCCACAAGATTGGGTAAGTCAGCAAGCGTTGCCAGCATATCCTCTATATTTTGAAGCGAAGTTGAATCTATTTTGGGTACTGAAGGAGTCTTGCCAGGAACGGGGTTTTTGGGAGAATTGGCTTGTAAACTGGATTTGCACTCGGGGCAGATCCATGTTCCCTGTCTTTCAACACCTAGTCTCCTCCAGCCCACTTCCGATAATGCAACACAATAGAAATGATATGTTAACTGACATTTAGAACAAAACGCTCCGTCTTGCACCGTATCGTTACATTTTACGTGTTCATTATCAAATTACAATATGGATTGGGGTGTTAAAGAAAATAAGATTGCAGTGATCGCCTTGCACAAAGTGGGTATGCCGCCGGTCATATTCCAGATACTTCAAAAGCTTGGTATCAGCCGTCTGTTCGTATATCGTACTATCAACAGATGCAACAACACTTTTAAAGACCATATGGAACCATATTGAAGATAGATCGGGGAGGCCGCGTGCTGTTACAACTACAAAGGCTGTTAATGCTGTTAAAGCCTGAATTCGTCGAAATCCCATTAGGAAGCAAAAAATCTTATCGCGAGAAATGAAGATTCCCGCTAGGAAGAACCTAAATCAATCTTTACAATTAAAGAGAGTGGATCGATCAAAACACCTTCTTCAGGTAAAGAGCACAGAAATATCCTCTTTACCGATGATAAAATTTTCACGATTGAAGAGCACTACAATAAAAAAAATGATAAAGTGTACGCTCACAGTTCTAAAGAAGCTGCTCAAGTGGTCGGAAAGGTACAGCGTGGTCATCCTGCGTCAGTGAAAGCACAAGAGACAGTCTTGGATCGTGTTGTGAAACCTCTTAGTAATACACTTTTTAAAATTTGTACCGTGGACTTTCCAGCAGGACTCTGCACGTGGTCACAAGGCACGAACTACCCAAGCCTGGCTATAAACCAACGTTCCAGACTTTATAAGAGCTGAAGATTGGCCCTCATCTAGCCCAGACCTCAACACTTTAAACTGCAAATTATTGTCTGTTTTAGAGGACATGGCTTGCTCTAAACGACACAGCAACATTAACACCGGTATTTATAAACGAGTCATTACTTAATACTTAGCCATTACTTCATTGAGACACGGCTAGTTCTTAAAGTAATTACTTAGAAAAACCTATTTTATAGACGAGTAATATTCCTTACTTACTTGAGCAAACTAACCAAGTATTACTTAATGCTTAGCAACCGGTGAGTCGCGAAAAACGTTCCTTTACATAAACAAGATTTTATTAAAGTTGCAAAATAGAGAGCCAAAAATATATTACGACAAGCTAAAATAGCTAAAAATTTTAAAACTTTAAAAATTAATAATACAGAAATTAATCAGACCAAATTTTGATTTTATCGATATTCTTCAATTTTAGTTTTCTGAATGTAACGAAATGCAACATAATTGAATAGTAATGCTACCAAATGAAATAGTCCGTCACACGTATTTAAAGTATTTTTGAAGAACTTATTTTTAATTTAGCGTCATAAAACTCGCTTGACGTCGCCGTAGAAATGTCACTAATATTAATTATTATTTACTGATATAAAGATTCTCGAATTTAAGAGAGTTAATTAATTATAAAAGTCATTGTTATAACAATATTTTAAATAATTTATTTGAAATGAAATGTTAATCACTGAAGACATCACCTGTGTTTTACTGTTTTATTTAAAGGAAGTTTTGTTGGTTAAATACAGGCACTATAATTTAAGTAGCAAGGGTGTATTTTATAATGGTTGAAAGCCCGCAAGCCTAAGGCCGGGGTCAGCCACCCCGTTGTGTCGACTGCATTGCTTGTCCCGATGAAATCTCAAGTACCACAATCAATAGATTTTGTCAGTGTAGCTAGAAACCCGTCAAGCATTACCCGGATAGTACAACGAACAGAGATAAAGAAGATACAAAAGATGGTTTTGTGACGGTGCAAGGAAAGAAGCGCCGACAGCCAACCATCAAGAACTGCTGCGGCAAAGCTAAGCTAAGGGAACTCTGTGCGCCGCGGCGCCGAACACGCTGGTGTACCTACATCTCGCGCCAGCACGTGCCAGAAGTTCCGCTACAAGACGAGGGTGCAGATTCTGGAGTACAGGACGCATAGTAGAGGACGCATAGTACTTATGAGGGAGTGAAGCGTACCTACTGATATAGTTTTAATATATAGTGGTTTTAAGTTGTATTTACTTTTACTAGCACTTCGTTATTGTATTATACTGACAAGTATGTTAGTCGGCAAAGTATAGATTTCTGTGGGCCAAAGATGACTAAAATAAATGTTATATATTATATTTTTTTGTATTATGCATAAGGTAATAAGAAACAAATTCAGCAGAAATCTTATTTAAATGAAATAATATTTGCATGTCACTATTGACTAAAGTTGTAAGAACTTAATAATTTATAAGACCACAGATGTACCAACTTTTGTGCAAATAAAGAATTTATTATTTATTATTATTATTATTGTATTATTTACCCACTGGCTGGCATAGCGCCAAATAAATTGTTTTTATTTTCCAAACCTTACATATTTTTAAAATATCTGTTAAGAAAAATAATCTCTCCATAAAATTATTAATTTAAGCTATTACTCAAGTAACGATATCGGTGACTATTGCTTGGCTAAGTATTCTAACGTTTGACGTTTCTTACTTCACTCATTTTCTTGACTATAAAATAGAAACTGTTGCTTAATTAATTACTTTTACTTAAGTAACTGCTATTACTCGTTTATAAATACGGGGGTGAGTCTCTTAAAAATCTCTGGAGTAAGCAGTAGCGAAATTTCCCATAGAAATGAAAAAAAATGAAGAAATGATTTTTTTTTTTGTTGAGACTTTATTAAATATGTACATATAAGTGTTAGTAATATTACATTACTTCATTAAAAAAATGCATTTTCATTTGTAACAGAACTTATGGCCGGACCAATGCTAGTTAGTTAGGCGACATAACATACAACACAGTTTGTAACGTCCGCGGTCTACCGTGGGAGCTCGCACGTGAAGTAGAGCGACCCGTCACAGGACCAGTCGTACAGTCGTTTGGTGTCTGAATAAAAGTGAGCACATGTGCTCCACGCGTGGTTGCGTGGTGCACCGTCCGCCCACTCATGGTACACGTCGCTGAGAGGTTCTCCTGAAACAATAACAACAGTTCTACTTACATTGCTTTTATTTTTAAAAGACACCTTCTGCAGGACAAGCTCTGTGTCGCGGGGGACTTTACAAACATTCAAATCACGGACACAAAGTACACCCAAAGTAGTGTCCCGTGTGGGAATTGAACCAACGACCTCTTGCGCAGCGGTCGTACAAACTGCCACTGCGCCACCAAGACAGTCAATTGTAATTATACAAGTTGGTTAGAAGGCTTCACACAAACTTGTAAAATTAATATCGAAACCTTACTCTACTAATATTATGTAAGCATTTGTTTGTTATGGATAATCACTATCATACGAAATACCGACCATATATAAAATACTGGACCAATTTTAATGAATTTAGATTAGATTTAGAGATTCTCTTGAATCAATAACAACAGTTTGTGAAGCCTTCAACGTTAACACTCTCGACGAAATTGAACAATGACCCTTCACGCGCTTACTTTAATATTGAGAAGGTCCTAAGTGCAACATGACAGCTTTAAAATAATACTTTACTATTTTGAAGGTTTCAAACAAATTATCAGTTAGATGGGTCAAGGTTCACATGATTAGATAGTACATCGGAGTATAATTACATATGTTGGGACTGTTTGTTTGTTGTGTGTATGTCTGCTGCGCAAGAGGTAATGGGTTTGATTCCCGTATAAGACATACTTAGTTTAATCCACAAATTCTTGTTCCTAGTCTGAGTGTACTTAGTGTCCGTACCTTGTATGTATGTAAAGTCCCCCGCGACACAGAGCATGTGCCGCAGTGCGGGAGGTGTCAATATTAAAACAGCTTCCAGCTAGTATTATGTATGGGAGATATTTCTGGGGTTATCTGGGTGGTGTTTACGTATAGTTTGAGCTAGTAGATGATGACACTGTTATGTTGCAGGTCAGTAGTCACCGTTGAGATCAGCCGTCGTCAAGAGTTAGAAACTAACTGCCGAACAAATTTTGATGAATTGTAGCAGAAAGACAGACGATATCTTTGTTAGGTAAAATACATAAAGAATGTAGAGGACATTCTACATGGCTCAATAAACTTTGTATAATACAATTTGTATTGAAATATGTAATCGTTCAGGAATAACAGATGGCACTATGCCTTACCGCTGAATCGCGTTATGGTTTCGTTAGAAGTGGCAACCTAAAAGCTCACCGAATTTTGTAATTATAAGGGAACACTTTACACAGCACTATATCATAGTGGAATAAATTCAATAGTCTGAAAAGTGGAATGTTCAACAGGGATCAAGCTTTGGTAGTTAATTGGTTTGAATGATTTTGATAAAAGAAATACCTACTGCTTTTTACTTTATTTATTATTTAACCTAAACGGCTGGACCGTTATGATATGCAAATATTTAGTTTAGTGTAGTGAGATCTGTGCAAGGACATCGTCTGCAGGGACCACTGGTGCTGTTATAAATAAATAAATATGTTGAGACAACTCACACAGGGTCTTCCGATCCCAAATTAGGTAGAGCCTGTACTATGGCAACCAGACAACTGACAAACATACTTAAATATTTCTATATTCATACTTAAAATTACAACTCAAAATGGAGCTCAGCAGCACTCAAAATGAATTGGAGAATACTATTTTAGAAAACAATGACCTCCGGCGGCAAATCACAAAATTATTGAAAGAAAATGATGCGGTAAAAACGCTTCTATACAAAACACCACCTCGTGGACAAAGATCTGACATGAAAAGACATAAAAGATGCTCACTACAAAGCTCGGAAATTAAAACTGTCTTACCGATGTTCAACATATCTCCTTTATCTGAGATTAATACGCGTACGCAGTCTGATGACTCTATACACAGCCTTCAAAATATTTTTTCAGAGTTAAAGTTGCAATTAGAACAGGCTCAAGCTGAAATACTAAATCTAAACAACAAAATTACTTCTTTACAAAAAGAACTTCAGAATAAGAATTATTCGCCTTCTCCTTTTCGCCTAAATACAAGTACAAAAACCAGAATCACAGACAGAACAGATCAGAAATTGTGCATAGTAACAAACAGCAACACCAAAGACACAATACAAGTAGTAGAAGATATAATCGGATCACAATTCAACTACTGCAGATATATTTCACCAAACTACCCTATGACAAAACTACTTGAAGACATGGATAAAAAATTAAGAGATAATAACAAAAATGACTTGTTCGACTCATTAACTCATTGTGAAATTTAAAGTTTTAGTTCCAACATTTTATCAATAGATGGCGCCAGTAGCCAAATTAAAAGTCGCAAGCGTTTTGTTCCTTGACGATTATATGGGCTGAGCATACCGTTCTAAAATTGAGTGTTCTTATGAATAAAAAAGTGTGAAACTTAGTGTGTGAGTGTTTTAGTTAACCAAATGGTCCTTCGAACCGGATTAACAGTGAGTAAAGTGCAAAAAATATAACTTAGTGAACAGTGTTAACGGACTTAGAAAATTCAGTGTTAAAAAAGACTTAGCCGAATTCGTGAGTAAAAAACACTTAGAATATTTTCGTTTCAAAAAAGACTTAGAATATTTCGGGGCAAAAAAAAAAAAAAAAAAAAAAAAAACACTTAGAAAAATTTGGAGTAAAAAGAACTATCAAAATTTACAAGTGAACAATAATATGATTTGTGGATAAACATTGAGTGAGGACTTGTAATATTGTTATAGCTGAACTTAATGTGTTATGGTGAACATTACCGCTACTTAACCGTAATAGTTTGCTGCAGAAGAGACTACTCGCGACACAATTTATTTGCTACCTACCCGCAATATACTTTGTGAATTTTTTACCATGGCTGATAAGAAAATCAAACAACAAGTCACACAAATGATACAGAACTCAAAGAAGATTGAAAAGCTGCTTGTCAATTCGAAAAAATGTGCTAAGGATAAACGAACAAGAGGCTTTTTGGATTCACGTTTGGAGACCTTGCATGATTATTGGACAAGTTATACCAATACTTATGAGACACTGTCTGGATCGATCGATGTTGAAACTATAGAAAAAGACTACAACTTTGTTTTGGAGGAAAACTTTGAACAAACTGAGGAATATTATTTGGAATTGATGACTTGGCTTAAGGATAAGTTATATGAGCTACAACATGAACAAGGTGAAACTTCCAAGTCTAATATTCAGTTGGAACATCCAAAGGTGAGGCCAAAGCTTCCGCCGATAGCAATACCTCAATTTTCTGGCGATTATAATCAGTGGATGAGTTTTAGAGATTTGTTTCGCTCTCTTATTCACAAGGATGAGCGTTTGACTAAAATCGAAAAACATCATTATCTAAAGTCAAGTATATCTGAAGAAGCTGAACAACTACTGAAAAATTACTCACTAACTGAAGCTAACTATGATGACGCCTGGAAAAAACTGAATGAGAGATATGAAAACAAGAGAATGATAGTCAATAATATACTTAGTCGTTTTCTAAGTCAAAAGACATTAACCACGGAATCTGCAAAAGGTATTAAGGATCTTTTAGATACCTCAAGCCAATGTCTCACCTCTCTAACAAATTTAAAAATCGACTCCTGGAATGCCATAGTCGTGCACATCCTGGTCTCAAAGTTAGACATTGAATCTCACAAACTTTGGGAGCAATCATTAGAAAATTCCACAAGCATTCCTACCTATGAAGATTTAAACAGTTTTCTCGAAAAACGATTCCGTGCCATGGAAATGATCAATCTTTCACAACCTTCACAAAGAAATGCTCCAAAAACCGTTCAACAATCCCCTAGAGCAAATACTGTAAAAAGTTTTGCTACTAAAATCGAAAGCACTTGTACTTACTGCTCACAGAATCATTATATTTGCCACTGTAAAGATTTTGCTTCACTTTCCGTTCCTGGACGTCAAGATTTTGTTAAGAAAAACAACATATGTTATAACTGCCTCGTGAAAGGTCATTCCGTATTCAACTGTAGACAGAGTACCGTTTGCAAAAAGTGTGGACGTCGTCATCACACCTTACTGCATCTGAGTTCTTCTAATAATGATCAAGTTATTGAAACTATCAAGGAGAAAACTCCCTCGAAAGAAAACATTACTGCAACTACTTCTTGCAACACCAGTGTTAATGAATCTGGAACAAAAAATGATCTGGTGATTTTAGCGACTGCTGTGATTCATGTGGATTCAAAAAACAGTGGTACTTATGCAGTAAGAGCTCTGATTGATCAGGGTTCCCAGGGTTCTTTCATCTCCGAAGCAGCTGCACAACTGTTAAATCTTAATCGCACTCCAGTTACTGGCAAAATCTCTGGAATTTCAAACTCATCGGTGGTAACTACAAAGTCTATGGTCACACTTACAGTCCACTCCACAAAAGATTATGCATCATCCTTCAAAGTCAATGCATATGTTTTAAAGAAACTCACTTCATTGTTGCCTTCACGTGAATTTCCGCAAGATACTTGGCCGCCATCTATGCAGTTGGATCTGGCTGATCCAAACTTTCACAAACCAGGATCTATTGATGTTTTACTTGGTGCCGACGTGCATGCACACATTCTACTGGAAGGCTTACACAAGTGTAATTCTCTTATTGCACTCAACTCTCGCCTCGGTTGGTTAATCTCAGGCCGAGTTTCACAAACTGATTCAACAGCGATCGCACACAATATGGTCGTTATGCAAACTAAGATTGAGACAGATCAGTTACTCAGACAATTCTGGGAGATAGAAGAGAATTTACCTCACAAAAAACCGATGACTGATTTAGAAATACAATGTGAAGAACACTTCAAAAATACTCACACCCGCAATGATGTCGGTCGTTATATTGTACGGTTGCCATTCAAAGATGATCCACCCACAAACCTTGGTGATGCTAAATCTCTTGCCATCAGCCGCTTACAACAAATGGAGAAACGTTTTACCCGTAAGCCTGATTTCAAGGAAGAATATCACAACTTCTTGAAGCAGTATGAATCACAAGGGCATATGATTATGATACCTGAAAGGGAAACAAACACACAGAAAGTCTATTACTTACCTCACCACGCGGTTCTTAGACCGATGAGTCTAAGTACGAAGCTTCGTGTAGTATTCGACGGAAGTGCTGCACCTAAAAAAGGAAAATCATTAAATGATGAACTTCTTATCGGACCACCTCTTCAACAAGACGTCAGAGATTTAATCACACGATGGAGACAACACAAAATAGGTTTAGTCGCCGACATTCGTCAGATGTACAGATGTATATTAGTCTCTAAAGATGACGTTGACTATCAAAGAATTTTATGGCGAGAATCTCCAACCCAACCGATAAAAGAATATCGACTACTTACCGTTACGTATGGAACTGCTTGTGCCCCATTTTTAGCTATTCGCACACTTCATCAACTAGCTGAAGACGAAAAGAAGGATTTCCCCACTGAAGCCGAAATTCTAAAAAATGATGTTTATATGGATGATTTGATGACCGGCGCGCCCACTACAGAAAAGGCTGTGAGTTTGCAAAACGGGTTGACTGAACTTTTGTCGCGTGGTGGATTTCCGTTACATAAGTGGTCCTCGAACAGTAAGTTGGTGTTATCACAAATCCCAAGTGTTGATAAAGACAGTCAAAGTGCTGTAAACATTAAAGTTGAAGATACAGTCAAAACCTTAGGTATTACTTGGAACTCTGAAACAGATAATTTTGAACTTAATTTTACTTTAAATGATTTTTACGACACAGTTACTAAGCGAAATGTATTGTCCACTATTGCCAAGTCTTTTGAGTATTTATGCAAAAGCTCTGGTTAGCTGGCTTAGATTGGGACGAAGAGTTACCCACAGACCTTAAAGAGGAATGGTTTACTTACCTTGATCGTTTCACGCACATTGAAAACATTCAGTTCCCACGATGGCTTGGAGTTTCTGAGGACACAACTAAACGGGAGCTGCATGGATTCAGTGATGCCTCTTGCACTGCCTATGATGGGGTGGTGTACCTCAGAGTTTTGGGAGAAGATGGTGATATAAAAGTCTACCTTGTTATTGCTAAATCTAAAGTTGCTCCGGTGAAACAGGTTTCTCTTCCACGCCTTGAACTCTGCGGTGCAGTACTCTTGGCTAAGATGATACAACATGTTAAGATAGTTTTAAATATACCTGATGATAATGTATATACATGGACCGACTCTACCATCGTTTTGGCATGGCTACGTAAAACCCCAACGACATGGACTACCTTTGTTGCCAATCGCACTGCCGAAATTTTGACACTCACTAATAGTAATCAATGGCATCATGTTAGTTCCGCTGACAACCCTGCCGACTTAGCCTCACGTGGTATTTATCCGTATGATCTACAGAAGTCAAAACTATGGTGGAGTGGCCCCACGTTTTTGTATAAGTTGAATAAATTTGAGCATTCTTCTGTGGAAATTCCTTGTACAGATTTGGAAATGAAGAGTACTGTAAAGATCCTATCCAATGTCAACTTTGTCGCAAATGATGATGCGATTTCCTATCTGAAACGATTCTCCACCTTGTCTAAATTAATACGAGTTACTGCTTATTGTTGCCGTTATTTTAAGATATGTAAATCTAGGACTACTAAGAAGCCGTTTATCGAACCCACTTATTTGAGCACTACTGAACTTGACGATGCTTTTGATCGTTGTATTAAATTGTCACAATCCATTTCGTTTCGAGATGAAATCTATCGCTTGTTACATGGTCAACAAGTTCATAAATCGAGTAACATTTATGTGCTTCATCCATTTATCGATTCTCGAGGTGTTATACGTGTTGGTGGTCGACTTGCTAATGCAGAGATTCCAAACGATGTAAAAAACCCTATTCTCTTGAGTAGTGATTGTGCCTTGTCTAAACTTATCGTTTCTAACGCACATTTGAAATCTCTGCATGGAGGACACCAACTTACTCTAAATTACGTTCGACAGAAATTTTGAATTGTACGAGTCAAGAATCTTGTAAAGACTGTAATTAGCAAATGTATACCTTGTTTTAAACAAAAGGCTAATCCACTGGTACCTTTTATGGCAAACTTACCTAAATATCGAGTTAAGCCTAGCCGTCCTTTCCTCACAAGTGGAGTAGACTTTTGTGGACCTTTCACAATGAAATTGTACCCTGGTAGATGTAAGAGAACTTGTAAGTCCTATGTTTGTTTATTTGTTTGTACCGTCACAAAGGCCATTCATTTGGAGTTAGTCACCGACCTTACTTCTGCTGCGTTTATTGCCGCATTTAGGCGTTTTACTGCTCGACGTGGTCACTGCCAGGAGGTTTGGAGTGATCATGGAACGAACTTTGTAGGTGCGTCACGTGAACTTGATCTAGCGTTCAAGGATTCACAATCTCAGCTTGTCACTGAGATTTCTGAACTTCTTGCCAATGATCGCACACAATGGAAATTTATACCCCCTCGTGCTCCACACTTTGGAGGTATTTGGGAGTCCGGAGTAAAAAGTGTCAAAGGGCATTTGAAACGTGTCATAGGCCAATCATGTCTTACTTACGAAGAGCTAACAACCCTTTTATACCAAATTGAAGCTTGTGTGAACTCACGTCCACTCACACTTCTCAACTCCACTCTAGACACCTAGTCACTTTCTTGTCGGAGAGCCCCTAATCGGTGTTCCTGAGCCGTCTTTAGTTGATGTCAAACTTAGCCCATTGAATCGCTGGCATATAATTCAACGTATGGTTCAATGTTTATGGCGTCGTTGGCAAAACGAATATTTTACGACATTGCAACATCGTTACAAGTGGAATACTCACAAACCAGAGCTACCGATTGGTACTGTTGTTTTAGTAAAGGATGACTTGCTCCCACCGGCAAAATGGCTTTTGGGACGTATTATTCAGAAACACCCAGGCACAGATGGCATCACAAGAGTTGTTACCTTAAAATATAAGGATAACGTTTTCAAGAGACCCATCTCCAAACTCTGCCCACTGCCCCTGGATGAGTCTAACTCCCAGTGAATTAGGTCTATTTAAGTTTTGTTTTATTATTAGTTGAATTTATTGTTTTATTGCACATGTTCTAAAAGGACATTAGTCGTCCTTGGCCGGCGGTATGTTCGACTCATTAACTCATTGTGAAATTTAAAGTTTTAGTTACAACATTTTATCAATAGATGGCGCCAGTAGCCAAATTAAAAGTCGCAAGCGTTTTGTTCCTTGACGATTATATGGGCTGAGCATACCGTTCTAAAATTGAGTGTTCTTATGAATAAAAAAGTGTGAAACTTAGTGTGTGAGTGTTTTAGTTAACCAGACTACTGTATAATTATTATAGGTGAACAGGATTTTAAAACTACAGTAAACAACAGTTTGGTAAACACATTTAAAAAGTCACTTGAATACTTAACACATACAAATGTAATAATCTGTGCCCCCACCTATGTATGTGGGGCACCAATATATAATTATAAAATTGAATTGTTTAACAATGTATTATATTCTGACATACAAAATAATAGTTATGCAAATTTCATTGACACTAATAGTTATCTCTCTTTTGACATGTTCTCATATAAAACCGGAAAGATAAGCAATACTGGTGTAAAAATACTATACAACGCCATTTTAAAATTTATAAATAATGAATTAAAACGCCCACCAAAATTAGTTTTTAACGATTCGTATCAAGTTAATAAGCATACCCCAATAGATACAGTAGAAGACTTTTTTCGTGAATAATAAAAAGCTTTACGTATTACACCAAAATATCGCAGGTTTACTGAACAAAACCGATGCGGTCTCAATATGTATTGATGAACTTGCTGATGAGGGTATTAATGTAGATATCTTATGTTTCACAGAACATTTTATTATGAGTGGTTATGAGTCACACTTAACTATTCCAAATTACGAATTAGCAGCGTATTTTACCAGAAAAGAAACGAAAAGGGGAGGGTCATGCAAATTAGTAAAACTTGGTCACCAATTTACTGAATTAAAGCAGATAGCAAAACTATCAGTAACTGGTATGTTTGAATGTTGTGCAATCGAGCTTACGCAATACAAGATTGTAGTTGCATGTTTTTATAGAGTTCCTAATTTTAATAATCTTAGCATATGTATGGAAAGAATCCACATTTTATTGCAAGCACTTACTAAGGAAAAATACAGGAATATTGTAATAACCGGTGATTTTAATATAGATATTTTAAAACGTAACACCCAGTCTCTTGATTTTGAATGTTTATTTTTGGCTCATAATTTAAAACTGGCAGTACGTCAGCCCACTCGCTTAAAAAGTCAAACATGTATAGACAACATCGCTCATAATTTTAATAAGAAAAGTGATGTACAAGTGCGCGAATTGGGCTTATCAGATCACACTGCTCAAATACTTAAGTTTCCTGTTCATACAGTGTTTAATAATAAATATTGGCGAATAACTAAAAGAGACTACTGTAATGAAAATATTACTAAATTCAAGGATTGCCTCAATAGTCTATCTTTCTCGGATATGTATGAAACTGATGAACCTAACGAAGCTTATAATATTTTTCTCGAAACTTTTACACTCTACTACAAGTTGTGCTTCCCTGAAATATCCATAGTTGCTAATGTTATAAAAAAACCTAAGTGGATATCCCGCGGAATTAAAATTTGCAGTAAAAGGAAACGTTATTTGCTGTGGCGATACCGACATAAACCAAGCCAAATTAACAAAATTTCCTTTATTAATTATTCGAAACGTCTCAAAAAAATTACTAAACTTACATAGAAAGCACAAAACAATTATAGAATAAAAACTGCAATTAACAAATCTAAAACGACCTGGAAAATAATTAACAAAGTAAAATATAACATACCAAAACATATTATTACAAAAATTAAAATAAATAATAATACTGTGACTAATCCTAGATTAATAGCCAATGCATTTAATTCATATTTCATTGATATGATTACCCCAACATTGAATGCTGGTGTAAAAGTTACCTCTACTATTACAAACAGATTGAACTCTTTCTTTTTGGCCCCATGTCTTCCAATAGAAGTGTTCCAAATAATAAAGTCCCTCAAAAACACAAATAGTGTCGGTTATGATGGCATAGCAACCAAAGTTATCAAATCGGTTTCTGCTGAAATCTCTACACATATAAGCCATGTTATTAACCTGAGTATTGACACAGGTATTTTTCCGGAAGCATTAAAAACATCAATAGTAAAACCATTATTTAAAAAAGAGAATAAAGAACAAATGCAATACTATCGACCAATCTCACTAATAAGTATAGTATCTAAAATATTTGAAAAACATGTATATAAACAACTATACGCTTATTTTGAAAAAAACAATATACTAGTTAACGAACAGAAAGGGTTCCGCAACAACAAGACTATAAATATGGCCCTGTACGATTTTCTACATAGAGTGTATATAAATGTAGATAAAAACACACCTGTCAGTACAATATTCTGCGACATGACGCAAGCTTTTGACTGTGTCCGACATGATATTTTGATTAAGAAATTGGAAGCATACGGTGTACGCGGTAATGTCCTCAATTTGATAAATTCTTATATTAGTGGGAGAAGACAATACACTGATATAACCACAATAAACTCACGCACAAAGCATGAAGAGACATATAGGTCTTCACTACGTGTTGTCAAATACGGTGTGCCTCAGGGTAGTGTTTTAGGACCCTTACTTTTCATTATATATTGTTTTTTTTTTTTTTTGTTTTTTAAAAAAAGACGACTCCCGCAGTAGGGTACAAGCCCTGTGTCGCGGGGGACTTTACAAACATACAAGTCACGGACACAAAGTACACCCAGACTCGGAACAACAATTTGTGGATCACACAAAGTGGTGTCCCGTGTGGGAATCGAACCCACGACCTCTTGCGTAGCAGTCGGACACACTCCCACCGCGCCACAGAGGCAGTCATATTATATATATTAACGATCTCCCTAAAAGTATTAATAACCAATACACTACGCTCTTTGCTGATGACAGTACTATCACAATACCCTGCAAAAATAAAGAAATTTACAATTTAGACATTAATAATTCCCTCAAATCTATGATCCATTGGCTAGAAAACACAATTTAAAAATCAATTTAGAAAAAACTAATATAATGCACTTCGCACAAAGAGGTTCGACTATATCTAATTTAAATACACACCATGACAATACACAAATTAGTGAAATTGATAATACGAAATTCCTTGGTGTATTAATAGACAAAAAACTTGATTGGAAAGCACATACAGTAGACTTAATAAAAAAAATTAGTAGTTCTTCATATGCAATATACAAATTAGTCTCAATCCTTAACATTGATAGTCTTCTTACAGCATACCACGGTTTAATTTCCTCAAAATTAAGGTACGGGGTTATCTTTTGGGGTAACTCCACAAATAAACAATTAGTATTTAAAGCTCAAAAACGCTGCTTAAGGATCATCTTTCAGTTAAAAGTTACTGATAGTTGTAAACTATTCTTTAAAAGTTTTAAAATCTTAACACTACCTTCTCTATACATTTTAGAAACTGCAGTTTTCGTAAAAACCAATACTAATTTGTTTCCTTTATAGTCTGATGTAGTTATTCGCAATAGACGAGATAACAGTAAACTCTGTCTTCATTCATCGAAAACAATGCTAATGAATAAAAGTATATTTTGTATGGCGCCAAAAATTTATAATAAAATTCCAAAACTGTGGAAAGAGCAAAGTATTGGAAAATTTAAACAAATTTTATGTAAATATTTAGCTGATAGAGCATTTTATAGTATTGATGACTTTTTGCGTGATAAAATTGACATTATTTAATCCATTGTTATTTCTATTTCTATTATTTTTATTATAATTACTATTATTAATTACTAAATTGAACTTTCAATTGAAATAAAATACAATGTATGGTCCTTACCTATATTAGTAAAAATAAGTAATTGATGAATGTAAAATTATAAAATTAATTATTAAAATTATTTATTGTCATGTAATTGTAGTGTACCTAACTGTAACGTCTGATTTAATTAAAATTAGGTGTAATTTTTAAATGTTATTGAATTGAATATTATTTTTTATTAAATATTTGTACGCCGCAATGGCTAAACATGATTTGATCATAAAACAATATTGTCCATCTTGCATGCTTTTTGCCGTGTATACTCATGTTTTAACAAATAAAAATATCTTATCTTATCTTATCTTATCTTAATAAATATAAATTACACCCAGACACAGGATAAATAATCGTACTCATTTTCTTTGTGGGAATCGAACCCACGATCCCTGACTTAGCAGCCGGGGTCGACTACACCAACAGGCCCGATGTCTAGGTATTATATATTATTTTCTACGATCCATATAGTGTCGGTTATAAACCCGACCACGTACCGTGAACAGTGCGCCATTCCATCACTCCCCCCGGTCGGTTGTCTCGCACCCCGGTCCACGTGGTGTAGTGATTTGCGTCTCTCGTAATACGCGTGACGATGTCCGCCTCCTTCGCGTCGTCGATCACGAGCAAGTGAGCGCCTTCACTAGCGCACGTGGTGTTGGCGACGTCCCACGTCGCCCAGCTCCCGTGGAACTTGTAGGCGCTCCCCGTGGCGGCGTAGTACGTGTATCCTGTGTGATTGATACAAGCGTTAGTGCGCGGATTCACTCGCCTGGTTCACTACAATATATAAACTTGATACTGTCACGGCGAGATAACATATTATCCATACTACTTGATAATATTAATATAATATTATTAATGCATAGGTGTTTGTCTATCTGTTTGTTAGCTTTTCATGACTAAACGGCTGGACGGATGTTAATGAATGTTGGTAAGTCGATAGATGGTTAATAATATTAATGTTCTTATATCCGATTTAGGTTACGGCGGCCAATCTCATTAGAAACTAAGCGACTACACAGGAGACATTATAGTACACAAGTGTATGCGCAGACACAAGTGCACTCTTCATTCCCTCACTCTCATAGTCCAATATGACGGAAATCCGACACGACTGAAGAGACATATAAGCGCAAGACTGACGGCTTAATGTGCTCTCCGAGGCACGAAGAAACGGTCACCCATCGGACCGGCAGTGGTAGCGTTGCTTAACCTCACAGATATCTCGATCTGCTCGATCACCACTAAGTCACTAACATTCGATCGACATAAACGCGGGCGAAACCGCGTGCAAAAGCTAGTAATAATACATTAAATAAATGCGAAAGTAACTCAGTGTATCCGTCACGCTCTCACGGCTAAACTGCTGGGATGATTTTGGTAAAATATGCTATAAATGTTGTGTGACTTTAAAAGGTAGGTATTTATTAAGCCAAGTGCGAGTTAGACTCTCACATCGAGGGTTCAGTACAAACTTTTAATTAAATTAACAAATCGTTTATTATGATATGTCTCTAACAAAAAAAAAATGAAAATGTAACAAACTTTACTTTGTAGTTGAAAAAATATTCTCCCCATACATCGACATAGGGCGCGCTTAGTTTACCAACTGCAAATAAGTTTATAATCGCAAAAAGGTTATTATAGTTTATATTTATGATGCAAATACAAATTTTACTGTTTTCAGATTTTGTCTTTACTTGTGCTACGTGACCTTGCTTCTTGACAAAGGCGATTGTTCAAGTGACTATGGAATTTAGTATCGCTACAAATTTTGTTGTGCCAAGATGAAAACTTCTGATTTATGTAGACATTAATATATACTTTCAGAAAAACCAACAATGATTTACCTAATTTGCCGGGTTTAATTGATATGGGTGGATGAACTTCGAAAATCGAAATATTTATATAGGTACTTTTTTTTTGAAAATAGGACATAACCATGATATTGCGTATTAATTATGTATTACACATGATGTGTAACACTAGTTTATGGCTATGAATTCGGCTTTGCAGTGATATATAATCCGAATTTCTATCTCACAAACACTTCACAATATTGGTACGAGCCTCTGTTTCACAAAATATTTCTGATTGCTACTATGTATATGGAGTCTCTATCTCAAACTCACGTAATGTAACCACAATATCATACACAACACGAAAAATAAAAAAAGCTATTTATTATTATTACTTTAAACTGTTTTCTTAATGAACCGGCCCCAAACAAGCTTTATGCACAGACAAACAAGTGACATGACATTACATTTCAGTGTTTTTTTTTTTTTTCTCTTTATTGGGTAAACTAACAATATCACAATAACAAATGCTTAAGTAGTATTATCCAACAAGTTAATAATTGTGATATCCACACCGTTTACCACGGATAGGTATACATAATTCATTGAGAGTAGGTAGTATTTTTATATATCAACATCTACACTACATACAAATGTAGTGCATTTTTATACAGTTTTATAATACATACTAAATAAAGTAAAATATGAGCACAGGTCAACTTAAGCCAGGTACTTGTCTATTAAGTTTCTTAAGTAATAATTGTTTGTATGCGCCCACCGAATTTCCATGAATGTCTATATGACTGAAGTTGATGTTATAACAGTCAAGTATGCGGCAGATAGGTGAGCGTTTGCCAGCATTAGTACGCGATGTACGTATCGCGAATGATGGAATTGTACGACAAGCTCGTGTATTTATTCTGGTAGGTACTTTGTAGTTAATATGATTGATAACATCAATGCAGTCATATTTATTATGGCAGACGTCATACAAAAACATCGCCTGTAATTGTAGTCTCCTAGATTTTAGGTCTAGGAGCTTATATTTGAGTAACAATTTAGGATAAGATCGGTAGCTGTGACAGCATAGTTTGTAGTGTACGCAGCGAAGGAACTTTTTTTGCACTCTTTCAAGGCTATCAGAGTATTTCGTATACAATGGGTCCCAAATGGATACAGCATATTCAAGTTGTGAGCGAATTAAAGTCTTGTAAAGATGCAAATATGTATGCGGACGTTTAAAATCATTACTACTTCGTAAGACAAAACCATACATTTTATAAGCCCTACTACAAATACTATCAATATGTGCATCTAGTGTTAGCTTTGCATCTAGCGTGACTCCAAGATCGCGTATGGTCTGTACTCTATCAAGGCAATGGCCGCCTATGGAATAAGTGAATGTACTAATAGATCGCTTCCTAGTAAATGTGATTACTTTACATTTGTTGAGACTGAGTTGCAATTTATTATTAACACAGTAGTTGTTAAATCTATGCAGGTCTTCCTGAAATTTATTATGATCATTAAAATCATTTATAGTTTGGTAAATCTTCAGGTCATCTGCGTATAATAAGAATTTACAATGTTTAAAACAGACATTTACGTCGTTAATAAAAAGAATAAACAGCAAGGGGCCTAAAATAGAGCCCTGTGGTACCCCGGACGTTATGAGTACCATATCAGACTCGTACCCATTGACAACGACCTTTTGCGTTCTATTTGTAACATACGATTTGAACCACCTCCAAAGATTACCCTTTATACCATTAAAGGCAAGTTTTTCCAGTAATATCCTGTGATCCACCCGATCAAAAGCCTTTCGAAAGTCTGTATAAACGCTGTCTGTTTGCATGTTATGGTCTAGATTATCAAATAATTCCGAAGTATATACTGTAAGATTAGTAATAGTGGACCGTTTACAGACAAAACCATGTTGTTCCGGAATGACAAAGTTATGCAATAGAGGATATATGGTATTATGCACCAGCCTCTCCATAAGTTTAGATAATGTGGGTAGAATTGATATTGGGCGATAGTTAGCAATGTCATCTTTTGGACCTCCTTTATGTATTGGTGTTATTCTGGCAGACTTCCATACGGCAGGAAATGTGCCCTCCTTTAAACATTTGTTATATAATATGGCTAAGGGCTTGTGTATGGTTACGGCGGTGTTTTTGAGGAAGATCGGGGGGATATTATCCAGTCCTGACCCTTTAGTAGTATCTAGAGCCTTTAGTTCTTTAAGGACGTCTGCCTCTAACAAATGTATATCACTAATAATACTACTATTCGGAAATTGAGTATCTACGTCAGCTATGTTGTCAATACAAAAGGAGTCCGGCACATCCGAGGGCTGGAAAACGGAGTGGAAGAAAGAGGAGAATAGATTACAGATGCTTTCAGGGTTATTCGCCACTGTGCTACCATGGTGAACGCTAATTGGAATGTCAGATTGGTTTTGACGATTTTTTATGTACGACCAAAAAAACTTCGCGTTTTTAAGTATGCCATCCTCTACTGAATTAATATAATTGTTGTAACATATTTTTGATTCTTTTTTAAACCTATCCCGAAACAAAGAAAATAAAGAGTAATCTGATTTATTTTTGTATACTTTCCATTTGGTCCATGCCTTGTTTTTATTTTTAAAAATATGTATCAATGATGGGGTAAACCAGATGGGAAAACTAGTATTTGAGATACGTTTAATTGGAACATGTTTACGTATAATGTCAAAAATATTTTCGTAGAAAACGACAACACTTTCTTCGGCGGATTTATTATGATACAGCTCACACCAATCAATTTTCAGGACATCATTATTGATCAGCTCATAATTAGCACTTTTAAAACAAAATCTTATATGTGATTTAGTGGCCATAGGCTTGCAAAGGTTGCTATCAACTGGTACTAAGACATAATAGGGAGGATGGTGTAAGTCGGGTGGAACTAAGGTGATAGGCGCTGAAAATGTTTTGCTATTGTATATGTTTGTAAGGCATAAATCGAGCAATCTATTTAAGTTATTTTTAAAAGTATTTATTTGTATGCAGTCCACGGCGGACATAAAGTTTAGTAGGTAAGAATATGGCGGCGCTAGATTGTTCATATTTGTTAATTTCATTTGTGTTCCGTCAAAAAACCAATCAAGATGTGGTAGGTTGAAATCACCGATTAAATAAAACCTGTTATAACTATTTATCTGTATTATCTCTTGTATTGTATTTAAAAAGGTAAGATACGCATCAGAATCAGTGCCCGGTGGTATATAGACGGTGCTAATCAAATAATGAGATTTACCAATGCGGATTTCCAATAAAATATAATCTATTATGGGTGGTACAATATCAAAGGGTATGAGGCGGGGTGCGGGTGCGCAGCGCGCGGCGCATAGCGAGCGCAGCACGGCCACAAGCACTCCGCCGCCATCGCGACGCCCGGTTGCAGCTCGATTTCGATCGCATCGGAACACATTGTAGCGAGAATCCACAAATTCGTTATCAGTTATGCCCTCATGCAACCAAGTCTCAGTTAGTATTATAACGTCATAATTGTGCGATAACATGTTCATGTATATAGTATTTAATTTAGTTCTTAGTCCACGGCAGTTTTGATAGTATACAGATAGAGTGTTGTTATTGAATTTTTAGATTATAATAATAAAAATGTTTTAAGCACAGATGTTTACGTTTAGAGTCAAGATAGATACAGGCCACATAATGTTGAATAAACACATACATTACAAAATAAAGGCATTGCCGTTGTTTATTAAAATATATAGATGTTATTAGTCTTATCTGACTGCCTATTATTAATAAGTTGATAACATTTAACGCCCACACATGGGAATCGATTTTATAGTGTCTCAAAATATATATAGTGTTCATATACAGCAGAATATTACATATGTTTATATAAATATACTTTTTGTCATTGTTATACATCAGATTACACCGGTAAGAGCATTGACATAATATATTCTTGTACATATATATCGAAGGGTAAGAGTGAAAAAAAATACATGTCACGCTATGTTTGTTGTAAATATAATTTTTAACTAGGGCAAGATGATCACCATAATAGTATATATCGTTACTAAACCATTTTAAGGAATTTATTGCCTTAATACAGATACAACATGAGATATGGGTTTTGTTTACCTGCATAGTTATACCTAAAATTGTAATAAAACTATTTAACGATGGATATAATAATAATGCGATGCTGTAGCGTTGCTTCGTGTCATTCATATGCTGTTTACTTGAATCGAGCGATGTCCTGGGGCGATCTGACTGCGATAGCAGGAGAGGTGTCCGTCTTGCGTGCCAGGATGGTTCCATGTTTGACCCATACGTATTTATACTCGTTCTTCTTAGCAGCGTCCCGGCATTGACGAAACAACATCTTATTATTTAACGTTAAGTGTTCGTTAACGTAAATGGCAGCGGGCTGCCCGGGTATGGATAAAGAGGTTGAATTTAACCCTTTAGCTGCACGGCTGGCAGCGATCACGTTGTCGCGTAGTGTTCTGTTTGCAAATTTTACTATAATGTTCTTTGGGCGCCGATCGTTCTTGTCAGCGTGAGGCACGCGGTGAATAGCGACTATTTCCGATGACTGTATTGGATGCTTAATTACGTCACCCAAGCGTTCGATCAAGCTGACGAGATTTTTATCCCTTCTATCGGGAATATTAGAGATTTCAATATTGCACTGTCTACTTAGCTGTTCCATAGCGTTGATTTTATTTTCGAGACGTTGAATTTGAGCCTCAGAGCCATCATGATCACATTTGTTTTGTTCAACTATTTTCAATCGGCTGTCGAAGACGTCCTGTCGTTCATTCACAAAATCTAACGATTTCTCCATATCAGACAACCGTCCGTTAACTTCGCCCAAGGATTTATTCAAATTAATAACATCTGTGTTAAGTTTTAACACGTTGGTATTTATTTCGGTTAACGAACAGGTAATCTTTGACAGCTCGCCAGTTAGCATTGTATTTACTGCCTTAGCAATGCTATTTGAGATGCAGTCAGTGATGCTTTTATTCCAAACTCGCATTTGTATATCAAATTTTTCTTCAAAAGCATTCATATTTTCTTTGATAAAAAGATCCGGCTCACTTTGTTTACGTTTTCGGGTAGTTACGAAGTCTTTGCTACTATCTTTTTGTAACGATGCAGGAATATTACCATCCGAGGAGAAGGTATTCGGTGGTGGTCGTGTAGTCATTGCGGGGGATACACAGGTGCGAAAGAGTACAAATTACGCACCGTTACCGTCGGAAGATGCTACGCGGGAGCAGGACGGGGATTGTTTAATAATTGCTTTCTCACTCAGTCCGCGGAAGTATAGTTCACAGTATTCACAACACTATATTAACGCACTATGACAGTTAATTGCATGCAGTTAATTAATTAGCTAGCGAAACATTAAGCACAGAGTACCACTCTCAACGGTTGCGAACGACGGAATGACAGTGACAGTGATAGTGTTGCCATAACTTTTGTCATATCCTATACAAATCGATTTTTTTATTAAAATTCATTACTATGTTCTTATTTTTAATCGAGCCGGGTCCTACTAATCTAAATGTAACAAAGAATATGCTTATTAAAAAGTATAGTGTATAAATATTATCGTTCTTTACATTCAAACGGTGCAACAATTAATAAAGTATTTATATTAATTATTTAATAAAAATCGATAATAACCCTAATCGATATTACGATTTTATTTTTGTTACCACCGTTAAAAATAACTTCATACGAAAAAAAAGGAAATAAATAAACTGAAAGACTAATATTTGCATCTCAATATTCCGGCAAATGTGAGACTCCATATTATTATATAATAACGTTATAATTAGAAACAAGGATTATACATTTAATTAACTTGTGGCACAACGTAAATACTAGCGATACTGCTGGTGGGCATACCCCTTTCATAATTCGAAGTCAAGAAGTTTTTATTCTCTTGCGAGTATCTAATTAAGCGGCATTAATGGAGCATAAACGGCCGTAGATTTTGATCGCATTTTTTTTTATTAAAGAGACAACGTCCCGCTGCGCTGTAGGGCACAATCCTTGTGTCGTGGGACACGAAGTGGTGTCCCGTGTGAGACTCGAACTCACCACCTCTGGCACACAGTAGTCGCACGCACTGCACCACCAAGCTACAGAAAATTTTGAAGATTGATTTTGCCCCTGCTCTAAGGGATCGCAGACATGAGTATTTATTCTTAAGTTAACCTCAGCGCGTTTCTCAGAAAAAAAGGGCTTGACGTAAGTAGTCACCTGCGGGGATCGTCGACGTTGGATGCGACGTCGTTATTGTTGTAGTTGGTGTGCTAGCGGTTGCAGAAGCCTCGCTGGTAGTAGATGCTTGCGTCGTCGCCAGCACTGTGGACGGCACAAGAACATATTACGCGAGAGCATATTATGCATAAACACACATATTTTGTGAGCCATTTTAGTGGAAATCATCCCTTAGACAAGATCTAAAGGTCACTCGAACTTGGGCTCCGCAGCTCCACTCGTGGAAGTCAGTCGCGGCTGGCGGACAGTCCGCCTCACTGAGCTTATTGTTTCAGCATTGCTATTCTGTAATTGGAGTTTCAAATATTTCGAATGTCCTTACACGTAGTGTTAGCGACGCACCACGTCACCAACCTCTTGTGGAACTTGTAGTAACTCCCCGTGACTGAGTTACTACCTAGACATATCCTAATATAAACAAAATTTCATCACATCTTATTATGTCGTTTTCATACAAACATTAAAAACCAATTTACCCAAATAACGAAATATGTATGTCGAAGCATCAGGGTGGCCTTGTGAACTATTAGCGGCTCAATATTTGAATTAACATTGTGGTAAATGGTAATCGATCATTTGAACGCGGATACCTCGAGCAAGGTAAATTTCGCCATTTTGGTTACACAAATGCCACTGCATCACTGACCCTATATCCACACTAACACTTTGCACATACGACTATGAAAATAGCGACATCTATTGGTAGACGTGTTGTCACTACGACCGCTCGATTAAGACTGACCGAATAAGACTCACTGCTCCAGCTGCTTTAAACATGCCATGTTTAAAATGAGTCAATAGACTTGCTAGTTATTCAAAACAGATGTTAGGTCAACGGAACTCAATAAACGTTTTAATAATTCTCCGACACGGCCTTCCTGACTTTCACCCGTCCCCGGGTGTATGTCTGTAACACCAAAGATTCAATAGAAACAAACCCCATGGCTTGTATCAAATCTGATTTGATTAAAACAAAACTTTACATAAACAATCTTGTTTTAAATTATAGGCAGTTCAGAGCAATCAGAGCATCGTTGATAACTTGATTCATATCATCAAATCGTAACCTCCAGTTACTCAACCATTCAAATGCGCATCTCACCTGGATCGTCAAGTCTCTCCCAACTTTATGGTTTCTTACTCAGACACCCACCACAATTGATTGCAATACCGTGCACTCACGGACTCCTGTTACCAGCAGATACCGATTTCTACTGAGCTACGGCTACATCAACCTATGGCACCATCTCATCACAATATGAACTTCAACTCACTCGTCTATATATCATTTATTCTTTCATATATAGTTAAACTCTCAGTTTGACCATCCACGATTTTCATCAATAACGCTCTAATTACTAGGCACGTTTTAAATTCAAGGCTTTTAACATTTAGCACACGCGGTTTTTTTTTTCTATCCCCTTAGGTATTCTCCGTGAATAGGATGTTCGTGACGTGAAACAAAATACAAGTCAACTCAGCTATCCTAACGCAAACAGAACTAATACAGAAAATGATAAAAATAATTTAATCTTGATCGCCATTAAACATTGGTACTATTGCAACTACAGCCATAGTCATTCCTGTGACTATAAAAAGCCTATTGTCATCCCTGTGACTAACACCAAAATATAGTCATCCCCGTGACTAACACATAATCATAGTCATCCTGTGACTACACATAAACATAGTCATCGTGACTATCATACAAACATAGTCATTCCTATGACTATCACATAAATATAGTCGTCCCTGTGACTATCATACAAACAGTCGTTCCTGTGACTTTCATTCAAACGTAGTCATCCCAGTAATTATCACACTAACATAGTTATTGCCACACAGGCTAGTCATCGCCACACAGACCAGTCATTGCCACAGGCTAGTGCCACAAAGGCTAGTCATTGCCACACAGGCTAGTCAGTGCCACCCAGGATAGTCAACATCACATAGGTCCGCTTCTTGCAAAATTTGTTCTGTGACAGTCGCCAGATGGATTGTCTCGTATTGGACAAACTGGAAGTTCTATAATGAAATAAAACCTCGAATCTTCGTGTAACTTGCATATATTTGGAAGATTACAATAGTTTTTGGTACAACACAATAATTTGCACGCTTGCAGAATGACGAGAGAAAATTGTGTATAAAAAATGAATATAATGCGGGTGGCGAAATAAAAAGGTAAAAATAATTAAAGTGACGCCGTTGATATGCAGCTCTGTGATTGCTGCTAGGAGCAGTCGGGCAGGCGCGAGCAAGACCTAAATGTCTCTTCATGCTTTGTGCGCGAGTTTGTTGTAGTTATTTCAGTGTATTGTCTGTACAGACACAGCTACATTACAATTTTATAATTTGATTTTGGTTTGGGAGAGGGCTCGACCACATTCACAGGACTCATATACTTTGGTGAAGGCCTGACTTGAAGTGACTTGGTTCGCTCCTGGTCCTGCCCTTCCGGGAGGGAAGGGGAGGACCAGGAGCAAACCAAGTCATTTATTAGATTCCTATTTCATTAGATTCCTACCTAATTAGAGAATATTAGATTTTTATTATTACACCTACCTACTGTTGGTATGTGCTGGCACCGACCTCAAAAAAAGTTTCTATTATCTGTGAAAAATAGTCTTTACAACCCCGAAATATTTTCAAAAGATCTATCCGGTGAGAAAAAAATCACATCCCTACTTTACGTGGTGGGGAGGTGTCCTATAAAGGAGACTTTATTTCTCCACTTTGTCGGCGTAACTAAGTATGTATATCCATGCCAAATCTCACTTGGGACAGACAGACGGACGGACGGACATAGCGAAATTCTAAGGGGAACCCTTAGAGTTTCGCTTGTTTACTACGGAACCCTAAAAATTCGTCGGATGGTCTATCTCCATAGGAATCATGCAAACCTTAATAAAAAACTGGAAAAGTGCGAGTAGGACTGACTGAAGGTTCCGTACTAACTAATAAGTGTGTAAATAGTTCGATCAACACGGGAATCTATCTAGACACGCGGCACTGTATCAACCAAGTTGCAAAAGTTTGACTCACCGAGCGTGGTTAGGTACACGAAGCATTTCGGGTCACGGTCATGTGCGACCCACATTGCTAGTAATTAAAAAATAATAGTTGTCCAATTGCTCTATTGAGTCGCAAATAATATATAATTGAAATAATAAATAAAATGAAATACGTCATGCATGATTTTTAGAATTACAAAATAAGTTGATTTCCAGTTAGATTTCATTTCTGTTACTAGCGAAACCTTGGCATATTTTCACATTTTTGTTTTTAACAGGATCTCTGTGACTAAATAATATTGAAATATTTAACTTATCTCAGACAACTTACACAAGACCATCTGATCCCAAACTGAGGAGATCCTCTACTACAACAACCAGACAATTGATACTCGTAAACATACTTAGATCATTCTAAATACATATATGTATATCAAATCAATCAAAAATTCTTTATTCACATAGGAAGCAAAATACTACACTTGTGAAAAGCCAGCCAGTACATACCTACTACAAGCCTGTTCGCAAGCAATAGGTAAAGCCGAAAGGAACAAGGCAATAAAAGCTTTCTCTTTATAAATTCATCATCATCATCATCAGCCTATCGCAGTCCACTGCTGGACATAGGCCTCTCCAATTGCACGCCACTTTGTTCTATCTTCGGCTTCTCGCATCCAGCTCCTGCCAGCCGTTTTGCGTAAATCATCACTCCACCTGGCCTGAGGGCGTCCTACACTACGTTTGCCGTGCTTTATAAATTGCCGATGTTTAATTGGAGAGGCCTGTGTCCAGCAGTGGACTGTGATAGGCTGATGATGATGATGACGATGACGTTTACAATGTTTATTTGTTTATAAACTGTATATATGTAGGTAAACGATCATTATATTACAGGTACACCATATTAAAGGACTGGTGCAATGGCAAAATAAAAAAATATGTTTAAAAAAAGGAGAATTGAATTCAATATATCAACCTCAATGGGTTAAATAGTATGACATACTTATCCTAGATGGGAATCGAACCCACAACCTCTAGCTTAGCAGTCAATGTCACTAACTACTAGATCAAGAAGCCAGTCAATTTTCACACTAAAGACTTTCTTTCAAAATTGGTGGCTCAGTAATTTCAAAGAGGGAGGGGTCGATTTTATGTTACACTATACCGTTTTCATAACGATTTTTCAATTTATTGTTTAGTCCCTAAAATGGCCCTCACGTTCAAAAGTGAGACTTCTATATGGTTTTTCTGTAATCTATAGATTAAGACCTATCATTTGTATTTTTCCTAATCATTAGGCTCAGTAACTTCGGAGATAAGGGGGGAAAGGACTATTTTCATGGCTTTTCTTGAATAACTTTTGTACTAATTATTTTAAAATTATAATAAAAATATATTAGACATTCTTACAATAAGCTTTTTCATTTGATATGTAATACGATACTGTTAGTGACTTTTTTTAAATTTCTTAATAGGCCCCCAAAAAATGGTCCCTATGCTTAAAACTCAGACTCTCTACAGGTTTTCCTGTAATGTATAGGTTAAGAACATTAATGGCCAAGAGTTCAACACACATTATAGACAATTTAGTATTAATTTTGAATAAAGCATTTAAATTTTTCTGAGGGTCCAAAAACGCTGCGCCAGACTCAATTGTTTCTTTTGAGCCGTCCGTGAATATTTTATAAAAATTACCGTATGATTCTCTCAAATAATCATTACATATGTCTTTTAACGTATTGGAATCATAACAATGTTTAGGTTTGTCTACGCTAATAATTTTGCTTTTTATATTATTTGTTAAATATAGCTAATATGAGTTAACCGCTAAGTTCGCATCGCTATGCATACACACGCTCAAGGCTCATGGCAACGCAAGGCGCATGGTCAGCATAGGTGCATTGTTGCCGGGCGCACGTACGACACGAGGCGCTGTGTCAGCTCTACAGGCTGACGTCAACGATCGACTTACACGAGGCATCGGATAGCGCTTCGCGGCATTCTTGATTCTTACCTCGATCAATTATCACCTCATTTAGTTTTAACTTAAATTGTAATTTCTTTTATAATAAATTTAGTCTGAATAATTTTGGTTTTTTTTTGAGACCTCCGTCTGCAACATACGTACATAATTGGCGCAGTCGGTAGGATTCGTCGTAAATATAGAGTCAGTGAATCGTTCACGTCTTCGGCGATCCAGAATTTACGGCAGTTGCAGACCAGGAGAGAATCCAGATATCGATTCGGCTCAAAGAAAATGCTGTAAGTACTCTGAATCTTTCTTAGTCCTTACCCTCTCACCATAATCCTAAGTGTACCTTATCTCGTTACAGATTTTAGTACTTTACTACTATATTAATTTATTTCTCTTATTTCATAGTATATTCTGTTCGATACGTTATTCATTTTAAACGTGTTTAATATTATCGGGCAGCTGTTAGATTAATTTTCCAAGATTTTCCATCCGAGAGAATATAGGAAAAGTAGGTTAGGCTCTAGTAGTATTCGATCTAGTAATAGTTATCTCAGCAAAATAGACGAAAGGCGTAATATTAGCGAAACTATGGAACATAACGATATAGATATGATTTATAAATCCCTCAGATTGTTGCCTGAGTTTGACGGTAACCCTCACATTTTAACGCGATTCATTAGTTTGTGTGATCAGTTGCTAATAGCTAATTTTGATATAGAGCAGGGAAAGAAATTAACAAACCTAGCTCTTATAAATGGTATCCTTAACAAAGTAACTGGTCAGGCCGCCAGGTTGATTAACGCTAGCGGTATACCTGATAATTGGCAAGGCATTAGGAACGCATTGATAAATAACTTCGCCGATCATAGAGATGAAACAGCTCTGTATAGTGACTTATCCCTACAGTCTCAGGGTTCTAGTACTCCGCAAGAGTTCTACGAACGTTGCCAAAACCTCTTTAGCACGATTATTACCTATGTGTCATTACATGAAACACTTAACACAACTATAGAAGCGAAACGTACACTTTACCAGAAACTTACATTACAGTCTTATTTAAGGGGTCTTAAAGATCCCCTGGGATACAGGATACGCTGTATGCGACCTGAATCAATGGAAAAAGCCTTAGAATTTGTGCAAGAGGAACTAAATACTTTATACCTACAACAGCGTAACGAAGGTAGCACTAGCAAGCAACATGCGCACCCTCACGCTAATCATTTGCCCTTAAATAATTTCATGCCTAAGTCTTTGCCATTTAACGCGCCCTCTAGACAGTTTTCGATGAATATGCCAGGCCCTTCGCGTCAACACCCCGTGCAGGTTCAACCTCCTCAAGGTTGGAGAACAAACTTTTCACCTCAGATGCAACCTTCACGTGGGCTCTCGAGAATCCAACAGATGATGCGTGCCCCTCCTCAAAACTATAACCCACAGAGTAATGTATTTAGAATGAATAATAGACCTCAACCACAACAGCAGGCCTACGGTTTCGGGAACCAACCCCGTCCTATGAGTGGTGTCAGTCACTTTGTTCCAAGACCCCTACCGCCCACTGGGTTTCAGGGACATGACTGGCGTAGATCAGGAAATCCACCCCCTAACAATTATTTTAAAACAAGAGAGGTAAATTTTAACGAGTTTGACTATGGATCTAACGACGACTATTATAACTATGACTGTAATTACACCGACTATGAACAAAACTATTACCCTTGTGACTACCCAGACTATACTTTTTATCAAGACCAGCCTTACTTTGAAACCACGACTGTAGAAGAAGTTAACGACAATAGCCTACCCGTTGAGAATGAAAATTTTCAGCAGGAACCGAAATCCGAAAAGCCAAAATAGAGGTAAATTTTCATATTCAAAGGCAGTTAGGTTATATACAGACATCAAATCCCCCACTTAAATTTTTAATAGATATTGGAGCTAATCAATCCTTTATTAGCCCTGAAGCTGTTGAAAAATATTTTAGCCATATCCCGTTAAACTATGAACCCTTTGAAGTAACTAACGTACACGCGACTAGTAAGAATGACTTCTCATTGACTTTACCCTGTTTCCCTGAGTTTGGTGAACACGGAGACATAACATTATTCATTTATAAATTTCATAACTATTTCGACGGACTGTTAGGATTTGACTTATTAGACGTATGGGGATCTAACATAGACCTCAGAAACAGACTACTTGTGACCCGTAACTCTAAGATACCCATTCAGATGTATGACTCGCGTAACGCTAACTTATACGAAGAAATTATTCCAGCTAATTCAAGTAAATTATTGAGATTACCAGTTAACGCTATAGACGGAGATGCACTAATTGAGAATCAAATCATTTGTAATTGTCACATTGCCGATTGTTTAACAAAAGTAGTTAATAACCGCGGCTGGGTTGAGATCACTAACACTACAACTAACGATATCATATTTTCCATGGACAGGCCGGTCGAAGCTTCGCTTTATAATATAGAATCCACGCCTACTAGAACTTTATCTGATCGCGCTTATGAAGTAATTTCTAGACTCCGTACCCGACATTTAAATCCGGAAGAACGTGTTAATTTAGAAAGACTATGCTCTAACTATGCCGACGTATTTTACCTTGAGGAAGAAGCCCTAACTTTTACCAATAAAATTAAACATAAAATAAGAACAACAGATGAAATTCCAGTACACACCAAGACTTATAGGTATCCTTACGTCCATAGACAGGAGGTCAGAGATCAGATTAATAAGATGCTTGAGCAAAATATTATTAGGCCATCAGACTCTGCATGGAGCTCTCCAATTTGGGTTGTACCTAAAAAGGCAGATGCTTCGGGTAAAGTGAAATGGCGTCTTGTAGTAGATTTCAGAAAAGTCAACGAGAAAACGATTGACGATAAGTACCCTATCCCTAATATTACAGACGTACTAGACAAACTAGGAAAATGTCAATATTTCAGCACTCTCGATTTAGCAAGCGGGTTTTATCAGGTTGAGATGGACCCGCACGACATACATAAAACTGCATTCAATGTCGAAAACGGTCATTATGAATTTCTCAGGATGCCTATGGGTTTAAAGAACTCTCCTTCAACGTTTCAACGCGTGATGGATAATGTTCTTAAAGGCCTACATAACGAGGTATGTTTAGTCTACCTCGACGATATAATAGTATTCAGTACCTCCCTTCAGGAGCATATTTTAAACCTAGAGAAAGTTTTCAAAAGACTACAAGAATCGAACTACAAAATTCAAATGGATAAATCCGAATTCTTAAAATTAGAGACCGAATTTTTAGGACACATAATTTGTGGTGAAGGTGTCAAACCTAACCCAAACAAAATTCAAGCCATTCAGAATTATCCCTTACCAAAAACTTCGACTGAAATCAAACATTTTCTCGGACTATTAGGTTATTATAGGAAATTTATCCCGGATTTCGCGCGCGTGACCAAACCCCTGACTCAATGTCTCAAGAAAGGTTCAAAAATTAACCCAGATAAAAATTATATTCAATGCTTTGAACACTGCAAAACGCTTCTAACCAATGATCCCATATTGCAATACCCCGACTTCTCAAGAGACTTCATTTTGACCACAGATGCCTCTAATGTTGCCATTGGTGCTATTTTGTCCCAAGGTACAGTAGGCACGGATAAACCGATCGCCTACGCGTCCCGAACACTAAACTCAAGCGAATGTAATTATAGCACAATAGAGAAAGAGTTGCTAGCAATAGTGTGGGCAACCAAATACTTTAGGCCCTACCTATTTGGCCGAAAGTTTAAAATTATTACCGATCATAAGCCATTACAATGGGTTATGAATTTAAAAGAGCCCAACTCTCGCCTCACGAGATGGCGGCTGAAACTTAGCGAATATGACTTCACAGTAATTTATAAACAAGGTAAAAGCAATACGAACGCAGACGCCCTATCTCGGATAGAACTTAATAATGAAGAATTAATGTCAATCGCAGCTAACCCGTCTGAAAAAGACCCTATGCTAGATGAATCTAGAACTCTTACAGCTCTAGAAGCTGGCGAGTCCTCTTCTAGGACCGCTACTGTACATACAGATAGTGAGAACCCTATTTTAGAGATCCCAATAATAGATGACCCTCTTAACAGATTTACCAAACAAATTATCTTAAACGTAGTTGGCGATATAAAAGGTGGACCAGTCTTTACGAAGCCCTTTGACACCCATACGCGAATAACAGTACAAATATCGGAATCAAACTTAGAGGAAGATGTCATCAACGCTATAAAAGAATACGTACACCCTAGAATTAAAACTGGATTACTAATTAATCCATATTTATCTATGTACACTATTATACCTATCATACAAAGAACCTTTAAAAACTCGTCTATGAATTTAGCCCTAACTAAACCAGAAGTAGAAAACGTGCGAGAGTACCTTAAGCAACAGGAGATAATTAATAAATATCACGATGGTAAGACGAATCACCGTGGTATTAATGAAACGTACCTTGCTCTGTCCCATAAGTATTACTGGCCGAAGATGAGAGAAAACATAACCAAATTCATTAATGAATGTACTATATGTGGCCAGGCAAAGTACGACCGCAATCCCATAAAACAACAGCTTAAATTAGTTCCAGCTGCCACTAAGCCCTTTGAACTTATACACTTAGACCTACTGACTATTGAAAGCGAAAAGTACTTAACCATTGTAGATTCATTTTCTAAGTACGCTCAGGCTTACCACTTACGGGATGGTACTGCTATCAGTGTAATACAAGCTTTACTTAACTTTTGCACCCATCATAGTATACCCCTCACTATAGTTACAGACAATGGCACGGAATTCACTAACCAACTTGTAGTAGAATTTGTAAGACTCCATAAAATTAACCATCATCGTATAGCTCCTCATACCCCTAACAAAAATGGAATAGTAGAACGATTTCATTCGACAATCTTAGAACATCTCCGTATACTGAAGTTAAATAGAAAATCTGAACCGGTAGTGACTTTGATTTCATATGCGATAATGGCGTATAACAGTAGTATTCACAGTTTAACAAAATGCAAACCTATTGAAGTAGTCACCGGACACTTTGACCCACGCGACCCTTTCGACGTAGACATTTCATCTCAACTTTTACAACAGTACATGGTTAACCATAAAGACAAATTGACTTTAGTTTATCATACTATTCAAGACATTTCAAACGACTCACGTGACAGACTGGCTACTAACCAAAATAGAAATCGGGAACCAGAAGCTGAATACTCTCCCGAGCAGCAGATTTATGTTAGAAATCCGCATGCCTCCCGACAGAAATTAGCTCCCCGATTCACACATGACGTAGTTATGGCCGACCTCCCGATTCATATTTACACTAAGAAGAAGCGAGGCCCAGTGGCCAAAACCCGTCTTAAAAGGGTCCCTAAAACCGCCCAATTGTTGCAGAACGCTGCTGATCATTCACCTCCTCCTGGGAACAACGCAAACACAGGAAATAAAACTTGAAAGCCTCAACGATGGACCTGGAATTTTGCCCTTTAAGTTAGGATCAACTAAGATCTTATCTCATTATCATTCTTTTCTGCAACATATCTTCTTCCCCCCGGACCGCTAAACAGTGCGAACGTGTGCATATTTATTTATTTCAATAAAAATAAATTTAATAAATAACATTTCGACTTAGTTAAATCACGCAAAATAATCGGAACGCATAACCACGAGGAGCTCTCAAGGCAGCGGCGCAGCAACGTCGACCTCTTCCACTCCTAGTATCCTGGTAGGATCGAGTAACGCATCAACAAATAAGGTACGACTAAACGCCCTCTAAACCGGCGCGTGCGCAAGGCACCGCCCTCGAGTAGTGCACCACCCCGCCCACTACGCAGCAAGGACAACCCACTCCGGCGAGCCAAGGCCGTGTGCGTAAACTACCCCCCAACGCGCACCACTACAAGCATACCGAGTCTGGCGGAGCGAGACCTCCTTCACATATATAGCCGCCTGGTACTAGGACTGCTACTTTCGTTAACGTTACGCCAAAACTTAGTGACACTACTACATATGATATCTCCTAGTACAAAAATGGAGGACTCAATCAAGTCCCTCTCTGAGTCAAATCTCGCTATGCAAACGGAGTTAACTACCCCCCCTAATTTTGTATCCGAGCGTAATAACAAGAGGAAAAGAAACAACGAATACGATAATGACTTCCGCACCTTCAAGGACGAAGTCAAAACGCTAATATCTACGTTAATGCAACAACAACAAGAGGAGATTAAGAAAATATACCCTACCCTCATGGAAATTAAAAACACGAACAATAATATAGATTGCGCAATGAATTTATTATCTGTGCAAAATGAGGAGCTACGAAGTAAAATTGAGCAACTGGAATCTCAAGCTGCCAAAGACAGAAACCACATCACGTTACTGGAGGATAAAATTGAAGATCTTCAAAGGAGCGCCCGAAAAACTACCCTAGAGATAAAAAATGTGCCAAAAATGCAGAACGAATCCAAAGACGACCTCACAAAAATGGTACTACGTCTGTCTGACGAAATTGGTTATAAAATTTCAAAACCTGATCTATGTGATATATTTCGAGTAAATAAAAGAAACTTACATACCGACGCGAAGAACAGTCCTATAGTCATAGAGCTGTCTACTACTATGCTCAAAACGGAATTACTGAACAAAGCAAAGAGCTTCAACAGATCACATAAAGAGAAATTATGTGCTAAACATCTTGGTTTTAAGACACTAGAGAATACGCCAATCTATCTCTCTGAACGGTTAACTGCCAAAGGGGCCCGCTTTTACTACCTCGCACGGGACCTCACAAAATCCAAGAACTATAAATACTGTTGGACCGCCCATGGAATCGTATATATTAAAAAGGACGATAATTCTCCTACAATCATCATAAAAAGTGAGTCACAAGTTCAAAGTCTTTTTCAGCTTAAGTGACTAGGAGTAGTTTTTTATCTTTACTATACTTATGAGTTGCAACCTTACCATTTTTGTATAGATAAACAACAATCGAGATCGCATTATGGTTCAATTCATTTATTTTGTTTTAATTTTAAGTTTCAACTAGTTATTATGTTCAATTTATATGTCAGCACTAAGCCTTACTCAATACCTCAGCTTCATACAAATACACAATCCCGAGTAACATATTACTATAATCTCACACTGAAACACGTACACACTTCACATACTACAAATGTTCATGCCTGCGTCAAATGCCATCGCTCTACGCTGATTATTATTAATGAATAGTGTATTACAAGCTTTAAACAACGTAGACCAACTAGAAATAGCCAAAATTTATGATTGTGACCTCGAAGATTTTTGTAAACATATTAAATCGAATGATCAGGACTTTACTGTTATCTCGCAAAACATAAGATCTGTTTACTATAATTTCAATGATCTCCAAATAAACTTATTAAAGTTAGAACTTGATATTGACTTGATAATCTTGACGGAATGTAGACTTAATATAAATAAACACTTACCTCACTTAACAAACTATACCTCATTCCATACACAAAAACATATTAATAAAGCCGATGGCGTTGTAGCCTACATAAATAACACCCATAACGCCAAAACAAGAGAAATTAATCTTAAACACGCGTCTTGTCTAGAGATTCAAGTATCTCCTGATCTTACGGTTATTGCAATATATCGCTCTCCGTCAGTAACAGTTGCAGACGAATTCATTAACTCATTAAATAATCACCTAACAACTATCTCGTCAAACAAAAATATAATAATTACTGGAGATATAAATATAAATTTAATACAACATCAGAATGAACAATCCCACGAGCGCTCAAATAGACTCTCTTACCTCAATATGCTAGCGATGCACGGTCTTCTCCCTGGACACTCACTACCCACGAGAGATAAAAACTGTTTAGACCATATAATGCTGAAACTAAATTCGTCACGGAAATCTCCTACCATAGCAATCATACACACTACCATAACTGACCACTTTATGACTTTCATTAAAATTACAAACAACAGGACCATAGCAAAGCCGAGTAAATCTAAAACTGTATTTAGTATGGAGAAAGCTATTGAGTATCTAAAGAATAGCAACTTAACAGACCTACTTACATTATATAATCCGAATACCCTTACAAATAATTTTATTATAACTCTACAAAATTGCGTTACCCACAGTACAATTACTTCGACTATCCCACTGAAAAATAGAATTATAAAACCATGGATGACTGTTGGGTTATTACGCTGCATTCATAATAGAAATAACATGCAGAAAAAACTCAAACTTGATCCATATAACGACGTACTTAGAATAACCTATAAACGATATCGCAACTACTGCAATTGTATAATTAAAAAGCAAAGACGTAAATATGATAGAGACCAATTAATAGACGCACACAATAATCCCAAAAAAACATGGCAAATCATTAACAACATAACCCAACGGAAGCCTCCGAAATCCAAAAACTCAGATCTCCTAGAAATCTCCTCTACACCACAGCAGTCGGTTGATCAAGTGAATAATTTCTTCTCCAATATAGGTAAAACTCTTGCTGATAAAATCATAACAACTCTCCCTTTAACAAACAATAATAAAAATCTACAACCGAGCAGCCCACCGGTATCATCGCTCGTTCTGCTTGATACAGACCCTAATGAAGTCCATGCCATTCTTATGAACTTAAAAACGGATAGTGCACCGGGCTGGGACAAGATACCCGTTAAATTCTTGAAAGCCGCTCATGAACATGTTGTACCTGTAATAACATATTTAGCGAACTTATGTTTTGATCAGGGGCTTTTTCCTGATGCCTTAAAAATAGCTCTTATTACTCCAGTTTATAAAAGTGGTGACAAAAGCAATCCATCAAACTTTAGACCAATCTCCGTTCTTCCATCCATCTCAAAAATTCTCGAGAGACTGATAAACTTGCGCTTAATGCAGTACCTCTCTAAATATAATATTCTATCCCCAACTCAGTTTGGTTTCAGACAGAGGATGTCAACGGAAGATGCAGTAATGTCGCTTACATCTACCATAGTAAATCACGTAGACAAAGGTCACAAATGTCTGGCTGTCTTCCTCGACCTACAAAAGGCCTTCGACACTGTATCCGTTCCCATTCTCTTGCAGAGGCTCGAAGATATAGGAGTAAGAGGGCTTCCTTATAACTTACTAAAGTCTTACTTATGTAACCGCAAACAAATTGTTAGAATCGGTGGGTACCATAGTTCGCAAGAGACTGTGACTTATGGCGTGGGACAAGGAAGTGTACTCGGTCCAACCTTATTCCTCATTTATATTAATAATCTCTGTAAAATGAAGATTGCTGGCGGTAGCATCTTCTCATACGCGGATGATACCGCAATAGTCTTTGCTGATAGGACTTGGGCTGACGTAAAAAAGAAAGCTGAAGACGGTCTATTGAAGATCCTAGACTGGTTTAATGTTAACCTCCTTACTTTAAATACGTCTAAATCCAGCTTCATTTGTTTTACAAAATATAACAACACACAACCGTCTCCTATGTTCCAAATTAAAATCCACAACAGTTCTCATCCCCACGATAATGACTGCTTGTGTGTATCAATCGATAGACTACAGCATACAAGATACTTAGGTGTAATTATAGATCAACGGTTGTCCTGGCACACGCATATTGAATTGTCCATGAAAAGAGTTAGAAGAATGATATGGACCTTTAAGACTTTGCGACATTCAGCTTCAAAAAACCTACTGAAACAAATATACATAAGCCTAACTCAATCGCTACTAACATACTGTCTACCATGTTGGGGCGGCGCTACGAAAACAAAACTTTTGGAGCTGGAACGTGCGCAAAGGTGTTTACTGAAAGTTATGCTTTTTAAACCATATAGGTTCCCTACTGTGACCCTTTACCAATCATCTGAGGTTCTTTCAGTAAGGAAACTTTACATCCTACAAGTAATTTTAAAAAAACATAAAACCCTCCCATTTGATCACGCGATTCTAACCCGAAGGAGGAATCACTCCGTTGCAAGAACTAACAAAATTAGATCCTCCTTTGCCAAAAGACAATATGAGGGCCAGTCTACCCACTTATATAACCAAATAAATAAAATTGTTAAGATATACCCTTTAAAATCTTATAACTGTAAAAAAATCGTAACCGAATGGCTTAAAACAAAAAACTACGACGAGATAGAATCTTTATTAACGACTTAACACAAAACTGTTATTTTAACCGTAAGCACAGAAATTGTATTTTTACCGATCCCAAGACAATCCAGCAGGGCAAATTCGTAAATTCTTCAATTCGATAACTGGTTAACCACGCGTGCACACACACACACACACACACACACACACACACACACACACACACACACACACACACACACACACACACACACACACACACACACACACACACACACACACACACACACACACACACACACACACACACACACACACACACACACACACACATCTAATTAAAACTAGGAAAGCTAAAACCATTCTGTTTATTTAAGTCTTTATGTTAATTCGCACTAAATATTTAGTAGTAATATAGAATTGCACATGTTTAAGAATTACTGATAATAGAAGAGCGGAATCTCCTACTACAAGCAATTCCTTGCTTAAAAGGCGGTTTCATATGTAATCTAGTTAAGTGAAACAGTGTAATGACAATAAAGACATTTTTTTTTTTTTTTTTTTTTTTACATATTGATCTCCAATATTTGACAGATCGAATCAATTCAGTTAATGATCAATTAGATTCTACTAGCCCACTCTTGCATAATAAGACTAAGTCCCTTTTTGAGCCACATATATCATATCTTAAAGACAAGCTTAATAGCGTCCTAGGTCAACTAGAAACATTTGAGTCAAATCGTGTCAAAAGAGGGTTAATAGACGGCCTAGGATCAGTAGTCAAAAGTGTAACTGGGAACCTCGACTATACAGATGCTGTACATTACAAACAGATTTTTAAATCCCTTCAGGATAATCAGAATAGTTTAATTTCAGAATTTAATACACACATAAGTCTTTCTAAAAATTGGACTAGGTACACAATATTCAAAGGTCATAAGTAACATAGTAGATAACCAAAACGTAATGATGAAATTAGTTAATAAAATTAGTAAAAATGATGCGACACGCGATGATGACCTCATCAAGTACGCGCATCTTGCTCAGATACTTATAATATTAAGCGATAACGCAAACTTAATCTCCCAGAAGATAACTAAAATTCAAAACATTGTAGCTTTTACTAGGACTTCCACGGTACACCACTCAGTCCTGGACTCGAAAGCAATTCGACATATTATAAGTAGATTAATCAGTTTATACGGTAACGAAAAGGTTTTAGATTTAGATATTAGGGAATATTTTGATATTATTAGGATAGGATCGTATTACGTAGGTAACGATATAGTTATAGTTTTTAGACTTCCTATTGTCATGTCACCCATTTACGAGTTATATAAATTATCTATAATCCCGAATAAGTATCAGGAAATTCTAGCTCCTCCTTGTCCCTTCCTAGCCTACCATGAGAAAGATTTCAGGTACATAGAGGCAGAATGCCCGAAGACCAGTAAATGGTTTCTTTGTGAAGAAAAGTCGAATTTACCGAGCCAGACTTCTTTAGACAGCATCCAGCATCTTATCACTACACACCAACGTGACTCCCGATGTAAACCTATGACCGTAGCATTGGATAAACCTGCGTACGAGAAACTGGACGAAAAACATTATACTGTCAGCTTCCCGAAGTTAACAAAAATTCATCTCTCCTGTGGCCAGCATCAGTACGAGAACCTTCAAGGCAGCTACTTAGCCGTGATTCCACAGGAATGTTATCTAGAGACGCCGGAATTCACAATCTCTAACAATAACGACCGTCTGGAAGGACAAGCGCTAAAACTAATGGACTTGCCGAACAGTACAGCCGTCGCTTCGTTAACCGCACCAGTATTCACTCTAAACTCCGTGGACCTGAAAAATCTTCATCAAGTCAACACTCAAATCTCACTACAGTCACCGATGAAATCGAACAATTACGATTACAGTCCGTATCATACTACCATTCCTATGTACTCGTACCTTGTACTTCTAGGTGCATGCGTACTCATTAGCGGCCTTTTGTATCGCAAGTACCGCTTAAAACAAGTCGAAAAGATATCAAATCCAGATGGTAGAGGACAACCTGAACTTCAAGCTGTCTACGCTATCCCGACTGTTTCAAGAGTCGACTCCAATGCACCTCCAGCTCAGTTTACGACAAAAGTCTTCAACAGTCGCTGTTCTTCGGCAGGAGGTGTTACGCATAGCTAATATGAGTTAACCGCTAAGTTCGCATCGCTATGCATACACACGCTCAAGGCTCATGGCAACGCAAGGCGCATGGTCAGCATAGGTGCATTGTTGCCGGGCGCACGTACGACACGAGGCGCTGTGTCAGCTCTACAGGCTGACGTCAACGATCGACTTACACGAGGCATCGGATAGCGCTTCGCGGCATTCTTGATTCTTACCTCGATCAATTATCACCTCATTTAGTTTTAACTTAAATTGTAATTTCTTTTATAATAAATTTAGTCTGAATAATTTTGGTTTTTTTTTGAGACCTCCGTCTGCAACATACGTAATTAAATCCACGTGTTGAATGTAAACATTTCCAAATTATTAGTAGTATGTATCTCAGTGTCTACACGCATAGATCGGTTTTGAATCTTTTCTACTTTGTAAAGATTTGACTGACAACTGTCTGCGTATAAGAAACTCCCATAATCCAATCAACTTCGAACAAGTGCAATGTACACCCTTCTTAAATGTTTAGGGTATACTCCCCATTTAGAATTAGCCAATACTTTTAACTTCAGTAGAGCTAAGTTGTACGAGTTATATGGTATGAAACGATTTAATTTTGATCAAAACTTTATTCAGTATGTGAGAAACTATTCAAAACTTTTAAAAAAGCTTGTGCATGTGCCAAAGCTTTACATATTAGTAGAAATATTAAAACATCTGATAATAAAATAAAAGCCACTTGGAATATTATTAATTCGGAAAGCGGACGGGCAAAGCCTCGGGATAAAAGCTTTGAATTATTAAATAACAATAAGACTGTTACTGATAATTTAGACCTAGCACAAACCTTTAATGATTTCTTTGCTGACATACCACTAACCACAACCAGCTCCTTGAACGCTTGCCCAGATAAAACTGAATCACTCTTAAGAGATAATGTGGATAAATGCAATGTACCATTTGCTTTTAAATATATACACCCCAGTGAAATAATTAAAATATTTAAGTCACTCAATTAAAAAAAATCTGCTGATTTATGGGGTAAAATTCATTCACAGTATAATTACTGGCATAGCGCCACAGTTACCTATAATTTTTAATCAATGTGTTGATACCGGTATGTTTCTTGATCTGATGAAACATAGTAAAGTAATAATAATAGCCTTTTATTCAGATATTTATACAATGTTTTTCTAAATCTAGATTTTACATTAATTTGCCACGACACCTATCTGTTTGCCTTTGGCAAAGGCCTCTCCCAACTGTCTCCATTCCTCTCTATTCTGAGCTTTTCGGGTCCATGTGACACCTGTTGCGGCTTTTATTTCATCAATCCATCTCATGAGTGGCCTGCCTCGATTTCTTTACATTTGTTGAGATCCCCCTAACGTCTGTTTTACAGGACCAATTAGAGTGGTGGCCATTAAAGTTGCCTAACAGCAAAGATTTTTTATTTTCGAATAGAAAATAAACGTTGCCAAATCACTGGGTTTATTTCGCTTTTTGTCCATCCTGCGCTTTTTTCCTGTTAAGTCTATTTGCAGATATGACTTCCTTCTCAGAAAATAAATATGCTTAAGCAGCTCCTCCTCAGACAAGTCGATGTCAATATTCCGTATAATGCCGTACGAGAAACCTATTTCCCAGGTCTTTTGTCGACGCCAACTAAGTTTATTAAATCCTGGACATATCATGAACTTTCCGGCACTCATTTCGTCATTAAAAGTAATTAATAGTTTAAATAGATTAATATAATTAACCTTAATAATACCCGTTATTTCGTGTTCTTTTAATAACCGATCTAAGGTAAATTGTTTAGGCAATTATTTTTTTGTAGTAAAGCCGATTTGAATGGGTAATTCATTTAGGATGTTTTCCTGGCTTTTAGATTTTTTTCTGAGTTCCTTATAACATCTGTCCACGTTTCTTCACTATTCCCTTCTCTGTTACGTTTTAATCCATCCAGTCCTTCTGTACTATCCTCCTCCATTGATTTTATAATGTCATCATCTAAGTTTTGTTCATCTAGCCCATCATTAATGTTGTTTTCGCAATTACTAACATTGTGAACTGAAGCGCACACTATTAGTAATACAGTTCAAATTCCAATCAACCGCGCTGGGCCGGCAGATGCGCTCGCGCACTCGCCAGCCGATAACGAACCGGTTTATTGTTTACGAAAATCAATACGAATAATTTACAACGCGTTCAAATCGCACGAGGTGTGATCGAGCACTGGCAATCACAGTTGATACGCCGGAATTTATTGAGGAGTTTCATTGTCTGTCTCCGAAACTCATCATCAGATCTTTAAGAAATTTACATGGGACTATTGCGGAATAAACTTCTTTCGAACAAAAAAAAATAATTTTGAAAATATATAATAAAATATAACGGAGTTATGCCCGAACATACATAAAAAACATCCGAATTGCCGTTTAAAAAATAATAAATCAAGGTTACTATAAAGTATAGAAAACTGATCTACTTACATAAATACTGTCTCTTTATTAGTTTGGTATAACATTTGCACACCTACATGTAAGATCTACACTACCTGCTACTACCATATACCTATACACCTACATGTAAGATCTACACTACCTGCTAATACCATATACCTATACACCTACATGTAAGATCTACACTACCTGCTACTACCATATACCTATACACCTACATGTAAGATCTACACCACCTTTATACCTACAATTTACGCAAATAAAACTCTATTTAATTAAAATTTCACAAAGATGTCATGTAGTACCAAATATATACTAGCTTGGTGTCCCAAACTAAGCAGAGCTTATACTATGGCAACCAAACAACTGATAAACATACTTATATATTTCTAAATACATAAATATTATAGACAAATTATAATATAATCTTTATTTCCTCACCACAACAATTAAATTTCATCTCATTTTAACAATGTTATTCTTACTGTTTCGTACATTTTTGTAATTTATTGTTACAGACTGGTGCCTAAGCTAAGCTCGAGGCTTGTGGTTCAGGACACCAGGCCCCCCTTATTTATACATGCATGGTTTTCCAAATCGTTACAACAATGTACATAAAAGTGCGGTACGGTAAATTACACCAGACACAAAATAAACCATGTTGCTCATCACGCTTTTGCAATGTGGGTGCGATTTTCGCATTGCTCATGTGAAAATCGCACTCACGACCTCCGGTTTAGCAGTCATGGTCACTAACCACTAGACCACAGTGGAAGAACCGTACACACAGTGTACCGTAACTCGAAAAAAATATTCCTCAGAATATTTTATCTCGCCTGGGAATCGAACCCTATAGTTTTTGTATAGCAGTCGCATCCACACATACATTTTAGGTTTTCCTATCAAAATAAAAAAATAAAAACAAACACCTACCAAAGCTCAGTCACACAACTAACGAATTATATAATAAAGTATGTAAGTCCACTGTTGCATAATAAATGATCAATACTGTAATTAACAACACTTGTAATTGTTATAAAAACTATTAACTCCCGCACTACACAACAAGGGGTACAAGCCCTGTGTCGTGGGAGAAATTAGCAGACACGATAAATAATGATGGATCTCACAGTATTTTATACCACTTGGGAATCGAACCCGAAAAGCACTTTGTACAGCAGTAACCACTGTCACTGCGCGAGCGAGACAGTCGATTGTGCAATAAAATAAATAATATGTATATGTATAGAGTGTTCTGGGCACTGAGCAGTCGACATCAATGCTCGGGGAAGGCGATGAGTGTCAATTGTCCTACAATGTAAACAGCTAAACAGAACAGAACAAACACTCACCAGTAGCGGTCACGAAATGTACGCAGATTGCAAGTAAGCGGTACATAGTGTCAGTATCAGGAACACAGGATGCTCTCTCGAACTCCGACGCAAGACTGGTGCGGCACAACGCGCGAACGCGCGGACGCTCTTGGCTCTATTCATAGCTGTATCCCCCCACCTTCAGACGTGTGTCTTACCGTTTTCCTCAACACGACCTCGCAGAAACTTCTTGTACGAACACTATTTTTATAAAATTGTTACTGATGTACCTACTCGTATGTAAACATTTTCCACAAGCAATTATTGCAAGTTGAATCGACTCCCGCTGACATAGGTCCCCTACATGCTCACATAAATAATAGTACTCTTCTCATTCACAACGTATCGACATTATTAATCTACATTTTTAGGTTCACGTAGTAAGCAAGAAACCCTTATTGTTTCGGTATGTCCATCCGTCCGCCCGTCTGTCCTCCGGTTAGCTCAGAGACCCTTAGTACTAGAAGCTGTCATTTGGCTAGGATATACATATTAGTTACGCCGCCAAAGTGGTAGTATAAAATGTTGAAAAAAGTTTTTTAGGGTACCTACATGACAGTAATCTGCATTTTCAAGCGCTTGTCAGATTTTACATAGGGGTCGTAGTGATTTGTAATAAAATACTAAAGCTTTTATTGTAGAACTATGTAGAAGTCCTACGACTCCTTCTTGTAGAAGTCCTACGACTCGTCGTAGTAGTACTACGACTCATTGTGGACCACTACGACTCATCGTAGAACTACACTTACTACTGTGTCAGGATATTTGGATCATACGAGGGTGGATCGAAATATTCGCGGCCTACCACATAAATACTTGACTTATTTTAATGTAACTGACCTCATTCGATTTGTTTACTCTCTGGTTGTCACATTGTAAAATTCTGTAACAATAGCATTATCTGTTTTTAAATTAGACTGAATTTTGTGAGCCTAAGTGCAGCGTTTTTAAAGAATGGAGAAAATTGAGCAACGTGCGGTCATCAAATACCTGTTTAAAAAAAAACTGACTCCAAAAGAGATTCACGAAGATATGTCAACAACATTGGGGGAATCTGCTTCATCGTATACGACTGTGAAAAAGTGGGTTGCAGAATTTAAACGCGGACGAGAGAGTATTGAAGATGACCCTCGCTCCGGCCGGCCTACGACGTCTACGACTGAAGAAAACATTGGGAAAATCTGTGATCTGATATTGGCAGATCGGAGATTGACCATCAGGGAGATTGCTGACACTATTGGCATCTCATATGAACGAACACAAAACATCATAGTCAATGAACTTGGATTTTCTAAGGTTTCTGCGCGGTGGGTCCCCAGATTGCTTTCAGGTGAACAAAAACGAATACGGCTCACGATTTCTCGCGACAGTTTGGAAATGTTTGAGACTGATCCACAAGATTTTTTGGACAGATTTGTTACAATGGATGAAACCTGGGTACACCACTACACCCCAGAGTCAAAACAGCAATCCAAGCAGTGGAAAAAACCTGATGAACCGACTCCAAAAAAAGCCAAAACAATTTTGTCAGCTGGCAAGGTGATGGCGTCAGTTTTTTGGGATGCTAAGGGTGTCATCATGGTGGACTACCTTGCAAAAGGTGAGACTATAAACTCTGCTTATTACTGCACCCTTTTACGTCATTTGCGTGAAACGATCAAAGAGAAAAGGCCAGGACTACTCAGCAAGAAAGTGTTGTTCCATCAGGATAATGCACGCGTTCACACGTCTGTTGAATCAATGGCTCAAATTCGTGATTGTGGCTTTGAATTACTGCCCCATCCCGCCTATTCCCCTGATTTGGCACCTTCGGACTTTCATTTATTCCCAAACCTTAAAAAACACCTTGGAGGTCAAAAATTTTCATCAAATGAGGAGGTTGAAACCGCGGTGGGTGACTTTTTTGAAGGCCTTGAAGAAACTTTGTTTATGACCGGCATACAGGCGTTGGAAACCAGATGGAAGAAGTGCATTGAGTTAAGTGGAGATTACGTGGAAAAATAAAATTACTTTTGTTTATATTTTATACTAGCTGTGCCCGCGACTTCGTTCGCGTGAAAGTCGGGTTTAAATTAAGGTAGTTTAGGTAACGAAATAACTTCTGTGTAAATATGTTGGAAACAGTCCTGTTGACTAAATACTTACTAAATAAAAATCGATCTGTTCTATTCTTTTAGATAGTTAGTTTGGTGTGCGGCTTAAGAAGTGGGTTTTCTGTTGTTTTTGTTTCATTCTTTCAACGTTATACCTACTTATTACCTAATAATTTTTAATAGAATGTGTACGAAAATGTTGTTACTTCTCATGTGATCGTAAACTTGTAAAACCTAAGTACTTAACTGTGATATTTTTTCTTATAATTTTAGTATTTATACTACTACCCTGATTTTTTTCACATACCCAACATCAACCATTTAGCTGGCAGGGGAACACTTGACTCTAACAAAAATGTTCACTATAAAGCCTAATATTATACACAAAGGAATCCTTAAATCTAAAAATAGTCTTCACAAACCCTAAACGCTTTTTAAAAGACCTATCTAACGATACCACACACGATGGGGTAGGTAGGTGAGAAAAAAATCACATCCCCACTTTACATATAAGAGAGGTACCCTTAAAAAAATAATGATTTTCAAGATTTTGTTCTGTCACTTAATCGGCGTTAGTAATTTATTCATGCAAAAGTTGCAACCTTCTAGCACTAACAGTCTCTGAGCTATGCTGCTGACAGACAGACAAACTTTTTTAAAAATCATAGCAATGTGTTACTTTTTAAAACTTCTTTTACTAAGTATAGAACATTATTGAATACAACGCCATCTACTTTCAAGAATGTTGCCGTTGTTTTGTTGTTCACCATGATCAAATAATTTTGATCACGGTGAACAATTTGATTTCATAGATGGCGCTACATGTATTTTTTACGTAAAAAAAAAAAAGACATTTCAGTCTTTTTTTTTAGACGAACACATCATTTCTGGAAAATGTCGAATACTTTTTAATTATAATGTAATATTGTTTTTCATTTCTACTACGATTAATTCATTACTCTCAGCAGTGTGCATAATTTACTTAATTTTTAATATAAAAAAATAATAACCAAAGTAAATAAGTTACCTACGGTCGAAAAAATAACTAAAACATTCAGAAAAATATTAAAAAAGAATAAAAACAATTTAAAAAAATACAAAAAGAACATATTCAGACATCAGATTCGAGCCTGGGACTTCGTCGTCAAAGTCCGCTAGCATAGCTTCGAGGCTATACTGTTCGCTACTTACCACGTCAAAATAACTGTTCTTATGAAACTTAACAATGTTGTGTTTAGCTCCTTTTAGTTTTAGCGTGAAGTTATGTATTCCATGGGTTACAATTATAGATAATGTCTAATTGTGGAAAATTTTGTGATAAACTATTATGGTGCGACAAAAAATACGTTGCTACTCGTTCCCCGTAGACGTTAGCGTAATGATTCAAACTGTAAATAATGTCCTATAGTATTTACTATAAAACTGCAAATTTTCATAATGATCCGTCAAGTAGTTACTGTTTTATAACGAAAAATAGCTACAGACATTATCCCTTACTGCTTAGCTCCTATGGGAAAAAGCGTGATAATTTATAGCCTAAATGTTAATCTGCATCTATTAGATTGCACGTGCAAAATTTCAACCGAATCTGTACAGTAGTTTTTGCGTGATGCGTGTTCAAACAAACAGACAGACAGACAGACAGACAGACAGACAGACAGACATTTCTAAAAATGCAGCAAAGTGTTTGAATACTCTTTTCGAACATTTCCTAATATTTTTTTTCACTAAGTTCGGCCATGTACAGACACCTGAAATTTACAGTTTTATTATAATATGTATAGATAGATAAAAGACGATAGCTATTTATTTATATAAATAGCTATCAATAAACCCCTTATCTATCACGCTCTATTTATCTGGTATGAAACACTTTTACACTATCGAATACATGTTATAAATCATAAACTTAGGATATACGAGTACTAACGTATAGACGTACATAGTGTGCGAGCAAGAAGATACAGTAAGAGAGAGAAAACAAACAAATACACATTGTAACCTGTTTTGAATGACAGGGCATCCCAATCGACTTGCTTCTACTGAACTCTAACAGAATTTGTGTTTATTTATGTTAATCGTGATTATTTTACAAAAATATCACATCTCAAACCATGGTTATATGCTCTTATTGATTGTGACGTTACCAATCTAAATAATCCAGGGAATCATTGATTTCACAGGTAAGTTGTCATTGGCTTAATGGATCTTATTTATGTTTATTTCGAAGAAATTTATATGAAAACCATCACAGTAAATACGTTATACATATACTCGTAATGAAATCATAAACTTTACTTTATTAGGGATAATATAGTAATTCATTCACAAAAAACATGTCCCAAACTTACCTGTAACATCAAAAAGAGTTGAGCGCTGTCCGGTGCCTCGGTTGAAAACTGCCTTTGGGCAAAGGCATTTTAACTTCTTGGCTCCTTTTATTTATAATAAGTGTAACAAAATACAAAAAATAAAACAACTAAATAATAGCAAAATTAAACACTCTATTATCACATGGTTAAGCTCATTATCATATGAAGACGTTGAAAACTTGTTAGCAGTTGTGACATGAACGCGTACACACACAAACACACACACACCATTACACACACATACATACACAAACACGCACACACGCATACACATCCACATTCTCACTTGTCTTACTTTACTTTATTTTAATTTTTCTGTTTGTAATTACCTACTTAGACATAAAATGTTGATACATTTATTATGAGGAGATAATTGTCTCCTGCAACACAGTTTTTACTAGTGCAGGAGTCAATGAATCCAAACCTAATGTACTTATCTTATGTCAATAAAGAATTATTATTATTATTCTCTTTATTAAAATTAAATACATATAAATTACATTTTTAAATATAGCTAACAAAAATTAAATATATTTAAAAATATAAAAAATAGTGCCCCACCGGCATCGGGTACAGGGACCAAGCTACCGGTGGTTACGGTTCCAAAGAAAGGAACCTCCTCACTATGCGAGCCGTGTCCAGAAGTACTGCCTTCTGTATCAAGCGCTTGATCCAACCGTCTAACGCGAGCCTCTCAAGGTGTTGGTCGAGGCTCTTGGCAATCAAACCATTAACGGAGACGACTATCGGTACAATGATCGCCGAATCAACATCCCACATGTCGACAATCTCGTGCGCCAGATCCAGATATTTTATTTGTTTATCCTTTTCGGCTTTCACGAGATTTTCGTCATGTGGGATGGTGATGTCGACGATCATTGCACGACGCTCTGATCGGTCTATCAGCACAATATCAGGTTTGTTTGCGACAACAGTCCTGTCTGTGATGATAGAGCGATCCCAGTACATCGTGATACGACTATTCTCGAGAACTGGCTCAGCAACGTACCTGTAGTATGGTACCTCAACGTCCACAAGGTGGTATTTCAGAGCAAGCTGCTGGTGGATTATCCTGGCTACTTGATTGTGTCTGTGCAAGTACTCGCCGTTAGCAAGACGTGAACAGCCGGAAACAATATGTCTGAGGGACTCACCGGGTCGGTGACAGGCACGACAGATGTCAACAGTGCCATCCCTCAGGATATATTTCCGGTAGTTATTCGTCATGATAACTTCGTCAGCAATTGCACAGACAAAACCCTCGGTTTCACCAAAAAGGTCACCTAACCGTAGCCAGGCCACGGACGCTAGTAGGTCCACATCGGGCCCATGAAGAGCCCGAAAGAACCTGCCGTGAAGCTCCTTGCTCTGCCATACCTCCCTGCGCTCGTTGACACCAAGCACTACAGGCCTGCGCCAGTTCTCTTTCGCCAAGGAGAGCGGGGTTAGCCCGGTATCCACCGCGACGACATCCCGATGCACACCCGCGTCCACATGGAGAAAATATTCTCTTAGATTGTATACCTCGCGGTTATGAAGGGACTTAAGGTTTAGCAAACCCCGGCCCCCACACTTCCGCGGGATATACAATCTCATTACAGATGAACGCGGGTGATGCATTCGGTATGACGTCATCAGTGTACGGACTTTTCGATCCAAGGTGTCTAATTCAGTCTGAGTCCACTTGAGTATGCCGAAGGAGTACATAAGAAGTGGCATAACCCAGCTGTTGCAGGCCCGGATCTTGTTGCCACCTGACAAAAGGCTATTAAGCACTTTTTTCAGGCGGCCCAGGAAACGTTCCCGCAGCAGCTGTTTCATGTCAACCTCATTTATGCACAGCGCCTGCGACATACCCAAGTACTTATAGGTCTCAGTTGCGAGTAGTGATCTTAGGTGAATGGAATCCGAGAGTTGAGTCCCTTCGGATTCCACTATCCGCCCTCGCTTTATATGAACGACTGCACATTTGTCCACACCAAACTCCATTCTAATAGAATTACTAAAGGTTTCAGTCACCTTCAGTAGCGCTATTAGCTGTGAGCTGGTGGGAGCAAAGAGCTTCAAGTCATCCATATAAAGCAAATGAGATATAACCTGACCACCACGTCGCAACCTGCAACCTAGCCCTGAACCTACTAGTAAGGTACTAAGTGGGTTCAGTGCTAGGCAGAACCAAAGGGGACTCAGAGTATCACCCTGGAATATACCCCGCTTAATCCTTATAGGTACGCCGCCACTTTCTTGGGTCCCTCGGCACCCTGGATAGGTAAGAAGCGTATTCCATTGCCCCATACACGACTTCAAGAAGGTACGTAGAGTTGTATTAACTTTATACAACTCCAGCACCCTCAGAAGCCATGTATGTGGCACGGAGTCATACGCCTTCTTATAATCTATCCAACATGCCGATAGATCCTTTCGGTTGCGACGAACCTGCTGGCTTATAGTCGTATCAATGAGGAGGAGCTCCTTAGTACCCCGGGCCCCACTTCTACATCCATTCTGAGAGGTACACATGATGGAGTTTGTGTGTATATGTTTGTTTATTTTAGCTCTCAGAATGGATGTAAGAAGTTTATAGATCGATGGTAAACAAGTTATCGGTCTATAATTACTGGGGTCCGAGGTACTACCGGTCTTATGGAGCAGGTGGGTCACTCCTTTAGTCATAAAGGCTGGGAGCGACGCAGATTCTAGGGCTGACTGGAATTGTGATGCCAAACAAGCGTGCGAACTGCGTAGCCATTTTAGCCAAAAGTTGTGCAGTCCGTCTGGGCCTGGAGATTTCCAATTAGACAAAGGACGGACTGCACTGGCTACGTCTGTGCTATTAATGATGGTATCTTCCATTTCTGGAATAAGTTCGCACGCTCGTTCAACGTCACGCATCCATTCCCCCTCTGTGTGTATGACAGGCACCGACCAAATGTTGCGCCAAAACAAGCTTGTCGCTTCAGCATTCGGTAAATGCCCGTCATCCACACCTTGGTCCGTTCGCTGCCAGTCTCTATACACCCACCTTTGGTCCCTTTGGAACATGCGGTTCACGTTATACCTGTCCACGCGTTTTTTATACCTGCGTATTCGGTTTGCCCATGCATAAATTTTTTGCTTCAGGAGGTCGATGCGCTCTGTGACACGTGACATATAATCTTGAGGGCTGATTCCAGTCCCCAAGAATGCCCGTTTCACAAAGCGCATCACTCTCGGACGAGTGTTCCCGGTCCTGAAGCAGGACAACTTGCCAATGAGTACCCTTGCCTCGGTAATACGGCGTTCAATCCTGTATTGCCAAGCCGGTACGGCGTACCTTGGTCGTATAGTAGGGGCTTCAGCTAAAAGCTTAATACCTGCTATACGACACGCCGCAACAGCCGTACAATACAGGATCGAATGGGTATCACCGAGGTCTTCGCTATTGTCTAGGTAAGTAGGCAATAGCGAATCAAGAGCACACACCAGCGCAATGTTCCGTCTATGCATAGGCAACCGAGGCAGGCGTGGCCTAATATTGTGGGGCGTGGACCGATACTCGTGAAGCGCACATTCCAAAGCGGCCTTAACCTCCTCTTTGTACTGAGTACTTACCATTATAGTCGCGGCATCCGGCCCCGTAGATTCACAGTCAACTACATTTGTAGAAACCTGGACCGGGGCAGGGATATCGCGGCTAGTTTGGGGGTACTCCGAGCGTAGTCTCTCAAGTGCAGCCTCATTCAGCAGATGACAGCGCTGAATGGCCCGCACTTGGTCCGATAGTCGTTGTGCCGTAACGTTAACAGTCGGCTCAAGCACCTGAAACAGAGGCAGCATCCGTTCACGGTACACAGTAAGGTTGGCTCCCCCCTCTGTAGCCGCATAATATGCCCGCATGACGTTCTCATTAATGGATTGAGTCCATCTCATGCGGCGCACGTTACCACCGGCAGCGGGGGCCCTGCTTGAGGCCGGTGGGCCTCTGGGTCCCAAGCTTGTAGGTGGCCGGCCTCTCCCTCGGCGGCGTGCAGGTGGTGGTGACGTCGGCGGGGAGAAGTACTCGTCGCTCGACGAGCTCGACGCCTCAGCAACGGTTGGTGTCGACGTAGCGTTCGGTTCCCGTGTTTGCGAGGCGGAGCGGAGCGACGAGTCCGGGGGTGGAGTTTGTGCATCTTGTGCTCTGGCGCGACTTCTTGTTATCATTTTCGTATTATTGGTCTATTGATTTCTTCTTTTATAATAAAATTATTGTAATGTGTTTTGCTTGACATATTGTCATCATCTGTCATTCTGTTTATTTTTGGTTTACTGAATTTGATCGGAATAGGTGTAATTTTCGTAAATTTACTATTAAATGGACAATGAGGTTTCCTTTTCTTTTTGCGGCTATTGTATGGTTTGTAAAAGCTTGTAAAATTATGAATTTAAATGTTATTTGGACGGAGATATATTTGAGACGTCATGACTCTTTAAGTGTTGCCAGGAAGCTAAATATTAATAAATTGGCTAAGCCAATTTTATTATTATTATTATTATTATTCGTTAGAAGTAGTGTTTTAGGAAAATATTATTTTGTTATGTTTACAATAGGGCTTGACCCATAATCTTTAACGATAATTTTATCGATAAAATAAATTCTAGCTTATGACAGGACATATTTCAAAAACATTCATCTCTTACATACGACACTTCCACCTCAAGCAAGAGAATAAAACACAAAGTCTGTCAAACTATTGGTCTTGGCTGGAAGACAGCGTTCTCCGGCAAATTTTTTGGCTTTCTAGGGGGATATTTGTATAACAAAATAAATGGAGAGATCAAGATATACCATCTTACCACATACAACTGCAAAAAAGCTGTTACATCGTGGCTGAAATCGCTTGGGTACGATGAAACTGAAAAACTTTTATACATAGCCTCATAATATCTAATGCCTAATTTTATTATTAATTACAAACATTTCATCTAATTATCTTCATTCATCTCAACTATTTTATAATTCATTCATAGTGTAAGCCTCTATTAAAATATTATAATTCATTAATAATTATCTGTAACTTATAACATTTATGCACATTAGACTTGACTCGTTAGGTAAACAAACATACCACTCTCACATTCTTACACACACACACTCACACACACACACACGCACACACATACACGCACACACATACACGCACACACATACACAAGCGTAACTCACTCACACAACTGTTAACATGACGTTTAATCTTAAGAAGAACTTACTAGTGATACATACTCCACCTATTCAGAGCATGGAGAGGCTGGTAATCTGTAACACAGGTCCTCCTAGTACAGAGACCAGTCTCCCACACAGACTATACATATTTTAATGCTTTCTTGTATGGACAAATTGATTGTTATGTAAAATGTTTGTACTGTGTGAGAGAACAAATAAAGTTTTTTTTTTTTTTTTTTTATATTTAGATCATTATGGTTTTTTCTTTAATCATTTTTGTAGGCCTAGGATATCAGTACCTATTTGCATCAGTTACAATTTTTTTCTGCTGTACCTACCTATTTCCAGTAGATCCTACTGTTAGACAAAAATAGATAAGAATAATAGCCCGACCAAACAGGGCACCATAAAACTTTCTCAATATGTATCTGGCAATTTGAAGATGAATATATACGCAAAAGAAATATGAATACAATTTTGTTGAAAGGAGCGATTTCTACTTTGTACCAGTAAATATTTTTTTTAAAATGCTCTTTTTTACGTACCAAGCTGGAATTGCCATGGTAACTTTGTTTTAATGGGATGCCTAAAATTAAGTCAACGACAAATTTATATAGTGGTCGTTTAGGGTAGAAAACATATTATGTCGAATGGGTGAAAGTACTAAGTTGATTACTAACATCTATTTCTTTACTTCAATCTTTAGGTAATTTCAAAATGCACTTAAAAAAATTGTCATCCTACAAAAATAATGGTTTAACGAAAGTGTTCTTCTAGTCTTTTAAATAAAAATCTCGTGTCACGGCTATCGAATTCCTCCCAATTTCGTGTGGCATAGTTTTGGGACCTGTATTTTGTAATTATCCAAAGACTGGAGTAAAACAAAATTTGAAATTCTTTATTCACTTAGGATGCAAAACAACTCTTGTGATACGTCGGGATTCTACATGCATGTAAAGCCAAGTTCGCAAACAATAGGTAAAGCCGGAGTATTCTCCGGCTAACGCCAGGTTCAATTGAACCTGGCAATAAAAACCTAATTTCAATAAATTACGATGCACAAACGACCATACAATTATGTCAAATTTGCGAAATGGCTCATATGGCTCATTTTTTTTTCGTCATGTGGGGTATCGTTAGGTATTCGGAGAACCCACCGTGCCCCGTGAAGACCTGCGTTAATGTCGGCGAGAGGTTAATTTTTTGGAGCACTCTGTGTGCTTCTACTGCGTCTGGGAAGAAACACTTTGTCACCGCAGCGGTTTCACCCTCCTTGTATCTGCGGTTCCATTTTTCGAGCGAGATGGGACATGCATCGTATTGTGCAGCAGTTTTTAGTTTAGTGTCCGCTTCCTTCGCCAAGTAGTCAGCTCTCTCGTTACCTGCATGTCCTGCGGGGGCTTTTATCCAGAATAAGGACACAGCTTTGCCCTGGATTTTCGCCTCACGCAGGCACTCACGAGCCTTGACTGCGAGAGGATGGGGAATTTTCCAGTTTGCCACCGCTTGTAGGGCAGCTCGTGAATCACTGAAAACGCCAAAGCTGTCTTCTGAGCGCTTAACTATTTCCGCTATGGCCTTCCATATGGCGAGGAGTTCCGCCTGGTAGACCGTGCAATACTCTGGCAGCTTAAGATTGATTGGCCGAACTTCTATTGCGTTTACTCAAATGGTTATGGCCGCACCGCATTTGCCATCCAGCTTGCTGGCTTCCGTCCGATTTTGATTTTAAGATTTGCACTGTTTGTTTTGCGTGCTCCACAACTTCTTCGGCTTGTACCAGGCTTATGATCTCCACACTCATATGTTCGGCGGGATGCGGGTTTACAGTATAAGACGCCATCGTCTCCGCCTCTCGGTCTCCGAGCTCCAGCCGTTCCTTCCCTTTTCTTACCCTGTACAGCGCCGCGATCTCGCTGACCCTAAGGTCGAGAGGGAGGATCCCTGCCAGTGCCAGTGATGCGTTCAGTTAAACGGTTCTGTGCGCCCGACAGAGTTTCTGGGCGAAACCCCTCTGTACCTGGTTCAGCTGTTTCTGGATCCCCTTTTTTCCCGCGGCTAGTGCCCATGTATTTGCAGCATACAGAAAAGTCGGTTCCACCACTGCAGTATATATAGACTTTATGACTTCCCGGTGAAGACCCCAGCTGATTTTTGCCGCCCTAGTTAAGTTTTTGTATATGCCCTGGGCCTTGGTTATTCTCTCCCTCACGTGCTTGTTAAAGGTCAGTTTGTCGTCTATAGTTAATCCCAAAAATTTTTATGTCTCGAGACATTTCAATGTCGATCCCGCCCATGCTCAGGCGTGGTGTGTCGTACTTCAGTTTGTTGGTTATGACCATTGCTTTTGTTTTGTGTGGTGCAAACTTGAGTTTGTTTCTCCGACCCCACGCCTGAACATGTGCAAGAGCGGTATTTCCCTTCTCCTCGATCTCCACCGCCGAATCTCCTTGGAAAATGAGGACTATGTCATCCGCAAAGGCTTGGCAGTAGTCTCCTCGCTGTCCAAGTTCCCGCAGTAGGGGATCCAGCAGTAGGTTCCAAAGTATAGGTCCCCCTATAGACCCTTGCACGCACCCTTTGTAAGTAGCCTTTCCATACTCATGTCCAGCGTATCGCACTCTAACTTCTCTGTCTCGGAGATAGCTATTCAGCATCCTTCTGACGTTTACTGGACAGCCCTCCTCGGCCAGACGAACCCTGATTGCGGGCCACCACGCACTGTCGAAGACCCCTTCGATATCCAATGACACCACCGTGATGAGCTTCTTCAGTTTAAGTCGATCCCGAATGTTGTTTACTAAATCGTTAAGGGCGTCTTCGGTGCCCCTCTGGGGCATGAATCCGTACTGCACCGAGCTCATTTTTGGAAGCACATGCCATTTAATTCGAGCCACCAGCATTTTTTCTAGAATCTTTCCCATCACTGGCAAAAGTCCTATGGGCCTGTAAGACTTTGGGTGTCCGTAGTCTTTCTTTCCCGGTTTCCTCAGTATAACTACCACTGCTGATTTCCAGGCTTTCGGGAAATAGCCTAGTTCTAGGCATTTGTTCGCCAGTGATAGGAAAGATCCCGGATCCGCCGTAATCGCGCACTGACAGATTTCTGCCGTGAGTCCATCGGCCCTGTTGCTTTTTTCGGGTTGAAGGTGAATGCAGCGTGCCTGAGTTCTTCCTGTGAACGGCGGGTCCAAGTGTTCACCTTGCACCCACTCGTTTACTTGGTCCGCCCTCTCTCTCATTTGGCTATGTTCTAAGCTGTCCTCCTCCTTCCCGTCCTCTGGATAGAAGATTTCTGCCAGTAGTTTGGCTGATGCCATTTCGCTCTGGCGTTCCCCTTTCCAGACCAGCGGCTGATCTTCGTGCCTTTTTGTGGTTTGGCCGATAACTCTGTAGATGCCCTCCCACATACCTTCCCGGTCCTGCTTGCCACAGAATTCTTTCCAGCTACTTACTTGTGCCTTTTTGGTTTCTTCTTCATACTTTGTTTTTATTTTCAGGTATTCTTCGATGACCCAAGATCTTCGAGCCGGTGCTGCCCAGCGGATTCTACGCCTCTTCGTGGCTGTCTCCTTTTTTAATGCCGCTAGTTCCTCGGACCACCATGGTAAGTTTGTTTTATTACTGTATTTCTTCCTAGGTATACTCTTTTTACTTGCTTCTTGTATTATACTTATGTATTTATTTGTAGTATTATCTATTTCAGTCTTTTCATTTACCTTGTCTACTCTTCTTTGCTTAATTTGTTTTCTAGTGCTAACTTTCCCGTTTCTCACGAAACTGGGTCCAGTTTGCTTTTTTAGTGTTATATATTCGAGTTGTTTGTTTAGATTTTATACCTTCTGCTTTATTTATTTTTTTTGAAAGTTATGGCTCTGTGGTCCGAGTCTGTTATGCTGTCATCCACTGTCCAGTCATCCACAAGGCCCAGCATGTTCTCCGAGCAAGCTGTCACGTCCACGCAGCTTGTGTATATTTTTTGGCCCCTGATGGTGTCAAAAGTTGGTGTGTCTCCTTCGTTCAGGACCTGCAACCCCATTTGGTGGAGCATGCCGCACATCTCTTCACCCCTGCTGTCTGTCTTTTTGCTGCCCCACCATGAGCTTTTTGCGTTAGCGTCGCCACCTATGAGCACTATATTAGAGCCTATGTTGTGTTCTATTTTACTGAGATGTTCCAAGTACGGGTCTATAGTTGAGGTTGGCTCAAAATAAAAGGCAACTGCTGTCAGTGTCCGGGCGCCAGTCTGTATCTTTACTACGACGATGTTTGGTGTAGTCAGGTCCGGGCATTGGGAGATTGCCAAGTTGTTATTAAAGACCGCTATTGCTGCCTTGTTTGGTCCTTCACTTGCCCTGTCGTGCTGATATATTCTGACGCCCGGGTAGCTCCTCATTCTGCCGACGCCCCCAACATATGGCTCCTGGATCAAAGCGAGGTCGGTTTTTCTTTTTGTCGCCTCAATAATTAGCTGGTTAGTTGCTAGCTGCTTTCTTTGAACATTCGCCTGAATGACGAAGTACTCCTTTCTCGAGGCTAAGCTCATGTTTACTGTAGGGACAACCTCAGCAGTACGCAATCGATGATCTCGCCAGCGCATCCCACTTCCTCCTTACTGCACATTCCTTGCTAAACGTATTATGCGCTGTGTTTTCGAGTTTGGCCTTTGTGCAGTTCGGACATGCTGGTGGTACTCCGGCGAGCCAGTCGGTGCATTTTTCCTTTAGGTGCATTCCCCTACAATGGCTGCATTTTGGCAGGGTATCGGTGCACTGTTTTCTGCCATGGCCATATGCCAGGCATGTCGTGCATTGAATCAGCGGCGAGTGATCGTCGACTCTAATCCTCTGCAGATCTATGCTGACGATTTTGGCGGTTGTCATTCTTTGCCAAAGTGTGAATGGATGAGTCGCTCAATTACTTTGGAAAGGAACGGTAATATGGATATTGGTCGGTATTCTGAGAATGATGAAGGATTTGATTTTTTAGGAAGAGGAATAATTTGGGCATCTTTCCATATTCGTGGAAAGAAACCGCTGGTAATGGAAAAGTTCAAGATATTTGTTACGATAGGAAGAATCTGGTCAAGGATAGGCAAGATCATGTTACGGCTGATACAGTCAGTACCTACTGCATTAGATGTAATTGACACTACGCTCTTTCTAACATCACAATCAGTAAATTGATTTAGAACAAAAGGAGGATAGTTGGGTGATGGAAGTGATGAAAGATAATTCAATGTATTAGCTTTAGTGGTCCCATCAAAATTGACGAAGAACAGAAATGCATATTAAGTGCATTTAAGTCGATTGGTTCACGGATGGGGTCTTGTCTGGATTTTCCAACACCCAAAGTTCTAAGAAATTTCCAAATTTTAGCGGGCTCTCCGTTCTCAACCGGGGTGTGGATATGTTGGCGTTGTGCATTTCTACACACCTTATTGCAGTGATTTCTTATAGCCACATATCTTTCTCGGTTAGTAGAAGTAGGTCTACACTTAAACTTAGATTTGGCTGCGATTTTCTTATCCAATAAAACTTTAATCTCGTCAGTAAGCCATGGTGACGGTAAATGCTTAATTTTAATTTCGCGGATCGGAGCATGCACATCATACAACTTAATCAAGTTTGAATTAAAAATATCAACTTTATCATTGACACATACGGATCTGTACAAAGGATTCCAGTCAATATTACTGGCATCCTCTCGAAGTAAATCGATATTCATACCACTAAAATTACGCTGTTTAAGAATTTTAGGTTTGAACTTAGGCGGTCGAAGTTTATAGGAAAGGAAAATTAAATCATGATAGGAGAAGGCATCAGCCGAGCATTGGCCGTGCTTAGAGACAAGATCAGGTGAAGAAACGAAGATGAGATCAAGAAGAGAAGGAGTAGAATTGGGAAAATTATGTCGTCGCATTTAGACCCCTAAATGCGACTCATAATTAGAAGAAAAGAAAGATTACAGGATTGTATAGTAAAGAGAGGAGGAACGAGAGTCGTTTTTTAAAAGACACGTGTTAAAATCGCCCATAATGACGATATGGCTGTAAAAAGGAGATAGATTTTCTAAGAGGCGTTCGAAAGAAGAGAAATAGTCGATACGCAATGAAGGGCAGTAAAAAACTCCGAGTAAAACTTTATTATGGTGAAGTTCAACTTCACAAAAAGATGCTCGCCTGCATTTTGTGGAGGTGGCTGTGCTGATATATTAACGATGCGGAAAGGAATATGTGTGCGCAAGTACATTGCTACACCACCACCAGCACCGGCAGCGCGATCATTTCTAATTAAATGGTAGCCTGGTATAGAATAAGAGCTGGACGGAAGACATGGTTTTAACCATGACTTAGATATAAGAATTCCATGGATATTGTTGCAGTCAAAATTGGCCAGCATATCAGAGAAATGGGCGGGAATACTCTGGGCGTTAATATGGACTACATTGAAGTTCCTAGGGACATCAGAGAACGTGGATTGGAGTGTTTCACCAAGAGGTGGGATACTGACAAAACTATCATTGGAGCTACTGATGACAGAGTGAAAACTCTCATTATCACTTTCATTAGCAATATCCAACATAATAAATAAATTAGATTTATAATACAAATTAAATTAATAAATAAAAAATAAAATAAACAATATATAAATATCTCTAAATAAATGTTTATATATACGAATAAGAACGTGAAAAACTAAACTCAGTACTATCCACCCACCAGTTGAATGTTTTATGAAGAGAAAACTTATAAACACAAAAAAGTAAACAGATAATTAATAGTAATCCAACAATCAATCAGCAGGGTCCTGTACAAAAATTCAATCTAATTAAATGTGTCAAAAAGACTCGTATCCAAACCTTAACACACTGACACTGACATAAATGACTACAATTAATTTACGTCGAATGGTGACACAAGTTTGTTATTTTATTGACAGCCAAAGTTTTCAAAGTTAATAAAAATGGATTGTGATAATTTAGTTAGCAAATGTGGAGGTAGAACACGATATACTTCGAAAGGAGGTGGAATTATAATATATTTTAAACTTATTACCCGGATCCTGCAATTGTGATACGCTTTATGCGAAAAACAACAAGTTTATAACTTTTTGGCGGCAGCAGCTCGACGTGGCCTTTGGGTGTTTTTGGGCGCTTCTGTCTGCTTCACAGCCTCCAAGTTCGGAATGTTGTTGAGTTTCTGAAGAGAAGCATTACGATGACGTGACCCATTGGCACCAATGACATGGACAAAACCATCCCGCGTCCAGCACTTGTTGACTCCGTATTTTTCTCGCGCAGACATAAATGCTTCATGTCGGGGCTTAGTCAGGAATTCAGACAAAGTCACTCCTGAGCCCTTCAGCTACATACATAAACGTATGTTCTTTCAAAATCATATAATATACCTAAATAAATACATATAATATGCACCGTGAATTTGTAGTCGTTTTGGAGCCGAAAATTTTGAACTCCACATCAATAACCCAATCCAAAAAAAATATCAGTTTGAAAAAATATTAACATTTTTTTTTTCAAACATTACAATCAATGTCGTTTGCAGACAATAAATGAGAACTTGTGGTAATGCTACTCGATTTCACGTAATAAAAATACTACGCGAGTAGGTAATGAATGACAAGAAAGCCGCCGGCCACCGGGCGGTCAACAACCCGGTAGGTAGTGGCACGAGGCGAGGCGGAAGCAGTCGAACGCTTCCGAAACACGAAATCAAAAAATCGAACGCACCCTCCCCCCGACCTCCCTACCCCGCGTGGCGAGCGAACGCGCGCCGACTCTGGCGCACCCCTCCTCCCTGCATATCCTACAGGCAGATTATAGCGGTGACCTGCGCGCGAAAAGGTTGCATAATTGCATTGTTTATGTTGCTGCTCTAAATCATACGCAAGTGCAGTGTGTGCGTACCTAGACACTCAGTTTGATGACCGATGAAACCGGCCGTGGGGCGGTTCTGTGGCTTGGCCGCCGAGGAGTCCGAACTTAGGGCCTCTGGATTTTTATTAGTAGACTAGTGTACACTCGGGAACGCAAAAGTCGTAATAAGTTACGCAGTGTGATAGTGGATGCTTTTGATTTGATAAAGTGAAAAGTGATGGACACGCTAAGAAAACGAAAATCCCAAACCTTGCACGTTTGTGTAACGAACGCGATGGATTGCACATCGGATAGACGCTTTGCTACAGGTCAGTGTAAATAAACTTGTACATAAACTGACACTTTGTTAACGTTGTCATGATTTTGACACAGTAAATTATGTTATTTTATCAAAAAGTAATGTTCAAAACTATTCCAGACGGTCCTAAACTCATGTAAAGTATGCGAAAAAATAAGAGTATCCATTTACCTACGTAATTTAACCTAAACTAACCTAACCTGTTGATTAATAAATCCAGTTTACTCATAATGAAAGAGACAAAACGTATAACATTTCGTTACCCATATCAGCTGATTTTGTGACGCGCTATTTATTTTAATAAACTTTTACAGCTTCCCTATTGCCATCCCTGCCATCTTAATGTATTTTAATACCGTGTTGTGTAGTTACTAGTTTTTACTGATGTAAAAACTAGTGTAGATTTCGATCGGTTAAAGCGCGCAAAATCGACGTCGCTCGCACAGTACACGTACAGGCACAGCTCGACGACGATGTTGCCTAGCAACGAGTAGCGCGGGCGACGACGCGAGGAGTTCATGCTTATGTGAATGAATTCTCGGTCCACTACTATTACCGTACTCGAATAAATGACAATTGATATGTGAATTCCAACTTTGTCATTATTATCGTTAGAATTTATTTATTTTATTTTTTTGGTATCTTTATTTATTTCAAGTTACCAAGTTTCGGTTCCAAAACGACTACAAATTCACGGTGTATACCAGATAATACATACACTTACTTAATATAACATAAATAAAATATTATAATACATACATAATTAGATAGAGTGAAAATATTATTTTTTGTCCTTTGTTAAAAACGTTAAAAGAGAGGCTGTCGCGTAAAGGGTGAGGAAGAGAATTCCAAAGCCTCACCGCTTTTATGTTGAAAGAGCTATCGTAGCAGCTGGAGCTGTGAGCGGGAGTACTCAATAGAAGAGAGGAGGCGGAACGACAGGGTTTACCCCTGGGAACAAGAAAATTGAAGCGCTCACGTAGATAGGAAGGAAAATTAGGATTGTGAAGAATAGTATAGAGAAGAGAAAGAATGTGTGAGTTACAACGCTGCCGAATCGGTAGCCACTTTAGATTTCTCCGAGATAAGGAGTCATGGTCGTATTTACGTAATCCGAAAATAAAGCGGATACACAAATTCTGCAGACGTTCGAGTTTGTCAACGAGTTCCTCCCTAGCATTCAGAAACAAACATCGGCATAGTCTATTTGTGGAAGTAGAAAAGATTGAGCAAGGTGCAAGTAACTTTAGTTTGGAACGGTAAGAACTTCTGAAGACGTTTGAGAGATTGAAATGAGGAAAATAATTTCCTACTTATTTCCGTAATGTGGACATCCCATGAAATATTTAAGTCTATAAAGACACCAAGTTTTCTTACACTTTTTGTAAACGGGATATTAACTCCATTTATTTGTGAAGTCAACGTGAACGGACTTACTCTTATTAAGTTTTATTCTCCATTTTGTCGTCCACTCTAAGACTTGGTTGATGGCTACTTGAACCTTTTCTACTGATTCGTTGTGGGTATTTCCTACTGCTATGATGGCTGTATCGTCAGCAAAGGTTGCAATAGCATTATTTTCGAGCTCTGGAATATCACAGGTGTATAAAAGGTACAGGACCGGACCTAGAACACTGCCTTGTGGAATTCCAGCTTTTATTTCTATAGTTTTAGAACAAACATCCTCTTGTCGTATTCGAAATGCTCTACTAGAAATGTAAGATTCTAGGATAGTAGCAAATTGATCTGGTAACATTGTTTTCAGTTTATATACCAAGCCTTCATGCCAGACTTTATCAAAAGCTTGTGCCACATCGAGAAAGACAATGGAACAAACCTTTTTTTCTTCTAGAGCTTTCTCAATTATATTTGTAATTCGATGTACCTGATCGATTGTAGAGTGCTTTTCTCTGAAGCCAAACTGATGGTTAGGAATTAGCTGTCTATTTTCTATTATGGGTTTTAGACGTTTTAACCACAACTTTTCGAATAGTTTTGACATTACGGGTAGTAAAGAAATCGGCCTATATGATGATGATTCTTGAGGGGGTTTCCCAGGTTTTGCTATCATAATGACTTCTGCTATTTTCCAGAGGTTAGGGACATACTTTAGTCGAAAAGAAGCATTTATCAACGTGGTGATTTTCACAATAGCTTTGCGGGGTAGTTGTCGTAAGATTTCTCCTGTAATCAAATCATACCCGGGAGCTTTTTTTGTACTAATATTTGAAATGATCTCTTTTGAAACTTCTCTAGGCGTTACGAGTTTTATTTCAACGCTGTCTCTAGTCCACATTCGTCTTCTCGTTTCTATTAGATAGTTTCCAACATGCGGTTGAAAAATACTTTCCAAATGCCGAGCAAATCTCGACGCTTTCTGTTCGTTATTTACGGCCCAAGTTCCATTTTCTCCCCGTATTGGAGAAATCTGTACTATTGGTCTCTTCATACTTTTAGTAGCTTTCAACAGAGAGTAATCAGTCTTGTGGCAACTTGTTACTTGGCTGAGGTAATTACTAGTGCGTATGGCATTGTAGTGCATTATCTTCCTCTTAAGATTTTTAGTCAGGTTATTAAGTACTCTTTTATCTTCCGGAGACCTGGTTTGGTGCCATCTTTTTCTCTGCTTACGCTTCTGTGCGATCATATTCCTAATTTCTAATGGATACGCAAATTTATTTACCTGTCTTGGTCTATAATGTGTACTATTCCAAGCAGCTTGTTGTATGTTAGAAGTAAATTTCTGAAGTTCTAAGTCTAGTTGATCAGTATTTTTAAGTGGTACTCTTAATTCTATAGTATTTTCTAAGTATTTAGTAAAGTTAGACCAGTCCGTGTACTTGTTTACTAGCGTCAGATTGCTCTCTTTGTATTGTATTCGTTGACTTAATGTTAAAACTATTGGAGAATGATCCGAGTTTAAGTTATAACATTCTTTTATTTGTAAATAATTCGGTGATATATTTTTGCACACAAAGAAGTCTATTAAATCTGGAATCTTGTGAGGGTCAGTTGGCCAATATGTAGGTTCACCTGTAGACACAGCTTCACATTTTAGCTCTTGTATTGCATATAAAAGCTCCCTGCCTTTGGTTGTCGTAAGTCTAGATCCCCAGTGGGTATGCTTCGCATTGAAGTCACCCCCAAGGATAAATATCTGTCCGAGTTGCTTTAAAAAGTTAATGTAAGCATCTCTTATAATTGTGTGTCTTGGAGGTGAGTACAACGCTGATATAGTAATAGGGTATAACTTGCTTTTTACACAAACCGCCACAGCTTGAATATGTTCCTGTTCAAATCTAATTCCTTCATAGTGTGAGATATTTTCTTTTATTATAATAGCACTTCCACCCCTTGCAGTGTTGTTTGGATGCAATGCATGATAGATTTTATATCCTCTAAACTGTGTGTAACATTGTTTGGTGAAATGAGTTTCTGATACCAAACTCACATCAATGTTTTCAATGTTTAGGATTACTTGTAACTCTTGTTGATGTTGAAGTAGTCCATTTGCGTTCCATGCCATGATTCTAAGAGTCATTTTTGTTTACATACTTTAGGTTTAGCGGTGTTAGTGCTATTTTCTAAACTAGTTAGTCTTATGTTAAATTATGAGATCAATTGAATAATTTCATCTAATTTAGTCTCCAGGCTGGCTTTTAGTTTAATGAAATTATTGTTGTGCATTTGGCTAACCTGAGCGTAAGTCTGCTTTACTGGCTTTGCATTGCTGGTTGAGGGTTGACTTTTAGGTATGGGCTGCTGTTTTATTTCAATAGATTTTTTGGTATTTTTATTTTTGATGTGTTGCATTTCCTTGGCTACAATACATCCCCTATAGTTCGCTGGGTGAGGTTCGCTACAATGTACACATTTTGGCTTATCTTCCGCGGGCTTTTTGCACTAATTAGTAAGATGTTTGCCCGTGCACTTCACACATCTCGGCTCTTTTAAACAATATTTGTGCGTATGACCATACGCCTGACATCTCTTACATTGAGGAACTAAAGTTGAAGTTTTTATTGGATGAACTTCAATTTTACATCCTAATATACTTTTAATGTTGTATATTTTAGTGACGTCCTCTTGGTTTTTAAATGTGAGCATGAACATATTCAGAGGCTCTTTAGTTTTGCAACTTATTTTATTAGCTGCTTCTTCTATTTGATAGCCCTTTTTGAGTAGATCTTCTACGATTCTCTCAGGCTTGCAAGTAAAGTGAAGGTTTTTAACCATCACTCTTATCGGTCTTTGCTGCTTGTTTTCATAAGAATGCCATAGATATTGGCTCTTAGACAGCATACATGTGAGGGATTTGTAAGAGTCCTCGCTCAAAGCATTTATTTTAACTACATCCCCATTCATGATTTTGGTATTGAAGGGGTTGTTTGGCAAAGCGTGAGAGAGTTCATCAAAGAAGGCTTGGTAATTTTGAATACCATCTACTATTATGGGCGGAGGGGGTGGCACCTTCTTGGTTTTAGGTTTATGTTCTGAAGGAGTATCTTCCAGAGACTCTTGATGTTTGGTTGGAGTAGTAGAGGTGTTCAACTTTCGCTTCTTACTTTTCTATTCTTTACTCTTACCCACTCAGTCTCTTTGGCCAGTTCTTCCTCATCTGTACAGTAGTCAGTACATTGAGTCGAACTTTCCGTTAAGGTAGTGACAATCTTATTCTCAGTCACGTTTTTTTCTCGTAAATCTGTCACTTGTTTCTGCAGTTCCTCAATTTGAGTTTGCATACTTTCAATTATTTGGCGCAAATATTTTATTTTCCGCCTTTTCATCGCTGAATACCTTATACAGGTAGCGCTCTGTTTCGGTCGTCAATCTTATCCGAGTTCCGGAATCCATATTTTGTTATTGATTTAATATAACACACTTATAATTTATTCACTTAAACACATGATTCACAATCCTCAACTAGGTCATTGCAATGAACGGTCGGACGCGGTGGAATGCGCAGCGTCAGCGCTTTACCCGAGCACTAGTGCAAAAAGGCATGCGACGCGACCTCACTCGCTAAAAGTTGATCGAAAACTGAAGCTTTAAAGTGACGATATATATATTTAAAGTGAAGATAGGACTTTGTAATAGCATTTATAAAAATGGAGAAGAGAAGAGGAGCGAAAACGCCACCTTGGGGTACGCCAGTGATTAAATATCGCCATTCAGAGAAAAGATCATCACAACAAACAGTCTGCGAGCGACCCCGAAGATAGGAATTAAACCAGGACACTGCAGAAGAAGAAATATTCAGAGAAGCTAGGATGCCTAAGAGAAAGTCAAAGTCAACTGAATTGAAGGCACTGCTAAAATCCAAAAGAACCATAATGGTCAGTAGTTTGTTGTCTATGGCCAGTCTTATATCATCAGTTATTTTAATAAGGGCAGTTACAATGCTGTGACCACGTCGAAAACCAGACTGAAATGGGCTTAACAGGTCGTTAGAGGAGAGATAGAAAGACAGTTGGGTATAGACAATACTCTCAAGAACCTTAGATATTATGGGAAGAATAGAAATAGGGTAAAACTGAGATGGTATGGATGAATTCGATACTTTAGGCAACGGAATAACTTGAGCCGTTTTCCATGTTTTCTTCCTTTATTCATTTTCTTTGGCACTTTCCTTGTTGTCTTTGAAATGGACCAGAAATTATCATATCTAATAGACTGGTAGAAAATGCCTAAAGTATTAAGTCCATATATATATAGCGTTACGCATGTAAATAAATAAATATAAGTGCTAAGTGTTGAAAGTAATTTCAATTTGTTCTGAAATATGTGTTTGTTCGTAAATATGTTTTCTTTTTGTATTCATAGATGTCACTGTGCTATACCGCTGAATCGCGATATGGTTTCGCTACAAGCGACGGTATAAAAGCAAACCGATTATATACTGATTATGTACTATTTCATAGTAGAATAAATTCATAGTCTGAAAAGTGGAGTGTTTCATTCACGGGCCATTGGAAGAATGTTCATGGTCCTAATCGAGCCGGATACTCGATTTCGTAATGGCATCAGAGAGGCGTGGGAGAAGTCAGCGGTGTGCCTGCTGACCTAGGAGCGGTGGCAGTGATGACAGAGAAACGCTGCGGTTGAACTGTGCCAGCGTCTGAACGACGCGTTTTGTTTTTTTTTTTTTCGGAGAAGGAGAAAAGTAAGTACATTTTTTATGTTAAAGTTCGAGTCAAGATTCAAGACGCAAAAAGAGACTGAAGAAAATAGGCTAAGTTTGTAGTTAGTTTCAGTAGACTTAGAATAATTTAAGCAAAGGGGAACCTAAGCCCGAATTCGTATCGACTTTACCAAAACTAAAACACTTAGAAAATTTTCAAAATTAATTTCTTACACTTAGAAAAATTTCGAAAAAATAAATTTATTGTCTTTGTAACATTTTGTACAAAATTTAGGACTAAGAATATTTTCTATAGTTTGGTTAATTTTGGAAAAATGGAGGCATTGTACAAATTGCAAAATGATAAAAGATTGCTAATTGATAAGGCTCATACTAACTTTAAAAAATCACCGAAAGAGAGGATAAAGTCTTATTTAGAAACCAGATTAGAGTCCCTTGAATTAGAGTATCCTGGAAAGGGTTTATGTCCACTCATACCAGCATAGTACAAAATGTGACATGCTTAGCGAGCAACTGATCAATATTTCAAAAGTGAGGTGTATGAGGACACAGAAGAACTGTATACAATGTACGAAACCCAATTAAAGGAAATTTTAGAGCAATTTACAAATTCTAAGCCCGAGCAAAAGGTTCAGAAAGATTTGTTTACTTCTCTAGTGTATAATAATTGTAGTTTAGATGACGTACAAAAAATGCACTACTTGAAAGGTTTATTGTCGGGCGAGGCAGAACAATTAGTCCGCCATATACCGATTACTTCAAACAACTATAAAGAATGATGGTTGTTGTTAAATAATCCAACCCAATCTAATGTGACATTCTTAGCGGATCCAGCAGTTCAATTACTTGGCCTTACACCGCCAAGACACCGATTAAGTCGGTTATATCAGGGATAGGCGGTGAGAAGAGCACTTCGGTCTCCAAGTTTAAAGTCACAGTAAATATTCTCTCACGTCTTAATCCCAACTTTAGAATTGAAGTACAGGCGTTTGTGCTGGGTACCATAACGACATTGTTACCTTCTGAGAAAGTAACTTATTTCAACTGGCCAGAATTAATGTCCATAACTCTAGTTGATCCTAATTTTCATACGCCAAATAAAATTCATATTTTACTTGGTGCTGATGTATATGTAAAAATTCTCAAATAATAATAATAATAAAACTTTATTTCCAAGAACATGATAGTTTACAGGTTTTATCAAGTGTTAAGAAGATTATAAGGGAGGGATCCCACCACCCACCCTCGATCTGTGAATCACCACGATTGAAGTAGTAAGGAAATGCCCTTAATACAACAATCGAAATAGATTGACAGACCGCACTCAAAAAGAGAGACCTGCAACAAAGAAAATTAGTGACAGGTACTCTTACCAAGTCGAGTGGTAGGCACCTCCGGACCCTTGACTTGCAATATTCCGCTTCCACAGTCTGTCTGTCTGTCTGTCTGTCTGTCTGTCTGTCTGTCTGTTAGGTTAGGTTAGGTTAGGTTAGGTTAGGTTAGGTTAGGTTGGGGTGCTAAGTGCCGGAAAACCTCCTCGTGGTGCACCCTGGGCAACGTGTGCCGGTGGATTCGCGGCGTTTCGCGAAACCACCGTCACACGGCTAATGTTCTGGCAGATTAGGGGGTGGCCCATTCCTGGGCTGCCCGGAGGACGGGCTTGACGTGCACTCACACTGCCGTCGAGCGGGCGGGGAGATCTTCTTTCTGCCACCGTCGGATATCGTAATCCCGATTAGGAGTGTCGTGGCCACGTCTCACGGCTCCGAGCGGGGGCGAGGGTCTTGGCTTGGTCGCCTGGGCTGCGAGGATGACAACCTCTATAAAAAATCCCCGAATCCTGTGTTGCGGAGCGTGACCAGAGGATGCATGGCCGATGGGATGTTCGGTTCCAAGCGCTACTGTGGCAGGTGCGTCGGAAACTCGACCGGCCACTCGCATAAAGCCTCATTAATTGTGAACTGTTTGTCTTGACGTTCCAAAACTTTGAAATAATGACGAAGAAGAAAACGGAAAAAACAATTGGGAGAATTGGACCAAGCGTCAAGACGAATGGTCAAGGAAAAGAATTAATATGTAAAGAAATCATATTACAAGTTATTCAATATATAATATCGTTCTGGGCTTAAGACGCTGACAACAGCTACTGAACTTCGATGTTTCACTATTTTAGCCACGCCCACTATTTCTCCGATGTCCTAGTGCCATTGATAAAGGACGGTAAAAACAGCGAACTACCAACACAAGGACGCGGTCAATAATAAACAATAAACCAATAGATGGCGCTTTATTTTTTGTTCTATATGAAGAACTAGAAAGAAATTAGACAGGGCGATTAAAAAAAACAATAAATATTTTTTATACGTTTGTATTTTTAATTATTTCAGGAGACTTTATTTGCTATGAACTTCAAAACAATATTAAAGAAAGAAAAATAAAACTCGAAAATATATTAGCAACATTTTAGATATTTTAGCATAATTATAATTTATTTGCCGGATTTCGATATTTGCCGGAACAAACAGACAGACAGACAGACAAAAAAAAACTGTATTTTTGTTATCAGTAATTATTATGGATATATGTTATCCATAATAATTAATATATATGCATAAAACTGTTATTTTGATATTACAAACAGTTAATAATACATATTATTTTTTATTTATAATATTATTATTTATTTGACATAAGGTAAATTTAGAGCTGAAGAAAATTCTTCCAAGTTTGAAGTCCTCCGAAAATTGATAACATACCTGCTACAGCACAATAATTCACTGGTAAATAATTTTCGTCACTGGAATCACTTTTAATGATAAATTTTAAATTGCACATCCTACACAAAAGAGAGAACTTCGACAAGAATCCATTTATGTTTTCTCCTACCAAATTAATGTGTTTTAAATTACAACCCAAGGGTTTAGGGGTAAGGGCGAGAAATATTCTGAAGATTTAAAAATAAATGCGATAAGTTTATTCGTCGTCCGATGTAATAATAATAATAATAATTATAAGGATTTTTTGTTGTGCAGGGTGACTTGTAGCAGTCTAAGTATAAGAACGATCATGAGGAAGTTTCATATCACTTGGGCATCATCTTTACCTGGTAACATTTTCTAGAGGAATTATAACATCACTTTCTAATGTAACTGCAACAGCCACATTTCCTAATCTGTACAAAATATTTATTACATTTAAACTTAGAAAAACTTTCTTCAGCACTAATCTTACCTATTATGTCTAACTAGCTGTAGACTAGCTGTGGACGTAGCCTAAGTTACTCCTTACATCATTAGCTGTCTGACAGTGAGTCCTGTCAATCTCCGTACAGCCGTTTTGGAGATTTGTCGAAACAAACACACAGACAGACAGCCAGATATAAAAAAAAACTGTATTTTTGTTTTAAGTACTATGCGTACTTTCATAGCATTTAGTAAAAAACTGCTATTTTGACATTAGGAACAGACACTTCAGTATGTATAGATCGCCATATATAGGTAAAAAATACTAAAACCTACACAACTATTTGTATGGAAAGGGCAAGAAACAATGGATAAAGCTACAAGTATTTTAGGAGTATTTTCCTATTAGGCCAGTTCTAAGATAGTCGTAGGTCTATGCAAATGTGATAGTTTATCATTATACTTGTTTGTAACTATCTTTCTAAAATGTAAAGGGGATCCTCTTTGTCCATGTGGCGATTCTTTTTGTGTAATGTGTTAATGTAATATAAATAATAAAATTATTATCTATATTAGTATGTAGGCACTTATTACAAACTTATTGGTGAAAAACTTTCCGAAGTTTCACCTGCTTCTGAACTATTCGCCAAACGTCTTTTTTATTGAAAAGATAAAAGAAAATATTAAAAATAAATACAAAAATAGAACAGGCGAACCTAGGTTTCGAACTCGATACTTGATGTTCTGAACCAACGCAGATACCGCTAGACCAAACGAGCTTCACAGTTGCAGATGAATTTTCGCTATACGTTGTACAAAACAGCTTAGTGTAGCTTTTTGGTTTGGTTACGATTTCACTTCTGTTCGTGCAATATTTTGTCAATATGAAAAATATAATACATACTTATTTTACTACTTCCATGAGATGTTTTTGTTTGTTGCTATAGAAGCGCTTTTTGCTGGCCTCCAACATTTTTGTTTGTTTCCCAATTATAGTAACAAATATTTTTAAACTTAGAACTAAATATATTTAAATTAACAACTTAGATAGTATAAATTAATAGTATATTTATTAAACTTATATTCTTTACCAATGTCTATAATTTTTCAAACAACAAACAAAATATGAAGTGAATGGATGGCGAGGCAAAGCGACATACGTCCGTCTAGCTGCGCGTCTCTGCGATCACTGTCAGATTGCTTATAAAAGAAAGAGAAGCGCGATCACGCAGCGCTCGTAACTAATTATAAACCATAAAACAATTAATTACTTGAAAATAAGTCGAGAAGTCGAAAATAAAAAACAACCAGATTCTGTATTATAACATGATACGTTATTGTTAATTATTTTACCAACGTACGTTGTTAAGTAATACAGATATTTTTGTTAGAAGATCATTTTAAGAGGTTAGTTTGTATTTTTTTTTTTATCGAGAAAAAAATTCAAATTCGTGTTTTGAATACAACAGGGTTCTTAGAAATATGTTCAAGATTAACATATATTTTTTCTGCCGTCACAAACTACGTAGATTTGGCTAAAAAATTGTTAAGGATAAGCCTATTTGGCTGTTGTCAGCGCCTTAAGAAGTTGTTTGATTCCTCATCCTCGAGAGCAATAATCCCGGCTGCGCACCCCAAAGCCAGCAAGAGGTTCACGTCACATGGTGGAGGCGCCGAACTCTTCAGAGGAAGTCATTTAAAGAGCTAAGTCGTATTTCTATGTAAAGTTAATTAAAAATGAGTGCATTCACGGGATTGTATGAGTCCGTAGATGATTTTATCAACCAATTCCAGATCATCTGTGTGATTAATAAAATCACTTCGGATGAAGAAAAAAAATTATTTGTGGCGGCGTATCTGGCTGGACCAGCGCTACACCTATACAAAGCAATCATAGAAGATTGTGATAGCTTCGAGAGCTTCATCACTGCATTAAAAGCAGAATTCCCAAACCGTACTAATTATACGGAAAAATTCTATGAAAGGATACAGGCGCCAGAGGAGAATATTGTTTCATTTTACTACGAGCTCTCAAATATAGCCAAAAAGGGAAAAATTGACGACAATACGTTCGTAAGGAGCTTTCCAAAGAAATGTAATAGTTTCTACAAATCAAAGCTCGCTGCAGTTGTATGTGCTGATAAAAATATTTTAAAGGCCACAGTTTTACAATTACATTCAGTATATGATAAAGAGGTTGAAAGGGAAGTCAATCTTAAGGTTAAGGTTGAGAATGCGGTAGCAGTGAGGTCTGGGCAGCAAGGAGACTCCAACAGACCGACCAATAGTCCATTTCGGAGCAATCAATCGACTCCGTATAGTAAATACCGATCCCCGGTGTCTCGGGTTCCGCACAATGATTCACCAAGCGGTTCGTTAACACCAAGGCGGGAGTCAAATCCCCGCCAGTACTTTTTAAGGAGCAGAGAACCTTTGCCGATGCCGGTTCAATCAGCTGGTGATGCAGCGTCGTCGACAACGAGAGTAGGCGAGCATCACGTCGCAGCAATGAGTACGCAGCGGCGCTCAAACATAGAAGACGTCAAGAAGAATAATTATGGTCAGTCCGAACCAGTCATTTTAGTAGAATTAAGTTCGGGTGCTATTCCTGCTTTATTAGATAGTGGGGCTTCAGTGTCCTTGCTATCGAAGAAAGTAGCGTTAATGAACAAAGTAACCTTAGATATATGTGATAATATTAATTTAAAAACGGCCGATGGTAAGATTATACCAGTCGCAGGCAAAACATATATCAACGTTATAATTAATAATGTGGTGTATAACACACTTTTTTATGTGGTAATAGATGTCAGTTGGCCAGTGATTTTGGGTCAAGATTTCTTAATCAAAAATGGGGCATCCCTAGATTTTGTTAATAATAAAATAACATTGAGAAACTACAATGAAATATGTTTTGTTGCTAGACCAGGCAAAGTTTCTGTTATCGATACACAGGAAATAATGTCTGTTAATATTTTTAAACATAATCATTTATTTGTTAGTAATATTTGTGAGTCAAATAAGAATGACACTTGTATTCTTCCTGATTTAAATGTGTCAAAAGATAAAATGAATATTAATAAAAATCTGAGTACAGGTGATAATAATAAATTACATGACTTAGTGGAAGAATACAAGCCACAATTCTCATTTGGTAAGTTTAGGCCAGGTGGGTGCCGAAATAACCCAATTAAAATAAAAACTTCGAACGAGGTTCCGGTGAAAAAACCTTCATATCGGGTCTCACTTAAACAGAGTGAGATCAGTCGTCAACAAGTGAGTGAGTTAGTGAATGTTGGTAGCATTCGTCCTTCCTGTAATGATAGTTCCTCTTCAGTAGTTGTAGAACAGGATTCGGATTCGGATGCGGAGTTCGTGAGTCGAAATCCGTTAATAAGTCAAGATGATCACGTAGTCACTGACGGGTTACAAATATTTAGGATGAGATGTACAGAGAATAATGAGCAAATCTGCAAATTAGAAATAGACCCAGTAATAAGGGCTCAAATGAACGATAATTTTTGTTCATCTTTAAGAAATAAAATCATAGATGAAAACTTACAAAGATATAAAGGATTCTTTATACACAACGGCATGTTATATAAATTAAATACAAAAAATAATGTTATAAAAAGATTGCTGGTAGTTCCGGATGAACTGTTTCTAGTAATTATGCGTGAGATTCATGATGATCCATTATATGGAGGTCATTTAGGTTTGATGAAGACAGTAGAAAAATTTAATTCAAGATTCTGCTGTCCAAAGTCATATAAGAAAATAGAGAATTATATCAAAGCATGTAAAGTATGTCAAGAAGTGCGGGCGTCAAATAGGGTGGCGCCGTTGCAACCGATTGTTACAAACAGGTTATTTGAAAAGGTAGAAGTAGATACGATAGGCCCGTTAAATAATGCGATGGATGGAAGTAGATATATTATATTGGCAATAGATTGTTTTTCAAAATATGCGATTAGTAAGGCAGTAAAACAGGCCACAGCGATTGAAATAAAGAACTTCCTTATTAATAATATTTTTTCAATACATGGGGCCGTAAAAGAAATCATAACGGATAAAGGGTCAATTTTTACGTCGGCGTTAGTTCAAGAAACGATTACAAACTTCGGGGCGGTGCATAAAGTTGCAACTTCGATGCATCATCAGACATTAGGGTTGGTAGAACGATTAAATGCAACTATGTCGCGCATGATGGCCAAGTACGGTCGAGATGATAGGTCAGATTGGTCGGTATATTTACCTCAAATTACGTTTGCATATAATATTAGTAAACAAGAATCGACACGGGTGTCACCGTACTTTCTGGTCTTTGCAAGACAACCAGAATTGCCATCGGATACGGGAATTAATTTAAATATTAAAGTGAATGAGAATACCGCGAGTAGAATAGAGAATAGAGAAAACATTTTTACAAGGGTCAGAGTAAATTTGGACAAGTCGCGAGCGAAACAAAAACTATTATTTGACAAAAAAGCAACTGAAGTATCGTATGACATAGGTCAGAAAGTTTTACTTTTTAATCCAAAGAGAAGGTCGGGGATATCGAAAAAGTTATGTAGAAAGTTTTTAGGGCCATTTCGAATTGAAAATAGGTTGAATAACAATAACTTCATTATAAAGAAAGTGGGTTCAAGACAGAGGCAGATTGTTCATGCGAATAGATTGAAACCGTTTATTATGAGGATGGACGAATAGATATCGATATCTTAGTTTAATTTTATGTAGTTGAGAATTTTTATTATATGAACATATGTTATAATTAAGTCATGATAAACATGAGTAGTTGATGAGAATTATTTTTTTAGGAGTAGGTGATGCCAGAAAAGAAGTGGCGACGTTGTTAATAGTCTGACGTGAAAACAATTGTATATTTAGGGATGGTTAATGGTTTTAGATCTGATTCTAAAATGTTGTTTGTTTTTGCATGTACAACCACACGGCGAAGAAATGTCCTACAATGTTGATGCCATAGAGCACTAGGCAAACAAAAACGGGTGTATTATTGTTTTGAATTATAAATATAACTCTGTGATTAAGCAGACAGTTTGGCATTTGGTTCAATCGAACTTGGGAAGTTCGTTTGTGATTATTTTATCTAAATAATCAATAGATGTGATCAGATGGTCACCGATAGCTTGATTGACCAATTATTTAACTGATATAAGATTAATACTTAAAGATGAATTTTCTTCCAGTTACAACAAAGCAGGACTTTCACCCAATTTGTTGCCTGGGGTCAATTGGTGTTTAATGATTGATTTAATTTAGTTATACATAAGTTTAGCTAGGTAATGAATCTGATGCTGGTGCTTCTTTTAATGGCGTTTTTTGCCCAGCATCATCGTATAACTGTTATGTAAAGTGTTTGTTGACATAAATTTTGTTAGATTAGGTATAACAGTTACACGTTGTCTTTTGCATAGAGACAGATTAAGGGGGGTATTAAAAAAAAAAAAAAATCGATATCGCCAGCATAGGTAAATGCACAGCTAGGTTCATATTTGTTGTTTTATATTATAAAAAAAAAAAAAATTGACTTAGTAGTCAAATGTAAAGTTTTTTTTTTTTTTTCATAAGGCGGCGGCGTGTGGCAGGTGCGTCGGAAACTCGACCGGCCACTCGCATAAAGCCTCATTAATTGTGAACTGTTTGTCTTGACGTTCCAAAACTTTGAAATAATGACGAAGAAGAAAACGGAAAAAACAATTGGGAGAATTGGACCAAGCGTCAAGACGAATGGTCAAGGAAAAGAATTAATATGTAAAGAAATCATATTACAAGTTATTCAATATATAATATCGTTCTGGGCTTAAGAAGTTGTTTGATTCCTCATCCTCGAGAGCAATAATCCCGGCTGCGCACCCCAAAGCCAGCAAGAGGTTCACGTCACACTACCCCCAGCTGGGGCACCTGCGGACCCCCCAGTTGGGATACAAATTTACGCTTACCCGGGTACAGGGGGCACTGCCCGGGTTAGCGATATGGACCTGTTGGTGCGTCCAGAGACGTTGACAGCTGGGCAACCCCGCGCAGTGCAACAAAAGCGCGGTGCATCTCCCGGATGTGACGTGAACCTTCCTGAGGTTGACCTCGAGGTCCCCAGGAAGGTACATTCTTCCCAAAGGGGGGGGTCTGTGGCGAGGTTCGCTCGCCCCAAGACACCTCCCCCTGTAGTGACGGCACCGAACGTCAAAACATCCGACGTATTCTCCAGGCGGGAGGCCTATAACAGAGGCCGCACGGAGGGAGAAAAAGTTGCTGAGGAGCAGGTCCAGCAACTGTTGGGTGAGCTTCGCCCGTCGGGGTCAGTTAGCTCCCCGAAAACAGTGGAGGAGCTCATGGAGTCGGCGGCCACTTCCATGAAAGTGATAGCGAACGTAGCTCAAAAGAGCAAAAACCTCAAAGGCACGTTCGCCAAGGGCCTCAAAGCGTCCGCCTCGACACTGAAGGAGGTGGTGGAGGCGCTGTTCGAGCGCTTCACCGCCAACGAGGCTGAGACGCAGAAGTTGCGCGCTGATAACGCCCGTCTGGAGGAAGAGCTGAAAGCTCTACGCGCCGATTTAGCTCAGATGCGTGCTGATTTAGGATCGGCTAGTGCCGGTTCTGCCCCGGCCTTAGTCAGGGCTGTGCGGGCCGGTTCTGTCCCGGCCCATAGTGGAGAGCGCCCATCTGACGACTCCTTTACGGAGGCGCAGATGAGGCAGCTCTCACGTCTTATCGGGGGCATCGTCGACGCTCGCCTTGAGGGCGTTAAGGCGCGTCTGCCCCCAGAACCGAGCTGTCGGCCGCCGCTCGCGGGGCCCAAGCCCCCTAAGGGACCACCGATGGCACGCCCGGCGCCACCACCGCGTACAGCGGGACGCGCTGGGTCTCTTAGAGCAGCGGGCACCTTAAGCGCCCAAACTGCTCAAGTCCGTCCCCCGGCGCCTGCGCCTGCTCCCGCCTCTGCCCCCTCTGGTGAGGAATGGCAAACGGCAGGGAGCAAGAAATCGCGGCGCCGGCATAAGCAGAGGGCCGCTGCCGCCTCCTCTGTGCAGGAGGTCGCTCCGGCGAAAGAAGGAGGCAAAAAGAGGCCTAAGCTGTCTCCGCCAAAAACGGCCGCCGTCCTTGTGACGGTGTCGCCCGAGGCGGAGAGTAGGGGCGTAACATACGCCAGCCTCTTTAGTGGGGCGAAGGCCGCTCTTTTGGCAGCTGGGGGCGTGGAGGTGAGCTTCCGCCGCTCACAAACCGGGGCCCGGCTCCTCGAGGTTGCGGGGACGGAGGGCCCAAGGAAGGCTGACCTAGTGGCGGAGACGCTGAGGCGTCTCGCGGAGGGCGAGGAGGGCGTAAGAGTCGCCAGGCCGACAAAGTGCGCGGAGTTGCGCGTCTCCGGCCTGGACGACTCAGTTACGCCCGAGGCTGTCCGGGAGGCAATTGAGCTGAAGACTCAATGCTCTCCCGGAACCGTGAGAGTCGGTGCGATTCGCCCCGGCCCCGGCGGAGTTGGTGCGGTGTGGGCGCGTTGCCCCGTCGCAGCGGCTAAAATGTTAGCAGAGGCGGGCCGGCTCCTCGTGGGTTTCTCTGCCGCGAGGATCACCATCCTCGAGGCGAGGCCCGCGAGGTGCTACCGGTGCATGGGCGCGGGGCATCTACGGCCTCAATGCACCAGCAGCTTCGACTGCAGCGGACTCTGTTTCCGCTGCGGTCAACCGGGGCATTCGGCAGCGGCGTGTTCCGCCGCTCCCCATTGCCCCGTGTGCGCGGCGAGCAACCTGCCCGCCAACCACATGATGGGAAGGGCGGGCTGCAAGCCCCCCAGGGCTGCCAAGCCCCCCAAGGCTGCCAGGCCGCCCTCGGGGACGGACCCCTGCACCCAGGCTCCGGTGCGGATGGAGGAGGGTGGGGACGAGGCGCCTTCCCATGCCTCTACACCCTCCACCTAACGGACTCCTTAGCCATGCTCGCTCCTCGCCCCTGTCGACAGTGATAGGGGTACCGGATGCGTAGCGCGGTAGGGAGTCCAGGACGCGGTCGCATCCTCCTGCGAGTACTTCATCTCGTGGGGGGAGGCGGCGGGGCTAGTCTGCCCCGTCGCCGGCGAACCGGGCGACGTCGAAGCGCAATCGCGCGTGACGTCGTTTGGTGGGGCTGTGGGCGTGATGGACGGGGAAGTTTCCCACGCTTACGGCTTTCCGCGATGGCGGCGTTCTGTGTGTACCCAGGACGCCGCAGGAGCAGGAATGCCCGATGGGGCTATGCCGCTGGGTGGGTCGCCGAAGATATATCAAGTCCTGGCGGCCTATCCGTGATGGCGGCGAGTAGGTACACGGCCGATTTTTTAGTGGGGGCAGGTCCCACACTACCTCCAGCGTCTGCCCCGGGTGCTGGAGGTGTGCGTTAGGCATTTTTTACGGCCATAAAAAAAAAAAAAAAAAAAAAAGGTTAGGTTGGGGTGGGGTGCTAAGTGCCGGAAAACCTCCTCGTGGTGCACCCTGGGCAACGTGTGCCGGTGGATTCGCGGCGTTTCGCGAAACCACCGTCACACGGCTAATGTTCTGGCAGAGTAGGGGGTGGCCCATTCCTGGGCTGCCCGGAGGACGGGCTTGACGTGCACTCACACTGCCGTCGAGCGGGCGGGGAGATCTTCTTTCTGCCACCGTCGGATATCGTAATCCCGATTAGGAGTGTCGTGGACATGTCTCACGGCTCCGAGCGGGGGCGAGGGTCTTGGCTTGGTCGCCTGGGCCGCGAGGATGACAACCTCTATAAAAAATCCCCGAATCCTGTGTTGCGGAGCGTGACCAGAGGATGCATGGCCGATGGGATGTTCGGTTCCAAGCGCTACCCCCAGCTGGGGCACCTGCGGACCCCCCAGTTGGGATACAAATTTACGCTTACCCGGGTACAGGGGGCACTGCCCGGGTGGACCTTTATTTCCCCCATACTCGTGGGAATAAAAATGGATGACTCTAAATTGAAAAATATTTTTAATAGGAGGAGGAGCCCAAGGCTCGTGTTAAAAGATGTGGTTGTGGAAAGAGAGGGAGAGGACGCAGCTAGGAGTGGGGGCAGTTTGCCCCGAGAAGTGGCGGAGGCCGGCCCTTTGAGCGGTTCCAGAACTTCGGTGACGTCTGGGTCACTGGAAAGCCTGTTGCGCTCGGGCCGGTTCGGCTCCGAATCTTCGCTAAGTTCGGTTAGCGATATGGACCTGTTGGTGCGTCCAGAGACGTTGACAGCTGGGCAACCCCGCGCAGTGCAACAAAAGCGCGGTGCATCTCCCGGATGTGACGTGAACCTTCCTGAGATTGACCTCGAGGTCCCCAGGAAGGTACATTCTTCCCAAAGGGGGGGGTCTGTGGCGAGGTTCGCTCGCCCCAAGACACCTCCCCCTGTAGTGACGGCACCGAACGTCAAAACATCCGACGTATTCTCCAGGCGGGAGGCCTATAACAGAGGCCGCACGGAGGGAGAAAAAGTTGCTGAGGAGCAGGTCCAGCAACTGTTGGGTGAGCTTCGCCCGTCGGGGTCAGTTAGCTCCCCGAAAACAGTGTAGGAGCTCATGGAGTCGGCGGCCACTTCCATGAAAGTGATAGCGAACGTAGCTCAGAAGAGCAAAAACCTCAAAGGCACGTTCGCCAAGGGCCTCAAAGCGTCCGCCTCGACACTGAAGGAGGTGGTGGAGGCGCTGTTCGAGCGCTTCACCGCCAACGAGGCTGAGACGCAGAAGTTGCGCGCTGATAACGCCCGTCTGGAGGAAGAGCTGAAAGCTCTACGCGCCGATTTAGCTCAGATGCGTGCTGATTTAGAATCGGCTAGTGCCGGTTCTGCCCCGGCCTTAGTCAGGGCTGTGCGGGCCGGTTCTGTCCCGGCCCATAGTGGAGAGCGCCCATCTGACGACTCCTTTACGGAGGTGCAGATGAGGCAGCTCTCACGTCTTATCGGGGGCATCGTCGACGCTCGCCTTGAGGGCGTTAAGGCGCGTCTGCCCCCAGAACCGAGCTGTCGGCCGCCGCTCGCGGGGCCCAAGCCCCCTAAGGGACCACCGATGGCACGCCCGGCGCCACCACCGCGTACAGCGGGACGCGCTGGGTCTCTTAGAGCAGCGGGCACCTCAAGCGCCCAAACTGCTCAAGTCCGTCCCCCGGCGCCTGCGCCTGCTCCCGCCTCTGCTCCCTCTGGTGAGGAATGGCAAACGGCAGGGAGCAAGAAATCGCGGCGCCGGCATAAGCAGAGGGCCGCTGCCGCCTCCTCTGTGCAGGAGGTCGCTCTGGCGAAAGAAGGAGGCAAAAAGAGGCCTAAGCTGTCTCCGCCAAAAACGGCCGCCGTCCTTGTGACGGTGTCGCCCGAGGCGGAGAGTAGGGGCGTAACATACGCCAGCCTCTTTAGTGGGGCGAAGGCCGCTCTTTTGGCAGCTGGGGGCGTGGAGGTGAGCTTCCGCCGCTCACAAACCGGGGCCCGGCTCCTCGAGGTTGCGGGGACGGAGGGCCCAAGGAAGGCTGACCTAGTGGCGGAGACGCTGAGGCGTCTCGCGGAGGGCGAGGAGGGCGTAAGAGTCGCCAGGCCGACAAAGTGCGCGGAGTTGCGCGTCTCCGGCCTGGACGACTCAGTTACGCCCGAGGCTGTCCGGGAGGCAATTGAGCTGAAGACTCAATGCTCTCCCGGAACCGTGAGAGTCGGTGCGATTCGCCCCGGCCCCGGCGGAGTTGGTGCGGTGTGGGCGCGTTGCCCCGTCGCAGCGGCTAAAATGTTAGCAGAGGCGGGCCGGCTCCTCGTGGGTTTCTCTGCCGCGAGGATCACCATCCTCGAGGCGAGGCCCGCGAGGTGCTACCGGTGCATGGGCGCGGGGCATCTACGGCCTCAATGCACCAGCAGCTTCGACTGCAGCGGACTCTGTTTCCGCTGCGGTCAACCGGGGCATTCGGCAGCGGCGTGTTCCGCCGCTCCCCATTGCCCCGTGTGCGCGGCGAGCAACCTGCCCGCCAACCACATGATGGGAAGGGCGGGCTGCAAGCCCCCCAGGGCTGCCAAGCCCCCCAAGGCTGCCAGGCCGCCCTCGGGGACGGACCCCTGCACCCAGGCTCCGGTGCGGATGGAGGAGGGTGGGGACGAGGCGCCTTCCCATGCCTCTACACCCTCCACCTAACGGACTCCTTAGCCATGCTCGCTCCTCGCCCCTGTCGACAGTGATAGGGGTACCGGATGCGTAGCGCGGTAGGGAGTCCAGGACGCGGTCGCATCCTCCTGCGAGTACTTCATCTCGTGGGGGGAGGCGGCGGGGCTAGTCTGCCCCGTCGCCGGCGAACCGGGCGACGTCGAAGCGCAATCGCGCGTGACGTCGTTTGGTGGGGCTGTGGGCGTGATGGACGGGGAAGTTTCCCACGCTTACGGCTTTCCGCGATGGCGGCGTTCTGTGTGTACCCAGGACGCCGCAGGAGCAGGAATGCCCGATGGGGCTATGCCGCTGGGTGGGTCGCCGAAGATATATCAAGTCCTGGCGGCCTATCCGTGATGGCGGCGAGCAGGTACACGGCCGATTTTTTAGTGGGGGCAGGTCCCACACTACCTCCAGCGTCTGCCCCGAGTGCTGGAGGTGTGCGTTAGGCATTTTTTACGGCCATAAAAAAAAAAAAAAAAAAAAAAAAAAGGTTAGGTTGGGGTGCTAAGTGCCGGAAAACCTCCTCGTGGTGCACCCTGGGCAACGTGTGCCGGTGGATTCGCGGCTTTTCGCGAAACCACCGTCACACGGCTAATGTTCTGGCAAAGTAGGGGGTGGCCCATCTCTGGGCTGCCAGGAGGACGGGCTTGACGTGCACTCGCACTGCCGTCGAGCGGGCGGGGAGATCTTCTTTCTGCCACCGTCGGAATATCGTAATCCCTAGTAGGAGTGTCGTAGACATGTCTTACGGCTTTGAACGGGAACGAGGGTCTTGGCTTGGTCGCCTGGGCCGCGAGGATGACAACCTCTATAAAAAATCCCCGAATCCTGTGTTGCGGAGCGTGACCAGAGGATGCATGGCCGATGGGATGTTCGGTTCCAAGCGCTACCCCCAGCTGGGGCACCTGCGGACCCCCCAGTTGGGATACAAATTTACGCTTACCCGGGTACAGGGGGCACTGCCCGGGTGGACCTTTATTTCCCCCATACTCGTGGGAATACTATGGATAAAGAAAAACTTAAAAACATGTTTAACAAGAAAGGGAGCACAACGCCCGTAGAGAAGAAGGATCAAAGAGAGGGAGAGGATGCACAAAGGAGTGGAGAGAGGACCGTGCTGCCTCGTGAAGCGGTCGGGTTTGGCCAGCTTAGTGGGTCGAGGACGTCAGTAACATCGGCGTCACTCGAAAGCTTACTGCAATCGGGAAGATTCGGATCCGAGTCCTCTCTCGATAGTGACGTCGATAGGTCCGGCCCTGGAACACCGGTAGGCGACACCCGCGCTCGACAACAGAAGCGCGGCGCATCACCTGACGAAGAAAATGACCCTCCTGAGTTGGTCTTTCGAGTCCCCAGGAAGGTCCGCTCCTCCCAGAGGGGGGGATCAGCGGCGGGAACGCGTGCTACCACACCGTCGTCCCGCCCACAAACACCTGCTGGCACGACGTCTGCGATCAACACCCAAGCAGGAACGTCGTCATCAGTTTTTAGCAGACGGGACGCATACGCTCGCACCCGTACAGAGGGAGAGTTGGTCGCAGAGGACCAAATTGATGAACTCCTGAATAAACTACAATCTTCGGGAGGGGATAACGCCCCGAGAACCGGCTCAGAACTCATCCGAGCGGCGGCCGACTCTGTATCCGTGATTGTGAAGGTTGCCACTAAGAGCAAAAATCTTAAGGGCACCTTCGCAAAGGGCCTGCGAGAGTCCGCCCAGATTTTGAGGGAGGTTGTAAACGCGCTTTTCGAGCGCGCCGCTGTCGCTGAAGCGGAATCTGAAAAGCTGCGGGCTAGTAGCGCTCGCATGGAAGGAGAATTGGGAGAGCTACGCTCTGAAGTCGCCCAGTTGCGAGCCGACCTCGTGGCGACCAGGACCGGTTCTGTCCCGGTCCAAGTTATTTCTCCGGCCGGTTCTGTCCCGGTCGGATTGGCAGCAAGGTCCACCATAGGGGAAGAGCCCTGCGTGTTTTCGGACGCGCAGCTTAGGCAACTGACGGTGGTCGTCGGGGGCCTTATGGATGCGCGCCTTGAGAGCATCAAGGCGCGTCTGCACCCTGAGCCGAGCTGTAGGCCGCCGCTCGCAGCGTCTAGGCCGAAGGTCCCCCAAGGGACATCGCAGGCACCTTCGGTGCCTCTACCCCGTACAGGAGAATGCGCCGGGACCCTTGCTGCGGTTGTTGCCTCGGGGCCGACAGGCCGAAGAGGGCCACGTGACAGTGTGCGGCCGAAGGGTGGGGATACCCTTCCCCCGCTGCAGCGTGCACCAAAAAGGGCACCACGTGCTGCCGTGACGGGCGCCTCAAACGCACCAACGGCTCAAATCCGTCTCCCGGTGTCGGCATCTGCACCCGCCACTGGCCCCTCTGGTGAGGAATGGCAGGTGGCGGAGAGCAAGGGATCGCGCCGGAAGAAGAAGAGGGCTGCTATCGTCGCTTCAAAGCAGGAGATCGCTCCGACGAGACGTAGCGGCAGGAAGAGGCCGAAGCTTTCTCCGCCGAAAACGGCCGCCGTCCTTGTGACGGTGTCGCCGGAGGCGGAGAGCAGAGGCGTTACTTACGCCAGCCTCTTTAGTAACGCGAAGGCCGCTCTCTTAGCTGCTGGGGGCGTAGAGGTCAGGTTCCGCCGCTCGCAGACAGGAGCTAGACTTCTCGAAGTTCCGGGGGCGGAGGGCGCAAAGAAGGCCGACCTGGTGGCGGAAACGCTCAGGCGTATTGCGGGAGGCGAGGAGGGCGTAAGGGTTGCCAGGCCGATGAAGTGCGCGGAGTTGCGCGTCTCCGGCCTGGACGACTCATTCAGCCCGTGGGAGGAGGCGGCGGGGATAGTCTGCCCCGTCGCCGGCGAACCGGGCGACGTCGAGGCGCAGTTGCGCGTGGCGTCGCTTGGTGGGACTGTGGGCGTGATGGACGGGGAAGTTTCCTACGCTCGCGGCCTTTCGCGATGGCGGCGTTCTGTGTGTACTCAGGACGCCGCAGGAGCAGGAATGCCCGATGGGGCTTTGCCGCTGGGTGGGTCCGCCGAAGAAATAGTCAATTCCGGCGGCCTATCCGTGTGAAGGCGGCGAGTTGGTACACGGCCGATTTTTTAGTGGGGGCAGGTCCCACACTACCTCCAGCGTCTGCCCCGGGTGCTGGAGGTGTGCGTTAGGCATTTTTTACGGCCATAAAAAAAAAAAAAAAAAAAAAAAAAAGGTTAGGTTAGGTTAGGTTAGGTTAGGTTGGGGTGGGGTGCTAAGTGCCGGAAAACCTCCTCGTGGTGCACCCTGGGCAACGTGTGCCGATGGATTCGCGGCTTTTCGCGAAACCCCCGTCACACGGCTAATGTTCTGGCAGAGTAGGGGGTGGCCCATCTCTGGGCTGCCCGGAGGACGGGCTTGACGTGCACTCACACTGCCGTCGAGCGGGCGGGGAGATCTTCTTTCTGCCACCGTCGGATATCGTAATCCCGATTAGGAGTGTCGTGGACATGTCTCACGGCTCCGAGGGGGGCGAGGGTCTTGGCTTGGTCGCCTGGGCCGCGAGGATGACAACCTCTATAAAAAATCCCCGAATCCTGTGTTGCGGAGCGTGACCAGAGGATGCATGGCCGATGGGATGTTCGGTTCCAAGCGCTACCCCCAGCTGGGGCACCTGCGGACCCCCCAGTTGGGATACAAATTTACGCTTACCCGGGTACAGGGGGCACTGCCCGGGTGGACCGTTATTTCCCCCATACTCGTGGGAATAAGAATGGATGAAAATAAACTTAAAAATATTTTTAATAAGAGGAGGAGCCCAAGGCTCGTGTTGAAAGATGTGGTTACTGATGGAGAAGGAAAGGACGCAGCAATGAGTGGGGGCAGTTTACCCCAAGAAGTGGCGGAGTCCGGCCTTTTGAGCAGTTCCAGAATCTCAGTGACGTCTGCGTCACTGGACAGTCTGTTGCGCTCTGGCCGGTTCGGCTCAGAATCCTCGCTAAGCTCAGCGCTTAGCGATATGGATCAGTTGGTGGATGAGTGCCGCGCTCGGCAGCCGAAGCGTGGAGCCTCTCCCGGAGACGGTGAGAACCTTCCTGAGGTTGACCTTGATGTCCCTAGGAAGGTTCACTCCTCCCAAAGAGGGGGATCTGTGGCTAGGTTTGCTCGGCCGCAGACACCCCCTGCAAAGACGGCTGCCAATGTGACGCCGGTCCCTTCAACTTCCAGCGTTTTCTCTAGGCGGGAGGCCTATAATCGAGGCCGAACAGAAAGGGAACAGGTTGCTGAAGACCAGGTTCAGCAGCTGTTGGGCGGGCTTTGTTCTTCGGGAGGGGCTATTGCCCCGAAAACCGTGACGGAGCTCGTAGAATCGGCGACCGCATCGGTAAAGGTCATTGCAATGGTGGCAGCCAAAAGCAAGAACCTAAAGGGTACCTTTGCTAAGGGCTTGAGGGAGTCTGCCTCCGTGCTAAAGGAGGTGGTCGAGAGTTTCACCGCCACACAGGTGGAATTGGAGAAGTTGCGGGCTGACAATTCCCGCCTAGAGGCAGAGGTCAAGGCACTTCGCGCAGACATCCTAGCATGGCGGGCCGATTTTAGAGCGGCCGAATCTGGATCTGTCCTGGTTAACGTGGGGGGTAGTGAGCAGCTATCAGACGCCACCTTCACGGAGGCTCAGATGAGGCAGCTCAGTCTTCTCATAGGGGGTCTAATTGATGCACGCCTTGAAGGCATTAAGGCGCGTCTTCCCCCGGAGCCTAGCTGTCGGCCGCCGCTCGCAGCGTCTAGGCCAAAGGCCCCAAGGCCCCAAGGGCCATCGCAGGCACCATCGGTGCCTCTACCCCGTACAGGGGGACGCGCCGGGACCCTTGCCGCGGTTGTTGCCTCAGTGCCGACAGGCCGAGGAACGCCACGGGACGGTGTGCGGCCGAAGGGTGGAGATCCCCATCCCGCGCTGCAGCGTGCGCCAAAAAGGGCATCTCGTGCTGCCGTAGCGGGCACCTCAAACGCCCCAACGGCTCAGATCCGTCTCCCGGTGTCAGCATCTGCACCCGCCACTGGCCCCTCTGGTGAGGAATGGCAGGTGGCGGAGAGCAAGGGATCGCGCCGGAAGAAGAAGAGGGCCGCTATCGTCGCTTCTACGCAGGAGGTCACTACGACAAGAGGTAGCGGCAGGAAGAGGCCGAAACTGTCTCCGCCGAAAACGGCCGCCGTCCTGGTGACGGTGTCGCCGGAGGCGGAGCGCAACGGCATAAGCTACGCGGACCTCTTCCGCGAGACGAAGGCGCGGCTCACCGCCGCCAACCAAAGCGTTGAAGTGAGCGTCCGACGCTCCCAGACCGGGGCTCGATTGCTCGAGTGCCCCGGTCAAGACGGCGCCAAAGTTGCAGATATCGTGGCGGGGTATCTTAGAGAGATTACCCAGGAGCAGGCCGGCGTCAAGGTCGCCAGGCCAGTCAAGTGCGCAGAGATGCGTATTTCTGGCCTGGACGATTCTGTAACTCCTGAGGAGGTCCGGGAGGCGATAGAGAAAAAAGCTCAATGCACTCCCGGAACCGTGAGAGTCGGCGCAATCCGCCCCGGCCCCGGCGGAGTTGGTGCGGCATGGGCGCGTTGCCCCGTTGCTGCAGCCAAAATTTTGGCAGAGGCGGGCCGACTCCTCGTGGGTTTCTCTGCCGCGAGGATCACCGTCCTCGAGGCGAGGCCCACGAGGTGCTTCCAGTGCATGGGCGCGGGGCACTTGCGCCCTCAATGCACCAGCAGCTTTGACTGCAGCGGACTTTGTTTCCGCTGCGGTCAACCGGGGCATACGGCAGCGGCGTGTTCCGCCGCTCCCCACTGCCCCGTGTGCGCGGCGAGCAATTTGCCCGCCAACCACATGATGGGAAGGGCAGGCTGCAAGCCCCCCAAGGCTGCAAGGCCGCCCGCGGGGACAGGCCGAGCTGCGGTCGACCCCTGCACCCAGGCTCCGGTGCGAATGGAGGAGGGTGGGGACGAGGCGCCTTCGCATGCCTCTACACCCTCCACCTAACGGACTCCTTAGCCATGCTCGCTCCGCGCCCCTGTCGTCAGTGATAGGGGTACTGGATGCGTTGCGCGATAGGGGGTCCAGGACGCGGTCGCATCCCCCTGCGGGAAATTCATCTCGTGGGGGGAGGCGGCGGGGAAAGTCTGCCCCGTCGCCGGCGAACCGAGTGACGTCGAGGCGCAGTCGCGCGTGACGTCGCTTGGTGGGGCTGTGGGCGTGATGGACGGGGAAGTTTCCCACGCTCGCGGCCTTTCGCGATGGCGGCGTTCTGTGTGTACCCAGGACGCCGCAGGAGCAGGAATGCCCGATGGGGCTATGCCGCTGGGTGGGTCCGCCGAAGAAATAGCTAATTCCGGCGGCCTATCCGTGTGAAGGCGGCGAGTTGGTACACGGCCGATTTTTTAGTGGGGGCAGGTCCCACACTACCTCCAGCGTCTGCCCCGGGTGCTGGAGGTGTGCGTTCAGGCATTTTTTACGGCCATAAAAAAAAAAAAAAAAAGGTTAGGTTGGGGTGGGGTGCTAAGTGCCGGAAAACCTCCTCGTGGTGCACCCTGGGCAACGTGTGCCGGTGGATTCGCGGCGTTTCGCGAAACCACCGTCACACGGCTAATGTTCTGGCAGAGTAGGGGGTGGCCCATTCCTGGGCTGCCCGAAGGGCGGGCTTGACGTGCACTCACACTGCCGTCGAGCGGGCGGGGAGATCTTCTTTCTGCCACCGTCGGATATCGTAATCCCTAGTAGGAGTGTCGTAGACATGTCTTACGGCTTTGAACGGGAACGAGGGTCTTGGCTTGGTCGCCTGGGCCGCGAGGATGACAACCTCTATAAAAAATCCCCGAATCCTGTGTTGCGGAGCGTGACCAGAGGATGCATGGCCGATGGGATGTTCGGTTCCAAGCGCTACCCCCAGCTGGGGCACCTGCGGACCCCCCAGTTGGGATACAAATTTACGCTTACCCGGGTACAGGGGGCACTGCCCGGGTGGACCTGTATTTCCCCCATACTCGTGGGAACAAATATGGACAACGAAAAACTAAGAAATATCTTTAATAAGAAGAGGAGCACAAGGCTATTAGAGAAGGAACAGAAAGGAGAGGGAGAGAACGCACAGAGGAGGAGCGAAGAGAGGACGCCGATTCAAAAAGAAGACAATAGACTTAGAAGGGGTAGTGAGCGGTTTGGCGGATCAGTATCATCCATTGGATCCGAGTCGCTGGAGAGCTTGCTCCAATCAGGAAGGTTCGGCTCCGAGTCTTCTTTAAACAGTGATCTGGACGTGGATCGGTCCGGTGCAACAACATCGGTAGACGGAGGTCGCGCTTTACAAAAAAAGCGAAGCGCATCACCGGGTGACGAAAATGACCCTCCGGAGTTGGTTTTTAAGGCCCCCAGGAAGGTCCGCCCCTCCCAAAGAGGGGGATCAGCGGCGGGAACACGTGCTAGCACACCGTCGTCCCGCCCACAAACACCTGCTGGAACGACGTCAGCGGACAACACCCAAGCTCGAACGTCGTCATCCGTTTTTAGCAGACGGGACGCATATGCTCGTACACGTACAGAGGGAGAGTTGGTCGCGGAGGACCAAATCGATCAGCTCCTGGAGGGACTACGATCTTCGGGAGGGGATAACGCCCCGAGAACCGGTTCGGAACTCGTCCGAGCGGCGGCCGACTCAGTGTCAGTAATTGTGAAGGTTGCTACTAAAAGTAAAAACCTTAAGGGCACCTTCGCAAAGGGCCTTAGAGAATCCGCCCAGATACTAAGGGAGGTAGTGAACGGGCTTTTTGAACGCGCCGCCGTTGCTGAGGCGGAATCCGAAAGGTTGCGAGCTAGTTGCGTTCGCATGGAAAAGGAACTGGGAGAGCTACGCGCGGAGGTCGCTCAGCTGCGGTCCGACTCTGTGGCGATGGGGACCGGCTCTATCCCCGCTTAAGTCGATTCTTTGGCCGGTTCTGTCCCGGTCGGGTCGGCAGCGAGGTCCGCCATAGGAGAAGACCAGCCCTGCGTGTTTTCGGACGCGCAGCTTAGGCAACTTACGGTGGTCTTCGGGGGCCTTATGGATGCGCGCCTTGAGGGCATCAAGGCGCGTCTGCCCCCTGAGCCGAGCTGTCGGCCGCCGCTCGCAGCGTCTAGGCTGAAGGTCCCTCAAGGGCCATCGCAGGCACCTTCGGTGCCTCTACCCCGTACAGGGGGACGCGCCGGGACCCTTGCTGCCGTTGTTGCCTCAGGACCGACAGGCCGAGGAACGCCACGGGACAAAAACGACAAAAACGGCCGCCGTCCTTGTGACGGTGTCGCCCGAGGCGGAGAGTAGGGGCGTAACATACGCCAGCCTCTTTAGTGGGGCGAAGGCCGCTCTTTTGGCAGCTGGGGGCGTGGAGGTGAGCTTCCGCCGCTCACAAACCGGGGCCCGGCTCCTCGAGGTTGCGGGGACGGAGGGCCCAAGGAAGGCTGACCTAGTGGCGGAGACGCTGAGGCGTCTCGCGGAGGGCGAGGAGGGCGTAAGAGTCGCCAGGCCGACAAAGTGCGCGGAGTTGCGCGTCTCCGGCCTGGACGACTCAGTTACGCCCGAGGCTGTCCGGGAGGCAATTGAGCTGAAGACTCAATGCTCTCCCGGAACCGTGAGAGTCGGTGCGATTCGCCCCGGCCCCGGCGGAGTTGGTGCGGTGTGGGCGCGTTGCCCCGTCAATGCACCAGCAGCTTCGACTGCAGCGGACTCTGTTTCCGCTGCGGTCAACCGGGGCATTCGGCAGCGGCGTGTTCCGCCGCTCCCCATTGCCCCGTGTGCGCGGCGAGCAACCTGCCCGCCAACCACATGATGGGAAGGGCGGGCTGCAAGCCCCCCAGGGCTGCCAAGCCCCCCAAGGCTGCCAGGCCGCCCTCGGGGACGGACCCCTGCACCCAGGCTCCGGTGCGGATGGAGGAGGGTGGGGACGAGGCGCCTTCCCATGCCTCTACACCCTCCACCTAACGGACTCCTTAGCCATGCTCGCTCCTCGCCCCTGTCGACAGTGATAGGGGTACCGGATGCGTAGCGCGGTAGGGAGTCCAGGACGCGGTCGCATCCTCCTGCGAGTACTTCATCTCGTGGGGGGAGGCGGCGGGGCTAGTCTGCCCCGTCGCCGGCGAACCGGGCGACGTCGAAGCGCAATCGCGCGTGACGTCGTTTGGTGGGGCTGTGGGCGTGATGGACGGGGAAGTTTTCCACGCTTACGGCTTTCCGCGATGGCGGCGTTCTGTGTGTACCCAGGACGCCGCAGGAGCAGGAATGCCCGATGGGGCTATGCCGCTGGGTGGGTCGCCGAAGATATATCAAGTCCTGGCGGCCTATCCGTGATGGCGGCGAGCAGGTACACGGCCGATTTTTTAGTGGGGGCAGGTCCCACACTACCTCCAGCGTCTGCCCCGAGTGCTGGAGGTGTGCGTTAGGCATTTTTTACGGCCATAAAAAAAAAAAAAAAAAAAAAAAGGTTAGGTTGGGGTGCTAAGAGGGGTGCTAAGTGCCGGAAAACCTCCTCGTGGTGCACCCTGGGCAACGTGTGCCGGTGGATTCGCGGCGATTTGCGAAACCACCGTCACACGGCTAATGTTCTGGCAGAGTAGGGGGTGGCCCATCTCTGGGCTGCCCGGAGGACGGGCTTGACGTGCACTCACACTGCCGTCGAGCGGGCGGGGAGATCTTCTTTCTGCCACCGTCGGATATCGTTATCCCGATTAGGAGTGTCGTGGCCACGTCTCACGGCTCCGAGCGGGGGCGGGGGTCTTGGCTTGGTCGCCTGGGCTGCGAGGATGACAACCTCTATAAAAATCCCCGAATCCTGTGTTGCGGAGCGTGACCAGAGGATGCATGGCCGATGGGATGTTCGGTTCCAAGCGCTACCCCCAGCTGGGGCACCTGCGGACCCCCCAGTTGGGATACAAATTTACGCTTACCCGGGTACAGGGGGCACTGCCCGGGTGGACCTTTATTTCCCCCATACTCGTGGGATCAAGTATGGACCTCCGTGGCGGTCATCACAAATGTGGCCGTAAAAAGCAAAAACCTCAAGGGCACCTTCGCCAAGGGCCTGAAGGAGTCCGCCTCGGCTTTAAAGGAGGTGGTAGAGGCGTTGTTTCAGCGGTCCACTGCCAACGAGGCGGAGACCCAGAGTTTGCGGGCGGACAACACCCAACTGAAGGAGGAACTGAAGGCGCTCCGGGCCGAGTTATTGCAACTGCGAGCCGATGTTGGATCGACTAGTGCCGGTTCTGCCCCGGCCGTAGTCAGTGCTATGCCGGCCGGTTCTGTCCCGGCCCATCGCGGAGAGAGGCCATCTGATGACTCTTTTACGGAGGCACAGATGAGGCAGCTCGCACTCCTTTTCGGGGGCCTCTTCGACGCTCGCCTTGAGGGCATCAAGGCGCGTCTGCCCCCGGAACCGAGCTGTCGGCCGCCGCTCGCGGCGCCTAAGCACCCTAAAGGGCCACTGTTGGCATGCCCGGCGCCACTACCCCGTACAGGGGGACGCGCTGGGTCAATTAGAGCAGCGGGCACCTCAAGCGCCCAAACTGCTCAAATCCGTCCCCCTGCGCCTGCGTCTACCCCCGCCTCTGCCCCCTCTAACGAGGAATGGCGAACGGCGCAGAGTAAGAAATCGCGGCGCCGGCAGAAGAAGGAGGCCCCTCCCGCCGTTCCCGTGCAGGAAGTTGCCCCGGCAAAGAAAGTTAGGCGGAAGCCGAAACTGTCTCCGCCGAAAACGGCCGCCGTCCTAGTGACGGTGTCGCCGGAGGCGGAAAGTCGAGGCGTTACGTACGCCAGCCTTTTTGGCGGGGCGAGGGCCGCTCTCCTGGCAGCTGGGGGCGTGGAAGTGAGCTTCCGCCGCTCACAGACCGGGGCCCGGCTCCTCGAGTTTCCGGGGACGGAGGGCCCAAGCAAGGCTAACTTAGTGGCGGAGACGCTGAAGCGTCTTGCAGGGGGCGAGGAGGGCGTAAGGGTTGCCAGGCCGACAAAGTGCGCGGAGTTGCGCGTCTCCGGCCTGGACGACTCAGTTACGCCCGAGGCGGTCCGGGAGGCAATTGAGCTGAAGACTCAGTGCTCTCCCGGAACCGTGAGGGTCGGTGCGATTCGCCCCGGCCCCGGCGGAGTTGGTGCAGCCTGGGCGCGTTGCCCCGTCGCTGCGGCCAAAACTTTGGCAGAGGCAGGCCGGCTTCTCGTGGGCTTCTCCGCCGCGAGGATCACAATCCTCGATACCGATACGTGGTCGATTGCTGTTGCCGTAGCCGCGGAGCCCTATTACGTTCCTCCTCGTCCGAATTGGATGGGTGACCGGGACGGCTCCGTGGCGATCGTCAGCTCCGCTGCGCTCCATTCCCCGCCCTTGTCGCTCAGAGATAAGGGTACGGGATATGTTGCTGCTGACTGGGGGGGACTCATGCTTTACGGCGTGTACTTCTTCCCAAACCGGAGTTTGGCTGATTTTGAGGTTTTCCTGGCTAGCCTGGAAGCCTCGATACGGCGGCTAGCACCTCGCCACGTCGTGGTGCTGGGGGATTTTAACGCCAAATCCTTGGCGTGGGGATCTCCCAGGACGGACGCTCGCGGAGCGGCGGTAGAGGAATGGGCAGCTGCGGTGGGCCTCTGTTTGCTGAACAGGGGCACCACCAATACGTGCGTTCGGCGCCAGGGGGGGTCGATAGTGGACCTTTCGTTCGCTACCCCTGGTGTCGAGGCACGCGTAAGGAACTGGCGCGTACTGGCTGAGGTTGAGACGCTCTCGGATCACTTGTACATCCGGTTTGAGCTCTCCCGGTCCCAGGGCGCCAGTAGGGGTCACGCGGCGGGCAGACAATCCCGATTCCCGCGGTGGGCTGTGGGTCGACTCGACAGGGAACTGCTGGAGGAGGCGGCTATCGTTCAATCGTGGTCGTCCTCACCACCTCCGACCGAGGACATCGACGTCACGGCTGTCCGTATTCGCGATGCGTTTACGCAGGTTTGCGATGCGGCCATGCCACGTTTCCGACGTCGTCCTCCGAGGAAGGAGGTCTACTGGTGGTCCCCAGAGTTAGCGGAACTCCGTGCGGCCTGTATTCGTGCCCGGAGGATCTACACCCGCAGTCGACGGCGTCACCGCGACGTAGAGAGGGAGGACCAGCTGTATGAAGCGTATCGCAATGCGAGGGACGCATTCAAGCTGGCCATCTGCCGCGCGAAGGAGACGGCGAGACAGGAGATGCTGGAGGGTCTAGATCGTGACCCCTGGGGTCGCCCCTACAGAGCGGCGCTGAATAAGCTCCGCTCGTCGGGCCCCCCCCTTACAGAGACTCTCCAGCCCAGCTTCCTCGTGGAAGTGGTTGAGGCCCTTTTCCCGCAACGTGCGGAGCACACGCCACCGGCAATGGTCTCTGAGACCGACGACCGGGAGGCCGAGCCCAGTGTTCCGCCCGTCACGGAGGCAGAGGTGGGTGCGGCTGTACTTCGGATTCGTTCGAAGAGTACCGCCCCCGGGCCTGACGGGATTCCTGCCCGAGTGTTGGCCCTGGTCCTCAACCACATGGGAGACCGCCTCAGGGGGCTGTTCGACGTTTGCCTGGCGTCCGGACGGTTCCCTGACGATGCCATTCTGCGTCTGAGGGCCGCGGCTGAGGAGGCAGTACTCGGCGGCGGAGTTTTATTGGCGGTATCGCTTGACATCGCCAACGCCTTCAATACTCTGCCATTCGACTGCATCGGTGAGGCGCTCCGGTTCCATGGAGTGGCCGGTTACCTGAGGCAGCTGGTGGCCGACTATTTGCAAGGCCGGTGTGTCCTGTACGAGGATCGTGAAGGAGAAGTGAGGCGCAGGGCAATGTCGTGCGGTGTTCCTCAGGGGTCGGTCTTAGGACCGCTCTTGTGGAACATGGGATACGATTGGGCCCTGCGAGGAAACTTCCCACCCGGGCTCAGCGTACTTTGTTACGCTGACGACACGCTCGTCACAGCCCGGGCACGAAATTTCGAGGAGGCGGCGCGCCTGGCCACCCTAGGGGTTTCCCGAATGGTCGGGCGCATCGAGGCGCTGGGGTTGAGAGTGGCGCTTGAAAAGACGGAGGCCCTGTTGTTTCATGGGCCCCGTCGCGGTCCACCCGCTGGCGCCTCCTTGGTCGTCAACTCGGTCCTCGTACCGATACGCCCCCAGATGAAATATCTGGGGTTGGTGTTGGATGGACGAAAAAGGCCACTCCCGCCGCTCCGGTGCAGGAGGCTGCCCCGGCAAGGGAGAAAGTTAGGCGGAGGCCAAAATTAACTCCGCCGAAAACGGCCGCCGTCCTTGTGACGGTGTCGCCGGAGGCGGCAAGTAGAGGGGTCACCTACGCCAGCCTATTTAGCGGCGCAAAGTCTGCCCTTTTAGCTGCTGGTGGCGTAGAAGTGAGCTTCCGCCGCTCACAAACCGGGGCCCGGCTCCTTGAGGTTCCAGGGGCAGAGGGCGCGAAGAAGGCCGACCTCGTGGCGGAAACGCTCAGGCGTCTCGCTGGAGGCGAAGAAGGCGTCCGGGTCTCCAGTCTGAGGAGGTCCGGGAGGCGATAGAGCGGAAGGCTCAATGCTCTCCCGGAACCGTGAGGGTCGGCGCGATCCGCCCTGGCCCCGGAGGAGTTGGTGCGGCGTGGGCGCGTTGCCCCGTTGCTGCGGCCAAAATTTTGGCAGAGGCAGGCCGGCTCCTCGTGGGTTTCTCCGCCGCGAGGATCACCATCCTCGAGGCGAGGCCCGCGAGGTGCTACCGGTGCATGGGCGCGGGGCATCTTCGTCCCCAATGCACCAGTAGTTTTGACTGCAGCGGAATTTGTTTCCGCTGTGGTCAACCGGGGCATGCGGATAGAGAACATGCGCACAGAAGGAGAATTAGTCGCTGAGGACGAAGTCCAGCAACTAATGGACGGGCTCCACTCGTCGGGAGGGGTAATTGCCCCGAAAACCGTGACGGAGCTCGTCGAATCGGCGACTGCTTCAATAGCGGTCATTGCGAAGGTGGCAGCCAAAAGTAAGAACCTTAAGGGCACCTTCGCAAAAGGCTTGAAGGAGTCAGCCTCTGTCCTAAAGGAGGTGGTCGACACGTTTTCCGATCGTTGCGTGGAGTTGCGGGCCAACAGCTCCCGCTTAGAGGCTGAAGTGAGGGCGCTCCGCGCCGAGATCACACAATTGCGTGAATTGGCTTGACGTGCACTCACACTGCCATCGAGCGGGCGGGGAGATCATCTTTCTGCCACCGTCGGAATCTCGTAATCCCTAGTAGGAGTGTCGTAGACATGTCTTACGGCTTTGAACGGGATCGAGGGTCTTGGCTTGGTCGCCTGGGCCGCGAGGATGACAACCTCTATAAAAAATCCCCGAATCCTGTGTTGCGGAGCGTGACCAGAGGATGCATGGCCGATGGGATGTTCGGTTCCAAGCGCTACCCCCAGCTGGGGCACCTGCGGACCCCCCAGTTGGGATACAAATTTACGCTTACCCGGGTACAGGGGGCACTGCCCGGGTGGACCTTTATTTCCCCCATACTCGTGGGATTCAATATGGATGACTCTAAACTGAAAAATATTTTTAATAGGAGGAGGAGCCCTAGGCTCGTTTTAAAAGATGTGGTTGTGGAAAGAGAGGGAGAGGACGCAGCTAGGAGTGGGGGCAGTTTGCCCCGAGAAGTGGCGGAGGCCGGCCCTTTGAGCGGTTCCAGAACTTCGGTGACGTCTGGGTCACTGGACAGCCTGTTGCGTTTGGGCCGGTTCGGCTCCGAATCTTCGCTAAGTTCGGTTAGCGATATGGACCTGTTGGTGGGTCCAGAGACGTTGACAGCTGGGCAACCCCGCGCAGTGCAACAAAAGCGCGGAGCATCTCCCGGATGTGACGTGAACCTTCCTGAGGTTGACCTCGAGGTCCCCAGGAAGGTTCATTCTTCCCAAAGGGGGGGTTCTGTGGCGAGGTTCGCTCGCCCCAAGACACCTCCCCCTGTAGTGACGGCACCGAACGTCAAAACGTCCGACGTATTCTCCAGGCGGGAGGCCTACAACAGAGGCCGCACGGAGGGAGAAATAGTTGCTGAGGAGCAGGTCCAGCAACTGTTGGGTGAGCTTCGCCCGTCGGGGTCAGTTAGCTCCCCGAAAACAGTGGAGGAGCTCATGGAGTCGGCGGCCACCTCCATGAAAGTGATAGCGAACGTAGCTCAGAAGAGCAAAAACCTCAAAGGCACGTTCGCCAAGGGCCTCAAAGCGTCCGCCTCGACACTGAAGGAGGTGGTGGAGGCGCTGTTCGAGCGCTTCACCGCCAACGAGGCTGAGACGCAGAAGTTGCGCGCTGACAACGCCCGTCTGGAGGAAGAGCTGAAAGCTCTTCGCGCCGATTTAGCACAGATGCGTGCGGATTTAGGATCGGCTAGTGCCGGTTCTGCCCCGGCCTTAGTTAGGGCTGTGCGGGCCGGTTCTGTCCCGGCCCATAGTGGAGAGCGCCCATCTCTCATCCCTTTACGGAGGCGCAGATGAGGCAGCTCTCACGTCTTATCGGGGGCATCGTCGACGCTCGCCTTGAGGGCGTTAAGGCGCGTCTGCCCCCAGAACCGAGCTGTCGGCCGCCGCTCGCGGGGCCCAAGCCCCCTAAGGGGCCACTGATGGCACGCCCGGCGCCACCACCGCGTACAGCGGGACGCGCTGGGTCTCTTAGAGCAGCGGGCACATCAAGCGCCCAAACTGCTCAAGTCCGTGCCCCGGCGCCTGCGCCTGCTCCCGCCTCTGCTCCCTCTGGTGAGGAATGGCAAACGGCAGGGAGCAAGAAATCGCGGCGCCGGCATTAGCAGAGGGCCGCTGCCGCCTCCTCTGTGCAGGAGGTCGCTCCGGCGAAAGATAGAGGCAAAAAGAGGCCTAAGCTGTCTCCGCCAAAAACGGCCGCCGTCCTTGTGACGGTGTCGCCCGAGGCGGAGAGTAGGGGCGTAACATACGCCAGCCTCTTTAGTGGGGCGAAGGCCGCTCTTTTGGCAGCTGGGGGCGTGGAGGTGAGCTTCCGCCGCTCACAAACCGGGGCCCGGCTCCTCGAGGTTCCGGGGACGGAGGGCCCAAGGAAGGCTGACCTATTGGCGGAGACGCTGAGGCGTCTCGCGGAGGGCGAGGAGGGCGTGAGGGTCACCAGGCCGACAAAGTGCGCAGAGTTGCGCGTCTCTGGCCTGGACGACTCAGTCACGTCCGAGGCTGTCCGGGAGGCAATTGAGCTGAAGACTCAATGCTCTCCCGGAACCGTGAGAGTCGGTGCGATTCGCCCCGGCCCCGGCGGAGTTGGTGCGGTGTGGGCGCGTTGCCCCGTCGCAGCGGCTAAAATGTTAGCAGAGGCGGGCCGGCTCCTCGTGGGTTTCTCTGCCACGAGGATCACCATCCTCGAGGCGAGGCCCGCGAGGTGCTACCGGTGCATGGGCGCGGGGCATCTACGGCCTCAATGCACCAGCAGCTTCGACTGCAGCGGACTCTGTTTCCGCTGCGGTCAACCGGGGCATTCGGCAGCGGCGTGTTCCGCCGCTCCCCATTGCCCCGTGTGCGCGGCGAGCAACCTGCCCGCCAACCACATGATGGGAAGGGCGGGCTGCAAGCCCCCCAGGGCTGCCAAGCCCCCCAAGGCTGCCAGGCCGCCCTCGGGGACGGACCCCTGCACCCAGGCTCCGGTGTGGATGGAGGAGGGTGGGGACGAGGCGCCTTCCCATGCCTCTACACCCTCCACCTAACGGACTCCTTAGCCATGCTCGCTCCTCGCCCCTGTCGTCAGTGATAGGGGTACCGGATGCGTAGCGCGGTAGGGAGTCCAGGACGCGGTCGCATCCTCCTGCGAGTACTTCATCTCGTGGGGGGAGGCGGCGGGGCTAGTCTGCCCCGTCGCCGGCGAACCGGGCGACGTCGAAGCGCAATCGCGCGTGACGTCGTTTGGTGGGGCTGTGGGCGTGATGGACGGGGAAGTTTCCCACGCTTACGGCTTTCCGCGATGGCGGCGTTCTGTGTGTACCCAGGACGCCGCAGGAGCAGGAATGCCCGATGGGGCTATGCCGCTGGGTGGGTCGCCGAAGATATATCAAGTCCTGGCGGCCTATCCGTGATGGCGGCGAGCAGGTACACGGCCGATTTTTTAGTGGGGGCAGGTCCCACACTACCTCCAGCGTCTGCCCCGGGTGCTGGAGGTGTGCGTTAGGCATTTTTTACGGCCATAAAAAAAAAAAAAAAAAAAAAAAAAAAAAGGTTAGGTTAGGTTGGGGTGCTAAGTGCCGGAAAACCTCCTCGTGGTGCACCCTGGGCAACGGACGGTGATCACTTTTTGATCGCCGGACGGCTAATGTTCTGGCAAAAAGAGGGGCCCGTATTCGGGCCACTCGGGGCGTTTCTCACAGTGCCCCCTCTTGTTTTGTTTTTTATTTTATTTTATTGCACTTTTCATTTTGTTTTATTTATTTATACCATAATAACCATTTTAACATTTTTATTTTTACACCTTTACTTTTTGTTTTTGGTTTTCCACTTTTCTTTTACACTTTGGTTTTGTTTTTGTTTTGTTTGTTTTCCTACTGGGGGGGGGGGGGGAAACAGTGGAGTTTTGTGGCGGGCTCGGCGTTCTTTCGCTATTGCGTTGCTGCCGGGCAAACGGGGGAGGATTTGGTCCATCCCTGGGCCTTTCGTAGGAAGGGCGAGGGGCGGCGGGTTCACCATCTATTTATAGATGGCGGACACGGTCTGATACAGACCACCGACCGGCCCGACCCGTAACCCTGAACTGACAGGAACGGGGGCTCACACTTTGGGGGCTGCGGGGAAGTAAACCCCTTTAAAAAATACCCTAATCTCACGCTTGTGGTGCCCGGCAATGGGATGAATGGCTGAGGGGATCTCAGTCCCGAGGGCTACCCAGACGCAGGTCTATAAACTTAAAAATAATGTCGAAGGTAAATGCAAATATAACTACCCAGGAGGGTCCTGAGCGCACTTCGCTCAGGGAATCCCTTGCGGAGCCAGTCGGCTCCGTCTGTCCCGCGTACTCTGGGGGGGACACCCAACGACGCATCCGCCCTGTGCCGAGCGGTAAATCCGGCACCGAGAAAAGCGCGAAGGTCGCGCTTCGATCTTCGAACCGCAGTGCGGTTCCTATGAAGGATACCGATTTCCAAGAAGAGGGTGTTGAGTGTGGCCGAAGCCGAAGTCGCTCATCTTCGGTAGGTGATAAATCTGTAAGAGAGAGCGGGAGTGACGCCGAGAGCGATACCCCGCAGAGATTATGGCGTAGCTGTGTGGGGTCGGGCTCGACCTCGGAAGACTCCGCGGCACCTATAACGCCAGCTGTAAAACGCGGCAGAGGCCGGCCACCCACTACGGGCCAGTATGTGGGTATTGGGAAAGCCCGCCGCGAAAAAGCTGACGCCCTTCGCGCCGACGAAGAAAAAAACAAAACGGCTGAGCTCCGTGTATCCGAGCTCATTAATAGAGTGCGAACGGAGAGGCCATTGCCGAGTTCCATCACGCACAGAGCAGTAGACGACGAAGACCCGTCTACTAAGGAGTTGGACACCAAACTCAAAGCAGCTCTCGCTGCCATCACGGAGGTGTCCAAAATTTCCAAAGGGTTGAAAGGCACTTGCCAGAAGGCCCTTAAAGAGGCAGTCGCGTGCATATCGGAGTGCACAAAAACGCTCCTCCAAAGATCGACCTCAGAAGAGGTTAACATACTGCAGGCGTCTAATACGCGGCTAAGGGCCGATATCGACGAACTCCAAAGAGAGCAGAGTGAGCTCAGGCTAGAAGTGCGGAAGCAACGCGCCCTCAACTGCCAGCCTCTCGAGGCCCCACCATCGGTGCAGCCGTCAGATGAGGCGATGGGGAGATTCATGGACCGTATTGAGGCGCGCTTCGCTGTTTTGGAGGCCAAGTTATTAGCGGAACCAATCACACCTAAACCTGCCCATAAAGATCAACCTACGGCCATAAAACCACCGCGGTCAAAAAAGACGAAGAAGGGGGAAAAGGCTCAGAAGTCTAAGCAGAACCTTATCCCTCCCGCTCCGGACGCCCTACCATCGCCCGGTCCAGCAACGGCTCCTAATGCTCACGAACGGCCGGAAAAAGCCACACAGGAAAGGTGGCAGAAGGTGGGCAAAAATAAAAACCAAAAGAAGACGAGGCCCAAGAAGAAAGCAGAGAGAGGCCTTCAAGTACCACGAACAACGGCCGTGGTACTGACTCTGTTGCCGGAGGCCGGTAAGAGGGGTCTGTGCTACAAAGACGTCTTACTTAAGGCAAAAACTGACGTCAAACTGACTGAGCTGGGAATTCCACACGTTCGCGTCACGGAGACGCAAACTGGAGCGCGCTTGCTGCATGTTAAAGGAGCCACAAGCGACGCGAAAGCAGATGCTCTGGCCGAAAGGCTAAAGGGGCTCTTTAAAAAAGAAGAAGTGCGGGTGACCAGACCCAGCAAGTGCGTAGACATACGCGTGCTGGGTTTAGACGAGACTGCAACAACAGCAGAAGTGGCAGACGCGGTGGCAAAGGCGGGGGATTGCAACGCTGCCCAGGTCCGTGTTGGAACCATCTCCTTCCGAAGGCGTGGTTCAGGAGGTGCCACCATTGTAAGTTGCCCCGTGGCGGCAGCTAAGAAGCTGGTCACCGCACGGAAATTGCTAGTGGGCGAATGGACTACGGCGCGAGTAAAGCTTATGGAGCCGAAGCCCGCCAGATGCTACCGGTGCTTTGCGGTTGGCCATTTAGGGGCGAAATGCACTTCAGATGTGGACTGCAGCGACAAATGCTATCGCTGCGGAAACGCCGGTCATAACGCAAGAACTTGTTCTGCATCGCCGCACTGCATCATTTGTGTCGCTAGGGGAAAGCCGGCAGATCACTTGGTGGGATCAAAAAACTGCCCCCAATCAGTGCCTGCAGCTAAACCAACGGAGGGAACACGCTCGACTAATAAGTAATGGCCACGCTTCGGTTCCTTCAAACAAACGCAAACCATTCTGCCAGAGCTCAGGATCTCCTGCTTCAGAGTATGGCGGAGTGGTCTATTAACATCGCTGTAGTCGCTGAGCCTTATTTCGTACCCTCCAGGGATGATTGGGCCGGCGACTTGGACAATTCGGTAGCCATTATCTCGCGGAGTGCTGCTGGTTCCCCCGCCCTCAACAATATCTCAAAGGGCCCGGGATGGGTGGCAGCGTCCGTAGAATCGTCAATGGTGGTGGCTTGCTATTTTTCACCCAATCGCACCCTCGCGGAATTCGAAGACTTTCTAAGTCAGCTGGATGTCGTGGTCAGCCGCAGTCGTTCCGTTATTGTAGTCGGCGACTTGAATGCGAAGGCTACATTGTGGGGATCCCCGGCCACGGACGCAAGGGGCGCAGTACTAGAGGAGTGGACACTAACGTCAGGCCTACTAGTCCTTAATCGCGGGTCAGTGAACACGTGCGTGCGTCACAATGGGGGATCCATTGTAGACGTCTCGTTCGCGAGTCCGGCGGCAGCTCGTCGTGTGCTAGGTTGGCGTGTCGTTGAGGAAGCGGAAACACTATCCGATCACCGGTATATTCGGTTCGACATTTCCGCTCAGACCTCCGATGCACCAACCCGAAGCATGGTCTCCGAAGAATGTGAACGACGCTGGGCACTGAAAAAGCTAAATCGGGACGCTCTATTGGAGGCTGCCATTGTAGAAGCCTGGGTTTCTGCACCCGACTGTCCAGAGGACGTAAACTCGGAGGCACTCCGATTCCAACAAGCCGTGTCCCGCATATGCGACGCGGCAATGCCGCGAGTGCGCCCCGGACGCGCGAAGCGACAAGTGTACTGGTGGTCGCAAGAAATCGCGCATCTACGTCAGGAATGCGTTACAACGCGACGCCAGTATACGAGGCACCGCAGACGACGACGACGTTCTCACGATTCAGCAGCCGTGGAGGCCGAACTATACAACGCATACCGAGCCGCAAGAAAGGCCCTTCAAGCGGCAATTAAAACGGCGAAAATCCAGGCCCGAGAAGAACTTCTAGCAACTTTGGATCGAGATCCGTGGGGTCGCCCATACCGTATGGTACGGGGCAAGATTCGTCCGTGGGCGCCTCCACTTACCCAAAGTCTCCAGCCGGAATTCTTAGAGGAGGTGGTCAACACTTTGTTCCCCTCCAATGCGGCACACCCACCACCTATCATGGCGCCACCCTCACTAGCTCCAGAGGATAATTCTCACCATCACGTTCCGGAAATATCCGAAGTTGAGGTCAGTGCTGCGGTTAAGAAGATGCTTGGCAAGAACACCGCGCCTGGCCCGGATGGCATTCCCGGCCGAGCTCTAGGCCTGGCCCTACAAGTTTTAGAGCCACAAGCAAGGCGGCTGCTCACTGTGTGCTGCGAGCGAGGCCAGTTTCCTACGACGTGGAAGGTGGGGAAGCTGGTCCTCTTGCGCAAAGAGGGACGCCCGGCAGAGTCTCCGTCTGCATATCGGCCTATAGTGCTGCTCGACGAGATGGGGAAACTCTTCGAACGCATCATCGCCGACCGTCTCGTCGGGCATTTAAATACGCTGGGGCCGAATCTTGCCGACAACCAATACGGTTTCCGCCGGGGACGCTCTACAGTAGATGCCATCTTGCGCGTGAGGACCCTGGCTGAAGAAGCGATGTCCTGCGGCGAAGTCATCCTGGCGGTGTCCTTGGATATCGCCAATGCTTTCAACACGCTTCCTTGGAGTTGTAATAGAGAGGCACTAAGCTATCACCAGGTGCCGCCTTACTTGTTACGACTTGTCGGGGATTACTTGTCGGAAAGGGCCATTATCTATTCCGGCCATGAAGAAACCGTCCGGCGAGAAATGGTATGCGGTGTTCCACAGGGGTCAGTTCTCGGACCGCTCCTGTGGAACGTCGGATACGACTGGGTACTCCGAGGTACACTACTACACGGCGTTAGTGTTATATGTTACGCCGATGACACACTGGTAACGGCACGAGCGAAAACGCATCGGCAGGCCACAATACTAGCCACAGCAGGAGTCGCACAAATAGTTACCCGAATCCGGCGACTGGGCTTGGAGGTGGCCCTTAGCAAATCCGAGGCAACTGTGTTTCACGGACCTCGAAATCGGCCACCCCACGAGTTAAATATTACAGTGGGAGGCATCCGCATCAGCGTCAAATCAACGCTGAAGTATTTGGGACTCGTTCTCGACAGCCGCTGGGACTTCGGGCCACATCTTCGCGGGCTGGCCCCAAAATTGATAAAAGCGGCAGGGGCGCTCGCAGGTTTATTGCCCAACTTAGGAGGGCCCGACACATCAGTTCGCAGACTATACACGGGCATTGTTCGTTCGATGGCACTGTACGGTGCTCCCGTGTGGGCCAATGACCTGACGGAACGCAATGCGAAGGAACTCCACAGGCCACAAAGAGCGATGGCCGTGAGAGTCATAAGAGGATACCGAACCATATCGTTCGAAGCAGCAAGCCTCCTGGCGGGATCCCCTCCTTGGGACCTAGAGGCCAAAGTCCTTGCAGGACTCTACAATTGGCGCAAAAACGCACAGGTGAACGACCTGCGCCCAGTCCCGCAAGAGATATCGGCGCAGCGGGCGCTGCTAAACGAAACATTGTTGGACGACTGGAGAGCGCGATTGGCGCAACCAAAAGCGGGTCACGCCACGGTGTCTGCATTAGCACCGATATTAGAAGAGTGGCTGGAGAGGCGGCATGGGGCCCTAACTTTTAGGCTGACGCAGGTATTATCGGGACATGGATGCTTCGGCAAGTACCTGTGTCGCATTGGCCGCGAGCCGACACCGGAGTGCCACCACTGCGACGACAGCCGCGAGGACACGGCGCTGCATACCCTAGCGTAATGTTCAGCGTGGGCGGGACAGCGCCGAGATCTCGCGATGGATATTGGCGCGAACGTCATTACGCTCCCGACCCTCGCACAAGCGATCACGATGAGCGTAAGCGCCTGGGAGTCTGCCGCAGCCTTTTGCGAGGCGGTGATGAACGCAAAGGAAGCGGCGGAGAGGGACAGGGAGAACAGCACCACACTCCCATCCCGCAGCAGACGCACCGGGTGCCGGAGGCAACGTAACGACCTCCAGCCCCCATGAGTGCTGACCTGCGAGTGGCTTGGAGGGCACCAGGCCACTCGACCAGAACAGGCCCGAGACGGCGGCGCGTCGTGTTCCACGCGCGCCTCTCTACAGAATGAGGTGAGGGGCAAGGAACCCCTCTTATTTACCAAGACGAGGCAGCCATACATCCAAACGGCAGCCATGGTCTGTCGAGGGTCGAGGAATTTTTCGCAAGAGTCACCCTGACCACGACCTTAAAGACCTCCCGCAGAAGGAACACCGTGTGGTTTTTAGTCGGTTCGACTCCGACATAACCATCCCGTCGTGCCCTCGAGGGGGTGGTATCCGGCGATTTTCCACAAAAAAAAAAAAAAAAAAAAAAAAAAAAAAAAAAAAAAAAAAAAAAGGTTAGGTTAGGTTAGGTTAGGTTAGGTTAGGTTGGGGTGCTAAGTGCCGGAAAACCTCCTCGTGGTGCACCCTGGGCAACGTGTGCCGGTGGATTCGCGGCGTTTCGCGAAACCACCGTCACACGGCTAATGTTCTGGCAGAGTAGGGGGTGGCCCATTCCTGGGCTGCCCGGAGGACGGGCTTGACGTGCACTCACACTGCCGTCGAGCGGGCGGGGAGATCTTCTTTTTGCCACCGTCGGAATCTCGTAATCCCGATTAGGAGTGTCGTAGACATGTCTTACGGCTCCGAGCGGGGGCGAGGGTCTTGGCTTGGTCGCCTGGGCCGCGAGGATGACAACCTCTATAAAAAATCCCCGAATCCTGTGTTGCGGAGCGTGACCAGAGGATGCATGGCCGATGGGATGTTCGGTTCCAAGCGCTACCCCCAGCTGGGGCACCTGCGGACCCCCCAGTTGGGATACAAATTTACGCTTACCCGGGTACAGGGGGCACTGCCCGGGTGGACCTTTATTTCCCCCATACTCGTGGGACTAATATGGATGAGAACAAATTAAAAAATATTTTCAATAAGAGGAGGAGCCCAAGGCTCGTGTTAAAGGATGTGGTTGCTGAAAAAGAAAGAGAGGACGCAGCAAGGAGTGGGGGCAGTTTGCCCCGAGAAGTAGCGGAGGCCGGCCCTTTGAGCGGTTCCAGAACTTCGGTGACGTCTGGGTCACTGGATAGCCTGTTGCGCTCGGGCCGGTTCGGCTCCGATTCATCGCTGAGCTCAGTCAGCGACATGGACTTGTTGGTGGGTCCACAGACCCTGTCAGCTGAGCACCGCCGCGCTCAACAACAAAAGCGCGGCGCATCTCCCGGAGGTGACGGAAACCTTCCTGAGGTCGATCTCGAGGCACCTAGGAAGGTACATTCTTCCCAAAGAGGGGGGTCTGTGGCGAGGTTCGCTCGCCCGAAGACACCCCCTCCTGTAGTGACGGCACCGAACGTTCCTACGTCCGGTGTGTTCTCCAGGCGGGAGGCCTACAACAGAGGCCGCACGGAGGGTGAAGTAGTTGCTGAGGAGCAGGTCCAGCAGCTACTGGATGAGCTCCGCCCGTCGGAGGGAGTGAGCTCCACGAAGACCGTGGCGGAGCTCATAGAATCGGCGGCTACCTCCGTGAAGGTTATAACGAACGTGGCTCAGAAGAGCAAAAACCTTAAAGGCACGTTCGCTAAGGGCCTGAAAGCGTCTGCCTCGACACTAAAAGAGGTAGTGGAGGCGCTGTTTGAGCTCTGCACCGCCAACGAGGCGGAGACTCAAAGGTTGCGGGCTGACAACACCCGCCTGGAGGAAGAGCTGAAGGCACTTCGCTCCGAGATGGCACTGCTCCGTGCCGATCTTGGAACGACTAGAGCCGGTTCTGCCCCGGCCGTAGTCAGTGCTGTGCCGGCCGGTTCTGTCCCGGCCCATAGTGGAGAGCGGCCATCTGGCGACTCCTTTACGGAGGCGCAGATGAGGCAGCTCTCACTTCTTATCGGGGGCCTCGTCGACGTTCGCCTTGAGGGCATCAAGGCGCGTCTGCCCCCGGAACCGAGCTGTCGGCCGCCGCTCGCGGCGCCCAAGACCACGCAGGGGCAACTGATCGCACGCCCGGTGCCACCACCCCGAACAGGGGGACGCGCTGGGTCTTTTGCGACAGTGGTTGCCTCAGGGCCGGGCGGGCGAGGGGCGCAGCGTGCGCCGAGGAAAGCACCCCGTGTCGCCGAAGTGGGCGCCTCAGGCGCCCCAACGGCCCAAGCCGGTCCTCCGGCGCCAGCGTCTGCTCCCGCTTCTGCCCCCTCTGGAGAGGAATGGCGAACGGCGGAAAGCAAGAAATCGCGGCGCCAAAAGAAGAAGGCCAATTCCGCCGCTCCCGTGCAGGAGGTTACCCCGGTAAGGGCAAAAGTTAGGCGAAAGCCAAAACTTACTCCGCCGAAAACGGCAGCCGTCCTTGTGACGGTGTCGCCGGAGGCGGAGCGCAGAGGGGTCACCTACGCAAGTCTCTTCAGCGGGGCGAAGGCGGCTCTTTTAGCTGCTGGGGGTGTAGAGGTGAGGTGCCGCCGCTCACAAACTGGAGCCCGGCTTCTGGAACTTCCAGGGGTGGAGGGCGCAAAGAAGGCCGACCTGGTGGCGGAAACGCTCAGGCGTCTTGCGGGAGGCGAGGAGGGCGTAAGGGTCGCCAGGCCGATGAAGTGCGCGGAGTTGCGCGTCTCCGGCCTGGACGACTCCGTGACGTCTGAGGAGGTCCGGGAGGCAATAGAGCAGAAGGCTCAGTGCTCTCCCGGAACCGTGAAGGTCGGCGCGATCCGCCCCGGCCCCGGCGGAGTTGGTGCGGCGTGGGCGCGTTGCCCCGTCGCCGCGGCCAAAGTTTTGGCAGAGGTGGGGCGGCTCCTCGTGGGTGTCTCTGCCGCGAGAATCACAATCCTCGAGGCGAGGCCCACGAGGTGCTACAGGTGCATGGGCGCGGGACACCTGCGCCCTCAATGCACCAGCAGCCTAGACTGCAGCGGACTCTGTTTCCGCTGCGGTCAACCGGGGCATACGGCAGCGGCGTGTTCCGCCGCTCCCCACTGCCCCGTGTGCGCGGCGGGCAACCAACCCGCCGATCACATGATGGGAAGGGCAGGCTGCAAGCCCCCCAAGGCTGCAAAGCCCCCCAAGGCTGTTAAGCCGCCATCGGGGACGGGCCGAGCTGCGGCCGACCCCAGCACCCAGGCTCCGGTGCGGATGGAGGAGGGTGAAGACGAGGCGCCCTCTCAAGCCTCTCCACCCTCCACCTAACGGACTCCCTTAGACGTGCTCGCTCCTCGCCCCTGTCGTCAGTGATAGGGGTACCGGATGCGTTGCGCGATAGGGGGTCCAGGACGCGGTCGCACCCTCCTGCGGGAACTTCATCTCGTGGGGGGAGGCGGCGGGGATAGTCTGCCCCGTCGCCGGCGAACCGGGCGACGTCGAGGCGCAGTCGCGCGTGACGTCGCTTGGTGGGGCTGTGGGCGTGATGGACGGGGAAGTTTCCCACGCTCGCGGCCTTTCGCGATGGCGGCGTTCTGTGTGTACCCAGGACGCCGCAGGAGCAGGAATGCCCGATGGGGCTATGCCGCTGGGTGGGTCCGCCGAAGAAATAGCTAATTCCGGCGGCCTATCCGTGTGAAGGCGGCGAGTTGGTACACGGCCGATTTTTTAGTGGGGGCAGGTCCCACACTACCTCCAGCGTCTGCCCCGGGTGCTGGAGGTGTGCGTTAGGCATTTTTTACGGCCACAAAAAAAAAAAAAAAAAAAAAAAAAAAGGTTAGGTTAGGTTAGGTTGGGGTGCTAAGTGCCGGAAAACCTCCTCGTGGTGCACCCTGGGCAACGGACGGTGATCACTTTTTGATCGCCGGACGGCTAATGTTCTGGCAAAAAGAGGGGCCCGTATTCGGGCCACTCGGGGCGTTTCTCCCAGTGCCCCCTCTTGTTTTGTTTTTTTTTCTTGTTTTGTTTTTTTTATTTTATTTTATTGCATTTTTCATTTTGTTTTATTTATTTTTACAATAACCATTTTAACATTTTTATTTTTACACCTTTACTTTTTGTTTTTGGTTTTCTACTTTTCTTTTACACTTTGGTTTTGTTTTTGTTTTGTTTGTTTTCCTACTGGGGGGGGGGGGGGGGAAACAGTGGAGTTTTGTGGCGGGCTCGGCGTGCTTTCGCTATTGCGTTGCTGCCAGGCAAACGGGGGAGGATTTGGTCCATCCCTGGGCCTTTCGTAGGAAGGGCGAGGGGCGGCGGGTTCACCATCTATTTATAGATGGCGGACACGGTCTGATACAGACCACCGACCGGCCCGACCCGTAACCCTGAATTGACAGGAACGGGGGCTCACACTTTGTGGGCTGCGGGGAAGTAAACCCCTTTAAAAAATACCCTAATCTCACGCTTGTGGTGCCCGGCAATGGGATGAATGGCTGAGGGGATCTCAGTCCCGAGGGCTACCCAGACGCAGGTCTATAAACTTAAAAATAATGTCGAAGGTAAATGCAAATATAACTACCCAGGAGGGTCCTGAGCGCACTTCGCTCAGGGAATCCCTTGCGGAGCCAGTCGGCTCCGTCTGTCCCGCGTACTCTGGGGGGGACACCCAACGACGCATCCGCCCTGTGCCGAGCGGTAAATCCGGCACCGAGAAAAGCGCGAAGGTCGCGCTTCGATCTTCGAACCGCAGTGCGGTTCCTATGAAGGATACCGATTTCCAAGAAGAGGGTGTTGAGTGTGGCCGAAGCCGAAGTCGCTCATCTTCGGTAGGTGATAAATCTGTAAGAGAGAGCGGGAGTGACGCCGAGAGCGATACCCCGCAGAGATTATGGCGTAGCTGTGTGGGGTCGGGCTCGACCTCGGAAGACTCCGCGGCACCTATAACGCCAGCTGTAAAACGCGGCAGAGGCCGGCCACCCACTACGGGCCAGTATGTGGGTATTGGGAAAGCCCGCCGCGAAAAAGCTGACGCCCTTCGCGCCGACGAAGAAAAAAACAAAACGGCTGAGCTCCGTGTATCCGAGCTCATTAATAGAGTGCGAACGGAGAGGCCATTGCCGAGTTCCATCACGCACAGAGCAGTAGACGACGAAGACCCGTCTACTAAGGAGTTGGACACCAAACTCAAAGCAGCTCTCGCTGCCATCACGGAGGTGTCCAAAATTTCCAAAGGGTTGAAAGGCACTTGCCAGAAGGCCCTTAAAGAGGCAGTCGCGTGCATATCGGAGTGCACAAAAACGCTCCTCCAAAGATCGACCTCAGAAGAGGTTAACATACTGCAGGCGTCTAATACGCGGCTAAGGGCCGATATCGACGAACTCCAAAGAGAGCAAAGTGAGCTCAGGCTAGAAGTGCGGAAGCAACGCGCCCTCAACTGCCAGCCTCTCGAGGCCCCACCATCGGTGCAGCCGTCAGATGAGGCGATGGGGAGATTCATGGACCGTATTGAGGCGCGCTTCGCTGTTTTGGAGGCCAAGTTATTAGCGGAACCAATCACACCTAAACCTGCCCATAAAGATCAACCTACGGCCATAAAACCACCGCGGTCAAAAAAGACGAAGAAGGGGGAAAAGGCTCAGAAGTCTAAGCAGGACCTTATCCCTCCCGCTCCGGACGCCCTACCATCGCCCGGTCCAGCAACGGCTCCTAATGCTCCCGAACGGCCGGAAAAATCCACACAGGAAAGGTGGCAGAAGGTGGGCAAAAATAAAAACCAAAAGAAGACGAGGCCCAAGAAGAAAGCAGAGAGAGGCCTTCAAGTACCACGAACAACGGCCGTGGTACTGACTCTGTTGCCGGAGGCCGGTAAGAGGGGTCTGTGCTACAAAGACGTCTTACTTAAAGCAAAAACTGACGTCAAACTGGCTGAGCTGGGAATTCCACACGTTCGCGTCACGGAGACGCAAACTGGAGCGCGCTTGCTGCATGTTAAAGGAGCCACAAGCGACGCGAAAGCAGATGCTCTGGCCGAAAGGCTAAAGGGGCTCTTTAAAAAAGAAGAAGTGCGGGTGACCAGACCCAGCAAGTGCGTAGACATACGCGTGCTGGGTTTAGACGAGACCGCAACAACAGCAGAAGTGGCAGACGCGGTGGCAAAGGCGGGGGATTGCAACGCTGCCCAGGTCCGTGTTGGAACCATCTCCTTCCGAAGACGTGGTTCAGGAGGTGCCACCATTGTAAGTTGCCCCGTGGCGGCAGCTAAGAAGCTGGTCACCGCACGGAAATTGCTAGTGGGCGAATGGACTACGGCGCGAGTAAAGCTTATGGAGCCGAAGCCCGCCAGCTGCTACCGGTGCTTTGCTGCACTGCAGCGACAAATGCTATCGCTGCGGAAACGCCGGTCATAACGCAAGAACATGTTCTGCATCGCCGCACTGCATCATTTGTGTCGCAAAGGGAAAGCCGGCAGATCACTTGGTGGGATCAAAAAACTGCCCCCAATCAGTGCCTGCAGCTAAACCAACGGAGGGAACACGCTCGACCAATAAGTAATGGCCACGCTTCGGTTCCTTCAAACAAACGCAAACCATTCTGCCAGAGCTCAGGATCTCCTGCTTCAGAGTATGGCGGAGTGGTCTATTAACATCGCTGTAGTCGCTGAGCCTTATTTCGTACCCTCCAGGGATGATTGGGCGGGCGACTTGGACAATTCGGTAGCCATTATCTCGCGGAGTGCTGCTGGTTCCCCCGCCCTCAACAATATCTCAAAGGGCCCGGGATGGGTGGCAGCGTCCGTAGAATCGTCAATGGTGGTGGCTTGCTATTTTTCACCCAATCGCACCCTCGCGGAATTCGAAGACTTTCTAAGTCAGCTGGATGTCGTGGTCAGCCGCAGTCGTTCCGTTATTGTAGTCGGCGACTTGAATGCGAAGGCTACATTGTGGGGATCCCCGGCCACGGACGCAAGGGGCGCAGTACTGGAGGAGTGGACACTAACGTCAGGCCTACTAGTCCTTAATCGCGGGTCAGTGGACACGTGCGTGCGTCACAATGGGGGATCCATTGTGGACGTCTCGTTCGCGAGTCCGGCGGCAGCTCGTCGTGTGCTAGGTTGGCGTGTCGTTGAGGAAGCGGAAACACTATCCGATCACCGGTATATTCGGTTCGACATTTCCGCTCAGACCTCCGATGCACCAACCCGAAGCATGGTCTCCGAAGAATGTGAACGACGCTGGGCACTGAAAAAGCTAAATCGGGACGCTCTATTGGAGGCTGCCATTGTAGAAGCCTGGGTTTCTGCACCCGACTGTCCAGAGGACGTAAACTCGGAGGCACTCCGATTCCAACAAGCCGTGTCCCGCATATGCGACGCGGCAATGCCGCGAGTGCGCCCCGGACGCGCGAAGCGACAAGTGTACTGGTGGTCGCAAGAAATCGCGCATCTACGTCAGGAATGCGTTACAACGCGACGCCAGTATACGAGGCACCGCAGACGACGACGACGTTCTCACGATTCAGCAGCCGTGGAGGCCGAACTATACAACGCATACCGAGCCGCAAGAAAGGCCCTTCAAGCGGCAATTAAAACGGCGAAAATCCAGGCCCGAGAAGAACTTCTAGCAACTTTGGATCGAGATCCGTGGGGTCGCCCATACCGTATGGTACGGGGCAAGATTCGTCCGTGGGCGCCTCCACTTACCCAAAGTCTCCAGCCGGAATTCTTAGAGGAGGTGGTCAACACTTTGTTCCCCTCCAATGCGGCACACCCACCACCTATCATGGCGCCACCCTCACTAGCTCCAGAGGATAATTCTCACCATCACGTTCCGGAAATATCCGAAGTTGAGGTCAGTGCTGCGGTTAAGAAGATGCTTGGCAAGAACACCGCGCCTGGCCCGGATGGCATTCCCGGCCGAGCTCTAGGCCTGGCCCTACAAGTTTTAGAGCCACAAGCAAGGCGGCTGCTCACTGTGTGCTGCGAGCGAGGCCAGTTTCCTACGACGTGGAAGGTGGGGAAGCTGGTCCTCTTGCGCAAAGAGGGACGCCCGGCAGAGTCTCCGTCTGCATATCGGCCTATAGTGCTGCTCGACGAGATGGGGAAACTCTTCGAACGCATCATCGCCGACCGTCTCGTCGGGCATTTAAATACGCTGGGGCCGAATCTTGCCGACAACCAATACGGTTTCCGCCGGGGACGCTCTACAGTAGATGCCATCTTGCGCGTGAGGACCCTGGCTGAAGAAGCGATGTCCTGCGGCGAAGTCATCCTGGCGGTGTCCTTGGATATCGCCAATGCTTTCAACACGCTTCCTTGGAGTTGTAATAGAGAGGCACTAAGCTATCACCAGGTGCCGCCTTACTTGTTACGACTTGTCGGGGATTACTTGTCGGAAAGGGCCATTATCTATTCCGGCCATGAAGAAACCGTCCGGCGAGAAATGGTATGCGGTGTTCCACAGGGGTCAGTTCTCGGACCGCTCCTGTGGAACGTCGGATACGACTGGGTACTCCGAGGTACACTACTACACGGCGTTAGTGTTATATGTTACGCCGATGACACACTGGTAACGGCACGAGCGAAAACGCATCGGCAGGCCACAATACTAGCCACAGCAGGAGTCGCACAAATAGTTACCCGAATCCGGCGACTGGGCTTGGAGGTGGCCCTTAGCAAATCCGAGGCAACTGTGTTTCACGGACCTCGAAATCGGCCACCCCACGAGTTAAATATTACAGTGGGAGGCATCCGCATCAGCGTCAAATCAACGCTGAAGTATTTGGGACTCGTTCTCGACAGCCGCTGGGACTTCGGGCCACATCTTCGCGGGCTGGCCCCAAAATTGATAAAAGCGGCAGGGGCGCTCGCAGGTTTATTGCCCAACTTAGGAGGGCCCGACACATCAGTTCGCAGACTATACACGGGCATTGTTCGTTCGATGGCACTGTACGGTGCTCCCGTGTGGGCCAATGACCTGACGGAACGCAATGCGAAGGAACTCCACAGGCCACAAAGAGCGATGGCCGTGAGAGTCATAAGAGGATACCGAACCATATCGTTCGAAGCAGCAAGCCTCCTGGCGGGATCCCCTCCTTGGGACCTAGAGGCCAAAGTCCTTGCAGGACTCTACAATTGGCGCAAAAACGCACAGGTGAACGACCTGCGCCCAGTCCCGCAAGAGATATCGGCGCAGCGGGCGCTGCTAAACGAAACATTGTTGGACGACTGGAGAGCGCGATTGGCGCAACCAAAAGCGGGTCACGCCACGGTGTCTGCATTAGCACCGATATTAGAAGAGTGGCTGGAGAGGCGGCATGGGGCCCTAACTTTTAGGCTGACGCAGGTATTATCGGGACATGGATGCTTCGGCAAGTACCTGTGTCGCATTGGCCGCGAGCCGACACCGGAGTGCCACCACTGCGACGACAGCCGCGAGGACACGGCGCTGCATACCCTAGCGGAATGTTCAGCGTGGGCGGGACAGCGCCGAGATCTCGCGATGGATATTGGCGCGAACGTCATTACGCTCCCGACCCTCGCACAAGCGATCACGATGAGCGTAAGCGCCTGGGAGTCTGCCGCAGCCTTTTGCGAGGCGGTGATGAACGCAAAGGAAGCGGCGGAGAGGGACAGGGAGAACAGCACCACACTCCCATCCCGCAGCAGACGCACCGGGTGCCGGAGGCAACGTAACGACCTCCAGCCCCCATGAGTGCTGACCTGCGAGTGGCTTGGAGGGCACCAGGCCACTCGACCAGAACAGGCCCGAGACGGCGGCGCGTCGTGTTCCACGCGCGCCTCTCTACAGAATGAGGTGAGGGGCAAGGAACCCCTCTTATTTACCAAGACGAGGCAGCCATACATCCAAACGGCAGCCATGGTCTGTCGAGGGTCGAGGAATTTTTCGCAAGAGTCACCCTGACCACGACCTTAAAGACCTCCCGCAGAAGGAACACCGTGTGGTTTTTAGTCGGTTCGACTCCGACATAACCATCCCGTCGTGCCCTCGAGGGGGTGGTATCCGGCGATTTTCCACAAAAAAAAAAAAAAAAAAAAAAAAAAAAAAAAAAAAAAAAAAAAAAAAAAAGGTTAGGTTAGGTTAGGTTAGGTTAGGTTAGGTTATAGGAGGGGTGCTAAGTGCCGGAAAACCTCCTCGTGGTGCACCCTGGGCAACGGACGGTGATCACTTTTTGATCGCCGGACGGCTAATGTTCTGGCAAACAGAGGGGCCCGTATTCGGGCCAATCGGGGCGTTTCTCCCTGTGCCCCCTCTAGTTTTATTTTGTTTGTTTCTTTTGTTTTATATTGTTTTACTTTTGTTTTATTTTTATGCAATAGTCATTTTTACACTTTTGTTTTTACACCTTTTATTTTGATTTATTTCATCTTTTATTTTTTTTACATTTTACTTTTGTTTTGTTTTGTTTTATTTTGTTTCCTGCTGGGGGGGAAACAGTGGAGTGATGTGGCGGGCTCGGCGTGCTTTTGCTTTTGCATTGCTGCCGGGCAAACAGGGGAGGTTTTGGTCCATCCCTGGGCCTTTCGGAAGAAGGGCGAGGGGCGGCGGGTTCGCTGTCTATTTATAGATGGCGGACACGGTCTGATGCAGACCACCGACCGGCCCGACCCGTAACCCTGAATTGACAGGAACGGGGGCTCACGCTTTGTGGGCTGCGGGGAAGTAAACCCCTTTAAAAAATACCCTAATCCTACGCTTGTGGTGCCCGGCAATAGGATGAATGGCTGAGGGGATCTCAGTCCCGAGGGCTACCCTGACGGAGGTCGCTAAACTCAAACTATGTCGGTGGTCAATGATGATAAATCTACCCAGGAGGGTCCCGGGCGCACTTCGCTCGGGGAATCCCTCCCGAAGCCAGTCGGCTTCGGCAGTCCCGCGTACTCTGGGGGGGACACCCAACGACGCACCCGCCCTGTGCCGAGCGGTAAATCCGGCACCGAGAAAAGCGCGAAGGTCGCGCTTCGAACATCGAGTCGCATTGCAGGCTCAAAGAAGGGTCGCAAGACACCGAGTCGGGCTAAGGCGAGTGGGGGTCCGTCCCCGTTGCCGCCTAAAGTCCCGCGGACGGGGTCTCTGACCGCTTCAGAGTCCTCCATTACGGACGTGGACGTAATGGAGGACATCGAAGTCCACGACGAGGGTGTAGTGTGTGGCGAGCGGCTAGGTAGGCTCTGGGCTTCCCAGAAGCGTAACCGAAGCTGCTCGCCGCAACGGGATATGGCGGGGGTCTCCCAGACCCCTAGCAAGATTCCGACCGCCCGCAGAGGAGGAATGTGCGGATCAGTGTTCTCCAACAGGGAGAAGTACCTGCGCACGCGTACGGAGGGAGAGCGCAACGCCGAAGATCGGGTGGCGCAGCTCCTCGCCGAGGACCAACGGTCGGGGGGGGACCTTCAATCCCCTCCTACTACGATGGAACTCAAGGCGAGAGCCGGAGATGCTGTGGCTGCTATTTATGAGGTAGCCACAAAATCTACTAACCTCAAGGGCCCCTTTGTGCGCGGCCTTAAAGAGGCAGGTGCCAAGCTGCTGGTGGTGGTGGACGACCTGGCTGGTCGATCGGATGCCACCAACAGAGAGTTGCAGCAGTTGCGTAAGGAGAACGCGACTCTGAGATCCGACATGGCGGAGCTCCGCGCCGAGCTCGCTAGATTGCGGGCCGACTTGGCCTCCTCCCAAGCCGGTCCACCCCGGGCTGTTCTGGCCAGCCCGGGCAAGACGCAGCCTTCTCCATCCTCTGGAGGAATCGAGGCGCAGTTGCGGCAGCTCATGGGCTCTTTTGAGTCCAAGATCACTGCCCGCATCGGGAGTCTGGAGGCAAGGCTGCCTCCGGCACCGACCTCCCGTACACCGCCGGTCGCAAAGCCATACACGGCTACTGCTCCGACGCCCCTACCCTGTTCTGGGGGACGCGTCGAGACCTACGCGACAAGCGCGGCGTCTGCGCCCAAGAGGAAGACGGCACGAGCCACGGCCCCTCCAGCCACACCCCAGGTAGGCCCGCAGCCTGCCAAGGGTTCGACGGCGGCACCATCGTCCGCCCCTTCGGTCGCTCCACGTGCCCAGGAGGTTAAGGCTCGTGCCCCTGCACCCGCACCTGCTCCCGCCCCCCTCGTCTCCGCCAACGAGGGCTGGCAGACGGTGAGCAAAAGGTCGCGTCGCAGAAGAAAGGGGAAGAAGGCTGCCCCAAATGCTGCCAAAGGAGTCGTGGCTAGGAAGCCGAAGCTCCAAGTGCCGAAAACGGCCGCCGTGGTTGTCACGGTGTCGCCGGAGGCACTGGAGCGCGGAGTCTCCTATGCGGAGATATTTGCGAGGGTGAAGAGGACCATCACCGCCTCTGATCTCGGGGGTCTGGGTGCAACCACCCGGCCCTCGCAGACGGGAGCTCGGATCCTCGAGTTCCCAGGCCCAGACGGAGGCAAGAACGCAGATTTCTTTGCGGAGAAGCTGCGGGGGATGATTGCTGGGGAAGAAGGCGTAAGAGTCGCCAGGCCCACGAAGTGCGCAGAAATGCGTATTTCGGGACTGGATGACTCGGTCACGGCCCAGGAAGTTCGGGAGGCTATTGGGACCCGTACCCAATGCGCTCTTGACTCCATCAGGGTCGGCGCCATTCGCCCCGGCCCCGGAGGTGCTTTTGCGGTTTGGGCGCAGTGCCCCGTTGCCGCGGCCAAATTATTGGCTGATGCAGGGAGGCTGCTCGTGGGCTTCAGCGCCGCCAGGGTTACGATCCTGCCGGCGAGACCCGCGCGCTGCTTCAAGTGCATGGCGACGGGACACATGCGTCCGAAGTGTAACAGCTGCTTCGACTGCGGCGGACTTTGTTTCCGCTGCGGTCGCCCGGGGCACAAGGCGGCGGACTGTTCCGCTGCCCCCCACTGTCCAGCGTGTGCGGCGGGTAATTTGCCTGCCAACCACGCCATGGGACGGGAGGGGTGCAAACCCCCGCAGGCTCCAAAGCCACGCCCGGGGGGTAGCCAATCGGCCAAGGCTGCCCCTCGCACACCGCCGCCAGCGCGAATGGAGGAGGATGTAGTACCGGAGTCCAGTAATGGACAGTGAGTGCTTTTCCCTCCTCCAGGCGAATCTCAACCATTCTGCCGGCGCGCAGGATCTTTTCCTGCAAACCATGGCACAGTGGTCGATTGCTGTTGCCGTAGCCGCGGAGCCCTATTACGTTCCTCCTCGTCCGAATTGGATGGGTGACCGGGACGGCTCCGTGGCGATCGTCAGCTCCGCTGCGCTCCATTCCCCGCCCTTGTCGCTCAGAGATAAGGGTACGGGATATGTTGCTGCCGACTGGGGGGGACTCACGCTTTACGGCGTGTACTTCTCCCCAAACCGGAGTTTGGCTGATTTTGAGGTTTTCCTGGCTAGCCTGGAAGCCTCGATACGGCGGCTGGCACCTCGCCACGTCGTGGTGCTGGGGGATTTTAACGCCAAATCCTTGGCGTGGGGATCTCCCAGGACGGACGCTCGCGGAACGGCGGTAGAAGAATGGGCAGCTGCGGTGGGCCTCTGTTTGCTGAACAGGGGCACCACCAATACGTGCGTTCGGCGCCAGGGGGGGTCGATAGTGGACCTTTCGTTCGCTACCCCTGGTATCGAGGCACGTGTAAGGAACTGGCGCGTACTGGCTGAGGTTGAGACGCTCTCGGATCACCTGTATATCCGGTTTGAGCTCTCCCGGTCCCAGGGCGCCAGTAGGGGTCACGGCGCGGGCAGACAATCCCGATTTCCGCGGTGGGCTGTGGGTCGACTCGACAGGGAACTGCTGGAGGAGGCGGCTATCGTTCAATCGTGGTCGTCCTCACCACCTCCGACCGAGGACATCGACGTCACGGCTGTCCGCATTCGCGATGCGTTTACGCAGGTTTGCGATGCGGCCATGCCACGTTTCCGACGTCGTCCTCCGAGGAAGGAGGTCTACTGGTGGTCCCCAGAGTTGGCGGAACTCCGTGCGGCCTGTATTCGTGCCCGGAGAATCTACACCCGCAGTCGACGGCGTCACCGCGACGTAGAGAGGGAGGACCAGCTGTATGAAGCGTATCGCAATGCGAGGGACGCATTCAAGCTGGCCATCTGCCGCGCGAAGGAGACGGCGAGACAGGAGATGCTGGAGGGTCTAGATCGTGACCCCTGGGGTCGCCCCTACAGAGCGGCGCTGAATAAGCTCCGCTCGTCGGGCCCCCCCCTTACAGAGACTCTCCAGCCCAGCTTCCTCGTGGAAGTGGTTGAGGCCCTTTTCCCGCAACGTGCGGAGCACACGCCACCGGCAATGGTCTCTGAGACCGACGACCGGGAGGCCGAGCCCAGTGTTCCGCCCGTCACGGGGGCGGAGGTGGGGGCGGCTGTACTTCGGATTCGTTCGAAGAGTACCGCCCCCGGGCCTGACGGGATTCCTGCCCGAGTGTTGGCCCTGGTCCTCAACCACATGGGAGACCGCCTCAGGGGGCTGTTCGACGTTTGCCTGGCGTCCGGACGGTTTCCTGACTGTTGGAAAACGGGGAAGCTGGTTCTCCTACCGAAGCCGGGTAGATCTCCCGATTCGGTCGCGGCCTTCAGGCCTATCGTGTTGCTGGACGAGGCGGGGAAGTTGCTTGAGAGAATTCTCGCTACCCGTATCGTCCGCCACTTGCGCGAGGTCGGCCCCGATCTGTCCGATGCCCAGTACGGCTTTCGTGCCGGGCGTTCGACGGTCGATGCCATACTGCGTCTGAGGGCCGCGGCTGAGGAGGCAGTCCTCGGCGGCGGAGTTTTATTGGCGGTATCGCTTGACATCGCCAACGCCTTCAATACTCTGCCATTCGGCTGCATCGGTGAGGCGCTCCGGTTCCATGGAGTGCCCGGTTACCTGAGGCAGCTGGTGGCCGACTATTTGCAAGGCCGGTGTGTCCTGTACGAGGATCGTGAAGGAGAAGTGAGGCGCAGGGCAATGTCGTGCGGTGTTCCTCAGGGGTCGGTCTTAGGACCGCTCTTGTGGAACATGGGATACGATTGGGCCCTGCGAGGAAACTTCCCACCCGGGCTCAGCGTACTTTGTTACGCCGACGACACGCTCGTCACAGCCCGGGCACGAAATTTCGAGGAGGCGGCGCGCCTGGCCACCATAGGGGTTTCCCGAATGGTCGGGCGCATCGAGGCGCTGGGGTTGAGAGTGGCGCTTGAAAAGACGGAGGCCCTGTTGTTTCATGGGCCCCGTCGCGGTCCACCCGCTGGCGCCTCCTTGGTCGTCAACTCGGTCCTCGTACCGATACGCCCCCAGATGAAATATCTGGGGTTGGTGTTGGATGGGCGATGGCTCTTCGACGAGCATTTTCGCATCCTTGTGCCCAAACTTGAGGCTACTGCTGCCGCCCTGGGTCGGCTTTTGCCGAATCTTGGCGGTCCCAGTGCCTCAAGCCGACGGCTTTACATGGGGGTGGTACGGTCGATGGCGCTTTACGGCGCGCCCGTGTGGGCGGAGACCCTGTCCGCCCAGAATAGGGTTCGTTTGTGGAGACCCCAACGAACCATGGCGGTCCGGGCCATACGCGGTTACCGCACGGTGTCCACCGATGCGGCGTGCGCGTTGGCCGGAACTCCCCCGTGGGATTTGGATGCGGAAGTACTCGCCGACGTTTACTGGCAGGCGGCGGAGGTCCGGGCTGGGGGCTCTTGCCCCATGCCCGAACAACTGCGCGCCTGGCGCAGTCAGGCCCACCGGGACATCATGGCCCGGTGGAGGTCCCGGCTGGAGGCTCCACGTGCCGGTTTCCGAACCGTGGAGGCGCTCCAGCCGGTCCTTGAGGAGTGGGCGGTGAGGCAGCACGGGACCCTTTCCTTCCGGCTGGTGCAGGTTCTTTCCGGGCATGGGTGCTTCGGAAAGTACCTGCATTCGGTTGCGAGGAGGGAATCGCGTCCCGACTGTCATCACTGCGATTGCGGTGAGGACTCGGCGCAGCACACTCTCGAGCAGTGCCCTGCCTGGGAGCAGCAACGTCGAGTCCTCACCGCAGTGGTGGGTCGTGACCTCTCGCTGCCGACCGTGGTGTCATCTATGGTCCGCGGCGAGACGTCTTGGAACGCGGTCGCATCCTTTTGCGAGGACGTCATCTCGCAGAAGGAGGCGGCGGAGCGACGCAGGGAGGAGGACTCCCTTGCTGATCCGCTTCGTCGCCGGCGAACCGGGCGGCGTCGGCGCGACCATCTGCGCCTGATGCCGCCCTAATGGTGGGGCCGCGGGTGGGGGTTGACGGGGCCTTTTCCCCCCACTCGTAGCCTTCCGCGACGTCGGCGTCCTGCAGTGTACCCCAGGACGCCGCCGGAGTAGGAGTGCCCGGCATCTCGCCGCGCCGGGCACTGCCACTGAATTGGCCGCCGATGGTATAGCAGATTCCGGCGGCCCGTTCGCGCAGGTGGCGCGACGGTACACGGCCGATTTTTTAGTGGGGGCAGGTCCCACACTACCTCCAGCGTCTGCCCCGGGTGCTGGAGGTGTGCGTTAGGCATTTTTTACGGCCTTAAAAAAAAAAAAAAAAAAAAGGTTAGGTTATAGGAGGAGGAGCCCAAGGCTCGTGTTAAAAGATGTTGCTGTTGAAGGAGAGGACGCAGCAAGGAGTGGGGGCAGTTTGCCCCGAGAAGTGGCGGAGGCCGGCCCTTTGAGCGGTTCCAGAACTTCGGTGACGTCTGGGTCACTGGATAGCCTGTTGCGCTCGGGCCGGTTCGGCTCCGATTTATCGCTGAGCTCAGTCAGCGATATGGACTTGGTGGGTCCACAGACCCTGTCAGCTGAGCACCGCCGCGCTCAACAACAAAAGCGCGGCGCATCTCCCGGAGGTGACGGAAACCTTCCTGAGGTCGACCTCGAGGCACCCAGGAAGGTTCATTCTTCCCAAAGAGGGGGGTCTGTGGCGAGGTTCGCTCGCCCGAAGACACCCCCTCCGGCGGTGACGGCACCGAACGTTCCTACGTCCGGTGTGTTTTCCAGGCGGGAGGCCTACAATAGAGGCCGCACGGAGGGTGAAGTAGTTGCTGAGGAGCAGGTCCAGCAGCTATTGGATGAGCTCCGCCCGTCGGGGGGAGTGAGCTCCACGAAGACCGTGGCAGAGCTCATAGAATCGGCGGCTACCTCAGTGAAGGTTATAACGAACGTGGCTCAGAAGAGCAAAAACCTTAAAGGCACGTTCGCCAAGGGCCTGAAAGCGTCTGCCTCGACACTAAAAGAGGTAGTGGAGGCGCTGTTTGAGCTCTGCACCGCCAACGAGGCGGAGACTCAAAGGTTGCGGGCTGACAACACCCGCCTGGAGGAAGAGCTGAAGGCACTTCGCTCCGAGATGGCTCTGCTCCGTGCCGATCTTGGATCGACTAGAGCCGGTTCTGCCCCGGCCGTAGTCAGTGCTGTGCCGGCCGGTTCTGTCCCGGCCCATAGTGGAGAGCGGCCATCTGGCGACTCCTTTACGGAGGCGCAGATGAGGCAGCTCTCACTTCTTATCGGGGGCCTCGTCGACGTTCGCCTTGAGGGCATCAAGGCGCGTCTGCCCCCGGAACCGAGCTGTCGGCCGCCGCTCGCGGCGCCCAAGACCACGCAGGGGCAACTGATCGCACGCCCGGTGCCACCACCCCGAACAGGGGGACGCGCTGGGTCTTTTGCGACAGTGGTTGCCTCAGGGCCGGGCGGGCGAGGGGCGCAGCGTGCGCCGAAGAAAGCACCCCGTGTCGCCGAAGTGGGCGCCTCAGGCGCCCCAACGGCCCAAGCAAATTAAAAGCCTCAGCGACCAACTCGAAATGTTGACAATGAAGATGTTGAGCGAAACGCCATCTGTTGGACTTAGCCACGAACCACGTGAAACTGTCAATAATTCACAATATAGATTGATAGAGGACTCTAGTGACTCCAAACCAACAACTTCAATGTTAGAACATAATGAAGTTCTTGTCAATTGTGTCAATGTCAGTGTTTCAACTTCAAGACGTGCTCATGTAAACAAAGATAGTAAAATGTGTATAATTAGTAGTAATAATAGAAATAACATACTATATTTTGCTAGAAACACTTTTCCAAGCATGACTGTTTGTCACTTCTGCTACCCAAATGCAAATATAATGAAACTGTTTGAAACTTTGGATAAAAACCTAATAAATTACACTCTCAATGACATTTGCATTGTATTTCTGGGTAGTGAAGACTTCAAGGTATCTCAAAGGTATGAAAACATTGTTGATAACATAAAATCTAAATTAGAAAACATGACACATACTAACATCATCATATGTTCACCCAATTTTATGCTAAAAAATAATGTAAATTTATTCAATGGGAGGATTGAGATTTTTAATCAGTTACTGTACCAAAGTAATGTTAGTCATGAATTCGCTTATTTATTTGACTCAAATAGGTTTCTTAAGTACGATTATGGAATGTTTTCAAAATATAGTGGTACAATAAACAATAAGGCTGTATCCAGTATTTTCAAAGATTTAAAACAGTATGTACATTTATATTTTAAGCTGCCCCCCCAATATGTTATGAGACAAAAACAAATCAAAGACTTTTTTGGGGTAAGACTGAACAGTGCACAAGTACAATTAGAGACAGTTGTTACAACTAATGGGCCCGTTAAAGATATTGAAAATGAGTTTTTTCGTTCCTAATAAAGTATTGCATGGCAACTGCTACTCAAAACTAACTATTTATCACCAAAATCTTTGTGGAATTAATAATAAGAGGGTTGAGCTTGAAATTTACCTGAATGACTTACCCAATGAGGTTAGTTATGTTTGTGTGAGTGAGCATTTTTTGAACAAAGTAATGCTAAGTCAATTTACTTTTCCAAATTATTTTATAGGCTCTTCAAATACAAGATTAAATAAAACCAGGGGCGGGACTTTAGTGTTAACACATAAAAATAGGGAATTTGAGGATTTGGATATTTGTAAGAAACTTTATAAAATGAATGTTTTTGAAATATGCGGGGTTAGGGACAAGGAGACAAATTCTTACTTATTTTGTTGCTACAGAACACCTGATGATAGTAACTTTGATGAGTTCCTAGACAGATTGGAAATGTTATTGAAATTCACATTTAATAAATTATGTTTTATTTGCGGCGATTTTAATATTAACTTGAAGAAAGAATACAAAAAAAAGGACATGTTTTTATCATTACTGACATGTTACAATTTTAGATATTTATTTAATTCAATGACATTTATGCGCAATAACACTGAGTCCTGTATAGATAATATTTTGACAAACATTAGAGAGAATAGTATAAGTTCAACAAACATTGACCACAATGGACTAGCTGATGGGCATGCTGCCCTTTTATGTACGGCTTCTCTGGAAAAAGTGAGCCAGAGGAAATATGCTAGCTTTATATCTGTTAAGAGAAGATTCTACAACAAAAAAAATAATGCTATCTTTAGAAAGAAGCTACTCGAGGATGACTGGAATCTGGGTTTAAATACATTTATAAAAAAATTTGAAGAACTCCATTCCACAACATTTATGAAAAAAAGCTTAAAAATTAATGTCAGGCAAATGAGTAGGTCTAAATGGGTAACTAAGGGTATCAGAATAGCCAGCAAAATGAAGCGGATACTAAATTGTGTAAACAAAGCTGTTTGTGATGTATCAATTTTGGAATACCGTGCCAGATATTTTAGAATTTATAGAAAGGTAGTGAGACATGCCAAAAGAAAGAACATTAGTGATCAAATTAGTAAAGCTACAAACTCTAGCAAAGAAATCTGGAACATAGTTAATAGGGCGCGAAATGGTTTAGATGGTGTCTTTGACAAAGACAATATAGTGCTTAAATATAATAACAAACTTATACAAAACCCAAGAGATATTGCTGACTTTTTTGCGGAGCAGTTCAGTAATATTAAGGATATAAATACTGGCAATCTGGAAACAGCTAAAACATGCCTAATAAATTATACTGCCAGAGTCCAAAATCCCATGGTTTTTGATAAAGTTAGTCCATTTGAAATTTGTAAAATGGTAAAGACTATGGACAATAAAAAGTCCTTTGGGCATGATGGAATACCATTGGGAATAATCAAAGACAACATAGATATTTTAGCCTACCCAATATCAGAACTTATTAATAATTGTGTTGATAAAGGTACTTTTCCGGATCAATTTAAGATAGCCAGAGTTTTGCCGCTATTTAAGAAAGGAAACAAAACAGATCCAGTGAATTACAGACCCATTTCATTGTTACCAGTCTTGTCGAAACTTTTTGAAAAGGTCATGAAGTCTAGACTCATCAATCACTTGTATCATGAAAATATTATAAACCCTAATCAATTTGGATACCAGAGAAATTTAGGAACTCTAGATGCAATAGATTCGTTAGTAAATGATGTAGTGCGCAATTTAAATGATAAACTAAAAGTTACAGGCTTATTCTTAGACCTAAGTTCTGCATTTGATACTGTGGAACATTCTATTCTTTTGGACAAGTTGGAACACTATGGCATAAGGGAAAGCACATTAACACTATTTCGTTCCTACTTAACAAATAGAACACAGTATGTTGAAATAAAATCAATCGAAAATAACATACAACAGATTCACAAATCCAGACTCTACACGGTGCATAAAGGTGTACCTCAGGGTTCTGTCCTGGGCCCAATTTTCTTTATTATATTTGTGAATGATTTAACGGCATATATAAAGAGCATTTTACCAGACGCAAGCCTTGTTCTCTTTGCAGATGACACTAGTGCTGTCATAAGCGCCAGTGATCTTGTCACATTAGAAAATAAAATAAATATATTTCTTAGGGCTTGTGAGAACTGGTTTTCCATTAATAACCTAACTCTAAATGTAAAGAAGACCAAATGTATATTGTTTAAGTCGACGGTTAGAAATAATGCTACGATAAATGTACAATCTTTAGGGAACAAGATAGATATAGTCGAAAATTTAAAATTTTTAGGGATACAAATTGATGCTCTTCTAAATTGGAAACCCGAGTTAGTTTTGGTTACCAATACGGTAAGTAGTGCGTGCTATGCAATTAAAACACTTAGAGAGGTCTTGTCACTTGCTCAACTTCGAACTGTCTACTTTGCCCTAGTCGAGTCAAAACTTAGATACAGCATAAAGTTTTGGGGAGGCAGTTATAAGTACAACATTGATGCTGCCTTTGTCATTCAAAAGAGAGCAATTAGAACCATGCTTGGCATTGACCAAACAGAGTCGTGCAAGGAGCACTTTAAACAGTTAGGCATTTTGACAGTGCCATGTCTTTATATTTTGGTTCTGCTTACTCATTTCCAAAAACATTTGCACAGGCTTGAATCTGTGGCTGAAAGAAAACAGAGAGTAGCAACACGGAGAAAAGATTTACAGACAATTTTAAAACCTAAACTTAATATTGCAAAGCACTCATCTTATGTGCAGTCTGTAAATCTTTTTAACAAATTACCTTCTAAGCTAAAGATCATGGACAGTGTTTACAAGTTTAAAACAGAATTACAAAAATTTTTATTGGAAAAGGCTTACTATACAATAGGTGAATACTGTAATGATAAAGATAATTATTGATATATATTTTTTTTTTTTTTTTTTTTTTTTGTGTTGTTATTATTATTTTTTGTTCTTGAATTGTATTGACATTGAATTGTAACTTAATTAATTAATTGACATTGAGATTTTTTTATTTTTTTGTTTATTGACATCTTGTTTCAATGGTATTTTAGTTTATTATTTGCATTATTATTTTAAATTTATCATATTCTATTAATTTATTAATTTCAATTCTAGTGTCTATATTTTAATTTTTATTTGATTCTTATTTTTTATGTGCCTATATTCAATACAATGTAATTTGTTAAAGAATAAAAAAAAAAAAACTATGAACTATGAACTATGAAGCCGGTCCTCCGGCGCCAGCGTCTGCTCCCGCTTCTGCCCCCTCTGGAGAGGAATGGCGAACGGCGGAAAGCAAGAAATCGCGGCGCCAAAAGAAGAAGGCCAATTCCGCCGCTCCCGTGCAGGAGGTTACCCCGGTAAGGGCAAAAGTTAGGCGAAAGCCAAAACTTACTCCGCCGAAAACGGCAGCCGTCCTTGTGACGGTGTCGCCGGAGGCGGAGCGCAGAGGGGTCACCTACGCAAGTCTCTTCAGCGGGGCGAGGGCGGCTCTTTTAGCTGCTGGGGGTGTAGAGGTGAGGTGCCGCCGCTCACAAACTGGAGCCCGGCTTCTGGAACTTCCAGGGGTGGAGGGCGCAAAGAAGGCCGACCTGGTGGCGGAAACGCTCAGGCGTCTTGCGGGAGGCGAGGAGGGCGTAAGGGTCGCCAGGCCGATGAAGTGCGCGGAGTTGCGCGTCTCCGGCCTGGACGACTCCGTGACGTCTGAGGAGGTCCGGGAGGCAATAGAGCAGAAGGCTCAGTGCTCTCCCGGAACCGTGAAGGTCGGCGCGATCCGCCCCGGCCCCGGCGGAGTTGGTGCGGCGTGGGCGCGTTGCCCCGTCGCCGCGGCCAAAGTTTTGGCAGAGGTGGGGCGGCTCCTCGTGGGTGTCTCTGCCGCGAGAATCACAATCCTCGAGGCGAGGCCCACGAGGTGCTACAGGTGCATGGGCGCGGGACACCTGCGCCCTCAATGCACCAGCAGCCTAGACTGCAGCGGACTCTGTTTCCGCTGCGGTCAACCGGGGCATGTGGCAGCGGCGTGTTCCGCCGCTCCCCACTGCCCCGTGTGCGCGGCGGGCAACCAGCCCGCCGATCACATGATGGGAAGGGCAGGCTGCAAGCCCCCCAAGGCTGCAAAGCCCCCCAAGGCTGTCAAGCCGCCCTCGGGGACGGGCCGAGCTGCGGCCGACCTCAGCACCCAGGCTCCGGTGCGGATGGAGGAGGGTGAAGACGAGGCGCCTTCTCAAGCCTCTCCACCCTCCACCTAACGGACTCCCTTAGACGTGCTCGCTCCTCGCCCCTGTCGTCAGTGATAGGGGTACCGGATGCGTTGCGCGCTAGGGGGTCCAGGACGCGGTCGCACCCTCCTGCGGGAACTTCATCTCGTGGGGGGAGGCGGCGGGGATAGACTGCCCCGTCGCTGGCGAACCGGGCGACGTCGAGGCGCATTCGCGCGTGACGTCGTTTGGTGGGGCTGTGGGCGTGATGGACGGGGAAGTTTCCCACGCTCGCGGCCTTTCGCGATGGCGGCGTTCTGTGTGTACCCAGGACGCCGCAGGAGCAGGAATGCCCGATGGGGCTATGCCGCTGGGTGGGTTCGCCGAAGAAGTAGCTAATTCCGGCGGCCTATCCGTGTGCAGGCGGCTAGTAGATACACGGCCGATTTTTTTTTAGTGGGGGCAGGTCCCACACTACCTCCAGCGTCTGCCCCGGGTGCTGGAGGTGTGCGTTAGGCATTTTTTACGGCCTTAAAAAAAAAAAAAAAAAAAAAAAAAAGGTTAGGTTAGGTTAGGTTAGGTTAGGTTGGGGTGGGGTGCTAATTGCCGGAAAACCTCCTCGTGGTGCACCCTGGGCAACGGACGGTGATCGCTTTTTGATCGCCGGACGGCTAATGTTCTGGCAAAGAGAGGGGCCCGTATTCGGGCCACTCGGGGCGTTTCTCCCTGTGCCCCTCTAGTTTTATTTTGTTTTCTTCTATTTTGTTTTATATTGTTTTACTTTTAATTTATTTTGGTTTATTTATTTTCTTGCAATTTTACTTTTTATTTTTACACCTTTTATTTTGTTTCTTTTCATCTTTTATTTTTACATTTTGATTTGTTTTATTTTGTTTCCTGCTGGGGGGAAACAGTGGAGTGATGTGGTGGGCTCGGCGTGCTTTTGCTTTTGCATTGCCGCCGGGCAAACAGGGAAGGTCTTGGCTCATTCCTGAGCCTTTCGGAAGAAGGGCAAGGGGCGGCGGGTTCGCTGTCTATTTATAGATGGTGGACACGGTCTGATACAGACCACCGACCGGCCCGACCCGTAACCCTGAATTGACAGGAACGGGGGTCCACGCTTCGTGGGCCGCGGGGACGTAAACCCCTTTAAAAAATACCCTAATCCCACGCTTGTGGTGCCCGGCAATGGGATGAATGGCTGAGGGGATCTCAGTCCCGAGGGCTACCCAGACGGAGGTCTATAAACTTAAAATCATGTCGGTGGTTAATACGAGTAAATCTACCCAGGAGGGTCCCGAGCGCACTTCGCTCGGGGAATCCCTTGCGGAGCCAGTCGGCTCCGTCTGTCCCACGTACTCTGGGGGGGACACCCAACGACGCACCCGCCCTGTGCCGAGCGGTAAATCCGGCACCGAGAAAAGCGCGAAGGTCGCGCTTCGATCTTCCAACCGCAGTGCGGTTCTTAAGAAGGGTCGAAAGACCACAAGGAGGGCTAAGGCGAGTGGGGATCCATCCCCGTTGCCGCCTAAAGTCCCGCGGAAGGGGTCTCTGACCGCTTCTGAGTCCTCCATTACGGACGTGGACGTAATGGAGGATACCGAAGTCCACGAAGGGGGTGTAGTGTGTGGCGAGCAGCCAGGTAGGCTCTGGGCTTCCCAGAAGCGTAACCGCAGCCGTTCGCCGCATCAGGAAGTGCCGGGGGTCTCTCAGACTCCTAGCAAAATTCCGACCGCCCGCAGAGGAGGAATTGGTAGTTCAGTGTTCTCCAGTAGGGAGAAATACCTACGCACGCGCACGGAGGGTGAGCGCACCGCCGAAGACCGGGTGGTGCAGCTCCTCGCCGAGGACCAACGGTCGGGGGGGGACCTTGAATCCCCTCCTACTACGTCGGAACTCAAGGCGAGGGCCGGGGATGCGGTAGCCGCGATTTACGAGGTGGCTACCAAATCCACCAATTTGAAGGGCCCCTTTGTGCGGGGCCTTAAAGAGGCAGGCGCAAAACTGCTTGTAGTGGTGGACGACCTGGCTGGTCGAACAGACGCCACCACCAGGGAGATACAGCAGTTGCGCTCAGAGAACGCCACTCTGCGGTCGGACATGGCGGAGCTCCGCGCCGAGCTCGCCAGATTGCGGGCTGACTTGGCCTCCTCCCAAGCCGGTCCACCCCGGGCTGTATTGACCAGTCCGGGCAAGACGCAGCCTTCCACCTCTCCTGGAGGCATTGAGGCGCAGTTGCGGCAGTTAATGGGCTCATTCGAGTCCAAGATCGCTGCTCGCATAGGGAGTCTGGAGGCAAGATTGCCTCCGGTGCCGACCTCCCGCACACCGCCGGTCGCAAAGCCGTATACGGCTACCGCTCCGACGCCCCTACCCTGTTCTGGGGGACGCGTTGGGACCTACGCGACACGCGCGGCGTCTGCGCCTAAGAAGACGACGGCACGGGCTACGGCCCCTCCAGCGGTCGAGAGAACGCCAGCCCAGTCCCGGGGAGGCCCCCAGCCAACCCAGGTTTTGACGGCAGCACCATCTCCCGCTCCGTCGGTCACTCCACGTGCCCGGGAAAACGAGGTTCGTGCCCCAGCGCCCGCACCTGCTCCTGCCCCCCTCGTCTCCGCTGACGAGGGCTGGCAGAAGGTGAGCAAAAGGTCGCGGCGCAGAAGAAAGGGGAAGAAGGCTGCCCCAAATGCAGCTGCTCAAGCAGTCGTGGCTAAGAAGCCTAAGCTCCAAGTGCCGAAAACGGCCGCCGTGGTTGTCACGGTGTCGCCGGAGGCACAGGAGCGTGGGGTCTCCTATGCGGAGATCTTCGCGTCGGTGAAGAGAAATCTCACCGCCTCCGACCTCGCGGGTCTGGGTGCTACCACCCGGCCCTCGCAGACGGGAGCTCGGATTCTCGAGTTCCCGGGCCCGGACGGAGGCAAAAACGCGGACTTCTTTGCTGAGAAGCTGCGGGGGATTATTGCTGGGGAGGAAGGCGTAAGAGTCGCCAGGCCCACGAAGTGCGCAGAAATGCGTATTTCGGGCTTGGATGACTCGGTCACGGCCCAGGAGGTTCGGGAGGCTATTGGGACCCGTACCCAATGCGCTCTTGACTCCATCAGGGTCGGCGCCATTCGCCCCGGCCCCGGAGGTGCTTTTGCGGTTTGGGCGCAGTGCCCCGTTGCCGCGGCCAAATTATTGGCTGATGCAGGGAGGCTGCTCGTGGGCTTCAGCGCCGCCAGGGTTACGATCCTGCCGGCGAGACCCGCGCGCTGCTTCAAGTGCATGGCGACGGGACACATGCGTCCGAAGTGCACTAGTTGCTTCGACTGCGGCGGACTTTGTTTCCGTTGCGGTCGCCCGGGGCACAAGGCGGCGGACTGTTCCGCTGCCCCCCACTGTCCAGCGTGTGCGGCGGGTAACTTGCCTGCCAACCACGTCATGGGACGGGAGGGGTGCAAACCCCCGCAGGCTCCAAAGCCACGCACGGGGGATAGCCAATCGGCCAAGGCTGCCCCTCGTATACCGCCGCCAGCGCGAATGGAGGAGGATGTAGTACCGGAGTCCAGTAATGGACAGTGAGTGCTTTTCCCTCCTCCAGGCGAATCTCAACCATTCTGCCGGCGCGCAGGATCTTTTCCTGCAAACCATGGCAGAGTGGTCGATTGCTGTTGCCGTAGCCGCGGAGCCCTATTACGTTCCTCCTCGTCCGAATTGGATGGGTGACCGGGACGGCTCCGTGGCCATCGTCAGCTCCGCTGCGCTCCATTCCCCGCCCTTGTCGCTCAGAGATAAGGGTACGGGATATGTTGCTGCCGACTGGGGGGGACTCACGCTTTACGGCGTGTACTTCTCCCCAAACCGGAGTTTGGCTGATTTTGAGGTTTTCCTGGCTAGCCTGGAAGCCTCGATACGGCGGCTAGCACCTCGCCACGTCGTGGTGCTGGGGGATTTTAACGCCAAATCCTTGGCGTGGGGATCTCCCAGGACGGACGCTCGCGGAACGGCGGTGGAAGAATGGGCAGCTGCGGTGGGCCTCTGTTTGCTGAACAGGGGCACCACCAATACGTGCGTTCGGCGCCAGGGGGGGTCGATAGTGGACCTTTCGTTCGCTACCCCTGGTATCGAGGCACGTGTAAGGAACTGGCGCGTACTGGCTGAGGTTGAGACGCTCTCGGATCACCTGTATATCCGGTTTGAGCTCTCCCGGTCCCAGGGCGCCAGTAGGGGTCACGGCGCGGGCAGACAATCCCGATTCCCGCGGTGGGCTGTGGGTCGACTCGACAGGGAACTGCTGGAGGAGGCGGCTATCGTTCAATCGTGGTCGTCCTCACCACCTCCGACCGAGGACATCGACGTCACGGCTGTCCGTATTCGCGATGCGTTTACGCAGGTTTGCGATGCGGCCATGCCACGTTTCCGACGTCGTCCTCCGAGGAAGGAGGTCTACTGGTGGTCCCCAGAGTTGGCGGAACTCCGTGCGGCCTGTATTCGTGCCCGGAGGATCTACACCCGCAGTCGACGGCGTCACCGCGACGTAGAGAGGGAGGACCAGCTTTATGAAGCGTATCGCAATGCGAGGGACGCATTCAAGCTGGCCATCTGCCGCGCGAAGGAGACGGCGAGACAGGAGATGCTGGAGGGTCTAGATCGTGACCCTTGGGGTCGCCCCTACAGAGCGGCGCTGAATAAGCTTCGCTCGTCGGGCCCCCCCCTTACAGAGACTCTCCAGCCCAGCTTCCTCGTGGAAGTGGTTGAGGCCCTTTTCCCGCAACGTGCGGAGCACACGCCACCGGCAATGGTCTCTGAGACCGACGACCGGGAGGCCGAGCCCAGTGTTCCGCCCGTCACGGAGGCGGAGGTGGGGGCGGCTGTACTTCGGATTCGTTCGAAGAGTACCGCCCCCGGGCCTGACGGGATTCCTGCCCGAGTGTTGGCCCTGGTCCTCAACCACATGGGAGACCGCCTCAGGGGGCTGTTCGACGTTTGCCTGGCGTCCGGACGGTTCCCTGACTGTTGGAAAACGGGGAAGCTGGTTCTCCTACCGAAGCCGGGTAGATCTCCCGATTCGGTCGCGGCCTTCAGGCCTATCGTGCTGCTGGACGAGGCGGGGAAGTTGCTTGAGAGAATTCTCGCTACCCGTATCGTCCGCCACTTGCGCGAGGTCGGCCCCGATCTGTCCGATGCCCAGTACGGCTTTCGTGCCGGGCGTTCGACGGTCGATGCCATTCTGCGTCTGAGGGCCGCGGCTGAGGAGGCAGTCCTCGGCGGCGGAGTTTTATTGGCGGTATCGCTTGACATCGCCAACGCCTTCAATACTCTGCCATTCGGCTGCATCGGTGAGGCGCTCCGGTTCCATGGAGTGCCCGGTTACCTGAGGCAGCTGGTGGCCGACTATTTGCAAGGCCGGTGTGTCCTGTACGAGGATCGTGAAGGAGAAGTGAGGCGCAGGGCAATGTCGTGCGGTGTTCCTCAGGGGTCGGTCTTAGGACCGCTCTTGTGGAACATGGGATACGATTGGGCCCTGCGAGGAAACTTCCCACCCGGGCTCAGCGTACTCTGTTACGCCGACGACACGCTCGTCACAGCCCGGGCACGAAATTTCGAGGAGGCGGCGCGCCTGGCCACCCTAGGGGTTTCCCGAATGGTCGGGCGCATCGAGGCGCTGGGGTTGAGAGTGGCGCTTGAAAAGACGGAGGCCCTGTTGTTTCATGGGCCCCGTCGCGGTCCACCCGCTGGCGCCTCCTTGGTCGTCAACTCGGTCCTCGTACCGATACGCCCCCAGATGAAATATCTGGGGTTGGTGTTGGATGGGCGATGGCTCTTCGACGAGCATTTTCGCATCCTTGTGCCCAAACTTGAGGCTACCGCTGCCGCCCTGGGTCGGCTCTTGCCGAACCTTGGCGGTCCCAGTGCCTCAAGCCGACGGCTTTACATGGGGGTGGTACGGTCGATGGCGCTTTACGGCGCGCCCGTGTGGGCGGAGACCCTGTCCGCACAGAATAGGGTTCGTTTGTGGAGACCCCAACGAACCATGGCGGTCCGGGCCATACGCGGTTACCGCACGGTGTCCACCGATGCGGCGTGCGCGTTGGCCGGAACTCCCCCGTGGGATCTGGATGCGGAAGTACTCGCCGACGTCTACTGGCAGGCGGCGGAGGTCCGGGCTGGGGGCTCTTGCCCCATGCCCGAACAACTGCGCGCCTGGCGCAGTCAGGCCCACCGGGACATCATGGCCCGGTGGAGGTCCCGGCTGGAGGCTCCACGTGCCGGTTTCCGAACCGTGGAGGCGCTCCAGCCGGTCCTTGAGGAGTGGGCGGTGAGGCAGCACGGGACCCTTTCCTTCCGGCTGGTGCAGGTTCTTTCCGGGCATGGGTGCTTCGGAAAGTACCTGCATTCGGTTGCGCGGAGGGAATCGCGTCCCGACTGTCATCACTGCGATTGCGGTGAGGACTCGGCGCAGCACACTCTCGAGCAGTGCCCTGCCTGGGAGCAGCAACGTCGAGTCCTCACCGCAGTGGTGGGTCGTGACCTCTCGCTGCCGACCGTGGTGTCATCTATGGTCCGCAGCGAGACGTCTTGGAACGCGGTCGCATCCTTTTGCGAGGACGTCATCTCGCAGAAGGAGGCGGCGGAGCGACGCAGGGAGGAGGACTCCCTTGCTGATCCGCTTCGTCGCCGGCGAACCGGGCGGCGTCGGCGCGACCATCTGCGCCTGATGCCGCCCTAATGGTGGGGCCGCGGGTGGGGGTTGACGGGGCCTTTTCCCCCCACTCGTAGCCTTCCGCGACGTCGGCGTCCTGCAGTGTACCCCAGGACGCCGCCGGAGTAGGAGTGCCCGGCATCTCGCCGCGCCGGGCACTGCCACTGAATTGGCCGCCGATGGTATAGCAGATTCCGGCGGCCCGTTCGCGCAGGTGGCGCGACGGTACACGGCCGATTTTTTAGTGGGGGCAGGTCCCACACTACCTCCAGCGTCTGCCCCGGGTGCTGGAGGTGTGCGTTAGGCATTTTTTACGGCCTTAAAAAAAAAAAAAAAAAAGGTTAGGTTGGGGTGCTAAGTGCCGGAAAACCTCCTCGTGGTGCACCCTGGGCAACGGACGGTGATCACTTTTTGATCGCCGGACGGCTAATGTTCTGGCAAAAAGAGGGGCCCGTATTCGGGCCACTCGGGGCGTTTCTCCCAGTGCCCCCTCTTGTTTTGTTTTTTTTTCTTGTTTTGTTTTTTTTATTTTATTTTATTGCATTTTTCATTTTGTTTTATTTATTTTTACAATAACCATTTTAACATTTTTATTTTTACACCTTTACTTTTTGTTTTTGGTTTTCTACTTTTCTTTTACACTTTGGTTTTGTTTTTGTTTTGTTTGTTTTCCTACTGGGGGGGGGGGGGGGAAACAGTGGAGTTTTGTGGCGGGCTCGGCGTGCTTTCGCTATTGCGTTGCTGCCAGGCAAACGGGGGAGGATTTGGTCCATCCCTGGGCCTTTCGTAGGAAGGGCGAGGGGCGGCGGGTTCACCATCTATTTATAGATGGCGGACACGGTCTGATACAGACCACCGACCGGCCCGACCCGTAACCCTGAATTGACAGGAACGGGGGCTCACACTTTGTGGGCTGCGGGGAAGTAAACCCCTTTAAAAAATACCCTAATCTCACGCTTGTGGTGCCCGGCAATGGGATGAATGGCTGAGGGGATCTCAGTCCCGAGGGCTACCCAGACGCAGGTCTATAAACTTAAAAATAATGTCGAAGGTAAATGCAAATATAACTACCCAGGAGGGTCCTGAGCGCACTTCGCTCAGGGAATCCCTTGCGGAGCCAGTCGGCTCCGTCTGTCCCGCGTACTCTGGGGGGGACACCCAACGACGCATCCGCCCTGTGCCGAGCGGTAAATCCGGCACCGAGAAAAGCGCGAAGGTCGCGCTTCGATCTTCGAACCGCAGTGCGGTTCCTATGAAGGATACCGATTTCCAAGAAGAGGGTGTTGAGTGTGGCCGAAGCCGAAGTCGCTCATCTTCGGTAGGTGATAAATCTGTAAGAGAGAGCGGGAGTGACGCCGAGAGCGATACCCCGCAGAGATTATGGCGTAGCTGTGTGGGGTCGGGCTCGACCTCGGAAGACTCCGCGGCACCTATAACGCCAGCTGTAAAACGCGGCAGAGGCCGGCCACCCACTACGGGCCAGTATGTGGGTATTGGGAAAGCCCGCCGCGAAAAAGCTGACGCCCTTCGCGCCGACGAAGAAAAAAACAAAACGGCTGAGCTCCGTGTATCCGAGCTCATTAATAGAGTGCGAACGGAGAGGCCATTGCCGAGTTCCATCACGCACAGAGCAGTAGACGACGAAGACCCGTCTACTAAGGAGTTGGACACCAAACTCAAAGCAGCTCTCGCTGCCATCACGGAGGTGTCCAAAATTTCCAAAGGGTTGAAAGGCACTTGCCAGAAGGCCCTTAAAGAGGCAGTCGCGTGCATATCGGAGTGCACAAAAACGCTCCTCCAAAGATCGACCTCAGAAGAGGTTAACATACTGCAGGCGTCTAATACGCGGCTAAGGGCCGATATCGACGAACTCCAAAGAGAGCAAAGTGAGCTCAGGCTAGAAGTGCGGAAGCAACGCGCCCTCAACTGCCAGCCTCTCGAGGCCCCACCATCGGTGCAGCCGTCAGATGAGGCGATGGGGAGATTCATGGACCGTATTGAGGCGCGCTTCGCTGTTTTGGAGGCCAAGTTATTAGCGGAACCAATCACACCTAAACCTGCCCATAAAGATCAACCTACGGCCATAAAACCACCGCGGTCAAAAAAGACGAAGAAGGGGGAAAAGGCTCAGAAGTCTAAGCAGGACCTTATCCCTCCCGCTCCGGACGCCCTACCATCGCCCGGTCCAGCAACGGCTCCTAATGCTCCCGAACGGCCGGAAAAATCCACACAGGAAAGGTGGCAGAAGGTGGGCAAAAATAAAAACCAAAAGAAGACGAGGCCCAAGAAGAAAGCAGAGAGAGGCCTTCAAGTACCACGAACAACGGCCGTGGTACTGACTCTGTTGCCGGAGGCCGGTAAGAGGGGTCTGTGCTACAAAGACGTCTTACTTAAAGCAAAAACTGACGTCAAACTGGCTGAGCTGGGAATTCCACACGTTCGCGTCACGGAGACGCAAACTGGAGCGCGCTTGCTGCATGTTAAAGGAGCCACAAGCGACGCGAAAGCAGATGCTCTGGCCGAAAGGCTAAAGGGGCTCTTTAAAAAAGAAGAAGTGCGGGTGACCAGACCCAGCAAGTGCGTAGACATACGCGTGCTGGGTTTAGACGAGACCGCAACAACAGCAGAAGTGGCAGACGCGGTGGCAAAGGCGGGGGATTGCAACGCTGCCCAGGTCCGTGTTGGAACCATCTCCTTCCGAAGACGTGGTTCAGGAGGTGCCACCATTGTAAGTTGCCCCGTGGCGGCAGCTAAGAAGCTGGTCACCGCACGGAAATTGCTAGTGGGCGAATGGACTACGGCGCGAGTAAAGCTTATGGAGCCGAAGCCCGCCAGATGCTACCGGTGCTTTGCGGTTGGCCATTTAGGGGCGAAATGCACTTCAGATGTGGACTGCAGCGACAAATGCTATCGCTGCGGAAACGCCGGTCATAACGCAAGAACATGTTCTGCATCGCCGCACTGCATCATTTGTGTCGCAAAGGGAAAGCCGGCAGATCACTTGGTGGGATCAAAAAACTGCCCCCAATCAGTGCCTGCAGCTAAACCAACGGAGGGAACACGCTCGACCAATAAGTAATGGCCACGCTTCGGTTCCTTCAAACAAACGCAAACCATTCTGCCAGAGCTCAGGATCTCCTGCTTCAGAGTATGGCGGAGTGGTCTATTAACATCGCTGTAGTCGCTGAGCCTTATTTCGTACCCTCCAGGGATGATTGGGCGGGCGACTTGGACAATTCGGTAGCCATTATCTCGCGGAGTGCTGCTGGTTCCCCCGCCCTCAACAATATCTCAAAGGGCCCGGGATGGGTGGCAGCGTCCGTAGAATCGTCAATGGTGGTGGCTTGCTATTTTTCACCCAATCGCACCCTCGCGGAATTCGAAGACTTTCTAAGTCAGCTGGATGTCGTGGTCAGCCGCAGTCGTTCCGTTATTGTAGTCGGCGACTTGAATGCGAAGGCTACATTGTGGGGATCCCCGGCCACGGACGCAAGGGGCGCAGTACTGGAGGAGTGGACACTAACGTCAGGCCTACTAGTCCTTAATCGCGGGTCAGTGGACACGTGCGTGCGTCACAATGGGGGATCCATTGTGGACGTCTCGTTCGCGAGTCCGGCGGCAGCTCGTCGTGTGCTAGGTTGGCGTGTCGTTGAGGAAGCGGAAACACTATCCGATCACCGGTATATTCGGTTCGACATTTCCGCTCAGACCTCCGATGCACCAACCCGAAGCATGGTCTCCGAAGAATGTGAACGACGCTGGGCACTGAAAAAGCTAAATCGGGACGCTCTATTGGAGGCTGCCATTGTAGAAGCCTGGGTTTCTGCACCCGACTGTCCAGAGGACGTAAACTCGGAGGCACTCCGATTCCAACAAGCCGTGTCCCGCATATGCGACGCGGCAATGCCGCGAGTGCGCCCCGGACGCGCGAAGCGACAAGTGTACTGGTGGTCGCAAGAAATCGCGCATCTACGTCAGGAATGCGTTACAACGCGACGCCAGTATACGAGGCACCGCAGACGACGACGACGTTCTCACGATTCAGCAGCCGTGGAGGCCGAACTATACAACGCATACCGAGCCGCAAGAAAGGCCCTTCAAGCGGCAATTAAAACGGCGAAAATCCAGGCCCGAGAAGAACTTCTAGCAACTTTGGATCGAGATCCGTGGGGTCGCCCATACCGTATGGTACGGGGCAAGATTCGTCCGTGGGCGCCTCCACTTACCCAAAGTCTCCAGCCGGAATTCTTAGAGGAGGTGGTCAACACTTTGTTCCCCTCCAATGCGGCACACCCACCACCTATCATGGTGCCACCCTCACTAGCTCCAGAGGATAATTCTCACCATCACGTTCCGGAAATATCCGAAGCTGAGGTCAGTGCTGCGGTTAAGAAGATGCTTGGCAAGAACACCGCGCCTGGCCCGGATGGCATTCCCGGCCGAGCACTAGGCCTGGCCCTACAAGTTTTAGAGCCACAAGCAAGGCGACTGCTCACTGCGTGCTGCGAGCGAGGCCAGTTTCCTACGACGTGGAAGATGGGGAAGCTGGTCCTCTTGCGCAAAGAGGGACGCCCGGCAGAGTCTCCGTCTGCATATCGGCCTATAGTGCTGCTCGACGAGATGGGGAAACTCTTCGAACGCATCATCGCCGACCGTCTCGTCGGGCATTTAAATACGCTGGGGCCGAATCTTGCCGACAACCAATACGGTTTCCGCCGGGGACGCTCTACAGTAGATGCCATCTTGCGCGTGAGGACCCTGGCTGAAGAAGCGATGTCCTGCGGCGAAGTCATCCTGGCGGTGTCCTTGGATATCGCCAATGCTTTCAACACGCTTCCTTGGAGTTGTAATAGAGAGGCACTAAGCTATCACCAGGTGCCGCCTTACTTGTTACGACTTGTCGGGGATTACTTGTCGGAAAGGGCCATTATCTATTCCGGCCATGAAGAAACCGTCCGGCGAGAAATGGTATGCGGTGTTCCACAGGGGTCAGTTCTCGGACCGCTCCTGTGGAACGTCGGATACGACTGGGTACTCCGAGGTACACTACTACACGGCGTTAGTGTTATATGTTACGCCGATGACACACTGGTAACGGCACGAGCGAAAACGCATCGGCAGGCCACAATACTAGCCACAGCAGGAGTCGCACAAATAGTTACCCGAATCCGGCGACTGGGCTTGGAGGTGGCCCTTAGCAAATCCGAGGCAACTGTGTTTCACGGACCTCGAAATCGGCCACCCCACGAGTTAAATATTACAGTGGGAGGCATCCGCATCAGCGTCAAATCAACGCTGAAGTATTTGGGACTCGTTCTCGACAGCCGCTGGGACTTCGGGCCACATCTTCGCGGGCTGGCCCCAAAATTGATAAAAGCGGCAGGGGCGCTCGCAGGTTTATTGCCCAACTTAGGAGGGCCCGACACATCAGTTCGCAGACTATACACGGGCATTGTTCGTTCGATGGCACTGTACGGTGCTCCCGTGTGGGCCAATGACCTGACGGAACGCAATGCGAAGGAACTCCACAGGCCACAAAGAGCGATGGCCGTGAGAGTCATAAGAGGATACCGAACCATATCGTTCGAAGCAGCAAGCCTCCTGGCGGGATCCCCTCCTTGGGACCTAGAGGCCAAAGTCCTTGCAGGACTCTACAATTGGCGCAAAAACGCACAGGTGAACGACCTGCGCCCAGTCCCGCAAGAGATATCGGCGCAGCGGGCGCTGCTAAACGAAACATTGTTGGACGACTGGAGAGCGCGATTGGCGCAACCAAAAGCGGGTCACGCCACGGTGTCTGCATTAGCACCGATATTAGAAGAGTGGCTGGAGAGGCGGCATGGGGCCCTAACTTTTAGGCTGACGCAGGTATTATCGGGACATGGATGCTTCGGCAAGTACCTGTGTCGCATTGGCCGCGAGCGGACACCGGAGTGCCACCACTGCGACGACAGCCGCGAGGACACGGCGCTGCATACCCTAGCGGAATGTTCAGCGTGGGCGGGACAGCGCCGAGATCTCGCGATGGATATTGGCGCGAACGTCATTACGCTCCCGACCCTCGCACAAGCGATCACGATGAGCGTAAGCGCCTGGGAGTCTGCCGCAGCCTTTTGCGAGGCGGTGATGAACGCAAAGGAAGCGGCGGAGAGGGACAGGGAGAACAGCACCACACTCCCATCCCGCAGCAGACGCACCGGGTGCCGGAGGCAACGTAACGACCTCCAGCCCCCATGAGTGCTGGCCTGCGAGTGGCTTGGAGGGCACCAGGCCACTCGACCAGAACAGGCCCGAGACGGCGGCGCGTCGTGTTCCACGCGCGCCTCTCTACAGAATGAGGTGAGGGGCAAGGAACCCCTCTTATTTACCAAGACGAGGCAGCCATACATCCAAACGGCAGCCATGGTCTGTCGAGGGTCGAGGAATTTTTCGCAAGAGTCACCCTGACCACGACCTTAAAGACCTCCCGCAGAAGGAACACCGTGTGGTTTTTAGTCGGTTCGACTCCGACATAACCATCCCGTCGTGCCCTCGAGGGGGTGGTATCCGGCGATTTTCCACACAAAAAAAAAAAAAAAAAAAAAAAAAAAAGGTTAGGTTAGGTTAGGTTAGGTTAGGTTAGGTTGGGGTGCTAAGTGCCGGAAAACCTCCTCGTGGTGCACCCTGGGCAACGGACGGTGATCACTTTTTGATCGCCGGACGGCTAATGTTCTGGCAAAGAGAGGGGCCCGTATTCGGGCCACTCGGGGCGTTTCTCCCTGCGCCCCTCTAGTTTTATTTTATTTTGTTTTATTCTATTTTCTATTCTGTTTTATATTGTTTTACTTCTGTTTTGTTTTTGGTTTTTGGTTTATTTTATATTTTTGCAATAGTCTTTCACATTTTGTTATTACACCTTTTACTTTATTCTGTTTTACTTTTACACTTTTATTTTCACATTTTATTTTGTTTTGTTTCCTGCTGGGGGGGAAACAGTGGAGCGATGTGGCGGGCTCGGCGTGCTTTTGCTTTGCATTGCCGCCGGGCAAACAGGGGAGGTTTTGGTCCATCCCTGGGCCTTTCTGAAGAAGGGCGAGGGGCGGCGGGTTCGCTGTCTATTTATAGATGGTGGACACGGTCTGATACAGACCACCGACCGGCCCGACCCGTAACCCTGAATTGACAGGAACGGGGGCTCACACTTTGTGGGCTGCGGGGAAGTAAACCCCTTTAAAAAATACCCTAATCCCACGCTTGTGGTGCCCGGCAATGGGATGAATGGCTGAGGGGATCTCAGTCCCGAGGGCTACCCAGACGGAGGTCTATAAACTTTAATATGTCGGTGGCTAATACAATTATAACTACCCAGGAGGGTCCCGGGCGCACTTCGCTCGGGGAATCCCTTGCGGAGCCAGTCGGCTCCGTCAGTCCCGCGTACTCTGGGGGGGACACCCAACGACGCACCCGCCCTGTGCCGAGCGGTAAATTCGGCACCGAGAAAAGCGCGAAAGTCGCGCTTCGTACTTCTAACCGCATTTCTGCGGTTAATAAGAAGGGTCGCAAGACCGCAAAAAGGGGCAAGGCGAGTGGGGCTCCATCCCCGTTGCCGCCTAAGGTCCCACGGACTGGGTCTCTGACCGGTTCCGAGACCTCCATTACGGACGTGGACGTAATGGAGGATACTGAAGGCCACGACGCCAATGCGGTGCGTGACGAGCAGCCAGGCAGGCTCTGGGTTTCCCAGAAGCGTGGCCGCAGCCGCTCGCCGCCGCAGGAGGTGCCGGGGGTCTCCCAGACCCCCAGCAAGATACCTACTGCGCGTAGGGGAGGAGCCAGTGGCTCTGTATTCTCCAGCAGGGAGAAGTACCTGCGCACGCGCACGGAGGGTGAGCGCTCCGCCGAGGAGAGGGTGGCGCAGCTCCTCGCCGAGGACTGCCGGTCGGGTCGGGAATCTTTATCCCTTCCCACTACGGCGGAACTCAAGGCGAGTGCCGGGGATGCTGTGGCCGCGATTTATGAGGTGGCCACAAAATCCACCAACTTAAAGGGCCCCTTTGTGCGTGGCCTTAAAGAGGCAGGTGCCAAACTGTTGGTGGTGGTGGACGACCTGGCCGGTCGCACGGATACCACCAGCAGGGAGTTGCAGCAGTTGCGTGAGGAGAACGTAACTCTGCGGTCGGATATGGCTGAGCTCCGCGCCGAGCTCGCCAGATTGCGGGCTGACTTGGCCTCCTCCCAAGCCGGTCCACCCCGAGCTGTTTTGGCCAGTCCGGGGAAGTCGCAGCCTTCACCCTCCTCTGGAGGTATTGAGGCGCAGTTGCGGCAGCTGATGGGCTCTTTCGAGTCCAAGATCGCTGCCCGCATCGGGAGTCTGGAGGCAAGGCTGCCTCCGGCGCCGATCTCCCGTACACCGCCGGTCGCAAAGCCGTACACGGCTACCGCTCCGACGCCCCTACCCTGTTCCGGGGGACGCGTCGTGACCTACGCGACAAGCGCGGCGTCTGCGCCGAAGACGAAGACGGCACGAGTCCAGGCCCCTGAAGCCCGATCCCAGGGAGGCCCCCAGCCTACCCAGGGTTCAACGGCGGCACCATCGCCCGCCCCTTCGGTCGTTTCACGCGCCCAGAAGGTTGAGGCTCGTGCCCCCCCTGCCCCTGCCCCCGCACCTGCTCCCGCCCTCCTCGCGTCCGCCAACGAGGGCTGGCAAAAGGTGAGCAAGAGGTCGCGGCGCAGACGCAAGGGGAAGAAGGCTGCTTCAAGCGCAGCTGCCCGAGAAGGCGTGGCCAGGAGGCCAAAGCTCCAGGTGCCGAAAACGGCCGCCGTTGTTGTAACGGTATCGCCGGAGGCACAGGAGCGTGGCGTTGCCTATGCGGAGATATTCAGAGAGGTCAAGCGGAGCCTCACTGCCTCCGAGCTGGGGAGTCTGGGTGCAACCACCCGCCCCTCACAGACCGGAGCTCGGATCCTCGAGTTCCCGGGTCCTGACGGAAGCAAAAATGCTGATTTCTTCGCGGAGAAACTGCGGGGCATACTTGCTGGGGAGGAAGGCGTAAGAGTCGCCAGGCCCACGAAGTGCGCAGAAATGCGTATTTCGGGCTTAGATGACTCGGTCACGGCCCAGGAGGTTCGGGAGGCTATTGGGACCCGTACCCAATGCGCTCTCGACTCCATCAGGGTCGGCGCCATTCGCCCCGGTCCCGGAGGCGCTTTTGCGGTTTGGGCGCAGTGCCCCGTTGCCGCGGCCAAATTATTGGCTGATGCGGGGAGGCTGCTCGTGGGCTTCAGCGCCGCCAGGGTTACGATCCTGCCGGCGAGACCCGCGCGCTGCTTCAAGTGCATGGCGACGGGACATATGCGTCCGAAATGCAACAGTTGCTTCGACTGCGGCGGACTCTGCTTCCGTTGCGGTCGCCCGGGGCACAAGGCGGCGGACTGTTCCGCTGCCCCCCACTGTCCAGCGTGTGCGGCGGGCAATTTGCCTGCCAATCACCTCATGGGACGGGAGGGGTGCAAACCCCCGCAGGCTCCAAAGCCACGCCCGGGGGGTAGCCAATCGGCCAAGGCTGCCCCTCGCACACCGCCGCCAGCGCGAATGGAGGAGGATGTAGCACTGGAGTCCAATAATGGACAGTGAGTGCTTTTCCCTTCTCCAGGCGAATCTCAACCATTCTGCCGGCGCGCAGGATCTTTTCCTGCAAACCATGGCAGAGTGGTCGATTGCTGTTGCCGTAGCCGCGGAGCCCTATTACGTTCCTCCTCGTCCGAATTGGATGGGTGACCGGGACGGCTCCGTGGCGATCGTCAGCTCCGCTGCGCTCCATTCCCCGCCCTTGTCGCTCAGAGATAAGGGTACGGGATATGTTGCTGCTGACTGGGGGGGACTCACGCTTTACGGCGTGTACTTCTCCCCAAACCGGAGTTTGGCTGATTTTGAGGTTTTCCTGGCTAGCCTGGAAGCCTCGATACGGCGGCTAGCACCTCGCCACGTCGTGGTGCTGGGGGATTTTAACGCCAAATCCTTGGCGTGGGGATCTCCCAGGACGGACGCTCGCGGAACGGCGGTGGAAGAATGGGCAGCTGCGGTGGGCCTCTGTTTGCTGAACAGGGGCACCACCAATACGTGCGTTCGGCGCCAGGGGGGGTCGATAGTGGACCTTTCGTTCGCTACCCCTGGTGTCGAGGCACGCGTAAGGAACTGGCGCGTACTGGCTGAGGTTGAGACGCTCTCGGATCACTTGTACATCCGGTTTGAGCTCTCCCGGTCCCAGGGCGCCAGTAGGGGTCACGGCGCGGGCAGACAATCCCGATTCCCGCGGTGGGCTGTGGGTCGACTCGACAGGGAACTGCTGGAGGAGGCGGCTATCGTTCAATCGTGGTCGTCCTCACCACCTCCGACCGAGGACATCGACGTCACGGCTGTCCGTATTCGCGATGCGTTTACGCAGGTTTGCGATGCGGCCATGCCACGTTTCCGACGTCGTCCTCCGAGGAAGGAGGTCTACTGGTGGTCCCCAGAGTTGGCGGAACTCCGTGCGGCCTGTATTCGTGCCCGGAGAATCTACACCCGCAGTCGACGGCGTCACCGCGACGTAGAGAGGGAGGACCAGCTGTATGAAGCGTATCGCAATGCGAGGGACGCATTCAAGCTGGCCATCTGCCGCGCGAAGGAGACGGCGAGACAGGAGATGCTGGAGGGTCTAGATCGTGATCCCTGGGGTCGCCCCTACCGAGCGGCGCTGAATAAGCTTCGCTCGTCGGCCCCCCCCCTTACAGAGACTCTTCAGCCCAGCTTCCTCGTGGAAGTGGTTGAGGCCCTTTTCCCGCAACGTGCGGAGCACACGCCACCGGCAATGGTCTCTGAGACCGACGACCGGGAGGCCGAGCCCAGTGTTCCGCCCGTCACGGAGGCGGAGGTGGGGGCGGCTGTACTTCGGATTCGTTCGAAGAGTACCGCCCCCGGGCCTGACGGGATTCCTGCCCGAGTGTTGGCCCTGGTCCTCAACCACATGGGAGACCGCCTCAGGGGGCTGTTCGACGTTTGCCTGGCGTCCGGACGGTTCCCTGACTGTTGGAAAACGGGGAAGCTGGTTCTCCTACCTGGTAGCGATACGCCCCCAGATGAAATATCTGGGGTTGGTGTTGGATGGGCGATGGCTCTTCGACGAGCATTTTCGCATCCTTGTGCCCAAACTTGAGGCTACTGCTGCCGCCCTGGGTCGGCTTTTGCCGAACCTTGGCGGTCCCAGTGCCTCAAGCCGACGGCTTTACATGGGGGTGGTACGGTCGATGGCGCTTTACGGCGCGCCCGTGTGGGCGGAGACCCTGTCCGCCCAGAATAGGGTTCGTTTGTGGAGACCCCAACGAACCATGGCGGTCCGGGCCATACGCGGTTACCGCACGGTGTCCACCGATGCGGCGTGCGCGTTGGCCGGAACTCCCCCGTGGGATCTGGATGCGGAAGTACTCGCCGACGTTTACTGGCAGGCGGCGGAGGTCCGGGCTGGGGGCTCTTGCCCCATGCCCGAACAACTGCGCGCCTGGCGCAGTCAGGCCCACCGGGACATCATGGCCCGGTGGAGGTCCCGGCTGGAGGCTCCACGTGCCGGTTTCCGAACCGTGGAGGCGCTCCAGCCGGTCCTTGAGGAGTGGGCGGTGAGGCAGCACGGGACCCTTTCCTTCCGGCTGGTGCAGGTTCTTTCCGGGCATGGGTGCTTCGGAAAGTACCTGCATTCGGTTGCGCGGAGGGAATCGCGTCCCGACTGTCATCACTGCGATTGCTGTGAGGACTCGGCGCAGCACACTCTCGAGCAGTGCCCTGCCTGGGAGCAGCAGCGTCGAGTGCTCACCGCAGTGGTGGGTCGTGACCTCTCGCTGCCGACCGTGGTGTCATCTATGGTCCGCAGCGAGACGTCTTGGAACGCGGTCGCATCCTTTTGCGAGGACGTCATCTCGCAGAAGGAGGCGGCGGAGCGACGCAGGGAGGAGGACTCCCTTGCTGATCCGCTTCGTCGCCGGCGAACCGGGCGGCGTCGGCGCGACCATCTGCGCCTGATGCCGCCCTAATGGTGGGGCCGCGGGTGAGGGTTGACGGGGCCTTTTCCCCCCACTCGTAGCCTTCCGCGACGTCGGCGTCCTGCAGTGTACCCCAGGACGCCGCCGGAGTAGGAGTGCCCGGCATCTCGCCGCGCCGGGCACTGCCACTGAATTGGCCGCCGATGGTATAGCAGATTCCGGCGGCCCGTTCGCGCAGGTGGCGCGACGGTACACGGCCGATTTTTTAGTGGGGGCAGGTCCCACACTACCTCCAGCGTCTGCCCCGGGTGCTGGAGGTGTGCGTTAGGCATTTTTTACGGCCTTAAAAAAAAAAAAAAAAAAAAAAAAAAAAAGGTTAGGTTAGGTTAGGTTGGGGTGCTAAGTGCCGGAAAACCTCCTCGTGGTGCACCCTGGGCAACGGACGGTGATCACTTTTTGATCGCCGGACGGCTAATGTTCTGGCAAAGAGAGGGGCTCGTATTCGGGCAACTCTGGGCGTTCTCCCTGTGCCCCTTCTGTTTTATTTTATTTTGTTTATTTTATTTTTACTTTTGTTTTATTTTGTTTTGATTTATTTACTTTTGTTTCAATAGTCGGTTTATGCCTTTATTTTTTACACTTATTTACATTTTACACTTTTATTTTTATATTTCCTTTTGTTTTGGTTTTGTTTTGTTCTGTTTTGTTTTCCTGGAGGGGAACACCGGGAAACAGTGGCGGGCTCGGTTGGCTCTTGCTTTTGCATAGCCGCCGGGCAAACAGGGGAGGTTTTGGTCCATCCCTGGGCCTTTCGGAGGAAGGGCGAGGGGCGGCGGGTTCGCTGCCTTTTATAGACGGCGGACACGGTCTGATACAGACCACCGACCGGCCCGACCCGTAACCCTGAATTGACAGGAACGGGGGTCCACGCTTTGTGGGCTGCGGGGAAGTAAACCCCTTTAAAAAATACCCTAATCCCACGCTTGTGGTGCCCGGCAATGGGATGAATGGCTGAGGGGATCTCAGTCCCGAGGGCTACCCTGACGGAGGTCATTAAACTCTAAAAACATGTCGAAGGTTAAGGTTTTAGAATCTACCCAGGAGGGTCCCGAGCGCACTTCGCTCGGGGAATCCCTCCCGAAGCCAGTCGGCTTCGGCAGTCCCGCGTACTCTGGGGGGGACAACCAGCGACAAACCCGCCCTGTGCCGAGCGGTAAATCCGGCACCGTAAAAAGCGCGAAGGTCGCGCTTCGTACTTCGAACCGCATTTCTGCGGTTACTAAAAAGGGTCGAAAGACCACGAGTAGGGGCAAGGCGAGTGGGGGTCCGTCCCCGTTACCGCCTAAGGTCCCGCGGACGGGGTCTTTGACCGCTTCGGAGTCCTCCATTACGGACGTGGACGTAATGGAGGATACCGAAGTCCACGAGGAGGGTGGATTGCGTGACGAGCAATCAGGCAGGCTCTGGGCTTCCCAGAAGCGTGGCCGTAGCCGCTCGCCGCAACAGGATGAGCCAGGGGTCCCTCAGACCCCCAGCAAGATTCCAACTGCCCGCAGAGGAGGAATAGTCGGGTCTGTGTTCTCCAGTAGGGAGAAGTACCTGCGCACGCGCACAGAAGGTGAGCGCGCCGCCGAAGACAGGTTGGCGCAGCTCCTCGCCGAGGAGCGCCGGTCAGGGGGGGAATCCTCCCCTCCTACTACGGCGGATCTAAAGGCGAGAGCCGTGGATTCCGTGGCCGCTATTTATGAGGTGGCCACAAAATCCACTAACTTGAAGGGCCCCTTTGTGCGCGGCCTTAAAGAGGCAGGTGCCCAGCTGCAGGTGGTGGTGGACGACCTGGCCGGTCGTACGGACGCCACCAACAGGGAGCTGCAGCAGTTGCGTTCCGAGAACGCAACTTTAAGATCTGAAGTGGCGGAGCTCCGCGCCGAGCTCGCCAAATTACGAGCGGACCTGACTTCCTCCCAAGCCGGTCCACCCCGGGCTGTTTTGGCCAGTCCGGGGAAGTCGCAGCCTTCAACCTCCTCTGGAGGTATTGAGGCGCAGTTGCGGCAGCTGATGGGCTCTTTCGAGTCGAAAATCGCTGCCCGCATCGGGAGTCTGGAGGCAAGGCTGCCTCCGGCGCCGACCTCCCGTACACCGCCTGTCGCTAAGCCGTATACGGCTTCCACTCCGACGCCCCTACCCTGTTCCGGGGGACGCGTCGGGACCTACGCGACACGCGCGGCGTCTGCGCCCAAAACGAAGACGGTACGAGCTACGGCCCCTCCGGCGGTCGAGAGGACGTCAACCCGATCCCAGGGAGGCACCCTGCCTACCCAGGTTTTGGCGGCGACCCCATCTCCCGCCCCTTCGGTCGTTCCACGCGCCCGGAAGGTTGAGGCTCGTGCCCCCCCTGCCCCTGCACCCGCACCTGCTCCCGCCCCCCTCGTGTCCGCCAACGAGGGCTGGCAAAAGGTGAGCAAGAGGTCGCGGCGCAGACGTAAGGGGAAGAAGGCTGCTCCAAGCGCAGCTGCCCGAGAAGGCGTGGCCAGGAGGCCGAAACTCCAAGTGCCGAAAACGGCCGCCGTGGTTGTCACGGTGTCACCGGAGGCACAGGAGCGTGGAGTCTCCTATGCGGCGATTTTCGCGAAGGTGAAGACCACCCTCACCGCCTCCGATCTCGGGGGTCTGGGTGCAACCACCCGCCCCTCGCAGACGGGAGCTCGGATTCTCGAGTTCCCGGGCCCAGACGGAGGCAAAAACGCGGACTTCTTCGCCGAGAAGCTGCGGGGTGTAATTGCTGGGGAGGAAGGCGTAAGAGTCGCCAGGCCCACGAAGTGCGCAGAAATGCGTATTTCGGGCTTGGATGACTCGGTCACGGCTCAGGACGTTCGGGAGGCTATTGGGACTAGGACCCAATGCGCTCCCGACTCCATCAGGGTCGGCGCCATTCGCCCCGGCCCCGGAGGCGCCTTTGCAGTGTGGGCGCAGTGCCCCGTTGCCGCGGCCAAATTATTGGTCGATGCAGGGAGGCTGCTCGTGGGCTTCAGCGCCGCCAGGGTTACGATCCTGCCGGCGAGACCCGCGCGCTGCTTTAAGTGCATGGCGACGGGACATATGCGTCCAAAATGCAATAGTTGCTTCGACTGCGGCGGACTCTGCTTCCGTTGCGGTCGCCCGGGGCACAAGGCGGCGGACTGTTCCGCTGCCCCCCACTGTCCAGCGTGTGCGGCGGGCAATTTGCCTGCCAATCACCTCATGGGACGGGAGGGGTGCAAACCCCCGCAGGCTTCTAAGCCACGCCCGGGGGGTAGCCAATCGGCCAAGGCTGCCCCTCGCACACCGCCGCCAGCGCGAATGGAGGAGGATGTAGTACCGGAGTCCAGTAATGGACAGTGAGTGCTTTTCCCTCCTCCAGGCGAATCTCAACCATTCTGCCGGCGCGCAGGATCTTTTCCTGCAAACCATGGCAGAGTGGTCGATTGGATGGGTGACCGGGACGGCTCCGTGGCCATCGTCAGCTCCGCTGCGCTCCATTCCCCGCCCTTGTCGCTCAGAGATAAGGGTACGGGATATGTTGCTGCTGACTGGGGGGGACTCACGCTTTACGGCGTGTACTTCTCCCCAAACCGGAGTCTGGCTGATTTTGAGGTTTTCCTGGCTAGCCTGGAAGCCTCGATACGGCGGTTAGCACCTCGCCACGTCGTGGTGCTGGGGGATTTTAACGCCAAATCCTTGGCGTGGGGATCTCCCAGGACGGACGCTCGCGGAACGGCGGTGGAAGAATGGGCAGCTGCGGTGGGCCTCTGTTTGCTGAACAGGGGCACCACCAATACGTGCGTTCGGCGCCAGGGGGGGTCGATAGTGGACCTTTCGTTCGCTACCCCTGGTGTCGAGGCACGTGTAAGGAACTGGCGCGTACTGGCTGAGGTTGAGACGCTCTCGGATCACTTGTATATCCGGTTTGAGCTCTCCCGGTCCCAGGGCGCCAGTAGGGGTCACGGCGCGGTCAGACAATCCCGATTCCCGCGGTGGGCTGTGGGTCGACTCGACAGGGAACTGCTGGAGGAGGCGGCTATCGTTCAATCGTGGTCGTCCTCACCACCTCCGACCGAGGACATCGACGTCACGGCTGTCCGTATTCGCGATGCGTTTACGCAGGTTTGCGATGCGGCCATGCCACGTTTCCGACGTCGTCCTCCGAGGAAGGAGGTCTACTGGTGGTCCCCAGAGTTGGCGGAACTCCGTGCGGCCTGTATTCGTGCCCGGAGGATCTACACCCGCAGTCGACGGCGTCACCGCGACGTAGAGAGGGAGGACCAGCTGTATGAAGCGTATCGCAATGCGAGGGACGCATTCAAGCTGGCCATCTGCCGCGCGAAGGAGACGGCGAGACAGGGGATGCTGGAGGGTCTAGATCGTGACCCCTGGGGTCGCCCCTACAGAGCGGCGCTGAATAAGCTTCGCTCGTCGGGCCCCCCCCTTACAGAGACTCTCCAGCCCAGCTTCCTCGTGGAAGTGGTTGAGGCCCTTTTCCCGCAACGTGCGGAGCACACGCCACCGGCAATGGTCTCTGAGACCGACGACCGGGAGGCCGAGTCCAGTGTTCCGCCCGTCATGGAGGCGGAGGTGGGGGCGGCTGTACTTCGGATTCGTTCGAAGAGTACCGCCCCCGGGCCTGACGGGATTCCTGCCCGAGTGTTGGCCCTGGTCCTCAACCACATGGGAGACCGCCTCAGGGGGCTGTTCGACGTTTGCCTGGCGTCCGGACGGTTCCCTGACTGTTGGAAAACGGGGAAGCTGGTTCTCCTACCGAAGCCGGGTAGATCTCCCGATTCGGTCGCGGCCTTCAGGCCTATCGTGCTGCTGGACGAGGCGGGGAAGTTGCTTGAGAGAATTCTCGCTACCCGTATCGTCCGCCACTTGCGCGAGGTCGGCCCCGATCTGTCCGATGCCCAGTACGGCTTTCGTGCCGGGCGTTCGACGGTCGATGCCATTCTGCGTCTGAGGGCCGCGGCTGAGGAGGCAGTCCTCGGCGGCGGGGTTTTATTGGCGGTATCGCTTGACATCGCCAACGCCTTCAATACTCTGCCATTTGGCTGCATCGGTGAGGCGCTCCGGTTCCATGGAGTGCCCGATTACCTGAGGCAGCTGGTGGCCGACTATTTGCAAGGCCGGTGTGTCCTGTACGAGGATCGTGAAGGAGAAGTGAGGCGCAGGGCAATGTCGTGCGGTGTTCCTCAGGGGTCGGTCTTAGGACCGCTCTTGTGGAACATGGGATACGATTGGGCCCTGCGAGGAAACTTCCCACCCGGGCTCAGTGTACTTTGTTACGCCGACGACACGCTCGTCACAGCCCGGGCACGGAATTTCGAGGAGGCGGCGCGCCTGGCCACCCTAGGGGTTTCCCGAATGGTCGGGCGCATCGAGGCGCTGGGGTTGAGAGTGGCGCTTGAAAAGACGGAGGCCCTGTTGTTCCATGGGCCCCGTCGCGGTCCACCCGCTGGCGCCTCCTTGGTCGTCAACTCGGTCCTCGTACCGATACGCCCCCAGATGAAATATCTGGGGTTGGTGTTGGATGGGCGATGGCTCTTCGACGAGCATTTTCGCATCCTTGTGCCCAAACTTGAGGCTACTGCTGCCGCCCTGGGTCGGCTTTTGCCGAATCTTGGCGGTCCCAGTGCCTCAAGCCGACGGCTTTACATGGGGGTGGTACGGTCGATGGCGCTTTACGGCGCGCCCGTGTGGGCGGAGACCCTGTCCGCCCAGAATAGGGTTCGTTTGTGGAGACCCCAACGAACCATGGCGGTCCGGGCCATACGCGGTTACCGCACGGTGTCCACCGATGCGGCGTGCGCGTTGGCCGGAACTCCCCCGTGGGATTTGGATGCGGAAGTACTCGCCGACGTTTACTGGCGGGCGGCGGAGGTCCGGGCTGGGGGCTCTTGCCCCATGCCCGAACAACTGCGCGCCTGGCGCAGTCAGGCCCACCGGGACATCATGGCCCGGTGGAGGTCCCGGCTGGAGGCTCCACGTGCCGGTTTCCGAACCGTGGAGGCGCTCCAGCCGGTCCTTGAGGAGTGGGCGGTGAGGCAGCACGGGACCCTTTCCTTCCGGCTGGTGCAGGTTCTTTCCGGGCATGGGTGCTTCGGAAAGTATCTGCATTCGGTTGCGCGGAGGGAATCGCGTCCCGACTGTCATCACTGCGATTGCGGTGAGGACTCGGCGCAGCACACTCTCGAGCAGTGCCCTGCCTGGGAGCAGCAACGTCGAGTCCTCACCGCAGTCGTGGGTCGTGACCTCTCGCTGCCGACCGTGGTGTCATCTATGGTCCGCAGCGAGACGTCTTGGAACGCGGTCGCATCCTTTTGCGAGGACGTCATCTCGCAGAAGGAGGCGGCGGAGCGACGCAGGGAGGAGGACTCCCTTGCTGATCCGCTTCGTCGCCGGCGAACCGGGCGGCGTCGGCGCGACCATCTGCGCCTGATGCCGCCCTAATGGTGGGGCCGCGGGTGGGGGTTGACGGGGCCTTTTCCCCCCACTCGTAGCCTTCCGCGACGTCGGCGTCCTGCAGTGTACCCCAGGACGCCGCCGGAGTAGGAGTGCCCGGCATCTCGCCGCGCCGGGCACTGCCACTGAATTGGCCGCCGATGGTATACCAGATTCCGGCGGCCCGTTCGCGCAGGTGGCGCGACGGTACACGGCCGATTTTTTAGTGGGGGCAGGTCCCACACTACCTCCAGCGTCTGCCCCGGGTGCTGGAGGTGTGCGTTAGGCATTTTTTACGGCCTTAAAAAAAAAAAAAAAAAAAAAAAAAAAGGTTAGGTTAGGTTAGGTTCCGGCGCAACATCGCGCCGGGCATCGCCGCTGAATCGGCCGCCGACGAAATATCAACTTCCGGCGGCCCGTTCGTGTTAGCGGCGTGACGGTACACGGCCGAAAAAAAAAAAAAAAAAAAAAAAAAAGGTTAGGTTAGGTTAGGTTAGGTTAGGTTGGGGTGCTAAGTGCCGGAAAACCTCCTCGTGGTGCACCCTGGGCAACGGACGGTGATCACTTTTTGATCGCCGGACGGCTAATGTTCTGGCAAAAAGAGGGGCCCGTATTCGGGCCACTCGGGGCGTTTCTCCCAGTGCCCCCTCTTGTTTTGTTTTTTTTTCTTGTTTTGTTTTTTTTATTTTATTTTATTGCATTTTTCATTTTGTTTTATTTATTTTTACAATAACCATTTTAACATTTTTATTTTTACACCTTTACTTTTTGTTTTTGGTTTTCTACTTTTCTTTTACACTTTGGTTTTGTTTTTGTTTTGTTTGTTTTCCTACTGGGGGGGGGGGGGGGGGGAAACAGTGGAGTTTTGTGGCGGGCTCGGCGTGCTTTCGCTATTGCGTTGCTGCCGGGCAAACGGGGGAGGATTTGGTCCATCCCTGGGCCTTTCGTAGGAAGGGCGAGGGGCGGCGGGTTCACCATCTATTTATAGATGGCGGACACGGTCTGATACAGACCACCGACCGGCCCGACCCGTAATCCTGAATTGACAGGAACGGGGGCTCACACTTTGTGGGCTGCGGGGAAGTAAACCCCTTTAAAAAATACCCTAATCTCACGCTTGTGGTGCCCGGCAATGGGATGAATGGCTGAGGGGATCTCAGTCCCGAGGGCTACCCAGACGCAGGTCTATAAACTTAAAAATAATGTCGAAGGTAAATGCAAATATAACTACCCAGGAGGGTCCTGAGCGCACTTCGCTCAGGGAATCCCTTGCGGAGCCAGTCGGCTCCGTCTGTCCCGCGTACTCTGGGGGGGACACCCAACGACGCATCCGCCCTGTGCCGAGCGGTAAATCCGGCACCGAGAAAAGCGCGAAGGTCGCGCTTCGATCTTCGAACCGCAGTGCGGTTCCTATGAAGGATACCGATTTCCAAGAAGAGGGTGTTGAGTGTGGCCGAAGCCGAAGTCGCTCATCTTCGGTAGGTGATAAATCTGTAAGAGAGAGCGGGAGTGACGCCGAGAGCGATACCCCGCAGAGATTATGGCGTAGCTGTGTGGGGTCGGGCTCGACCTCGGAAGACTCCGCGGCACCTATAACGCCAGCTGTAAAACGCGGTAGAGGCCGGCCACCCACTACGGGCCAGTATGTGGGTATTGGGAAAGCCCGCCGCGAAAAAGCTGACGCCCTTCGCGCCGACGAAGAAAAAAACAAAACGGCTGAGCTCCGTGTATCCGAGCTCATTAATAGAGTGCGAACGGAGAGGCCATTGCCGAGTTCCATCACGCACAGAGCAGTAGACGACGAAGACCCGTCTACTAAGGAGTTGGACACCAAACTCAAAGCAGCTCTCGCTGCCATCACGGAGGTGTCCAAAATTTCCAAAGGGTTGAAAGGCACTTGCCAGAAGGCCCTTAAAGAGGCAGTCGCGTGCATATCGGAGTGCACAAAAACGCTCCTCCAAAGATCGACCTCAGAAGAGGTTAACATACTGCAGGCGTCTAATACGCGGCTAAGGGCCGATATCGACGAACTCCAAAGAGAGCAAAGTGAGCTCAGGCTAGAAGTGCGGAAGCAACGCGCCCTCAACTGCCAGCCTCTCGAGGCCCCACCATCGGTGCAGCCGTCAGATGAGGCGATGGGGAGATTCATGGACCGTATTGAGGCGCGCTTCGCTGTTTTGGAGGCCAAGTTATTAGCGGAACCAATCACACCTAAACCTGCCCATAAAGATCAACCTACGGCCATAAAACCACCGCGGTCAAAAAAGACGAAGAAGGGGGAAAAGGCTCAGAAGTCTAAGCAGGACCTTATCCCTCCCGCTCCGGACGCCCTACCATCGCCCGGTCCAGCAACGGCTCCTAATGCTCCCGAACGGCCGGAAAAATCCACACAGGAAAGGTGGCAGAAGGTGGGCAAAAATAAAAACCAAAAGAAGACGAGGCCCAAGAAGAAAGCAGAGAGAGGCCTTCAAGTACCACGAACAACGGCCGTGGTACTGACTCTGTTGCCGGAGGCCGGTAAGAGGGGTCTGTGCTACAAAGACGTCTTACTTAAAGCAAAAACTGACGTCAAACTGGCTGAGCTGGGAATTCCACACGTTCGCGTCACGGAGACGCAAACTGGAGCGCGCTTGCTGCATGTTAAAGGAGCCACAAGCGACGCGAAAGCAGATGCTCTGGCCGAAAGGCTAAAGGGGCTCTTTAAAAAAGAAGAAGTGCGGGTGACCAGACCCAGCAAGTGCGTAGACATACGCGTGCTGGGTTTAGACGAGACCGCAACAACAGCAGAAGTGGCAGACGCGGTGGCAAAGGCGGGGGATTGCAACGCTGCCCAGGTCCGTGTTGGAACCATCTCCTTCCGAAGACGTGGTTCAGGAGGTGCCACCATTGTAAGTTGCCCCGTGGCGGCAGCTAAGAAGCTGGTCACCGCACGGAAATTGCTAGTGGGCGAATGGACTACGGCGCGAGTAAAGCTTATGGAGCCGAAGCCCGCCAGATGCTACCGGTGCTTTGCGGTTGGCCATTTAGGGGCGAAATGCACTTCAGATGTGGACTGCAGCGACAAATGCTATCGCTGCGGAAACGCCGGTCATAACGCAAGAACATGTTCTGCATCGCCGCACTGCATCATTTGTGTCGCAAAGGGAAAGCCGGCAGATCACTTGGTGGGATCAAAAAACTGCCCCCAATCAGTGCCTGCAGCTAAACCAACGGAGGGAACACGCTCGACCAATAAGTAATGGCCACGCTTCGGTTCCTTCAAACAAACGCAAACCATTCTGCCAGAGCTCAGGATCTCCTGCTTCAGAGTATGGCGGAGTGGTCTATTAACATCGCTGTAGTCGCTGAGCCTTATTTCGTACCCTCCAGGGATGATTGGGCGGGCGACTTGGACAATTCGGTAGCCATTATCTCGCGGAGTGCTGCTGGTTCCCCCGCCCTCAACAATATCTCAAAGGGCCCGGGATGGGTGGCAGCGTCCGTAGAATCGTCAATGGTGGTGGCTTGCTATTTTTCACCCAATCGCACCCTCGCGGAATTCGAAGACTTTCTAAGTCAGCTGGATGTCGTGGTCAGCCGCAGTCGTTCCGTTATTGTAGTCGGCGACTTGAATGCGAAGGCTACATTGTGGGGATCCCCGGCCACGGACGCAAGGGGCGCAGTACTGGAGGAGTGGACACTAACGTCAGGCCTACTAGTCCTTAATCGCGGGTCAGTGGACACGTGCGTGCGTCACAATGGGGGATCCATTGTGGACGTCTCGTTCGCGAGTCCGGCGGCAGCTCGTCGTGTGCTAGGTTGGCGTGTCGTTGAGGAAGCGGAAACACTATCCGATCACCGGTATATTCGGTTCGACATTTCCGCTCAGACCTCCGATGCACCAACCCGAAGCATGGTCTCCGAAGAATGTGAACGACGCTGGGCACTGAAAAAGCTAAATCGGGACGCTCTATTGGAGGCTGCCATTGTAGAAGCCTGGGTTTCTGCACCCGACTGTCCAGAGGACGTAAACTCGGAGGCACTCCGATTCCAACAAGCCGTGTCCCGCATATGCGACGCGGCAATGCCGCGAGTGCGCCCCGGACGCGCGAAGCGACAAGTGTACTGGTGGTCGCAAGAAATCGCGCATCTACGTCAGGAATGCGTTACAACGCGACGCCAGTATACGAGGCACCGCAGACGACGACGACGTTCTCACGATTCAGCAGCCGTGGAGGCCGAACTATACAACGCATACCGAGCCGCAAGAAAGGCCCTTCAAGCGGCAATTAAAACGGCGAAAATCCAGGCCCGAGAAGAACTTCTAGCAACTTTGGATCGAGATCCGTGGGGTCGCCCATACCGTATGGTACGGGGCAAGATTCGTCCGTGGGCGCCTCCACTTACCCAAAGTCTCCAGCCGGAATTCTTAGAGGAGGTGGTCAACACTTTGTTCCCCTCCAATGCGGCACACCCACCACCTATCATGGTGCCACCCTCACTAGCTCCAGAGGATAATTCTCACCATCACGTTCCGGAAATATCCGAAGCTGAGGTCAGTGCTGCGGTTAAGAAGATGCTTGGCAAGAACACCGCGCCTGGCCCGGATGGCATTCCCGGCCGAGCACTAGGCCTGGCCCTACAAGTTTTAGAGCCACAAGCAAGGCGACTGCTCACTGCGTGCTGCGAGCGAGGCCAGTTTCCTACGACGTGGAAGGTGGGGAAGCTGGTCCTCTTGCGCAAAGAGGGACGCCCGGCAGAGTCTCCGTCTGCATATCGGCCTATAGTGCTGCTCGACGAGATGGGGAAACTCTTCGAACGCATCATCGCCGACCGTCTCGTCGGGCATTTAAATACGCTGGGGCCGAATCTTGCCGACAACCAATACGGTTTCCGCCGGGGACGCTCTACAGTAGATGCCATCTTGCGCGTGAGGACCCTGGCTGAAGAAGCGATGTCCTGCGGCGAAGTCATCCTGGCGGTGTCCTTGGATATCGCCAATGCTTTCAACACGCTTCCTTGGAGTTGTATTAGAGAGGCACTAAGCTATCACCAGGTGCCGCCTTACTTGTTACGACTTGTCGGGGATTACTTGTCGGAAAGGGCCATTATCTATTCCGGCCATGAAGAAACCGTCCGGCGAGAAATGGTATGCGGTGTTCCACAGGGGTCAGTTCTCGGACCGCTCCTGTGGAACGTCGGATACGACTGGGTACTCCGAGGTACACTACTACACGGCGTTAGTGTTATATGTTACGCCGATGACACACTGGTAACGGCACGAGATGGGGAAACTCTTCGAACGCATCATCGCCGACCGTCTCGTCGGGCATTTAAATACGCTGGGGCCGAATCTTGCCGACAACCAATACGGTTTCCGCCGGGGACGCTCTACAGTAGATGCCATCTTGCGCGTGAGGACCCTGGCTGAAGAAGCGATGTCCTGCGGCGAAGTCATCCTGGCGGTGTCCTTGGATATCGCCAATGCTTTCAACACGCTTCCTTGGAGTTGTATTAGAGAGGCACTAAGCTATCACCAGGTGCCGCCTTACTTGTTACGACTTGTCGGGGATTACTTGTCGGAAAGGGCCATTATCTATTCCGGCCATGAAGAAACCGTCCGGCGAGAAATGGTATGCGGTGTTCCACAGGGGTCAGTTCTCGGACCGCTCCTGTGGAACGTCGGATACGACTGGGTACTCCGAGGTACACTACTACACGGCGTTAGTGTTATATGTTACGCCGATGACACACTGGTAACGGCACGAGCGAAAACGCATCGGCAGGCCACAATACTAGCCACAGCAGGAGTCGCACAAATAGTTACCCGAATCCGGCGACTGGGCTTGGAGGTGGCCCTTAGCAAATCCGAGGCAATTGTGTTTCACGGACCTCGAAATCGGCCACCCCACGAGTTAAATATTACAGTGGGAGGCATCCGCATCAGCGTCAAATCAACGCTGAAGTATTTGGGACTCGTTCTCGACAGCCGCTGGGACTTCGGGCCACATCTTCGCGGGCTGGCCCCAAAATTGATAAAAGCGGCAGGGGCGCTCGCAGGTTTATTGCCCAACTTAGGAGGGCCCGACACATCAGTTCGCAGACTATACACGGGCATTGTTCGTTCGATGGCACTGTACGGTGCTCCCGTGTGGGCCAATGACCTGACGGAACGCAATGCGAAGGAACTCCACAGGCCACAAAGAGCGATGGCCGTGAGAGTCATAAGAGGATACCGAACCATATCGTTCGAAGCAGCAAGCCTCCTGGCGGGATCCCCTCCTTGGGACCTAGAGGCCAAAGTCCTTGCAGGACTCTACAATTGGCGCAAAAACGCACAGGTAAACGACCTGCGCCCAGTCCCGCAAGAGATATCGGCGCAGCGGGCGCTGCTAAACGAAACATTGTTGGACGACTGGAGAGCGCGATTGGCGCAACCAAAAGCGGGTCACGCCACGGTGTCTGCATTAGCACCGATATTAGAAGAGTGGCTGGAGAGGCGGCATGGGGCCCTAACTTTTAGGCTGACGCAGGTATTATCGGGACATGGATGCTTCGGCAAGTACCTGTATCGCATTGGCCGCGAGCCGACACCGGAGTGCCACCACTGCGACGACAGCCGCGAGGACACGGCGCTGCATACCCTAGCGGAATGTTCAGCGTGGGCGGGACAGCGCCGAGATCTCGCGATGGATATTGGCGCGAACGTCATTACGCTCCCGACCCTCGCACAAGCGATCACGATGAGCTTAAGCGCCTGGGAGTCTGCCGCAGCCTTTTGCGAGGCGGTGATGAACGCAAAGGAAGCGGCGGAGAGGGACAGGGAGAACAGCACCACACTCCCATCCCGCAGCAGACGCACCGGGCGCCGGAGGCAACGTAACGACCTCCAGCCCCCATGAGTGCTGGCCTGCGAGTGGCTTGGAGGGCACCAGGCCACTCGACCAGAACAGGCCCGAGACGGCGGCGCGTCGTGTTCCACGCGCGCCTCTCTACAGAATGAGGTGAGGGGCAAGGAACCCCTCTTATTTACCAAGACGAGGCAGCCATACATCCAAACGGCAGCCATGGTCTGTCGAGGGTCGAGGAATTTTTCGCAAGAGTCACCCTGACCGCGACCTTAAAGACCTCCCGCAGAAGGAACACCGTGTGGTTTTTAGTCGGTTCGACTCCGACATAACCGTCCCGTCGTGCCCTCGATGGGGTGGTATCCGGCGATTTTCCATACAAAAAAAAAAAAAAAAAAAGGTTAGGTTAGGTTAGGTTAGGTTAGGTTAGGTTAGGTTAGGTGTGGTTTTTAGTCGGTTCGACTCCGACATAACCGTCCCGTCGTGCCCTCGATGGGGTGGTATCCGGCGATTTTCCATACAAAAAAAAAAAAAAAAAAAGGTCCGGGCCCAGATGAAGTATCTGGGCCTAGTGGTAGACGGGCGGTGGCTCTTCGACGAGCACTTCCGCATTTTGGCGCCCAAGCTCGAGGCTACGGCGACCGCACTGGGGAGGCTGTTGCCGAACCTGGGCGGGCCTAGTGCCTCGAGTAGACGGTTGTACACGGGGGTGGTGCGGTCAATGGCTCTGTACGGCGCACCCGTGTGGGCGGCGTCCCTGACCGCCCAGAATAGGGTCCGCTTAGGGAGACCCCAGCGGACCATGGCGGTCAGGGCCATACGCGGATACCGCACGGTGTCTGCAGAGGCGGCGTGCGCATTGGCCGGCACACCCCCGTGGGATTTAGAGGCGGAAGTGCTCGCCGAAGTGTATCGGCGGGCGGTGGCTGTTCGGGCAGGGGGTTCGGTGCCTCTGCCCGAGGAGCTACGCGCTTGGCGCGGTGAGGCACACCGGGCAATCATGGCCCGGTGGCAGGGCTGGCTGGAGGCTCCACGGGCAGGTGTTCGAACCGTGGAGGCGCTCCAGCCGGTCCTGGAGGAGTGGGCAGGGCGGCAGCACGGGACCCTTTCCTTCCGGCTAGTGCAGGTCCTTTCCGGGCACGGCTGCTTCGGGAAGTACCTGCACACGGTTGCTAGGAGGGAACCGAGTCCCGCCTGCCACCACTGCAACTGCGGTGAGGACTCGGCGCAGCACACCCTCCAGCATTGTCCAGCTTGGGAGGGGCAACGTCGAGTTCTCACCGCAGTGGTCGGAAGTGACCTCTCGCTGCCGGCCGTGGTTCTGTCCATGGTCCGAAGCGAGGGGTCGTGGAATGCGGTCGCATCCTTCTGCGAGGACATCATCTCGCAGAAGGAGGCGGCGGAGCGCGTTAGGGAAGAGAGCTCCCTGGCGGATCCGCTCCGTCGCCGGCGAACCGGGCGGCGTCGGCGCGCATATCTGCGCCTGATGCCGCCTTAGGTAGGGCTGCGGGCGGGCGTACGGGGTTATCTGCCTCGCCCGCGGCCTTCCGTGGAGGCGCGGCACCCTGTGTGTATCCAGGGGCCGCATAGGTGTGAAATGCCCGGAACGCAACAACATCGCGTCCGGGCATTGCCACTGGGCGGGCCGCCGACGGCATAACAAATTCCGGCGGCCCGTTCGTGAAGGTGGCGGGAGATACACGGCGGGTTTTTTAGTGGGTGCAAACCCCACACTACCTCCACCGTCTTCCCCGGATGGTGGAGGTGTTCGTCAGGAATTTTTTACCGCCAAAAAAAAAAAAAAAAAAAAAAAAAAAAAGGTTAGGTTAGGTTAGGTTAGGTTAGGTTAGGTTGGGGTGGGGTGCTAAGTGCCGGAAAACCTCCTCGTGGTGCACCCTGGGCAACATGTGCCGGTGGATTCGCGGCGTTTCGCGAAACCACCGTCACACGGCTAATGTTCTGGCAGAGTAGGGGGTGGCCCATTCCTGGGCTGCCCGGAGGACGGGCTTGACGTGCACTCACACTGCCGTCGAGCGGGCGGGGAGATCTTCTTTCTGCCACCGTCGGATATCGTAATCCCGATTAGGAGTGTCGTGGCCACGTCTCACGGCTCCGAGCGGGGGCGAGGGTCTTGGCTTGGTCGCCTGGGCCGCGAGGATGACAACCTCTATAAAAAATCCCCGAATCCTGTGTTGCGGAGCGTGACCAGAGGATGCATGGCCGATGGGATGTTCGGTTCCAAGCGCTACCCCCAGCTGGGGCACCTGCGGACCCCCCAGTTGGGATACAAATTTACGCTTACCCGGGTACAGGGGGCACTGCTCGGGTGGACCTTTATTTCCCCCATACTCGTGGGATCTAATATGGATGACTCAAAATTGAAAAACATTTTTAATAGGAGGAGGAGCCCAAGGCTCGTGTTGAAAGATGTGGCTGTTGAAGGACAGGATGCAGCAAGGAGTGGGGGCAGTTTGCCCCGAGAAGTAGCGGAGGCCGGACCTTTGAGCGGTTCCAGAACTTCGGTGACGTCTGGGTCACTGGATAGCCTGTTGCGCTCGGGCCGGTTTGGCTCCGATTCGTCGCTGAGCTCAGTCAGCGATATGGACTTGTTGGTGGGTCCACAGACCCTGTCAGCTGAGCACCGCCGCGCTCAACAACAAAAGCGCGGCGCATCTCCCGGAGGTGACGGAAACCTTCCTGAGGTCGACCTCGAGGCACCCAGGAAGGTACATTCTTCCCAAAGAGGGGGGTCTGTGGCGAGGTTCGCTCGCCCGAAGACACCCCCTCCTGTAGTGACGGCACCGAACGTTAAAACGTCCGACGTATTTTCCAGGCGGGAGGCCTACAACAGAGGCCGCACGGAGGGGGAAATAGTTGCTGAGGAGCAGGTCCAGCAGCTGTTGGGTGAGCTTCGCCCGTCGGAGGGAGTTAGTTTCCCGAAGACCGTGGAGGAGCTAATGGACTCGGCGGCCACCTCCGTGAAGGTGATAGCGAACGTGGCTCAGAAGAGCAAGAATCTTAAAGGCACCTTCGCTAAGGGCCTGAAGGCGTCCGCCTCAACATTGAAAGAGGTGGTGGAGGCGCTGTTTGAGCGCTTCACCGCCAACGAGGCTGAGACGCAGAGGTTGCGCGCTGACAACGCCCGTCTGGAGAAGGAGCTGAAGGCACTTCGCTCCGAGATGGCTCTGCTCCGTGCCGATCTTGGATCGACTAGAGCCGGTTCTGCCCCGGCCGTAGTCAGTGCTGTGCCGGCCGGTTCTGTCCCGGCCCATAGTGGAGAGCGGCCATCTGAAGACTCAGTGCTCTCCCGGAACCGTGAAGGTCGGTGCGATTCACCCCGGCCCCGGCGGAGTTGGTGCGGCGTGGGCGCGTTGCCCCGTCGCTGCGGCCAAATCTTTGGCAGAGGCAGGCCGGCTCCTCGTGGGCTTCTCCACCGCGAGGATCACAATCCTCGAGGCGAGGCCCACGAGGTGCTACCGGTGCATGGGCGCGGGACACTTGCGCCCGCAATGCACCAGTAGCTTTGACTGCAGCGGACTTTGTTTCCGCTGTGGTCAACCGGGGCATACGGCAGCGGCGTGTTCTGCCGCTCCCCACTGCCCCGTGTGTGCGGCGGGCAATCTGCCCGCCAACCACATGATGGGGAGGGCGGGATGTAAGCCTCCCAAGGCCGCAAAGCCGCCCGCGGGGACGGGCCCAGCTCCTCGCACCCAGGCTCCGGTGCGGATGGAGGAGGGTGAAGATGAGGCAACTTCTCAGGCCTCTCCACCCTCCACCTAACGGACTCCCTTAGCCCTGCTCGCTCCTCGCCCCTGTCGTCGATGATAGGGGTACCGGATGTGTAGCGTAGTAGGGGGTCCAGGACGCGGTCGCATCCACCTGCGGGGACTTTATCCCGTGGGGGGAGGCGGCGGGGCTAGTCTGCCCCGTCGCCGGCGAACCGAGCGACGTCGAGGCGCAGTCGCGCGTGACGTCGTTTGGCGGGGCTGTGGGCGTGATGGACGGGGAAGATTCCCACGCTCGCGGCCTTTCGCGATGGCGGCGTTCTGTGTGTACCCAGAACGCCGCAGGAGCAGGAATGCCCGATGGGGCTATGCCGCTGGGTGGGTCCGCCGAAGAAATAGCCAATTCCGGCGGCCTATCCGTGTGAAGGCGGCGAGTTGGTACACGGCCGATTTTTTAGTGGGGGCAGGTCCCACACTACCTCCAGCGTCTGCCCCGGGTGCTGGAGGTGTGCGTTAGGCATTTTTTACGGCCATAAAAAAAAAAAAAAAAAAAAAAAAAGGTTAGGTTGGGGTGCTAAGTGCCGGAAAACCTCCTCGTGGTGCACCCTGGGCAACGTGTGCCGGTGGATTCGCGGCGTTTCGCGAAACCACCGTCACACGGCTAATGTTCTGGCAGAGTAGGGGGTGGCCCATTCCTGGGCTGCCCGGAGGACGGGCTTGACGTGCACTCACACTGCCGTCGAGCGGGCGGGGAGATCTTCTTTCTGCCACCGTCGGATATCGTAATCCCGATTAGGAGTGCCGTGGCCACGTCTCACGGCTCCGAGCGGGGGCGATGGTCTTGGCTTGGTCGCCTGGGCCGCGAGGATGACAACCTCTATAAAAAATCCCCGAATCCTGTGTTGCGGAGCGTGACCAGAGGATGCATGGCCGATGGGATGTTCGGTTCCAAGCGCTACCCCCAGCTGGGGCACCTGCGGACCCCCCAGTTGGGATACAAATGTACGCTTACCCGGGTACAGGGGGCACTGCCCGGGTGGACGTTTATTTCCCCCATACTCGTGGGAACAGTATGGATGAAGCAAAATTAAAAAATATTTTTAATAAGAAAGCGAGCACAAGGCTCGTGGAGAAGGAACAGAAAGGAGAAGGAAAGGTCGCAGAGAAGAGGAGCGAAGAAAAGATGCCGATTGAAGCCGTGGCGAGAGACTCTCGATCGACGAGCGCCGTGTTGGCGAGAAGTGAAGAACGTTTGCCCCGTGAAGTGGATCATGGCCGGCTCGGTGGGTCAAAGACGTCAATGACGTCAGCGTCACTCGAGAGCTTGCTGCGCTCGGGCCGATTTGGCTCAGATTCATCTCTTAGCTCGGTCGTTAGCGATCTGGACCTAGTAGTGGATAGAGAAGGTTTCCGTTCAGAGACCCCGATGGCCGGTGAACGCCGTGCTTCACAACAAAAGCGTAGTGCCTCTCCTGGTAGTGACAACGACCCTCCTGAGGTAGTGTTTAAGGCCCCAAGGAAGGTCCGTTCCTCTCAGAGGGGAAGATCAGCAGCGGGAACGCGTGCTAAGACACCGTTGTCCCGCCCACAAACTCCGTTGACGTCTACACCAGCGTCCCCATTCAGTAGACGGGAGGCGTATGCCCGCACCCGTACAGAGGGAGAACTGGTCGCCGAGAACCAAACAGACCGGTTCTTGGAGGGTCTAAGATCCACGGGAGGGGATAGCACTCCGAAAACCGGTTCGGAGCTAGTCCGTGCGGCGACCGACTCCGTGTCGGTCATCGTGAATGTTGCTACTAAAAGCAAAAATCTGAAAGGTACTTTCGCAAAGGGCCTGCGGGAGTCCGCTCAGATCTTGAAGGAAGTGGTGACTGCACTATATGACCGTGCCGCCACTGCCGAGGTGGAAGCTGAGAAGCTACGGGCAAGCGGCATACGCCTGGAGGAGGAACTGAGACAACTCCGAGCGGAGGTTGCTCAGTTGCGGATAGACACGACGTCTAGGACCGGTTCTGCTCCGGCCGATGTTGATCCTCCAGCCGGTTCTGTCCTGGTCGGAGCCACAACAGAGTGCGCCGTGAGTAAAGAGCGGTCCGCTGCGTTTTCTGACGTACAGCTGAGACAGCTCTCGCTGGTCGTTGGGAGTCTAATTGATGCCCGCCTTGAGGGCATCAAGGCGCGCCTGCCTCCGGAACCGAGCTGTCGGCCACCGCTCGCGGCGCCCAAGTCGAAGACCTCTCAGGGGCAGCAAATAGCACCCCCGGCGCCACCACCCCGTACAGGGGGACGCGCCGGGCCATTGGACCGAGGTGCACGGCCGCGGGGTGGAGACTCTAATCCTCCACAGCGTGCGCCGAGAGGAGCACCCCGTGCTGCCGTAGCGGGCGCTTCAAGCGCCCCAACGGCCCGGGTGTGTACCCCGGCGCCAGCGTCTGCCCCCGCCTCTGCCCCCTCTAATGAGGAATGGCGAACGGCGGAGAGTAGGAAATCGCGGCGCCGGCAGAATAAGAAGGCCCCTCCCGCCGTTCCCGTGCAGGAGGTTGCCCCGGCAAAGACAGTTAGGCAAAAGCCGAAACTGTCTCCGCCGAAAACGGCCGCCGTCCTAGTGACGGTGTCGCCGGAGGCGGAAAGTCGGGGCGTTACGTACGCCAGCCTTTTTAGCGGGGCGAGGGCCGCTCTTCTGGCAGCTGGGGGCGTGGAAGTGAGCTTCCGCCGCTCACAGACCGGGGCCCGGCTCCTCGAGTTTCCGGGGACGGAGGGCCCGAGAAAGGCTAACTTAGTGGCGGAAACGCTCAGGCGCCTTGCAGGAGGCGAGGAGGGCGTAAGGGTCGCCAGGCCGATGAAGTGCGCGGAGTTGCGCGTCTCCGGCCTGGACGACTCCGTGACGTCCGAGGAGGTCCGGGAGGCAATAGAGCAGAAGGCTCAGTGCTCTCCCGGAACCGTGAAGGTCGGCGCGATCCGCCCCGGCCCCGGCGGAGTTGGTGCGGCGTGGGCGCGTTGCCCCGTCGCTGCGGCCAAAGTTTTGGCAGAGGTGGGCCGGCTCCTCGTGGGTGTCTCTGCCGCAAGGATCACCATCCTTGAGGCGAGGCCCGCGAGGTGCTACAGGTGCATGGGCGCAGGGCACCTGCGCCCTAAATGCACCAGCAGCCTAGACTGCAGCGGACTCTGTTTCCGCTGCGGTCAACCGGGGCATACGGCAGCGGCGTGTTCTGCCGCTCCCCACTGCCCCGTGTGCGCGGCGGGCAACCAGCCCGCCGACCACATGATGGGAAGGGCAGGCTGCAAGCCCCTCAAGGCTGCAAAGCCTCCCAAGGCTACCCGGCCGCCTGTGGAGACAGGCCGAGTTCCTCGCGCCCAGGCTCCGGTGCGGATGGAGGAGGGTGAAGATGAGGCACCCTCTCAGGCCTCTCCACCCTCCACCTAACGGACTTCCTAAGCCATGCTCGCTCCTCGCCCCTGTCGTCAGTGATAGGGGTACCGGATGCGTTGCGCGGTAGGGGGTCCAGGACGCGGTCGCACCCTCCTGCGGGAACTTCATCTCGTGGGGGGAGGCGGCGGGGCGAGTCTGCCCCGTCGCCAGCGAACCGGGCGACGTCGAGGCGCAGTCGCGCGTGACGTCGTTTGGTGGGGCTGTGGGCGTGATGGACGGGGAAGATTCCCACGCTCGCGGCCTTTCGCGATGGCGGCGTTCTGTGTGTACCCAGAACGCCGCAGGAGCAGGAATGCCCGATGGGGCTATGCCGCTGGGTGGGTCCGCCGAAGTAATAGTCAATTCCGGCGGCCTATCCGTGTGAAGGCGGCGAGTTGGTACACGGCCGATTTTTTAGTGGGGGCAGGTCCCACACTACCTCCAGCGTCTGCCCCGGGTGCTGGAGGTGTGCGTTAGGCATTTTTTACGGCCATAAAAAAAAAAAAAAAAAAAAAAAAAAAAAAAAAAAAAAAAAAAAAAGGTTAGGTTAGGTTAGGTTAGGTTAGGTTGGGGTGCTAAGTGCCGGAAAACCTCCTCGTGGTGCACCCTGGGCAACGGACGGTGATCACTTTTTGATCGCCGGACGGCTAATGTTCTGGCAAAGAGAGGGGCTCGTATTCGGGCAACTCTGGGCGTTCTCCCTGTGCCCCCTTCTATTTTATTTTATTTTGTTTATTTTATTTTTACTTTTGTTTTATTTTGTTTTATTTACTTTTGTTTCAATATTATTATTATTATATTATTATTAATTATTATTATTATTAATAGTCGGTTTATGTTTTATTTTTACACTTATTTACATTTTACACTTTTATTTTTATATTTCTTTTGTTTTGGTTTTGTTTTGTTTTGTTTTCCTGGAGGGGAACACCGGGAAACAGTGGCGGGCTCGGCTGGCTCTTGCTTTTGCATAGCCGCCGGGCAAACAGGGGAGGTTTTGGTCCATCCCTGGGCCTTTCGGAGGAAGGGCGAGGGGCGGCGGGTTCGCTGTCTATTTATAGATGGTGGACACGGTCTGATGCAGACCACCGACCGGCCCGACCCGTAACCCTGAATTGACAGGAACGGGGGTCCACGCTTCGTGGGCCGCGGGGAAGTAAACCCCTTTAAAAAATACCCTAATCCCACGCTTGTGGTGCCCGGCAATGGGATGAATGGCTGAGGGGATCTCAGTCCCGAGGGCTACCCAGACGGAGGTCGTAAAACTCACAATATGTCGGTGGTTAATGATAATTTATCTACCCAGGAGGGTCCCGGGCGCAGTTCGCTCGGGGAATCCCTCCCGAAGCCAGTCGGCTTCGGCAGTCCCGCGTACTCTGGGGGGGACACCCAACGACGCACCCGCCCTGTGCCGAGCGGTAAATCCGGCACCGAAAACAGCGCGAAGGTCGCGCTGCGAACATCAAACCGCAAATCGGTTTCGAAGAAGGGTCGTAAGACCCCGAGTCGGGGCAAGGCGAGTGGAGGTCCGTCTCCGTTACCGCCTAAAGTCCCGCGCAAAGGGTCTCTGACCATATCGGAGTCCTCCATTACAGACCTTGAAGTAATGGAGGACACTGAGACTAGGGAGGAAGGTGTAGTTGAGCAGTCAGGCAGGCTCTGGGCTTCCCAGAAGCGTGGCCGCAGCTGCTCGCCGCCACAGGAGGTGCCGGGGGTCTCCCAGACCCCTAGCAAAATTCCTACTGCGCGTAGGGGAGGAGCCAGTGGCTCCGTTTTCTCGAGCAGGGAAAAATACCTGCGCACGCGCACAGAGAATGAGCGCACCGCTGAGGACAGGGTGGCGCAGCTCCTCGCCGAGGTTCGCCGGTCGGGGGGGGACTCCCCTCTTACTACGGCGGAGTTAAAGGCGAGAGCCGGGGATTCTGTGGCCGCAATTTACGAGGTGGCCACAAAATCCACAAATCTGAAAGGCCCCTTTGTGCGCGGCCTTAAAGAGGCAGGAGATAAGCTGCTAGTGGTGGTGGACGACCTGGCTGGTCGCACGGATGCCACCAACAGGGAGCTGCAGCAGTTGCGGGCAGAGAACGCAACTTTAAAGTCTGATGTGGCGGAGCTTCGCGCTGAGCTCGCCAAATTGCGGGAAGACTTAGCCTGCCCTCAGTTTGGTTCACCCCGGGCTGTTTCGGCCAGTCCGGCAAAGAAGACGCAGCCTTCTCCCTCCTCTGGAGGTATCGAGGCGCAGTTGCGGCAGCTGATGGGCTCATTCGAGTCCAAAATCGCTGCCCGCATCGGGAGTCTGGAGGCAAGATTGCCTCCGGCGCCGACCTCCCGTACACCGCCTGTCGCTAAGCCGTACACGGCTACCGCTCCGACGCCCCTACCCTGTTCCGGGGGACGCGTCGTGACTTACGCGGCAAGCGCGGCGTCTGCGCCTAAGAGAACGACGGCACGAGGTCCGGCCCCTTCCACGGCCGGGAAAAAGCGCGAAGCCCAGTCCCAGGGAGGCCCCCAGCCTTCTCAGGTTTCGAGGGCGGCGCCGTCTTCCGTCCCTTCAGTCGCTCCACGCGCCCAGAAGGTCGAGGCTCGTGCCCCTGCGCCTGCACCTGCTCCCGCACCCCTCGTCCCCGCTGATGAGTGGCAGACGGTGAGCAAAAGGTCACGACGCAGGCAAAAGAAGAAGGCTGCTTCAAAAACAGCTGCCCAAGGAGCCGTGGCTAGGAAGCCGAAGCTCCAAGTGCCGAAAACGGCCGCCGTGGTTGTCACGGTGTCGCCGGAGGCACAGGAGCGAGGAGTGTCCTACGCGGAGATCTTTGCGTCGGTGAAGAGAAATCTCACCGCCTCCGATCTCGCAGGTCTGGGTGCTACCACCCGGCCCTCGCAGACGGGAGCTCGAATCCTCGAGTTCCCTGGTCCAGACGGAGGAAAAAACGCGGATTTCTTCGCGGAGAAACTGCGGGGAATACTTGCTGGGGAGGAAGGCGTAAGAGTCGCCAGGCCCACGAAGTGCGCAGAAATGCGTATTTCGGGACTGGATGACTCGGTCACGGCCCAGGAAGTTCGGGAGGCTATTGGGACCCGTACCCAATGCGCTCTTGACTCCATCAGGGTCGGCGCCATTCGCCCCGGCCCCGGAGGTGCTTTTGCGGTTTGGGCACAGTGCCCCGTTGCCGCGGCCAAATTATTGGCTGATGCAGGGAGGCTGCTCGTGGGCTTCAGCGCCGCCAGGGTTACGATCCTGCCGGCGAGACCCGCGCGCTGCTTCAAGTGCATGGCGACGGGACACATGCGTCCGAAGTGCACTAGTTGCTTCGACTGCGGCGGACTTTGTTTCCGCTGCGGTCGCCCGGGGCACAAGGCGGCGGACTGTTCCGCTGCCCCCCACTGTCCAGCGTGTGCGGCGGGTAATTTGCCTGCCAACCACGTCATGGGACGGGAGGGGTGCAAACCCCCGCAGGCTCCAAAGCCACGCCCGGGGGGTAGCCAATCGGCCAAGGCTGCCCCTCGTACACCGCCGCCAGCGCGAATGGAGGAGGATGTAGTACCGGAGTCCAGTAATGGACAGTGAGTGCTTTTCCCTCCTCCAGGCGAATCTCAACCATTCTGCCGGCGCGCAGGATCTTTTCCTGCAAACCATGGCAGAGTGGTCGATTGCTGTTGCCGTAGCCGCGGAGCCCTATTACGTTCCTCCTCGTCCGAATTGGATGGGTGATCGGGACGGCTCCGTGGCGATTGTCAGCTCCGCTGCGCTCCATTCCCCGCCCTTGTCGCTCAGAGATAAGGGTACGGGATATGTTGCTGCTGACTGGGGGGGACTCACGCTTTACGGCGTGTACTTCTCCCCAAACCGGAGTTTGGCTGATTTTGAGGTTTTCCTGGCTAGCCTGGAAGCCTCGATACGGCGGCTAGCACCTCGCCACGTCGTGGTGCTGGGGGATTTTAACGCCAAATCCTTGGCGTGGGGATCTCCCAGGACGGACGCTCGCGGAACGGCGGTGGAAGAATGGGCAGCTGCGGTGGGCCTCTGTTTGCTGAACAGGGGCACCACCAATACGTGCGTTCGGCGCCAGGGGGGGTCGATAGTGGACCTTTCGTTCGCTACCCCTGGTGTCGAGGCACGCGTAAGGAACTGGCGCGTACTGGCTGAGGTTGAGACGCTCTCGGATCACTTGTACATCCGGTTTGAGCTCTCCCGGTCCCAGGGCGCCAGTAGGGGTCACGCGGCGGGCAGACAATCCCGATTCCCGCGGTGGGCTGTGGGTCGACTCGACAGGGAACTGCTGGAGGAGGCGGCTATCGTTCAATCGTGGTCGTCCTCACCACCTCCGACCGAGGACATCGACGTCACGGCTGTCCGCATTTGCGATGCGTTTACGCAGGTTTGCGATGCGGCCATGCCACGTTTCCGACGTCGTCCTCCGAGGAAGGAGGTCTACTGGTGGTCCCCAGAGTTGGCGGAACTCCGTGCGGCCTGTATTCGTGCCCGGAGGATCTACACCCGCAGTCGACGGCGTCACCGCGACGTAGAGAGGGAGGACCAGCTGTATGAAGCGTATCGCAATGCGAGGGACGCATTCAAGCTGGCTATCTGCCGCGCGAAGGAGACGGCGAGACAGGAGATGCTGGAGGGTCTAGATCGTGACCCCTGGGGTCGCCCCTACAGAGCGGCGCTGAATAAGCTCCGCTCGTCGGGCCCCCCCCTTGCAGAGACTCTCCAGCCCAGCTTCCTCGTGGAAGTGGTTGAGGCCCTTTTCCCGCAACGTGCGGAGCACACGCCACCGGCAATGGTCTCTGAGACCGACGACCGGGAGGCCGAGCCCAGTGTTCCGCCCGTCACGGAGGCGGAGGTGGGGGCGGCTGTACTTCGGATTCGTTCGAAGAGTACCGCTCCCGGGCCTGACGGGATTTCTGCCCGAGTGTTGGCCCTGGTCCTCAACCACATGGGAGACCGCCTCAGGGGGCTGTTCGACGTTTGCCTGGCGTCCGGACGGTTCCCTGACTGTTGGAAAACGGGGAAGCTGGTTCTCCTACCGAAGCCGGGTAGATCTCCCGATTCGGTCGCGGCCTTCAGGCCTATCGTGCTGCTGGACGAGGCGGGGAAGTTGCTTGAGAGAATTCTCGCTACCCGTATCGTCCGCCACTTGCGCGAGGTCGGCCCCGATCTGTCCGATGCCCAGTACGGCTTTCGTGCCGGGCGTTCGACGGTCGATGCCATTCTGCGTCTGAGGGCCGCGGCTGAGGAGGCAGTCCTCGGCGGCGGGGTTTTATTGGCGGTATCGCTTGACATCGCCAACGCCTTCAATACTCTGCCATTCGGCTGCATCGGTGAGGCGCTCCGGTTCCATGGAGTGCCCGATTACCTGAGGCAGCTGGTGGCCGACTATTTGCAAGGCCGGTGTGTCCTGTACGAGGATCGTGAAGGAGAAGTGAGGCGCAGGGCAATGTCGTGCGGTGTTCCTCAGGGGTCGGTCTTAGGACCGCTCTTGTGGAACATGGGATACGATTGGGCCCTGCGAGGAAACTTCCCACCCGGGCTCAGCGTACTCTGCTACGCCGACGACACGCTCGTCACAGCCCGGGCACGGAATTTCGAGGAGGCGGCGCGCCTGGCCACCCTAGGGGTTTCCCGAATGGTCGGGCGCATCGAGGCGCTGGGGTTGAGAGTGGCGCTTGAAAAGACGGAGGCCCTGTTGTTTCATGGGCCCCGTCGCGGTCCACCCGCTGGCGCCTCCTTGGTCGTCAACTCGGTCCTCGTACCGATACGCCCCCAGATGAAATATCTGGGGTTGGTGTTGGATGGGCGATGGCTCTTCGACGAGCATTTTCGCATCCTTGTGCCCAAACTTGAGGCTACTGCTGCCGCCCTGGGTCGGCTTTTGCCGAATCTTGGCGGTCCCAGTGCCTCAAGCCGACGGCTTTACATGGGGGTGGTACGGTCGATGGCGCTTTACGGCGCGCCCGTGTGGGCGGAGACCCTGTCCGCCCAGAATAGGGTTCGTTTGTGGAGACCCCAACGAACCATGGCGGTCCGGGCCATACGCGGTTACCGCACGGTGTCCACCGATGCGGCGTGCGCGTTGGCCGGAACTCCCCCGTGGGATCTGGATGCGGAAGTACTCGCCGACGTTTACTGGCAGGCGGCGGAGGTCCGGGCTGGGGGCTCTTGCCCCATGCCCGAACAACTGCGCGCCTGGCGCAGTCAGGCCCACCGGGACATCATGGCCCGGTGGAGGTCCCGGCTGGAGGCTCCACGTGCCGGTTTCCGAACCGTGGAGGCGCTCCAGCCGGTCCTTGAGGAGTGGGCGGTGAGGCAGCACGGGACCCTTTCCTTCCGGCTGGTGCAGGTTCTTTCCGGGCATGGGTGCTTCGGAAAGTACCTGCATTCGGTTGCGAGGAGGGAATCGCGTCCCGACTGTCATCACTGCGATTGCGGTGAGGACTCGGCGCAGCACACTCTCGAGCAGTGCCCTGCCTGGGAGCAGCAACGTCGAGTCCTCACCGCAGTGGTGGGTCGTGACCTCTCGCTGCCGACCGTGGTGTCATCCATGGTCCGCAGCAAGACGTCTTGGAACGCGGTCGCATCCTTTTGCGAGGACGTCATCTCGCAGAAGGAGGCGGCGGAGCGACGCAGGGAGGAGGACTCCCTTGCTGATCCGCTTCGTCGCCGGCGAACCGGGCGGCGTCGGCGCGACCATCTGCGCCTGATGCCGCCCTAATGGTGGGGCCGCGGGTGGGGGTCGACGGGGCCTTTTCCTCCCACTCGTAGCCTTCCGCGACGTCGGCGTCCTGCAGTGTACCCCAGGACGCCGCCGGAGTAGGAGTGCCCGGCATCTCGCCGCGCCGTGCACTGCCACTGAATTGGCCGCCGATGGTATAGCAGATTCCGGCGGCCCGTTCTGCCGCTTCTGCTGCCCTGCGTGTTCTGCCGCTCCCCACTGCCCTGTGTGCGCGGCGGGCAACCAGCCCGCCAACCATATGATGGGGAGGGCGGGCTGTAAGCCACCCAAGGCCGCAAAGCCGCCTGCGGGGACTGGCCGAGCTCCTCGCGCCCAGGCTCCGGTGCGGATGGAGGAGGGTGGGGACGAGGCGCCTTCCCGTGCCCCTACACCCTCCACCTAAAAGGACTCTCTTAGCCGTGCTCGCTCCTCGCCCCTGTCGTCAGTGATAGGGGTACCGGATGCGTTGCGCGGTAGGGGGTCCAGGACGCGGTCGCAACCTTCTGCGGGAAATTCAACCCGTGGGAGGAGGCGGCGGGGATAGACTGCCCCGTCGCCGGCGAACCGGGCGACGTCGAGGCGCAGCTGCGCGTGACGTCGCTTGGTGGGGCTGTGGGTGTGATGGACGGGGAAGTTTCCCACGCTCGCGGCCTTTCGCGATGGCGGCGTTCTGTGTGTACCCAGGACGCCGCAGGAGCAGGAATGCCCGATGGGGCTATGCCGCTGGGTGGGTTCGCCGAAGAAGTAGCTAATTCCGGCGGCCTATCCGTGTGAAGGCGGCGAGTTGGTACACGGCCGATTTTTTAGTGGGGGCAGGTCCCACACTACCTCCAGCGTCTGCCCCGGGTGCTGGAGGTGTGCGTTAGGCATTTTTTACGGCCATAAAAAAAAAAAAAAAAAAAAAAAAAAAAAAAAAAGGTTAGGTTAGGTTAGGTTAGGTTTTTTTTTTTTTTTTTTTTTTTTTTTTTTTTTTTTTTTTTTTTTTTTTTAACGACAGGAGGGGAAAACCCTCATGGGCACCCAGACCACCTCGTACGTTGGCGGCGTGGCCTGGGTAGTGTCAGACTCGGGTGGACCGCCTACTGACTAAAAACCACCTCCTGTTCTGTTAGTTCTCGCCACTGTCACTAGTGTGGCGCTTAAGACTATGTTAGTTTGATTCTTTGTATATATCACGTTGTTTTTTTTTTTTTTTTTTATTATATATATATATATATATATTTTTTTTTATTTTTTTTTTTTATTTTTTTCTTTTTTCTCCTCTTTCTCAATTATTAGTAAAGCGTAAAAGCATATTACAAAATTACAATAAAATGTTAATACAATGACAACACAATACAATAAATAATTATAAGAGCAATAACATATAATAAATTAGAAAGCAGGCTAAAAAGCATAAAATATTAAAATGTCAGCGAGATAAAGCAAAAATGTCAAAAGCTTAATTCTAGATGTAAATGTCAAATATTAATTATAAAATAAAATAAAATGGCGCAATAGCGAATAATAATAGCAAAATAATTAGAATAAAAATAATAAAAAATCGAAATGAAGCAATAGCTGTTTATTTAAAATTTTGTGCCGTTCGCCAAGCCGACCTGCCTCATCACTCTTCTGCCGTATTCCAAAATATGGATCCGGCATGTCTTATTCAGAAATAGGCCAGAGATACTATTTGCGGTAAAGTCATTGCCCAAAATGACTTGCAAGTCATTACGCAGAGCACAGAAACGGGGGCAGTCGAAGAGCACATGCTCCACGGTTTCCTCCGTTGCGTCGTCACATACACAAAAGGGGGTATCCACAAACTTTCGCTTATGGAGGTATGATCTGAACCCGCCATGCCCGGTAAAGAGTTGGGAGTCGGCGTTGGTGTGGTTGACGAATCTAAAAATTTTCTCTGCTTCTTTGACATTCTTTACAAATATTTTTGTGGTGGAGCCTGTTGCTGCGTCGGACCATCTCTTCTGCCAGGCCTCGATGGTGGAGGCCCTGATGAGGTGCCTAGCCTTGGACAAGGGGAAGCGGTCGTAGCTAGGCTGGCCTTTGATTTTAAGTGCTGCTTCTTTAGCCAGCTCGTCCGCTCTCTCGTTGCCCTCCAGGCCTGCGTGGGCTTTGATCCAGTAGAGCTGGACGCTGCCTCCTAGATTTTTGATGTCTTGCAGCCTCATCCTTATGTCGTCTGCAAGTGGGTGAAGAGCTTGTGGGTCCGCTATAAGTTCCAATGCAGAGCGAGAGTCACTAAGGATGGCACAGCGTCGAAAGCAGGGCTTGCTGGCCATCATTTTGAGGGCGCTCCTTATGGCCATCATCTCGGCCTGAAAAACGCTGCAAAAAGGCGCAAGACTCAGTTTGGTCTTGTGCACCTCCTCAGCACCCATCCAGGCCGTAACGGCTCCTCCTACCTTTCCCTCAAGCTTGCTGCCGTCTGTGTAGATTTTGGGCAGGTCATGTGGCAGTCTCATAAGGTCTTCCTGTGAGTGGATACAGCTGAAAAATGCCCTCTCCCGGATCGCCGGGTGCGGCAGCTGGAAAGGGCTAATTCTGCGCTCCAGCTCGCGGTCCGGCAGTTCGGCGAGCGGTCTTCCCCTTTTGACTTCATACAGCATGCGTTGCTCCTGAGCTCTCAGATCCAGGGGGATGATCCCTGCAAGCGTTGCAGCAGAGATGAGAGACGCTGTGCGATGCGTCTTTGCTGTTAGAATGGCGAACTGTCTGGTGAGCCTCTCAAGGATGCCCCTGACTGCCACTCTTCCCGCAGCTTCCGCCCAGACATTGGCTCCATAGAGCACAGTGGGTTCCACCACTGCTGAGTAGATCATTCGGAGGACCCCCGAGTTAAGACCCCATCCCGCTGAGGCCGTCCTGGAGACAGTCTTGAAGAGATTTACAGCTTTCTTGTACGTAGCGTCTAGGTGTTCTTTGTAGTTGAGCTTGTTGTCCAGGGTGATGCCAAGAAGTTTAATTGACTGTCCCAGCAGGATAGGGGTGTCCTCAAATAGGATGACAGGTGGCGTGTATTTCAACCTCTTGGTTATTAATATCGCCTGGGTCTTATGCGGAGCAAACCTCATTTTGGCTCTTCGCCCCCAAGCGGCTATAGTGTTAAGTGCCTGTGTTGCACTGCTCTCCAGTTCACTGGTCGATTCAGCTTCTGCCACCACAAGGATGTCGTCGGCGTATGCCTGGACGTGTGCGCTGAGTGCGTCGGCCTCCTCCAGGAGAGGGTTCAGAAGGATGTTCCACAGTAAAGGGCCGCAGGTGGAGCCCTGGATACATCCTTTGTTTGTGTGGCGCTCTACTGTGGCTCCGGCGTAGTTGACGGTGACGGTCCGCTCTGTGAGGTAGCTTCTTATTAATCTTAGAATTTCTGGGTCTACTTTCTTGTGGATGAGCTGGTCCAAAATCCCAGGCCACCAGGCGTTGTCAAATGCTCCCTCTATGTCGAGCGATATGACTGCCACCATCTTCTTTTGCTTCAGGGCGCGCTTTATCACTTCCGTGGCATCATAGAGAGCATCTTCGGTTCCTCTTTGGGGTAAGAAGCCATACTGCCTGGGACTTATCAACCCAGCACTTCCCAGGAACCAGAGCAATCTGTTTGAGAACAGTTTCTCCAGGACCTTGCCCATAACTGGTAATAGTCCGATCGGGCGGTAAGATTTGGGAAGTGCGTAGTTCTCCTTCCCAGGCTTTGGGATGATTTTGATAACGGCTCTCTTCCAGGTCTTCGGGAAGTAGCTTATTCTTAGGCAGGTGTTCATAATGCCCAGTACAGTGTCGGAATTCTTAGCGTAAGCCCTGAAGCATATGTCAGCTGTGTGTCCGTCCCCGCCCGGTGCCCTCTTCGGGTTCATACCCTTGAAGACACTCTCAATTTCGTCCCTGGTGAACGGGAGCGAGTCCTGGTTGAGGGGCGACAGGTTCAAAATAACGTCCTCACTACGGGTTCGCAGGGCGGCCTGCTCCTGTGTGTCAGTTTCTGGTCGGTCGTGTGGGTAAAAAGTGGTCGCAAGGAGGTTTGCAGAGTCCTGCGGGGAGAGCAGAAGTCCGTTTTCGGGGTCCAATAGGGGTTGGTCATCTCTTCGTTCATCACAATTTTTGATGATCCTATGGACACCCTGCCAGAGAGTCTCTCTTTCCTCTTTACCGCAAAAGGCTCTCCAGCTTTCGGTTATTGCGCTCTGCAAAGCGTCCTTGTAGGTAACTCTGGCCAGAAGATATTCCTCCACGACCAGCTCTCTTCTTTCAGGGCGGGCATTCCTAATCCTGTTTCTTTTGGTATTCATCGTTCTCTTTAGTGCGGCCAGCTCCTCGTTCCACCAAGGACTTTCTGCGGCAGGCTTTCTGGCAGAAATCGGCGGTATAGCAGATTGACATGCCGCTGTGACAGCATCCGTGAGACCAATAACCAGATTCTCTAGTTCCTCACTCTGAGTGATGGTCTGTAATTGGTTCAGGTTTATGCCTCTGCTATCTAGCTCGGTCGATAGTACCTCATCAAACGCAGTCCAGTTGGCTTTTTTTGGTGTTGTAGATCCTTGTGGCTGGCTTGTTGCGCGCTCGAACTGGGGTGTCCAGCCAGATCTCGAATTGGATCGGTCGATGGTCTGATAGATCAGACAAGTCCGGGTCGACTCTCCAGTGCTTGAGTCTAGGCGTGAGCCGTGTCGAGGTGAGGGTGATGTCAACAATGCTGGAGTAGTCGCGTCCCTGTCTGTGAGCCAAGAAGGTAGGCTCTTTACCTACGTTACCTACCTGTAAGTGTGCTTCCGCAAGGAACTCCGCCACCACCGCTCCGCGCCTGTCCTCAGCCTCACAGCCCCACCAGGGACTCTTGGCGTTGAAGTCGCCAGCGACGAGTGTATTCGGCGTGTTCAGGGTTCTGATGACGTCGACGATTTTTGCTGTGTCTAGTTCCGGATCGTTGTCCTTATCCAGATATACACCAACCACTCCAAGGCCGAAAACACCAAAATTCACCACTGTCCCCACAATATTCTTACTTAAGTTTTTTGGGTCCACAGTAACGGAAGCCTTATGGTCAAGGATGACTATAGCCGATTTAGGGGGGTCTGGCCCTTCGGTGTCCTGTATGATTTGGGTACCGGGGAGTACAAGTTTGTGACGGGTCCCTACGTATGGTTCTTGTATGATGGCAATCGATATGCCTGCCCTATTGGCGGACTCTATGAGATCCTTGGTGGCTGCGTAGCCCCTGCCGACGTTAGCCTGTACTATCTTGACGATGTGGGTGTGTTGTGGATTGAGAGAAGCTGTGTGGATGTGTGTGTTTGTGTCAGTGTGGGTGGTTGGGGTGTCAGTGTTAGTACTAATGGCGGCGTTGGCGTTTAAGCTAGAAGAGGGTGTGGCTGTGTGGTTAGTGCCATGTTGGGGAACTTTAGCAGTACCTCACCGCTGCGCGCGCTATCTTGTCCCACTTTTGCCATACCGGGCATTCCTGTGAGTAGGCAGGGTGGTATGCTTCAGTTTTACAGTTCGTGCATTTGGGAGGGCCGCTGCGATTCGGGCATTCTCTCGTATCATGTAGTTCCGAGCAATAGCCGCATTTCGGGTTTTCGTTTGTGCATGTTTTGGAGAGGTGTCCGAATCCTAGGCATCGGTAGCACTGTGTTACTGGGGACTTGTCTATGACCGGCACCGACTGGTAGCCGATGCGAACCCTCTGGTCAGCAAGGGCACCCCAAACGGTTGGGCTCACTTCCGCGATAAAGTTTGAAACCGCGCCATTCCTTCCTTTGGTTTTCCTCAGTATTTTGATGTGCCGCTTTTCTGGAGGGATACCGTTTAAGAGGCCAGGGTTTTGGGCTAGGAGCGCCTCCCCAATTTGGTGGATCTCTAGCTGTTGGGCTACACCCACTATCTTGATCTGGGGATTGTGCTTAGTGGCATTGGTTGATGACAGCCCCAGGTTCGCCGTTTTTATGGCCTGCGTGAGTGACTCTCTGTCATTGGCCGGTGGTGGGCTAGATTTAAGAGCAGCTGCATAGCTGCTCACCCTGTCTGACAGTTCTTCTGTATGTTTTCCAATAGCTTCCAGCTTGCTGTCCAGAGGAGCCAGCGCTTCGGTCAATAACTCCCTAGTCTCCACCGCAGCTATCTCAGCTCCTAGGCCCGCAGAAATGTTTCCCTGGCCCTGGAGCGCCACAGTAACGTCTCTGAGCTCCGTCACTTCGCTTTTGAGGGAGCGCAGGGCTGATGCAATTGGCTCAGTTGCGCCTCTGACCTCCTTTCCTATCTCCTCCCGAGTGGGGGAGGCGTGTGACTCCCTGGTTGGTGTTTCGTCAATTTGTGCTCTCAGACTCCTCAACTCGGACCGAATCTCCTTGAGGAGCTCAAAGTTTCCAGGATCACTTTCCCTGGCTGGCGGCGCGATAGATTCTTCATCAAACTTAGGGTTCTGCTTTTCCTCTGCGAGTTCCATTCTCCAGCGCTCCACATCCACCTGCAGGCCACGGGTGACGGCCACAAGGCTACTGATTTGGCCAGTTAGTTCCTCCAAGTGGGCAGCATTGTATATTGAGGGCGCCATGGAGGGCAGAGTCTGCGCCGAAGCCATTGGGCGGGACGCAAGCGCCCTCAGTTCCAGATGGACGGCGCCTATCGCTTTGATAGGTCCGTCCATCTCGAAGTTTAACCACCTCTGTATCCCGTCCGCCAGGGCCTGGGTCTCGCTGATGGCAGTAAGGGCTTCGGAAATTTTTTCGCCATACTTTTTCGTGATGTCGGCTATGGTTTTTGTGTGTGCCCGTTCCACTCGCACCAGTTCTCTGGCGGCCCGGGAGCGCTCCTTTTCTTCTGCTACTTTGTGGCGGTTCCTGGAGTCCGCAAGGCCAAGTGTTGTTTCGTAGAGCGCCTGTAGGCACTCTATGGCTTCGCGCTTGCACTCCTTCTTCATATTACCGGCCTTTTCTAGAGCTTCTTTCCCTTGTAGGAGTAGGTGGTTGGCTCTGATGGTTGCCAAGTCCATGGCTACTCCCTGGACCTTTCCAACGGGGGGGAGCACACTGGCTCTACCGCTCCTCCAGCTCGTTTCGCTGTCGGTCTCCGAGAGCTCGTCTCCCCCAACTGTGGGCAGCGAGCTCGCGCTCGAAAACGCGACCTCCGCAACTATTGCATCGTAGGGGTCCGCTCTCTCCCAGTCGGCCGTTCCGTGGGCCAGTACCTCCTCCCCGGCTGTTGTGGTGGGAGTTTCGGATGTATTTGGTGGCACCTCCAGTGAGAGCGCAGGCGCGACTTCGGCTCCACTCACTTCGGCCGGTACTTCTGGGGCCGGGTCTGCTGTGGATCGACGCACTGCTGTTTGGGCGCTTCTAAGTGTGGCTGAGCGTCTCAGGTTGCCGCCCTCATTCCTCTTGGGGCCGGCACTCTTGGTAGATTTGCCACTCTTAGCGGTTTCCGTAGGTTTGGTAGGCATCTCCGGTGCAGGGCGTGGTCTGGGTTATGCGGGTGTGTGCAGGGCCTTGCGACAATATGTTTATAAAAAACCCCGAGGCGATAGGACCACCCGTTCTCGAGATAATCCCGTTTTAAGTTTTCCAATATGGCGTCCAAAATGGCGGCCAGAAACTTTGTTCGGCCACAGCTCGTGAACCACTAGGCCGATTTGAGCCGGACTTGAGCTCCCGTGATTGGCTGGGTGTTGGCTGTCCCGCGAGTGCGAAAACTGGGACTGCTTTTTTGGAACCCTGAAGTTAGGGTTTTAGGGTTCCTAACGTAAGCCAGCTATTCTCCCAAGTATTCGAGTCCAAACTCGGTGGTTCTGCGACCTTCCGTTCCCAAGCTATGCCGTTTTCAAGTTTTTCAAGATGGCGTCCAATATGGCGGCCTGAAGCTTTGGATGACGATAACTCGGCAACCACTGGGCCGATTTAAGCCGGACTTGGACGCCTGTGATCAGCTGGGTGTAGGCTATTCAGCGAGCTCGAAAAATGGGTCCAGATTTTCTGTCCTCTCAAATAGGGTTATTAGGGTCCCTATGTAAAGCCTCTCGCTTCCCCAACCGTTTGAGCCCAAACCCGATGTTTGGCTGACTCTTCGTTCTCAAGTTATGGCCAGTTTAAAATTTTCAAGATGGCGGCCAAAGAGGCGCGCGCAACTTTGACGGGCTGTAACTCGCGATCCAGTAGGCCGATTTCAGTCGGGTTTCGAGATTAACAGCTGTCGTGGCAGGGGCTACAGCTCAAGGCTACAAAAACAGGCCGGTTTTCTGGAACCCCAATTCAGGGTTCCGCAACAAGAGGCGAGAATTCAAGACCCCACAGTGAAAATCTCGTCGCTCCACGACGTCCGGTTGCTGAGATATCGAATGCTAAATATTTTCAAGATGGCGGACAAAAATGGCTGACAATAGCAAAAATTCGATTACCAGGCCCCCAGATGCCGCAAAGCGATCGAGTTTGGGCTCATTTTAAAGGTCTTGGCCTATGGAGTATAATGGAACTAAAATTAAATGCTAATAATAATAATTAAATTAGATACATGCAAAAATAGGAAAAAATTCAATAAAAATGTCAAAAATGGAGATAAAATTATTCTAAAAACTGATTTGGGCTCGGTGTAAAAAGTAGAATTAAACTAAGGTGATTCTCTTGAAAAAACCCTTCCAGAAGAGGTACCTCGTTGCCTGAACGGAATTTTCGAAATTTATTTTCTCGAAAACTACACACGGGAAAAATCTGAGATCAACTTTTTAAGTTGGGGGGTCAAAAGACCTACCCGCCCCGATTATAAAAAGTAGGTGTCGTCGATCTATTTTCGAAGATAAAGGCGGTTATATGTTCGAATTTTCGATTTTTCCCACTTTTTGCCTCACCATTAGCCGAAATCAATTTTTTTTTTAAAAACTTTTTTCACAGATTAGTTTTAACAGTTATGTAGAGCCTAAATCAATTGTTAAATTTAGCCGCAGAGCAAAAAAGTACTTTTTCAAATTTTGTAAAAACGCCAGTGGCGCCTCGAATCCCGGCCCAAAAAATCTGAGTCCTTGCAGTAATGTGCCTTACATCAGCCGTCACAAGATGGTAATAAAAAATTTATGGGTTATCGCGCTAGATTTTGCAGCGCATGCGGTTAAATGCAAAAAAGGAAACTTCTAACCTCAAAATAACCTCAAAAACCGCATGGCGGCAATTTGCGAGTCCTTTTTTCAGTCCTGAAGTCTCCTGGGGCGAGGTTAGAGGTTCGAGACACTGCAATCCGGGTAGCACTCACAAAAACGCACACACTGATGTAAGGCACTTCGCGATACGGCCACTTTTGCCAAAATTAGGAATTTTCGAACGCGGAGCTGCGCGGATTCGTGGCGCTCACGGCGGGGGGACCCCTGCGACTGGTTAGGTTAGGTTAGGTTAGGTTAGGTTAGGTTAGGTTGGGGTGCTAAGTGCCGGAAAACCTCCTCGTGGTGCACCCTGGGCAACGTGTGCCGGTGGATTCGCGGCGTTTCGCGAAACCACCGTCACACGGCTAATGTTCTGGCAGAGTAGGGGGTGACCCATTCTTGGGCTGCCCGGAGGACGGGCTTGACGTGCACTCACACTGCCGTCGAGCGGGCGGGGAGATCTTCTTTCTGCCACCGTCGGAATCTCGTAATCCCGATTAGGAGTGTCGTGGACACGTCTCACGGCTCCGAGCGGGGGCGAGGGTCTTGGCTTGGTCGCCTGGGCCGCGAGGATGACAACCTCTATAAAAAATCCCCGAATCCTGTGTTGCGGAGCGTGACCAGAGGATGCATGGCCGATGGGATGTTCGGTTCCAAGCGCTACCCCCAGCTGGGGCACCTGCGGACCCCCCAGTTGGGATACAAATTTACGCTTACCCGGGTACAGGGGGCACTGCCCGGGTGGACCTTTATTTCCCCCATACTCGTGGGATTCAGTATGGATAACAACAAATTGAGAAATATTTTTAATAAGAAGAAGGAGAGCGTAACGCTACTGGAGAAGGAGAAGGAGAAAAATTTGGAAGAAGTACGGCGAAGAAGCGCCGGTAGTTTGCCCTTAGAAGCGGCCGATTCCGGCCGGCTGGGCGGTTCGAGGACTTCGGTGACCTCTGCGTCGCTGGAGAGTTTGCTGCGCTCGGGCCGGTTCGGCTCGGAATCCTCGCTCAGCTCAGCGGTGAGCGATATGGAGCAGTTGGTGGGTGGATCAGGCATCGGTCCAGACGTGCTGTCGGCTGATGAGTGCCGCGCTCGACAGCAGAAGCGCGGTGCTTCCCCTGGAGACGGTGAGAACCTTCCTGAGCTTGACCTCGGAGTCCCCAGAAAGGTTCACTCATCCCAAAGAGGGGGATCTGTGGCCAGATTTGCTCGGCCGCAGACACCCCCTGCAAAGACGGCTGCTAAAATAACGTCAGTCGCATCAACGAGTGGCGTTTTTTCTAGGCGGGAGGCCTACAACCGGGGCCGCACAGAGGGAGAATTAGTCGCTGAGGACCAAGTCCAGCAACTTATGGACGGGCTCCACTCGTCGGGAGGGGTAAGTGCCCCGAAAACCGTAACGGAGCTCGTGGAATCGGCGACTGCTTCAATAGCGGTCATTGCGAAGGTGGCAGCCAAGAGTAAAAATCTAAAGGGCACCTTCGCAAAAGGCTTGAAGGAGTCAGCTTCCGTCCTAAAGGAGGTGGTGGATTCGTTCTCCGACCGTTGCGTGGAGTTGCGGGCCAATAGCTCCCGCTTAGAGGCGGAAGTTAAGGCGCTCCGCACCGAGATTACGCAGTTGCGGGCCGAATTTCAATCGGTCAAGGCCGTCGCTTCTGTCCCGGCCAGGGTGGACACTGTGCCAACAGGTTCCGTCCTGAATGTGCCAGCCCAAGCCAGAGAGCTGTCGCCTAGCGATTCCTTCACGGAGGCGCAAATGCGACAGCTCACTATCCTTTTCGGGAGCCTCATGAACGCGCACCTTGAGGGCATCAAGGCGCGTCTGCCCCCGGAGCCGAGCTGTCGGCCGCCGCTCGCAGTGCCCAAGCCGAAGCCTTCTCAGGGGCCACCAATGGGGCCGCCACCACCCCGTACAGGGGGACGGGCCGGGTCTTTTGCAGCAGCGGCTGCCTCAAGACCGGTTGACCAAGGTGTGCGGCCGCGGAGGGGAGATCCCAAACCCCCGCCGCAGCGTGCGCCGAGAGGAGCCGTTGTGGATGCTTCATGCGCCACAGCGGCTCAGGTCCATCGCCCGGCGCCTGCGCCTGCTCCCGCCACTGCCACTGAGGAATGGCAAACGGCGGGGAGCAAGAAATCGCAGCGCCGGAAGAAACAGAGAGCCGCTGCGCCCTCTGTGCAGGAAGTCGCTGCCACCCCCTCTTTGCAGGAGGCCGCTCCGGCTAAAAGAGGCAGGAAGAGGCCGAAGCTGTCTCCGCCGAAAACGGCCGCCGTCCTTGTGACGGTGTCGCCAGAGGCGGAGAGTAGAGGCGTTACCTACGCCAGCCTCTTTAGCAATGCGAAGGCGGCTCTTTTAGCTGCTGGGGGTGTAGAGGTGAGGTTCCGCCGCTCACAGACCGGGGCCCGGCTTCTAGAAGTTCCAGGGGCGGAGGGCGCTAAAAAGGCCGACCTAGTGGCGGAAACGCTCCGGCGTCTCGCGGGTGGCGAGGAAGGCGTGAGAGTCGCCAGGCCGATGAAGTGCGCGGAGTTGCGCATCTCTGGCCTGGACGACTCCGTGACGTCTGAGGAGGTCCGGGAGGCAATAGAGCAGAAGGCTCAGTGCTCTCCCGGAACCGTGAAGGTCGGCGCCATCCGTCCCGGCCCCGGCGGAGTTGGTGCGGCGTGGGCGCGTTGCCCCGTCGCCGCGGCCAAAGTTTTGGCAGAGGTGGGGCGGCTCCTCGTGGGTGTCTCTGCCGCGAGGATCACCATCCTCGAGGCGAGGCCCGCGAGGTGCTACAGGTGCATGGGCGCAGGGCACCTGCGCCCTCAATGCACCAGCAGCCTAGACTGCAGCGGGCTCTGTTTCCGCTGCGGTCAAACGGGGCATACGGCAGCGGCGTGTACTGCCGCTCCCCACTGCCCCGTGTGCGCGGCGGGCAACCAGCCCGCCGACCATATGATGGGAAGGGCAGGCTGCAAGCCCCCCAAGGCTGCAAAGCCCCCCAAGGCCGTCAAGCCGCCCTCGGGGACGGGCCGAGCTGTGGCCGACCCCAGCACCCAGGCTCCGGTGCGGATGGAGGAGGGTGAAGACGAGGCGCCCTCTCAAGCCTCTCCACCCTCCACCTAACGGACTCCCTTAGACGTGCTCGCTCCTCGCCCCTGTCGTCAGTGATAGGGGTACAGGATGCGTTGCGCGATAGGGGGTCCAGGACGCGGTCGCATCCTCCTGCGGGATCTTCATCTCGTGGGGGGAGGCGGCGGGGATAGCCTGCCCCGTCGCCGGCGAACTGGGCGACGTCGAGGCGCAGTCGCGCGTGACGTCGCTTGGTGGGGCTGTGGGCGTGATGGACGGGGAAGTTTCCCACGCTTGCGGCCTTTCGCGATGGCGGCGTTCTGTGTGTACCCAGAAGGCCGCAGGAGCAGGAATGCCCGATGGGGCTATGCCGCTGGGTGGGTCCGCCGAAGAATAGCAAATTCCGGCGGCCTATCCGTGTGAAGGCGGCGAGTTGGTACACGGCCGATTTTTTAGTGGGGGCAGGTCCCACACTACCTCCAGCGTCTGCCCCGGGTGCTGGAGGTGTGCGTTAGGCATTTTTTACGGCCATAAAAAAAAAAAAAAAAAAAAAAAAAAAAAGGTTAGGTTAGGTTAGGTTAGGTTAGGTTAGGGTGCTAAGTGCCGGAAAACCTCCTCGTGGTGCACCCTGGGCAACGTGTGCCGGTGGATTCGCGGCGTTTCGCGAAACCACCGTCACACGGCTAATGTTCTGGCAGAGTAGGGGGTGGCCCATTCCTGGGCTGCACGGAGGACGGGCTTGACGTGCACTCACACTGCCGTCGAGCGGGCGGGGAGATCTTCTTTCTGCCACCGTCGGATATCGTAATCCCGATTAGGAGTGTCGTGGACATGTCTCACGGCTCCGAGCGGGGGCGAGGGTCTTGGCTTGGTCGCCTGGGCCGCGAGGATGACAACCTCTATAAAAAATCCCCGAATCCTGTGTTGCGGAGCGTGACCAGAGGATGCATGGCCGATGGGATGTTCGGTTCCAAGCGCTACCCCCAGCTGGGGCACCTGCGGACCCCCCAGTTGGGATACAAATTTACGCTTACCCGGGTACAGGGGGCACTGCCCGGGTGGACCTTTATTTCCCCCATACTCGTGGGAACAATTATGGACGAAAATAAACTTAGAAACATTTTTAACAGAAGGAAAGAAAAGGAGACGGTAACAGATGGAGAGGGAGAAGATGCTGTAAGGAGTGGGGGCAGATTGTCCCGAGAGGTGGCTGAATCCGGCCTTTTGAGCGGTTCCAGAACTTCAGTGACGTCTGCGTCGCTGGATAGCCTGTTGCGCTCGGGTCGGTTCGGCTCAGATTCCTCGCTTAGCTCAGTAGTAAGCGATATGGACTCGCTGGCGGGTGGGTCAAGTACCGGTCCACGAACGCTGACAGCTGAGGATAGCCGCGCTCAACAACAAAAGCGCGGCGCATCACCTGGATTTGACGAGAGCCTTCCTGAGGTTGACCTTGACGTCCCCAGGAAGGTTCATTCCTCCCAAAGGGGGGGGTCTGTAGCGAGGTTCTCCCGCCCAAAGACACCCCCTACAGTGACGGCCCCGACCGTTTCAACGGCCGATGTGTTTTCCAGGCGGGAGGCCTATAACAGAGGCCGCACAGAGGGAGAAATAGCTGCTGAGGAAAAAGTCCAGCAGCTGTTGGGTGGGCTCTGCTCGTCGGGAGCGGTTGGCACCCCAAAATCCATCGAGGAACTCGTCCAATCGGCGACCAAATCAGTGGCGGTTATTGCGAATGTGGCCACCAAAAGCAAAAACTTGAAGGGCACATTCGCAAAAGGTCTGAAGGAAGCAGCCTCCGTCCTAAAGGAGGTGGTAAACACGTTCTCCGAACGTACTGCTGCCACTGAGGTGGAGATGGAGAAGATGCGGGCCGACAACACCCGACTGAAGGAGGAACTAAAGGCGGTCCGGGCAGAGATGTCACAACTGCGTGCCGACTTCGGATCGCCTAGAGCCGGTTCTGTCCCGGCCCATAGTGGAGAGCGCCCATCTGACGACTCCTTTACGGAGGCGCAGATGAGGCAGCTCTCACGTCTTATCGGGGGCATCGTCGACGCTCGCCTTGAGGGCGTTAAGGCGCGTCTGCCCCCGGAACCGAGTTGCCGGCCGCCACTCGCGGCGCCAAAGCCCCCGAAGGGGCGATTGATGGCACCCCCGGCGCCACCAACCCAAACAGGGGAACGCGCCGGGTCTTTTGCGGCAGTGGTTGCCTCAGGACCAGTCGGCCGAAGTGCGCGGAGTGGAGATGTGCCAAGAGGAGCACCCCGTGTTGCCGTAGTGGGCGCCTCAAGCGCCCCATCGGCCCAAGTCTGCCACCAAGCGCCAGCGTCTGCTTCCGCCTCCGCCCCCTCTGGTGCGGAATGGCGAACGGCAGGAAGTAAAAAAACGCGGCGCCAGAAGACGAAAAAGGCCACTCCCGCCGCTCCCGTGCAGGAGGCTGCCCCGGCAAGGGAGAAAGTTAGGCGGAGGCCAAAATTAACTCCGCCGAAAACGGCCGCCGTCCTTGTGACGGTGTCGCCGGAGGCGGCAAGTAGAGGGGTCACCTACGCCAGCCTATTTAGCGGCGCAAAGTCTGCCCTTCTAGCTGCTGGTGGCGTAGAAGTGAGCTTCCGCCGCTCACAAACCGGGGCCCGGCTCCTTGAGGTTCCAGGGGCAGAGGGCGCGAAGAAGGCCGACCTCGTGGCCGAAACGCTCAGGCGTCTCGCTGGAGGCGAAGAAGGCGTCCGGGTCTCTAGGCCAATGAAGTGCGCAGAGTTGCGCATCTCTGGCCTGGATGACTCAGTGTCGTCTGAGGAGGTCCGGGAGGCGATAGAGCGGAAGGCTCAATGCTCTCCCGGAACCGTGAGGGTCGGCGCGATCCGCCCTGGCCCCGGAGGAGTTGGTGCGGCGTGGGCGCGTTGCCCCGTTGCTGCGGCCAAAATTTTGGCAGAGGCAGGCCGGCTCCTCGTGGGTTTCTCCGCCGCGAGGATCACCATCCTCGAGGCGAGGCCCGCGAGGTGCTACCGGTGCATGGGCGCGGGGCATCTTCGTCCCCAATGCACCAGTAGTTTTGACTGCAGCGGAATTTGTTTCCGCTGTGGTCAACCGGGGCATGCTGCAGCGGCGTGTGATGCCGCTCCCCACTGCCCTGTGTGCGCGGCGGGCAACCAGCCCGCCAACCATATGATGGGGAGGGCGGGCTGTAAGCCTCCCAAGGCCGCAAAGCCGCCTGCGGGGACTGGCCGAGCTCCTCGCGCCCAGGCTCCGGTGCGGATGGAGGAGGGTGGGGACGAGGCGCCTTCCCGTGCCCCTACACCCTCCACCTAAAAGGACTCTCTTAGCCGTGCTCGCTCCTCGCCCCTGTCGTCAGTGATAGGGGTACCGGATGCGTTGCGCGGTAGGGGGTCCAGGACGCGGTCGCAACCTTCTGCGGGAAATTCAACCCGTGGGAGGAGGCGGCGGGGATAGTCTGCCCCGTCGCCGGCGAACCGGGCGACGTCGAGGCGCAGCTGCGCGTGACGTCGCTTGGTGGGGCTGTGGGCGTGATGGACGGGGAAGTTTCCCACGCTCGCGGCCTTTCGCGATGGCGGCGTTCTGTGTGTACCCAGGACGCCGCAGGAGCAGGAATGCCCGATGGGGCTATGCCGCTGGGTGGGTCCGCCGAAGAAATAGCCAATTCCGGCGGCCTATCCGTGTAAGGCGGCGAGTTGGTACACGGCCGATTTTTTAGTGGGGGCAGGTCCCACACTACCTCCAGCGTCTGCCCCGGGTGCTGGAGGTGTGCGTTAGGCATTTTTTACGGCCTTAAAAAAAAAAAAAAAAAAAAGGTTAGGTTAGGTTAGGTTAGGTTAGGTTGGGGTTATTGCCTCAGGGCCGACAGGCCGAGGAACGCCAAGGGACGGTGTGCGCCCGAAGGGTGGAGATCCCCATCCCCCGCCGCAGCGTGCGCCAAAAAGGGCACCACGTGCTGCCGTGGCGGGCGCTTCAAACGCTCCAACGGCTCAGGTCCGTCTCCCGGTGTCAGCGTCTGTACCCGCCACTGGCCCCTCTGGTGAGGAATGGCAGGTGGCGGAGAGTAAGGGATCGCGCCGGAAGAAGAAAAGGGCCGCCATCGCCGTTTCTACGCAGGAGATCGCTCCGACGAGACGCAGCGGCAGGAAGAGGCCGAAGCTGTCTCCGCCGAAAACGGCCGCCGTCCTTGTGACGGTGTCGCCGGAGGCGGAGATTAGAGGTGTTACATACGCCAGCCTCTTCAGCGGGGTGAAGAGCGCTCTCTTAACTGCTGGGGGCGTAGAAGTGAGCTGTCGCCGCTCACAGACGGGGGCCCGACTCCTTGAGGTTCCAGGGGCGGAGGGCGCGAAGAAGGCCGACCTTATAGCGGAAACACTAAGGCGTCTCGCTGGTGGCGCAGAAGGCGTTCGGGTCGCTAGACCGATGAAGTGCGCGGAGTTGCGCGTCTCCGGCCTTGACGACTCCGTGACTTCTGAGGAGGTCCGGGAGGTGATAGAGAAGAAAACTCAATGCCCTCCCGGAACCGTGACGGTAGGAGCTATCCGCCCCGGCCCCGGCGGAGTTGGTGCGGCATGGGTACGTTGCCCTGTCGCTTCAGCCAAAATATTGGCAGAGGCAGGCCGTCTTCTCGTGGGCTTCTCCGCGGCTAAAGTCACCGTTCTCGACGCGAGACCCACGAGATGTTACAAGTGCATGGGCACGGGCCACCTGCGCTCGAAGTGCACCAGCAATTTTGACTGCAGCGGACTTTGTTTCCGCTGCGGTCAACCGGGGCATTTGGCGGCGGGATGCTCTGCCACTCCCCACTGCCCCGCGTGTGCGGCGGGCAAGCAGCCCGCCGATCATATGATGGGACGAGACAGGTGTAGGCCCCCTAAGGCCTCCTGCCAATCGCCCGCCGGGCCCAGACAATCCAACGCTGGCCCCAGCACTCAGGCTCCGGTGCGGATGGAGGAGGGTGAAGACGAGGCGCCCTCTCAAGCCTCTCCACCCTCCACCTAACGGACTCCCTTAGACGTGCTCGCTCCTCGCCCCTGTCGTCAGTGATAGGGGTACCGGATGCGTTGCGCGATAGGGGGTCCAGGACGCGGTCGCACCCTCCTGCGGGAACTTCATCTCGTGGGGGGAGGCGGCGGGGATAGTCTGCCCCGTCGCCGGCGAACCGGGCGACGTCGAGGCGCAGCCGCGCGTGACGTCGTTTGGTGGGGCTGTGGGCGTGATGGACGGGGAAGTTTCCCACGCTCGCGGCCTTTCGCGATGGCGGCGTTCTGTGTGTACCCAGGACGCCGCAGGAGCAGGAATGCCCGATGGGGCTATGCCGCTGGGTGGGTCCGCCGAAGAAATAGCTAATTCCGGCGGCCTATACGTGTGAAGGCGGCGAGTTGGTACACGGCCGATTTTTTAGTGGGGGCAGGTCCCACACTACCTCCAGCGTCTGCCCCGGGTGCTGGAGGTGTGCGTTAGGCATTTTTTACGGCCATAAAAAAAAAAAAAAAAAAAAAAAAAAAAAAAAAAGGTTAGGTTGGGGTGCTAAGTGCCGGAAAACCTCCTCGTGGTGCACCCTGGGCAACGTGTGCCGGTGGATTCGCGGCGTTTCGCGAAACCACCGTCACACGGCTAATGTTCTGGCAGAGTAGGGGGTGGCCCATTCCTGGGCTGCCCGGAGGACGGGCTTGACGTGCACTCACACTGCCGTCGAGCGGGCGGGGAGATCTTCTCTCTGCCACCGTCGGATATCGTAATCCCCAGTAGGAGTGTCGTAGACATGTCTTACGGCTTTGAAAGGGAACGAGGGTCTTGGCTTGGTCGCCTGGGCCGCGAGGATGACAACCTCTATAAAAAATCCCCGAATCCTGTGTTGCGGAGCGTGACCAGAGGATGCATGGCCGATGGGATGTTCGGTTCCAAGCGCTACCCCCAGCTGGGGCACCTGCGGACCCCCCAGTTGGGATACAAATTTACGCTTACCCGGGTACAGGGGGCACTGCCCGGGTGGACCTTTATTTCCCCCATACTCGTGGGATTCAATATGGATACTAATAAATTGCGAAACATTTTTAATAAGAGGAGCGTAGCGCTCCCTGAGAAGGAGAAGGAGAAGGAGAAGGAGAAGGAGAAGGAGAAGGAGAAGGAGAAGGAGAAGGAGAAGGAGAAGGAGAAGGAGAAGGAGAAAGAGGTGGAGGACGTACAGCAAAGGAGCGCGGGCAGTTTGCCCCAAGAAGCGGCCAATTCCGGCCGGCTGATCGATTCCAGGACTTCAGTGACCTCTGCGTCGCTGGAGAGTTTGTTGTGCTCGGGCCGGTTCGGCTCTGAATCCTCGCTCAGCTCAGCAGTGAGCGATATGGACCAGTTGGTGGGTGGTTCAAGCATCGGTCCAGATGCGCTGTCCGCTGATGAGTGCCGCGCTCGACAGCAGAAGCGCGGTGCTTCTCCTGGAGACGGTGAGAACCGGAACAGGAAGGTTCACTCTTCCCAAAGAGGTGGATCTGTGGCGAGGTTCGCTCGCCCAAAGACACCCCCTGCAAAGACGGCTGCAAAAACAACGCAGGTCGCAGTAACGTGTGGCCTTTTTTCTAGGCGGGAGGCCTACAACCGAGGCCGCACAGAAGGAGAATTAGTCGCTGAGGACGAAGTCCAGCAACTAATGGACGGGCTCCACTCGTCGGGAGTGGTAATTGCCCCGAAAACCGTGACGGAGCTCGTCGAATCGGCGACTGCTTCAATTGCGGTCATTGCGAAGGTGGCAGCCAAAAGTAAGAACCTTAAGTGCACCTTCGCAAAAGGCTTGAAGGAGTCAGCCTCTGTCCTAAAGGAGGTGGTCGACACGTTTTCCGATCGGTGCGTGGAGTTGCGGGCCAACAGCTCCCGCTTAGAGGCTGAAGTGAGGGCGCTCCGCGCCGAGATCACACAATTGCGGGCCGAATTTAAATCGCTCAAGGCCGGTTCTGTCCCGGCCAGGGTGGACGCTGGGCCAACAGGTTCCGTCCTGGATGTGCCAGCCCAAGCCACAGAGCTGTCGCCTGGCGATTCCTTCACGGAGGCGCAAATGCGACAGCTCACTATCCTTTTCGGGAGCCTCATGGTCGCGCACCTTGAGGGCATCAAGGAGCGTCTGCCCCCGGAGCCGAGCTGTCGGCCGCCGCTCGCCGTGCCCAAGCCGAAGCCTCCTCAGGGGCCACCAATGGGGCCGCCACCACCCCGTACAGGGGGACGGGCCGGGTCTTTTGCAGCAGCGGCTGCCTCAAGACCGGTTGACCAAGGTGTGCGGCCGCGGAGGGGAGATCCCAAACCCCCGCCGCAGCGTGCGCCGAGAGGAGCCGTTGTGGATGCTTCATGCGCCACAGCGGCTCAGGTCCATCGCCCGGCGCCTGCGCCTGCTCCCGCCACTGCCACTGAGGAATGGCAAACGGCGGGGAGCAAGAAATCGCAGCGCCGGAAGAAACAGAGAGCCGCTGCGCCCTCTGTGCAGGAAGTCGCTGCCACCCCCTCTTTGCAGGAGGCCGCTCCGGCTAAAAGAGGCAGGAAGAGGCCGAAGCTGTCTCCGCCGAAAACGGCCGCCGTCCTTGTGACGGTGTCGCCAGAGGCGGAGAGTAGAGGCGTTACCTACGCCAGCCTCTTTAGCAATGCGAAGGCGGCTCTTTTAGCTGCTGGGGGTGTAGAGGTGAGGTTCCGCCGCTCACAGACCGGGGCCCGGCTTCTAGAAGTTCCAGGTGCAGAGGGCGCAAAAAAGGCCGACTTGGTGGCGGAAACGCTTCGGCGTCTCGCGGGAGGCGAGGAAGGCGTAAGAGTCGCCAGGCCGATGAAGTGCGCGGAGTTGCGCGTCTCCGGCCTGGACGACTCTGTAACGTCCGAGGAGGTCCGGGAGGCAATAGAGCAGAAGGCTCAGTGCTCTCCCGGAACGGTGAAGGTCGGCGCCATCCGCCCCGGCCCCGGCGGAGTTGGTGCGGCATGGGCGCGTTGCCCCGTCGCCGCGGCCAAAGTCTTGGCAGAGACAGGTCAGCTCCTCGTGGGCTTCTCTGCCGCGAGGATCACCATCCTCGAGGCGAGGCCCATGAGGTGCTACCGGTGCATGGGCGCGGGACACTTGCGCCCGCAATGCACCAGCAGCCTAGACTGCAGCGCACTCTGTTTCCGCTGCGGTCAACCGGGGCATACGGCAGCGGTGTGTTCTGCCGCTCCCCACTGCCCCGTGTGCGCGGCGGGCAACCAGCCCGCCGACCACATGATGGGAAGGGCAGGCTGCAAGCCCCCCAAGGCTGCAAAGCCCCCCAAGGCTGTCAAGCCGCCCTCGGGGACGGGCCGAGCTGCGGCCGACCTCAGCACCCAGGCTCCGGTGCGGATGGAGGAGGGTGAAGACGAGGCGCCTTCTCAAGCCTCTCCACCCTCCACCTAACGGACTCCCTTAGACGTGCTCGCTCCTCGCCCCTGTCGTCAGTGATAGGGGTACCGGATGCGTTGCGCGCTAGGGGGTCCAGGACGCGGTCGCACCCTCCTGCGGGAACTTCATCTCGTGGGGGGAGGCGGCGGGGGTAGTCTGCCCCGTCGCCGGCGAACCGGGCGACGTCGAGGCGCATTCGCGCGTGGCGTCGTTTGGTGGGGCTGTGGGCGTGATGGACGGGGAAGTTTCCCACGCTCGCGGCCTTTCGCGATGGCGGCGTTCTGTGTGTACCCAGGACGCCGCAGGAGCAGGAATGCCCGATGGGGCTATGCCGCTGGGTGGGTCCGCCGAAGCATAGCAAATTCCGGCGGCCCATCCGTGTGAAGGCGGCGAGTTGGTACACGGCCGATTTTTTAGTGGGGGCAGGTCCCACACTACCTCCAGCGTCTGCCCCGGGTGCTGGAGGTGTGCGTTAGGCATTTTTTTACGGCCTTAAAAAAAAAAAAAAGGTTAGGTTAGGTTAGGTTAGGTTAGGTTAGGTTAGGTTAGGTTGGGGTGCTAAGTGCCGGAAAACCTCCTCGTGGTGCACCCTGGGCAACGTGTGCCGGTGGATTCGCGGCTTTTCGCGAAACCCCCGTCACACGGCTAATGTTCTGGCAGAGTAGGGGGTGGCCCATCTCTGGGCTGCCCGGAGGACGGGCTTGACGTGCACTCACACTGCCGTCGAGCGGGCGGGGAGATCTTCTTTCTGCCACCGTCGGATATCGTAATCCCGATTAGGAGTGTCGTGGACATGTCTCACGGCTCCGAGCGGGGGCGAGGGTCTTGGCTTGGTCGCCTGGGCCGCGAGGATGACAACCTCTATAAAAAATCCCCGAATCCTGTGTTGCGGAGCGTGACCAGAGGATGCATGGCCGATGGGATGTTCGGTTCCAAGCGCTACCCCCAGCTGGGGCACCTGCGGACCCCCCAGTTGGGATACAAATTTACGCTTACCCGGGTACAGGGGGCACTGCCCGGGTGGACCTTTATTTCCCCCATACTCGTGGGAACAATTATGGACGAAAATAAACTTAGAAACATTTTTAACAGAAGGAAAGAAAAGGAGACGGTAACAGATGGAGAGGGAGAAGATGCTGTAAGGAGTGGGGGCAGATTGTCCCGAGAGGTGGCTGAATCCGGCCTTTTGAGCGGTTCCAGAACTTCAGTGACGTCTGCGTCGCTGGATAGCCTGTTGCGCTCGGGTCGGTTCGGCTCAGATTCCTCGCTTAGCTCAGTAGTAAGCGATATGGACTCGCTGGCGGGTGGGTCAAGTACCGGTCCACGAACGCTGACAGCTGAGGATAGCCGCGCTCAACAACAAAAGCGCGGCGCATCACCTGGATTTGACGAGAGCCTTCCTGAGGTTGACCTTGACGTCCCCAGGAAGGTTCATTCCTCCCAAAGGGGGGGGTCTGTAGCGAGGTTCTCCCGCCCAAAGACACCCCCTACAGTGACGGCCCCGACCGTTTCAACGGCCGATGTGTTTTCCAGGCGGGAGGCCTATAACAGAGGCCGCACAGAGGGAGAAATAGCTGCTGAGGAAAAAGTCCAGCAGCTGTTGGGTGGGCTCTGCTCGTCGGGAGCGGTTGGCACCCCAAAATCCATCGAGGAACTCGTCCAATCGGCGACCAAATCAGTGGCGGTTATTGCGAATGTGGCCACCAAAAGCAAAAACTTGAAGGGCACATTCGCAAAAGGTCTGAAGGAAGCAGCCTCCGTCCTAAAGGAGGTGGTAAACACGTTCTCCGAACGTACTGCTGCCACTGAGGTGGAGATGGAGAAGATGCGGGCCGACAACACCCGACTGAAGGAGGAACTAAAGGCGGTCCGGGCAGAGATGTCACAACTGCGTGCCGACTTCGGATCGCCTAGAGCCGGTTCTGTCCCGGCCCATAGTGGAGAGCGCCCATCTGACGACTCCTTTACGGAGGCGCAGATGAGGCAGCTCTCACGTCTTATCGGGGGCATCGTCGACGCTCGCCTTGAGGGCGTTAAGGCGCGTCTGCCCCCGGAACCGAGTTGCCGGCCGCCACTCGCGGCGCCAAAGCCCCCGAAGGGGCGATTGATGGCACCCCCGGCGCCACCAACCCAAACAGGGGAACGCGCCGGGTCTTTTGCGGCAGTGGTTGCCTCAGGACCAGTCGGCCGAAGTGCGCGGAGTGGAGATGTGCCAAGAGGAGCACCCCGTGTTGCCGTAGTGGGCGCCTCAAGCGCCCCATCGGCCCAAGTCTGCCACCAAGCGCCAGCGTCTGCTTCCGCCTCCGCCCCCTCTGGTGCGGAATGCCCGCCGCTCCCGTGCAGGAGGCTGCCCCGGCAAGGGAGAAAGTTAGGCGGAGGCCAAAATTAACTCCGCCGAAAACGGCCGCCGTCCTTGTGACGGTGTCGCCGGAGGCGGCAAGTAGAGGGGTCACCTACGCCAGCCTATTTAGCGGCGCAAAGTCTGCCCTTCTAGCTGCTGGTGGCGTAGAAGTGAGCTTCCGCCGCTCACAAACCGGGGCCCGGCTCCTTGAGGTTCCAGGGGCAGAGGGCGCGAAGAAGGCCGACCTCGTGGCCGAAACGCTCAGGCGTCTCGCTGGAGGCGAAGAAGGCGTCCGGGTCTCTAGGCCAATGAAGTGCGCAGAGTTGCGCATCTCTGGCCTGGATGACTCAGTGTCGTCTGAGGAGGTCCGGGAGGCGATAGAGCGGAAGGCTCAATGCTCTCCCGGAACCGTGAGGGTCGGCGCGATCCGCCCTGGCCCCGGAGGAGTTGGTGCGGCGTGGGCGCGTTGCCCCGTTGCTGCGGCCAAAATTTTGGCAGAGGCAGGCCGGCTCCTCGTGGGTTTCTCCGCCGCGAGGATCACCATCCTCGAGGCGAGGCCCGCGAGGTGCTACCGGTGCATGGGCGCGGGGCATCTTCGTCCCCAATGCACCAGTAGTTTTGACTGCAGCGGAATTTGTTTCCGCTGTGGTCAACCGGGGCATGCTGCAGCGGCGTGTGATGCCGCTCCCCACTGCCCTGTGTGCGCGGCGGGCAACCAGCCCGCCAACCATATGATGGGGAGGGCGGGCTGTAAGCCTCCCAAGGCCGCAAAGCCGCCTGCGGGGACTGGCCGAGCTCCTCGCGCCCAGGCTCCGGTGCGGATGGAGGAGGGTGGGGACGAGGCGCCTTCCCGTGCCCCTACACCCTCCACCTAAAAGGACTCTCTTAGCCGTGCTCGCTCCTCGCCCCTGTCGTCAGTGATAGGGGTACCGGATGCGTTGCGCGGTAGGGGGTCCAGGACGCGGTCGCAACCTTCTGCGGGAAATTCAACCCGTGGGAGGAGGCGGCGGGGATAGTCTGCCCCGTCGCCGGCGAACCGGGCGACGTCGAGGCGCAGCTGCGCGTGACGTCGCTTGGTGGGGCTGTGGGCGTGATGGACGGGGAAGTTTCCCACGCTCGCGGCCTTTCGCGATGGCGGCGTTCTGTGTGTACCCAGGACGCCGCAGGAGCAGGAATGCCCGATGGGGCTATGCCGCTGGGTGGGTCCGCCGAAGAAATAGCCAATTCCGGCGGCCTATCCGTGTAAGGCGGCGAGTTGGTACACGGCCGATTTTTTAGTGGGGGCAGGTCCCACACTACCTCCAGCGTCTGCCCCGGGTGCTGGAGGTGTGCGTTAGGCATTTTTTACGGCCTTAAAAAAAAAAAAAAAAAAAAGGTTAGGTTAGGTTAGGTTAGGTTAGGTTGGGGTTATTGCCTCAGGGCCGACAGGCCGAGGAACGCCAAGGGACGGTGTGCGCCCGAAGGGTGGAGATCCCCATCCCCCGCCGCAGCGTGCGCCAAAAAGGGCACCACGTGCTGCCGTGGCGGGCGCTTCAAACGCTCCAACGGCTCAGGTCCGTCTCCCGGTGTCAGCGTCTGTACCCGCCACTGGCCCCTCTGGTGAGGAATGGCAGGTGGCGGAGAGTAAGGGATCGCGCCGGAAGAAGAAAAGGGCCGCCATCGCCGTTTCTACGCAGGAGATCGCTCCGACGAGACGCAGCGGCAGGAAGAGGCCGAAGCTGTCTCCGCCGAAAACGGCCGCCGTCCTTGTGACGGTGTCGCCGGAGGCGGAGATTAGAGGTGTTACATACGCCAGCCTCTTCAGCGGGGTGAAGAGCGCTCTCTTAACTGCTGGGGGCGTAGAAGTGAGCTGTCGCCGCTCACAGACGGGGGCCCGACTCCTTGAGGTTCCAGGGGCGGAGGGCGCGAAGAAGGCCGACCTTATAGCGGAAACACTAAGGCGTCTCGCTGGTGGCGCAGAAGGCGTTCGGGTCGCTAGACCGATGAAGTGCGCGGAGTTGCGCGTCTCCGGCCTTGACGACTCCGTGACTTCTGAGGAGGTCCGGGAGGTGATAGAGAAGAAAACTCAATGCCCTCCCGGAACCGTGACGGTAGGAGCTATCCGCCCCGGCCCCGGCGGAGTTGGTGCGGCATGGGTACGTTGCCCTGTCGCTTCAGCCAAAATATTGGCAGAGGCAGGCCGTCTTCTCGTGGGCTTCTCCGCGGCTAAAGTCACCGTTCTCGACGCGAGACCCACGAGATGTTACAAGTGCATGGGCACGGGCCACCTGCGCTCGAAGTGCACCAGCAATTTTGACTGCAGCGGACTTTGTTTCCGCTGCGGTCAACCGGGGCATTTGGCGGCGGGATGCTCTGCCACTCCCCACTGCCCCGCGTGTGCGGCGGGCAAGCAGCCCGCCGATCATATGATGGGACGAGACAGGTGTAGGCCCCCTAAGGCCTCCTGCCAATCGCCCGCCGGGCCCAGACAATCCAACGCTGGCCCCAGCACTCAGGCTCCGGTGCGGATGGAGGAGGGTGAAGACGAGGCGCCCTCTCAAGCCTCTCCACCCTCCACCTAACGGACTCCCTTAGACGTGCTCGCTCCTCGCCCCTGTCGTCAGTGATAGGGGTACCGGATGCGTTGCGCGATAGGGGGTCCAGGACGCGGTCGCACCCTCCTGCGGGAACTTCATCTCGTGGGGGGAGGCGGCGGGGATAGTCTGCCCCGTCGCCGGCGAACCGGGCGACGTCGAGGCGCAGCCGCGCGTGACGTCGTTTGGTGGGGCTGTGGGCGTGATGGACGGGGAAGTTTCCCACGCTCGCGGCCTTTCGCGATGGCGGCGTTCTGTGTGTACCCAGGACGCCGCAGGAGCAGGAATGCCCGATGGGGCTATGCCGCTGGGTGGGTCCGCCGAAGAAATAGCTAATTCCGGCGGCCTATACGTGTGAAGGCGGCGAGTTGGTACACGGCCGATTTTTTAGTGGGGGCAGGTCCCACACTACCTCCAGCGTCTGCCCCGGGTGCTGGAGGTGTGCGTTAGGCATTTTTTACGGCCATAAAAAAAAAAAAAAAAAAAAAAAAAAAAAAAGGTTAGGTTGGGGTGCTAAGTGCCGGAAAACCTCCTCGTGGTGCACCCTGGGCAACGTGTGCCGGTGGATTCGCGGCGTTTCGCGAAACCACCGTCACACGGCTAATGTTCTGGCAGAGTAGGGGGTGGCCCATTCCTGGGCTGCCCGGAGGACGGGCTTGACGTGCACTCACACTGCCGTCGAGCGGGCGGGGAGATCTTCTCTCTGCCACCGTCGGATATCGTAATCCCCAGTAGGAGTGTCGTAGACATGTCTTACGGCTTTGAAAGGGAACGAGGGTCTTGGCTTGGTCGCCTGGGCCGCGAGGATGACAACCTCTATAAAAAATCCCCGAATCCTGTGTTGCGGAGCGTGACCAGAGGATGCATGGCCGATGGGATGTTCGGTTCCAAGCGCTACCCCCAGCTGGGGCACCTGCGGACCCCCCAGTTGGGATACAAATTTACGCTTACCCGGGTACAGGGGGCACTGCCCGGGTGGACCTTTATTTCCCCCATACTCGTGGGATTCAATATGGATACTAATAAATTGCGAAACATTTTTAATAAGAGGAGCGTAGCGCTCCCTGAGAAGGAGAAGGAGAAGGAGAAGGAGAAGGAGAAGGAGAAGGAGAAGGAGAAGGAGAAGGAGAAGGAGAAGGAGAAGGAGAAGGAGAAAGAGGTGGAGGTCGTACAGCAAAGGAGCGCGGGCAGTTTGCCCCAAGAAGCGGCCAATTCCGGCCGGCTGATCGATTCCAGGACTTCAGTGACCTCTGCGTCGCTGGAGAGTTTGTTGTGCTCGGGCCGGTTCGGCTCTGAATCCTCGCTCAGCTCAGCAGTGAGCGATATGGACCAGTTGGTGGGTGGTTCAAGCATCGGTCCAGATGCGCTGTCCGCTGATGAGTGCCGCGCTCGACAGCAGAAGCGCGGTGCTTCTCCTGGAGACGGTGAGAACCGGAACAGGAAGGTTCACTCTTCCCAAAGAGGTGGATCTGTGGCGAGGTTCGCTCGCCCAAAGACACCCCCTGCAAAGACGGCTGCAAAAACAACGCAGGTCGCAGTAACGTGTGGCCTTTTTTCTAGGCGGGAGGCCTACAACCGAGGCCGCACAGAAGGAGAATTAGTCGCTGAGGACGAAGTCCAGCAACTAATGGACGGGCTCCACTCGTCGGGAGTGGTAATTGCCCCGAAAACCGTGACGGAGCTCGTCGAATCGGCGACTGCTTCAATTGCGGTCATTGCGAAGGTGGCAGCCAAAAGTAAGAACCTTAAGTGCACCTTCGCAAAAGGCTTGAAGGAGTCAGCCTCTGTCCTAAAGGAGGTGGTCGACACGTTTTCCGATCGGTGCGTGGAGTTGCGGGCCAACAGCTCCCGCTTAGAGGCTGAAGTGAGGGCGCTCCGCGCCGAGATCACACAATTGCGGGCCGAATTTAAATCGCTCAAGGCCGGTTCTGTCCCGGCCAGGGTGGACGCTGGGCCAACAGGTTCCGTCCTGGATGTGCCAGCCCAAGCCACAGAGCTGTCGCCTGGCGATTCCTTCACGGAGGCGCAAATGCGACAGCTCACTATCCTTTTCGGGAGCCTCATGGTCGCGCACCTTGAGGGCATCAAGGAGCGTCTGCCCCCGGAGCCGAGCTGTCGGCCGCCGCTCGCCGTGCCCAAGCCGAAGCCTCCTCAGGGGCCACCAATGGGGCCGCCACCACCCCGTACAGGGGGACGGGCCGGGTCTTTTGCAGCAGCGGCTGCCTCAAGACCGGTTGACCAAGGTGTGCGGCCGCGGAGGGGAGATCCCAAACCCCCGCCGCAGCGTGCGCCGAGAGGAGCCGTTGTGGATGCTTCATGCGCCACAGCGGCTCAGGTCCATCGCCCGGCGCCTGCGCCTGCTCCCGCCACTGCCACTGAGGAATGGCAAACGGCGGGGAGCAAGAAATCGCAGCGCCGGAAGAAACAGAGAGCCGCTGCGCCCTCTGTGCAGGAAGTCGCTGCCACCCCCTCTTTGCAGGAGGCCGCTCCGGCTAAAAGAGGCAGGAAGAGGCCGAAGCTGTCTCCGCCGAAAACGGCCGCCGTCCTTGTGACGGTGTCGCCAGAGGCGGAGAGTAGAGGCGTTACCTACGCCAGCCTCTTTAGCAATGCGAAGGCGGCTCTTTTAGCTGCTGGGGGTGTAGAGGTGAGGTTCCGCCGCTCACAGACCGGGGCCCGGCTTCTAGAAGTTCCAGGTGCAGAGGGCGCAAAAAAGGCCGACTTGGTGGCGGAAACGCTTCGGCGTCTCGCGGGAGGCGAGGAAGGCGTAAGAGTCGCCAGGCCGATGAAGTGCGCGGAGTTGCGCGTCTCCGGCCTGGACGACTCTGTAACGTCCGAGGAGGTCCGGGAGGCAATAGAGCAGAAGGCTCAGTGCTCTCCCGGAACGGTGAAGGTCGGCGCCATCCGCCCCGGCCCCGGCGGAGTTGGTGCGGCATGGGCGCGTTGCCCCGTCGCCGCGGCCAAAGTCTTGGCAGAGACAGGTCAGCTCCTCGTGGGCTTCTCTGCCGCGAGGATCACCATCCTCGAGGCGAGGCCCATGAGGTGCTACCGGTGCATGGGCGCGGGACACTTGCGCCCGCAATGCACCAGCAGCCTAGACTGCAGCGCACTCTGTTTCCGCTGCGGTCAACCGGGGCATACGGCAGCGGTGTGTTCTGCCGCTCCCCACTGCCCCGTGTGCGCGGCGGGCAACCAGCCCGCCGACCACATGATGGGAAGGGCAGGCTGCAAGCCCCCCAAGGCTGCAAAGCCCCCCAAGGCTGTCAAGCCGCCCTCGGGGACGGGCCGAGCTGCGGCCGACCTCAGCACCCAGGCTCCGGTGCGGATGGAGGAGGGTGAAGACGAGGCGCCTTCTCAAGCCTCTCCACCCTCCACCTAACGGACTCCCTTAGACGTGCTCGCTCCTCGCCCCTGTCGTCAGTGATAGGGGTACCGGATGCGTTGCGCGCTAGGGGGTCCAGGACGCGGTCGCACCCTCCTGCGGGAACTTCATCTCGTGGGGGGAGGCGGCGGGGGTAGTCTGCCCCGTCGCCGGCGAACCGGGCGACGTCGAGGCGCATTCGCGCGTGGCGTCGTTTGGTGGGGCTGTGGGCGTGATGGACGGGGAAGTTTCCCACGCTCGCGGCCTTTCGCGATGGCGGCGTTCTGTGTGTACCCAGGACGCCGCAGGAGCAGGAATGCCCGATGGGGCTATGCCGCTGGGTGGGTCCGCCGAAGCATAGCAAATTCCGGCGGCCCATCCGTGTGAAGGCGGCGAGTTGGTACACGGCCGATTTTTTAGTGGGGGCAGGTCCCACACTACCTCCAGCGTCTGCCCCGGGTGCTGGAGGTGTGCGTTAGGCATTTTTTTACGGCCTTAAAAAAAAAAAAAAGGTTAGGTTAGGTTAGGTTAGGTTAGGTTAGGTTAGGTTAGGTTGGGGTGCTAAGTGCCGGAAAACCTCCTCGTGGTGCACCCTGGGCAACGTGTGCCGGTGGATTCGCGGCTTTTCGCGAAACCCCCGTCACACGGCTAATGTTCTGGCAGAGTAGGGGGTGGCCCATCTCTGGGCTGCCCGGAGGACGGGCTTGACGTGCACTCACACTGCCGTCGAGCGGGCGGGGAGATCTTCTTTCTGCCACCGTCGGATATCGTAATCCCGATTAGGAGTGTCGTGGACATGTCTCACGGCTCCGAGCGGGGGCGAGGGTCTTGGCTTGGTCGCCTGGGCCGCGAGGATGACAACCTCTATAAAAAATCCCCGAATCCTGTGTTGCGGAGCGTGACCAGAGGATGCATGGCCGATGGGATGTTCGGTTCCAAGCGCTACCCCCAGCTGGGGCACCTGCGGACCCCCCAGTTGGGATACAAATTTACGCTTACCCGGGTACAGGGGGCACTGCCCGGGTGGACCTTTATTTCCCCCATACTCGTGGGATCAATTATGGACGAAAATAAATTAAGAAACATTTTTAACCGAAGGAAAGAAAAGGAGACGGTAACAGATGGAGAGGGAGAAGATGCTGTAAGGAGTGGGGGCAGATTGTCCCGAGAGGTGGCTGAATCCGGCCTTTTGAGCGGTTCCAGAACTTCAGTGACGTCTGCGTCGCTGGATAGCCTGTTGCGCTCGGGTCGGTTCGGCTCAGATTCCTCGCTTAGCTCAGTAGTAAGCGATATGGACTCGCTGGCGGGTGGGTCAAGTACCGGTCCACGAACGTTGACAGCTGAGGATAGCCGCGCTCAACAACAAAAGCGCGGCGCATCACCCGGATTTGACGAAAGCCTTCCTGAGGTTGACCTTGACGTCCCCAGGAAGGTTCATTCCTCCCAAAGGGGGGGGTCTGTAGCGAGGTTTACCCGCCCAAAGACACCCCCTGCAGTGACGGCCCCGACCGTTTCAACGGCCGATGTGTTTTCCAGGCGTGAGGCCTATAACAGAGGCCGCACAGAGGGAGAAATAGCTGCTGAGGAGAAAGTCCAGCAGCTGTTGGGTGGGCTCTGCTCGTCGGGAGCGGTTGGCACCCCAAAATCCATCGAGGAACTCGTCCAATCGGCGACCAAATCAGTGGCGGTTATTGCGAATGTGGCCACCAAAAGCAAAAACTTGAAGGGCACATTCGCAAAAGGTTTGAAGGAAGCAGCCTCCATCCTAAAGGAGGTGGTAAACACGTTCTCCGAACGTACTGCTGCCACTGAGGTGGAGATGGAGAAGATGCGGGCCGACAACACCCGACTGAAGGATGAACTAAAGACGGTCCGGGCAGAGATGTCTCAACTGCGTGCCGACTTCGGATCGCCTAGAGCCGGTTCTGTCCCGGCCCATAGTGGAGAGCGCCCATCTGACGACTCCTTTACGGAGGCGCAGATGAGGCAGCTCTCACGTCTTATCGGGGGCATCGTCGACGCTCGCCTTGAGGGCGTTAAGGCGCGTCTGCCCCCGGAACCGAGTTGCCGGCCGCCACTCGCGGCGCCAAAGCCCCCAAAGGGGCGATTGATGGCACCCCCGGCGCCACCAACCCAAACAGGGGGACGCGCCGGGTCTTTTGCGGCAGTGGTTGCCTCAGGACCAGTCGGCCGAAGTGCGCGGAGTGGAGATTCCCATCCCCCGCAGCGTGTGCCAAGAGGAGCACCCCGTGTTGCCGTAGTGGGCGCCTCAAGCGCCCCATCGGCCCAAGTCTGCCACCAAGCGCCAGCGTCTGCTCCCGCCCCCGCCCCCTCTGGTGCGGAATGGCGAACGGCAGAAAGTAAAAAAAACGCGGCGCCAGAAGACGAAAAAGGCCACTCCCGCCGCTCCCGTGCAGGAGGCTGCCCCGGCAAGGGAGAAAGTTAGGCGGAGGCCAAAATTAACTCCGCCGAAAACGGCCGCCGTCCTTGTGACGGTGTCGCCGGAGGCGGCAAGTAGAGGGGTCACCTACGCCAGCCTATTTAGCGGCGCAAAGTCTGCCCTTCTAGCTGCTGGTGGCGTAGAAGTGAGCTTCCGCCGCTCACAAACCGGGGCCCGGCTCCTTGAGGTTCCAGGGGCAGAGGGCGCGAAGAAGGCCGACCTCGTGGCGGAAACGCTCAGGCGTCTCGCTGGAGGCGAAGAAGGCGTCCGGGTCTCTAGGCCAATGAAGTGCGCAGAGTTGCGCATCTCTGGCCTGGATGACTCAGTGTCGTCTGAGGAGGTCCGGGAGGCGATAGAGCGGAAGGCTCAATGCTCTCCCGGAACCGTGAGGGTCGGCGCGATCCGCCCTGGCCCCGGAGGAGTTGGTGCGGCGTGGGCGCGTTGCCCCGTTGCCGTGGCCAAAATTTTGGCAGAGGCAGGCCGGCTCCTCGTGGGTTTCTCCGCCGCGAGGATCACCATCCTCGAGGCGAGGCCCGCGAGGTGCTATCGGTGCATGGGCGCGGGGCATCTTCGTCCCCAATGCACCAGTAGTTTTGACTGCAGCGGAATTTGTTTCGTCGCTGAGGCGGAATCCGAAAGGCTGCGGGCTAGTAGCGCTCGCATGGAAGAAGAATTGAGAGAGCTACGCTCTGAAGTCACTCAGTTGCGAGCCGACCTCGTGGCGACCAGGACCGGTTCCGTCCCGGCCCAAGTTAATTCTCCGGCCGGTTCTGTCCCGGTCGGATTAACAGCAAGGTCCACCGTAGAGGAAGAGCAGCCCTGCGTGTTCTCGGACGCTCAGCTTAGGCAACTGACGGTGGTCGTCGGGGGCCTTATGGATGCACGCCTTGAGAGCATCAAGGCGCGTCTGCCCCCTGAGCCGAGCTGTCGGCCGCCGCTCGCAGCGCCTAGGCCGAAGGTCCCCCAAGGGCCATCGCAGGCACCTTCGGTGCCCCTACCCCGTACAGGGGGACGCGCCGGGACCCTTGCTGCGGTTGTTGCCTCAGGGCCGACAGGCCGAGGAACGCCACGGGACGGTGTGCGACCGAAGGGTGGAGATCCCCATCCCCCGCCGCAGCGTGCGCCGAAAAGGGCACCACGTGCTGCCGTGGCGGGCGCCTCAAACGCCCCAACGGCTCAGGTCCGTCTCCCGGTGTCAGCGTCTGTACCCGCCACTGGCCCCTCTGGTGAGGAATGGCAGGTGGCGGAGAGTAAGGGATCGCGCCGGAAGAAGAAGAGGGCTGCCATCGCCGTTTCTACGCAGGAGATCGCTCCGACGAGACGCAGCGGCAGGAAGAGGCCGAAGCTGTCTCCGCCGAAAACGGCCGCCGTCCTTGTGACGGTGTCGCCGGAGGCGGAGAATAGAGGTGTTACATACGCCAGCCTCTTCAGCGGAGTGAAGAGCGCTCTCTTAGCTGCTGGGGGAGTAGAAGTGAGCTGTCGCCGCTCACAGACCGGGGCCCGACTCCTTGAGGTTCCAGGGGCGGAGGGCGCGAAGAAGGCCGACCTCATAGCGGAAACACTCAGGCGTCTCGCTGGTGGCGAAGAAGGCGTTCGGGTCGCTAGACCGATGAAGTGCGCGGAGTTGCGTGTCTCCGGCCTCGACGACTCCGTGACTTCTGAGGAGGTCCGGGAGGTGATAGAGAAGAAAACTCAATGCCCTCCCGGAACCGTGACGGTAGGAGCTATCCGCCCCGGCCCCGGCGGAGTTGGTGCGGCATGGGTACGTTGCCCTGTCGCTTCGGCCAAAATATTGGCAGAGGCAGGCCGTCTCCTCGTGGGCTTCTCCGCGGCGAAAGTCACCGTTCTCGACGCGAGACCCACGAGATGCTACAGGTGCATGGGCACGGGTCACCTGCGCTCGAAGTGCACCAGTAGTTTTGACTGCAGCGGACTTTGTTTCCGCTGCGGTCAACCGGGGCATTTGGCGGCGGGATGCTCTACCGCTCCCCACTGCCCCGCGTGTGCGGCGGGCAAGCAGCCCGCCGATCATATGATGGGACGAGACGGGTGTAGGCCCCCTAAGGCCTCCTGCCAATTGCCCGCCGGGCCCAGACAATCCAACGCTGGCCCCAGCACTCAGGCTCCGGTGCGGATGGAGGAGGGTGAAGACGAGGCGCCCTCTCAAGCCTCTCCACCCTCCACCTAACGGACTCCCTTAGACGTGCTCGCTCCTCGCCCCTGTCGTCAGTGATAGGGGTACCGGATGCGTTGCGCGATAGGGGGTCCAGGACGCGGTCGCACCCTCCTGCGGGAATTTCATCTCGTGGGGGGAGGCGGCGGGGCTAGTCTGCCCCGTCGCCGGCGAACCGGGCGACGTCGAGGCGCAGTCGCGCGTGACGTCGTTTGGTGGGGCTGTGGGCGTGATGGACGGGGAAGTTTCCCACGCTCGCGGCCTTTCGCGATGGCGGCGTTCTGTGTGTACCCAGGACGCCGCAGGAGCAGGAATGCCCGAAGAATAGCAAATTCCGGCGGCCTATCCGTGTGAAGGCGGCGAGTTGGTACACGGCCGATTTTTTAGTGGGGGCAGGTCCCACACTACCTCCAGCGTCTGCCCCGGGTGCTGGAGGTGTGCGTTCAGGCATTTTTTACGGCCATAAAAAAAAAAAAAAAAAAAAAAGGTTAGGTTAGGTTAGGTTAGGTTAGGTTTTTTTTTTTTTTATAGAAGCACCCGTCATCACAGGGTGTTGTCGCTTTTTACCCCTATCAAGGGACAGGGCCTTTCGTACATCGTCTTTCTTTATTTGTTTTCATGATTTACATTGTTTTTTAACTTATTCTATCCTATCCTATAACTAGTTGACAAAGAAGTTTCTTATTATAACATATTCCTATACTTAATGCTAATGTTTTATTTCATATTTTAACAAAATATGTATAAACATTACTTTATCATGACTTATTTTTATTAATTTCCTTTTTACCGACTTTTTCACAAAATTTTAAAAACTCCTCCCTAGTGTCTAAGTTTGTTACTAGTAAGTTTAAGTTTTCTTTATTTATTTTATACTCGATTTTCTGCTCCGTTTCGAAGCGGTGGATCGCGTATATTGGGCATTCACATAGCACGTGAAGGATCGACTCCCCGATCCCGGGCTCACAGCTGCACGATGGGTCCTCCTTACACTTAAATCGCTTTAAGTATTCGGAGAACCCGCCGTGCCCCGTGAAGACCTGCGTTAATGTTGGCGTGAGGTTGATTTTTTGGAGCACTCTGTGTGCTTCTACTGCGTCTGGGAAGAAACTCTTTGTCACTGCAGCGGTTTCACCCTCCCTGTATCTGAAGTTCCACTTTTGGAGCGTTTCCAATCGAATTTGCCGCCTGGCGAACGAGATTGGATAGGCGTCGTAATGTGCAGCAGATTTTAGCTTTGTGGCCGCTTCCTTCGCCAAGCAATCAGCTCTCTCGTTACCTTCATGTCCTGCGTGGGCTTTTATCCAGAACAAGGACACAGCTTTGCCCTGGATCTTCGCCTCGCGCAGGTGTTCACGAGCCTTGACTGCGAGGGGATGTGGTATTTGCCAGTTCGCTACAGCTTGCAGAGCGGCTTGCGAATCGCTGAAGACACCAAAGCTGTTTTCCGGGTGTTTGACGACCTCCACCATGGCCTTGCATATGGCGAGAAGTTCCGCCTGGTACACCGTGCAGTGCTCTGGTAGCTTAAGCTTGATGGCTCGGACCTCTTTTGCGTTCTTCCAGATGGTTAGTGCCGCACCGCATTTGCCATCCAGCTTGCTGCCGTCAGTGTAGATTTGCACTGTTTGCGTCGCGTGTCCCGCAACTTCTTCGGCTTGTACCAGGCTTACGATCTCCACGCTCATATTGTCGGCGGGATGTGGATTTAGCGTGTAACGCGCCATCATCTCGACCTCCGTGTCCCCATGCTCCAAGTATGTCTTCCCTTTTTTGACCTCATACAACTCTGCTACCTCACTGACCCTGAGGTCGAGTGGGATTATCCCAGCTAAAGTCAGTGAGGCGTTCAGAGAGACAGTTTTGTATGCCCTGCAAAGTTTCTGAGCGAATCCCCTTTGGACTTGGTTCAGTTGTTTTTGAATGCCCTTTTTCTTCGCGGCAGGTGCCCATGTGTTCGCTGCGTACAAGATAATTGGTTCCACCACTGCAGTATAGATGGATTTTATAACCTCCCGATGAAGGCCCCAGCTGATCTTTGCCGCCCTTGTGAGATTCTTATATACTGCTTGGGCCTTGGCAACTCTTTCCCTCACGTGCTTACCGAATGTCAACTTATCGTCTAGTATAAGTCCCAGAATTTTAATGTCACGTGACATTTCAATATCGACCCCGCCCATGCTCAAGTGTGGTGTATCGTACTTCAGCTTGTTTGTTATAACCATCGCTTTGGTTTTGTGTGGTGCGAACCTTAGCTTATTTCTCCGACCCCACTCCTGAACATGTGCGAGGGCGGCATTTGCTTGCTCCTGGATTTCCACCGCTGAGTCCCCCTGGAATATGAGGACCACATCGTCCGCAAAAGCCTGACAGTAGTCTCCTCGCACTTCAAGCTCCCGCAACAAGGGATCCAGTAGCAGGTTCCAAAGGATGGGTCCCCCTATAGATCCCTGCACGCATCCCTTGGAGGTTGCCTTTGCGTATTCTTTTTCGGCGTATCGCACTCTCACCTCTCTCTCTTGAAGATAGCTATCAAGCATCCTTCTGACGTTCACTGGGCAGCCTTCCTCGGCCAGTCGAACCCTGATTGCGGGCCACCAGGCACTGTCAAAGGCCCCTTCGATATCCAAAGACACCACCGTGATGAGCTTCCTCTGTTTGAGTCGGTCCCGAATATTGTTGACCATATCATATAGGGCGTCTTCAGTGCCCTTCTGGGGCATGAATCCGTACTGCACCGGGCTCATTTTAGGAAGCACATGCCATTTTATTCGGGCCACCAGCATTTTTTCCAAGATCTTTCCCATCACCGGCAAGAGTCCTATGGGCCTGTAAGACTTAGGGTGTCCGTAGCCTTCCTTTCCCGGTTTCCTGAGTACCACTACAACTGCTGATTTCCAGGCCTTGGGAAAGTAGCCTAGTTCTAGGCATTTGTTCGCCAGTGATAGGAAAGATCCCGGATCCGCCGTAATGGCGCACTGACAGATATCTGCCGTGAGTCCATCGGCCCCTGGTGCTTTCTTCGGGTTGAAGGTGGATGCAGCGTGCCTGAGTTCTTCCACTGTGAACGGCGGGTCCAAGTGTTCACCTTGCACCCATTCGTTTACTTGGTTCGCCCTCTCTCTCATTTGGCTATGTTCTACGCTGTCCTCCTCCTTCCCGTCCTCTGGATAGAAGATTTCAGCCAGTAGTTTGGCTGATGCCATTTCGCTTTGGCGTTCCCCATTCCAGACCAGCGGCTGATCTTCGTGCCTTTTTATGGTTCGGCCGATGACCCTATAGATACCCTCCCACATACCTTCGCGATCCTGCTTGCCACAGAATTCTTTCCAGCTGCTTATTTGGGCCTTTTTTGCTTCCTCTTCATATTTTGTTTTTGTTTTCAGGTATTCTTCGATGACCCAGGATCTTCGAGTTGGTGCTGCCCAGCGAATTCTACGCCTTTTCGTGACTGTCTCCCTTTTTAATGCTGCGAGTTCCTCGGACCACCATGGTAAGTTTGTTTTGTTGTTATCTTTCTTCCTAGGTATACTCTCTTCACTTGCTTTTTGTATTATGCATATGTACTTATTAGTAGTTTCATCAATTTCTGTGTTTACTTTTACTTTATCTATTTCTTCCTTGCTTAGTTTATTTTCTAATGCTAACTTTACCAGTTTCCCACGAAACTGGGTCCAGTTTGCTTTTTTCGTATTATAGATTCTAGTTGTTTGTTTCATTTTTATGCCTTCTGCTTTGTTTGTTTTTATTTTAAAAGTTATGGCTCTGTGGTCCGAGTCTGTTATGCTGTCATCTACCGTCCAGTCATCCACAAGGCCCAACATGTCCTCTGAGCAAGCTGTCACGTCTACGCAGCTGGTGTATGTTTTGTGGCCCCTTATGGTATCAAATGTTGGTGTGTCTCCTTCGTTTAGGACCTGCAACCCCATCTGATAAAGCGTGCCGCACATCTCTTCACCCCTGCTATCTGTCTTTTTGCTGCCCCACCACGTGTTCTTTGCGTTTGCGTCCCCCCCTATAAGCAGCATATTTGAGCCCAGCTTTTGTTCTATTTTACATAGATGCTCCAAGTACGGGTCCATTGTTGAAGTTGGCTCAAAATAGAAGGCAACTGCTGTCAGTGTACGGGCGCCAGTCTGTATTTTTACTACGACGATGTTCGGTGTAGTCAGGTCCGGGCATTGGGTGATTGCCAGGTTGCTGTTGAAGACAGCTATTGCTGCCTTGTTTGGCCCTTCACTTGCCCTATCGTGCTGGTATATTCTGACGCCCGGATAGTCTCTCATTCTGCCAACGCCACCAACATATGGCTCCTGGAGCAGAGCGAAGTCCATTTTTCTTTTTGTCGCCTCTATGATTAGTTCGTAAGTTGCAAGCTGCTTTCTTTGAAGATTAGCCTGGACGACGAGGTACTGTCTTATAGGAGCTGCGCTTGTGTTTGGTATATTAAATGCAGGGACCACCTTAGCAGTACGCGATTGACGATCTCGCCAGTGCGTCCCACTTTTTCCTCACTGCACACTCCCTGCTGAACGCATTATGCGCTATGTTGTCGAGCTTTGCTTTTGTGCAGTTTGGACATGCTGGTGCTACTCCGGCGAGCCAGTCAGCGCATTTCTCCTTCAGGTGTGGTCCCCCACAGTGGCTACATTTTGGCAGAGTGTCGGTGCATTGTCTTCTGCCATGGCCGTACGCCAGACATGTCGTGCATTGGACCAGCGGTGAGTGATCCTCAACTCTAATCCTCTGCAGATCTATGCTCACGGTGCCGGCGGTCAGAGATTTTTGCCATAGTGCTGGTGACACCCTAGCTACGACGTGACAGGCATGGGGATTTCTGGTTCTCTTCCGAAACCTTATTTCTATCTCCTTCTCTTCCTCTCTGAGCCCATCCATCAATCCTTTATTTTGGTTTTTGAGCGCTTTCTCTATGTCGTCATTTGTATTGTACGAGAGTACGTCCTTGAACATTATCAGAGGGTTTTTGTTTTTAACCTCTTCTACCCTAAGGTGTTCATCGTCTTTCCTCAGCCTCTCAATAACTTTTTGTCTCTCTTCGGTCGTACGACACCCCATTATAACTTTCCTGTCTTTCGCCTTTCTTATTCTGTCTACCTCTATTCCTCCATCTCTTGCTTTTACCGTCTTCCTAATCCTTTCTAGAACCTCCTCTCCAGTCTCTTTCTCATCTTTTGAGGTGACAATTATTGAGTGCAGCGTAGACTGCGTTGGTCGATATGCTTTGTCGTTTCCTGACGCCACACTCGCATATGTTGCCCCCTGTTGCATCGCTTCTTTGTGTCTTTCCATTTCCCTACTTAGTTCCTTCATCCTTTCGTTGTTTTCTTTAATTAGTTTTTCCTGTTCTTCTAACTTCTGTAGAAATCTGGTTTCGTTTGCTGAGGGACGTTCTTGATTATTAGGCGGACTGTTTCCCTTATATGCTTCTTGTTCTTTGGGGTCTGGGCTCAGTTTTGTTTCTTCTCCTTTTCTTTTTTCGTCCTCTATCTCCTTTACTAGATGATAAAGTCTCTCTACTATTTGCCCTAATTCATTTTTTATTTCCGTCTTTATGTTTCTTGACGCGTTTAGTAGCCCTTTCGCCTTTGTCACACATGCTTGAGCCTCTGTGATCTTGTTTTTGTACACTTTCTTTGGAGGGCTGGTCGGTCTCGGTTGCTCAGTTGACGCGTTTACCTTTTGGGTTGCTTTCGGCATCACTGCTGACTTCTTCTTCGCTTCTGCTTTTTCTGGTGTCAAGATCTTTTGTTCGGGGGGTTTCTGGGTACCGGATTTTCCTGCCTCCCACTCCCCAACGCTTTTGCGAACCAGAGTTTTCGAGGGACCTGCCCTCTCGTCGGTTTTAATCGAGGGGGATATTTGTGTATCCTCCCCTCGTGTTTTTTGGGGCGTTCTAATGCCAAACATCGTTTGGGCTTACGTTTGGTGTACTTAAAATTAGATATAAATATTTTAAAAGTGTATAAATTAAATTAGGTAAAAGTGTATAATAGTGTATATAGTTTATTTTGTAAAAGCTAACAATAATGCAAATAAAACAACAGTAACAACACAAACAGCACAGAAAACTAAAAATAGTGACTCTGCGGTCGGTAAAAAGGTAAAAAATAGGGTGAAATCTACACCTCTTGTCTGGTTTTGTTTGACGGTGTTGCCCGTCTCTCGAATTTCGAGAAAATATTTTCGATTTTTTGTGTCAAAAAATTTTTTACAAATGTCTCTACCTGATGTAGAGGTCACACAGTTCAATACTATTGTTATTTACATGCAATGTCACTTGCCCATGTGTATGGAAAAAACCCCAGCTCGATACGCTCACCCGTTCTCTAGATATTTGATGTTTTAGATTTCCAATATGGCGTCCAAAATGGCGGACGGAGGTTTAATTTTGCTGTAACTTGGTAAGTTTGTGGCGTACGAAGTCCGGGTTTCTTCCAACGGTTTTGGCTCGTCCTCCTCTTTCCGTTTAAGGTGAAAACCGAGGTCGAAAAATTTGGCTCTACAATTGTAGAGCCAATGGCACCAACGTGTAGGTTTTGTCCTCCTGATTACGAAAACCCCAAACACGTGCCAATTCCGTCAAGAAATGACCAAGTTATAGGCGTTTATGTAAAACCAAGATGGCGCCCAAAATGGCGGACGAAAAATTTAAATTGCTCTAACTTGGTCAGTTCTTGGCGTATGAAGACCGGGTTTTCTCCAGCAGGTTTGGCTCGTTCCCCTCTACCCGTTTCCAGTGAAAAACAGTGTCAAAATTTTTGGCTCCCCAATTGCAGAACCACTAGCGTCAACGTGTGGGGCTTGTCCTCCCGATTCCAAAAACCCCAAACACGGCCCAATTCCGTCAGGAAATGGCTAAGTTACCGGCGCCCAAGTAAAAACCAAGATGGCGGCTAAAAACTTTAAGCTCCTATATCTCAGCCCCCAGTGGTCCGAATTGTACCGTGCTTGGTATTGTTGTAATGGGCTCGTCGTGATCTTGCCCGCGCGATGGTCAAAAAGGGGGGGTTTCTTTAAAGGGGGGTGACCTTTCCTTAAAAAATTAATAACTAAGAGCGCGAAAATGGCGCGCGGTCCGAATAACTTAAAATCTATTTTTGGGTCTATACTGCTAATTTTAACAACTTAAAAACTATATGTACACGATCTTGATTTTGAGATATTTACAATTTAATTTTTCTAAATTTAAAAAGTCAATAACTTCGGTCCTGGTACACCAAAATTTTTGTTTTAAGCGGCTCCCGGCTGCTTTCTGTGCCCTCCACCTAGATCTAGGGTCGGCTTTAGCCGGAACACTTCGGATCTTCAACCTTGTGACCGCATGGCTTTTGGTTTTTAGGGTATATCTCGCTCGTTTATGCCCGAAAAAATCGAAATAAGGTGTCTATATATAGCACTCACCAAATGGCGTCTTTTTACAGTTTCAAAATATGGGGTTCCGCAGCTAAAACTCGCGGCGCACGCACTTTTAGCTAAAAACTTTGCACCACATAACCTCAAAAAATCACTTTTTTGAACATAACTTTTTTCACAGATGCGTCCGGATGAATTTGCTTGTTGCGTTTTATGCGCGGCGCGGAGGCGGATCTTTTGGTATATCGCACGGCACTGTACTCGCGAAAAAACCCACGATTTTGAATTTTTTAAGACGGAGCTCAACGAAAAAGCAGCGTGTTCGGGCGCGTTCTAGACCCAGACTGGTTAGGTTAGGTTAGGTTAGGTTTTTTTTTTTTTTTTTTTTTTTAAAGATCAGTTTGGCCTCAGACATGGGAAAGGTCTGAGTCTTTTTATTTCCTTGTTTCATTTTAACTTCGTGATATATTAAATTTGTTTGCTATTTAATTTATTATTTTATTTATTTTTGTCTATTAATTTATTTGCTATTTTTATGCAATACTTTAAGAAAGGTGTCCTGATTTCGTCTATTTTCATTATATTTTTCAAATTGTTTATTTCCACTAATGTCCCTGTCATCATCTCTAGATCCATCCGCTCTTTGCCGAATATTGGGCATTCAGTTAATGCGTGTAGGATGCCTTCGTTTTTCGTTGGGTCACAGGGGCATGATGGGCTTGCCTTGCAGTGGAATCGGTGAAGGTATTCCGAGAAGCCACCGTGACCAGTAAGGACCTGAGTCACTATTTTCGTTATGCCGACTTTTTTGGTTATGCGGTAGGCTTCAACTGCATCCGGCAGGAAGGTTTTTGTGACTGCGGCTGTCTGCTCTGCGGAGTATCTCCGATTCCATTCGCAAATCGAGTCAGTCCGAATCTGATGCTTCACGAATGAAACCGGGCATTGGTCGTACTGGGGCTTCACCTTAAGATGAAGTGCGGCGTCTTTGGCGAGCGAGTCCGCGCGTTCATTGCCTTCCAATCCTTCGTGTGCTTTTACCCAAAATAGGTTTATTATTTTGGTGGTTTTTAATGTCTGTAGGTTTTTATATATTTTACAAGCTAGGTTGTGAAGGGAACGTCCGCCGGCTATGGTGTCTAGGGCTGCCCTTGAATCGCTGTAAATGTGGACTCTAGACGCATCGCTACTTCTGGCTATTTCAGTAGCTTTACAGATTGCCAGTAGCTCTGCCTGGTAGACGGAGCAGAAGGGCTCTAATTTCAGTTTTACGGACTTATTTTCTACGCCTTCTTTCCATATAGAGAGCGCTGCACCAACTTTCCCTTCGATCTTACTCCCGTCTGTAAATATGTCGATCCCCTTATCAATTTCTTCAGCCAGCTCTGCTGCGTCCGCCAGACAGCGATAGGGCCACACTGTTTGTTTAGCCGGATGCACCATATGCGTATGCTCAATAGGTGTTTCTATTTCTCTGTCTCCTATCACTCGCTGGGAGTACCCCTTCTTTATTTCAAAAAGAGAGGCCGTTTCCCTGACTCTAATGTCGAGTGGAAGCAGCCCAGCGAGTATTAGGGTCGAGTTTAGTGATACGGTTCTATACGCCTTGGTAATTTTCCGGGTGAAGCCCCGTTGTGTAGCGTTTAGCAGCCGCACTGCAGATTGCTTTTTGCTCGCCGGTGCCCACGCACATGCCGCATACTTGATAATGGGCTCGATAACTGCCGTGTAGATCGTTCTGGTCACCTCGGGGTTCAATCCCCAGCTAACTTTGGCGGCTCTTTCCAGTTGTTTGTAAATAACTGTGGCCCTACGACAGACATTGGACATATGGCTGTTAAATGTCAGTTTGTTGTCTATCGTAAGGCCGAGAATCTTGATTTCTGGACACATTTCGATGTCGATCCCACCCATGGTCAGGACCGGGAAGTCAAATTTCAATTTCCTGGTGATGATCATGGATTTGGTTTTTTGCGGCGCAAATTTTAGTTTGTTTTTTACTCCCCAGTCCCGAACAGCGGCGAGCGCGGCATTAGCCCGCATCTGGATGTCCAGTGCGCTATGCCCCGAGAAGACCAGAACGACATCATCTGCAAAGGCTTGACAGTAGTAACCCTCTCTCTCCAGGTCTTTCAATAGAGGGTCCAGTAGCAGATTCCAGAACACCGGACCCCCCACCGACCCCTGAACACATCCCTTATCAGTCTCCTTGGCGTATTCTCCTCCAGCATACCTCACTCGTACCTTACGATTGGTCAGGTAACTATCTACCAATCTCCTGAGGTTCATCGGGCAGCCGGTGTCGGCAAGTTGACACCTCATGGCCGGCCACCATGCGTTGTCAAATGCACCCTCTATGTCCAGTGATACCAGCACGATAAGTTCTTTTTTAATTAGTCTGTCATTAATGTTGTTTATTAGGACATAGAGGGCGTCCTCGGCACCACGTTGAGGTGTAAATCCGTACTGTCTTTTGCTTGAACCCGGCAAGATGTACCACATTACTCTTTTCATTAGGATCTTCTCTAATATCTTTCCAAGTACCGGCAGAAGCCCAATTGGTCGGTACGATTTGGGATGTGTGTAGTCATCCTTGCCGGGTTTCCGCAGTGCCACCACTACCGCTTCCTTCCATGGTGCCGGAAAGCATGACAGTGTTAGGCATTTGTTTATCAGCGACAGGAAGAGTTGTGGGTTGAGACCGATCGCTTGCTTGCATATGTCGGCAGTAAAGCCGTCCGCGCCTGGCGCTTTCTTGGGATTGAAGCTATTTACTGACCACATTAACTCATCCATCGTAAACGGGGGATCATTTGGTTCACCAGATGTCCACCGGTTTATCGTCCTGGCTTTTTCCCTGATCGCGATGTGGTCAGTATTATCCCTATCTTTATCATCTGCTGGAAAGAAGGTGTTTGCCAACAGTTTCGCTGATTCCGCTCCGACAAGCTCTCCGCCATTTGCAACCAAGGTGCATTCTTCTTCCCTCTTTGATGTTCGGCCTATAACTCTATATATCCCTTCCCACATATTTTCTCTATCCTGTCGCTCACAAAACTTCTTCCAACTGTTTGTTTGTGCCCGTTGTACCTCCTGCTGATAACGTTCTTTTTGTTCCAGGTACTGTTTTACAACGTTCTCGCGTCTTATCTGTGCTGCGCAAGATATTCGTCTCTTCATCCTCATCAATTTTTTCCTTTCTTGTGTTAGGTTTTCATTCCACCATGCGTATCCCGTTCGACCCTTGTTGTTTTTTGCCGGTATAGTTTCCCTACTTGTCTTTGTCAGTCCGTCTGTAAATTTGGCAATTGCTTCCTCTAAACTTCCAACACAATTTATCCTTTCTATTTCCATCTCTGTTAATCCACTTTCCGTCCAAGCTTGGACCAGTTTCTCACGAAACTGGTTCCAGTTGGCCTTCTTCGTATTATATATTCTTGTCGTACTCTTAACATCTGACCCTCCCTCTTTTCCTATACAAAGATCGAACAGGATCGCATTGTGGTCTGAGGTTGTCGTTTCTCGAGAGATCCTCCAATTCCTTATCTTGCACAGCATGTCTGTCGAGCACGTGGTGATGTCCACACAGCTAGTGTAGAGTTTACCGCCCCTTACGGTTTCAAAAGTCGGTGTGTTACCCTGATTCAGGATATGAAGTCCCAGGTCATCCAAGAAGCCCGTCATTACTTCCCCTCTCTCATCCTCTCTCCTGCTTCCCCACCATGCACTCCACGCATTCACATCTCCTCCCAATATAATGTTCCTAGTTTTAAGTCCCTCCATTACCATCTTTATTCGGCTCAGGTACGGTTCAATGGGTTTGTCACCTTCCAAATATACAGAGATCACTCCTATCTCCCATGCTTTTGTCCTTATCTTTACCGCTGCTATATTTTGGGTTATTAGCGTCGGACATATGGTGACATCGAGGCTCGGATCAAAAATTATAATTGCAGCTTTATTTGGGGATTCTTTCATTGCGGCGTGTTGGAATACTCTGGCGCCTGTGCAGTTCCCTAACCTCCCAGTAGCTCCCACGTATGGTTCCTGCACTAACGCCATTGCAGCCTTCCCTTCCACTGCTGTGACGATGAGCTCTTGTGTCGCCAGTTTGCTCCTCTGTAAATTAGCCTGTAGTATCCGACGGCTTTCCCCCGGGACAACCTTAGCAGTACGCTACTGAGGCCCGCGCCAGTCCATCCCATCTCTCACGAACTGGACATTCCTTGGCGAAGGCATTGTGCTTGGTGTTGTGCAACTTCGCATGTCTACAGTTGCAGCATGAGGGTTCTGCACCGGTGAGCCATTCAGCGCACGCGCTTTTCAGGTGCGGACCCCCACAGTGGCTACACAGATCCGCTGTTTCCTTGCAGAATCGCCTGCCATGGCCATACCCTAGGCATCTGGTGCACTGGACTAGGGGCGTCTGGTCTTCCACTGTTACCCTTTGCAGGTCGATTCGGAGTTTCTTTATATCGACCGCCCTCCGCCAGATGGCAGGCGAGACGCTAAGAACTATATGGCCATTGTGGGGGTTTCGCGCTCGTCTGCGGTACTTGACTGACAAGCGATTCTCTTCCTCGTCGAGGCCATGAAAGACCTCCCGGTTCTGGTTTCTGAGAGCTTTCAGAACTTCCTCATCAGTGTGCACACACAGCACGTCTCTCAGGATCAGAAACGGGTCTTTGTTTTTCATTTCCTCGACGACGAGGTTCTCTCCAGCTTTTTGAAGGCGCTCCACTATTTTCCTTCTTTCGTCCTCTGTTCTACATCCCATAATTATTTTTCTATCTTTTGCTTTCCGCACCCTATCCACTTTTATCCAGCCCTCCTTGGCATCCACTGTTTTCCTTACTTTTTCAAGTATTTCCTCTCCAGTCTCATCTTCCACCGTCGAGGACACAACTACCGAATGCAGCGCGGTACGTTCCGCATCAGGGCTATGGGTTTTGTTAGTCGCCACTGCATTCGCGTAGGTGTTTAGTGGTTGCTTTTTGAGCATAACGTTTAAAATTACTGTTTCCTCATTACATTCTCTTAGTAATCTAGGTTAGGTTAGGTTAGGTTAGGTTAGGTTAGGTTAGGTTAGGTTAGGTTAGGTTAGGTTAGGTTAGGTTAGGTTAGGTTAGGTTAGGTTAGGTTGGGGTGCTAAGTGCCGGAAAACCTCCTCGTGGTGCACCCTGGGCAACGTGTGCCGGTGGATTCGCGGCGTTTCGCGAAACCACCGTCACACGGCTAATGTTCTGGCAAAGTAGGGGGTGGCCCATCCCTGGGCTGCCCGGAGGACGGGCTTGACGTGCACTCACACTGCCGTCGAGCGGGCGGAGAGATCATCTTTCTGCCACCGTCGGAATATCGTAATCCCTAGTAGGAGTGTCGTAGACATGTCTTACGGCTTTGAACGGGAACGAGGGTCTTGGCTTGGTCGCCTGGGCCGCGAGGATGACAACCTCTATAAAAAATCCCCGAATCCTGTGTTGCGGAGCGTGACCAGAGGATGCATGGCCGATGGGATGTTCGGTTCCAAGCGCTACCCCCAGCTGGGGCACCTGCGGACCCCCCAGTTGGGATACAAATTTACGCTTACCCGGGTACAGGGGGCACTGCCCGGGTGGACCTTTATTTCCCCCATACTCGTGGGAATAGTATGGATAGAGAAAAATTAAAAAACATGTTTAATAAGAAAGGGAGCACAACGCCCGTAGAGAAGAAGGATCAAGGAGAGGGAGTGGATTCACAAAAGAGTGGAGAGAGAACCGTGCTGGCAAGTAGCGAGGACCGTTTGCCTCGTGAAGCGGTCGGGTTTGGCCGGCTTAGTGGGTCGAGGACGTCAGTTACGTCGGCGTCTCTCGAAAGCTTGTTGCAATCGGGAAGATTCGGATCCGAGTCCTCTCTCGATAGTGACGTAGATAGGTCCGGCTCTGGAACACCGGTAGGCGACACCCGCGCTCGACAACGGAAGCGCGGCGCATCACCTGATGAGGAGAATGACCCTCCTGAGCTGGTCTTTCGAGTCCCCAGGAAGGTCCGCACCTCACAGAGGGGAGGATCAGCAGCGGGAACACGTGCCAACACACCGTCGTCCCGCCCACAGACACCTGCAGGAACGACGTCAGCTGAGAATAACCAAGCTGGCACGTCGAGATCTCCATTCAGCAGACGGGAGGCTTACGCACGCACCCGCACGGAGGGTGAACAGGTCGCTGAAGACCATGTAGAGCAGTTCCTGGAGGGGCTTCAATCAACGGTAGGGGATAACGCCCTGAAAACCGGTTCGGAGCTCATCCGAGCGGCGGCCAAATCAGTGTCGGTCATTACGAATGTTGCCACTAAGAGCAAGAATCTTAAGGGCACATTCGCAAAGGGCCTTCGGGAAGCCGCCCAGATTCTGAGGGAAGTCGTGAATGCACTTTTTGAACGCGCCGCCGTCGCTGAAGCGGAATCAGAAAAGCTGCGGGCTAGCAGCGTTCACATCGAAGAGAAGCTACGCGCTGAAATCGCTCAGCTGCGAGCCGACTTCGTCTCGACGGGGACCGGTTCTGTCCCGATGCAAGTAGGTGCTAGAGACAGTTCTGACCCGGTTCAAGTCGACTCTGCGGCCGGTTCTATCCCGGTGGGATCTGAAGTGAGGTCCACAGGTGGAGAGCAGCCCTGCTTATTTTCAGACGCGCAGCTAAGGCAGCTCACACTTGTCTTCGGGAGTCTTTTCGACGCACGCCTTGAAAGCATAGAGGCGCGTCTGCCCCCCGAACCGAGCTGCCGACCGCCACTCGCGACGTCTAGGCCAAAGCCTACGCAAGGTCAGGGTGCTATTCTTCCGACGCCACCACCTGGTACGCGAGGACGCGCTGAGACCAATGCTGCAACAGCTGTACCTGGGGCTAAACAAGCCGCAGCTCAAGTGGCTCAGCCTCAACTTGCTCCTAAACGAGCACGTCGCTCTGCAGTGAGCGCATCAAGCGCCTCGGCGGCCACAACTGGCCTTCCTGCGTCGGCTGCTGCCCTCGACTCCGCCCCCTCAAATGAGCTGTGGCAAACAGTCGAAGGCAGAAAATCCAAGCGGAAAAACAGGAAGAAAGCTGCTGCCATCGCCACCATCCCACCCCCTCAGAAGGTCGACTCGGCAAACAAGACTCGCAAGAGGAAACCGCGATTGAATCCGCCGAAAACGGCCGCGGTCTTAGTGACGGTGTCGCCGGAGGCGGAGCGAAGCGGCGTAAAATATGCGGATTTGTTTCGCGAGACGAGGGCCAAACTCACCGCCGCCGGTCTCAGTGTTGAGGTTGGCTGCCGCCGCTCCCAGACCGGGGCTCGATTGCTCGAGTGCCCCGGCCAAGACGGCGCAAAAGTTGCCGACATCGTAGCGGGTTACCTACGGGAGATTACCCAAGAGCAGGTCGGCGTCAAGATCGCCAGGCCAGTGAAATGCGCAGAAATGCGTATTTCTGGCCTGGACGATTCTGTGACGCCTGAGGAGGTCCGGGAGGCGCTAGAGAAGAAGACTCAGTGCCCTCCCGGAACCGTGACGGTAGGAGCTATCCGCCCCGGCCCTGGCGGAGTTGGTGCGGCGTGGGTACGTTGCCCTGTCGCTTCAGCCAAAATATTGGCAGAGGCAGGCCGACTCCTCGTGGGCTTCTCCGCGGCGAAAGTCACTGTTCTCGACGCGAGACCCACGAGATGTTATAGGTGCATGGGCACGGGCCACCTGCGTCCAAAGTGCACCAGTAGTTTTGACTGCAGCGGACTTTGTTTCCGCTGCGGTCAGCCGGGGCATGTAGCGGCGGGATGCTCTGCCGCCCCCCACTGCCCCGCGTGTGCGGCGGGCAAGCAGCCCGCCGATCATATGATGGGGCGAGACGGATGTAGGCCCCCCAAGGCCTCCTGCCGATCACCCGCCGGGTCCAGCCAATCCAACGCTGGCCCCAGCACCCAGGCTCCGGTGCGGATGGAGGAAGGTGGGGACGACGCACCTTCCTAGGACTCTCCCCTTCCACCTAACGGACTGCCGCACTCGCTCCTCGCCCCTGTCGTCAGTGATAGGGGTACCGGACGTGTTGCGCGGTAGGTCCAGGACGCGGTCGCACCCCCTTGCGGGAACTCTATCTTGTGAGGGGAGGCGGCGGGGCTAATCTGCCCCGTCGCCGGCGAACCGGGCGACGTCGAGGCGCAGTCGCGCGTGACGTCGCTTGGTGGGGCTGTGGGCGTGATGGACGGGGAAGTTTCCCACGCTCGCGGCCTTTCGCGATGGCGGCGTTCTGTGTGTACCCAGAACGCCGCAGGAGCAGGAATGCCCGATGGGGCTATGCCGCTGGGTGGGTCCGCCGAAGAAATAGTCAATTCCGGCGGCCTATCCGTGTGAAGGCGGCGAGTTGGTACACGGCCGATTTTTTAGTGGGGGCAGGTCCCACACTACCTCCAGCGTCTGCCCCGGGTGCTGGAGGTGTGCGTTCAGGCATTTTTTACGGCAATAAAAAAAAAAAAAAAAAAAAAAAGTTAGGTTAGGTTAGGTTAGGTTAGGTTAGGTTAGGTTAGGTTAGGTTAGGTTAGGTTAGGTTAGGTTAGGTTTTTTTTTTTTTTTTTTTTTGTATATTAATCAATGATTCCTCCAACATGATCGGAGCCTGTGTTTGCCCTTTTTGTTTTGTTATGTATGTTGGGATTTTTGTTTTTTGTTGAGGTCGGAACTGACCATATTATCTTTTTTTTTTTATTATAATTATCTATCTTTACTTTTTATCTATATTTAGCTGTTTATTTTCTATACTATTCATATTTACTTTACTTTACTATCTATATTTATCTGTCTACTGATTTTACATATTTATATTTTTAAGTATCTAATTTTTATGAGTTCTTAATATATGGTTTATCATATACCGATTCATACATTTCCTAATTCTATCTTTGTTGTTTTCGTTATTTATATATTTTAAACTAATTTTTAAGAGGGGTAACTTTGTGTCTTTTTGGAGGAACAGAACTAAAACTATGATTTTCGGGTTGTGCTGTTTGTGCATTAGGGACTTAGCTGTATTTGTAGGGCATTCCTTCAGGTAGTGTGTCTTAGCTGCGTTTTCCGTGAATGGAAGCGGTTAGGTTAGGTTAGGTTAGGTTAGGTTAGGTTAGGTTAGGTTAGGTTAGGTTAGGTTAGGTTAGGTTAGGTTAGGTTAGGTTAGGTTAGGTTAGGTTAGGTTAGGTTAGGTTAGGTTAGGTTAGGTTAGGTTAGGTTAGGTTAGGTTAGGTTAGGTTAGGTTAGGTTAGGTTAGGTTAGGTTAGGTTAGGTTAGGTTAGGTTAGGTTAGGTTAGGTTAGGTTAGGTTAGGTTAGGTTAGGTTAGGTTTTTTTTTTTTTTTTTTAAAGATCAGTTTGGCCTCAGACATGGGAAAGGTCTGAGTCTTTTTATTTCCTTGTTTCATTTTAATTTCGTGATATATTAAATTTGTTTGCTATTTAATTTATTATTTTATTTATTTTTGTCTATTAATTTATTTGCTATTTTTATGCAATACTTTAAGAAAGGTGTCCTGATTTCGTCTATTTTCATTATATTTTTCAAATTGTTTATTTCCACTAATGTCTTTGTCATCATCTCTAGATCCATCCGCTCTTTGCCGAATATTGGGCATTCAGTTAATGCGTGTAGGATGCCTTCGTTTTTCGTTGGGTCACAGGGGCATGATGGGCTTGCCTTGCAGTGGAATCGGTGAAGGTATTCCGAGAAGCCACCGTGACCAGTAAGGACCTGAGTCACTATTTTCGTTATGCCGACTTTTTTGGTTATGCGGTAGGCTTCAACTGCATCCGGCAGGAAGGTTTTTGTGACTGCGGCTGTCTGCTCTACGGAGTATCTCCGATTCCATTCGCAAATCGAGTCAGTCCGAATCTGATGCTTCACGAATGAAACCGGGCATCGGTCGTACTGGGGCTTCACCTTAAGATGAAGTGCGGCGTCTTTGGCGAGCGAGTCCGCGCGTTCGTTGCCTTCCAATCCTTCGTGTGCTTTTACCCAAAATAGGTTTATTATTTTGGTGGTTTTTAATGTCTGTAGGTTTTTATATATTTTACAAGCTAGGTTGTGAAGGGAACGTCCGCCGGCTATGGTGTCTAGGGCTGCCCTTGAATCGCTGTAAATGTGGACTCTAGACGCATCGCTACTTCTAGCTATTTCAGTAGCTTTACAGATTGCCAGTAGCTCTGCCTGGTAGACGGAGCAGAAGGGCTCTAATTTCAGTTTTACGGACTTATTTTCTACGCCTTCTTTCCATATAGAGAGCGCTGCACCAACTTTCCCTTCGATCTTACTCCCGTCTGTAAATATGTCGATCCCCTTATCAATTTCTTCAGCCAGCTCTGCTGCGTCCGCCAGACGGCGATAGGGCCACACTGTTTGTTTAGCCGGATGCACCATATGCGTATGCTCAATAGGTGTTTCTATTTCTCTGTCTCCTATCACTCGCTGGGAGTACCCCTTCTTTATTTCAAAAAGAGAGGCCGTTTCCCTGACTCTAATGTCGAGTGGAAGCAGCCCAGCGAGTATTAGGGTCGAGTTTAGTGATACGGTTCTATACGCCTTGGTAATTTTCCGGGTGAAGCCCCGTTGTGTAGCGTTTAGCAGCCGCACTGCAGATTGCTTTTTGCTCGCCGGTGCCCACGCACATGCCGCATACTTGATAATGGGCTCGATAACTGCCGTGTAGATCGTTCTGGTCACCTCGGGGTTCAATCCCCAGCTAACTTTGGCGGCTCTTTCCAGTTGTTTGTATATCACTGTGGCCCTACGACAGACATTGGACATATGGCTGTTAAATGTCAGTTTGTTGTCTATCGTAAGGCCGAGAATCTTGATTTCTGGACACATTTCGATGTCGATCCCACCCATGGTCAGGACCGGGGAGTCAAATTTCAATTTCCTGGTGATGATCATGGATTTGGTTTTTTGCGGCGCAAATTTTAGTTTGTTTTTTACTCCCCAGTCCCGAACAGCGGCGAGCGCGGCATTAGCCCGCATCTGGATGTCCAGTGCGCTATGCCCCGAGAAGACCAGAACGACATCATCTGCAAAGGCTTGACAGTAGTAACCCTCTCTCTCCAGGTCTTTCAATAGAGGGTCCAGTAGCAGATTCCAGAACACCGGACCCCCCACCGACCCCTGAACACATCCCTTATCAGTCTCCTTGGCGTATTCTCCTCCAGCATACCTCACTCGTACCTTACGATTGGTCAGGTAACTATCTACCAATCTCCTGAGGTTCATCGGGCAGCCGGTGTCGGCAAGTTGACACCTCATGGCCGGCCACCATGCGTTGTCAAATGCACCCTCTATGTCCAGTGATACCAGCACGATAAGTTCTTTTTTAATTAGTCTGTCATTAATGTTGTTTATTAGGACATAGAGGGCGTCCTCGGCACCACGTTGAGGTGTAAATCCGTACTGTCTTTTGCTTGAACCCGGCAAGATGTACCACATTACTCTTTTCATTAGGATCTTCTCTAATATCTTTCCAAGTACCGGCAGAAGCCCAATTGGTCGGTACGATTTGGGATGTGTGTAGTCATCCTTGCCGGGTTTCCGCAGTGCCACCACTACCGCTTCCTTCCATGGTGCCGGAAAGCATGACAGTGTTAGGCATTTGTTTATCAGCGACAGGAAGAGTTGTGGGTTGAGACCGATCGCTTGCTTGCATATGTCGGCAGTAAAGCCGTCCGCGCCTGGCGCTTTCTTGGGATTGAAGCTATTTACTGACCACATTAACTCATCCATCGTAAACGGGGGATCATTTGGTTCACCAGATGTCCACCGGTTTATCGTCCTGGCTTTTTCCCTGATCGCGATGTGGTCAGTATTATCCCTATCTTTATCATCTGCTGGAAAGAAGGTGTTTGCCAACAGTTTCGCTGATTCCGCTCCGACAAGCTCTCCGCCACTTGCAACCAAGGTGCATTCTTCTTCCCTCTTTGATGTTCGGCCTATAACTCTATATATCCCTTCCCACATATTTTCTCTATCCTGTCGCTCACAAAACTTCTTCCAACTGTTTGTTTGTGCCCGTTGTACCTCCTGCTGATAATATTCTTTTTGTTCCAGGTACTGTCTTACAACGTTCTCGCGTCTTATCTGTGCTGCACAAGATATTCGTCTCTTCATCCTCATCAATTTTTTCCTTTCTTTTGTTAGACTCTCGTTCCACCACGCGTATCCCATTCGACCCTTGTTGTTTTTTGCCGGTATAGTTTCCCTACTTGTCTTTGTCAGTCCGTCTGTAAATTTGGCAATTGCTTCCTCTAAACTTCCAACACAATCTATCCTTTCTATTTCCATCTCTGTTAACCCACTTTCCGTCCAAGCTTGGACCAGTTTCTCACGAAACTGGTTCCAGTTGGCCTTCTTCGTATTATATATTCTTGTCGTACTCTTAACATCTGACCCTCCCTCTTTTCCTATACAAAGATCGAACAGGATCGCATTGTGGTCTGAGGTTGTCGTTTCTCGAGAGATCCTCCAATTTCTTATCTTGCACAGCATGTCTGTCGAGCACGTGGTGATGTCCACACAGCTAGTGTAGAGTTTACCGCCCCTTACGGTTTCAAAAGTCGGTGTGTTACCCTGATTCAGGATATGAAGTCCCAGGTCATCCAAGAAGCCCGTCATTACTTCCCCTCTCTCATCCTCTCTCCTGCTTCCCCACCATGCACTCCACGCATTCACATCTCCTCCCAATATAATGTTCCTAGTTTTAAGTCCCTCCATTACCATCTTTATTCGGCTCAGGTACGGTTCAATGGGTTTGTCACCTTCCAAATATACAGAGATCACTCCTATCTCCCATGCTTTTGTCCTTATCTTTACCGCTGCTATATTTTGGGTTATTAGCGTCGGACATATGGTGACATCGAGGCTCGGATCAAAAATTATAATTGCAGCTTTATTTGGGGATTCTTTCATTGCGGCGTGTTGGAATACTCTGGCGCCTGTGCAGTTCCCTAACCTCCCAGTAGCTCCCACGTATGGTTCCTGCACTAACGCCATTGCAGCCTTCCCTTCCACTGCTGTGACGATGAGCTCTTGTGTCGCCAGTTTGCTCCTCTGTAAATTAGCCTGTAGTATCCGACGGCTTTCCCCCGGGACAACCTTAGCAGTACGCTACTGAGGCCCGCGCCAGTCCATCCCATCTCTCACGAACTGGACATTCCTTGGCGAAGGCATTGTGCTTGGTGTTGTGCAACTTCGCATGTCTACAGTTGCAGCATGAGGGTTCTGCACCGGCGAGCCATTCAGCGCACGCGCTTTTCAGGTGCGGACCCCCACAGTGGCTACACAGATCCGCTGTTTCCTTGCAGAATCGCCTGCCATGGCCATACCCTAGGCATCTGGTGCACTGGACTAGGGGCGTCTGGTCTTCCACTGTTACCCTTTGCAGGTCGATTCGGAGTTTCTTTATATCGACCGTTAGGTTAGGTTAGGTTAGGTTAGGTTAGGTTAGGTTAGGTTAGGTTAGGTTAGGTTAGGTTAGGTTAGGTTAGGTTAGGTTAGGTTAGGTTGGGGTGCTGTTTGCCGGAAAACCTCCTCGTGGTGCACCCTGGGCAACGTGTGCCGATAGATTCGCGTCTTTTCGCGAAACTACCGTCACACGGCTAATGTTCTGGCAGAGAGTAGGGGTGGCCCATCTTAAGGTCGCATATTTGGGGCGTTTCTCCATCTCTTGTTTTGTCTTCTTTATCTTCTTTATTTTGTTTTATTTTATTTTGGTTTGGCTCTTTTTGTGTACAACATTTATTTAACACTTTTATTTTTACATTTTGATTTTACACTTTAATTTACACTGTTTTTATTTTATTTTAAATTTTATTTGTTTGTTAACTTGATGGGAGTAATGGAGATCCGTGAAGGGTTCGGCTGCACTTTGCCGCCGGGCAAACAGGGAAGGTTTAAGGCCCATCCCTGGGCCTTTCGGAAGAAGGGCGAGGGGCGGCGGGTTCACCATCTATTTATAGATGGTGGACACGGTCTGATGCAGACCACCGACCGGCCCGACCCGTAACCCTGAATTGACAGGAACGGGAGCCCACTTTTGTGGGCTGCGGGGAAGTAAACCCCTTTAAAAAATACCCTAATCCTACGCTTGTGGTGCCTGGCAATGGGATGAATGGCTGAGGGGATCTCAGTCCCAAGGGCTACCTAGACGCAGGTCTATAAACTGAAAGCAATTATGTCGCAGGTAAATGATTCAGATAAATCTACCCAGGAGGGTCCCGAACGCACCTCGTTCGGGGAATCCCTTGCGGAGCCAGTCGGCTCCGTCAGTCCCACGTACTCTGGGGGGGACAACCCACGACAAACCAGCCCGTCGCCGAGCTGTAAATCCGGCACCAAGAATGGCGCGAAGGTCGCGCCCCAAAAGAGGGCAGTACGTGTGCCAGGTTCAACGGCGGAGGAGTCCCAAGTATTGAGGTCGGGATCTCCGTTGCTCACCGGATCCACGGAGAGCCTAACCCGAAGGAGTCGACGCGGCTCAGTGTCCTCCGTCAGTGATTTGGAGCTGTTGGGGGACGAGACTGTGGCTATTCAAGCTCTGGCGAGCAGGAAGGGACGCGCCACAAAACAGAAAAAGCGCAGTCGCTCACCAGGTGATGATGAGGATATCCCTGAGGTAGACTTTAGAGTCCCTCGGAAGGTGAGATCCTCTAATAGAGGAGGTTCAGCGGCACGAACCCGTTCGTCAACGCCTTTCTCTCGCCCCCAAACACCAGCGCCTGAGGAGGCTATCGAACTTGGTTCGGCAGGCGCGTCTGCTGTATTCTCCCGACGAGAGCTGTACATGCGCAGTCGTACAGAGGGGGAGATGGTTGCGGAAGACCAAGTGGGGCAGATTCTAGATAATCTACGCGCGGCGGGAGGGGATAGTACCCCGAAAACCGCCGTTGATCTTATCCAGACCGCGACTAAATCTGTGGCCCTGATAATGCAAGTTGCCACCAAATCTAGGAACCTCAAAGGCACCTTCGCCAAGGGCCTAAAGGAGTCTGCCTCCGTGTTGACGGAGGTCGTGGAAATACTGGCTCAGCGTGCCACGGCCTCCGAGTCAGAAACTGTGTTGCGGCTTTTGGCGGACAACGCTCGTCTGGAAGGGCAGTTGGGCGAGCTGCGTACAGAACTTGCCCAATTGAGAGCCGATATACAATCGGCAAGAGTTGTGTCTACCCCGACTACATCATCTGCTTCGGTCCCAGCCGGTTCTGTTCTGGCCCAGGTCGGTATGGCGCAGTCCTCCCTAGCACCAACCCATAATGACGTCCAGATCGCTCAGGCGACGCCGAAGCAGCCGGCAGACGTCTTTTCAGATGCGCAATGCCGGCAATTAGCGCTCATGTTCGGGGGGTTGATAGACGCAAAGCTAGAGACGATCAAGGAGCGTCTCCCCCCCGAACCAAGCTGCCGGCCTCCGCTTGCGGCGAATAGGCCTAAGAACCCGCAGGGGTACATGGCCACACCTCCTACGCCCTTACCCTGTTCCGGGGGACGCGTGGGATCATTCGCTCTAGCGACCGTACCGAACGCGTTGCGGGTCCCGGCGGTTCAACCGGCCGCAAAAGTTGTGCAGCCCCCTCGGGCGGTTCCTGCTGGACAAAGGCGAGGTACTGCTCAGTTCCAACCGCTTTCCCAACAGGCATCAAGGGGTAAGCCTCGGGCTATCACCGGAGTAACCAATGCGCCGGCGACTGCACCTCGAACTCCCGCGCCCGCTTTTGCCCCTACAGCTTCAGCCCCCTCCGGCGAGGAGTGGCAAACGGCCGGGCGTAAAAAGCATCGCGGGAAGAAAAAGGTGCAACCCGAGACTGCTCAACCAGCCCAGCTTAAGAAAAAAGGCAAAAGGAAGCAGAAACTTACTCCGCCTAAGTCGGCAGCCGTCGTGGTGACGCTGTCACCGGAGGCGGTGAAGAGTGGCAGCATTACCTACGCTGAGATTTTCCGCCAGGCGAGGGTGACCCTTAACGCCAACAATCTTGGCACAGGGGTCACCTTCCGCCATAGTCAGACCGGGGCCAGAGTTCTTGAGTGCCCCGGTCAGGACGGCGCGAAGGTGGCGGACTTTGTGGCGGAGACGTTGCGGGGGCTTACCGCGGGGAAGGAGGGCGTAAAGATCGCCAGGCCCACGAAGTGCGCAGAGTTGCGCATTTCGGGCCTGGATGATTCGATCACGGCCGAAGAGATCCGAGAGGCCATCGAGTCAAAAACTCAATGTGCCTCCGGATACGTGAAGGTCGGCGCCATCCGCCCCGGTCCCGGTGGAGTGGGTGCAGCTTGGGTGCGTTGCCCCGTCGCTTCGGCCAAAGTCTTGGCCGAAGCGGGCCGGCTCCTCGTTGGCCTTTCTTCCGCAAGGATCACCGTCCTGGAGGAGAGGCCTGCGAGGTGCTTCAAGTGTATGGCCACGGGGCACTTGCGGCCCAGGTGCACCAGCGGTTTTGACTGCAGCACAATGTGCTATCGCTGCGGTCAACCGGGACATAGGGCGGTGGAATGCTCTGCCGCCCCCCACTGCCCCATGTGTGCGGCGGGCAATTTGCCCGCCAATCATATGATGGGGCGGCAGGGATGTAAGCCCCCCAAGGCTTCCAAGCCACTCCCGGGCAGCAGCCAATCGACCCAGGCTGCCCCCGGAGCTCAGCCGCTGACTGAGGTGGAGGTGATGGATGTAGTGCCGCACTCCTAAATGGACAGCGGTAACTCCTCCATCATCCTCCAGACGAACCTCAACCACTCCGCCGCTGCCCAGGACCTTCTCCTGCAGGCCATGGCGGAGTGGTCGATAGGTGTCGCCGTAGCCGCGGAGCCCTACTTTGTTCCTCCCCGCCCGAATTGGGCAGGTGATCGGGACGGCTCCGTGGCAATCGTCAGCTCCGCTGCGCTTCATTCCCTGCCCTTGTCGATCAGAGACAAGGGCTCGGGATATGTTGCTGCCGACTGGGGGGGAGTCACACTCTACGGAGTGTACTTCTCCCCAAACCGGAGTTTTGCCGATTTCGAGGTCTTCCTTTCCAACCTGGAGACCTCGATACGGCGCTTGGCACCTCGCCACGTGCTGGTGCTGGGGGACTTCAACGCCAAATCTACGGCGTGGGGGTCACCCAGCACGGACGTCCGCGGTTCGGCGGTTGAGGAGTGGGCGGCGTCGGTGGGTCTCTGTCTCCTAAACAGAGGCGCCACCGACACGTGCGTTCGGCGGCAGGGGGGGTCGATAGTGGACCTTTCGTTCGCTACCCCTGTCGTCGAAGCGCGAGTAAGGAACTGGGTCGTCCTGGATGAGGTTGAGACGCTCTCGGATCACCGTTACATCCGATTGGAGCTCTCCCGGTCTTCCAGGATCCAGAACCCAGGTAGGGGTCACACGGCGCGCAGAACGCCTCGGTTTCCGCGGTGGGCTGTGGGTGCGTTGGACAGGGACCTGTTGGAAGAGGCGGCCATCGTTGCATCGTGGTCGTCTCCGGCTCCGACCGAGGAGGTGGACGTCATGGCTGGCCGCATTCGCGATGCGTTTACGCAGATCTGCGATGCGGCCATGCCCCGCTCACGACGTCGCACCCCGAGGAAGGGGGTGTATTGGTGGTCCCAGGAGCTTGCCTCCCTCCGCGCCGCTTGCATCAGTGCGCGGAGGTCCTATACCCGCAGTCGGACTCGTCACCGCGATGTCCAGGAGGAGAGCCAGCTTTATGAGGCGTATCGCCAAGCGAGGGACGCCTTTAAGCTGGCTATCTGTCGCGCCAAGGAGAGGGCGAGAGAGGAGATGCTGGAGGGTCTCGACCGTGACCCCTGGGGTCGTCCATATCGAGCGGCGCTGAACAAGCTCCGCTCAGCGGGCCCCCCCCTTACCGAGACTCTCCAGCCCAGCTTCCTTGCGGAAGTGGTCGAGGGCCTATTCCCGCTGCAGGCAGAGCACGCGCCCCCGGCGATGGTCTCCGAGAATGAGACCGACGACCGGGAGGCCGACACAACTGTGCCGCCTGTCACCGAAGCGGAGGTGGGCGCGGCTGTTCTTCGAATGCGTTCGAAGAACACCGCCCCTGGGCCGGATGGGATTCCCGCCCGGGTTTTGGCCCTAACCCTCGACCACATGGGGGACCGCCTCAGGGGACTGTTCGACGTGTGCCTGGCGTCCGGACGGTTCCCTGATTGCTGGAAGGCAGGGAAGCTGGTGCTCCTTCCGAAGCCGGGACGGGCTCCCGACTCAATTGCGGCCTACAGGCCTATCGTGTTGCTGGACGAGGCGGGGAAGTTGCTGGAGAGGATTCTCGCTACCCGCATCGTCCGACATTTGAACGAGGTCGGCCCCGATCTGTCGGACGCTCAGTACGGCTTTCGTGCTGGGCGCTCGACCATTGGGGCCATTCTGCGCCTGAGGGCCGCATCGGAGGAGGCCGTCGCCGGTGGAGGAGTGATGTTGGCGACATCGCTCGATATCGCCAACGCCTTCGGGTCTCTGCCATTCAGCTGCATCAGAGAGGCGCTCCGGTATCATGGAGTGCCCATGTACCTGAGGCAGCTAGTGGCAGACTACCTCGAAGGCCGAAGGATTCTGTACGAGGACCGAGAGGGTGAGGTAATCCGCAGGGACGTCTCGTGCGGTGTTCCACAGGGCTCTGTATTGGGGCCCCTCTTGTGGAACATTGGCTACGATTGGGCCCTGCGGTGTGGTTTCCCCCCTGGGATAGGGGTCATCTGCTATGCGGATGACACCCTCATCACGGCCCGGGGTGGGAATTTTGAGGAGGCGGCGCGCCTGGCCAACCTAGGGATTTCCCGAATGGTCGGGCGCATCGAGGCGCTGGGGCTTAGGGTGGCCCTTTCCAAGACGGAGGCCCTATTATTCCATGGGCCCCGTCGCGGTCCACCTGCTGGCGCCTCGATTGCCGTCGGCTCGGTCCTCGTACAGGTCCGGGCCCAGATGAAGTATCTGGGCCTAGTGGTAGACGGGCGGTGGCTCTTCGACGAGCACTTCCGCATTTTGGCGCCCAAGCTCGAGGCTACGGCGACCGCACTGGGGAGGCTGTTGCCGAACCTGGGCGGGCCTAGTGCCTCGAGTAGACGGTTGTACACGGGGGTGGTGCGGTCAATGGCTCTGTACGGTGCACCCGTGTGGGCGGCGTCCCTGACCGCCCAGAATAGGGTCCGCTTAGGGAGACCCCAGCGGACCATGGCGGTCAGGGCCATACGCGGATACCGCACGGTGTCTGCAGAGGCGGCGTGCGCATTGGCCGGCACACCCCCGTGGGATTTGGAGGCGGAAGTGCTCGCCGAAGTGTATCGGCGGGCGGTGGCTGTTCGGGCAGGGGGTTCGGTGCCTCTGCCCGAGGAGCTACGCGCTTGGCGCGGTGAGGCACACCGGGCAATCATGGCCCGGTGGCAGGGCCGGCTGGAGGCTCCACGGGCAGGTGTTCGAACCGTGGAGGCGCTCCAGCCGGTCCTGGAGGAGTGGGCGGGGCAGCAGCACGGGATCCTTTCCTTCCGGCTAGTGCAGGTCCTTTCCGGGCACGGGTGCTTCGGGAAGTACCTGCACACGGTTGCTAGGAGGGAACCGAGTCCCGCCTGCCACCACTGCGACTGCGGTGAGGACTCGGCGCAGCACACCCTCCAGCATTGTCCAGCTTGGGAGGGGCAACGTCGAGTTCTCACCGCAGTGGTCGGAAGTGACCTCTCGCTGCCGGCCGTGGTTCTGTCCATGGTCCGGAGCGAGGGGTCGTGGAATGCGGTCGCATCCTTCTGCGAGGACATCATCTCGCAGAAGGAGGCGGCGGAGCGCGTCAGGGAAGAGAGCTCCCTGGCGGATCCGCTCCGTCGCCGGCGAACCGGGCGGCGTCGGCGCGCATATCTGCGCCTGATGCCGCCTTAGGTGGGGCTGCGGGCGGGCGTACGGGGTAATCTGCCCCGCCCGCGGCCTTCCGTGGAGGCGCGGCACCCTGTGTGTATCAAGGGGCCGCGTGGGTGTGAAATGCCCGGAACGCAACAACATCGCGTCCGGGCATTGCCACTGGGCGGGCCGCCGACGGTATAACACATTCCGGCGGCCCGTTCGCGAAGGTGGCGAGCGATACACGGCGGGTTTTTTAGTGGGTGCAAACCCCACACTACCTCCACCATCTTCCCCGGACGGTGGGGGTGTTCGTCAGGAATTTTTCCCGCCAAAAGAAAAAAAAAAAAAAAGGTTAGGTTAGGTTAGGTTAGGTTAGGTTAGGTTGGGGTGCTAAGTGCCGGAAAACCTCCTCGTGGTGCACCCTGGGCAACGGACGGTGATCACTTTTTGATCGCCGGACGGCTAATGTTCTGGCAAAGAGAGGGGCCCGTATTCGGGCCACTCGGGGCGTTTCTCCCTGCGCCCCTCTACTTTTATTTTGTTTTATTCTATTTTGTTTTATTTTGTTTTGTTTTTGGTTTATTTTATTTTTTGCAATAGCCTTCACATTTTGTTTTTACACCTTTTACTTTACTTTACTTTATTCTGTTTTACATTTACACTTTATTTTACATTTTATTTTGTTTTGTTTTCCTGGAGGGGAACATGGAGAACAGTGGCGGGCTCGGCGTGCTCTTGTTTTTGCATAGCCGCCGGGCAAACAGGGGAGGTTTTGGTCCATCCCTGGGCCTTTCGAAGGAAGGGCGAGGGGCGGCGGGTTCGCTATCTATTTATAGATGGTGGACATGGTCTGATGCAGACCACCGACCGGCCCGACCCGTAACCCTGAATTGACAGGGCCGGGGGCCCACGCTTTGTGGGCTGCGGGGAAGTAAACCCCTTTAAAAATACCCTAATCCCACGCTTGTGGTGCCCGGCAATGGGATGAATGGCTGAGGGGATCTCAGTCCCGAGGGCTACCCAGACGGAGGTCTTTAAACTTAAAAAATATGTCGGTGGTAAATAGAAATATATCTACCCAGGAGGGTCCCGAGCGCACTTCGCTCGGGGAATCCCTTGCGGAGCCAGTCGGCTCCGTCTGTCCCACGTACTCTGGGGGGGACACCCAACGACGCACCCGCCCTGTGCCGAGCGGTAAATCCGGCACCGAAAAAAGCGCGAAGGTCGCGCTTCGAACATCGAGTCGCATCGCAGGCTCAAAGAAGGGTCGCAAGACCCCGAGTCGGTCTAAGGCGAGTGGGGATCCGTCCCCGTTGCCGCCTAAAGTCCCGCGGACGGGGTCTCTGACCGCTTCAGAGTCCTCCATTACGGACGTGGACGTAATGGAGGATATTGAAGTCCACGAAGAGGGTGGATTGCGTGACGAGCAATCAGGCAGGCTTTGGGCTTCCCAAAAGCGTGGCCGCTCGCCGCAACAGGATGTGCCGGGGGTCTCTCAGACTCCCAGCAAGATTCCAACCGCCCACAGGGGAGGAATGTGCGGATCAGTGTTCTCCAGCAGGGAGAAGTACCTGCGCACGCGCACGGAGGGAGAGCGCAACGCCGAAGATCGGGTGGCGCAGCTCCTCGCCGAGAACCAACGGTCGGGGGGGGACCTTGAATCCCCCCCTACTACGATGGAACTCAAGGCGAGTGCCGGAGATGCTGTGGCCGCTATTTATGAGGTGGCCACAAAATCTACTAACCTCAAGGGCCCTTTTGTGCGCGGCCTTAAAGAGGCAGGTGCCAAGCTGCTGGTGGTGGTGGATGACCTGGCTGGTCGTTCAGATGCTACCAACAGGGAGTTGCAGCAATTGCGTAAGGAGAACGCAACTCTGAGATCCGACATGGCAGAGCTCCGCGCCGAGCTTGTTAGATTGCGGGCCGACTTGGCCTCCTCCCAAGCCGGCCCATCCCGGGCTGTTTTGGCCAGTCCGGGCAAGACGCAGCCTTCATCCTCCTCCGGAGGTATAGAGGCGCAGTTGCGGCAGCTGATGGGCTCTTTTGAGTCAAAAATCGCTGCCCGCATCGGGAGTCTGGAGGCAAGGCTGCCTCCGGCGCCGACCTCCCGTACACCGCCTGTCGCTAAGCCGTACACGGCTACCGTTCCGACGCCCCTACCCTGTTCCGGGGGACGCGTTGGGACCTACGCGACTCGCGCGGCGTCTGCGCCCAAAAAGAAGACGGCACAAACTACGGCCCCTCCGGCGGTCGAGAGGACGTCCGCCCAATCCCAGGGTTTGGTTCTGCCTACCCGGGTTTTGGCGGCGGCCCCACCTTCCGCCCCTTCGGTCGCTCCACGCGCCCAGAAGGTTGAGGCTCGTGCCCCCCCTGCCCATGCGCCCGCACCTGCTCCCACCCCCCTCGCGTCCGCCAACGAGGGCTGGCAAAAGGTGAGCAAGAGGTCGCGGCGCAGACGTAAGGGGAAGAAGGCTGCTCCAAGCGCAGCTGCCCGAGAAGGCGTGGCCAGGAGGCCGAAGCTCCAAGTGCCGAAAACGGCCGCCGTGGTCATTACGGTGTCGCCGGAGGCACAGGAGCGTGGCATTGCCTACGCGGAGATATTTAGAGAGGTAAAGAGGAGCCTCACTGCCTCCGAGTTGGGAAGTCTGGGTGCTACCACCCGCCCCTCGCAGACCGGAGCTCGAATCCTTGAGTTCCCGGGTCCAGACGGAGGCAAAAATGCTGATTTCTTCGCGGAGAAGCTGCGGGGAATACTTGCTGGGGAGGAAGGCGTAAGAGTCGCCAGGCCTACGAAGTGCGCAGAAATGCGTATTTCGGGCTTGGATGACTCGGTCACGGCCCAGGAGGTTCGAGAGGCTATTGGGACCCGTACCCAATGCGCTCTCGACTCCATCAGGGTCGGCGCCATTCGCCCCGGCCCCGGAGGCGCCTTTGCAGTGTGGGCTCAGTGCCCCGTTGCCGCGGCCAAATTATTGGCCGATGCGGGGAGGCTGCTCGTGGGCTTCAGCGCCGCCAGGGTTACGATCCTGCCGGCGAGACCCGCGCGCTGCTTCAAGTGCATGGCGACGGGACATATGCGTCCAAAATGCAATAGTTGCTTCGACTGCGGCGGACTCTGCTTCCGCTGCGGTCGCCCGGGGCACAAGGCGGCGGACTGTTCCGCTGCCCCCCACTGTCCAGCGTGTGCGGCGGGCAATTTGCCTGCCAATCACCTCATGGGACGGGAGGGGTGCAAACCCCCGCAGGCTCCAAAGCCACGCCCGGGGGGTAGCCAATCGGCCAAGGCTGCCCCTCGCACACCGCCGACAGCGCGAATGGAGGAGGATGTAGTACCGGAGTCCAGTAATGGACAGTGAGTGCTTTTCCCTCCTCCAGGCGAATCTCAACCATTCTGCCGGCGCGCAGGATCTTTTCCTGCAAACCATGGCAGAGTGGTCGATTGCTGTTGCCGTAGCCGCGGAGCCCTATTACGTTCCTCCTCGTCCGAATTGGATGGGTGACCGGGACGGCTCCGTGGCCATCGTCAGCTCCGCTGCGCTCCATTCCCCGCCCTTATCGCTCAGAGATAAGGGTACGGGATATGTTGCTGCCGACTGGGGGGGACTCACGCTTTACGGCGTGTACTTCTCCCCAAACCGGAGTCTGGCTGATTTTGAGGTTTTCCTGGCTAGCCTGGAAGCCTCGATACGGCGGTTAGCACCTCGCCACGTCGTGGTGCTGGGGGATTTTAACGCCAAATCCTTGGCGTGGGGATCTCCCAGGACAGACGCACGCGGAACGGCGGTAGAAGAATGGGCGGCTGCGGTGGGCCTCTGTTTGCTGAACAGGGGCACCACCAATACGTGCGTTCGGCGCCAGGGGGGGTCGATAGTGGACCTTTCGTTCGCTACCCCTGGTGTCGAGGCACGTGTAAGGAACTGGCGCGTACTGGCTGAGGTTGAGACGCTCTCGGATCACTTGTATATCCGGTTTGAGCTCTCCCGGTCCCAGGGCGCCAGTAGGGGTCACGGCGCGGTCAGACAATCCCGATTCCCGCGGTGGGCTGTGGGTCGACTCGACAGGGAACTGCTGGAGGAGGCGGCTATCGTTCAATCGTGGTCGTCCTCACCACCTCCGACCGAGGACATCGACGTCACGGCTGTCCGCATTCGCGATGCGTTTACGCAGGTTTGCGATGCGGCCATGCCACGTTTCCGACGTCGTCCTCCGAGGAAGGAGGTCTACTGGTGGTCCCCAGAGTTGGCGGAACTCCGTGCGGCCTGTATTCGTGCCCGGAGGATCTACACCCGCAGTCGACGGCGTCACCGCGACGTAGAGAGGGAGGACCAGCTGTATGAAGCGTATCGCAATGCGAGGGACGCATTCAAGCTGGCCATCTGCCGCGCGAAGGAGACGGCGAGACAGGAGATGCTGGAGGGTCTAGATCGTGACCCTTGGGGTCGCCCCTACAGAGCGGCGCTGAATAAGCTCCGCTCGTCGGGCCCCCCCCTTACAGAGACTCTCCAGCCCAGCTTCCTCGTGGAAGTGGTTGAGGCCCTTTTCCCGCAACGTGCGGAGCACACGCCACCGGCAATGGTCTCTGAGACCGACGACCGGGAGGCCGAGTCCAGTGTTCCGCCCGTCACGGAGGCGGAGGTGGGGGCGGCTGTACTTCGGATTCGTTCGAGGAGTACCGCCCCCGGGCCTGACGGGATTCCTGCCCGAGTGTTGGCCCTGGTCCTCAACCACATGGGAGACCGCCTCAGGGGGCTGTTCGACGTTTGCCTGGCGTCCGGACGGTTCCCTGACTGTTGGAAAACGGGGAAGCTGGTTCTCCTACCGAAGCCGGGTAGATCTCCCGATTCGGTCGCGGCCTTCAGGCCTATCGTGCTGCTGGACGAGGCGGGGAAGTTGCTTGAGAGAATTCTCGCTACCCGTATCGTCCGCCACTTGCGCGAGGTCGGCCCCGATCTGTCCGATGCCCAGTACGGCTTTCGTGCCGGGCGTTCGACGGTCGATGCCATTCTGCGTCTGAGGGCCGCGGCTGAGGAGGCAGTCCTCGGCGGCGGGGTTTTATTGGCGGTATCGCTTGACATCGCCAACGCCTTCAATACTCTGCCATTTGGCTGCATCGGTGAGGCGCTCCGGTTCCATGGAGTGCCCGATTACCTGAGGCAGCTGGTGGCCGACTATTTGCAAGGCCGGTGTGTCCTGTACGAGGATCGTGAAGGAGAAGTGAGGCGCAGGGCAATGTCGTGCGGTGTTCCTCAGGGGTCGGTCTTAGGACCGCTCTTGTGGAACATGGGATACGATTGGGCCCTGCGAGGAAACTTCCCACCCGGGCTCAGTGTACTTTGTTACGCCGACGACACGCTCGTCACAGCCCGGGCACGGAATTTCGAGGAGGCGGCGCGCCTGGCCACCCTAGGGGTTTCCCGAATGGTCGGGCGCATCGAGGCGCTGGGGTTGAGAGTGGCGCTTGAAAAGACGGAGGCCCTGTTGTTCCATGGGCCCCGTCGCGGTCCACCCGCTGGCGCCTCCTTGGTCGTCAACTCGGTCCTCGTACCGATACGCCCCCAGATGAAATATCTGGGGTTGGTGTTGGATGGGCGATGGCTCTTCGACGAGCATTTTCGCATCCTTGTGCCCAAACTTGAGGCTACTGCTGCCGCCCTGGGCCGGCTTTTGCCGAACCTTGGCGGTCCCAGTGCCTCAAGCCGACGGCTTTACATGGGGGTGGTACGGTCGATGGCGCTTTACGGCGCGCCCGTGTGGGCGGAGACCCTGTCCGCCCAGAATAGGGTTCGTTTGTGGAGACCCCAACGAACCATGGCGGTCCGGGCCATACGCGGTTACCGCACGGTGTCCACCGATGCGGCGTGCGCGTTGGCCGGAACTCCCCCGTGGGATTTGGATGCGGAAGTACTCGCCGACGTTTACTGGCGGGCGGCGGAGGTCCGGGCTGGGGGCTCTTGCCCCATGCCCGAACAACTGCGCGCCTGGCGCAGTCAGGCCCACCGGGACATCATGGCCCGGTGGAGGTCCCTGCTGGAGGCTCCACGTGCCGGTTTCCGAACCGTGGAGGCGCTCCAGCCGGTCCTTGAGGAGTGGGCGGTGAGGCAGCACGGGACCCTTTCCTTCCGGCTGGTGCAGGTTCTTTCCGGGCATGGGTGCTTCGGAAAGTACCTGCACTCGGTTGCGCGGAGGGAATCGCGTCCCGACTGTCATCACTGCGATTGTGGTGAGGACTCGGCGCAGCACACTCTCGAGCAGTGCCCTGCCTGGGAGCAGCAACGTCGAGTCCTCACCGCAGTGGTGGGTCGTGACCTCTCGCTGCCGACCGTGGTGTCATCTATGGTCCGCAGCGAGACGTCTTGGAACGCGGTCGCATCCTTTTGCGAGGACGTCATCTCGCAGAAGGAGGCGGCGGAGCGATGCAGGGAGGAGGACTCCCTTGCTGATCCGCTTCGTCGCCGGCGAACCGGGCGGCGTCGGCGCGACCATCTGCGCCTGATGCCGCCCTAATGGTGGGGCCGCGGGTGGGGGTTGACGGGGCCTTTTCCCCCCACTCGTAGCCTTCCGCGACGTCGGCGTCCTGCAGTGTACCCCAGGACGCCGCCGGAGTAGGAGTGCCCGGCATCTCGCCGCGCCGGGCACTGCCACTGAATTGGCCGCCGATGGTATAGCAGATTCCGGCGGCCCGTTCGCGCAGGTGGCGCGACGGTACACGGCCGATTTTTTTGTGGGGGCAGGTCCCACACTACCTCCAGCGTCTGCCCCGGGTGCTGGAGGTGTGCGTTAGGCATTTTTTACGGCCTAAAAAAAAAAAAAAAAAAAAAAAAAAAAAAAAAAAAAAAAAAAAAGGTTAGGTTAGGTTAGGTTAGGTTAGGTTGGGGTGCTAAGTGCCGGAAAACCTCCTCGTGGTGCACCCTGGGCAACGTGTGCCGGTGGATTCGCGGCGTTTCGCGAAACCACCGTCACACGGCTAATGTTCTGGCAGAGTAGGGGGTGGCCCATTCCTGGGCTGCCCGGAGGACGGGCTTGACGTGCACTCACACTGCCGTCGAGCGGGCGGGGAGATCTTCTTTCTGCCACCGTCGGATATCGTAATCCCGATTAGGAGTGTCGTGGCCACGTCTCACGGCTCCGAGCGGGGGCGAGGGTCTTGGCTTGGTCGCCTGGGCTGCGAGGATGACAACCTCTATAAAAAATCCCCGAATCCTGTGTTGCGGAGCGTGACCAGAGGATGCATGGCCGATGGGATGTTCGGTTCCAAGCGCTACCCCCAGCTGGGGCACCTGCGGACCCCCCAGTTGGGATACAAATTTACGCTTACCCGGGAACAGGGGGCACTGCCCGGGTGGACCTTATTTCCCCCATACTCGTGGGACTAAGTATGGATAAGAATAAATTAAAAAATATGTTTAATAGAGGAGGGAGCACAAGGCTCCTTGAGAAGGACAGTAAAAGAGAGGGAGAAGACGCAGAGAGAAGGAGTGGAGAGACGACGCCGGTTCAACCGGCGAGACACTCTCAATCCACGAGCGCATTGTCGGTGAGAGGCAAGGGTTTGCCTCCTGAGGTGGCCGATCTCGGCCAATTTAGCGGATCGAGGACGTCAGTGACATCGGCGTCACTGGAAAGCTTGTTGCGGTCGGCCGACTCCGACTCATCCATAAGCTCGGCGGTTAGCGATCTGGAGCAAGTGATGGGTAGGGAAGGTCTCCGTTCTGAGACTCTGACCGTTGGCGAGCGATGCGCTCCTCAAAAGAAGCGTGTTGCATCTCCGGGTAGCGACAACGACCCACCTGAGGTGGTATTTAAGGCCCCTCGAAAGGTACGCACCTCCCAGAGGGGGAGACCTGCGGCGGGAACGCGTGCTAAGACACCGTTGTCCCGCCCACAAACTCCGATGACGTCAACACCGGCCGATAACACCTTGGCTGGCTCGGCGTCACCTTTTAGTAGACGCGAGGCCTATGTCCGCACCCGGACGGAAGGAGAACTGGTCGCCGAGAACCAGGTGGACGGGTTCCTGGAGGAACTCCGATCTACGGGAGGGGATAGTGCCCCGAAAACCGGATCGGAACTTGTTAAGGCCGCGGCCACCTCCTTGTCGGTTATTGTGAATGTTGCCACTAAGAGCAAAAATCTTAAGGGCACATTCGCAAAAGGCCTGCGGACGTCCGCCCAGGTTTTGGGAGAAGTGGTGGATGCCCTGTTCGAGCGTGCCGCCGCCACCGAGGCGGAATCGGAAAGGCTGCGGGCGAGCAACATCCGCATGGAAGAGGAGTTGGGCAAGCTACGTGCTGAGGTAGCTAAATTACGTGCCGACTTTGCGTCGGCCAGAGCCGGTTTTAACGCTGTGCCGGCTGATTCTGCTCGGGCTCTTAGTGAAGGGCGCCCATCTGACGACTCCTTTACGGAGGCGCAGATGAGGCAGCTCGCACTACTTTTCGGGGGGCTTTTCGATGCGCGCCTTGAGGGAATTAAGGCGCGTCTGCCCCCAGAACCAAGCTGCCGGCCGCCGCTCGCGGCGCATAAGCCCCCTCGGGGGCCAAAGATGCCACCCCCGGCGCCACCCCGTAAAGAAGGCCGCGCCGGGTCTTTTGCTACAGTGGCTGCCTCAGAGCAAGGTGCGCGGCCGCGGGGTGAAGATCCCCCGCCGCAGCGTACGTTGAGAGGAGCACCCCGAGCTTCCGTAGCGGGCACCTCAAGGGCTCAAGCCACCCAGGTCTGTCCCCCGGCGCCAGCGTCTGCCCCCGCCTCTGTCCCCTCTGGTGAGGAGTGGCGAACGGCGGAGAGTAGGAAATCGCGGCGCCGGAAGCAAAAGGAGGCCGCTTCCGCCGCTTCTGTGCGGGAGGCTACTCCGGTCAGGGAAAAGGTTAGGCGAAAGCCAAAACTATCTCCGCCGAAAACGGCCGCCGTTCTCGTGACGGTGTCGCCGGAGGCGGAAAGTCGAGGCGTTACGTACGCCAACCTTTTCAGCGGGGCGAGGGCCGCTCTTCTGGCAGCTGGGGGCGTGGAAGTGAGCTTCCGCCGCTCACAGACCGGGGCCCGGCTCCTCGAGTTTCCGGGGACGGAGGGCCAGAAGAAGGCCGACTTAGTGGCGGAGACGCTGAGGCGTCTTGCGGGGGGCGAGGAGGGTGTAAGGGTCGCCAGGCCGACAAAGTGCGCGGAGTTGCGCGTCTCCGGCCTGGACGACTCAATCACGTCCGAGGCTGTCCGGGAGGCAATTGAGCTAAAGACTCAGTGCTCTCCCGGAACCGTGAGGGTCGGTGCGATTCGCCCCGGCCCCGGCGGAGTTGGTGCGGCGTGGGCGCGTTGCCCGGTAGCCGCGGCCAAAACATTAGCAGAGGCGGGCCGGCTCCTCGTGGGTTTCTCTGCCGCGAGGATCACTATCCTCGAGGCGAGACCCGCGAGGTGTTATCGGTGCATGGGCGCGGGGCATCTTCGCCCGCAATGCACCAGTGGCTTTGACTGCAGCGGACTCTGTTTCCGCTGCGGTCAACCGGGGCATACGGCAGCGGCGTGTTCTGCCGCTCCCCACTGCCCCGTGTGCGCGGCGGGCAACCTGCCCGCCAACCATATGATGGGAAGGGCGGGTTGCAAGCCTCCCAGGGCTGCCAAGCCCCCCAGGGCTGCCAAGCCGCCCTTGGGGACGGGCCGAGCTGCGGCTGACCCCTGCACCCAGGCTCCGGTGCGGATGGAGGAGGGTGGGGAGGAGGCGCCTTCCCATGCCCCTACACCCTCCACCTAACGGACTCCTTAGCCATGCTCGCTCCTCGCCCCTGTCGTCAGTGATAGGGGTACCGGATGCGTTGCGCGGTAGGGGGTCCAGGACGCGGTCGCACCCTCCTGCGGGAAATTCATCTCGTGGGGGGAGGCGGCGGGGCTAGTCTGCCTCGTCGCCGGCGAACCGAGCGACGTGAGGCGCAGTCGCGCGTGGCGTCGCTTGGTGGGGCTGTGGGCGTGATGGACGGGGAAGTTTCCCACGCTCGCTGCCTTTCGCGATGGCGGCGTTCTGTGTGTACCCAGAACGCCGCAGGAGCAGGAATGCCCGTTGGGGCTATGCCGCTGGGTGGGTCGCCGAAGATATAACAAGTCCTGGCGGCCTATCCGTGATGGCGGCGAGTAGGTACACGGCCGATTTTTTAGTGGGGGCAGGTCCCACACTACCTCCAGCGTCTGCCCCGGGTGCTGGAGGTGTGCGTTCAGGCATTTTTTACGGCCATAAATAAAAAAAAAAAAAAAAAAAAAAAAGGTTAGGTTAGGTTAGGTTAGGTTAGGTTAGGTTAGGTTAGGTTAGGTTGGGGTGCTAAGTGCCGGAAAACCTCCTCGTGGTGCACCCTGGGCAACGTGTGCCGGTGGATTCGCGGCGTTTCGCGAAACCACCGTCACACGGCTAATGTTCTGGCAGAGTAGGGGGTGGCCCATTCCTGGGCTGCCCGGAGGACGGGCTTGACGTGCACTCACACTGCCGTCGAGCGGGCGGGGAGATCTTCTTTCTGCCACCGTCGGATATCGTAATCCCGATTAGGAGTGTCGTGGCCACGTCTCACGGCTCCGAGCGGGGGCGAGGGTCTTGGCTTGGTCGCCTGGGCTGCGAGGATGACAACCTCTATAAAAAATCCCCGAATCCTGTGTTGCGGAGCGTGACCAGAGGATGCATGGCCGATGGGATGTTCGGTTCCAAGCGCTACCCCCAGCTGGGGCACCTGCGGACCCCCCAGTTGGGATACAAATTTACGCTTACCCGGGTACAGGGGGCACTGCCCGGGTGGACCTTTATTTCCCCCATACTCGTGGGACTCAAATGGCTGAATCAAATTATAATAAAAATAACGATGATGGAAGAAGGAGCTTAAGGCTTCTGGAGAAAGAAAAGGAGAAAGAAGACAATGTACTTCGAAGGGGTAGTGAGCGGTTTGGCGGATCAGTGTCATCCATTGGATCCGAGTCGTTGGACAGCTTGCTCCAATCAGGAAGATTTGGCTCCGAGTCTTCTTTGAACAGTGATCTGGACGTGGATAGGTCCGGTGCAACAACTTCGGATGGCCGTCGCGCTTTACAAAAAAAGCGAAGCGCATCACCGGGTGATGAAAATGACCCTCCTGAGTTGGTCTTTAAGGCCCCCAGGAAGGTCCGCCCCTCCCAAAGAGGGGGATCAGCGGCGGGAACGCGTGCGAACACGCCGTCGTCCCGCCCACAAACACCTGCTGGAACGACGTCAGCGGACAACACCCAAGCTCGAACGTCGTCATCCGTTTTCAGCAGGAGGGACTCATATGCTCGTACCCGTACAGAGGGTGAGTTGGTCGCGGAGGACCAAATTGATCAGCTCCTGGAGGGACTAAGATCTTCGGGAGGGGATAACACCCCGAGAACCGGTTCGGAACTCGTCCGAGCGGCGGCCGATTCAGTGTCGGTAATTGTGAAGGTTGCCACTAAAAGTAAAAACCTTAAGGGCACCTTCGCAAAGGGCCTTCGAGAATCGGCCCAGATACTAAGGGAGGTTGTGAACGGGCTCTTCGAACGCGCTGCCGTTGCAGAGGCGGAATCCGAAAGGTTGCGAGCTAGCTGCGACCGTATGGAAAAGGAACTGGGAGAGCTACGCGCTGAGGTCGCTCAGCTGCGGCCCGACCCCGTGGCGACGGGGACCGGCTCTATCCTCGCCCAAGTCGATTCTTTGGCCGGTTCTGTCCCGGTCGGGTCAACAGCGAGGTCCGCCATAGGAGAAGACCAGCCCTGCGTGTTTTCGGACGCGCAGCTTAGGCAACTGACGGTGGTCTTCGGGGGCCTGATGGATGCGCGCCTAGAGAGCATCAAGGCGCGCCTGCCCCCTGAGCCGAGCTGTCGGCCGCCGCTCGCAGCGTCGAGGCTAAAGGTCCCTCAAGGGCCATCGCAGGCACCTTCGGTGCCTCTACCCCGTACAGGGGGACGCGCCGGGACCCTTGCTGCCGTTGTTGCCTCAGGACCGACAGGCCGAGGAACGCCACGGGACGGTGTGCGGCCGAAGGGTGGAGATCCCCATCCCGCGCAGCAGCGTGCGCCAAAGAGGGCACCACGTGCTGCCGTGGCGGGCGCCTCAAACGCCCCAACGGCTCAAGTCCGTCTTCCGGTGTCAGCGTCTGCACCCGCCACTGGCCCCTCTGGTGAGGAATGGCAGGTGGCGGAGAGCAAGGGATCGCGCCGGAAGAAGAAGAGGGCTGCTATCGCCGCTTCCGTGCAGGCTGCTGCCCCGGCAAGGGAGAAAGTTAGGCGGAAGCAAAAATTAACTCCGCCGAAAACGGCCGCCGTCCTTGTGACGGTGTCGCCGGAGGCGGCAAGTAGAGGGGTCACCTACGCCAGCCTATTTAGCGGCGCAAAGTCTGCCCTTCTAGCTGCTGGTGGGGTAGAAGTGAGCTTCCGCCGCTCACAAACCGGGGCTCGGCTCCTTGAGGTTCCAGGGGCAGAGGGCGCGAAGAAGGCCGACCTCGTGGCGGAAACGCTCAGGCGTCTCGCTGGAGGAGAAGAAGGCGTCCGGGTCTCTAGGCCAATGAAGTGCGCAGAGTTGCGCATCTCAGGCCTGGATGACTCAGTGTCGTCTGAGGAGGTCCGGGAGGCGATAGAGCGGAAGGCTCAGTGCTCTCCCGGAACCGTGAGGGTCGGCGCGATCCGCCCTGGCCCCGGAGGAGTTGGTGCGGCGTGGGCGCGTTGCCCCGTTGCTGCGGCCAAAATTTTGGCAGAGGCAGGCCGGCTCCTCGTGGGTTTTTCCGCCGCGAGGATCACCATCCTCGAGGCGAGGCCCGCGAGGTGCTACCGGTGCATGGGCGCGGGGCATCTTCGTCCCCAATGCACCAGTAGTTTTGACTGCAGCGGAATTTGTTTCCGCTGTGGTCAACCGGGGCATGCGGCAGCGGCGTGTTCTGCCGCTCCCCACTGCCCTGTGTGCGCGGCGGGCAACCAGCCCGCCAACCATATGATGGGGAGGGCGGGCTGTAAGCCTCCCAAGGCCGCAAAGCCGCCTGCGGGGACTGGCCGAGCTCCTCGCGCCCAGGCTCCGGTGCGGATGGAGGAGGGTGGGGACGAGGCGCCTTCCCGTGCCCCTACACCCTCCACCTAAAAGGACTCTCTTAGCCGTGCTCGCTCCTCGCCCCTGTCGTCAGTGATAGGGGTACCGGATGCGTTGCGCGGTAGGGGGTCCAGGACGCGGTCGCAACCTTCTGCGGGAAATTCAACCCGTGGGAGGAGGCGGCGGGGATAGTCTGCCCCGTCGCCGGCGAACCGAGCGACGTCGAGGCGCAGCCGCGCGTGACGTCGTTTGGTGGGGCTGTGGGCGTGATGGACGGGGAAGTTTCCCACGCTCGCGGCTTTTCGCGATGGCGGCGTTCTGTGTGTACCCAGGACGCCGCAGGAGCAGGAATGCCCGATGGGGCTATGCCGCTGGGTGGGTCCGCCGAAGAAATAGCTAATTCCGGCGGCCTATCCGTGTGAAGGCGGCGAGTTGGTACACGGCCGATTTTTTAGTGGGGGCAGGTCCCACACTACCTCCAGCGTCTGCCCCGGGTGCTGGAGGTGTGCGTTAGGCATTTTTTACGGCCATAAAAAAAAAAAAAAAAAAAAAAAAAAAAAAAAAAAAAAAAAAAAAAAAAAAAAAAAAAGGTTAGGTTAGGTTAGGTTAGGTTAGGTTAGGTTAGGTTAGGTTAGGTTAGGTTAGGTTAGGTTAGGTTAGGTTAGGTTAGGTTAGGTTAGGTTAGGTTAGGTTAGGTTTTTTTTTTTTTTTTTTAAGGAAACAAGCACCCGCCATCACAGGGTGTTGAGCTTTAGGGGACTGGGGACATGTTTTAATTCTCCATCTTTTACACTTTATGTACTTATTCTCTGTATTTTGTTTTACAATTTTTCTTACAAACTAACATGTATCTTACAATCTAAACATTATACATAGCAATTTAAATATTTCCTAAAAACTAACATGCAGTAAAATTTAATTTTATTTTAGCAATCATATATACATTTTCATTTTAATTATACCTTTTCATTCTTAATTTTGTTACTGTGCAAATAATTTGGTCAATTTTATAATAATCCTATAATATATTATCGAAATTACATTAATAGTGGTAGACTTTTAATAAAACATTGTTCTAAATTATAAATACTTTGTCTAAAAATACTTGGCGCCATTTGCCTTCGCAGCCAGGCGCATGACACCCTCCGCGAAGGCTAGGAAATGGGCCCGGGCGGAGTCGTCACTGACCAGGTACACAAAATTGCTCGACTCTATTGCAGCTCCGATCCTGTGCTCACAGTCGAGTCTCTTTGTAGCAAAACGTGGGCACTCTGTTAATATATGTGTAATGGTTTCAAAAGAGACATCGTCGCAATCACAGGTACGAACTGGCGATAACTTAAACCTATATAAGTAATCGCGTACGCCACCGTGGCCCGTAAACAATTGCGCTCGGATGTTTGTCATCTCAAGCCTCCCAAGAACTCGATGGGCGCTTCTTACATCCCTGAAGAATAGCCTGGTCCCGGCTCCTGTCTCCGCTGACTCGTACCAAGACTGGTATAAATCAAGGGTGGAGGCCCTAATGGTTCGTTTAGCATAAGACAGAGGGAAGCAGTCGTATGCAGCTGGGGTCTTGAGCTTTAGCGCCGCGTCCTTAGCTAGCTCATCAGCGCGCTCGTTCCCCTGGACTCCGACGTGTGCTCTGACCCAGTGAAATATCGTTGGCTGTGACCTGTCTTTGATTTTCCCGTGGATGGTCACCGCGATCGGGTTCAAGGCTGATGGATTAGCCAGTGTCTCCAGGGCCGAGCGCGAGTCGCTGATAATGTGGAGCCTTTCAGGTGACCTCGAAGCCAGTGTTACTGCCTTAAGGATGGCAATCATTTCCGCCTGGTAGACAGAGCAGTAATTTTCGAGTCTCACCTTTGCTGTCTTTTGCTCCGTTCCATTTGTCCAAAAGGTGACCGCAGCACCTACCTTGCCCTCAATTTTGCTGCCGTCCGTGTAGGCCTTCAATTCGGAGTCAGCAATTTTGTCTGCCTCATCTTGGTCTTCTATTCTTTCGAATTTTATTGGACTTCTTTTAGCTGGGTGAGGTAGTTGTGACGGGTGACTGCGTCGCTGGACACTTCTACCAGGCAAAGAATGTAGAGGCTTGCCCCTCTTGACCTCGTAGAGCTGAAGTTGCTCGCGGACCCTAAACCGAAGCGGAATAATCCTTGCCAGCAGCGCCGCGGAAGTCAGGGACACAGTAGAGTGTGCTTTGGAGAGTTGTATCCCGAAGATCCTGGTGAGTCTATCCAGACGTGTCTGTGCGTACTTTCGGTCGATGATATGTGCCCACGCACTTGCAGCGTATAAGATGGTTGGTTCGACGACTGCAGTGTATAGTGTCCTCAGAATCTCCGAGTTTAGCCCCCATTGGGCGCGCGCTGCTCTACTGATCGCCTTATAAATATTGATGGACTTCAGCGTTACCGCATCGAGGTGTTTGCTGAAGTTCAGATGGCGGTCGATGGTGATACCCAAGAGTTTCATGTCGTCGCTAAGCACTAACTGGGTTTCTAGGAGCACAAAGCGAGGCGGGTCGTACTTGAGCCTCCTGGTCACCAACATCGCCTGGGTCTTGGAGGGGGCAAATCGCATTTTATTACGACAGCCCCAACCAGCCACCAATTCCAGGGCCCCGTTGACACTTCTCTCCAATGCCATTGTGTCTTTGGCCGTCGCTATGATGACAATATCATCAGCGAATGCCTGGATGTGCGCTTCCTGGTTCTCAGCCTCTCGCAAGAGAGGGTCCAGCTGCAAATTCCATAGAAGGGGTCCGCCGATCGATCCTTGGACGCATCCTTTGGTGGTTTCTCTGGAGACATTCTGTCCCAGGTATCTCACGGTGACTGTCCTTTCCCTGAGGTAACTCGAGAGCACCCTAATGGTTTGGGTGTCCACTCCCATATCCAGGAGCTCCTGGAGGACAGCTGGCCACCAGGTATTATCGAATGCGCCTTCTATGTCCAAGGACACAATAGCCACCATCTTTTTATCTGCTATGCCATTTTTGACCATCTCCATTACGTCGTACAATGCGTCCTCCGTACTTCGTTGTGGGACGAACCCGTACTGGCGTGGGTTTAGCCTGTCTTGGCTCTGGAGCCTCCATGTCAGCCTCCTGACTATGAGCTTCTCGTACGCTTTTCCAAGAATCGGAAGAAGGCCAATCGGCCGGTAGGCCTTGGGGACTGAGTAGTCAGTCTTACCAGGCTTCGGGATTATCTTGATCGTAGCCCTCTTCCATGGCTCGGGAAAGTAGCCCAACTGTCTACACTGATTATACAGCGCAAGGAGAGTGTCGCTAGCCCGGTGAGCCGCCCCGCAGATGTCCGACGTAAGTCCGTCCTCTCCAGGGGCTTTCTTCGGGCTCATCTCAGCGAAGACCGTGTTAAGTTCTTCTAGTGTGAAGGGTGGTTCGGCACTTTCTCCTGTACCCTCAAGGTCCGCCAATCTTCTCGCCACCCTCTCTCTGACCTCTCGATGGTGCTGCGAATCAGTGAGCGGGTCGTCTGGGGGGTAGAAGGTTTCTGCAAGAAGTCTTGCAGATCCCTCGGGCGTGAGAGTCTGTCCGGACATCGGATCCTTAAGTTGCCTTTCGTCGCCTAAGTCCGGCTTTGCGCAGCTTTTTATAACGCGGTAGGCGCATCGCCATAGGTCCTCGTTTTCTTGCCTAGAGCAGAATTGTTTCCAACTCTGGGTGATGGTTGTCTGAATCTTCAGCTTATATTCCTCTCTAGCTCGGCAGTACTCTTCAATGACCTGCGGTCTCCTAGCCGGGTTTGCTCTTCCGATCCTCCGCTTGAGCGCGATGGCCGTCCGCTTCGCGATCTCCAACTCCTCGCTCCACCACGCATTCCTCCTCGGTTTCTTGTTCTGGTGAAGTTTTGGAATGGACCTGTCAGACGCCTCGATCACCACCTCAGTAAAGCTCTTGACAATCTCATCCAGGGTGTTGTGAGTCTGGGCTTGTTCAATGGCTTGTGTTGTAAGCTCTTTGTGGTCTAGGCCTTCTTTAAGAAGTTTCTTGAAAAGGGACCAGTTGGCCTTGGACGTGTTGTAGCGCCATGTGGTCGCCGCTGAGCCCGTTACTGTTCCAACCCCACGAGCAACCCGGAACCGGATGGGCCGGTGATCCGAAAGCCCCGCTCCGTCCTCGTCGACTTTCCATCCATTGATGCGATTTAAAAGGGAGGGTGTGCAGGCTGTGATGTCGACTATACTTGAGAAAGTTCTATCACCCCGGATCGCATAAAAAGTGGGGGTGGCTCCCTCGTTCACCACCTGCAGATCGTGTTGTGCCAGGAAGTCAGTCACCATTGCTCCCCTCGCGTCCTCCGCTCCGCAGCCCCACCAGGGACTGGTGGCGTTGACATCGCCGGCCACGATGACTCCATCGACGTCCGCGGCGTAAAGCATGGGGGAAAGAGATGACAAATATCCGGAAAGGTCCACGCTACCTTCAAAGTAAATGCTTATAACCTTTATTTTTTGGTTTTTATTTGCCAGAGTGGCGCACGCAATATTGCAAGTTACATTCTTAGGGTCAACAAGCACCTGGATATTTGGATCAGTGACGACTACAACCGATTTCGCGGGTGAATCTGGAGCGGCGAGCGCTGCTTGTATAACTCTGTAGCCAGCAGAAGATACTCGCCCCGCGGCACCAACATAGGGCTCCTGGATGAGCACTGCGGTAACTTTGGCCCTTACTGCTTCCTCCAGGCACTCCTTTGTCGCTGCAAGACCGCGACCAAGGTTAGCCTGTACGAACCGCATTTCGCCCTTAGCAGTAATTTATTGCCCTTCTAGCTATGGTATCCCATTTTTGCCAGACTGGGCAATCCCTACTATAAGCCGGATGGGCCGCATCTTTGTTTTCTTTAGCACAGTTTACGCATCGGGGCGCTGACTCCTTACCAGGGCAGTCCCTTGTGTCGTGATCTTTTGTGCAGAGCCCACAGACCCGCTCCATCGTGCACGTCCTAGCGACGTGGCCATATCCCAAGCACCTGTAACATTGTATTACAGGTGATTGGTCTACGGCCAAGACGGTCTGGAAACCTACTCTTACCTTTTTTCCGCACAAAGCAGCCCATACCGTGGGTTCTGCCTCCATGATAACGTTTGTTACTTCTGGGGTGCGGCCTCGTGTTCTGCGTAGAACTCTCAGTTCCTGATCTCTACCCGGTGTTGATTCTGGCAAAAGGCCCGAGTTTTGTTTTCTAACAGCATCCACTAGCCGGGCGTCGGTCAAATCTCCCGCGACCCCAATGAGCCGGACCAGGGGACGCTTAAGTGCCACAGTCGAAGCCGCAAGGTCACTCGCGGACTCCTTAATGGCTTTCTTAAGCCTCCTCTGGCTCTCCTCAGAGTCACAGTTTACTGCCACTCTTTGCTTCTGTAGTCGATGGATGCCGTTTACACCTACCCCTAAGCCAATGACATCTATTGCCTTCGTGAGACTGCCTATAACGTCTCGGCTTGTGGCCCGGGGGTCCCGGGATTCCACTAAAACCGGGAAACGGGGCTCCCTAGCCACAGCCGCGAAGGTCTTTTTTACCTTGCCCGGATTGTCCAGCCCAGTCTCCGTCGGCCCAGGTGGTGGTCTTGTTGGTTGAGGAGGGGGTGGATGAGCCTCCGTAAGTCGAGCCTCGACTCGCTTAACTGTGCGAGTGATTGGCTCCAGCAGCTCCCCAATCTTCTCTCTCTGCTCCCCAAGCGCCATCTCCAGGCCCAACCCTTGGGTAGTGTCAGCCAGCGCCAGTGGGGGGGGCAAGTTCTCGGAGAGGTCGGTCAACTCCGAACGAACGGTCCTAAGCTGGGCAATAACGGGGGCGTGAGCACTATTGAGGGCCTCTTCTAGGTCCTCCTTTGTAAGGGACGGTTTCGTGGGTAGGTTGATCTCTCCTATTATTTTTTCCACTCCCTTGAGGATGTTCTGGAGATCCTTTTCGCTTAGGCCCGTGGCTTCGCGATGGAGTGTTTTGGGTGGAGAGCCCTCGTGAGAGCACGGTTTCACTCTAAGTGAATCCGCCCTCCATCTTTCGACGTCCACCGCGATGTCTCTTAATTGGGTAGACATCAGGTCCATCGCCCTTGTCATAGAATCCAATTTTGTGGTAAAAATTCCCAATGCTGGAGCCGAGTCTCCTTTACCTCCGACTGCAGCCAATGAAATTCCCACCAGCTCTTCCCGGAAAGCTTCCAGCTGTTTATTAATGAGCCCAATTTTCGAGATTGGCTCTGTCAACTCGAAATCGAGCCAACCTCGGATACCCTTGATGGCTTTGTGATTAGCTGTAGCCGACTCTCGTAGCTCTCCGATACCGCTTTCGTAGTTGGTTACTATCTGTTGAAGCTGCCTAAAATGTTCCCTCTCCACGCGCACCAACTCTCTTGCCCTTGAGGCTTTCTCCCTCTCGAGGCTTTGGATATGCCTATGCCTGGAGTCAGCCAATGAGAGCGAGATCACGTAGAGCTCAGTCAATGCTTCTTGTGCCTCTTTTTTCCTCTCGCCATTCATATTTCTAGTGGCTTCCAGGGCGGAGAGGCCGAACTGCAGATATTCATTGGCTTTCTTCGTGACCTCATCCATTGCAACGCCGGTCCTCTTTCCCCTAGGAGGTAGCATGCTCTCTCTCCTGGTCTTCCTATCAGGGACTTCCTCGAGATCTCCCCAGGCGTAGGCGACCTCACCAACGTTCGGCTTTGTTATGCCTAGATCGTCCAGGTCCGACTCGAGATCAGACTGGGAGGCCACTGTACCAGCGGGAGTATGCGACTCGGTGTCCCCAACCGTGGTCGGTGGTTGACTGATACTGGAGAACCCGAGTTCCGCAACGATGGCATCATAGGGCTTTCCCTTTTCCAGAGCCGTGTCGTCTGCCTGAACTCCCTCCTCGGTGATTTTCGGCATTGGACTATCTTTTTCTTGCCGATCTGGTGTGTTCAGTTGGGTAGGAGCGCTTTCTACATTTTCTTTGGCGGGCTCCGTAGCGGAGCGGCGGGACGCCGACTGGGCGCTTCGCACAGTCGCCGATCTCCTGAGACTGCTTTTGGGGGCTCCGCTTGTTGAGTGTTTAGCCCCTTTGTTCGGCATGGCGGTTTTATTTTAGAGGAAATTCGATATTGGAATATATTAAAATTAAGATAAATTACAATATTAAAATGTATAAAATGTGGATTAAAATGGGGTCAATTATTAATTTAAATTGTATAATTAGTAAAATAATAAACAGTCAAAATTTAAATTTAATTAAGGCAATAGGCAATAAAGAGTATTGAATAAATTGGAACTTATTAATGGGCCAATAGGCAATAATTATTAAATCTAAAGTGTATAAAGTGTGGATTAATATAAGGTCAATAAGTAATTTAAATTAAATAACTAATAAAATAAATAAAAAGTCAGAAATTAAAATAAATTGAAGCAATTGGCAATAAGACTATTAAATAAATTGAAACTTTAATAATGGGCCAATAGGCAATAATGATTAAAGGTAAAAGTAACTAAAATTAAAGCAATCAATAAAAACAAGTTTTTGGGGCTCCACTAATAAGCCGGCGGTCCTCCCAAGAATTTTAGTGAAAACCCGATGCTTCCACGACCTTCCGTTCAAAAGTTATGACGTTTTGAAATTTTCCAAGATGGCGTCCAATATGGCGGCCTGAAACTTTGGAAAGCCACAGCTCAGCAACCACTGGGCCGATTTGAGCCGGACTTGGACTTTTGTCGTCAGCTGGATCTTTACTAACCCGCAAGCTTAATAAACGGGACCACTTTTTTGGAACCCCAAAAATCAGTTCCTAGGGTTCTCGCAGTAAGCCGGCCGATCTCCCAAGAAATTGAGTCCAAACTCGACGGTCCCACTACCTTCCGTTCAAAAGTTATGCTGGTTTAAACTTTTACAAGATGGCGTCCAACATGGCGTCCTGAAACTTTGGATGGCCACAGCTCAGCAACCGCTGGGCCGATTTGAGCCGGACTTGGACTCTTGTTGTCAGCTGGATCTTTGCTGACCCGCAAGCTTAAAAAATGGGACCACTTTTTTGGAACCCCAAAAACCAGTTCCTAGGGTTCTCGTAGTAAGCCGGCTGTTCCCCCAAGAAATTGAGTCCAAACTCGACGGTTCCACTACCCTCCGTTCAAAAGTTATGCTGGTTTAAACTTTTTCAAGATGGCGTCCAACATGGCGTCCTGAAACTTTGGATGGCCACAGCTCCGCAACCGCTCGGCCGATTTAAGCCGGACTTGGACACCTGTGGTCGGCTGGGTGTTGGCTACTCCGCAAGCCTGAAAAATGGGTCGAATTTTTTGGACCCCTGAAATGGGGTTATTAGGGTTCCAACAAAAAGCCACTCGCTTCCCCAACCATTTGAGTCCAAACCCGGCGTTTGGTCGATCCTTCGTTCCCAAGTTATGGCTGTTTTAAAATTTTCAAGATGGCGGCCTGAGAGGCGCGCGCAACTTTGACAGGCCGTAACTCGCGATCTAGTGGGCCGATTTCGGTCGGATTTCGATATTTGCGAATAGTGTGGCAGGGGCTAGGGTCCAAGGTCGAAAAAACGGACCGGTTTCTTGGAACCCCAATTGAAGGTTCCACAACAAGAGATGATAATTTAAGGCTCCACAGTGAAGATCTCGTTGCTCTACGACGTCTGGTTGCCGAGATATCAAGTCTTAAAGAATTCCAATATGGCGGACAAAAATGGCTGTCAGGAACAAAAACTCGATTACCAGGCCCCCAGAAGCCGCAAAGTGATCGAGTTTGGGCTCGTTTTATTGGTCTTCGCTTAAGGAATACACTTAAAATTAAATAAAACCTAAATAATAATAATTAAATCAAATAAATGCAATAATAATAAAAAATTGAATAAAAATGTCAAAATTAACAATAAAATTATTTTAAAAATTGATTCGGGCTTGGTGAATAAAATACTATTAGATTCAGGCAATTTTCTTAAAAAGTCTCTGCTAGAAGGGGTACCTCGTTGCCTTAACGGAATTTTCAAAATTAATTTTCTCAAAAACTCTACACGGGAAAAATCTGAGATTGGTTCTATCAGGTGGTGGGTCACGAGACCTACCCGCCACGATCATAAAAAATTGGTGTTATCGATCTAGATTCGGAGTTAAAGGCGGTTAAGTGTTCGATTTTTTGATTTTTCCCACTTTTTGCCTCACCCTTAGCTGAAAACAATTTTTTTTAAAAAACTTTTTTCGCAGAATAGTTTTTATAGTAATGTAGAGCCTAAAACAATTGCCAAAATTAGCCGCAGGGCAAAAAAGTACTTTTTTAAATTTTATAAAAACGCCAGTAGCGCCTCGAATCCCGGCCCAAAAAATCCGAGATTTTGCAGTAATGTACCTTACATCAGCCTGCACAAGATGGTAAAAAAAAATTAATAGGTTATCGCGCTAGATCTTGCAGCGCATGCGGTTTAGTGCAAAATATGAAACTTCTAACCTCAAAATAACCTCAAAAACCGCGTGGCGGTAATTTGCGAGTCCTTTTTTCACTCCTGAAGTCTCCTGGGGCGAGGTTAGAAGTTCGAAACACTGCAATCCGGGTAGCACTCACAAAAACGCACACACTGATGTAAGGCACTTCACGATACGGCCACTTTTGCCAAAATTAGGAATTTTCGAACGCGGAGCTGCGTGGATTCGTGGCGCTCACGGCGGGGGGACCCCTGCGACTGGGTTAGGTTAGGTTAGGTTAGGTTAGGTTAGGTTAGGTTAGGTTAGGTTAGGTTAGGTTAGGTTAGGTTAGGTTAGGTTAGGTTAGGTTAGGTTAGGTTAGGTTAGGTTAGGTTAGGTTAGGTTAGGTTAGGTTAGGTTAGGTTAGGTTAGGTTAGGTTAGGTTAGGTTAGGTTAGGTTAGGTTAGGTTGGGGTGCTAAGTGCCGGAAAACCTCCTCGTGGTGCACCCTGGGCAACGTGTGCCGGTGGATTCGCGGCGTTTCGCGAAACCACCGTCACACGGCTAATGTTCTGGCAGAGTAGGGGGTGGCCCATCCCTGGGCTGCCCGGAGGACGGGCTTGACGTGCACTCACACTGCCGTCGAGCGGGCGGGGAGATCATCTTTCTGCCACCGTCGGAATATCGTAATCCCTAGTAGGAGTGTCGTAGACATGTCTTACGGCTTTGAACGGGAACGAGGGTCTTGGCTTGGTCGCCTGGGCCGCGAGGATGACAACCTCTATAAAAAATCCCCGAATCCTGTGTTGCGGAGCGTGACCAGAGGATGCATGGCCGATGGGATGTTCGGTTCCAAGCGCTACCCCCAGCTGGGGCACCTGCGGACCCCCCAGTTGGGATACAAATTTACGCTTACCCGGGTACAGGGGGCACTGCCCGGGTGGACCTTTATTTCCCCCATACTCGTGGGATTCAATATGGATAACAGTAAATTAAAAAATATGTTCAACAAGAGGAGCGTAACGCTACTGGAGAAGGAGAAGGAGAAGGAGAAGGAGAAAGATGTGGAAGAAGTAAGGCGAAGGAGCGCCGGTAGTTTGCCCTCAGAAGCGGCCGATTCCGGCCGGCTGGGCGGTTCGAGGACTTCGGTGACCTCTGCGTCGCTGGAGAGTTTGCTGCGCTCGGGCCGGTTCGGCTCGGAATCCTCGCTCAGCTCAGTGGTGAGCGATATGGAGCAGTTGGTGGGTGGATCAGGCATCGGTCCAGACGCGCTGTCGGCTGATGAATGCCGCGCTCGACAGCAGAAGCGCGGTGCTTCCCCTGGAGACGGTGAGAACCTTCCTGAGGTTGACCTCGGAGTCCCCAGAAAGATTCACTCATCCCAAAGAGGGGGATCTGTGGCCAGATTTGCTCGGCCGCAGACACCCCCTGCAAAGACGGCTGCTAAAAAAAAAACGCCGGTCGCAACAACGAGTGGCGTTTTTTCTAGGCGGGAGGCCTATAACCGGGGCCGCACAGATGGAGAATTAGTCGCTGAGGACGAAGTCCAGCAACTTATGGACGGGCTCCACTCGTCGGGAGGGGTAAGTGCCCCGAAAACCGTGACGGAGCTCGTAGAATCGGCGACTGCTTCAATAGCGGTCATTGCGAAGGTGGCAGCCAAGAGTAAAAATCTAAAGGGCACCTTCGCAAAAGGCTTGAAGGAGTCAGCCTCCGTCCTAAAGCAGGTGGTGGACACATTCTCTGATCGTTGCGTGGAGTTGCGGGCCAATAGCTCCCGCTTGGAGGCTGAAGTTAAGGCGCTCCGCGCCGAGCTTACGCAGTTGCGGGCCGAAGTTAAATCCATCAAGGCCGTCGGTTCTGTCCCGGCCAGGGGGGACGCTGTGCCAACAGGTTCTGACCTGAATGTGCCAGCCCAAACCAGAGAGCTGTCGTCTGGCGACTCCTTCACGGAGGCGCAAATGAGACAGCTCACAATACTTTTCGGGAGCCTCATGAACGCGCACCTTGAGGGCATCAAGGCGCGTCTGCCCCCGGAGCCGAGCTGTCGGCCGCCGCTCGCAGTGCCCAAGCCGAAGCCTTCTCAGGGGCCACCAATGGGGCCGCCACCACCCCGTACAGGGGGACGGGCCGGGTCTTTTGCAGCAGCGGCTGCCTCAAGACCGGTTGAGCAAGGTGTGCGGCCGCGGAGGGGAGATCCCAAACCCCCGCCGCAGCGTGCGCCGAGAGGAGCCGTTGTGGATGCTTCATGCGCCCCAGCGGCTCAGGTCCATCACCCGGCGCCTGCGCCTGCTCCCGCCACTGCCACCTCTTGTGAGGAATGGCAAACGGCAAGGAGCAAGAAATCGCAGCGCCGGAAGAAACAGAGAGCCGCTGAGCCCTCTGTGCAGGAAGTCGCTGCCGCCCCCTCTTCGCAGGAGGCCGCTCCGGCTAAAAGAGGCAGGAAGAGGCCGAAGCTGTCTCCGCCGAAAACGGCCGCCGTCCTTGTGACGGTGTCGCCAGAGGCGGAGAGTAGAGGCGTTACCTACGCCAGCCTCTTTAGCAATGCGAAGGCCGCTCTCTTAGCGGCTGGGGGCGTAGAGGTGAGGTTCCGCCGCTCACAGACCGGGGCCCGGCTTCTTGAAGTTCCAGGGGCGGAGGGCGCTAAAAAGGCCGACCTAGTGGCGGAAACGCTCCGGCGTCTCGCGGGTGGCGAGGAAGGCGTGAGAGTCGCCAGGCCGATGAAGTGCGCGGAGTTGCGCATCTCTGGCCTGGACGACTCCGTGACGTCTGAGGAGGTCCGGGAGGCAATAGAGCAGAAGGCTCAGTGCTCTCCCGGAACCGTGAAGGTCGGCGCGGTCCGCCCCGGCCCCGGCGGAGTTGGTGCGGCGTGGGCGCGGTGCCCCGTCGCCGCGGCCAAAGTTTTGGCAGAGGTGGGGCGGCTCCTCGTAGGTGTCTCTGCCGCGAGGATCACCATCCTCGAGGCGAGGCCCGCGAGGTGCTACAGGTGCATGGGCGCAGGGCACCTGCGCCCTCAATGTACCAGCAGCCTAGACTGCAGCGGACTCTGTTTCCGCTGCGGTCAACCGGGGCATACGGCAGCGGCGTGTTCTGCCGCTCCCCACTGCCCCGTGTGCGCGGCGGGCAACCAGCCCGCCGACCACATGATGGGAAGGGCAGGCTGCAAGCCCCCCAAGGCTGCAAAGCCCCCCAAGGCTGTCAAGCCGCCCTCGGGGACGGGCCGAGCTGCGGCCGACCTCAGCACCCAGGCTCCGGTGCGGATGGAGGAGGGTGAAGACGAGGCGCCTTCTCAAGCCTCTCCACCCTCCACCTAACGGACTCCCTTAGACGTGCTCGCTCCTCGCCCCTGTCGTCAGTGATAGGGGTACCGGATGCGTTGCGCGCTAGGGGGTCCAGGACGCGGTCGCACCCTCCTGCGGGAACTTCATCTCGTGGGGGGAGGCGGCGGGGATAGTCTGCCCCGTCGCTGGCGAACCGGGCGACGTCGAGGCGCATTCGCGCGTGACGTCGTTTGGTGGGGCTGTGGGCGTGATGGACGGGGAAGTTTCCCACGCTCGCGGCCTTTCGCGATGGCGGCGTTCTGTGTGTACCCAGGACGCCGCAGGAGCAGGAATGCCCGATGGGGCTATGCCGCTGGGTGGGTTCGCCGAAGAAGTAGCTAATTCCGGCGGCCTATCCGTGTGCAGGCGGCTAGTAGGTACACGGCCGATTTTTTAGTGGGGGCAGGTCCCACACTACCTCCAGCGTCTGCCCCGGGTGCTGGAGGTGTGCGTTAGGCATTTTTTACGGCCATAAAAAAAAAAAAAAAAAAAAAAAAAGGTTAGGTTAGGTTAGGTTAGGTTAGGTTAGGTTAGGTTAGGTTAGGTTAGGTTAGGTTAGGTTAGGTTAGGTTAGGTTAGGTTAGGTTAGGTTAGGTTAGGTTAGGTTAGGTTAGGTTAGGTTAGGTTAGGTTAGGTTAGGTTAGGTTAGGTTAGGTTAGGTTAGG